>BTHU01000016.1:29596681-31072931 GCA_036184795.1 Tokudaia tokunoshimensis | reverse complement strand
AGATTCAGAATCACATTAACCTTCACCTTGTATGTACTAGCAAGTAGAACGGTCAATATTATCATTCATGTTGTAAGGTGAAGAATGAAAATCTTGGGGCACCGAATAAACAATATACAGGATAGACAACGACATGCCTAACTGAATTCCACAGTAATAAAAGAGGAAGAAAACGGCATAATGGAAAGAAGGCACGCTTTAAGCAAGAACTGAAATGTTACTATGAGACTCTGGAGCAGAGATTCACGGTGTCAACTTGAAGCTGCCCATTCTCTGCTTCTGCTTGTTGTTTAGTTACTGCCTAGAGTTTCTCTAATCTCATTTCTCTGCCCTGACATCTTTTGCCTATACATACAGCACTAACAGATGAACTGAAATTCTGGCCCGTAATGAATTTAAATATGGAAATACTAACCTAGGATATGGAGCAAGTTCTCAAATTTAGAGGTTTTCCTTATTCTTGGAGATGAATCTTTAGACAATCTCAGTTCTCCTATCATAATTTTATTCACCTAACTCAGTTTTCATGAGCATTTTCTGAAACAGTTTTTTGTTTTGTTTTGTTTTGTTTATTTGGGTTTTTTTGGTAGCTTGACCATATCATCAGTCGCATTAAATACATTTTGCCATGTGAGCTAATGAAGGGTGCTGAAGTGCTACTTCTGTAACACCCCCAACTTTCTGTCAGTGGTACTTACTTTGAGTCACCCCTGAGTGAGATACTGAGACACAGATAGATGCAAAGCAAGAAGTTTATTTTCCAAAGCATCAGGGTCAATTTTTAATTAGTCCCTCAAGGGGAGTGACTAGAAGGCAATCCTGAATGTCTATTACAAGCAGGTTTTATACTTTTTAAGGGCACAGGTTATATCAGCAAAGTTACAGTTCAAACTTATTGGCTAAGCATATTGGCCTTTAAATCTATTGGCTAGCAAGCTTGACATGCATTTGAACTCTACTTGGACCTTTCCAGAGGATCAGGTGACTATCAGTCAGTACATTCTGAAAATCTTTTATTCAAGAATGCTCCTGTGGGTGAAGAATGGAACTTGGCCTAGCCTTGACCACAGGGGGAAGGGGGAAGCTGTAAGTAGGGCATGGGACTGGAAAAGGCCTTAGGGTCCCTCACTTCTCAACTCTACCCAAACCAATATTTCAACTCTCTGCATGAAATAGTGTTTCCTGAATAAGTGAAGAATTCTATTTTAAAAAGATTTCAAGACATTGGACTTGTGGCTGATTGTAAAACTGACTTATTGTTTGTAGGCTGAATTTGTTTTGTGATTTAAAGAACCTGCTAGAGACATAACAATTGTCCACAGCCATTGTTTAATGTTTCATGTGCAGCTAGATCTGAAGCTTCTGGCAGTCATATACCAGATAGGTATGTCTGGCAGGGCAGACACTCCTGCATCTATCATGATGCCTTTGTGTCTTCTCACCTTACCTCATCAAATTCCAATTTATCATTGTATAGGCTTCAAGTTGCATTTATCACAACTCTTTAAAATGCCATTGTTTCTAAGATGCTATGCAGTATCTCTTAAGAATAACCATTTGAAACATCACTTATGTATACAAATTACCCTCATAGTGATTTTTGGATTTAGTCTTCTGGGAGTCAAGCACAGAATACAAACTGTGCAGTGCATTTTTAACACTCCATAAGCTTGACATGATACCTTGTAGGTGGTCTGAACTTCTCTCTAAAAGGCATATGTGAATAAGGAGGGACATTGATTATATGGACAATCAGTTTGATAGCAAAGTGCTGTAATTATGCAGCTGAAGACTATACTCATATTATGAAATACATTGTCACTTATAATAAAAATCCCCAAGTGTAAGTTTACTGGACTAGCAACTCAATTTACAAAAACCTTGTTTAAACTTGAATTTATAAATAAAATGAAATTTCATAGTATGTGTATGTGCTAATCTACTCCATTGTCTTCCAGTTCCAATTATTTTCCCTCTGCTGGTGAACTCCTAGTTTCTTTTGCACACCTCTCAAGATTATCTTCGCATTTAACCAGACATTTGGGAATTTTTTGACTAATCCTGTTTTAGTTCATTGAAATTTTTGTATCTATATGCTTAGATATAGGTGGTTTTTCCTCAGATTTGATATGTATTCTAACCATTGTTTCTTGTAATAGATTTGGCCTGACTTTCATTTTGTGAGATTCTAGTGATACAAATATTATATCATGACATTTATAACATATGATGATTTTTATTACCTTAATCTTATAAATAAATAATTTGAGTGAGACAGATTGATTAAAAAGAATGTGGAAACTACTGATTGTCCAAAAGAAGGGAATATGATTAATATTCATTATAATTCTTCAGCAACGTGTATGTCTCTGTTCTTACCCATTTTTCCTAGTAATAAGTTAGTGTCTCTGAAAATTTGTATATACAGGCTCGAGAGATAGCTTGGAGGTTAAGAGCACTGACTGCTCTTAGAGAGATCCTGAGTTCAATTCCCAGCAACCACATGGTGGCTTCCAAACATCTGTAATGGGATCTGATGCTCTCTTCTGGTATGTCTGAAGATAGCTATATTGTACTCATAAACATAAAATAAATAAACACATTTTTAAAAAGATAAAGAAAATATGTACGCATGAAATACTAATTAAATAACAGAAATTGTGCACATCACTTTCATGATCTGCTCTTCCTACAGATCTTGGGATCATGAGAGTTTTTTAAACTACTTTCTTATCATAATCATGTTCAATTTTTTAACCTTGGAAGCCAAAATACAGTGCAGCTACCTACATTTGAGGTGGATCCACCATCTCATTTTCTTGTACCAATCCTATTTTCTTCTTCCCGTCTGTCTGGGAGAATTAATTGCCCATTTCTATAGACTGGTTTTGTCAGATTTCAGGCCCTGACACTGCTTCCCACAGTGAACAGCTGACTAAAATGTTTTCTTCCCGAAACGCTGACTATAGCTCTTGACATCTGCTATGCTACTGCATTCCTGCCAGAAGTATAAACTGAAGGGCAAACTTGTTTTTTCTTTGCTAATTTTTCTGCTTCTATGCAATGTTTTAAACATGAAACAACAATTATAAGAGTGTGCAATCTCAGTACAGAGCCTTCAGTAATATTTATAACTAAATATGAATATCATATCATAGTTGCATTGATACTTTTAGCACTTAAAATATATAGAAAGTATAGTGTGTAGGTTACAAAAGGCTACTTTAATTTTTTTATAAGCAGTTTCAGGCTCTTGAAATATGTATTTAAGCCGGGCGGTGGTGGCGCACGCCTTTAATCCCAGCACTTGGGAGGCAGAGGCAGGAGGATTTCTGAGTTCGAAGCCAGCCTGGTCTAAAAAGTGAGTTCCAGGACAGCCAGTGCTACACAGAGAAACCCTGTCTCGAAAAACCAAAAAAAAAAAAGAAAAAAAAAAGAAATATGTATTTAAATGAACATTGATAATATAAATATTGTCACTCATGTATGTTAGAAAATAAGCTTTCTACATAGTGTGTCTTTGACAATGCTTCTTATAAACATAGTGTCCAAAAGTCAGACTCAATTTTTACCTCTTTCATCACTACTCCACACACCACAAACACACACACACACACACACACACACACACACACACACACACACACACACACACATTGTCCTAGTTTGCTGTGATAAAACAATAACAAACCAACTTAGAGGAGGAAAGAGTTCATTTGGCTTATACTTCTATATTTATCACTGGGGGAAAACAAGGCAGGAGATTGAAACAGAAATCATGGAAAAATGTTGCTTAATGACTTGTTCATCTTCCTTTCACATACAGTCCCCAACCCTCATGCTCAGGGATGGTACCACTCATGGTGAGGTGGACACTCACAAGTCATTAATTAATCAAGAAAATTCCCTATAGGATAATACGATAGAGTCAATTTCTCAACTGAAATATCCTTTTCCCATGTAACTCTAATTTTTTTCAAGTTGATAATAATTTCATTCTTTTTGTCTTCCTTTCTATCTCTCTGTCATATACATATATATATTTATATACAAACATATGTATAATGAGAAATATTCATCATCATCGTTATCATCATCATTGTCATCCTCATCCTCATCACCAGAAGAATCATTTTGCTTCTAACAGTTTCAATATCATCTTAACGATACAGAATGCCAATTTAACTTACTAAAATTAACACATTTTGATATATTCAAGATGGAGTTCTTACTAGTGCCTTAAAGAAGCTCTAGTTGTGAAACAGAGCAAAATAAAAATAAATTATGCTTAATTATGGTCTATATAAGTAAGAAACAGCTAATAAATTACTTTGATAATATAATTATATGAGCATGTCTTAATACATCTATTTCACAATTTAAAATACTCCTGTGCCCAATGTAAATCACAGAAATTATGGCGAGAATTCTTCTGATACATTTGAGAAAATGAGAATGGGGAAGAATGAAGGTGATAGTTCACCAAAATTTTCTCAATATATTTGTTTTCAATGATTCATTCTAGAGAATAAATAGAAATATGTGGCTGTTTAAATATAAAAAATGTCATGGAGAGAATATAATATGCCTACACCATTTGTTCCATACACCACATTTTTCGTAACCACTGGGGAGGTTTCTAGTTGGTTGGAGTTAGGGATGCTGTTAACAGTTGCAATGCACTGGATAGCTCAGGAACAATAATCAAATCATATAATGCCTATAAATGATGGGTAGAATACTTGCTTAGCATGTGTAACTTACTGGATTTAATCTGCTTTAACACAAGGAAAATAAAAATGCTCCAGACCACAGTGTGGTAGGGCTAAGTTTGAGAAAGCATACATCACGTAATATTATAGATTTATAGTTGGTTCTGAGTAGGACTTTAGTGGACTATGAGTCAAAAGGAACATTACACCTTTTCACAGGGCTATGCCCCATATGTCACCCTGGATATTGCTTGCCCCAATAAACAAGTGTCAGAGCCCGCTTCCCATATTGTTCTTGTTTCCACCATTGCCCATATGACTTACAAGTTCTGCCTCCATTGATCCAATCAAATATTGAAGATTTTTCAAAAATATTTTCACATGTACTGAACACTTTCAGACTTTTTCTCATGAGTATTTCTAAACAATACATCATCACAATTACTGAAATATCATTTACACTGTATTAGAAATTATAAAAAATCTGGAGATTTGAATTACACAGAGGGTTGATCATAGAGTATATTCAAATAGTATGTCATGTTAAATAAGGGACTCTCACAGACCTTAATGTCATGAAATCAGTCCTTCACAGATATGGAAGAATAATTGTCTTCCATTATTTTTGGAAGAAAGCTAGGTAGGATATTCCAACATACTGATACATGTAAGTCTTGTTATGTGATGAGTATTGATTAAATATATGCTACAGTTACAGTTCAGGCATATTTTTCTGTTCTCTTATATGATCCTTTTGGTTCTAAGTGATTATTTTAAGCTCTACATGAAAAAAATCTTTTGCTTCCTTTAGATTATATTCACACAATACCATTCGTAGTGACAAATAACTTCTTTCTTTTTTTAATAATGTTCTCAGAGATACAACTCTGTTCTCATTTATTATTTTGCAAATAAAATACTATTAGTAGTGTGTTTAGAGATGGATTGATTATGGGTTTATATGAGGCATGCTTTGGTCCTTTGATACCTCTGTCATTTCCTTCAATCATGAAAATGAGTTCAATGGAATAACTTATGGAACAAAGCAGACCATATTCTATGTTAATACAATACAGAGAGACTGAGAGACAAATTTTTCCAATTTCAGGAATGTCCTTTCCTATACAAATATTTAGCCTCTGAGTTATATCACCCAAGAAGCGTGACCAGTTTTGCATCTGATTTGACAGTAAAACTAGCCCACAGTGAGTCACCCTTCTTTTTTTTAATTTTTAATTTTTATTGGTAATTTTATTTATTTGCATTTCAAGTATTGTTCCCCTTCCAGGTTTCCCCTCTGCAGCCCCCTATACTATCATCCTCCCCTTGCCTCTATGAAGGTGCTCCCCTCCACCCACCCACCCACTCCTGCCTCACTAGGGCATTGAGCCTACATAGGACCAAAGGCCTCCTCTCCCATTGAATACAGATGTGGATGCTCGCAGCTAGCCATCAGACTGAGCACAGGGATACCCAATGGAAGAGTTAGAGAAAGGACTGGAGGAGCTGAAGGTGATGGCAAACCCATAGGAAGAAGAAACAACCAGTATTCCCCCAAGAGCTCCCAGGAACTTAACCACCAATCAAAGAGTATGCATGGAGGGACTCATGGCTCCAGATGCATGTGTAGCAGTCACCCTTCTAATCCCTCAATTTAACTGTGCCGTATGTCTGAAGTTACTCTGTGCCATTCTACTAGAACAGATGGCAGTTTCCACTTGATATCTGAGGAAAGGATGCTAGGAATGGAAATTTTTCTTTATTTTTCATATAACGAATTCTTAACAGCAGCATAACATATTTGTAAAATGGTTTTTATAATAAATAGCTGGTCACAATTTAAAACATTTGAAATTACATTTTTTATTTAGTCTTATCACCAAACTTAAAGAAAATGATTCTATTGCGTGCTAAATATTGATTTAAAACCAATTTCTTGTTTGTTTGTTTTGGAAAAGAGGGGAATGGGAAGTACACAGGAATCTCTAGTTTACCTCTCATTTAGGTAAAGTCTAAAAAAAAAAATTGATTGGAACTTATCCTAAATCATTATATCACTCAATATTGTTGACCACTTTTTTCCTGCATACCTCAAAGCAATCTCTAAGCATAATATGTTCAAAATGAGACTCATATTGTTTACATAGATCCTCTTATCTTTTCCCTTTTGCTATTTCAGTGAATGTCATCGATTCAACTGAAACAGAATAATTCAGTGGTTCTTATCATCCCTCTCTTTGTGAAAAGCAATATATAGTCTATATTTAATTTTCAAAAACTTCTCGTATCCACTGAGTTATTTTTATATATTATTTCAAGAAACTTTGAAATCAGTGTTAGAGATTATTAAATTTTTCTTTACTTCTTAAGCTGTGCTGCTGGTTAGTTTAATAATTGTCAACATGACAACATCTAGAATCCTCTGAAAGATAACCTTCTGAACTTGCCTGTGGGAATTCTTTTTAAATATTTTTATTTTTTTAATTAAAAATATAATTACATCATGTTCCATTTTTTTTCTTTTTTTTCTCTCCATGTCCTCATATGGAGTCCCTTGAGCTCTCCTAAGTACATGGCCTTGTATTTGTTGCTATTACATACACATGTGCATGCACAAACACACATAACACACATATGCATATATGAATCATGTTTAGTCCATTTATTGTTGCTTGCATGTATGTGATGTTAAGGCTGACATTTGGTACAGTATAACCAATTAGAGACTCATTCCTGGAGAAAACCATGTTTCCTGCTCTTAGCATTCCTTATTTGTCTTTGGACTATTGTCTCAGATTGCTGTGGGGTGGCCTGTCCTATGTGGATGGTACCCATCTCTGATTGGAATCCTGGACGATATAGAGAAAGCTAAGAAGCCAAGCAGTCACACACATTTCAAGGTTCTCTCTTTCTGACTATGACCCATTAATTCAACATCCTGTTTCCTTCACTTTCCCACCTTGGATTGTGAGCTAAAATAATTCCTCCCTTCCTCGATCTGCTTTTGTCAGAGTGTTTTATCACATCAAGAGAAAAAAAATTACAACATACTTTAAATATTAATACATAGACATGCCAAGAAAATTACAAGAGTTAAACAACAGGCTGTGTGTACATGTTGTCTGCTGTATTAATAATGACCAGTAACTTACTCCAGTACTGATACCTGATTGAAGATAACAAACATCGTATTTCTGTGTTAGTACATCACACAATTTCTCAGATTTCTATCTGCTGACATCCACTAGTTGCAGAATGTATCAAAGTGATATTAAATCTTGAAATTTGGTGCATCAAATTAGACCTTCTTGCCTCCATTTCTTTATCTTCTTAAATGAAAACAAGATAACAGTGACTCTTGAAGTTGGTCCAGAGTCTACTCCCAATGGAGCATCCAGTCGCAGTTAAAGATTGATCGGATGCCAAGAAGCACTTGCTGACAGGAACCTGGTATAGCTGTCCCCTGAGAGGCTCTGCCACAGGCTGACCAATGCAGATGGGGATGCTCACAGCCACCCACCAGACTGAGCACTGGAGCTCTGATGGAGGAGGTGGGGAAAGAACTGAAGGAGCCGAAGGGGTTTGCAACCCCATAGGAAGAACAATAACATCAACTAACTGGATCACCAAGAGCTCACAGGGACAAAACTACCAACCAAAGAGTACACATGGGACTAATGGCTCCAGATGCGTATGTAACAGAGGATTACCTTATTTGTCATCAGTGAGAAGGGAGTCTCTTGGTCCTGTGGAGGTTCCGTTGCCCAGGATAGGGGAATGCTAGGATATTGAGGCAGGAGGAAGTAGGTGGGTGGGGGAGCACCCTCATAGAAGAAGGGGGCATGAGAAGGAATAGGAAGGTTAACTGGGAAGAGGAATAACATTTGAAATGTAAATAAATAAGATAACTGATGAAATAAAATTTAAAATGATTGATCTGAAACAGAGGGAGGGAAAATTAATGTTTTATTAGTCCGTATTGGATTCCTTTTTCCAAATGACTATGTGTGGATAAAAAGGATTTGAGAAAATTAGTTACTCAGAAGACTGATAACTCAAAAAATAAAAATAGGAAGCAAGCAAACAAACAAAAACTGTAGATATTTTTTCTTATGCCAGAAGCAAAGAATCAGTGTTATTTAAATATGTGAAGAGAAGTCCTGTAGTTGTACGTATGTATGTACATATATGTGTATAATAAAAAGTTAATTTAAAGTAATAGACTATGAATTTGAAAAAGAACCAGGATGGAAAAGAAAGTCAGAAATGATCTAGTCAAAAGAAAGAATATGATGATCCATTCATTTGTTATAAGCAGTATTTTATATAAATGTTTGCTGTTGTGACCCTATTCTGTATAACATGAATATGACATGTCATGTAGTATAACACATTTTTATATAATAAGTAGCGCCACATGTAAAGCAGCAGTTCTGTCTTGGGACCCCATCATTTCAGTATCTAAATATTAGAATTGTATAACCATCCTCATATGTTATTTCAGCCAGTCTAGCCTAAGTCTAAGCATCTGACTGTGAGCATTTTCACAGCATGGCCGTCTGCTCCAAATTATCCATACAAAAATTTCTATTAATCTAACTCAGATGGATTTTCCACAAAGAAAATTAAGGTTCTGGAAATTCATGGTGCATTCATTCCAGGCAGCTCTGCTCTGCAAACCTGCTTTTGTTCCTGGAACACTGGTTAGGGGGTACATGTTCTCCTGTACTCTGGTCATCCCGCAGGTTTGCAGTGAGGTAACTAGAGGCCAAATAAATAGCATTAATAATGTTATTGACAGTTCCAAGTAGGCATGATTCTGCATAGGGTTCAGGACAATGCTGCACTCAAAATGTTGCTTCTGCATAATTCAGGAAATAACAAAGAAAGCTTACTTTTTTGTTGGAATCATTTCTCACTTTTTTTTCCATCCTGCTCTCTTTCAAATTCATGGCCCCTTATTTTAAATTATTTTTTGTTGTATACATATATGTATATACATACAACTGCAGGACTCCTCTGAACATATTTAAATACCACTGATTTTTTTGCTTCTGGCATAAGAGAAAGTGTATCTACAGTTTGTTTGTTTGCTTGCTTGCTTTTTTATTTTCTTGCTTTTTGATTTTTATTTTGTTGTGTTTATTTTTTAGTTCTGAGTTTTCAGTCTTCTGACTAATTGGCATTCTCAAAACTTATCCACACATAGTCATTTGGAAAAAGTCCAATATCAACTAATAAAATGAACATTGATGTTGCATTGGTATATTTAAGTAGGTCAGTCAATCTTTTCTTGATTCTTCACAAAAGGAAAAATAGATCTTGGTTTGACCTTTGCCTTCCTGTCTTTGGCAGCTCCAATCCAGACACTAAGAAACATATTTTATGTGAAATCTGCTCCACATTTCAAAATACTGTCCAAAATTAGCTACTAAAGAGCTGATACAGTAGAAAGCTTGTTGTTGCAATTTATACCAAGGAAAACTCATAAATTAAGCAGAGATGGATTTGGTGCCATCTGGGTTCAGCATGAGGTTTAAGTCTGAGTTTGAATACCTCTGCACGTCTGTTAGCTAAGCAGGGCACCAATGGCTAAATGAAAGGCAACTAGGGTAACCTAACTGAACCTGTTCTTACTCTAAAAATTAACACTAATATTTATTTCAATCAGGAAATGTTCTGATTTCCCTGGAGTACTAACTTATTACGTTAGAGTAAATAACGGGAATTTGGCAAAATCATTCGATAGTTTTCTCATCTTCATTTCTCAGGGATAATCTGTTCTTCTTCCTTTGCTTCCTGTATTGTCTTGCAGAAAGTCGTGGCCTCCAGAAGTGAATTTGAAGCATTATTTGCATCAGCTCTTTAAAAATACACTTTTAGGAAGCTTTTGCTTTTTCCTTGAACATAGCAATTAAATATATGATTAATTTTTGATCTCTTGACCTTTGGGAAAGGCAATTAATGGTAAGATTTATTTGTGTTTATTTTAAAATCTGTATTTGATCAAATTTTACAATCTTATCTTGCTAAACACATATTTTTCTTTCTGTGATGCATTTCCCCTTTCATATTATGACTACACATAAATATATTACTGTCTCACTTTATTCTTCATATCTCTGTCCATCTACCAAATATCATCCATATCATCCTTTTTATCCTTATTTTGTTGACTTTTTTCCTCTATTGTTATAGTTCCCTTAAACATCCTGCAGTTTCTGCTGACCATGTGGAGGCATTGCTTAGTTTTTAAGTGCCTGAACACCTATGGTGAGAACAATTAAGCAGGAGAATTGTATGGGGATTAGCAAAGGATCAGAGAATCCCCAGGATAAAGGCAGAGCAGCTGCTGCAAAATAACACATTGTACTTCTTATCCTTTTACCGCAGAATGGGAGTGGAGCTTTGTTAGTGATTCAGAATTATAGAAATCAATGGCTTTGGGATGTTCTTCTGGAGGACCATTGTTCAATTCCCAGAACCTGTAAAGTGGTTCCCAGACACTTGTAACTCCAGTACAGGTGATTTAATGCTCTCTACTGTTCTGCTCTGACACCAGGCATGCATATGGTGTACAAATATATATATATAAGAAAAAATACCCATATACATACAATAATAGAGTAATTTAAGAAAAACACATATAGTGGATGTTGTGCACTTGTAGTGAGATAGTGATTATGGTCCAGACCCAGATACTAATTTCTTTAGAAGCAAAATTAATGATTGATTTCTTTACAAAAAAATAAAATTGCAGAATTTTTCTCTTATCTTCTTAGGAAAAAATGCTGCGGAAAAAAGGAAAGAATTTCCTAACCATCTTTGCTTATGAAAGGATTGTAAAATATGATTTATAGTTTTATAGAAATATTAATCTAGATAAGAAAAATCCTTATCACTTAAATTATTTGTTTGAGTGAAGATAGAGTCTTCAGGATCTAGATTTGCTTACAACTAGTGTAATGGCATTTGTATGTCAGGGGATTTCAGTTCTAAACCATATATTTATTATTCAATAGCAATTATGAGTACCATTACTATGGGACAGGTAAGATATTAAGTAACATTCATCTGAATATTAGCAATAAGCTTCCCACACTCCAATATACAGTGCAATATTAAATTACAATAGTATCATATCTATATGAAGACTCAGCCAAAAGTATCATAAGTCTATTTCAGAGGCTAAAATAAACAGGTAACTTTTTCTTTTTCCAGTACTCTAGAAATAAGTAGAAAATAGTGACTTAGTGCTAATACCACTGAGTACAAAACCCATAGTAATTCCACCCAGAATCACCTACTTTTTTTTTTTCAGAAACAGAAGAGGAGCCTCCGATTCTCAGTTTTCAAGTAAAAATAAGCATGGTGTGAGCTTGGTTGGGCATCTCAGAGTCTAAAATATCCAGACTCTGAAACAGGCAGAGCCACATCCTTGCCGAATCACACTTTAGCCAATGACCATGACCAAGTTCCATTCTCAGCGTAACCTCACACCCCAACCTTCTGCATAACCCCACATCATAGCCTTCCGGGCTGGCCATGGCCCTTCATTGCAGCCTCCATCTCAGCCATAACCAAACCTTAGTCTGGCCCTCATTGCCCACAGCCATTACTCATGGCCTTTCTAAGGTGGATATAGGAGCATAATTGTACCTACATAAGTTGAACTATGTTTTACTCTGGTGAGTCTTAGTTATTCTGTTTCAAACATGGGTGCTTCAGTGCCCATGATGAAGTATTTCAGCATGTGTAAGTCTGTCCATCTCTCTTGCTGCAAATTCATCTTTCTAGCCAAAGATGAGGAATTCTGAAGTCCTGGAATGATTTCCCAGGATCTGCTTTGATTAGGGTACCTGCCTTAGCTTTTATGCTTTGGTTATGCATGGTCACCAAACCCTGTTCACATTGTTTTCCTACTTGAAATGCTTTGATTCTTGATCAAAGAATCAAAGGTTAGGATTCCTTCTCTTAAGCAACCTTATGGATCAAAATATAGGGAAGGGTGAGTACAGGCTGTATTCTTTCTGCCCTCTGGAGATGAAAGGGAAGAGAATTGTAGGGCAAAAGCTATAATGGTTGAGGTTAGAGAGGGCAGAGATCATTGGGGGAAAAGAAATTACTGCAGAAATAAGTAGATGATAGTGACTCAGTATTGATGCCAAGGCCTTATGTTCTTTTCAATACTCCAAAACACTTAGGAGGTTCTCTTCAAGGTTCTAAATTTATAGCTAGAGCACTGATGCCATATCTTTGCACTAGAACCAGTTATCCACAGGATCAAACATAGTTCAAAGAAAAACAAGAAAGAAAGATGTCTATCAAAAAGTCTTCCTGTGTGTCAACCTATATTGTACTGACAAGAACTGGAGAAGAGCTAGATGAATGGATTTTCTGTCTTATTCAATTATTATCAAAGAGAAAATTTTGGAATTCCTTAGAAGGAAGAATGTAAATGGACACAGAACAGACAACTTGAATTTGATATCAAAGTTCTTGTGTCAGGTTATAATAGAAGAACTCATTGCCAAACCTGCAGAACCTCCCAGAGATTGGAGGTCCCTCAAATATCACTGAAGATGTTTATTATTTTTATGTACTACTAATATACCAGTGTAGTTTCTAATTGTGCAATCATTTATCACATTACTGTATAAATAGAGCATTTTTTGATCCTAGTCAAATCTTATCATTTTGATAAAATTATATCAATGGGTCATTTAAAAGTGCCTTTGTTTAATTTTTGTTTATTTATGAGTACACAGATTTTGTTACTAAACACTTCATAATCAAATGCACATTGGTGTTCATCTCCACCTGCTATGTGGTTGCATGAAACCAGAGAACACTGACTGGTTTTGACCTGTCTGCCATTCCTGCTTTAACTGACATTGCCATCGACAGTATTTCCTCGAGGTGACATACGATGTCACTTAAAATGTTAGTGACAGAACTGATTCTCATAGCATCTAAACTCCAGAGGGCAGTCAGTAAACTAGACCTGAAAAGTAGCTGAAGATAATACTTGAGAAAAAAGCATGTAAGAGAATTCAGCCATAAATCATTATGAAGCATAGACATCTTCCAATTTCTGTCATCATATAATAAAATTGCATGACATTATATAATGTCATGTAACAATTATTACCTTGCTAGTACTTTTATGCTACTCCATGTTTCTCTCCATAGAAAGTACCATGAGCCTCACATTATAGACAGAGACTATGATGATCAGAAGGGTTTTATTTTTTATCTTATTAAAAAACTTGATTTTGCAATTGTGGTTGAATATATGCTATCTATGCAACAACTGTATGTGATCCCATATTATCATCATTATAATAGATTTCAAAGACTAATATTTATAGATAACTTCAATACATTTACCATACTTTAATTAATTTAATTTTTCATATTTACATGCACATATTTCTGCAAATTATAAAATTACAATGAATAGAGCTGGAGAGATGGCTCAGTAATCAATGGCACTGGCCACTTCCAGAGAGTCTGATTTTGGTCCAATACCCAGTTCAGATGGCTTATAACTACTTGTATCTTTAAGTCATGTGCACAATGATAGACATACATACAAGGGACTAGAGAAAATGTGAATTTACAGGGATCATCTTGGAAAATAGTGCAAGTGTACTCTTAGTATTTCTGTACAAATCAAATACTCAGTGTTTTTATAACTAGTTGCCCTGTGTGACTGCAGTTAGGACCTGTATAAGATGAATTTCCACCTATCATAAACATAACGATATTTCTGTGACTTAAGATACTTAAATTTGTTTCATAGTTGTATCAGATGGGATGTTAATTTGCAGTATTAGCTTAAATCTGCTTAGAATATCTTAACCAAACATGTAGTTACCTAATAATATGAAACCTAAAATGAGCTGGTCCAGCTGGCATAGTGGCTCCACAATATCTTGCATGTTCTAGAAACCTATGCATTTTGCTCTACACCATGTTTGTTTCGTGGCCACACTGCTGGCTCATATAGGCTCTGCAGCTACAGCAGATCCTGTCAGAAAGTTCACCTTTATCAAGAGTGGGATGCCCAGAATGAGCTTTTCTATTGCTTGAAATAGAAATAAGTAGCAGTGGGAGAGAGGCTTGGGGAACCACTAGAAAGTTCCAGGCCAGACACCAGGGATGCGAGAGGATCCCAGGCAACCAACGGGGATTGGCTAATGTCATTAGCTGAAATACTCAACAGTACAAAGAGAGAACTGAAGAGACCACCTCCAGTAGATAGTTATGGCCCCCAGTAGAGGGATGGGGCCACCCACCCATCTAAAAATTTTAAGCCAGAATTATCCCTTTCTAAAGGAAATGTAGGGACAAAAATGGAGCAGAGGCTGAAGGAAAGGCCGTCTAGAAACCGCCCCACTGTATGATTCATTCCATCTACAGACACCAAGGCCTGACATTGTTGCTGATGCCAAGATGTGCTTGCAGACAAGAGCCTGGTATGTCTGTCCTCTGAGAGGCTTTGACAGCACCTGACTAAGACAGATGCTGATACAGCCAACCATGGGACTGAGCCTGGAGACCCCAATGGAAGTGTTAGGGGAAGGGATGAAGGAGCTGAAGGAGATTGCAACCCCATAGAAAGAATAACAGTATGAATTAACGGGACACCTCAGACTTTCTAGGGAATAAACCACCAACCAGAGTATATGTGGGCAGGTCCATGTCTCCCGCTACATATGTTTCAGTGGATTGTCTTATCTGGCATCAATGGGAGGGAAGGCACTTGGTCCTATGTAGGCTTGATGTCCCAGAGAAGAGGGATGTTAGAGGTGGGAGTTGGTGGGTGGTGGTGCAGTATCCTCTTAGAGGCACAGAGGAGGGGAATGGGGTGAAGGTTGATGAGTAGGAGACCCAGGGTAGGGAAGACATTGGAAATGTAAACAAATAAAATGATCAATAAGTAAAAAAGTAGAGAAGAGTAAGCCATACGTTCAACATGTTTTACATATTTTTTCATGGAGATAGGCATGAAAATATCCTACTCACTACCTTTCAAACTAATGGAAGCAACCCTCTCTCTTTCTAGGCTATGGAACAGCCATTTTTACTGAAAGATGGGGCAATTACAAATGACAGCATTCTAGAGTTGCAATTCAGTAGAGTGATAACAACTTATGCAAGCTGGTTAAGGTGCAATAAAAACCTGGTTGCGTCTAGACTTCACATTCTATACAGCTTACATGGACAACTAAATTCTGATAATCTACAGAAGATTGAACCTGTGTGTAATAATTTTAGTTAGCAAATATATCTCTTCACCACTAATTGGAAAGAAGTACAATTAAAGTTGGGGCTGACCTCCCTCTGCCTTTTCACCATGTTGAATGCTGAATAGTATCTAATTCTACCATTCAGGTTTTTGCATTCTACATTACAGAGTGTCAAGAACTAGCTAACAATATCAAGGGTGAATTAGCCATCATTGGGGAATAAATTAAATCAACACATTGAAATAGTTTATAATAATTATATGCAATTTAGCAATGATTTGGAATGTAAATAAGTTCATAATATTATGAAAATCAGTGCCTTGTATCAAGAACAATTATTCAATCCCCACAATGTTGTCTGAACAGATTTCTGCTTTTAGGCAGGAAAAAGCAAATGTAGCCACATTCCACCTCATTCTTCATTCCAGTGGTAATACTGACATTTCTATCACTCCATGTACAGAATTCATGTATCTTAGTTCAAACTGAATTTTAAGAAAGCTGAAGAAGTCATGGTTAGTGTTTGTTGTAATAAAGTAGACCAAGGCAGATGTAAAACCTTGTCACAAAAGGTAACATGAAAATACATATTATCTATATAAGAAACATAAATTTCACCTGAGATGTTCAAGGATTTACACTGCTGTCTAGATATTTTCATGTATCAAAACTGTAAAATTAAGTGTCTACATATTTAAGCATCTTGAATTGAGTTTTCATTTTTTTTTTTTGAATTGAGTTTTTAAACAGGACAACATTTAGAGAAATCCAAGTGGTCCTGACTGAGTTTTTAAACAGAACAACATTTAGAGAAATACAAGTGGTCCTTGGCCTCTGAACAATAATTTAAAATCCTAAAATAATTTTAGTACAAATTTGTATAATGGAAGCTGTAACTCTAAAAGTATTAGTGATAGAGGGGGGAAACATTTTGAAATATACAATAGAAAGCAATTATTATCGTCTGCAAATAGTGATAGTTTGACTTCTTCCATTCCAATTTGTTGCAGACGATATGATAGTATACTTAAGCGACCCAAAGAACTCCACCAGAGAACTCCTACAGCTGATAAATGACTTCAGCAAAGTGGCCGGATATAAAATCAACTCAAGCAAGTCAGAAGCCTTCCTATACTCAAAGGATAAACAGGCGGAGAAAGAAGTAAGAGAAATGATACCCTTCATGATAGCCACAAACCATATAAAGTATCTTGGCGTGACACTAACCAAACAAGTGAAAGATCTGTATGACAAGAACTTCAAGTCTCTGAAGAAAGAAATTGAAAAAGACCTCAGAAGATGGAAAAATCTGCCATGCTCATGGATTGGCAGGATTAATATAGTAAAAATGAGCATCTTACCAAAAGTAATATACAGATTCAATGCAATCCCCATCAAAATCCCAACTCAATTCTTCATAGAGTTAGAAAGAGCAATTCAAAAATTCATCTGGAATAACAGAAAACCCAGAATAGCTAAAACTATTCTCAAGAGTAAAAGAACCTCTGGGGGAATCAGTATCCCGGACCTCAAGCTGTACTACAGAGCAATAGTGTCAAAAACCGCATGGTATTGGTACAGTGACAGGCATGTAGATCAATGGAACAGAATTGAAGACCCAGAAATGAATCCACACTCCTATGGTCACTTGATCTTTGACAAAGGAGCTAAAACCATCCAGTGGAAAAAAGATAGCCTTTTCAACAAATGGTGCTGGCTCAACTGGAGGTCAACATGCAGAAGAATGCAAATTGACCCATTCTTATCTCCTTGCACTAAGCTCAATTCTAAGTGGATCAAAGACCTCCACATAAAACCAGAAACACTGAAACTAATAGAAAGGAAACTAGGGAAGAACCTTGAACATATGGGCACAGGGGAGAATTTCCTGAACAGAACACCAATAGCTTATGCTCTAAGATCAAGAATTGACAAATGGGACCTCATTAAATTACAAAGTATTTGCAAGATAAAAGACACTGTCAAAAAGACAAAACGGCAACCAACTAACTGGGAAATGATCTTTACCAACCTTATATCCAACAGAGGGCTAATATCCAATATATACAAAGAACTCAAGAAGTTAAACTCCAGAGAGGCAAGTAACCCTATTAAAAAATGGGGTACAGAGCTAAACAAAGAGTTCTCACCTGAAGAATATCTAATGGCTGAGAAGCACCTAAAGAGATGTTCATCATCCTTAGTCATTAGGGAAATGCAAATCAAAACAAGCCTGAGATTCCATCTCACACCAGTCAGAATGGCTAAGATCAAAAACACAGGAGACAGCAGTTGTTGGCAAGGATGTGGAGAAAGAGGAACACTCCTCCACTGCTGGTGGAATTGCAAGCTGGTACAACTACTCTGGAAAGCAGTCTGGCGTTTCCTCAGAAAACTGGGCATGACACTCCTGGAGGATCCTGTTATACCACTCCTGGGCATATACCCAGAGGCTTTACCTGCATGCAATAAGGACACACGCTCCACTATGTTCATAGCAGCCTTATTTATAATAGCCAGAAGCTGGAAAGAACCCAGATGTCCCTCAACGGAGGAATGGATTCAGAAGATGTGGTATATCTACACAATGGAATACTACTCTGCAATTAAAAACAATGAATTCACGAAATTCCTAGGCAAATGGTCAGAACTTGAAAATATCATCCTTAGTGAGGTAACCCAATCACAAAAGAACACACATGGTATGCAGTCACTGATAAGGGGATACTAACCCAGAATCTCGGAATACCCTAGACACAATTCGCATATCAATAGATTTCTAAGAAGATGGAAGGAGAGACCCCTGGTCCTGGAAAGACTGGATGTAGGGGAACGCCAGGACAGAGAAATGAGAGGGGTTGAATGGAGAAAAGAAGGAGGGAAGGGGGCTTATGGGACTTTCGGGGAGGGAGAAAACGGGAAAGGGGAAATGATTTGGAATGTAAATTAAAAACAATAAAGTACAATAAAATAAAAATTAAATAAAAAAAAGAAAGCAATTATTAGAAGCTGGAGAGATGTCTCAATGGTTGAGAGCACTTGCAGCTCCTAAAGAGGGCATGAGTTTGGATCATATCATGGTGGCTCACAAAAATCATGTCCCTCTAGTTCCAGAGGAATCTGAAGCTGTCTTTTAGCCTCTGAGGGTACTGCCTTCACATGGAGCACATACCTACATTTAGATATACTCACATGCATACAATGAAACCAAGTAAATCTTTAGCTCTTCAAAGCAAAAGGCTGTGTTTAAGAGGAAATTTATCAGTTAAACTCTATGACCGAAACCTTGATTTCTCTGAGTCAGGATTTTGTTAATGACTTGGTTGCCTATGATTACCATTGCTGACCAATTATGTAATCACAGGCAGAAAAAAGATGCTTATTTTGCATTCTAAAACATAATTTTTTTTTGCCTTTTTAGATGAAAACGTTTTGCCATATTTGTGACATCATTTCAAATATATACATACATATATATATATATACATACATATATGTATATATACATATATATAAACTTAAATACTTTCTGATAATATTTATTCACACAAATATTCTCCACAGTTTCTGGTCATCGTCTATCAACTTCTGATCATTCCAAATATTAAACAAATGTTTCTAGACAGAATGAGATAGAGCAGTAATTAGAAGTTTGTGTTCAATGGGCCTAAACCTCAATTGTGCAAGATAAATTAATACGAGAAATCTATTATACAGTCCCAAGTCCATTGTGAACATCCCTATATTATTAAACACTTCGATTAATGCTTAAATTTTGCTGTAAGCATATATCATATGTTACATGTTTTCTCCACAATAACAATGTCAAGGAAACCTGGATGTTGAATGCTTGAAAAAAAAAAAAGACAAGAATGATGGCATCAGAGCTTCCAATCATGAACTCCCAAAGGCTTTGTGTGTTCTACATGATTAACAAGCTCACATTCATGTTTGATTGCTTTGTGTAACACAAAAGAGTTCTATTCCATTGCCAATTATCTTAACCTTGTAATATTAAATATTATTAAGTTTCTGCAAACCAATTATTTTTATTTCCATGGCTTTTATTTCCATATACATTATAACTTTTATTATATTATCTGTGACAAATTATAATTCTGCTGTATAAATGGAACATACTTTGAAGCCAGAAACCTGACATATTTGAAGTTAATTTTAATTTGTGTAGGTAAAACAGCTACATTCCTTAGAGAACTACATTCCTTAGAGAAGAGTCTTGAGTATCAATATACAAGGGCAGAAATACATAGAGTCATATTTGTAAAGATTCAGAATCCTCTATGTTTTCTTGGTAAATGCTGGTCTAATTTATGTGATCATGATAAATAAATTAAATGGATAGAAACCAGATTAAATACAATTGAGAAGCAAAAATCAGTGGTAGGTATAAAATCATCCCTTGTGTTTCTCTGTATTAAGCATGAGTGGCTCTATTTTTATGCCTATTTTATAGATAATATGTTACATAAATAATTTATTAAACAAACATTTTTGTCACTATTGTATGGAGTCTTGTGTCTCTTAATATTATTCAAAATTCTAACTATACTAGAGTACCTTAGATGACATATCTTATTACAAATCATTTTAAGCTACCTATAACTTTCATTTGTCCATTCATTGTTTAATAGAGGTTAATACTTTCTGTACTCAGTGTGTCCTGACTCCTAACTAATTACTTTCCCTCTTCTTTGATGAAGCTTTTAAAAACTCATTTCCCTTATTCTCTTATCAGTGACTTAAGTCTTAGCAATTAGAGTTCTCCACTTTCTGCATTCATATGAATTGTCTAATATTTGATTGTTTCCCTTGCTTTTTATTTTTTACTTTTTAGAGATAAGCAACAACAATACTGATATGTGTAATTCTGACATAGGTTTAATCTATGCTATCACTGATTTCTTAGTAACATTGGGAACCCTAGAATGCATCAACTAACAGAGAAAATAAGACTTCAGAATAAACTGCACAGTTTTATTACAAATCCTTTTGCATGTTGAGACCATTTCAGGATCATACTTGTGACATCCTCTCTGCTTCTTTCAAGCTGTGATAATACCTCAATCATTTTTTGTTTTTTATTACATTGATACTTTCATAGATCATGTTTCAATCATTTTGTAAATTGCTACTATATATGGGTTTTCAAGTACTTTCTTACTAATGGATAAATGTAACATATTCTCTGTAAGAAAGCAAGCGAATATAGAGACCATGTGATTTCTCAGATCATGTCAGGGAAAATGTACCAGTGTCATCATGGATGATGACAATCTCTAGCACTTAATCTACATCATTTCTTCATAGCAATCCTCTACATTCTCTTCAATAGTGACAAACACTTTAGAAAAAAATATTTCAAACTGCTATAATTATGTTTTATTTCTCAAAATTTTACCCAGTAATCTACCACCTATTAGTTTGCTGTGTCTATAACCAAAAGACCCAACAGGCAGCTAAAAGAATCACATGCAGATATTTATATCCAACAATGGACAGAAACTGCTGACCCCTGTGGTTGAATTAGGGAAAAGCTAGAAGAAGCTGAGGAGGAAGGTGACCCTGTAGAAGGACCAGCAGTCTCAATTAACCTGGACCCCCAAGATGTCTCAGACACTGGACCATCAACCAGGCTCCATACACCAGCTGATATGAGGATGCCAACACATGTAAAGCAGAAGACTGCAGAATCTGGGTTCAGTAAGAGAAGATGCACCTAACCCTTAAGAGACTGGAGGCTCCAGGGAGTGGGAGGGTCTGTTGGGGTGAGGGTTGGAGTGGTGGAGACATCCTCTTGGAGATGGAGCAGGGGGAGAAGGTATGGGATGTGGAACAGTTAGAGGATACAATCTGGAGTGTTAAAAACAAAGATTAAATAAAGTTTAAAAAACAAGAACAATCATTATGATGGTATTTACTGAAGGGTGAGAGAGTCTTCTTCCAATGTCCTTATGTAGGTCTCCAGCAGAGGGTATGGCCCAGATTAAAGGCCTGTGCCACCATGCCTTTAATCCCAGATGACCTTGAACTTGGAGATCTCCTTTTCTTAATCTTCTGGAATTCATAGCCACTATGCTTCAAGATCTCCATGCCAAGATCCAGGTCAGAAACTTGTATCTCTGAGCCTCCAGATTAGGATCATTAGTAAGCCTTCCAACTCTTGATTGTAGTTCATTCCAGATATAGTCAAGTTGACAACCAGGAATAGCCACTACAGCTCCCATCTGCGTAATGTTTCCTGTGCTCTCTCTCTGCTTTTGTAGATTGATCTGGTTAAGGCCATTTTGATTTATGACCACCATGTTTAAATGTCATAATCTATAAACTTCATAAACCTCAGCCCGCTCACAGAGTTTTTGCTGACTAGGCTTGCCATCACTGTTATCAAAAGAAACAAACAACTCAGTGAATTGTGGAGCCCTGTGAGCAGATATAAACACTGACGCCATCACTGTTATCAAAAAAAAAACAAACAACTCAGTGAATTGTGGAGCCCTGTGAGCAGATATAAACACTGACTCTGGGTTCACACCATGAATGTGCTGTCATCCTTGATAAGAGTTTGACCCAAGTCATGGGCACTCCAACTGGATGAGGTGAGGTATTCTGTCCTATTTCTGATACAATCCATGGACTCCAATTCTCTTACTGCCTCTCAGGAGTCCCACTTTTGTCGCTAAATTTTTCAGTGCACCACACACACTCTGCAACATGAGTCTACCTGCCTCTTTTTTTTAGTATTTTTTATTGGATATTTTCTTTATTTACTTTTCAAATGTTATCTCCTTTCCCAGTTTCCCCCCTCCTGGAAACCCCCTGTCCCATCCTCCCTCCCCCTGCTTCTATGAGGGTGTTCCTCCACCCACCCCACTCCTACCTCCCTGCCCTCAATTCCCCTACTCTGGAGCATCTATTAAACCTTCATAGGACCAAGGACCTCTCCTCCCATTGATGCCTGACAATGCAATCCTCAACTACATATGTGGCTGGAGCCATGGTTGATGGCTTAGTCCCTGGGAACTCTGGGGGGAGGAAGGTTGGTTGTTTGATATTGTTTTTCTACCTATGGGGTTGCAATACCTGCCTCTTTTTAAGTCTCATGGATTGTTAAAGTAACTAGGATGACAGAACAATGTGTTGTGTGTAGCAATGACGTAGTCTACATTATTCTAAATTCATTTTATGTATCTCTGCTCTGGTTCCCAAAGAAAACATTTTTGTTTGTTTGTTCATTTGTTTAAATATGAGTAAATACAAACAAAGATATGGTTGCTAGGTGTGCTCTTTGATATTAGAACATATAGTTACTAAATCTCAGGGAATAAACCAGCAAGTGTTGAAACAAATTCATGTATCTTGTTTTCTTCTGCAGCAAATGTTTCTACATGTATATATGTAAATATGTGCATCTCTAAGTTCATGCTAAATATATATTATTCTAATTCAATAGTGTGCTGAGTATTTACTATTTAGTCATCCTTTTCTTCCTGATTTCCAACTTCTTTTTTTCAGAAAGCAGATTCATCATCTGCGAAGTTCAACTTTCTCTGAAATATATTTAACTGTTTTGCATACACCTTGTCCTATTTTGTTTTCTGTTGCTGTGTGGAGCTCTATGACCCGAAGCAACATGTGCAGAAAAGGGTTTATTTGGCTTATAGGTTACAGTCCACCATCATGGGTAGCCAGTGCAGGCACTGGAGGCAGCCAGCATAAGTTTCCCAAAGTTTCATCACCAATTGCCAAAGAGAACATGTGCCAGGCAGAGTGGTTTGCTAGTCTGTCTCAGCTTGGGATCATTATTTCCAAGTTCATGATAGCAATGAAAATGTCTTCTTGAACTTTGATATGGAGCCATATTTGAAGAGAGATGGATACTGTGTTCAGGGTTTCTCTCTACCAACACAATAATCCCAATACTACCCTTATTTCTCCTGAGCCTCAGTTGTCTTGGATCATAATGGGACACTTGCCTTGGGGCAGCACCAACCATAGTGGGATAGGCCTTTCCAAATCAATTAATGAAGAAAATACCGTGCATATATGCTTACAGACCAGTCTTATGGAGGCAATTCCTCAACTGTAGTTTCTTCTTCTCACCTGATTCTAGTTTGAGTCATGTTGACAATATCTAATCAGCATATCCCCAGTTTATATATGAAATAGTTTCAAAATTGTTGATAAGAGAGAACAATTTGTACCTACTCTTCTTCTACAGGAAAATTTTCTGTGTAATTATATCCTAATACATATTTCTCATGAGTACGAAGACATTAAGGAAGATATATTGTGTTTGATGGGAAAACTGAAGAAGTTTGCATGCAAATTAGGATGACATTAATTAAGATCACCTCTTCTTAGCAAGATTAGGCTATATTGCCTAGTGCAACTTTAAGATCGCTCCTCATTGACAGACAGTAGTCTACAAGTTGAGCAAATTCTAGGCTGCTGCTACCACTGAATCAAAGTTCTGGAAAGAGGGTTAAGCAATCTATGTTTCAACAAGCTCTCTTGATTATTCTGATGTATGCTGATAATTAGAAACAACTGGCACAGCAATAAAAAGCCAATGGATTGATCAAGAGGTTTAAGTAGCAAAGACTTTGCCAACAAAGGATTTATGAGTGATCCGATAGGCTTTGCTTTCAAAATGAAAGAGATCTAATAATAAATAACAGCAGCAGAAACTACACTATAAAAGTGAATATTAAAAGAGAAATGGTTTTTAGTTAAAAAGTAAATAATATTGTAATTAGAGGTTAGAGAGAATAGGAAAGAATATTTATGTGTGGGTTACTGCTGCAGTGGAAATTTCTAAATGAGAATGTGTATGTGTGAATAAAAGTGATTTAAAGGGAGAAATATAATCAGCATGGAAGAAGATATTTTTAATTCAAGCACTATAACTGTCACAAAAGAGTTGTACTTCTACATTACTCTAAACACAATTAATTAATCGTGGAATGTACTCTCTGTTTCCACTGTCACCATCTTAGTAAAAGCCAGAACATCTCTCATCTGGTTTCAACCATAATTTCTTAATATTGATTGTGCTTTTTATGGTCTCCTAAACATTTTCCACATGTCAGTCAATGATAGTCAGATCAAGAAAAATCCATATCTTCTAAACTTACCAATGTTTCCATTTTTGGCAATGTGAAATCAAAACATGCCACCAAATAAAATGGCTTAGACTCAGTCCCTGCCTTCTTTTCTAATCTCATTCATTCATATACATATGTTTGCATATGATGGTTATGTATATGTGTATGTATTTATGTATGCATGCATATGATATATGAACTTATCTCTAATCTTTTTTAGGGTATAGTGACTATCTGACCTCACACCATAGCCTCAAATCTATACTCTCTGATCCTTCTTACCATATTCTCTGTCCCAAGCTTGACACATGGTGACTCCTATTTGCCAGTCAAGTGTCAGTTTCAGCATTATGTTTTTAATGAGTTTTTTTACTACTAAATGTGAAGAAACCCCAATCATTGCATAACATTTTGCTACTTAGCTTTTCTTAAAATCATGTTGTTTATGATAATAAAACTATCCATAAAATCAACATAAAGAATACAGATTATTTTACCTATATTTTGATTATTTACTGGGCCTCATATCAACAGACCATGAACTCTCTGATGTACAAAACCTTGAATGTCTGTGGGACTTCCTTCTGAGAATAGTAAAAGGTGTTCAACAAATTTTTATTGAAATATGTAAAGGCTTACTTTGACACTATACTTAAGCATATATTCTTTGATAAAAATGTGAATTTTTGTGTGCATTTAAATTTATAAAAATCCAATTTTCTTAAATTAAAATTATCAGTAAATTGGTCACTACACATACACATTATTCACTCAGTGCATTTACAGGTTAATAAAGATATCAGAAAGCTCTCTATATGTATCAGTGTTTGAAGCTCACCAAAGTTCATTTCTTCAAGGGTAAAGTGGACATAAACTAAATGTCTCTCAGAATATTTGTGTTAGTGAACTAAAATACATTTGGAATACAGGATGCCAAACTTACAATTGCTTGTTCTTTCTTGTTTGCCAGATATAACATTATTCTTTCTCAGATCATTTGTCTTCCAGATAACACATGGAAAATAAATCCTCTGGTCAAATTTAAGCACAAATGAATTGTCTATCCCAATGGTTTAAAAGATACTTCATAGAAATAAAGGAATGGCACAAAATAACAATAATGACACATTAAACTTGCATGAAGTTCAAAGTTGTAGGAAGTAATAAAATGTTATTAGCAAGGAGAGACATTCCTTCTGTATCTCTTTTCTATTCTCTGACTGAAGCTGAGATGACTGGTGTACATGAGTGCAAT
Organism: Tokudaia tokunoshimensis; assembly: GCA_036184795.1. NCBI lineage: Eukaryota > Metazoa > Chordata > Mammalia > Rodentia > Muridae > Tokudaia > Tokudaia tokunoshimensis. The sequence continues at coordinate 31,046,584 of BTHU01000016.1, read as the reverse complement.
GTGTATATCCATTGACTTGATGGTGATGCACTATTACATACTTGTCTTCATGAAAGCTTTTCTTCTCTAACATAACTTGTCAGATGCCTTGCTGAAAGGTGCTTTTTAATTAATCTTTATCACTTGTCATTCAGAGTATAAGCTCTACTAGAGAATATGTGTGTTGAAAAGTTTTCCACATTAATGATGGTAATTCATATTTGTGAAATATTTTAATGAAGAATAACCACATGAGCAGGAGTTTAAGATAAACAAACAGAGACTTTCTTTCTTGGTTATTTTACAGAAGGCTAACATATATTTGTACAGTCTTGCCAAGAAGGACAAATACCTTTTTACTTAAGAAATTAAATTATTGCCCATGTAATTTCATTCTAAGAAGGATCTCTGCATTCCTTTATGGAATTATTAAAAGGTGAAGGGCTGTGAGCTGCCAGCTTAATTTCTCCTTTATGATTTTCATTTATTTGGAGAGAAGATCTATTATCTCCTGGTTGAGGCACTTCTAATAACAAGACACTTGGAAATAAGAATTGAGAGTGTGATGGAAGATGAGTAACTGCTCACTCTGTGATATAGTCAAAGGTTGAGAATTCAGTCTTTACAACAGACAGAAATCATTTTCCCATGAAAGACCACCGCCTGGTGTTCAGTGGTTACCATTCATGTACTTATTGTTAAAGCTATAAATATAACTAATTTTTATAAAACAAAATTAACCTGTATTATTTTTACCCCCCCAAGACACTCTGAATAATGCAGAAGTTCATTAATGAGGGAGAGTTCCATGAAATGGTTCAAGAAACCATCAAGAAGGTTACATAAAATTAGTAAATGCAATGTTCATATATTGAGTTTATTTGCTGATCATGTGTAGTACTTTTAGATATTTGTGTATTTAATTCCCATAAGCTAGTTGTTTTATCTGTTCTGTGTTGGATACTGAGTTTGACCTTGCTATTTTTAGGATATAGTCAGTGAACATTTTGAATTTTTGATAATCTATATATAACATACATATTCCATTCTGTAAATTTCTAAATACAATATAACAAGCTTTTTTTGTGATGTTTCTAAACTTGGGTGTGCTCAAATTCTTCCCGGTCAGCAAAGCATTTCTAAATTGTCACTTACAAAAATTTTGAATTCAGATACATGTGTCGACTCAGACGCTATTATTAGGTATTATTTCAATGAAATTGTTACACTGTTTCTTACTTTCCAGAGATTAACATACACAAGATGTATACTACTACACTGAATAAATTAACATTGATGTCGCATCTTCAAACACCTTGCTTGAAGTGGTACCCAAGTTTTGTATTGCACCATTTCCAAATGAAAGGATTTGGGAGTGGATTGATCAATGAAACAACCAATTTCAAGAATTTCTCTACTCAAGAGGCAGAGGTGTGAAAGAACTCATCTTTCTTTCTCAACCCAGTGTTTATTCCTGCACACAAAAATCTGATCAGAGGTCTGTGGGCTATGTAGAACTCAGTTTCTTTAAACTCCAAAAGGTGAAGACATGCATTATGTCAGAGTACTCAGATCATTTTTGAAACAGTGTGTGAACTCACAGGGGTTTACTGCCTGTGATATATTGAGATCACAGAATTGTGGAACTGAGGAGAAAAGTATTTACTGATTTCTTCAATTGCACAGAGCGTGTGATTGCACAATTCCAGGTCTACCCTCTAATATTAACAGATCAAACAATCAATCTAGCATCGATAGATTTTTTTTAGAAAAATACTTTTTTTTATATATGAGACAATTGGATTCTGTTCTTACTTGGGAAGTTTGAAAGCCAAGATAAATATTCAAAGCTTCATTCTGACTCCATATTAACTTTGAAACATACTAGATTAATATTTAGATCTGTGATACTGATTATTTTTAAATAGTCAAAATCTGAATGAAATGTCTAATGAGGCTTTGGAATATCTGTGCAAACACAGGCATCACAAAATCAAATGCATGTAAATACAGCTTTCTTCTCTCCTTATTTAGTTGGGGAGTAGAGATAAATAATTCTCTTAAATCATCTTCCCACAAGGGTTAGTTTTATGACATATGCTAAATAGATTCAGAGAAAATAAAGGAGCTAGGTAAGTGAATCAGTTGGTGGTGTCCACACTGAAATTCCCCTTTTGATAGTCATGCCATCTCTTTCTGTGTTGTCTTCTCTCTCATTCTCCTCTTTCTTCTCTAACTTCCTCACACCCCTCCCCACTATCTTTGTCCCTTGACTTCTACTCTGTTCCTTTATGTCCTTTAATGCTGGATTTACTGAAATGATTATTCCATGATAAACAAGGAAACACTCAGAAACCATGAGCTTTTTGCTTCTCTCTGTCTCTCTGTCTCTGTCTCTTTCTGTCTCTCTGTCTCTCTCTCTCAGTGTGTGTGTATGTGTGTGTGTGTGTATAACACTTAGAACAGGATGGTGCAAAATAATGGCTGAGAGCTCTGTTGTAATTATCCTGGTCTCTCTGAACTCCCATTTGTTTAACAATCACACTTTAAAAATTATGAGGGAAAATATTTTAAATAAGTTTCGGTCTCATAGATGTGAGTTTTCTAAACAGCATTTCTAACTCTGGCTTGCATAGTTAAAGACTACACAGTTCTACCCATTATTACTTTTATTTTTAAATTATATTTTTCTAGGAAATAGAATGACAGAGGTGTTGAAGAACATTACCAAGAATAAAATTTAAAGGACACTGGGACCTTCAGAAAATGCACTAGGTTCAAGGGACTTTTTTTCTTCTGTCTCCTACTTAAACTGAGACATTCTAGTTTATTTTTTAAAAGGAATGTAAAAATACAGAAAACTCGAACAATAGTACAAAAGAACACAGATAGCCAATAACAAGACTGCAAATAAAACTTGTGGCTCCTGATGCCTGGATTCCTGAACTTTCTCCTATATAACAGTACAACAATAATTGATACTATATTTTTGGTTTTATTATTATTTTATATGCATAGATATCTGGCCCATATGTATATATGTGCTCTATGTGCATGCAATATTCCCAAACATCAGAAGAAGGCATTGCATTCTCTGGAGTTAGCATTACAGATGATAATAGCAGTCCTATGTGTGGTAGGTACCAAACCCAGGTCCTCCTGAAAAACAGTTGGTACTCTTAACCACTGAGCCATCTTTCTAAAACTATTTTGGATAGTACTATCAAATTCATTGAGGTAGTTTAGAAACCCCTTATTGAGAGTAAATATTTAATACAGCAATCTTATCTTTTAGAATTTTTGCATAAAATTACAAAACATAGTTCAAATTATGCTAACAACTGTAACTTTTTATGAATGAAGAAGGCAAAGCAGTTTAAGTAATAAATTTAATATGGTTGGCCCAAACTCAGATTAGTTAACTTTGCTACCATGCCAGTACAGTCACTGAAAATTCAGTGAATATACTCCCAGCAAGTAATTATCCTTTATAGAAGTGTCTAATGATGTAAAAGACCCATTGCAAAGGAGAATCTGCCTATGGATGCAGCCCAGCACCTTCCTCATAGTGAACCATTGTTTGAGGTAAGAGTAACTAAATTGACATTTTGTCTTTAGAGATTCTCAATGCTAGCTAGCTCTTAGCTAGCTGCTTGTCATATTTGCATACCTGCTTTTGTCACTCCTAAAGAAAGACACTCTTTTGGCTGGAACAATGTGTACCCCTTAGTTGATGGCTTAGTCCCTAGGAGCCCTGGGGCTTCTGGTTAGTGGAGAAGAGGTCCTTGGTCCTATGAAGGCTCAATAGATGTCCCAGCATGGGGAAATCCACGGGGGGGGGGGGAATATGGGAGTGAATTGGGTAGAGGGGCATATTCTTGGAGGCAGGGGGTGGGAGGATGTGTTGGGGATTTTTCAGGAGGGGAGGAACAGGGAAAGGGTATAACATTAGAAATGCAAATGAATACTTCAATAAAAAATTTAACAAAAAAGAAAATATATGGTTGATGAAAAGTACACATGCACACCTATATGGGAACGTCACAGCGAATTGTGATCAGTGGTGATATGCATACTGAATACATTTTAATGAAAACAAAGAATATTAAAAGTTAAAAAAGAAAAAAAAAGAAAGACACATTGATTTTCCTACTCACTTTGTAAGGGAGAAACTATTATTAGCAGGTAAAATCTAGTCCTGCTCGTCCTTATGTTAGGATCTTGGAAAAACTCCCTTTAAGGTTTATTTTTCTCATCTACAAAATTTTGCATGCTGCTATTTCAAAGGGTATAAGTATAAAGACATATGAAAAATACCTCACATATATAAAATATTAGTGGTGATGATAAGGGAACAAAGGAGGGAATATATTATATGAAACACTGGTTTCCTTCTTTCTAGTTTGTTGACCTGTCAAAATTGCATTCTTCAAAGTGACTTCCAGCTAAAGCTAGAATCCTAATTTCTAAGAAACTCTGATTAAGCTATATGTTTGACACAAAAATTGTAGAAAAACATAAAATTTATAAACCTAGATCAGAAACATACCACCCAGACAATTCACAAAGCACTTTTATAAATGACTATAATTTTTCAAAAGTTAATAGGACTGTTATTGTTCATTAAGCTTTGGTCAATGTTTTTTAAATGTCCTGCCATATAATGGAGTGAATTTAAATTGTAGTTAAATTACTAAAGAAAGCTGTTAACTGGGAATTTTTTAATGTTAATTATAGCCTGTGGAGTATTTTAAAAAGTCATTCGTTCTCCTCAATTGAAGTAACGGGATTTTACGTTGCTCCACAGTTTAAATAGTAACTATGAAATATGGTGATGATCAAAACATATTTTCAATGATGGTACTGTTCTTTTTGTGGCAGGCTTTCAGTGAACAACCTGTTCTTTCAATTAGCAATTACAGTTTGCAAAAGTAAAATAGATTAGGAAGCATATCAAAACCAGCTGGGTATGGTTGCACAAGCCTATAGTCTCAGAATGATCACTTTCACCAGAGAGTCCCATACTAGCCTGACCAGCTAAGAAGAATGCATCAGAAGAGAGAAAACTTAGTTACCAAACTAAGGAAGTGATGTTGTTTCAGTATGGGCTAATAATGGTCAGTCTCTATCACCTGGCCATCAAATATTATATGACCCAGAAGTTTCATATCCAAATTTTATATGAATAGCTTCTTACTAATAAAACCATTTCCCTGAAACACTTCCATTTAGGAATATGTAATAATCTGCAGTTGATCCTTTGTTACATTTTTATATTGGGGTAATAGAAAAAGGAAATAATATTATCAACTTGGGAATCATATCACAATTCATTGAAGTAGAGGCAAGCCCAGAATGTAGTAATTGCTCTAATTATTTATCCCAAAGCCTGCTTCCTAAAGTCTTTTTACTGTGAATTTTTCACAATTTTCAACAATTTTAATGACTCTGCCGTTATAGAGACCTCCAATCTCAATATATCTAATTATGAGAACTGATTTGAACTATGAAACTTGAGAGCAGAATACAATTTGTAAACAATGTTTTATATTTCACCAAAGACAATTCCACTCACCTGCAAATTAGAGTTTCACTCAGAGCTTATTAACTTTCTAAGAAGGTTTATATAAAATCTTAAAAGATTGGGTGTCCTTTAGTAAAGCCTGACTCTTTTATAAGAAGATAAAGGAAGTGATTTACATATGCCATTCACTTTAATGTTTTTATTAAACTCCAATAATATGTGAAAGGTTTTGCTACATCAGTGTTAATAGAGAGCATAAACAAGATGGGCATTTATAGACCATTATAATTCTATTGAAAAAGAACTGCTTTTAATTAATCACTTCTGCATTGTTGACTATATTCGTGATTCTTTTAATAGTTTCAGACTCATTTCCAAATTATATCATTCATACAATTTTATCCATAGTTTGACAAGATGCAGTGCTAAAGATGTTTGCATCAGGAGTCATTTCTCTCAACCTGATCACTGAGTGAATCTTGGTTGTTAAGAAATTATATAATAAAAACGAAAATGATGATCAAGGATCAGACCATGAATTGTGCTGAGATGATATTTCTAGGAAAAGTCTTAATGAAAACATACAATTATTGATTATGTAAATGTATGCTCCTTTTTCATAGCCAATGCCAGAGCTCCCCAGGACATCTGTGCAGAAGCCTGTGCTCTCTCCACTGGTTAAGGAGATGAATCTGTGTAAGGGGAAAGAATTCTGCCAGTTACCTGATATTCACACTGCAGGACTATTTCACATTATGAAGCTTCCACAGAAACATGACTACTGGGATAGGCCTCACAGACTGGAAAATCCTCTACTAGATTCAGTCCTGTTCCACAAACTCTAGTAGACTATAGGACATGAGGAAGTTAAACCACAGAGAAAGACCACATGTCGGTACTATGATCAACACGATTTGTCTCTAAATCATTCTCAAACCAGATATGCTGGTGAATGAACTGTCAGAAGATCCTTTCACCGGCATGCCATTTTACCCACAAATAGAGATGACAGACATTGTGAAACACAAAGAAGAAATCTTTAGTTTGCTCTCGCTGCTTAAAAGTCTGCATAGTGGCTCAAATCAGATTGGTAAATCCATAGTCTCATATATTTGAATGCTTTGTTCCCAGATTGTGAAACTGTATAGGAAGGATTATGAGCTGTGACATTCTTGGAGGATGGGTGATCTTGTTGGAGGACATGTGTCATTGGGAATGGGCTTCGAGGTTTCAGATGTTCCAGCCATTCCCAGTTAGTGTACTTTCTCTCCATCTCATGGTTTTCTCATAAGTGACTGCAGCACTGCCATGCCTGCTACCTTGCTCTCCACCACGATGGTCATGGACTTACCCTCTGAACTGGAAGTAATTCCCCAATTAAGTGCTTTTTTAAAAAAGTTTCTTAGACATGTGTTTTAACATGGCTATTGGAAAGTAAGACAACAAACTTGACAAGATGGTTGATGTATGTTACTACATATTTGTTACTTTGTTACATAGCATAAAGGATAGGACAAGACAATAAGGTACATAATAGTGTCCTAATAGTATGATACCAATATACTAAAATTTGAATTGACTAGACTGAAATGCATTTTGTATTTGGATGGCTTAGGATAATCAGGAAAATCTTTCTAGTGGGGTATGGATCATTACAATCAACTTAAAACTATGACCCCCTAAATAGTCAAGGAAGACAAATTTACAATAAACAAGCAAATAAAATATCAGACTTTATTGTATCTCTGGATAAATCCACAGATTGGAATAACTATAAGAATCTTTTCCACAACTACCTTCCCCTTATTGTAACAAGATAAATGAGATTAGATATGGATCTTTAATTGGTAAAGTGTAACAGTTGATTTCCAAAGAAGTATCATTCAAGCATTCCTGTGCATTCTGGGTAATGTGTACAGTGATTTTCTTAGGTAAAGATTTTTTGCTCCGGATGGAAAGCATACTATGACTCAAACATTGCAAGCAGTATACCATAGATAAGACTTTCCAAGAACCATACACAGAGATTGCTGGTACGATGTGATTTGAAAACAAATAAAACTGCAATTTTTGATCCATAACATAGAAGAACATTGCCTTGGTAGGTGTGTGCATATTTTTATTCAATATTTATACTCACTGCTAGTTTTTTATGATATAGTATTTAAAGTCATTCTGATACTAGCTTTTGCATTGCTTCTGTTTTTACAATATAAAGCACACACTAAAAATAACCCCTATGAAATATTTATTAAGTAGATCAGGGAAGGAAATTCCAGAGAAAGTTTAAAGCCTACTTTTTCTTTACAAATAAAATGAGTCCCAAGGTGCTAGTAAATAAACTCTGATTTCTTTGTACAGTCTAAATGCTGGAAATAAACAAATTTCCCTCTAGAATATAGAAGTCAGCCATTTTTAGGTATGTATATGCAATGTAGAGTCCAGAGTGTCTAGGAGATAAAAAACACAAATTTTCTCCCAACACAGTAGAAAAACAGTGTTTAATCACCTTCTACTCAGATTCATAATTATACAATCCTATCAGTCCTTTTTGCTCATTTGTCTATACTGAATCATTACCCACTATAAAGATTGCATGTGTCTTCAGTTCTGACAGCTGGAACTTAAACTAATGTAAAACTCTAGTGAATTATAAATTACATAAAAGAATGGGCAACAAAACAAATATTAAAATTCATTGATTCATGTAAAGGTAGTCCGTAAATGATGTTCAATAACTAAACAGACAACTATTATAAAGTAAAGCAAAATTCACTTGGGAAGAAAAATAAATATATTAATAATACAAATGGTGGGAACTATTTTCCTCACATGAGCTAAGGATTATTTTAAAGACAAATCTATACTATACCTGGTCACATCTGTCCTATGGTATATATATCATTACTACCTTTGTTTCATAGAGAAGGTGATCCACATAAGGCCAGAGAGTTAGAAAGTGATGTGTCCTGATCTTTGCATGGAACTCTGAGAACGGGTACAGCATGCAGCACTAAATCAAGATGAAAATGTGATCTGAGGAGTTTTCTGCTTTTTTTTTTTATTTCATATGGATTATGATGCATTTCTCATTTAGAGATGCCATTCTTGAAAAAGATAAGCCTCAGAGTCTTTCATTTTGAAGTGACAAATTAACTTGTCTTCTATGCATTTAGGATGATAAAACTCTGTATCATCTTGGAGAAAACTGAGAAGATACTCAGAGCATCCTGCATTATAATGTTCCCGTAATTCACTGAGAAATGTCGCACAGTCTTACAAATCAATTCCTAATTCCAATTCATCATTTCACTAATGCATGCCAGAAATTGTTTGGTTGCAAATAACACAAACCCAAAGGAAAATAAAAATTAATAATCATTTAATTCATACAGCAGGGATGAGCATAATTATTTATCATAGCTCTATAGTTTTCTCTTAATAAACTTCCTCTAGTTTTACCACAGTACACGGTCCTTTTTCAAATCCTTTTCTTGTAGAAACTAGAATCCTGAAAAATCTCTGTGGGGTGCTGTCCAAATCCAGTTCTATACCTACAAGAGTGATTCTCATTCAAAAACAGCCATATCATAATTTTCAGAAAAATATTAGTAAGTTCTGACCAAACTTTCTCTGAAATTTTCTTACCTAAGTAGGGTACTTCTAGGACTTTTGCTAACCTCTGACTTTCAGAAACACAAAATATAATCATTCAGATTATTAGGTATGTATATGCAATGTAGAGTCCAGTCTCTCTACTTGTAGAAATGTATTAATGATGTAGGGAACTGCTAGGCCACTGAGATAGGCCTTCAGAGCCCCCTTGCTTGCCTTCATGGAGGAAATGGAGGAAAGGCAGGACTGCAAGGGATCAAACTTCTTCCTACCATGTTATTATTTTAATAAAGGCACTAATTTATTCTATGTACTGAGGACAGAATCCTCCTTACCTAAAATTATTCTATTAGGTCCTATCTCCCATACCTATAGCCCTGGGGATAGGTTTTCAACACATTAACATCATACCTAGACATAGGCATATATATATATATATATATATATATATATATATATATATATATATATATCCATGACATTGCATAATACTTTTATGGTAAAAATAATAGATATTTTTTGATCAAATCAACTGCAAGTTGTACAAGGGAATAAAGAAGGAGGCCCCTCATGTCCAAAGGCATGAGTGCTGCTTCACTGGTAGACAGGAACAGTTGTAAGTCTTATTTCCAGCTGTCTCTTCAGCTTCATTCTTCTGCTACATGATAGTGCCCATCACGGCAGTACCTGAATAGACAAGGAGCAAGAATTGCATCTTACCATGTAAAAATGCCTCCATGTTTAGTGATATACATGAAGCAGCAAACCTCTGAAGGCTGTCATACATCAGTGAACACACTTGGAATCTCCTAGGGGTATTCTAATAGCTGAGGAGCTGAACTGAGTCTTCCAGACCCACAGGAGATGAACAGCTGTTTTAATCTATGTAACCCCTGAAGCAGGACTTCTCTATTTGTGCAAAATGGCAGCTTTGCAGAGAAAGCTGTTTCCATAGGTCAGTGGGGAAAAGTTATTATGGAAATGGGTATAAGAAAAAAAGGGGCCAAGATGCTGTCAGAAAATGCAAGATAGTCTCAGCTTAGCAGTAGTGAAACTTATTCTTACCTCCTGTTCATTCAGGATTTGTTACCTAATACCTTGCTTTATGCTTAACTATTACATTAAAATGCAAATACTCAGTGTGTATCTGCTCTTCCAGAAGATACCTACCACCATGTGAGTTATAGTGACTTTTCTTCACCCATCTCTTTGAATTCCAAGGATATCACCTTGTTTTGTCCTTTCTAATTCCACCAAGTCTACTTTGAGCCAGAGAATCATGAACTTTCTTCTACATTCAGTGAACTTTCAGAGGGAATATTTGTTGTTGCCTGTGCTTACCCATGTTCCTTTGTGCTATTAACAGAAATTTTACATTGTCCTCTATGTATTCGATAGTTCAGTTTCAAAATAGAAGACAACTCTGGGAAAACAAAGAAAACAGTACTCCCTGATTCCTGGTCCAGCCTCTAGGGCTGCTGGTGAATTTTTGGAGGATATCTGAAAGTATGTGAGAGAGGTGAGAGAGCTCAGCAACTAAAGGCACTTGACACCAAACATCATGACTTCAGTTTTATTCTGGGGATACATATAGTAGATGAGACAATTATCTCACTTAGGTTGTACCATGAGATCAACATGGGTCCCATGGAATGCAGATGCAAACAAATCATGCATGCATACCCACATTTCCAAAGAGGTGGGAAATGGTAAATAAATAGAATAATGTCTCTACAGATAAAATACTTGGGGCCTCCTGCTAGTTGTATCCAACTTTCCTCCCTACCTAGCAAGACACTGGGATATGTCAGTACCAGGACTCTGATGCCCAATGCCACCTTACAGCCTTTATTACTAAAGTTATTTTCTTTCTCCCATAATTATTTCTACTCATACAGAAAACATTTATGCATAAGTGTTATCACAGAATTCTTCTTTTCTCTCCAAGTCTTGCATCATTAAATAGATTCTATGCCTTGTGTTTTATGCCTCACATATTAACTCTACCTGCCCATGAATGCCTTACTTGACATGCTTAGTAATTTAGATTTAGACCTTGCATCTTCTGAAACACTCTCATCTCTTGTCTCTAGTCAGTTCCATGTGTATTTCTAACTCATAAGTAAAAAGAGTCAGAATTATTATGGTAAGCTGTTATGTTGAACTCTAACTCAGAAAAAGATTCTGGTTTCCTACAAGAAGCTTCATAACTATAAACTTAGAGTTGGGTGTTTAAAATTTAGGATTCCCCATTTCTTTTTTTTTTTAATTTTGTGAAATGCCTTTCCAATTTATTTTTTTTTTATTTTCTAAGTTTATTTATTTACATTCCAAATCATTTCCCCTTTCCCATTTCCTCCCTCCCCCAAAGTCCCATAAGCCCCCTTCCCTCCCTCTTTTCCCCATTGAACCCCCTCTCACTTCTCTGTCCTGGCATTCCCCTAAATCCAGTCTTGTATTAACCCAGAATCTTGGAATACCCTAGACACAATTCGCATATCAATAGATTTCCAAGAAGATGGAAGGAGAGACCCCTGGTCCTAGAAAGACTGGATTCCCCATTTCTACATCAATCTGCCTCTATAAGTTTCCTTCACATGGCTCCATTTTTCACTTACTCAGTTCTTGATTCATTTTTCTTCTTTCTCTTCAGACACAGTAAAGTAATTCACATTTTTTTTCTTGACCATTTTCCTATCTTTCCTTACCAAAGACTTTCCCTTCTTAATGTTCTTCAAAAGCAGGCAGTCTGTGTTGATGTCCAATTTAAATAGGAATCATATTCTATGAGGCTACTGAATATATTTGCTTTAAAATAGGCTGTTTAGAAGTTTCAGGTGCTTTCTTCTAAACTTAGATTAAAAAATCTACTGAATTCCTTCTTGCTAAAGAATAAAAGCATTAATTTGTTTTGACTTAATGTTTTAGAATGAAGATTACAGATGAGGAAACTCCAATATGGTTCAATCTCATCTGTACTCCAGTTCTACATTACCTCAGGTTGGGAAAATAATTCTATATGCACAAAGTGATAGGATGAAACATAAAAAGAGAAAAGTAATAATTTTTAACTGAGCTGTCTGCTTAAGTCATGACAAGAAGACATCCATTTCTATGTATAGCCATCATCAAACAGTATTCCTTCCCAGTCTTCAACAACTGACTGACTTAGAATAATTGACAAAGAATAGTTTGCGAATTTCCTGAAAATATAGAAAAAGGTGTGCCTTTCAGTTATTTGAATTGTGTCAGGAACTGTAATGGGACTAAATACTAGAAGGTGATCATCCTGAAATGGCCTGATTCGTGTTATTATAAAATCTGCAACAGGTGCACCCTTATTAAGGAAGGCTATAAGGAATTCATTTTAAGAAAGATTCCTGCTATTAATATGCTTTTCCTGTTATTATTATATATAACATTCACATAGTAGTAGTATACCTCTTTGGAGCAGATCTCTGCAGATCCATAAAGATGTACAGTCTTGTAGTGATGCTATACAGACAAATAGATGACTTAAATCTTAATGATGATCTATAATAATTCCTAAAATTATATCTGTGATTATTAAGCTCTTTTATAACAGGACTGCTATTAGGTTCTTTTCTGATAGTCAAAACTGCAATGAGAACTCTGCCAGTCTCCCAAGTGTCACTAGTTAATTGCTCTTAGATGGTAACTATACTTTTTCCTACTCAGATCACATTCCAAGAGGTTGTAAAACAATTAACCAAAGGTCATAAAAAAGGGAACTAATGATTTATTATAGGTGCTAGGACAGAAGATAAAATATTGATTTGGCTTATCAATACAAACTTCACTAATAACTTAGTTATGGGGTTAAACTTTCAGTGAACCTGTGGCATGGTGACAGGAGATGGATGTTTAGCTAGATAATTACTCCTAATGGATATGCATGTAAACATTCTCTGTTGTAAACTTCTATTTCAATTTATGATTTGATTTTTTGTGTGAACTTGTGATGAGCTTTGTAACATGTGATCATGTATTCTAAAAGATGTATAAGTACTAAAAACAAAAAAGAGAGAAGAAGATCTTATTTTGCCTTTCCCCACTTAGACTAGAATTTTTCACATTCCCCACTTTTCCCTTTAGATAGCTTTCATAAGAAACTTATTACAACTTTGTGATAAATGCTGTAATAACTTTTCTAAGTGTCCCTTTTTCTTCCTGACACTTCCTACTAGCAGGCTGAACATTAGAGCCCAGCAGTTCCTGCTGAGATAGAACAAAGGCCACATTGCCCCCCCCTGTTAGGTTACAAGTGTTAATCACCCCAGCCAGCAGTCTTTTACTCTCAGAAAGAGCAAGAAAGTGTTTGGACTTTTTAGAAGTTGTCATCAGCATTTCAGTACAATTAGAGAGCTAGAAATCCTAAGACCCTCAGACTTAAAAACCACACCAGAGTCCTACTCTGTGCCTACACCACTACCTTCTCCAGACTGGGAGACACCTTACGGAATTGTTTCCAAATTAGGCTGAATAATTAGAGAATAAAAAGCTTTGGAAATAAAATTATAAAACAATAAAATGTTAGTTGCCTTGATTTGATCAACTCACACTGTATCCAAGTATTGAAATATTTCACTGCCCATCACTGTCTGCTCAATTATGTGACAGCCAAAAACTTCTTACATTCTAATGAGATAAAATGCTTACTATTTTGATTTCATTCTTTAACAATGTATATATGTAGCAACTTGTCATACCATATCCTCAAACAATAATTTATAATTATTTCTTAAAGCCCTATTATCAAAAATATAAATAAATATTTGTTTGTCAATATGAACAATTATTTAAATATGTATGTAACACATTGACTAAATGTTTCAGATTATTGGAATTACCTTGAAGTTTTCTTTCTTCTCTGATACTTCCTCTGCTTTCCTTTAATTGCTGGTGGCATGTTTATGACAGGAGACATTTAGTGCCCTAACAATATAAATTAATTAATGTTTAGAGTGACTCAAGTGGTAATATTGGGCTGAGAATATGGCTCAATCCATAAAATGATTGTCATACAACCATTAGGGGTTATTTGGATTCCCATCTCCCAGGTAAAAGAAAAGACCTAGCAGAACCTGTCTGTAATCCTTGTACTGGGAGGCAGAGTGGGAAGAGCCCTGGAACTGCCTGGCCAGCTCTTACCTAATCAGCGGTCTTCAGACTCAGTGAGAGAATTTCTCCCAAACAGTTAGATGAAGAGCAATAGAGCAATAAGATATTGATCCCTGACCCTTGCACACACACACACACACACACACACACACACACTTTTATACATATATGGACACTGACACACGCACATAACACACACATACACAAACACACCCACATATACACACTCACACACACATACACATATACAGACTTACAAACATACATACCCACACTCACACATATACACATACAGACACTCACAAACATTCAAATACAGACACATACACATACTCACACACCCACATACACACATACACACTCACACACGCACACATTCACACTCAAACAAATACACACATTCATACACACATACAGACACTCACACACATTCATATACACACATACACATACTTGTACTGCACATACAGACATTCACACTCACACATACATACACACATTCACACACTGATACACACACACACACACATGCACACACACATACACACACATACACATATGACTACAGCATTGTCTCTTCTGGCCTACTATACTCAGTGGTTAACCAGCTGATTCCATGACAACAAGGAGCACCAGAGACATTAAAGACAATTCAAAATTAGAAAAACAGATAAGTCGTAAACGTAAGCTAAACATATTGAGGCTGTTTTCCTGGTAATGTAGTGAGATCTGATGTATACTCATTTAGATAATACAGTAGTATTATCAATAACCCAGCAGGCAGCATAAAAGCAAGTGTCCCTATTGGAGGTCAGGACAAAAGGAGATATTACTCTGAGTTGAGTATATATTTTCTCTGAATAAATAACAGCTGTCTGTAATGTTTTAGAAGATAAAAATAACATACAGGAATATAAAACCATCACTAGTTCTGACAATAAACGAAAGTGGAAAGCATACAAAAGGGCAAATACAAGCACCTTGTCTGATGAAAGACAGATTAGCGTAGAGAAAAAGTATCCTAGTTCCAGTAGATCGTATTTCATAGAAAACACAATAAAATGGCAACAAAACAGATTACTGTTTTTTATTTTTTACTTTTTATTGCTTCTTTGTGTACCCCAGTTCCACTCATCTCCCTCTGCCTTTACAACCTCCACATGCACGAAAAAAAAAATGGGTCTCATTGTGGAACATGTACTATGTCACAATGAGTCCACAGTATACCCGTTTGCCCCCACTTCTTTACTTGCAAATATTTACAATAAGTAAGTCATTGGTTTGATTCAAGGTCTCTGGCTTCTGCTACATTATCAATACTGAATCCTGGCTGGGACTACTCTTGGATGCACTGTTGTTGCCCTGTGTCCTGGAGATCCTGCAGCTTTGGATTTGTAGGACTGGTTCCTTCCTATATCTAAGCCAGTAGGCCCAGCTCTATTGTCCTGCCCAGATGAGGTACAGAGCTTGCTCTGTTAAACACTGCACCAGGTGAGAAGCAGGACCAGGTCTCATGCTCTCCTGCTCTCCTGACCCTGGAGCCAGCTGTCAAGTGGACAGTCGTGAGGAAGGAAGAAGAGCATCTCCCCACCCACCCACACCATCACTGAGAAAATAAGTGGCAGGTCTAGCTCTCTTACTTTCACAACCTCAAGGCCAGTTGATCTACAATCCCTTCAACCAGGGACACCTCTGCTGAGCCAAGGTGTAGAGCCCAATCTCCTAAATGCTGCAGCTGGTGAGAGGTGGAGCTAAGCTCTCTTGCTCTCAAGCCTTCAGGTCAAATCTACCATGATGTTCAGGCAAGAGGTGGGACAAGTTCTACACAGCCCTCAGGTATCAACATGTTCCCAGGCGGCAGCTCCTCACCATGGCCTCAGATGTCATTGCGGGCCAATCACATCAGGCTGGTTCCCACTACCCTCAACTCTCCAGTTCCACCTCTCTTCATTGTGCACACATAAGTCTGCTTATCTTTCTCTTCCATTTCTCTACTACTCGCTTACTAATCTTAGTGGTGCTTGGGACTTCTGGGTGTCTGAGGTCATCCCTGGAGTGTGTTCCCTGCCCGTGCCATGTAGCACGCATCTGGGGGGTAGTCTCAAGCTTGCTCTGCCCTCTGCACCTTGTGGCACCAGCAGGTCTCCAGTATTGACCTTTCTCATGATCCTTGGGTATGTTTTTCCCAACCCTGCATGGTGTCTGCTTCCTTAGTTTGCTCCCTCCTGTGTAGCCCTGCCTGGGTCCTATTCCTCTCTTCCTCCATCTCTTTCAGTCCTTCAGAGCTGCCCTAGAATACTGGTTCTTCACACACACACGCACACACACACACACGCACACACACACACACACACACTGTTATGAAAGGAAGAAGATTAGGTAAAAAGACAAATTAGAAATAAGGAAGATATAATGAAATGAGAAACTAAACCTGGTGTAACACTCTTGAGTTGTTGTTGCTATTGTCGTTGTTTGTGCCATCAAGCACCTCATGACTCATTCATTATTAGAATGGTCTTAGTAATGTATAAAAATCAGGAAATCAGAATTAGAAAGACTTAAATTTCTGCAAACCAGGTAGAACTACCTTTACATTTTTGTCTTACAGATTAGGAACTGGAGAGACAGCTCAGCGTATAAAATGCCTGTCATGCAACCACAAGGACCTGAGCTTGGATTCCTAGCTCCCAGATAAAAAGCCATGTGTGAAAGTGTGCCTGGTATCCTAGTGCTGGGGAGGGAGTGATGGAAGGGTCGCTGCAGGTTGCTGGTCAGAAGGTTTTGCAGAATAGGTGATCTCTGAGTTCACGGAGAGATATGTCTAAAGAAATAAGGCAATAAGTAATTGAGAAAGACATCCAACAATGAACTCCAGCTTCTAACTGCATGTGCACACCCTAGGATGCACATTGGCACATACATGAAGTCGTACACATGAATACAACATGTGCACAAAAGTCCAATTTAATGTGCTTCTGAAAATTTAAATGTTATTGATAAATTCATAGGAATTTGAGGAAGAGAAGAGGAAAGAAAATGAAAGAAACTTCAATTCAATCCAAATGCTATAAAACTTATCTTGTCTTCAATGCTGTACTAGGCAGAAATGCTCTAAGTGGCTCACAGCTATTTCCATGTCTGGCACAATGCTGGGCTATAAGTGGGTCCTCAATTATTCAGCAAATGAAAGCCAGAGTAAATGGAGCAAAAAGCTGATGCACAAACTCTATGCTCCTAAGTTGCTAAGAGCAACTTAATTCAACAAACCAAGATTTATCAAATATATGTTTTTTTCCATTATTTATATCTTTCAATACTAATTTCTGAATAATCACGGCACAGGGCAGCTCCGTTCTCCTTTTTTTTTTTTCAATTTTACTGATTTCATTTATTTGTCTTTACTTTTTCTGAGATTAATAATTATTATTAAGATATAATTTATTATTATTATTACTAATTTTTATGTTTCCACTCCAGATTTTATTCCCCTCCCAGTCCACCCTCAGACTATTCCAATTCCCATACCTCCTCCCTGCCCCTCTGTCTCCACAAGGATGTTGCCAAATCACACCACAGCCCACTAGACTTCTAAACTCTCTGGGGCCTCCAGTCTCTGGAGGGTTAGGTGCCTCTTTTCTAACTGAACTTAGAGCCAGCAGTCCTCGGCTGTATATGTGTTGGGGGCCTCATATCAGCTGGTGTATGAGTCCTGGTTGGTGATCCAGTGTCTGAGAGATCTTGGGGGTCCATGTTAATTGAGGCTCCATAGCTTCAGTAATAGTGTCAAGCCTTGGGTCCTCCGATTGAGCTGGATCACACTTTGGGCCTTTCTCTGGACTTTCTTTTCTTCAGGTCGTCTCCATTTCCATCTGTGCATTTTTTTCAGACAGGAGCAATTATGGGTCAGAGTTTTGATTGTGTGATAACACCCCCATCCCTCACTCAATGCCCTGTCTTTCTGCTGGAGGTGGGCTCAACAAGTTTCTTATGCCCACTGTAGAGCATTTCAGAAAGGGTCTTTCCCTTTGAGTCCTAAGAGTCTCTCACCTCCCATGTCTCTGGTACATTCTGGAGGGTCCACCCAACCCCTACGAGCAGAGGTTTCTGGTTTCCATTCTTTCTGCTGTTCCTCAGGGATTCAGTTCTTTTCCCCCACCCAGTACCAGATCATGTTCCCCTTCCCCCTCAAAGTTGCCTTTCTCTCTCAGGTCCCTAACTCCCTCCCCCCTTTGTGGCTGCTTTCTTCTCCCTCCCAAGTGGGACTGAGGCATCCTCACTTGGGGTCTTCAGTTTATTGACCTTTTTGAGTTCTGTGGACTATATCTTGGGTATTCTGTGCTTTTTTGGCTAATATTCAACTTATTAGTGAGTATATACCATGCATGTCCTTTTGGGACTGAGATACCTCACTCAGAATGATATTTTCTAGTTCCATCCATTTGCCTGAAAACTCAGGATGCCCTCATTCCATTGTGTAAATGAATCACATTTTCTGTATCCATTCTTCTGTTGTGGGACATCTGGGTTGTTTCCAGCTTCTGGCTATCACAAATAAGGCCACTTTGAACATAGTGGAACTCTTGCCCCTGTGGTATGGTGGGGAATCTTTTGGGTATATTCCCAAGAATGGTATTGCTGGGTCTTCAGGTAGATCTATTTCCAATTTTCTGAGGAACCTCCAGATTGATTTCCACAGTGGTTGTAGCAGTTTGCAATCCCACCAGCAATGGAAGAGTGTTCCTCTTTCTCCATGTCCTCGTCAACCATGTGCTTGCACCTGAGGTTTTGATCTTGGCTATTCAGATTGGTATAAGGTGGAATCTCAGGGTCATTTTGATTTGCATTTCTCTGATCACTAAGGACTTTGAACATTTATTTAGGTGATTCTCAGCCGTTCAAGATCCCTCTGTTGTGAACTCTTGGTTTAGTTCTATGCCCCATTTTTTGATGGGGATGTTTGGTGTTTTGGTGGTTAGCTTCTTGAGTTCTTTATATATTTTGAATATTAGCCCTTTATCAGATGTGGGGGTTCATGAAGACTTTGTCCCAGTCTATAGGTTGCCGATTTGTCTTATTGATTATGTCCTTTGCCTTACAGAGGCTTTCCAGTTTCACGAGGTCCATTTATCAGTTCTTCATTTTAGACTATGAGCCATTGGAGTTCTGTTTAGGAAATTTCCCCGTGTGCCAATGAGTTCAAGGCTCTTTCCTACTTTATCTTCTATTGGATTCTGTGTTCTGGTTTTATGTTGAGGTCCTTAATCCACTTGGTCATGAGCTTTGTGCAAGGTGATAATATGGGTTTATTATCATTTTTCTACATACAGAGAGCCAGTTAGACCAGCACCATTTACTGAAGATGCATTCTTTTTTCCATTTTCTTTTTGTCTTTCTCAAAGATCATTTGTCCATAAGTGTGTGGTTTTATTTCTGGGTCTTCAATTTTATTCTATTGATCAGCATGTCTGTCTCTGTACCATTATGATGCAGTTTTTATCACTATTGCTCTGTAGTAAAGCTTGAGGTCAGGGATGGTGATTCCCCCAGAATTTCTTTTATTGTTAAGAATTGTTTTTGCTACTCTGGGTTTTTTGCCTTGCCAGATGAATTTGAGAATTGCTTTTTCCGTATCTCTGAAGAATTGTGTTGGGTTTTGATGGGGATTGCATTGAATCTGAGGATTGCATTTGGTAGGACGGCCATTTTTACTATAGTAATTCTGCCAATCTATTGAGCATGGGATATTTCTCCATTTTTTAAGATCATCTTTGATTTCTTTCTTAAGTGACTTGAAGTTATTGTCACACAGATCTTTCACTTGTTTGGTTAGAGTTACCCCCAAGTTATTTTGTTTTATTTGTGGCTATTGTGAAGGGAGTTGTTTCCCTAATTTCTTTCTGAGCCTGTTTGTCATTTGATGCTTTTATCCATGCATAGACTAAAAAGAGTAAAATCTTCAGCGGAAAATGAAGTATTCATTGCTGCACTTCCCTGCATTGAGGGTGATGTGAGTGCTGTCATACAGTGTCACATAGTCGTGTGCAGTTCTCCATGTTACTGACCAAACTGTACTCATGAACTCAGGAAAATGTTCCCAAGGAAATGAACTTCTGCACTGTTCTCACACAAATGTTGTCATCTTCCCCAGACTTTTGAAAACACTTCTGCTTTGTTTGTTCAACACATACACTCTGACCGTAATGCCTTCTTCCACACTCCTCCTACTATCTATTCTCTGTTGTATATTTCCTATTATTATCACCTACTATTATCATCTATTATCTATTATCTGTCTATTGTTCTGTGTCTAGAAAGAATATTACCTAAATGACTTTGATACTCACCTTTTCACACTGAAAACCACTAGTTTACAAAGTACCTGAACCTCCTTCCTTGAATTTAAGAAGGTAAATATGGCTGATAAAGAAAGTACTTGCCATGGGGTCCAGGTACAGGAAGAAGCTTCCCAGGTTACAAGACAATAGAAGGAAATAACCAACACCTTAAAGCTGCCTTGGGACCTCCACAGGTACAAACATACATAGTAAATAAGTGTATATGTATGTGTGTATATATATATATATATATATATATATATATATATATATATATACATATATATATATATATACACAAATATATATATATATATATATATTTGTACCTATATCTGTGCCTATGCCTATACATATACATACAATCATATATGTATGCATCATATACATACATATACATCATATACATCTACATCATATATGTCCTATACATATCCACATACACATACATATATGTGGAGATTCAGGGTGGCACTAATAAGAAGTGTGGCCTTGTTGGAGTAGGCAAGGACATGTTAAATGAAGTGCATCACTGTGGACATGGACTTTGAGATCTTCCTCCTAGTCACATAGGAGTTAGTCTTCTCCTGTCCAGTTTTGGATCAATATGTAGAACTTTTGGCACCTCCAGCCCCACGTCTTCCTGTACAGTGACATGCTTCTGCCTTGATGATAATGGTCTGAATCTATAAGCAAGTTGCAATTAAATGTTGTCCTTTGTAAAAGTTGCCTTGGTCATAGTGCCTCTTTACAGGCAATGGAAACCTTAAAACAATATATATATATTTCTTTTGAGACAAGATTTCTTTGTGTAGTCCTGGCTTTCCTGGAACTAGCTCTGTAGACCAGACTGGCTTCAAACTCTTGAAAAATCCACATTTTTCTGCCTCCTGAGTGCTGGGATAAAAAAAATATTTTAAAATAGGTATATATCCACCTGGAAAAGGAGTCTCAGTGAAGAATAGTCTGGGTCAGGTTGAACTGTGCATGTCTGTGGGGAATTTTCTTCATTGTATTAACTAACTTGGGACGATCTGGTCTATTGTTGGTGGCATCCTCTCTTGGGTTGGCTTCTCATCTGTGAATGCAATCAGCTAAGCAGTAAGCAAACACACATTCATTTCTTTCTGTTCTTGACTGGTGATGTGATGTGGCAAGGGCTTTCAAGGATTTTTTGTTTTTGTTTTTGCCTTAACCTATCATTATGATGGATTGTAAACTGGAATTATTTGCTAAAATAAACCATCTCTCTTCTTAAAAGAGGTATATATCCATCTGCAAGCATGACCCTCAAAATAATATGGTTACAATAGTTGTCAAAGTTTGGTATTTTTAGATCAATTAAGTTCTAAGGACAGAAACCATCCTTCCAAATACATCCAAAACACCTACATGGCCATTTGAGGAATACAGAAAGAAAGAAAGAAAGAAAGAAAGAAAGAAAGAAAGAAAGAAAGAAAGAAAGAAAGAAAGAAAGAAAGAAGGAAGGAAGGAAGGAAGGAAAGAAAGAAAGAAAGAAAGAAAGAAAGAAAGAAAGAAAGAAAGAAAGAAAGAAAGAAGGAAAGAAAGAAAGGAAGGAAGAAAGAAAGGGAGAGGGGGGAGGGAGGAAGGAAGGAAGGAAGGAAGGAAGGAAGGTCTAATCTTTCTCCTAACTTTAAAGCTGAAAAACTACAGAACAGTCTAAACATTTCTAAAGGAATTTAGACCAGAATACTTTTATAAGTTTCAGACTCTCCTCTGTTAGTTAAGGTAAAAGAGAAACAAAAAGTTGTGAAACTCAACATTTTATATGAAACTCTATTTGGGTTGAGAAGCAACATCCTAAAAATGATAAGATGGGAACAATGGGGATTTGGGCAGAACTATCCATGAGACAATACATATGAGAAATGAGAAAATATATCCAAGGTACCTCCTGGCCTCTGGATGCTTCATGACACCAAACATTGTGAGAACATGGGCATTTTGTTCTCCCTTATTGGCTTTTTTGGGAACCTGACAACAGTATCCCCACAGCTAGATGATTCCATTCTCAATTTATTGATTTTGGGGGGAGAGAACAAACACCATCATGTTTAAGAAAAGGGCTGAAAGAGCAATGATTTGAGAACCAATCAGATTAGGTAACTAACATCAAGATATAGCTGTGTGAGTTGAAGGGAACCCTGTATTGTAGACAAAGACTAGATCAGAAAGCTAATTAGCATTCATTGCTCAGTAGTCTGCATCAACATCCTTGTGATTCTCAAGAACTTACTGTACATGCTTTCATTTACTCAAAAAGATAATGACTGGAAGACCTATTTGACAGTCTCCTGGACATTACCAATCATGCACAAAATTATATTATGTAATGTATACACTTCCTGCTAAGTATTTTTTTGTTTTTATATATTTGTACATTTGGGTGACATGAAACAGCACTTACATCAGCTTACCTCATAATATCCACCTAGGACATAGCATTTATAATTTATATCTCTAATTTTATTTATATCTCTAATTTTAATCTCAGTTGCATTAACTCTCTGACTCTGTGAAGAGAAACAAAGTGCAGTTCTGCCCCCTTTCCACATGCTCACTTTGCATGTGGAATAAAATCACAAAATTGCCTTTAGAAAGTCATATGCCAACAAATTAGAAAAACATCCCCTCTTTAAGACAAATATCAATGTGACTGTAGACTGATGTCTGCTCACCTAAATAGTCTATCTGTAAAATTGCTAACTAGTTATTGGTTTGAACAAATGTGGTAAGATTAAGTGCAGTTATACATAGTGTTCTGGAATGGCCAAAAGTGTCACTTATTGTCAGACAAACTTCAAAATGTACTAGCATTATTCATCTCTGTGTGGTGGACACCATCCACTTGTTTGCTTTCTGTGGTAGAGTTGACAATTAAAATGTCAGTTGTGTTATTGTCCTATCCCAAATTTAAACATACCACAAGATCATTTTGATAAAAAGGAAAAATAAAACATGATTTTAATATCATGGTTTTAATAACATGTGCTTTTAATTATTACTTGTTGTGATAAAGATTTAGCTTCACCTGATCTACACATTTAATGTCTATAGAGACAAAATATATTAGAAACCTTATAATGTAAAAGACTCTCTTTCCCTCCTTCTCACCCTAACTTCCGTCCATGCTCTTCACGGAACCTCAATGAAACACTGATAGGAAATTTAGAGCAGTAAAAGAATATGGCACAGAGGGGCTGGAGAAGATAAATATAACTATAAAAGCTACAGCCATTTACTTTCCTAGCATCCTGAACTTGAATTACAACTATGGTAAAACCTGAAAACGAGTATTCATTTCAATCAAGGAAGTGATGTGTGTTAAAAAAGTTTGTCAAGGGGCACGTACAGTGGGGAATATTGATCTTTTTTCCATTTCCTTCTCCTCCTCCTCTCCTCCTTCATATCATCAGTGGCATCATGGATATTATTATTTCTGCAATCCTTAATATTCCAAACCCCAGATAATATTTTGGCAGTAGCAGCAGTGGCAACAAGAACAGCCCATAGGAGCTTCAACACTGATGGATGAAGATATCTATTTCCTTCATCCCCTCTTTTCTTCCATCCACCTGCACCTGCACTCAGCCCCTATATTTTGATCCACATCAAATACAGACAACAACGTTGCTAATGGGGTCCTCCAGGGACACACCTGACAGGTTATACAATGATAATTGTCTACAACTGAGGGATTGCATAACCCTGACTTTGCTTGTGCTCCTTCCAATGGTTTTCAAGATGCTGACTTTCTTGACAAATCCTGTTTGGGGGTAACTGAGAAGCCCACAAGCATGAGAACTTAAAACACTGCACAGCTTGCAGGATTTTACTGATGGCACCATTACTCTTGAGTAAACTCCCCTTGAATCACTGCAAGCTTTTAGTTAACTTTTTCAGTCCTGATAAAACTGACTCAGATCAGCTCAATTTTACAAGTTGTTTTGTTGCTTTTATGGAAAGGATATTTTTAGATGTCTTTATGCCTGCTCATACTTTCCCTAATAAGACATGTGTAGAGATTTATATCTGCAGTGAGACAGAAAATATCTTCTCCTACTACCTCCCCATCCACTCCGCACCACCACCAATACCCCACCAACCCTAGACAACCCCACAGCCCCTAAGTCACCACCCCACCACCACCTGCCCACCCCCTCCCCTGCCCCCATTCTTTCTTCCTGTTCATATATTCTCTAGGGATTTATAAAGTCACAGTCTTTTTCTTCTGGTAGTGATTGTTTTTCTCTTTATTTCGCTTACATTTCCAAGAACACATGGCCACGTTTTTTGTTTTTTGGTTTTGTTTTTTCATAAAACATAAGTCCTGGAACTATTCTTGCTAGGTAACGTAAGAGCAGGGCTTCTTCTGAAACCTTTTTCATTCATGACTCCTTTTCACCTAAGAAACTGTAATGTCTCTCAGGGCACAGAGCTACATGAAGTAGGTATAGAAATCAAATTTTGATACTAATAAAACATGAATTTTTATTAAAAAAAACAATTCTTTAATGTGCTTACACTTTTACCATTTTGTACCACAAAAGGCCAATTTGCATACTAATCAGATGGATATACTACATACCAGAGAAATGCAAATTCAAACTACATTGAGATTCCATTTCACTCCAATTAAAATAGGAGACACACAAAAAAAATATTCTTGAGGATGTGGGCAAAATGAGTCCTTATATATTGCTGTTGGGGATGCCACTTGGGGATGCTATTGGGATCAGGCCACTATGGAAATGAAAATTAGTATGGAGGTTACTTAAAACATAAAAATATATTCACTATACTACCAAATATATCCATGGTTGGTATTTACTCAGTGAAATTCAAGTCACCATATCTCAAAGGTATTTGGACATCAGTATTTATCTCACCTATATCCAGGGTAGCTGTAGTGGCTATTCCTGGTTGTAAACTTGACTATATTTGGTATGAACTAATTAAGAATTGGAAGGCTTACCTATGATCCTAATCTGGAGGCTCAGAGATACAAGTTTCTGACCTGGATCTTGGCATGGAGATGAATTCCAGAAGATTATGACAAGGAGATCTCCGAGTTCAAGGTCATCTGGGATTAAAGGTGAGGAGGCACAGGCCTTTTATCTGGGCCACAGCCTCTGCTGGAGACCTACAGCCTTTAATCTGGGCCACACCCTCCGCTGGAGACCTATATAAGGACATTGGAAGAAGACTCACCCACTCTTCCTTGCCTGCTTGCCTGGTGTGACTGAGCAACTGCTAGATACTTGGATTTCAATCCACAGTTGCTGCAGACCATTGTTGGGGATTTGGACTACAAGCTGTGCGTCATCGACAAATTCCCTGACGATATAGAGACTACTAATACATTCTGTGACTCTAGAGAACCCTGACTAATATCGTAGCTAAGAGATGAAATGAGTCAGTGTTCAGCAATAGGTAAGTGGAACTTCCTGGGAATTAATTGCTCACGAGCCGGTTCTAAGTGGAGGGAGAGCTGAAGAGTGAAACTATGGGGGTCGAGAGAAAAGAACACACAGAGACATTAGTGCATGGCTGTACAAAATCTTTCTATCTTTCTTTGGGGACAAGAGCGACAAAATATGTGCTGTGGGCGTGACCCTCCCTCCCAAAGCTGCAAGTCTTCTCAGCAGGTCTCCCGCAGGCTGAGCTGATGTTGCCATAACAGATCTCAGTCAGATGTTAATTTCACAGGGTTTGCTACTCTGCAGGAGCTGGCGACTTTCTTTCGCAGGAAACTGTAGTGCCAGAGGGGCTCTGACATCTCTGTCAGGTGGGAGGAGGTGTGGCTGGAATTCCTCAGCTCCGTGTAGGTGAAATGCAGGCAGCTGAATTCTGCCTAGAGGCTATATGGCATTACAATGGCTCTCTACAGGTAAGTGCATAAAGAAAATGTTCCATACATACTCAAAGGACATCTTTCCAGCCATAATGAAAAATAAAGTCATCTTCAGGAAAATGGATTCAAATGAATGTAATCATACCAAATGAATTAAATTGGTCTCAGAAAAACAAATGTCACACACTTTGTCTCATTTGTGGTTCCTGGGTTTTAGATATACATGAAATAATAATTATAATAATTTATAATAATAATAATAATAATAATAATAATAATAATAATAAATCATAAACACAAACATAAAACTGTCTCCTAGGACACTGACAACCAATGTGAGGGAAGGGGAAGGAAGTGAGACCAGGTGCCCTGAAAATCTGATATGTTTTATATGAAAATGTTCTTATGTAACCCAATAGTATATAAAGTCAATAGAAATAGATAGATAATAAAAATTCAATATTAATGAAGATATAAAGTTTGATACATTGTCAGAGATTACAAAAGTGTTAAAAGTAATTATTCTTTGGAATTAACCATTGTGTTTCCGTAGGAGCAGAATATGCTGTGTTCCACTAAAACACAACCATTCTTCATTTTCTTTATTTTATCATTTCATTCAATTCTTTTGCTCTCAGCTACTATTTGATGTAAAATACTCAGCAATTTTAAATTTATTATTAGATAATTTTTATTTATTCACTTTAAATTCTGCTCATTTCCCCACTCCTGATAACTTCCTCCCACAATCTTTCCTCCCTCCTCTTCTCTTCTTAACTGGTAGGGGCCCTCCTGGTTATCCTAGATCTCCCCTCCCCTCCTTCACCCTGGCACACCAAGTCTCTTCAGATGCTAGGCACATACTCTCCCACTGAGGCTAGACATGGCAGCCCAGCTAGAAGAACGTGTCCCACAAACAAGAAACTGCTGTGGGGACAGATCCCACTCCAGTTATTCAGGACTCACATGAAGGCCAAGCTGCACATCTGCTATGTATGTACAGGGAAGCCTAGGTTCAGTCCGAAAACATAACTATTCATAACGTATAAAGGGTGGAATCTAAGTAAAGTTGCCTCCACTCGTTCTTTGATATTGCAAGCAAAGTGCAAAGACACGCTCAAAACTAAGGCTGCGGTGAAATTCCACATTGCACTATGTGAGTAAGTGCTGCCCCAAACCTTTTCAATGTAATATGCATCTGATTTCCAACTGATATTTGGAGATTGCAAATCCAGAAACCTTCTATAATTCCTAAACATTTCACAATTTCACATGCAGTTATGCAACACCATAAGAGATTGCAAACTATAACTTAGGACAAAAGGTTCTATGGCATATTCTCTGCTCAAGCTACCATTGTGCTTCCCTTGATGTTGGGATTTCAAAAATTCCAGATACCAGAAGATCTCAAGCCATGTCATTCGGAATTCACAAAGCACCAAGGGTGTGTTTTGAAAAGAAGCATACATAGTAGAGTTTAAGAGGGAGGGCTGAGCTCCTGTGGAGCAGGAGGGTCTGGGGGCAGGGGTGCAGAGTTGGGAGGGGGAAGCTGAGTTGCTCTGATTTACAATGAAAGAGGCTTTCCTGAAAGAAGTAGATAGAGAGGATATGATCAATCCAACTTTCATTGCAAGTGTCCGGGTTTCTCCGGGTTCCAGAGCTGTTCTTTGTATGGCTTCCTTCAGAGGGGTTCTCCTGGAAGAAAACAGAAATAAACAAAAACAATGCCCCTCCTGGCATCTGCAGCCTCTGACCATTAGAACAACTGGAGAAAGTATGCCTGGTATTTCCAGCTGCTTCACTCTTCTTTGAGCTATTTTACTCTAAACTGACTAGTCAATTTTTACTTCCAGTCATCAGATTCTGCACTTTCTGATATTTTTAAATATTTAAGGATGAAATTAAAATATAATTACATCATTTCTTCCTTCCTTCCCTTTCCTACCTCTAACCCTTCTCATGTTCCCACTTTTGTCCACGCCCCCACTCAAATTCATGGCTTCTATTTCTCTAACAATTGCCTATGTGTGTGTGTATGTGTGCATATGTGTCTGTGTGTATAATATATACATATACACATACATATACACATATATCATACATCATACATATACATCTACAAGCACATGCACATACACATACATAAACATACATTACATACCTTCTGGAGTCTCTTCCCTGGGGAAGACTATGTCTTCTGCTCTTGGCCTTCCCTAATTGCCTTTAGACATTATTTCTCATGCCCCTTCACTTGTGACAATGGCTTGCAATGGACCCTCAATTGGATGAACTCACATTTAGTCTTCCTTTCTTTTATTCTTCAGGGTATTTTTTTTGCTTGAAGAGTGTTTTCCTCTGTTCTGTGTTACCTTATTAGATGGTTTGACAACTTGCTTCAGTTGTGAGCTCTGGCAGTGATTTCCGATGCATCAAATTTTCCTGTTCTTTAAATACAGGTAACAGCCCAACCATGACTGTAGGATGCCCCAACAGGCAGGAATGAGAACCATAGTTTTTGTCAAAGAAATTACCTCCTTCTTGGTTACTGGATCTGAAGGATTGTGGTTATCAGCCTCCAGTTTTCTATACATTTTCATCAAAATGGAAGCAATCCCTCTCATTTGTTCTATGTCTATTTGATCAATGCCAAGTCATAGAATATATCTGATTTTAGTCTCCTAAGCCACAAGAGATGTTTGAAACCCAACATGAATAAAAAAAAATATATATCATGTTTAAATTCCTGTTTTGAATTCCAGAGACAGTAGATTCTTCTTTTACACTCACTTCCTGAAAAAGTGATTATTGAAGTAGGAAACAATGAGCTGCCGACTGACACATTATTCTTTTGACGATTGTGCCACAGCAAAAATTATTCTTGATAGAAGATATATAACCCCATTCAGAGAGTATTGGTTTTCTCATATATCAGAAAAAACACAAACTCTTCATTATTTGGAGGTGTCCTTTTTTTCTTAGAAACTCACAAACATTAATTTTAAGTAGTGGAGGAAAGTACTACAATGTTCTACATATAGAATTATTCCCCAGTTTTGTCTCCCCAGCTGTAGGCAATCATCAAACTGAGTTGTCTGAGGGATGTGGAAGAGGGAAAGATGCCAGTCACTTACTGTAACCTCATTATAGCAAGGAATCTGGCACAGACAGTCTGGTAAAGTTTTTATTAGACTGAGGGAGAAAAATCTACCACTTAAGTGAACTTTGAGCTGATTTTTCCTATCAGAGAAGAAATTAAAATCTGTATTCAGGAAAACTGTTTGAAGACAGTCTTTTGTTTTGTAAAAAAAAGGTTCCTAGTTATTATCTGGGGAAACCTTCATGCACACTGTAAGCCCAACCATAGATTCCTGCAGAGGAGTTTAAGAAAAGTGATACAAGAGACTGTGACATAACCCCTATGTGTGAGAGTTATGAAGTGGGTTTTATTATTTTTTTCCAAACTTAAATAACTTCAAGTAAACTTAAAATTATTTCTTGCTCCAGATACCACCAATTTTCATCCAAGATAATAATTACCCATGAAAGACCATGAATAGAGATACTGGGGGAGAAGCATAAGAAGAACTGACAGGGCTTCCTGTTGGAGAGTCTAATTGCATTATTGTCACTAAGGGCTGAGTTAACAGAATGGTGAAATGTGTGACAGTGATTATTCTGTCTGGGTCGTCAGAAACTATGTCTTAATGATGGATGGGGTTTGGGTTTCTCTGCAGAAGAACTGGCACTTTGCTGTCAATCAACCTAAGAAACTTTAATTGGGAGAAAGAAAGTATAGTCACTTGCACTAAGGAAGAACATAATTTTCTTTAAAAAAAATCTGAGTGTGATCATGTTATCTAATATTTTCAGGTATGTAGAAGTTAAAAAAGTTTACCCTTCATCCTAAAGCAAACTAAGATCAGTAAGGAGTGGAAATTTCAACATGGAGCATGGTTTGGCCTCAGGTTAATGTCCATGCACCTTGGCTGAGTTTGTCAGGTTTCTTTCTGATTTTAAGCATCTCTTTTGTCTTTATAAGAATAACTACCTTAAAATTTTCTCTCTGTTTCTTTAGTATAAATATTTTTACTTGACTCACCATTTTTAACAATCTGGACTATATTCTCCAAGTATTCTGAGCCATCCTTTGAAATCTAGTCATCATGGAAGAACTGGGCCTCCTTACTCCTTTGGACCTCTTGACTCCACAAAAGGCCTTTGGGTTGAGACACCAACTGGAGGCCCACTTGTGACTGAGGATTTGCTGCCTCAGCTTTCTGTTCTGAACTGATTTATTTTCCTTCTGAAATCTTCTATCCCTGTTCTAACTATCATGTAAAATAAGCAGTATAGTGACCTCAGCCACCACAATACTTATATTGGGTTTAAGTAGCCAAATTAGATGGCATTTACTATAGTTCATGCACTGTCCTTACACAGGACTATTCATCACATGCAAACTTCAATGGTTTGAATGTCAAGTTCATCAGACCATATACTTAAATGTGCCCGTGCTTTCTAATCTTCTCCCTGAGTATCTCTCTCCATTTCAGTTCTCTTACTTTCTTCTTCATAATTCCTGCTTTTCCCTTTCCAAATCGTTATCTTAATCTCAAGAAAATAGGGAAATTTCTTCCACAACATCTATCACTAGCAAATATTTTATTTGCTTGCTAATTCTAATATTGTTTTCATGATATTTACATTGTTCCTTTTTTAAAATGTGTTCTTAATGTAAATGAGTTGTACAAAGCAATGGATTTCACAGTGATTTATTCAAATATACTACTGACTTATTCTCTTAAATTACCCTCTTCTGTAGTTACTTTCCTTCTCACTACCCTCATAGCTTCAATATATAGTTCTTATTTTATTTTCATGTCATATATACTTATATATAGACATACAGATATATGCATAGAACATTTATCCCCATATGCATATAGGTGTGTATACATACATACACTGTATATACATATACATATACGTATATACATATACGTATATGTATATACATATACATATACATATATGTATATGTATATATATACATATACGTATATGTATATACGTATATGTATATGTATATACATATATGTATATACATATACATATACATATATGTATATGTATATATATACATATACGTATATACATATACGTATATGTATATACATATGTATATGTATATAAACACTATATATTTGCATATTTGCATAAGTGTATGTTTCATATATGAGAGACGAAACTTGTCTGGATTACCGCACTTAATTTTCATGGCCCAATGTACCATCCATTGTTTGGCAAATGTCATAAGTTTGTTCTTTTCCAGTCTAAAAGACACTATCTTGTTTATGTCATTTACCCACTTCTCTTTTAGCAGACATGTAGGCTGCTTCTCTATTGGGGCAGTTGTGAACAGAGCACTGAAAAAGATAAATGCACAAGTGTCTCAGATTCCTACAGGTGTATTTTCAATAGTGGTATAACCAAAACTATGGCAAATCTATTTTTAATGTTTTTGCAGGTTTTCCACAATGATTTCCATAGTGATTACACTAAATTACATTCCAAGCAGCAATGATTAAGTGCTTCTAACTACATCGTCTTCCTCTTCCTTGCCTTGATGTATACATGGATATGGCATAAGGTTGCATCTACTTCCCATTTCCCCCAACACTACTTTGATTTAGAAAGTTCAATTTCAAAGATTCTGAAGTCTATCTCTTCATTTTCCATGTCTTTTGTCATGTGGAATCTTTAGAATTGTGTGTGTGTGTGTGTGTTTGTGCGTACACACATGTGTATTGTAGTGTGCAGCTTAGCATGTATGCATGCATGGTTGGGTGCACATCTGTGTATGTGTGTATGAGCATGGAGGCTAGAGATAAAAACTGGATTTCTTCCTTCATTGCTCTGTCCTTTGTTTATTGAGAATGATTCTTCCTCTGAATTTAGAGCTTGCTGACTCAGTGGACTAGTTAGCCTAGAAGCCCCATGAACTCTCCTGCCACTGTTACAGCAAAGCTATGATTACAGGCTCTTGCTTTTTGCATGCCATGTAGGGATCTGAGCTCAGGCACTCATACTTATATGACAAGCACCTTACCAGCCAAGCTATTTCTCAAACACATTTTTTAAATTTCTTGTAAACACATTTTTTTTCATTATTATATTCTTAGCTGTTACATACTTTTTCAGAAAGTATTTGAATATGCCAATATCTTGAATTATTTTGCCTGTGTTCCATTATGCAGGATGCAGAGGTTTAGGTATTACACACTGAGCTCCTTGATAGACATTGAATTAATTTTAGCACGTGCTGAGAAAGGTCTAATTTTACTCTTCTATACCTGGTTTTTTATTTATTTAAGAGGCTTCTTTTGTCTAAAAATTAAAACACTGTAGCCACTTAGGATAATTTTTAGGGTCTTTCTTCTGTTCTATTATTCTATATGTTTACTGTGCCTATACACTGATTTTTTCTATGACTACAGTATTACATAAAATATAACAATTTTATTTCAAACATAATTCTTTTTGTTCAAGATTGATTGGGTACATTATGGTCTTTTGTGCTTCCATGTGAATTAATAATTTATTACATTCCTTTGAACAATATCATTGGATATTTTTATCAGGAGTTCATTCAATTGCAGATTTCATTCAATAGGATGGCTATTTTTATACTATTAATTCTGCCAATCCATAATTATAGGTGCTCCTCCCAATTTTCAGTGCCTTCTTTAATTTCTTTCACCAGTGTTACAAAGTTTCCACTGGAGAGATCTTTTATACCCATATTTATGTTTATTTCTAAGATAGTTTTATTATTTTTTTAATTGAAAAAAATTAATTTATTCAGTTTGCATCCCAATCCCTCTCCCTCCCAATCTCCACCTCCCAAAGTCCTTTCTGCACCCCCCATTCCCATGCCCCTTTTCCTCTGAGAGAGTAGAGTGCCCCCTTGGTTAGGAGCTTCTTCTCCCGTTGAGGCTAGAAAATACAGCCAAGTTAGGGGAAGAGATTTCATAGACAGGCAATAGCTTTGTGGGTCCCCTGTTGCAGTTGTTTTGGAACCACAAGAAGACCAAGCTGCATATCTGCTACATATGTGCTAAAGGCATAGGTACAGTCCTTATATGCTCTCTGGTTGGTGGTTCAGTTTCTAAGAATTCCCAAGGTTCCAGGATAGTTGACTCTGTTAGTCTTCCTATGGTGTTCCTATTACCTTCATGGTTCTCAATCCTTCCTCTACTCTTCCATAAGAGTCACCAAGCTCCATCCAGTATTTGGCTGTGGGTCTCTGCATCTGTCTTAGTCAACTGTTTGATGGAGCCTCTCAGAGGACAGTCAGGTTAGGCCCCTGTCTTCAAACATAACCGTGTATCCTTAATAGTGTCAGTGATTGGTGCTTGCACATGGGATTGATCTCTATTTAGGATGGTTATTAGTTGGACATTCCCTCAGTCTCTGCTCCATTATCTGTCTTTGCATTTTTTTTGTAGGTAGTTAAATTTTAGCTCAGAAGTTTTGTAGTTGAGTTGGTGTCCCTATCACTTCTCTTGGGTCCTTGCCTGGCTACAGGAGATGGCAACTTCAGGTTCCATATCCCAACTGCTGTGAGTCTCAGCTAAAGTTACCCACATTGATTCTTGGGAATCTTATCCCAGGCCTCTGGCACTTCCTTGAGATACCCCCAACCCCCTCAGCCACCAGCTGCAGATATCCATTTATTCTCATGGACATCTTGCCACCTCTGATAACTCTCCCCACACCTGATCCTGGAACCCACCCTCCATTCCCCTCCCCAACCTCTCCCACCCAGTTTCCTCCCTCCATCTGAATTCTGTGACTATTTTATTCCCATTTCTAAGTGAGAATCAAGCATCTTTACTTGAGTCTTCCTTCTTGTTTATCTTCTTCGGTCAGTGGAATATAGTGTGGGTATCCTATATTTTATGGCTTATATCCACTTTTAAGGGAGTACATTTCATCCATTTCCTTTTCGATCTGGGTTACCTCACTCAGGATAATGTATTCAACTTATACCTATTTGCCTGAAAAATCCGTGATGTCTTTATTTTTAATAGATGAATGATATTCCATTGTATAGATGTACAACATTTTATTTATCCCTTCTTCAATTGAGGAAAATCTAGTTTGTGTCTATGTTTCTTTACAAATAAAATTGCTATGAAGATAATTAATCAAGTGTGTCTCTGGTATAGTGGGCTACGTATTGGGTATATGCCCAGCCTTAGCATAGCTAGGTCTTGAGATAGAACTATTCCCAGTTTTCTGAGGAACTGCTAGATTGATTTCCAGAGTGGTTGTACAAGCTTGCACTCCCACAAGCAGTGGAGGAGTTGTTCTCCTTGTTCCATACCCTATCCAACATGTGCTTTCACTTGTGGTTTTTATTTTATCTTAGGCATTCTGTCAGGTGTAACATGTACTCTCAGAGTCATTTTGATTTATATTTCCCTAAAGACTAAGGACTGAACTTTTAAGTGTTTCTTGGCTATTTAAGATTCCTCTGTCAAGAATTCTCTCTCTGCTCTGTACCCCATTTTTATTTGGGTTATTTGGGTTGTTGGTGTCTAATATCTTGGGTTTTGTTTTAAAAAATAATTTTGGATATTAGTCCTCTGTCAGATGTGGGTTGGTGAAGATACTTTCCCAATCTGTAGGCTGCCTTTTTGCCTAATGAATATCTTTTGCCTTACAGAAGCTTTGCAGTTTCCTGAGGTCCCATTTAACAGCTATTTATCTTAGGGTCTGTGTAGGCCTAGATTTTTCAGAGCCTACTTTAATAAAAGTTCTCAAATTCTTCAACCCACTGCTTGACGGTAGGGAAGAAAAGGGGGTAAATAGGAGAAAAGGATGTGGACCTGTTTTAAAGTAGTTCTTTGGGACAAAGTCAATCTCTGTCAGGGTACCTGCAGATCAGTACACTAGTGTTAGGATTCCAACTGTCCAGTTCAAGAGTGTCACCAAGCACAATCCAGCAACGATAGCATGATAAGCAGAAACTGTCAAGCCTCCACCAAATTGGCTTGTGTCAGCAGAAGTAACCAGGACAAGCCAGGAGGCCAGGAAAAGGTCTCTGCCTTGCCTCTCTCAACAAAGTGAAGACAGGAGACTATGAAGTGTTGTAAAGCTAGCTGTGGAACCATCGCTGTCCACTGAGCCCTGTTTATATTCTCTTCCAACATCACATGTCCTCTCAAAGGTCATGCCTCAGCAAAAATCATGTGAGTCTGTATCACATAACATGAGTAGAAATTTTTCACTTCAAGCCTGAGTCATTGGTGTTCTATTCAGGAAGCTGTATCCTCTACCTTTGATATCAAGACTATTTTCCACTTTCCATCAATTTGATTTAGTATATCCTGTTTTACATTAAGATCTATGATCCACTTGGACTTGAGTTTTGTGCAGGGTGGTAGATATGGATCTATTTGCATTCTTTCGCATGGGGGCATCTAGTTGCATCAGCACCATCTATTGAAGATGCTTTCTTTATTCCATTGTACTGTTTTGCCTTCTTTGTCAAGAATCAATTGTCTGTAAGCATATGAGTTTATTTCAGGGTCTTCGATTCTACTCCATTGATCAACCTGTCTAATCTTATACCAATACCATGTAGTTTTTATTACTATTGCTCTATAGAACAACTTGAGGTAAGGGATGATGATACCTCCAGAGGTTCTTTTATTGTTCAGGATTGTTTGGGCTATCATGGAATTTTTTGATTTTCCATATGAAGTTGAGAATCACTCTGTCAAGGTCTGTAAAGAATTTGTGTTGGAATTTTGATGGAAAATTCACTGGATCTGTGAATTGCTTTTGATTAGATGACCATTTTCATTATGTTAAGCCTACCTATCCATGAGAGTTGGAGGTTTTTCCGTCTTCTGAAAACTTCCTCAATTTTTTTCTTCAGAGATGTTGTGGAAAATATTCAAAAGTTGACCCGCCGGCTCTCCCGCTCCCCCTGGGCCTCCATCCAGGTCTTGTACAGGCACTGGCAGACCACAACACTATGTCCCGGCAGGTCCAGATCGGAGTGAAATCTTAGCTGCTTGTGGCTGGTATTTGCCACGGGGGTTCACATCAGAGACCATCGTTCTTCTCCTTACCCTCTGGCATGCTCCCTCTCTCTGCAACTCCTGGCTCCACTGCCCTTTTCCTTGTCCAAGCACAGAGCTTCTCTGCACCAATGTAATTGGACAGGGAAAATCCTGCGTCAAGAAACTTGAAGTTTTTGTCCTATGAGTCTTTCACTTGCTAGGTTAGAGTTACACCAAGATATTTCATATGAGTTACACCAAGATATTTTATATTATTTGTGGCTATTGTAAATGGAATTATTTTTCTGATTATTTTGTCAATTCCTTTATCATTTATATAAAGGGGAGCCACTGAATTTTTTTTTTTTTGTAGTTAATATTTGATCCAGCCACTTTGCTTAAGGAGTTTGGAGACCTTGTCTTGTCCCTGATTTTAATGGATTTTCTTTAAATTTCCCATGGTTTTTTTGTTGTTGCTGTTGTTGTTGTTGTTGGTTTTTTTTGTTTTTTTTGGGGGGGGTTGGTTTTTTTTTTTTTTTTTTTTTTTTTTGGTTTTTCGAGACAGGGTTTCTCTGTGTAGCCCTAGCTGTCCTGGAACTCACTCTGTAGACCAGGCTGGCCTCAAACTCAGAAATCCTCCTGCCTCTGCCTCCCAAGTGCTGGGATTAAAGGCGTGTGCCACCACCGCCCGGCAATTTAGCTTTTCATACAGTGGAGTTTACTTCATTTTTTTCTCTTATGTTTCAACACCTCTTAATTTCAATATACTACTTTTAAGTGCTTAATCAGACAAGAGATGTGAAGCAGTTCATCTAGTAGTGTGTTGACCCAGCATGCATAAAGTTCTAAACTCAGTCTCTAGTATCACATAAATGAAAAATTCAGGTGATGATATGAGCCTATAATTCTAACACTCAAAAAATGTGGGCAGGATTATCAGAAAATCGGGATCATTCTTGACTATGTAATAATTTTCAGATAAACCTGCACCACATAAGACCATGTCTGACCAAGAGAGAAAGGAAGGAAGGAAATGCCAGATATAGCTGTTACCTGGGAGGCTCTGCTACTGCATGACAAATACAGACGGGGACACTCTCAGTCAGCCATTCAACTGAGCACAGTGTCCCTAATGGAGGAGCTAGAGAAAGGACGCAAGGAGCTGAAGGGGTTTTCAGTGCCATAGGAAGAACAACAATATGACCCACCCAGTACTCCCAGAGCTCCCAGGACAAAACTATCAACCAGAGAGTGCACATGGTGTTACCCATGGCTCCAGACGCATAGGCAGCAGAGGATGACCTTGTTGAACATCAAAGGGAGGAGAGGCCCTTGGTTCTGGAAAGGCTTGATG
Source organism: Tokudaia tokunoshimensis (assembly GCA_036184795.1). Lineage (NCBI taxonomy): Eukaryota > Metazoa > Chordata > Mammalia > Rodentia > Muridae > Tokudaia > Tokudaia tokunoshimensis. The sequence continues at coordinate 31,008,684 of BTHU01000016.1, read as the reverse complement.
CCAATGCCACAGCAGGGTAGGGGAATACCAGGACAAGGAAGCAGGAGAGGGTTGATTGGGGAACAGGGGGAGGGGAGATGGCTTATAAGACTTTTTGTGCGGGGGAGGGTAGGAACCACAAAAGGGGACAACATTTGAAATGTAAATAAAGAATATATCTAATAAAAAAAGAAAGGAAGAAAGGAAGAAAGTTGACGTTTGTTTTAGTAGGTCACAGTGTGATATTCGTTTTCCTAGATTTTATATTATAAAAGAGATGAGACTAAAAAGCACACCAAAGTTTAGGCAAACATTGTGATTCTCTAAGACAAAAAGCAGTTATTCACCCTGGGCCTGTTCCATAAAATAGCAATTCTATTTCACAAAGATAAGCAATGTGTATTTCACTAGAGAAATAAGCTGCACATTGAAAGCATGAGTTGGTAAATCCTGTGCTTATTAAACAAATCATTTAGATGTAATATAAACCCCTAAGCACAGAAAATCATGTTCTTAATTTTTAGAAGAGAGAATCATTACCTCTTGATGTTCACCTGCTTTCATTAAAATCACTGAACAAAGTAATTGAACTATCTCCACGCCACACTTAAGAAATAATTGCGTTGGTAGATGCAGCCTAAAGTCAAAGTGCAAGCGATAAACCTCCCTAGTTTCCAGCTATTTTAAGCACAACAGAGGATAATGAGAACACATAAAACTCTGAACTTCATCAAGGTTTGTTGTAGAAAATATTTAATCTCAATCAGGCATGTCTACACCACCTTTGATTATTCAGTTCCCAGAAAAAAACCACAAAACTTTTGTATGTATAATAAGCCTTTAAAGCACTAGAGATGGGCAGATATCTCCCACCTATATGCTATTATGTCTACTTTCCTGCCAATAACCCTGAGATATGACTTGCCATATTTCATCTGGGCCATTCTTAATTTTTATTGGCCTGCTCTCACGGCCATATTTACATGACTCACTTACCCCATGGTGTCTTCTCCTCTCTCCACTTTCTTCTCCTCCCTCCTTGTGGTTCTGCCTCAGACTCCAAGCCTGGGAACCAAAACTCTGTCTACCTCTCTTCTGCCCAGCTATAAGCTGTTGGCATCTTTGTTCAACCAATAGTTTTAAATTAAGGAGAAAAGTCACATAGCATTACTTGGTGTATGTGCAGATTGTCTCCTCCCTGGGGTTAATCTGGTCTGGGGGCCAGTATTTAGCCTTACAATACAAAACAAAAGACTTAATCTCAACAAAGGTTCATCCAGAATAGGTCACTTCTCTTATGAACTGTATTTGAGGGGAGACTAGAGATTGAGCCTGGGGACTTGTCATGCCAGTCAAGCACTGTGCCACTGAGCAGTGCCCTCACAGTCTCTATGTACTGATGAGTGCCCGTATTTGTCTCCTAAATTCAACTCTCCACATAGGAGAGGCTCTCTTCAGGTTTACATCTATTCTTCTCTCCAAAACTCCATGTTCAAACCACTTTTCATCCAGTTTAAGATATATTCTTTAAGTTCTTTATCTTCATTATTTCCTTGTTTAAAAAAGTCTATTTTTTTGCAAAATGATAGATAAGTGTGGAAATATTTTCATTTTCTTTTTGTTTTACGCAATATATTTGTTATTAGTTTTTCCCATCCCTCTGCTCCTCTGCTCCAGTATCCCCTTACCCACTTACCCAAAAAAACATCTTATTCTTTCTGTCTCAAAAAGAAAAAAAGATAGAGAAAGAAAAGAAAAGGAAAGGAAAGGAAAGAAAAGAAACGAAAGGAAGAGAAAAGAAAAAAAAAGAAAAGAAAAGAAAAGAAAAGAAAACCATGGAGTTTGTTTTGTATTGGCAAACTACTCCCAAGCATAATGCTAGTGAAATGTGGTTGATGTCCAAATGTCACTCCATTGAAGAAACCTGATTTCTCCTCCTCCAGCAGCTAACAATTATAAATAACTTCTCCATTAGGGGAATTCCTACTTACTCACTGTCCCGTTGCTGTGAATAGACACCATAATCAAGGCAACTCTTATAAAAGAAAGCATTTTATTGGGTTTGCTTACAGTTTCAGAAGGTGAGTCCATTATCATCATGGTGGCATGCAGGCAGACATGGTGAGAAGAAGTAGCTTAGAGTTCTACATCTTGATCTGCAGGCAGAAAATGAGAGATTCTGGTCCTGGTAGAGGTTCTTTAAATCTCAAAGTCTATTCCCATCTACACACTTCTTCCAGCAAGGCTGCCTATTTTACCAAGTCCATACTTCTTAATTCTAATTCTTTCAAACAGTTCCATTCCCTGATAATGAAGGATTCAAGTATATGAACCTATGGTGACTTCAAACCACCACAGGCGCTGCACCTACTTTCCTTTCTAAATTGTTGGGATTTTTGTCTGTTTTGAACTTGTATGCATATTATCCATGACATTACAGTCTTTATTTATATGCCTTAACCCTGTTGTGTCTGGAAAATGCTGTTACTTTGTAATCTTCCACCACCTCTGGCTATTACAATTTTTCTGATTTTTATTTTAATGTTCAAATATTTAATGACAAGCTAAAGTGTTTGGTGCTTAAGACCCCTTATGGCATCTACAGTCTTGCTAGTGTTTAAAAAGTTATTTTTATAAATACAATTTCATGTTCTGAGTCATGGTCATACAACATACAAACACACACACACACACACACACACACACACACCACTGTCGGCGTGCTGGAGAATATGGCTTAGTTGGCAAAGGTTTGCCATGAAAGTGTGAAGACCTGATTTTGATCCCTACACACTATAGTTAGAAACCAAGCAAGATGTTGCATATTTACTTATATTTTGATCAGTGGAGAGACATAATTAGAAGGCTCCCTAATCAGTGAGCCACAGGCCTCAGAAAACATTTGTATAGCTCCTGAGGAATGACTCCTATGGTTGACCTCTCATCTCCACAAGCACAAATGCATGCATATATGTGCACCTGTACATACATGCACATGCATGCACATATGTATCACACAGACACACAAACATGATGTTAATTATAATAACACAGAAAACAAATTTTAATCAAATAACATTTAAATCACAATTTTCTTAGGAGGAAACTGAGTCTACTTTGGAAGATTATCCTTAGAAGGTAATGATGAATTTAGAGTTTTAAGGTAAGTGTGGCAAATTTCCCAAAAAGAAGTTTTCTTGATAACTGTGAACACCACATTTATCTGTGGATATAAGGACAAATGTTTATAAATTATTATTAGGATTATGCTGGTGTGATAAATTAGTAGCTGTAGATTCTCCTCTGTTAACCATGATTTCATGATTCTCGAATAATTATTAGGTTACCAGTCTTGGTCTTGGCATCTCTCATGTTGAGTTTTTCTTGAGTCCACTTAGAAATCTATTTGTTCCTGCCAATGTATGTGTGTCACTCATGCACCCATTAGGTTATTGTGCCATTCTGGTCATTGGTGTGGTTTATAGACATCACAGCTGGGTGGGACTGTTGAAATACTAGCCTCCTTTGGAAGCTTTCATGTCGCCTTCTGGTATCAACTACAACCAATCAATATTCATAGTAGTGAAGCCTAGTTCCAATACATATATCTACAAAACACTCCCACACCTAAGACTCAGGAAACATGCTAGAAAGGGTGGAGAAAAAATTTAAGAGATACAGGATCATGGAGTGTACTGTGATATTGTACCTCCTAGTAACATCAGAAACTATACTCAAAAAATATTACCAACACTACCCAAATGTGATCTGAACATGGAACACACTAACAAACATGCCAAATTGGACAGGCATAGTCCCGTAAGGGCTTAACACTGAACATGGGACAAGAATCAACTGAGTAAAGCTAGGACAGGAGAGGTGGTCCTTCCCACCTTCTCAGAAAAGAGCACACCAATTGGTTATCCAGTGCCAAAGATCAGCCCTGGAAAGAACACATTCAAGTAACACTATATGTACTAAATAAGTTATATTTGGAAATACATATGTATAGACAGACTTACAGAAATGTGTCTTAATACTTAAAGATGATGGACACTAAGCAATAGTAATGTTTCTGGTAAAGCTGTCCTTTGAAAAGAAAGATAGATATCAAGAATGCCAAACAAACCAATAGCATTTATTCTTATGACCCCCGAATCTTAAAAGAAATGTTATTGTGTCCTTTTGAATTTAAAATTAAATGTCACAAATTGGCAACATAAAAATATATAACACTACAAAACTCATCATAAAACCCATAGTATTCTCAGATTTTGAATATTTAAATACTAATGTAGTTGCTCATGTCACTTTTCTCTCTTCTATGAAGGTTATAACCGTAGCTTCTATACTTTATTTTTGGGTTGGTCTGGTATTTTCAGATGCCCTGGATTTCCGTAGGCACACACACACACCTAACACACACACCACATCACACACTATCACACATACAATATACACATATATACTCACACATATATGCAAACATATACACATGCACATAATTTAAAATAATAAGTCTTTTAAAATTTCATTTAAAAACTTACATCACAATAGATTATTAAAACTAAAAATAAAATATTTCAAAATGATTAGAAACAATAAAGTACCCAAACTGGACTGTTATTTATCAATCATCACTTAATTAATCATCATTTTAAATGTAAAGAAATTAAATTGTCCACTAAAAAGACATAGAATGATTGAATGGAGAAAAAAAAAAAAGCCCAGACACCATTGCTGATGCCATGAAGTGCTTACTGACAGGAGCTATTCTCTGAGAGGCTCTGCTAGAGCTGGACCAATACAGATGTGGATGCACACAGCCAAATATTGGACTGAGAGTGGGGACCCCAACTGGAAAGTTAGGGTAAGAACTGTAGAAGCTGAAGGGGATTGCAACATCATAGGAAGAACAACATTATCAAGCAACTAGACCCACCAAAGCTCCCAGAGACTAAACCAGCAACAGAAGAGTACACAGGGAGTATCCAGCTAGAAATGTAGCAGAGGATTGCCTTATCACTGGGAAGGGAGCCACTTGGTCCTATGGAGGCTTGATGACCCAGGATAGGGGAATGCTAGGCTGGTGAGGCAAGAGTGGGTGGGGAGGTGGGGGAGCACCCTCATAGAGGCAGGGGGAGGGAGAAAGAGATAAGGAGTTTGCTTGTAGAGGGAAAACTGGGAAGGGGGATAACATTTGAAATGTAAATAAATAAAGTAACCAATAAAAACACTGTCAATAGGACAAAATGTCAACCAACAAATTGGGAAAGTATCTTTACCAACCCTACATCCAACAGAGGGCTAATATCCAATATATACAAAGAATTCAAGAAGTTAGACTCCAGAGAGCCAAATAACCCTAATAAAAATGGGGTATAGAGCTAAACAAAAATTTTTCATCTGAGGAATATCAAATGGCTGAGAAGCACCTAAAGAAATATTCAACACTCTTAGTCATCAGGGAAATGCAAATCAAAACAACCCTGAGATTTCACTTCACACATGGCAGAATGGCTAAAGACTGGATGTAGGGGAATACCAGGACAGAGAAGCAAGAGGGGGTTGAATGAGGAACAGGGGGAGGGAAGAGGGCTTATGGGACTTTGGGGGAGGAAGGAATCAGGAAAGGGGAAATCATTCGGAATGTAAATAAAAAGATATAGAAAATAAAAAAAAAGAAAAGAAATCAGGCTGAGCAAGCTATGAGGAGCAAGCCAGTAGGCAGTACTCCTCCATGGCCTCTGCATCATATCCTGACTCCAGGTTCCTGTCCTGACTTGCTGTGAAACATGATGTTCAGTGATGAACAGTGCTGTGGAAGTGTAAGTCAAATAAAATCTTTCCTCTCCCCACCCACAAAAAAAAAAAAAACCCTCAGGAGACAGCAGGTGCTGGAGAGGTTGTGGAGACAGAGGAATACTCCTCCACTGCTGGTGAGATTGCAAGCTGGTACAACCATGGGATTGGGTATGATACTACTGGAGGACCCTGTTATACCACTCCTGGGTATATACCCAGAGGATTCTCCAGCATGTAATAAGGACACTTATTATAAGGTTGCTCCACTATGTTCATAGCAACCCTATTTATAATAGCCAGAAGCTGGAAAGAACTCAGATATCTCTCAATGGTGGAATAGATACAGAAAATGTGGTATATTTACACAATGGAGTACTATTCAGCCATTAAAAGCAATGAATTCATGAAATTCTTAGACAAATGGATGGAACTAATCCTTAGTGAGGTAACCCAATCACAAAAGAACACACATGGTATCCTCTCACTGGTAAGTGAATATTAGCCCAGAAGCTTGGAATACCCAAGACACAATTCACATATCAAATGCTGCCCTAGAAGGAATAAGAACCAAGTATGGATACTTGGGTCCTTTGTAGAAAGGAGAACAAAATACCCATAGAAGGAGATACAAAGACAAAAGGTGGAGCAGAGTCTGAGGGAAAGACCATCCAGAAACTACCCTACCCAGGGATCCATCCCATATACAGTCACAAAACCCAAACACTATTGTGGATGCCTACAAGTGCTGGCTGACCAGAGCCAGATATAGATATCACCTGGGAGGCTTTCCTAGTGCATGACAAATACAGAAGGGCCACTTTCAGCCAGCCATTGAACTGAGCACAGGGTTCCCAATGGTGGAGCTAGAGAAAGGACCCAAGGAGCTGAAGGGGTTTTCAGTGCCACAGAAGGAACAGCAATATGAGCCACCCAGTACTCCTAGAGCTCCCAGGAACAAAACCATCAACCAAAGAGTACACATGGAGGGACCCATGTCTCCAGACACATAGGCAGCAGAGGATGGACTTGTTAGATACCAAAGGAGGAGAGGCCCTTGGTCTTGGAAAGTCTTGATGCTCTAGTGTAGAGGAATACCAGGACAGGGAAGCGGGGGTGGGGGGAGGGATGGTTGATTGGGGAAAGGTTGATGGCTTATGGGATTTTCAGGGGAGGGGGGAACCAGGAAAGGGGACAATATTTGCAATGTAGATAAAGAATATATTTAATAAAAATAATTAGTAAAAAAGTAATTTTAAAAATACAACTATTTGTTTCCAACAAGATTCTTTTTATTCTTTTATTCTTTTTATTGTATAACTTAGGTAGACTGAAAACCAAAGGAGATAGAAAGATAACCCATGCAAATGAGTACTTGCTGCTCTCCTTGAAAACCCAATTTCAGTTGCCAATGTCCAAGTCAGGTAGTTCACAACCACCTGTGACAAAAGCTTCAGAAGATACAAAACATTCTCCTGGTTTCTGCAGGCGTGTTCATACTTATGGCATACTTTCAAATAGACAAACAAATTAAGAAATAAAAATTAAAAGTGAAAAACTATATGAAAAGTATAATTAAGGAAAAAAATAATTATATAATATAAAAATGGTCATTCACTAAGATGATATAAATATTTTAATATAATATCATGATGAGAATATATAATCGTTTAAGGTGACTAATAGATCTAAGGAGACAAAGGACAACAACATATTAATTAAAAGAAACTTCATGATACATTCAATAAAAAATAAATGGTAAAGACAGAAAAAAAAATCAATAAGGAAAAAAACATAATAGGCCTAGCAGACATTTATAAAATATTCTATTCAACAGTTATACATTATAAGTTTGTTCCAAACATAGATAAGGCATTTACATGACAGGATTACACTGTATGTAGTTCATGGAATTAATGTTAACCATTTATAACCAGGATGAAGTAATAGCAAATATATTTTCTAACCATGGTTATAAGTATAAAAGTAGAGAGTAAAATCAGCAACAGAGGAGATGGTACAATGGCTTGCTGTGCAAGCATGAGGGGAGTTTAGAGTTCAGAACACATAGAAAGACACAAATGTACACACATTCACATCTATAGCTACAGTATTCCTCTCCTGTTACTGACCCTATATATGTACCTAGCTGCATGTGTGCAAAATCTTCTCACAAGTACAATTTTCAAAGCAGTGTATGTTCTCAGCTCCAAAAGGGCTCCAGCATCATTCTGGTATAAATAAGACAAGTGACATTTGACATTGATTTTCTGTGATTGCTTCCTTATAAAATGGTATAAGTTATAGTTTTTGCATACATGAATTTACTGGAAACCTTGTACAATACCATATGCTGAGCTTCCTTCCAAATCAATACAATCACCACTGCGAGTGAATTCATAACATTCTTCAAAAACTCTCCAACTTTTTCGATTAAGGGACCAAGGTTAAGCATTATTAGCTGACATGAACAAACAGATAAGGTCCTTCCTAGTAATAAGATTTGAGAATCTATTAATAGTCTGCATATACCTGGTGTATCTTTTATCAAGAAATACTGACTGGGAGCTTACTGTAAATCTGGGAGTGCGCCAGACAAGGAATCTGGAACAATAAACTTCTCTGCTCTCTAGGATAATTTACAGTCCATAAAACTTGCAGTTTCTATTAATGCACTGGGTAGATGCTATGAGTAGATGTCTCATTCTCTAATGTATCAGGGGGATACATACTATAGGCCTTTAAATTGAATTCTCATTTTGTAGCATTCCTGTGCTGCCAAAAAAGAGATGAATTCCTCCCTCTCATGTTAGCATATTGATTTTTTATAAACTGAATTGATCTATTGACTTTCTGCAGAATTGCCATTGCTACTAGATGAACATTCATGTATCAATATTAATATGGATACTTTACTCCCATACTTCTCAGACCTTGTGAATACTTAGAAGTTATGTGATCCTATGTTTCCATCAACAATTACATCAGTAATGTAGTTGCCTATGAACACTAATACTGTGGAGCTCCGGTACTCTGATCCCAGTTCAGTGACATGCCTATTAAAGTCTCCATTTCACCCATCAAAGCTATCACCTAGGTAATAATGTATTCTTCACTTAAGCATGAAGAGATAGGATATGGAGAGTTATGTTTGCATAGTAGCTACCATGATGCTTTTTATTGTAAACATCATAAATATATTTACATATTATTTGAAAAACATTTCTTTTCAGAAATTGATTTGACCTTGAATTTTGAAAAGAACAGTGATGTAAATCAAAAAAGAATTAATACTAATTGTTGTAGTGCATAGTCAAATTATAACTATATATTTATGTATTTTCATGTATATGTAACAATAACAAAGAAAGAAAAAGAGACAATGAATTTTAACAAATTAACTGAGTTTCTTTAATTTGATTAACAACATTTGAAAAAAATCAAATAAATGTTTATGTGATTAACAAGTCAAAGTCTAGGCTAGCCCTCTAAATGACCTTTGTGAGAGACTCAAGATGGATGGATGGATGAATGGATGGATGCAAGAAGGGTAAGACAAGTCTCTTAGAATGTGAGTGAGGAAAGGGAATAAAGAAAATAATTTGACTTCTAAAGCAAAGTGCAGAAGAGCACAAAATTTAAATATATGATTTGTATATACGTCATATTAATATGGATCTTCTGCATTCCAACAAAAAGAAGAGAAAGAAAGGAGGAAAGAAAAAAGAAAGTGCCCTATATCCTTGTTTATAAACTATATGATAGAGGCATTTTCTCAATTGATGTTTCTTTTTGAGGTTTCTTTTTCCCAGATTACTCTAGCTTGTGTCACATTGACAATAGATAAATAAATAAATAAATAAATAAATCCTCACCAGCAGAGATAGAAGGTTTCCTTTGCCTACTCACTTTTTTTCCTTTCTGCTGTGTTTTCCTACAGACGGCTTCATAAGACACTGCTGCTGCTGATAGGTCTACATGGGTCCACATTTTACCTAAGAAATTAATCTAACGCTTATCAACTTTGTTCACTGAAGCAAGAGAAGTGGAACAACTAACAACAGATGCTAAAGAGGAAAACTGAAAATCACAAGCTCTGAACACACAGTTGACCATGTCTTTAACAGTGTAAAGTCACTGGTGATCCTTCATGAGGGCAGTGACTACTACCCACACTATGGTATAGGGAATAAGAGTCAAACCTCTGTCTTGCTTTTACCTGCTCCCTGAAATAGCTTAAGACACTAGGATGGGACAATACTGTTTTTCTTCAGGTGACTGGTATCCTTTTTGTATTGGGAGGAGAGGAAATTAAAGAATCTGAATGAAGAACTGGACTATGTCCCTCTTTCTTTTTTTTTTTTTTATCTAAGTCTTTTTTTTTATTTTATTTTATTTTTTTAATTTACATTCCAAATCACTTCCCCTTTCCCATTTCCTCCCTCCCCGAAAGTCCCATAAGCCCCCTTCCCTCCCTCTTTTCTCCATTCAACCCCCTCTCGTTACTCTGTCCTGGCGTTCCCCTACATCCAGTCTTTCCAGGACGAGGGGTCCCTCCTTCCATCTTTATAGAAATCTATTGATATGCTGATTGTGTCTAGGGTATTCCGAGATTCTGGGTCAATATCCCCTTATCAGTGACTGCATACCATGTGTGTTCTTTTGTGATTGAGTTACCTCACTAAGGATGATATTTTCAAGTTCTGACCATTTGCCTAGGAATTTCGTGAATTCATTGTTTTTAATTGCAGAGTAGTATTCCATTGTGTAAATATACCACATCTTCTGAATCCATTCCTCCGTTGAGGGACATCTGGGTTCTTTCCAGCTTCTGGCTATTATAAATAAGGCTGCTATGAATATAGTGGAGCATAGAAGTTAAACTCCAGAGAGGCAAGTAACCCTATTAAAAAATGGGGTACAGAGCTACACAAAGAGTTCTCACCTGAAGAATATCTAATGGCTGAGAAGCACCTAAAGAGATGTTCATCATCCTTAGTCATTAGGGAAATGCAAATCAAAACAACCCTGAGATTCCATCTCACATCAGTCAGGATGGCTAAGATCAAAAACACAGGAGACAGCAGTTGTTGGCGAGGATGTGGAGAAAGAGGAACACTCCTCCACTGCTGGTGGAATTGCAAGCTGGTACAACCACTCTGGAAAGCAGTCTGGCGGTTCCTCAGAAAACTGGGCATGACACTCCCGGAGGATCCGGCTATACCACTCCTGGGCATATACCCAGAGACTTTACCTGCATGCAATAAGGACATATGTCCCTCTTTCAATTTATCACCTTCAGACACATGTCCCTTTGGTTTGCTTATTTTTTTTTTTTTTTACTTTTTAAGAACATAAAACCAGACACACTGAAACTAATAGAAAGGAAACTAGGGAAGAACCTTGAAGATATGGGCACAGGGGAAACTTTCCTGAATAGAACTCCAATAGCTTATGTTCTAAGATCAAGAATTGACAAATGGGACCTCATTAAATTACAAAGTTTTTGCAAGGCAAAAGATACTGTCAAAAAGACAAAGCAGCAACCAACTAACTGGGAAATGATCTTTACCAACCCTACATCCGACAGAGGGCTAATATCCAATATATACAAAGAACTCAAGAAGTTAAACTCCAGAGAGGCAAGTAACCCTATTAAAAAATGGGTACAGAGCTAAACAAAGAGTTCTCACCTGAAGAATATCTAATGGCTGAGAAGCACCTAAAGAGATGTTCATCATCCTTAGTCATTAGGGAAATGCAAATCAAAACAACCCTGAGATTCCATCTCACACCAGTCAGGATGGCTAAGATCAAAAACACAGGAGACAGCAGTTGTTGGCAAGGATGTGGAGAAAGAGGAACACTCCTCCACTGCTGGTGGGATTGCAAGCTGGTACAACCACTCTGGAAAGCAGTCTGGCGGTTCCTCAGAAAACTGTGCATGACACTCCCGAAGGATCTGGCTATACCACTCCTGGGCATATACCCAGAGGCTTTACCTGCATGCAATAAGGACACATGCTCCATTATGTTCATAGCAGCCTTATTTATAATAGCCAGAAGCTGGAAAGAACCCAGATGTCCCTCAATGGAGGAATGGATTCAGAAAATGTGGTATATTTACACAATTTAATACTACTCTGCAATTAAAAACAATGAATTCACGAAATTCCTAGGCAAATGGTCAGAACTTGAAAATATCATCCTTAGTGAGGTAACCCAATCACAAAAGAACACACATGGTATGCAGTCACTGATAAGGGGATATTAACCCAGAATCTCGGAATACCCTAGACACAATTCGCATATCAATAGATTTCCAAGAAGATGGAAGGAGAGACCCCTGGTCCTGGAAAGACTGGATGTAGGGGAATGCCAGGACAGAGAAGTGAGAGGGGGTTGAATGGGGAAAAGAGGGAGGGAAAGGGGCTTATGGGACTTTCGGGGAGGGAGGAAACAGGAAAGGGGAAATCATTTGGAATGTAAATAAAAAAAACTTGGAAAAGAAAAAAAAGAGACATAATTAGAGTTTGGGAATTCTAAAACCTCCTGGCTACAATCTACTCATATTTTCTTTTTTTTTATTAGATTTTTTTATTTACACTTCAAATGTTATCCACTTTCCTTGTTTCCCCTCCAAAAACCCCCTATCCCTTCCCCCCTCCCCCTGCTCACTAACTCACCCACTCCTGCTTCCCTGTCCTGGCATTCCCCTACACTGGGGAAATGAACCTTCACAGGACTAAGTGCCTCCCCTCTCATTGATGTCCAACAAGGCCATCCTCTGCTATATATGTGGCTGGAGCCATGGGTCCCTCCATGTGTACTCTTTGGTTGGTGGTTTAGTCCCTGGGAGCTCTGGGGGTACTTATTGGTTCATATTGTTGTTCCTCCTATGGGGCTGCAAACCCCTTCAGATCCTTGGCTTCTTTCTCTAGCTCCTCCATTGGGGACCCTGTGCTCAGTCCAGTGGCTAACTGAGAGCATCCCCCTCCTCATATTTTCAAAAGTTTATACTTTTGTTAATCTATATTTAGCTCTATGGATGTAGGTCATAAACCTGTCAACAGGTGAAAATAGAAGTTTCTCAGAAAGAATCAGAGATGACAACTACTAACAATTCTTTAGACACTTTGCTATAAAAACATGGTGCTTAGTGACCACTGTCATCATGATACACATATCCTCATCTAAGAGAAAGTTTTGTGGAATGTATGTGTTATAGAATGTGGAAGGAAATTCTCACTGTGGGTGGTGTCATCATCTTAGCAGAGGGTCTTAAACTGTATAGAGGAGAGAGAGCCAAGAACCATCATGGACATGTTACTTCATTCACTGTAGACATCCTGAGACTACTTCAAGTCCATACCTCCCTCACTTCCTTGCTATAATTGATTGTAACCTGGAATTCTAACCTAAAATAAATGACTTTTCCCTAAATTGCTTTGTCAATAGCATGTTGACAATAGTGTGTAAAATAGATATTTTTATCATGGCACCTGAAAATGAAATACAGGTAAGTACAGAAGAAATTGGCAGAAAAGAGTGTCAGCAGATGCGAGGTATTTTTATTTTGCTTAAAATGACAAAACAAATGGTGTAATTTTGATAGAAATAATTCAACACAGAGGAAAATGAGATGATGTAGGATGCATCTACCCTTTGATGTACAACGAGGCCATCCTCTGCTGCTGATGTGTCTGGAGACATGGGTAACTCCATGTGTACTCTCTGGTTGTTGGTTTTGTCCCTGGGAGCACTGGGAGTACTGGGTGGCTCATATTGTTGTTCATCTTATGGCACTGCAAACCCCTTTGTCACCTTGGATCCTTTCTCTAGCTCCCTCACTGGGGACCCTGTGCTCAGTCCAATGGCTGGCTGAGAGTGTCCCCCTCTGTATTTGTCATGCATTAGCAGAGCCACCCAGGTGACAGCTATATCTGGCTCTGGTCAGAAAGTACTTGTGGGCATCAATAATAATGTCTGGGTTTTGTAACAGTATATGGGATGGATCACTAGGTGGGGCAGTCTCTGGATGGTTCTTCTCTCAGCCTCTGCTCTACAGTTTGTCTTTGTATCTCCTTCTGTGGAAATTTTGTTTCCCCTTCTAAGAAGGACCAGAATATCCGTACATTGTTCTTCCGTCTTCTTGAGCATCATTTGACATGTGAATTGTGTCTTGGGTATTCCAAGCTTCTGAGCTAATATCCACTTATCAGTGAGTGCATACCATGTGTGTTCTTTTGTGATTGGGTTACCTCACTCAGGATGATATTTTCCAGTTCCATCCATTTGTCTAAGAATTTCATGAATTCATTGTTTTTAATGGCTGAATTACCACATTTTCTGTATCCATTCCTCCATTGGGACATCTATGTTCTTTCCAGCTTTTGGCTGGAAAATAAATAGGGCTGCAATGAACATAGTGGAGCATGTGTCCACTATGTGTAATAAGAATTACATGCTGGAGAATCCTCTGGGTATATGCCTAGGAGTTCCTCCTGTAGTATTACACCTAGATTTCTGAGGAACCGGCAAACTGATTGCCAGAGTATTTGTACCAGCTTGCAATCCCACCAGCAGCTGCTGTCTCCTGAGATTTTGATCTTAGCCATTCTGACTGGCCAAACACCCCTTTCAAACACTGAATCCTTGATCACAAGTGTGCACTAACATGTAAACACACACACAATCACACATAGACACACAAATGCACATATACAGATACGTTTTTGAATTGTTTTGAAGTCACAAAAAATAAAAGAATCTTTTTCCCCAAGGAAGTAGAAAAAATATATATCATAAGGAGTCAAATTTAGTCTTAATGTGCTGTGTGAGAGAGTTATGCACACTGAGAGGACAAATTTCATGATTACCCTGATGACTGTTGCTTGTCCGATGTTCACACTGCCAAAAGCATTTAAGAGATGTTGACAGGCAAGAGTCATAATTTTCCAGGTCTGTTTGAAAGGATTTGATTAGCTAAGGATACATTTTTAAATTCTTAAGGGATTTAAGCTTATAAAATATGAGAACACATTAATTATATAAGCAGCATTAAATATTTAAGGGGATATTTTAATATATTTGGAGCTAAATGTGTTCAATATCAAAGCAAATACAAAAAGTCAGAAACCCTTTTGGCTGTTTAAGATTTCATCAATATGTTTGGCCCAAAGTGATAGGAGATCAGTGACAATGCCTCAATGACTCTTTGGGGGATTAAAGGCCTCATATAAAATTAATAGTATCAGCATGTTAGCAGTGTCAGAGTCAGAACCAGGGACATACCTTCAATATGACGGAGAAGTGGATTGTCTTACTTAGGCCATGATATAGCTAAGCTCTTGAATTTGAACTTGAATGTAAATGTCAAAACATTGGAAATGTGTTTTTATTATGAATGGAAATGCTAGTGTGATTGTGCATTTGTATTCAAAGTCATAATCTGATAAAAAAAATTTCCACGTGCCAAATAATAAAAATGGAAGTAAGATGTTCACTCTGATTCTTGTATTGCTTAATGGTGCTAAAATAGTATGAACTATTGATTTGACCCAATCATTTCTTTTACAGTGGGGTCTCCCATGATGCTAACTGGGAATAAGGTCATCATGTACAGTTTCATACCACTCTTTTAGTACCCAGCTCTCCAGTAGGAGAGTAGAAGAAAAGTGAGCTGAAAAACTGAAGAGCCTAATGCTTTATCTTCAAGTGCAAGCCTGATGATATTAGACACTACTGTCCCAGTGGACTAAATATTACATGCACATTGGCAATGAAATGCCAAATAAAAAGAGGCAAAGCTGAAATTGCTATCAGGATATTTATTGTTTAAATTTCAATTTAGAAATATTACAGGTTCTATGTTTTCTTAGTTGTTTTTGGAGCAAAGCTTCCAAGTCTAATTATTTCGAAGCCCTTAACTGCCTTGTGTCCCCTGTCTTAGGGTTTCCATTGCTGTGAATAGATACCATAAACAAGGCAACTCTTATAAAGGACAACATTTAAATGGGCCTGGTTTACAGTTTCAGGGGATCAGTCCATTATCATCATGGTAGGAAGCATGACAGTCTGAAGACAATCATGGTGCTGGAGAAGGACCTGAGAGTTCTGCATCTTGATCCGACGACAGCCAGGAGAAGATTGTCATCCTCAGGCAGCTAAGACAAAGCCCTCATCTACAAGGGTAGGATAATGAGCATAGAAGACCTCCAAAACCCACCCCAACAGTGACACACTTCCTTCCACACGACTATACCTCCTAACAGTACCACTCCCTATGGGCCAAGCACGTTCAAACTACCATACCCTCTACTTGTGCTTCTGGAAAGATTCCACAAAATTTATTTAAAATAAATCTGGTGGAACCGGAAAGAAAATCCTATGAGTATCGGAAAGTTTGTATACTTGATCACTTGGCATCATGTGACAGCTATAGCATCCTCCCAGTCACTTAATCATTAGTTTACTACCTTTCCCAGCAGTTATGGTAATATTTCACTATTTGGAGGAGAGAGAGGATGTGTTAGTAGCTAAGTGATTTACTAAATAATCTACCTCCTTTTATATTTCACTAAGAATCAGCACACTTGCCTTTAAGAAGGTAGATTCCTTAATGGATTTGATGTAAACTCACACAATATGAGGAAAAGATAATTTTAGGTTACCTCATAATGCCTGATTTACCTTTGCTCACAAATAGAAATGAGGCCTATTTAGAAAATTGGTCCCTTGATGACTACTATACAAATGAGGAAAGCAGGATGCCATATATACTTTCTTTATTGGTATATACACACAAACCCTTTTGGCTTGAAGTATTAGGATTAAGGAAAGCATCAGTCTAGCTGAAAAAATAGTTCATTAATCAGAAATGACACAAATATTGACTGTTAGATGAATCAACATTAAACAAATTCACTATTAACTTGCACTCAAAGGATAGAAATTGTTGATTTGCAATGTTTTTGGTATCATTTTATAATTTCTTTGTGGGGTGATGTGCTACTTTCTTTCAAGACTTATTTTTAATTATGGTTCTTATACTTGCTAACCTCCCTTGTAGCTCACTATCCACCAGAAGAAGTGGTAAAGAAAGAGTATGGGGAAGTGGACTTGTTTAGAAAGTTTCTTTGGAGCAACTCCTATCTGTGTTGTCTGGAAATCTGCAGTTCAGCTCACAGATTAGAAGTGGCAGTTCGATCCACTCGCAAAGACTTCATGAATACACCAGCAGTCCAGTTAGGTAGAGTCAGGATAGCAAATATAAATAAACAGTGGTGGCACTACCTAGCAGAGACAGCAGGCTTCACACTTGGCTTGAGTCCAAAGGAGGGACCAGGAGGGATGCCAACAGGAGTTGTTAGGTGTGCCTCTTTCAGGGAAGCAAAGATCAGTGAAGATGCAAGACTCTATAAGGAAGCCAAGCTCAGCCCCTGTCACTATCCATCAAGACCTTTTTATACTCTCTTCAAATATCACATGTCCTCCACGGGTCTTGCGTCAGCATGTATCTTGCCTGAGCACATGTATCTATCTGTGGAAGCATCAAGAAGCCGTAGCCCACCACCAGAAGTTTTTGGCGTGA
The DNA here is from genome assembly GCA_036184795.1 of Tokudaia tokunoshimensis. Taxonomy (NCBI): domain Eukaryota; kingdom Metazoa; phylum Chordata; class Mammalia; order Rodentia; family Muridae; genus Tokudaia; species Tokudaia tokunoshimensis. The sequence goes on along the minus strand of BTHU01000016.1, from coordinate 30,991,310 downwards.
TTCTTTCTATGGAGTCCCAACAAACGCAACTCAACTTTGCAATGTACGGCAGACCAATACATCCGCGTCACTAACAAAGAATCTTTCATCACATGTCCTTTCATGTGCTTACTTTAGCAGAACATTCTCTCTCATGTGTCTGTTTCAGCAAAACATTCCTTCATATGCTGCCCCAGCAAAACACCATCCAACAGACTTTCCAAAGAACCCTTAAGTTTCCAATTCAGTGATGAGATAGAGTAACAAGGAAAACAGACATATTCTTTTGGGACTTTATGCTTTTCTCCACTCTCGCAGATCCTAATGGTGTAAAGCCAAGAAAAAAAAAATATAATTTTCACAATCTCTCATACTTTGCAAACGAGGATTCTTTATGACTGTGCTAACTTAGCTGCAATACACTTCCCAGTCAAGCGGACAAAATAATCATCTTTCTTTCATACTCTCTCTTTCTTCTACACTAAGCCTGTCAGCTAATGCATAAATAGCTGAAAGAATGAGACTTTGAATTATAACATCATCTTACATTTGGGAAGATTTTTCCCTCACAAAGGCTGTAACTGGGATAGTAATTTCAAATCTGGTTACTGTGAACTTATCATCAAACCTCGTGTATAAATAAGAAAAGCAAAGAATTATTAATCATGTGCATAATCCTGTCCAGATATTGGCACCGTGTTTTGTCTACTGGATCCCTTTGTGCAGCTGTCATTTTTCACCCAGTGTGTGGCCAGTGCATCCCTTGAATCATAAAATTCTCCAAAAAGCTAATTGCAGAGCCTGACATTTAAATGCCAGTCTATGAACACTGTCTGAGTTGTTTTGCATAAAATGCTGACTGGTATTCAAGCAGATCCTGAGAGTCTGATTGAAAAGGTAGATGCCTGTCTTTCTTTAAAGTTGGCAACATTAAAACAGACCAGAGGAGCTACCTCTCTCTGGGTACTAGGCAGGTGCAAGCATTGTTAGAATCTGTTCCGGTTGTTATTATACAACACTGACTTTGCTCCTATTTCATGTTACCTGGCAAGATGGTTAACACGGATCGCCACCATGACAGGATCTATAATCCCCTAGGACAGTGGCTCTCAATCTTCCTAATGCTGTGACCCTTTAATACACTTTCTCACAATGTGGTGACCCCAAACAAAGTCATTTTCATTGACCCTGCATAACTAAAATTTTACTACTGTTACAAATTTTAAAGTAAATATATGTGTTTCTTTATGATCTTAGGTGACCACCATGAAGAAAGAGGTCACTGGACCCCCAAAGGGGTCAGGACTCACAGGTTGAAAAATAGTGCACTAAGAGCTAAGCCTCTCAACACTTAAGAGGCATGGTTTAGATTAGATTAGCCTCTGTGAATTCCTCTTAAGGATTATCTTGATCTGATTAATTGAGATGGAAAGCCACATCCAAAGAGAAGGCAGCATCATCCCTTGGGCTTTAGTCCTCACTTGCATAAAGAGTGAAAGCTGAACTGGAACATTCACCCATCACTCTGTTTCTTTACTATGGATAAAAAGTGACCAGGTACCTCTCTCCTGCTGCCTAGAACCTATCCTATCTGCCCTTATAGACTGTATCCTCAAAGTCAAAATAATCCCCTTCTCCTTTAAATTACCTTCCTCAGCTACTTTGTCTCAGTACCAGATAAAGTCACTGAGACAAAGGGATACATCTGTAGGATGTGCTTATTTTCAATGTTGGCAGGTGTCATTAACCAAAATACCTTTCACAAAGTCATACTAGCTTATGAAAATAATTACATATTTTATATATATATATATATATATATGTATGTATATATGCAAAAGAATTGTATTCATTATCCTAAAAAGGATGAAGTTATTTCGTTGGCTGTAAAATGTGTGGCACTAGACACTGTCTAGTTGAGTAAAATTAGCCTGTCATAGAAACATGCTTTTTCATTCCCTAACAGTGAAACAGAGCCAAAATTTGGCCTTATAAAATGTCATAGATCCATGATTAAAAAAGAGTAATTAAGTAGTAGTTGACTATAAATTCTTTTGTTAGTAGTTGACTATCCTGAGACTCATATAAGAAGCAAGCCTTCTGGGTCTTGAGTTCAATACTTACTCGCTTCTCATTTCATGGGCATCATTTCCACACAAAGAAAACTGTTCATATCCTTTTTCTTCTCCCCAGCAAGACTCCATTTATGCTCACTTCTGCCTGTGACAGAATCATGGCAACAGCTGCTTCTGAAAGTGATCGGAGTCCACAGCAGCTGATCTGCCTAGAAAACTGAGGTAATCAGTTTTCACAGGAAGCAGCAATCAACTAAACGTTCTTTTCCAATTGCATGGGCTGCTCGACACTAAAAAATGTATATCTTGGTTCTGGGCTGGAATATAAAAAAGAATTGTTAGCTTCTGTTATCATGTCAGAATAAAAGTGTGTGCAAAGTCATCAAAAAGAACAAATATGTGGTCTTTTTCCTCAGGTAACAATTGATATTTCTCCCTCTGAAATAGCTTCCTTCAACAAGGCTCCTTTCTCCTGCATGGTCTCTCTTGTGTGAAGACTTTTCTTTTTTTTCTATATATTTTTTTATTTACATTCCCAATGATTTCCCCTTTCCTGGTTCCTCCCTCCCCAAAAGTCCCATAAGCCCTTTTCTCTCCTCCTGTTCCCCATTCAACCCCCTCTCGCTTCTCTGACCTGGTATTCCCCTACATCCAGTCTTTCCAGGATCAGGGGTCTCTCCTTCTACCTTCTTGGAAATCAATTGATATGTGAATTGTGTCTTGGGTATTCCAAGCTTCTGGGTTAATATCCCCTTATCAGTGACTGCATACCATGTATGTTCTTTTGTGATTGGGTTACCTCACTAAGGATGATATTTTCCAGTTCTGATCATTTGCCTAAGAATTTTGTGAATTCATTGTTTTTAATTGCAGAGTAGTATTCCATTGTGTAAATATACCACATCTTCTGTATCCATTCCTCCGTTGAGGGACATCTGGGTTCTTTCCAGCTTCTGGCTATTATAAATAAGGCTGCTATGAACATAGTGGAGCATGTGTCCTTATTGCATGCCGGGGAAGCTGCTGGTGGGATTGCAAGCTGGTGTGAAGACTTTTCATTCAGTAAATGACAATCTTCTCTGGATTCCAATCTTAACTTTGATTAAATAATTTAAATGAAGCATCTAGTGCATTGTCCTGAATTATATCTTAGTTTATTCATCCTGTACTGACAAAACATCATATTCAGGATGATTTATAAACAACAAAGATTTGTTTCTAATAGTTCTCAGCATTGGGGAGTCTAAATATCAAGGCACCAACAGGTTTCTCTCTGACAAAGGCCTGTTGCCGTGCCCGTAGGGACCACATTCTACCTTCATGTTATATAAAAGAATAAGTGCCCTGTACCAGGCCTCTATTATAAACATGTTAGTTCTCTGTATAAATGTAGAGCCTCCTGACTTAGTCATCTCCCAGAGTTCTCTCCCCTTATACTGTCTCTTTGATTTGAAGTTGGCAACAGATGAGTTTGTAGGGAGACATGAACATCCAGACCTCCGAGACATTAAGGCACATGTAGATAGTAATAAGATCTCCATTCTCTTCTTATTCAGACTTTGAAGTCTTTGAAGACTCCTTCAGCTCTTGAAGTCATCACTCATAGCTATTACAGATTCTGAGAATCTATTCAATCTCCTACAAACTCCTGAGCATGGAGACAGATGTGCTCTAGTCATTTTTCAAATATTCCTATGCTATGTCAAAGGAAATTTATGTGAAACGAATATTTTTAAAGATATTTGTTTGGTTGCTTGCTTGTTTAATGTATACTTGTGTCTGCTGTCATCAGTATATATGTACCACATGCATGCAGAAACTCACAAAGTCTCATTGGATCCACTGGAACTGATATGAACTTCCATATGGGTGCAGAGAACTAAACACATAATCTCTGCAAGAGCAGTAAACCTCTGAATTACTATGCCAGCCCTCCAGCTCCAAACTGAATATTAAATTCCAAGTCCCTTTAGAGATGTTCCCATTTATGTTCTCCTTGTAGTGTGGGAATGCTGGTATGAATGACTAACTTAGTCAATGTTCTATTGTGAAGAGACCCCCATGACCATGGCAGCTCCTATAAAGGAACACATTTTATCAGCTTACAATTCAGAGATTAGTTCATAATTACCATGGTGGAAAGCATGCAGGCAGAAATGGTCTGGAGATGCTCTAACAGTTCTACATATGGATCTGCAGGCAACAGGAAAAGAACGAGCCACTGGGTGTTGAGTGGGTTTTTGAAATCTCAAAGCACACCCCAGTGACACACCTCCTCCAACAAGACCATGCCTCCTCCAACAGGAGGGCCACACTTCCTCCAAAAAGGTCACCTGTGCTCCAACAAGGTTGGCTGTATCTCCTAATACTGGTGACTAAGCATCCAAATCTATGTGTCCATGATGGCCATTCTTAAATAACCACAATGACCAAAGTTTAATGAGTAACACCAGATCTCCCTTCCATGTTCCCAAAACCCCTGCTTATTCACATTCCTCTGCTTAAAACATCACACATGTCACATAATAGCTCTATTCCTTCAGGGGACTCCTTTCTTTCCTCCAGAGTGACTCTAATGGACTTGTTTTTCACTAATCGATGCAAATAAATTCTTTTCTCCACATCTTCAGCATTTTTTTTTACCATAAGTGGGGTAGAATAAGACTTAACTCTAGTTTTGTTTTGTATTTTCCTGATGGCTGATGCTACCAAGAATTTATAGATATATTTTTTTCGAGGTCATTTGTATTTCCTCTTTTAGCAAGTACCTACTCAAATTTGTTGCCAATTTTTAAATTGGGTTGCTAGCTTTTCATTTTTAAATGTTTTTGTGCTCTTTACATATTCTGGGAACTAACTCTATGTCAAATGAATGGATGGAAAATGTTTTATTTTAAGCTGTAAGTTAAATCAAAGCAGAGAGCCAAAGAAAATGAAGCAGTACACCAAAGAGAAACCTTCAAGCTCATGCTTTCTACTGCACAATCCTGAGTTGAGGTCTAAAGTTACCACAGTCAGTCACTAAGAGATGAATGGATGAAATATTATATATGTATATATATATGCATGTGTGTATACATACTGTGGTACTATTTGCCCATAAAGAAATTTAAATCTTGTGATTTCTCAGACACTTAGAATTGGACAACAGTGTTTTAAATGCAATCGGTCAGACAGAAAGTAAAATTATATTATGATTTTCACATGTGAAACCTAAACGTGTATGTAAATAAAAATGCAAGTTTGTCATGTGTACTTCTAAGGACAATTTGGGAGAAATACATCAGTGACTTAACATTCTGATATAGTAAGTAGAACAGAAAGCATGAAGGAGTCAGTGCAATTATATTGAATGAATGACTGACAATAGCAGAGTACTAATAAATATTTGACTATAATGAGACTTAAATTGATAGTGTAATATACCCACGAGAAATAAGTAAACTACTTATAACAAAGAAACCAAGAAAATTTCTTTGTTAACATAGAGTTAAAAAATAATCTGAAATTAGGATGGTGCTTAGAAGTTAGGAGAGATGTGAAATGTGAGAATAGAAAAATAAAAGTTGGTTGGATTGGATGTGTGTATGCTCTATACATGTGGAAATGGCACAATGGATCCTAATCATATACATTATGATAAATAAAAATAAAATAAATCTTTGTCATCATAGAAGTGTTTTGTTTTCACTGAGTCTTGCCAATGCTGACTTCCTTTAATATCAGCCACCATCTCTCTCTACCTCTCTAAAGCAACTTATCTGACTTCTTACAGATTTAAAACCATGTAAGCCAGGAGTGAGTTTCCATTTCCTTTTTGCAATTAGAACCCTGACATACTGCATCACTGGCCTATGGCCAATCTCCCTCCATAGGTAGAGATGTTCCTAAAACAAAGAACAAAATCTTTACCATCATATTATGCTGAGGTCTAAACCAGTGGCTTAAGAAAAGGGTCCTGGAAACATTGTTTCTTTAAAAACCTTCATAGTAACTGAAGTCAGAAATTTGGCATTCTGTGTGAACACCTCTCATCTTTGTGACAACCCTTTTGATTGATTGTCTGACTGTATATTCCTAACTATTCCCATGTGGAAATGGACCCTATGCTGTTTAGACCACATAAGCATAATTGAACTTTGAGAACACTGAGAAAGAATATTAATTCAAGTAATAAATCTTGGTCTTTTAATTACAAGATGGTTTTTAAATATTTGTTGTGCTGAGTTACTCCTGTATTTTCTTTGTTGGACCAGAGGGAAAATTAAATTCTTCCTATTTATTTACTTATTTAATCTTAATAGATTGTTATCAACATTCACAAATGCTTGGCAATGTTCATTATTATGAAGATAAGTAAAACATTTTCTCCCTGCATGATATTTACAGCAATATAAGGAACTAAAATAGATAATTCAGTGGACCCAGGATAAACAGAAACAAACAGTGCTATGAAATGAAAAATTTTAAAAATTAGTTCTTACTGAGAAACTAAAAGCAGTTCGTATGTGTTTGCCAAATCAACACATGTCTCTTTGCCCACTTGTGGCAAGACCTGACTCACTTTGGATTTATGTTTATTGTAAACTGTTGCTATTCCAATTTTTGAGGGATATATACTGTTGAGCACTCTGTGTGTGTGTGTGTGTGTGTGTGTGTGGGTGGGTGTATCCAAGTAAATTGCCAGTAAGGTTGGGAACATGACATTACTAAACTCAAGATCATTTGGAGAATGATCTCAAAGAAACTCTCAGTAGTAAATTTTGTGGAGAATTATCAATTCCCTTCAGATATTAAAATTAATGTTCTGGACCCAAAAAATAAATATTATTTAACATTTATCTAAAATTAATATTAGGTATTAATAAATATTCATTTCAATAATTGGAATACTAGCATTCTCACATCTTTTTAGACTCTCTAAAATTACTATTCTAAAAATAAATAAATAGAGGTGGAGAAAAAGATTTGGAAAAATTTTTTCTAAAACTGACTAATAAGTGGATTAAAAGTACTTAAAAGCTATAGGTTCTTTAGTATTGTATATTATTTATAGAAGTAGAGGGAAGAATTTTAAAAGGCATTACTTATAGCTTCTTCTTTACCATTCTTCACCTCTCAGCTTCAACAGTGTAACTTAAAATCCTTTCGTCATAACACACAGTTCCAGATAATTTCACTATCTAAGAGTAAATTCAAATATAAAAATATTATCAGTGTTTATAATCTCTGAAATTTTAAAAGTAGCCTACCACAAGCGTGAAAAAGAAATAGAGACAGTAGAGAATGGCTGCACTCTCTTAGCATTCTACTATAAATTCTTCTCCTAAATTGCTAAAAAGAAATGGCAGAGAATGGGAGATTTTTTTTATAAAAAAGTACAGATTCCAGTCCCCAAAGATCTTGATTATCTCCCAAGTACGAACCCAGCATTACTGTAATACAGCAACTCTCATCATTATATTATTGACCCGCAGCTACCCTTCTCTATTCCCAAAGACTCATAAGAAACCTGTGAATAAGCTCAGTCTGACCAGGTTATCCTATTATGGAAAGGTTGCCCAGTGTCCTCTCAAACAATGGGAGAACAAATCAATACATACATTTTGTTTGTTAGGTATAAACAGAAATATGATGATGAATTTCAACTATAACATTTTCATTTCTACAAGAAGAAAGACATAGGAGTTACATAAAGTGTCCTAGTTCAGAGGACACTTGATGGAATCATGGATTATTGAAGTTATAAATGGTGGAAAAGGGCACCCACACAGGGAGGGAGTGCACCAGCCTCCCCTTGGCTACCTCTGCTCTGGGAATCAATTGCACTGAGCCTCCAGGTACGCAGGGACTCCCCAATATAACATCGCTTGGGACACAGACTGTTGGGCTTCCATCTGCTTCCAAGAACTGGACAGCGCTGTGGTTGTCTGGGAGCCAGCTCTGCTGTGGGCCATCTGCCCAGCAGAGTGACCTGCTCCGAGAGAGTGCGGAGTGCACTCCGCCAACTTTGCTCCAGCAACAGAGCAAATGGGACCTCCAGGCTCAGGGATAATCAAGCATAATATCCCTTGCTGGCAGAGAATGGGAGATTCACACTCAGCCAGCATGTGTGCTCCCTGCTCCCAAGAGTTGGGCAGTTCTGTGTTCACCTATATGCCAGCTCTGCTGTGGAACAGAGAGAGTGCACCCACACAGGGAGGGAGCACACCCCTTAGCAACCTCTGCTCTGGGGATTAAATACACTAAGCCTTCTGATGTGGAGGGATTCCCCAATATAACATCACTTGGGGGCAAGGCACATCAGGGCTCCAAAGTCATTCAGGAGCAGTGCAATCTCTCAGCAATCAGTGCAAGGGGAATCCCAGTAATCGGGGGGGGGGGCGGGGGGCGGCAGAAATAACCTTGCAGGCTGACAGGAGGTCCAACCAACAGCCAGTGACAGCAGGACCAACTAACACCAGAGGTAACCAGATTGCAAAAGGCAAACGTAGGAACATTACTAACAGAAATCAAGGCAATATGGCACCGTCCGAACCCAACCCTCCAACAGCAACAAGTCCTGGATACCCCATCACATCCGAAAGGCAAGATCTGGATTTAAAATCACTTCTAATGATGCTATTAGAGGATTTCAAGAAGGACGCAAATAAATCTCATAAAGAAATACAGGAGACCATGAATCAACGGTTAGAAGCCCTTACAAAGGAACCACAAAAATCCCTTAGAGAAATGCAGGAGAATATGGGTCAACTGATGGAGGCCCATAAGGAAGCAACACAAAAATTGCTTAAAGAAATGAATCAACTGGTAGAAGCCCTTACAAAGGAAACACAAAAATCGCTTAAAGAAATGCAGGAGAATATTGGTCAACAGATGGAAGCCCATAAGGAGGCAACACAAAAATCGCTTAAAGAAATGATTCAATGGGTAGATGCCCCTACAAAGGAAACACAAGAATCACTTAAAGAAATGCAGGAGAATATGGATCAACAGATGGAAGCCCATGAGGAGGAAACACAAAAATCGCTTAGAGAAATACAGGAGAACTTGAGTCAGTAGGCAGAAATACTGAAAGAAGAAATGCAAAAATATCTTAAAGAAATACAGGAAAATACAAACAAACAAGTGAAGGATCTCAGCAAATTCATCCAGGATATAAAAAAAAGGAAGTAGAAACAACTAAGAAATCACAAAGGGAGACAATTTTGGAGATAGAAAACCTTGAGAAGAAATCAGGAGTCATAGACACAAACATCAACAATAGAATACAAGAGATGGAAGAAAGAATCTCAGATGCTGAAGATACTATAGAAAGCACCGACTCAACAGTCAAAGAAAATGCAAAATGCAAAAAACATATAACCCAAAATATCCAGGAAATCCAGGACACAATGAGAAGACCAAACCTAAGGATTATAAGAATAGATGAGAGTGAAGATTGGCAACTTAAAGGGCCAATAAATATCTTCAACAAAATTATGGAGGAAAACTTCCCTAACCTAAAGAGAGAGGTGCCGATGAACGTACAGGAAGCCTACAGAACTCCAAACAGACTGGTCCAGAGCAGAAAGTCCTCCCATCACATAATAATCAAAACACCAAATGTACTAAACAAAGAAAGAATATTAAAAGCAGTAAGAGAAAAAGGCCAAGTAACATATAAAGGAAAACCTATCTGAATCACATCAGACTTCTCACCAGATAATATGAAAGCAAGAAGATCCTGGACAGATCTCATGCAGACTGTAAGAGAACACAAATGCTAGCCTACACTACTATACCCAGCAAAACTCTCAATCACCATAGATGGAGAGACCAAGCTATTCCTTAAAAAAAAAAAATTTACACAATATCTTTCCACAAATCCAGCCCTGCAAAGAATAGTAGGTGGAAATCCTATTAATAGGAGAGAAACTACACCCTGAAAAAAACGAGATAGTAACCTTCTTGTATCAAACTCAAAAGTAGATAAACACTCAAACATAAAGATAGCATCAAGAATAGCAGTTGGCAATAATCACTATTCCTTAATCTCTCTTAATGCCAATGGTCTCAATTACCCAATAAAAAAACATAGACTAACAGTCTGGATATGTAAAAGGACCTAGCATTTTGCTGCGAGCAGGAAACGCACCTCAGTGTCAAAGACAAACACTACCTCAGAGTAAAAGGCTGGAAAACAATTTTATAAGCAAATGGTCCCAGGAAAAGAGCCAGAGTAGCCATCCTACTATCAGATAAAATTGACTTTCAACTTCAAGTCATCAAAAAAGACACAGAAGGACACTGCATACTGGTCAAAGGAAAAATCCACCAAAAAGAAATGTCAATTCTGAATATCTATGCTCCAAATGCAAGGGCACCCTCATTCGTAAAAGAAACTTTACTAAAGCTCAAAGCACACATCGCACCTCACACAATAATAGTGGGTGACTTCAACACCCCGCTCTCTGAAATGGATCGTTCAGGAAAGCAGAAACTAAACAGGGACATAGTGAAACTAATTGAAGCCTTGGACCAAATGGAACTAACAGATATATATAGAACATTTCATCCTAAAAAAAAGAATATACCTTCTTCTCAGCACCTCATGGTACCTTCTCCAAAATCGACCATATAATTGGTCACAAATCAGACCTCAACAGATATAAGAAGATCGAACTAATTCCATGCCTCCTATCAGATCACTATGGATGTGTTAGTCAGGGTTCTCTAGAGTCACAGAACTTATGGGTAGTCTCTATATAGTTAAGGAATTTGTCGATGACTTACAGCTTGTAGTCAAACTCCCCAACAATAGTCAGCAGTACTTGTGGATGGAAGTCCAAGGATCTAGCAGTTGCTCCATCCCATGAGGCAGCTGTGGATGGAAGTTCGAGGATCTAGCAGTTCCTCAGTCACACCAGGCAGGCCAGGAAAAGCCAGAGAGTATCCTCCTTCTTCCAATGTTCTTATATAGGTCTGCAGCAGAGGGTGTGACCCAGGTTAAAGGCATATGCCACCACGCCTTTAATCCCAGATGAACTTGAACTCAGAGATCTCCTAATTTTAATTTTCTGGAATTCATAGTCACTAGGCATCAAGATCTCCAGGTCAGAAACTTGTATCTCTGAGCCTCCAGATTAGGATCATAGGTGGGCCTTCCAATTCTGGATTAGTTCATTCCAGATTTAGTCAAGTTGCCAACCAGGAAAAGCCACTACAATGGAATAAGCTTGGTCTTCAATGACAACAAAGACAACAGAAAACCCACATACACGTGGAAGCTGAACAATGCTCTACTCAGTGATATCTTGATCAAGGAGGAAATAAAGAAAGAAAATAAAGACTTTTTAAAATTGAATGAAAATGAAGGCAAAACATACCCTAATTTATGGGACACAATGAAAGCGGTGCTAAGAGAAAAATTCATGGGGCTGGAGAGATGGCTCAGTGGTTAAGAGCACCAATTGCTCTTCCAAAGGTCAAGAGTTCAAACCATATGGTGGCTCACAACCATGAGTAATGAGATCTGATGCCCTCTCCTGGTGTCTGAAGACAGCTACAGTGTACTTACATATAATAAATAAATAAATAAATAAAACTTTAAAAAAATTAAAAAAAAAAGAGAAAAATTCATAGCCCTGAGTGCCTCCAAAAAGAAATGGGAGAGAGCATACACTAGCAGCTTAATGGCACACCTGAAAGCCCTGGAAGAAAAAGAAGTAAACACACCCAAGAGGAGTAGAAGGCAGGAAATCATCAAACTCAGGGCTGAAATAAATCAAGTAGAAACAATTAAAACCATACAATGAATCATCAAAACTAGGAGTTGGTTCTTTGAGAAAATCAACAAGATAGATAAGCCCTTAGTCAGACTAGCCAGAGGGCACAGAGCCAGTATCCAAATTAACAAAATCAGAAAAGAAAAGGGAGATATAGCAACAGAAACTGAGGAAATTCAAAAAATCATCAGATCCTACTATAAAAGCTTGTATTCAACACAAATAGAAAATCTGGAAGAAATGGACAATTTCCTAAACAGATACCAAACCAAAACTAAATCAGGATCAAATAGACAATCTAAACCGTCCTATAACCCCTGAAGAAATAGAAGTGGTCATTGGAAGTCTTCCAACCAAAAAAAGCACAGGTCCAGATGGTTTTAGTGCAAAATTCTATCAGATCTTAAAAGAAGACCTAACACCAATACTCTTCAAACTATTCCACAAAATAGAAACAGCAGGAACACTACCCAAATTGTTCTATGAAGCCACAATTACACTAATACCAAAATCACACAAAGATCTGACAAAGAAAGAGAATCTCAGGCCAATTTCTCTTATGAATATCGATGCAAAAATACTCAATAAAATTTTTGCCAACTGAATCCAAGAACACATCAAAATGATAATTCACCACGATCAAGTAGTCTTCATCCAGGGATGCAGGGATGGTTCAATATAAGGAAGTCCATCAATGTAATCCACTATATAAACAATCTCAAAGAAAAAAACCACATGGTCATTTCATTAGATGAAGAGAAAGCATTTGACAAAATTCAGCATCCTTTCATGTTAAACGTCTGGGAAAGATCAGGAATTCGAGGCCCATATCTAAACATAGTAAAAGCAATTTACAGCAAACAGGTAGCCAACATCAATCTAAATGCAGAGAAACTTGAAGCAATCCCACTAAAATCAGGGATTAGACAGGACTGCCCTCTCTCTCCATATCTTTTCAATATAGTACTTGAAGTTCTAGCTAGAGCAATTAGACAACAAAAGTAGGTCAAAGGGATACAAATTGGAAAGGAAGAAGTCAAACTATCACTATTTGCACATGATATGATAGTATACTTAAGTGACCCAAAGAACTCCACCAGAGAACTCCTACAGCTGATAAACAACTTCAACAAAGTGGCTGGATATAAAATCAACTCACGCAAGTCAGTAGCCTTCCTATACTCAAAGGATAAGCAGGCTGAGAAAGAAGTAAGAGAAATGATACCCTTCACGATAACCACAAACAATAAAAAGTATCTTGGTGTGACTCTAACCAAACAAGTGAAAGATCTGTATGACAAGAACTTCAAGTCTCTGAAGAAAGAAATTGAAGAAGACCTCAAAAGATAGAAAGATCTTCATGGATTGGCAGGATTATTATAGTAAAAATGACCATCTTGCCAAAAGCAATATACAGATTCAATGCAATCCCCATCAAAATCCCAACTCAATTCTTCATAGAGTTAGAAAGAGCAATTCAAAAATTCATCTGGAATAACAGAAAACCCAGGATAGCTAAAAACTATTCTCAAGAGTAAAAGAACTTCTGGAGGAATCAGTATCCCGGACCTCAAGCTGTACTACAGAGCAATAGTGTTAAAAACTCCATGGTATTTGTATAGTTACAGGCATATAGATCAATGGAAGAGAATTGAAGACCCAGAAATGAATCCACACTCCTATGGTCACTTGATCTTTGACAAAGGAGCTAACAACATCCAGTGGAAAAAAGATAGTCTATTCAACAAATGGTGCTGGTTCAACTGGAGGTCAACATGCAGAATACAAATTGATCCATTCTTATCTCATTGCACTAAGCTCAATTCCAAGTGGATCAAGGACCTCCACATAAAACCAGAAACACTGAAACTAATAGAAAAGAAACTGGGGAAGTGCCTTCAGCATATGGGCACAGGGGAAAATTTCCTGAACAGAACACCAATAGCTTATGCTCTAAGATCAAGAATTGACAAATGGGACCTCATAAAATTACAAAGTTTCTGTAAGGCAAAGGACACTGTCAAAAGGACAAAGCGGCAACCAACTAACTGGGAAATGATCTTTACCAACCCTATACCCGACAGAGGGCTAATATCCAATATATACAGAGAACTCAAGAAGTTAGACTCCAGAGAGGCAAGTAACCCTATTAAAAAATGGGGTACAGAGCTAAACAAAGAGTTCTCACCTGAAGAATATCTAATGGCTGAGAAGCACCTAAAGAGATGTTCATCATCCTTAGTCATTAGGAAATGCAAATCAAAACAACCCTGAGATTCTATCTCACACCAGTCAGAATGGCTAAGATCAAAAACACAGGGGACAGCAGTTGTTGGCAAGGATGTGGAGAAAGAGGAACACTCCTCCACTGCTGGTGGGATTGCAAGCTGGTACAACCACTCTGGAAAGCAGTCTGGCATGACATTCCCGGAGGATCCTGCTATACCAATTCTGGGCATATACCCAGAGGCTTAACCTGCATGCAATAAGGGCACATGCTCCACTATGTTCATAACAGCCTTTTTTATAATAGCCAGAAGCTGTAAAGAATCCAGTTGTCCCTCAATGGAGGAATGGATTCAGAAGATGTGGTATATTTACACAATGGAATACTACTCTACAATTAAAAACAATGAATTCACGAAATTCTTAGGCAAATGATCAGAACTGGAAAATATCATCCTTAGTGAGGTAACCCAATCACAAAAGAACACACATGGTATGCTGTCACTGATAAGGGGATATTAACCCAGAATCTCGGAATACCCAAGACGCAATTCACATATCAATAGATTTCCAAGAAGATGGAAGGAGAGACCTCTGGTCCTGGAAAGACTGGATGTAGGGGAATACCAGGACAAAGAAGCGAGTGGGTGTTGAATGGGGAAAAGAGGGAGGGAAGGGGGCTTATGGGACTTTTTGGGAGGGAGGAAACGGGAAAGGGGAAATTATTTGGAATGTAAATAAATAAATATAGAAAATAATAAAAAAAGTGAAACAGATGCATTATAAATATATATTTTAAGAAAAACATGAAAAAATATGGTGGAAAGGCAGTTTGATGTGTGCCTCTGTGGCTGTGATCTAGATGTAAAATGAATAAATAAATATATATATATATATATAAATTGGGGGAAAGGAGTGTAAGTGTAAACTAAAACTTGAGGGAGTCCTGCGGTTAGAGATG
The DNA here is from genome assembly GCA_036184795.1 of Tokudaia tokunoshimensis. Lineage (NCBI taxonomy): Eukaryota > Metazoa > Chordata > Mammalia > Rodentia > Muridae > Tokudaia > Tokudaia tokunoshimensis. Next base: position 30,976,302 of record BTHU01000016.1, on the reverse strand, counting down.
AGGCCACCATCCTCACTCCTGCAACCGAGTGAGCTGCTACAGCCAGAAACACAGAGAACACCCACCTGTAAGATCACTTGGGATTCCAACCACCAGGACCCAACCTGCACCCAGCAGCTGGACAGCGCCACAACTGTCTGTGCACTTACCCTGCCAGGGGACTTTTGCCCTGCAGGATGTCCCATGGTTAGAGGTGAGGCCACCATCTTCACTCCTGCAACTGAGAGGGCTGTTACAACCAGGAACACAGAGAACATCCGAGTGTAAGATCACTTGGGATTCGGACTGCCAGGGCCCCACCTGCCCCCAGGAGCTGGAAGCCCCACAGCACTCTGTTCCAGGAAAGAACCGGTCTCCCACAGGTGCTGAGACAGGCTTGCAGGCACACAGGAGGGACAAGCACCAGCCAGTGAAAGCAGGACCAACACCAGAGATTACCAGATGGCAAAAGGCAAACATAGGAACATGAATAACAGAAATCAAGGCAATATGACACCATCCGAACCCAATTCTCCCATTACAGTAAGTCCTGAATACCCCAACATACCAGAAAAGCAAGATTTGGATTTAAAATCACAGCTCGTGATGCTGATAGAAGGCTTCAAGAAGGACATAAATAACTCCTTTAAAGAAATACAGGAGAACACAAGTAAACAGGGAGAAGCCCTTAAAGAACTACAGGAAAACACACCGAAACAGGTGAAGGAATTGAACAAAACCATCCAAGATCTAAAAATGGAGGTAGAAACAATAAAGAAATCACAAAGGGAAACAACTCTGGACATAGAAAACCTAGTAAAGAGGTCAAGAGTCATGGATGCAAGCATCAACAACAGAATACAAGAAATACAAGAAATAGAAGAGAGAATCTCAGATGCAGAAGATACCATAGAAATACCAGGACAGAGAAGCGAGAGGGGGTTGAATGGGGAACAGGGGGAGGGAAGGGGGCTTATGGGACTTTGGGGAGGGAGGAACCAGGAAAGGGGAAATCATTTGGAATGTAAATAAAAAAATATAGAAAACCAAAAAAAAAAAAAAGAAAGAAAGAAATCAGGCTGAGCAAGCTATGAGGAACAAGCCAGTAGGCAGTACTCCTCCATGGCCTCTTCATCAGCTCCTGACTCCAGGTTCCTATCCTGACTTGATGTGAAACATGATGTACGGTGATGAACAGTGCTGTGGAAGTGTAAGTCAAATAAACTCTTTCCTCCCCCCCCCAAAAAAAAAACAAGTGAAAGATCTGTATGACAAGAACTTCAAGTCTCTGAAGAAAGAAATCGAAGAAGAGCTCAGAAGATGGATAAATCTTCCATGCTCATGGATTGGCAGGACTAATACAGTAAACATGGCCATCTTGCAAAGGCAATATACAAATTCAATGCAATTCCCATCAAAATCCCAACTCAATTCTTCATAGAGTTAGAGCAATTCTCATATTCATCTGGAATAACAACAACAACAACAAAAACCAAAAAACAAAAACAGGATAGCGAAAACTATTCTTAACAGTAAAAGAACTTCTGGGGAAATCAGTATCCCGGACCTCAAGCTGTACTACAGAGCAATAGTGTTAAAAACTGCTTGGTATTGGTACAGTGACAGGCAGGTAGATCAATGAAATAGAATTGAAGACCCAGCAATGAACCCACAAACCTATGGTCACTTGATCTTTGACAAAGGAACTGAAACCATCCAGTGGAAAAAAGACAGCCTTTTCAACAAATGGTGCTGGTTCAACTGGCAGCTAGCATTCAAGAAGAATTCAAATCGATCCATTCTTATTTTCTTGTACTAAGCTCAAGTACAAGTGGATCAAGGACTGCCACATTAAACCAGACACACTAAAACTAGTAGAAAAGAAACTGGAGAAAAGCCTTGAGCACATGGGCACAGGGAAAAAATTCCTGAACAGAACACCAATAGCTTATGCTCTAAGATCAAGAATTGACAAATGGGACCTCATGAAATTACAAAGTTTCTGGAAGGCAAAGGACACTGTCAATAGGACAAAACAGCAAATAACAGATTGGGAAAAGATCTTTACCAGCCCTACATCTGACAAAGGGTTAATATCCAATATATACAAAGAACTCCAAAAGTTAGACTTGAGAGAGCCAAATAACCCTATTAAAAAATGGGGTACAGATCTAAACAAAGAATTTTCACCTGAGGAATATCGAATGGCTGAGAAGCACCTAAAGAAATGTTCCACATCCTTAGTCATCAGGGAAATGCAAATCAAAACAATCCAAGATCAAAAACAGCAGGTGCTGGTGAGGATGTGGAGAAAGAGGAACACTCCTCCACTGCTGGTGGAATTGCAATCTGGTACAACCACTCTGGAAATCAGTCTGGTGGTTCCTCAGAAAACTGGACATGACACTCCCAGATGACCCTCTTATACCACTCCTGGGCATATACCCAGAGGATTCCCCAGCATTTAAGAAGGACACATGCTCCACTATGTTCATAGCAGCCCTATTTATAAGAGCCAGAAGCTGTAAAGAATCTAGATGTCCCACAAGGGAGGAATGAATACAGAAACTGTGGCATATTTACACAATGGAATGCTACTTAGTTATTAAAAACAATGAATTCATGAGATTCTTAGGCAATGGGTGGAACTAGAAAATATTATCCTTGTAGTGAGCCATATAGCCTCTAGACAAAATTCAGCTGCCTGCATTTCACCTACATGGAGCTGAGGAATTCCAGCCACACCTCCTCCCACCTGACAGATGTCAGAGCTTCTCTGGCATTTCAAAAGAGCTACAGTTTCCTGCAAGTCAAGTCTCCATCTCCTGCTGTGTAGCAGACCCTGTGATCTTTGTTATGGCAACATCTCTCAGCCTGCTGGAGACCTGCTGAGAAGACTGCAGCTTTGGGAGGGAGGGTCACGCCCACAGCACATATATTGTCGCTCTTGTCCCCAAAGAAAGACAGAAAGATTTTGTACAGCCATGCACTAATGTCTCTGTGTCTTCTTTTCTCTCGACCCCCGTAGTTTCACCCTTCAGCTCTCCCCCACGTAGAACCCACTCGGGAGCAATTCCCGGGAAGATCCATATCCTAATTGAGGTAACCCAATCAAAAAAAAAAAAAAACACACATGGTATGCTCTCACTGATAAGTGGATATTAGCCCAGAAGCTCAGAATACCCAAGACACAAGTCACATATCAAATGATGCCCAAGAAGAAGGAAAGAGTCCCCTGGTCCTGAAAAGGCTTGATGCAGCAGTGTAGGGGAATACCAGGACAGGAAAGCAAGAGGGGGTTGATTGGGGAACAGGGGGACGGGAGAAGACTTATTGGACTTTCGTGTAGGAGGGAATCAGGAAAGGGGAGATAATTTGAAGTGTAAATAAAGAATATATCTAAGAATAAAAAAAGAAGAAAAAAAGAAATGGAGAAGGCTTTTCAAACCTGCTCTTAAATGTATAAATAAATAAATAAATAAATAAATAAATCTTACAAAATTATTGGTGATTTTATGGCCTTTAGTAAGTGAACATGTTTTAAATAATACTTGAAAATTATAAATCTTTAAGAAGTTACACTTTATAGTTCAATACCTAATACTTAATAGTGTAATACCTAAATTGCAAAAAGAAAAAAACTTAATAAAACAATATTCTGAACTTGCTTATTATGAAGATTGTAATGTAGGCAAGTATACAAACACACACATGATATATACATATTTTATACAGTCATGCACACAGAGACTCATATACATTCATGCATACATATACACTAATGAACACACACAGATACACATGTGCACACACACTAATGCATACATATACAATCATGCACACATACATATTTGTGCACACACACACAAATATATATATATCCTTTGACAAACAAAGGAACCTTACAAATTCATCAGAGAACTAAATGCCTGCTTGAGTAAATGGACATAGGATATTGTATGAATAATTCATACAATAATTATTTTGAAAAACCAAAGTGCATATAAGATGTTCAATTTCTCCAGTCCTCAGCAAAATGAAAATTAGATAAACAATAAAAGACCACTTATATTTATTAGATCCATGAACATTTTCTTAAAAGGGATAATATGCCACTTACTACTATACAAAGCCTGTTGGTAAAGAGCTGTCTTTTCCCTGGAAATGTAAACTTTAGAGGCTTTCTAAAAGCAATCTGGCAGGAATTTTGAAATCTATATTGAATTTCCCCTTGACCTTAGATCTTTCCTGAGACCTACCCATAAAAATATAAGTATGAATACAGGAAGATAAAATGACAAGAATAGTATCAGTTGCTCTTTGCTTGTACTGGCAAAATTCAGCAAGAAATAGTTCTCACCAGTAAGGAGTAAAGCTGGTTAAAAGAAGTCACAGTGACACTCAGAATAATATGTAACTCTGTCTGCAAAAGTAAATAATAAAATTTACCAATTTGATTGAAGGATTTCCGTGACTTTCCATATTGAAATAAATAAATGTTCGTGGTACTCCGTTTTATCATCAGATTCTAAAGAACAGCAGTAAATGTATATGTGTATTTGCAGATGGGGATGTAGATGATGGATGATGGCACATAGACATTTCTGTGTTTACACGCATGTGTCTATTTGTAGTTATTTTAACATGGAAAGGGAAATAAAATTATATAAAAAAAAAAACCTTGAGAATGGCCTGCCTGTATAAGAGGAAGAGATAAATATAATTAAATGAGTAGAAGTTAACATGAAAAACGCATTTATATAAGCAACGGAAGAGCATTTTATGCAGAATTAGAGTTGCTTGTACATAGACTTGTGAACACATTTCAAATTAAAATAGCTTTTGCAAATCATCTCATAAAATTGCTTAGTTCTGGTCAAATGTGAGACATGTTTTAAGTCGAGGAAGCATCATGAAAGAAAGAATCTTAAATCACCAGACAGGATAGATTGTCAATTTGGAACTACGTTCTTCCCTCTCAGCAAACTCCACGTCCTCTCACAGTCAACAGATGATTTCACCACCCACTTCAGAGAGAAAATAGACATCAATGAACCAAAATTGTTCCTCTACCCACAAGCACTTCTATAAACTTAAGGCCAGCTGCTTCAACCCTCTCCTCCTTCCCTCCTATAACCTACAGTTAAATTCACCTTGGGCTCCATAAGTCCATATTTCATACCCTTCGCAGAACACAGATTTTATTTATTGTCCTTTCCTTTTACATCTTGCAACTTTTTCCTCCCTAGAACATTTTACAAAATATTGCTCAAATAGAGGGTTTTACTTTAAAAGTTTTCAAAGATTTCAGGTTTGACTGAAAAGAAATGTATGCCTTAGTCTATAACATTTTTGAGTATATATGTCAAAGCAACCAAAGACAGTGAGGAGTCTATCAAGATGACTTAGTAGCTTTAAGGGTCTTCCATGGGACATACATAGTACAAGTTCAGCATCCCCAAGTATAATAGCTACATGAATTATGTTAAACCCTTGCATACATAATGTTCAATTTTATTAAGAATAATATGAATGAAAACACCATCATCATTTAAAAATATATCTGGTAATTAACTTACAACAATAGATAATAAACAGTACAATGAAAACATTTATTGTTTATTTACAGAAATTTAATCTTGATGAGATGACTTATCCTAATACCTGCCCATTGAAACCTAAGAATCTTTTACAGATGTTAGTGCCACAACTTAGTGTAACTTGATACCATAGTGAGGGGGGTATCTTTTTGGTACATACAGGAATTTTGTTCATTTTAGAACAATACCAATAATTATCACTTTGTTTGTACAGTGCCTCTCTGTTACATTATATGAAGCTTCTGGTGATAGACATAGTACAGATTGTAAGGTGAAGGGATTCAAATACTTCTGAGAAAGGATATGAAGAAACAGCTAGGACAATTTTCACATGTATATCATATAACTTAAGTAGATTGATTTTTTTTACTTCTTAAAATGTTTTAATTTATTCTTTGAGAATTTTATACAATTGACATTAATCATATTCATCAACCTAACTCCTGCCAGATTCTCCCCCACCTCTCTATGCACCAAGCTTCATGTGTGTCCATTTCTTTCTCTCTCTCCTTATCTCAAAAGGAAATACAACTGAATCCAGTTTGGGTTGGCCAACTACTTTTTTTTTAAATTTTATATTGGACATTTTCTTTATTTACATTTCAAATGTTATTCTCTTTCATGGTTTCCCCTCTGAAAACCTGCTGTTCATCCCCCTCCTCCTGCTTCTATGAGGTGTTCACCCATACATCCAATCCCTCTTTCCGTCCTGGCATTCTTCTACACTGGGGCATCAAGCCTTCACAGGACCAAGGGCCTCTCCTGCCATTGATGCCCTACAAGGCCATCCACTGCTACATATGCAGCTAGAGTCATGGATCACTCAATATGTACTCTTTGGTTAGCAGTTTAGTCCCTGGGAGCTCTGGGAAGGAGGGGGGTCTACTTGGTTCATATTGTTGTTCCTCCTCTGGGGTTGCAAACCCCTTCAGCTCCTTCAGTCCTTTCTCTAATTCCTCCATTGTGGACCCCTTACTCAGTCCAATGGTTGGCTGTGAGCATCTGCCTATGTATTTGTCAGGCTCTGACAGTCTCTCAGGAGACAGCTATATCAGGTTCCAGACAGCAAGTACTTCTTGGCATCCACTCTAATGTCTGGACTTGTTAACTATATATGGGATGGACCCCAGGTGGGGCAGTCCCTGGATGGCCTTTCCTTCTATCTCTGCTCCACACTTCATCTCTGTATTTCCTCCTGGGGTATTTTGTTCCCCCTTCTAAGAAGGGCAGAAGGACCCATACTTTGGTCTTCCTCCTTGAGCTTCATGTGGTCTGTAAATTGTCTTGAATATTCCAAGGTTTGGGGTTAATATTCACTTATCAGTGGGTGAATACCATATGTGTTCTATTGTAACTGCATTACCACACTCAGGATGATATTTTCTAATTCCATCTATTTGCCAATGTATATCACACAATCATTGATTTTTAATAATTGAGTAGTACTCCATTGTGTAAATGTACCACATTTTTTATATCCATTCCTCTGTTGAAGGACATCTGGGTACTTTAAAGCTTCTGGTTATTATAAATAAGGCTGCTATGAACAGAGTGGAGTATTGTCCTAGTTATATATTGGAGCATCTGTTGGTATATGCCTAGGAGTCGTATAGCTGTGTCCAATTTTCTGAGGAACTGCTAGATTGATTTCCAGAGTGGTTGTACCAGCTTGCAATTGCACTAGTTATGGAAGAGTGTTCCTCTTTCTCCACACCCTCTTCAGCATTTGTGGTCACCTAAGTTTTTGATCTTACCCATTCTGACTGGTGTGAGGTGGAATCTTAGGGATATTTTGATTTATGTTTCCCTGAAGACTAAGGGTGTTGAACATTTCTTTAGGTGCTTCTCAGTCATTCGAGTTTCCTCAGTTGAGAATTTTTTGTTAAGCTCTGTACTCCATATTTTAATAGTGTTTTTTGATTGTCTGAAGTCTGATTTCTTAACTCATTTGTATATATTGGATATTAGCCCTTTTTTGAATGTAGGATTGGTAAAGATATTTTCCCAATCTATTGGTTGCCATTTTCTCCTATTGACAGTGTCCTTTGCCTTATAGAAGTTTTGCAATTTTATGAGGCCCCATTTGTCAATTCTTGATCTTAGAGCATAAGCCATTGATGTTCTGTTCAGGAACTTTTCCCCTGTGTCCATGTATCCGAGGCTCTTCTCCACTTTCTCTTATATTAGTTTCAGTGTATCTGTTTTATGTGGAGGCCTTGATTGATCCACTTTGATTTAAGCTTTGTACAAGGAGATAAGAATGGATCTATTTGCATGCTTCTACATGTTGACTGTCAGTTGAACCAGCACCATTTGTTGAAAATGCTGTCTCTTTTCCACTAGATGTTTTTAGCTCCTTTGTCAAAGATCATGTGACCATGGATGTGTGGGTTCATTTATGGGTCTTTAATTCTATTCCATTGATCTTCCTGCTGGTCTCTGTAATACTATGCAGTTTTTATCACTATTGCTCTGTTCTACTGCTGGAGATCAGGGATGATGGTTTGGGATTGTATCTTCTGCTGAAACCCTTCTTCTTCCTAGGAAGTCCTCATCCTTTCTTGTCTTTGTTTCTGTGTTGGAGCAGTAATGCTTGAGTGAGACTGCTTGCCTAAGACTGAGTGTGAGATTATTTACTAAAGAATGAGGTATCGACCTTTCAGTGACTACACAACTGAAGAAAATAAAGTTATTTTAAATCCTCTGCACAAAACCAGCTTTTCTTACAGGCTCCTCATACTAGCAAAGTTCTGTTTATTCTTCAATCCTTTCCCTCCCAATAAGTGTTCTTCTTTAGGTCAAGTCTTATCATTTTTTTCCTGTAAGAGAATACACTTCCTCTAGTAATAAAACACATCATTTCCCATTTGATTTCTTAGTAAATAATCTTTTTTTAACTAAAGACTGCTGATACCCTAAAATGTGGGTGTTTTTCTAGCTTATTTGTTTCAATATTCTGTGATCTTAGCATCTGACTCAGAATCCTACCTCGGCATATTTGTTAAATGAGCTACATCGTATATATTGGGCTGAAATGTCTTTTTTCATCGTGTAGGCTTTTTCTTATTATGGTTCCAGTGTTCATAGAACGTCATTTTTTGTTTGTGCCTAAATCTTCTTGCTCAAATCTAGGAAAAGCTTTATGAAAATCCCATACAAATATACTTAAAGATTAAATCAGGTACTATTTTCAAATTGCAAGTATGCTAGTACAAACTAGTAATTAGCAAAATAGAATAAAATGGAATAGAAGCAATAAGTGGACTGTACAAAAAAGAAACAATATTAGTAATTGTGAAAATCATGTGCAGACATATTTGAATATTATGAGCATATTATCATATGCTAACATATGTAAGGGTTTATGTGTATCTATTTAAAGTTATCTCTGTCTCTTTTGTCTGCTCTTGGGACGTTTTTCCTCCTACTGTGTTGCTTTCTCCAGCCTCAATATAAGGATTTGTGCCTAGTCTTATTACATTTTCTTATGACCTATTAAGTTGATATCCCCAGGAGGCCTGTTCTTTTCTGAAGGGAAACAAAGAAACAGTGGATCTGGAAGACTGGGAGGTAATAAAGAAGGGAGAAGGCTTTCAGCATGCATGATGTGAGAGAAGAATAAAGAAAAAAAGAAAAAATAACAATGGCATAATGCCTCCTTGCGATTATTGGTTAGGTTCTCTAGAGTTATATATAAAATCAATCTATCATATATATATACAATATATATATTATATTTATTATATTATATACATAATAATATAATGTACATAATATATATACTTTCACTGTTATGAGTTCCACAAAACAAAGAAAAGTGTATATATATCATATATATCATATATATATTCATATATATGATATATATATTAGAATGACTTACAGGCTATGGTCCAGCTAATCCAGCAATGATGGCTGGCTAATGAAAAGTTCAAGAATCCAGAAGTTGGTTTAAATACCATGAAGAAATGAAGTTGTTAGCAAGATGAGAGGAAGCAGGCAAAGAGCAAAAGCTTCATTTTTTCATGTTCAGAGGTAGGTTTGGCCAAGAATAAATGTGTGTCTTTTGACATCTCAAAATTCAGATAGAATATAGGTCTTTTTCCAGATCAAAAGTTCTAAAGCCCTGTCTTCTTCCCTTAAAGATCCAGATTAGATATGGATCTTCCTACTTTGAATTAAACAAAACTTATTCACAGTGTGCTATTCTTTTAGAACTTTAGTTAGTTGCAGATATAGTCAAGTTGTCAACCAGGAATAGCCATCACAGTTACAAAAATATTTCTCTAATTGGCCTTAAGATCTACTCAGCAAGAGGAAAAGCCTTGCAGGTTCTGTAAATCTAGCCTAGTGATATTAAAGCGACAGATCTTGGGGTGGAACTAAAATTATCACAACTTTGATAATCCGGCATAATTTCTAACAATAATTCAAAATTTGTTATATACACACATAAATGTAGTCTTCATCCCACATCAAGGAAACTACTTTTGAATTTAGATGGAGCTTAAACAAAGAACTACAACCAATCAAACTCAGAGTTGTGGATTCCCAGTAAATGCATCTATAAAACACATTTGTATTCAATGTTCGGAGAATTTTGTAGAAAAAGAGGCAGAAATATTGTAAGAGACAGGGGATTAGAAAACTTGTTCTGAGATTGAGTTTAGGTCTCCAAGATCCAGCCTTGTTTGAGTTCCTGTCCTGATTTTCTTTGCTGATGAACAGTGATGTGGATTCATGTATCAAATGATCCCTTTCCTCCTCAACTTCATTCTGGTCATAGTGTTTTGTTGCAGTAATAGAAACCCTAACTACAACAGGCAATGAGAGATAATATATGGCAATATTAATGTTTCTAGAGTTTTATGTACATGTCAAAGAGTGATAACATCCAAAATGAAATATAATTTTCCCAGTTGTGCTTCTAAAATATGGACACAAAACTACTCCTGGAGTGAAGAATGGGTCTTTATTTAGAGTTAAAGATGGGATGTGAGATACAGATTTTAACCCACAATTGCTCCTATCTAAAGGAAATACGGGGACAAAGAGTGTAGCAAAGACTGAAGGAAAGGAGACTGCCCCACTTGGGGATCCATCCCATATGCAGCCACCAAACCCAGACACTATTGCTAATGCCCAGAAGTGCTTGTTGACAGGAGCTTATATGGATGTCTCCTGAGAGGCTCGGCCAGAGCCTTAAGGATACAGATGTGCATGCTTGCAGCCAACTATTGGACTGAGCAGGGGTACCCCAATAGAGGAGTTAGGGGAAGGACTAAAGGAGCTGAAAGGGTTTATAACCCCATAGGAATAACAACAAAATCAACCAACCAGACCACCCAAAGCTCCCAGGGACTAAACCACCTACCAAAAAATACACGTGGAGAGACCCATGGCTCCAGCTGCATATGTAGCAGAGGATGGCCTTGTCTGACTTCAAAAGGAGGAGATGCCCTTGGTGCTGTGAAGGCTTGATGCCCCAGCATAAGAGAGTGCTAGGGCAGTTAGGTAGAAGTGGGCATGTGGGTGGGGAAGCACCTTCATGGAGGAAGGGGCAGAGGGGTTGGGATGGGGGGGCGGTTCTCAGAGAGGAAACTGGGAAGGGGGATATCATTTGAAATGTATACCAATGAAAATTTCAAATAACAAAATGACCAATAAAAAAATTAAAAAAAAATGGCATGTGGGATGCAGATTTATTTTTCAGTTGGTTCATTCAATCCATAAGGCCATAAGGCAGTTGAATAATATTGTAAAACTTCCTCAGTTCTATTTATATGTATATTAGAGAGACTTGTCAGTGATTACAGCGAACCCTTAATGTACTGTTTCACTGTAATTGATTAATACTATAAACCTGCATTTTACATGTTAAGCCAATGCTTTGAGAATAGAAGACATTATTCCTTTCTCTTTCTGAGACTTTATATTTGATTTTATATTGGACCTTTATGTAGTAATTGACACATCCCAGGACAATGATGGATTACTTTCCATTCCAAAATCGTACCACCACAAATAAATTTTACTTGAAAACAATAAAAAGAAAGGCAACTCCTATCACTGATTTTATTCAACAAGAATACTGGTTCTTTAGGTCAACTGGTTTCAAAGAAAATAATTGTATTGACTTCAACTAATTTCAAAATACTACATTTTAATTTGTGCATATTTTGCATGCTTCTTTTGATATAGATAATAGACTATAGTCTGCTTTGAAGGAGAAATTACATATCTTAAAATTAGAAAGTCTAATATGCTCAGGAGTACAATCTGTGAGTCAGACATTTGAGTAGTAAAGACTGAAGGGTAACTTGCATTAAATTTACAATATAAAAAAGCTTTTATTCTGTTTCTCTAGCTACATGAATAAAAAGGCAAGTAGTCAAGATATTCGCGTGCAGAGCACCTTCTGTTTCCAGTTACTCAGAAGTTAAAGAGAAGTTGTTCTGAGGTTTGATTTAGCGGTAAACATCCTTGACATATAGAAACATTCAAAATCTAGGCGGTCCCTGAAAAAAAAATCTTTCATATGTATAGTGACACACTGATGCTTTCAGAAGCCTTTATCTGGTATGTCACAGAAGTCATATCAAGCAGAAGTGTGTTACCTTCATCTTTATGAATCTACATGTGAGCAGCCAGATGATACCAGACTGAAACTCCTATGGTGTGTGTGCGTGTGTGCGTGTGTGTGTGTGTGTGTATGTGTGTGTGTGTGTGTGTGTGTGTGAGAGAGAGAGAGAGAGAGAGAGAGAGAGAGAGAGAGAGAGAGCAAATGCTTCCTCTTACTTCTTACCTAATGCTGAATCTGAATCTGACTGTACTTGTTTATCTATGTAACTTCTGATATTATAGAAGTGATTTTCGCTAAACTCAAGCTATAAGTAAATGAAATAAATTGTTGGAAGAGAAAAGAAGTTATTCAACTTGTTTTCTTTTGATTCACTCCCAGCTAAAGGCTATTACATACTTTCATTGTTCTCTTCATCGTAGATATTCTCCAGATTCTTATTTATTTTTCTAGTAGTTTACTTTCTCCCTCAACACGCTTTATCTGGAATTTGTGATACAGATCGCAAGTGACTATATGGTTCTATGTGAATTTTTGATGACACGAGACTCATTTGTGGGATCACAAATGCTTTGCTTTGAAGTTTTGCCCTGGAATATTTCCACTTGTTTCTTTACTTAAGTACAGTCTTCTTGAAAGTGTTTGCTACACATGAAAAATATGGAGAACATGGTCTTGGAATTCTTGCAGATCCTTATTGTTTCCCTTTTCAGGCCACATGAATGACGTATTGACTAAATGTAGTTAGTTATTTTGTACTTTAGCTTTCACTCAATAACCTATTTATTTCACTTATCTTTTCATGGTGCCTGTCTTTTTAGCTAATTGCAAAATATTAAAATTTTCTTCTCAATCTAAAGTACTTTTTTCATGGTATCTGGACTTGTGTGTTTCAGTTTCTTTTATCTTCATGTTCATGTATTTCCTCAGGAAGATATTCTTACTCTTCTAGTCCAGTTGTTTAATTTGGACTTCCTCATTTTGTTAGTCTAAGCTATAAATGGTATTTGGGATACCCGTTATGATCAGAATCATAAAGATAAAGAGAAAATATATGCTGTCCAGTTCTAAACATTATTAATCCTATATAAGTCTCTGTTTTTAAGTATCTTACAAACTCCAAACCTATAAAATGGTAAAAGCCATTCCATTTGTTCAATTTTAATTAGTCATATATACATCAAAGAAGTTGACAGTCACATCTAGGGTTATTATCAAAAGAATTCTACACACACACACACACACACACACACACACACACTCACACTCACACACACACACACAAATGCCAAGACATCCCTGGACTGATATGCTTATCCATTCCTTTATACTCTTCATCAGGTCTCCAGTGTACATCCCTAATAGATGAAGAAAGAAAGAAAGGAAGAAAGAAAGGAAGGAAGGAAGGAAGGAAGGAAGAAAGAAAGAAAGAAAGAAAGAAAGAAAGAAAGAAAGAAAGAAAGAAAGAAAGAAAGAAAGAAAGAAGGAAGGAAGGAAGGAAGGAAGGAAGGAAAGAAAGAAAGAAAGAAAGAAAGAAAGAAAGAAAGAAAGAAAGAAAGAAAGAAAGAAAGGAAGGTAAAGAGGGAGGAAAGAAGAAGGCAGGAAGGGAAGGAAGAAAGGGAAAGAAGGAGGAAAGGAAGGAAGGAAGGAAGGAAGGAAGGAAGGAAGGAAGGAAGGAAGGAAGGAAAGGAAGGAAGGTATTAAAACTAACATCTATAGAGGTTTTTTGTTATTATTCTTGGTTTTAGACAAAGCAAGTCACTCCACACCACTGCTCAGATTCAGGGAAGGTTTCTGTGCCCTAGCTAACTCTCTCTGAACTCAGCCTCTGAGACAACCTTGAGATGTACATTGCAAATTTTTCGATACTTCTTAGTCTAATCAATTTTATTGTAAAGACTATTACAGTCCCCTTCTATTTCAATGTCTGTTTTATAAAATTAATTTTCACTAGAGAAAATTTGCTATTTTTCTATTGAATCCAGCATAATTTGCATAATAGCAATCTCTAGTTCCACACATCTTCTTGCAAATGACAGTATTTCATTATTATTATTAAAATGGATGAATCCTTGATCACATATACATATATGCCATTCTAATGAGTTCTTTGGTTTAAGTCTTGCATATTTCACCTCTAGAGTAAAATGCTGCTACCATCTGTCATCTTCTTTCTTTTGCCTACTTCTCTCTGTATCTTAGATATTTTTCTGCTGTGAACACACACCATGGCCAAGGCAACTATTATAAGGACAACATTTAATTGAAGCTAGCTTACAGGTTCAGAGGTTCAGTCCATTTTCATCAAGGCAGGAACATAGCAACATCCAAGCAGGCATGGTGCAGGAGAAGCTGAGAGTTCTACATCTTCATCTGAAGGCTGCTAGCAGAATACTGGCTTCCAGGCAGCTAGCACTAGGGTATTATAGTCCACACCCACTGTGACACACCTATTCCAGCAAGGTCACACTTTTGAATAGTGCTACTCCTGGATCAAGCATATTTAAATCATGACATTCTGTTTCCTTCTCAAGACAATCCCTATTAACTCTAAAATCTGAATCATCTATAGTCTGACTCCTTCAATTAATTGTTCAAAGATTTTATTTTTGTTCATGTGTATATGTGTTTTATGTGCTAGTGCCAAATGAGGAAAGAAAGGAACATATTGGATGATGGAGATCTTAGCAGTCATAAATCCACCTGGCACACTGCTCTGGGAAACTGCACTTGGAACTGCAAAGTGCAAGCTCTCTTAAGTGCTGAGACAGCTCTCCAGCCCCTCTTTTAATTCCTTTTTCTGGTGATCATTTTTGGTTTTTCTTAGTCTTGAGCTTTTTGTACACAAGGTAGATGAAAGATGATGAGAATATAAATTTTATTACCTTTAAACTTAGCTAGACATGTCAGGGAAGCTGTATCCATTAACTATCAAAATTAAGGCCATATAAACAAGACCTACATAAGGATAACACCAGTCCACCGGCCAACTGAGGAAATTTCACAATGTCTTGCCACCAGATTCAGTCAATGGCTACAGAGAGAGAGAGAGAGAGAGAGAGAGAGAATATCTGTCTTCTCTAGGAATGAGCTCCCTTGAAAAGCTTTCCAATCAGAAGTGTCATCCCTAGCCATATATACATCAGAGCAACTCTAAATGAACTCAGCAGGTTTATGCAAAACAATAATAAAGAATATGACATTATGAATTTGGGAGTGAGTGGAGAGGACACAGAAGGATTTAGAATGAGAAAGAAAGGGGTGGGAATGATGTAAATACAGTACCCATAACTGAAATTCTCAAAATATAAAAATTTAAATTTAAAAAAATCTAATATACCAAAGTTATAGGATACAGTCAAGACCTTGGTTTTAAAGAAATGCATAGCAAGGTATGATTGTATCATTTTGGTCCTCAGCTTTCTTAGCATAACCTTTACTCCTTACTTAGTCTTGCTGGTCTAGACCAGTTTGAAGGAATGAATTACTGAAGATGGGGAAAGATAAGTGTGACATCAATAGACACTTGAATGTCTTACTCCCGGAGATCTTACTATACAGATTGGTCCTCAATCCATCTGGTGACATTGCTGAAGATCTGTGCGAAATGCCCTGCTTCAGAAGAGAAACCAAATCCACAAACCATAAAGCAATGGTAAAAATCTTTCTTCTAAATATATTCATATTTCCTTGAAAGAAATTTCCAGTTGTACAATGGCAGACTGATAATCAAGATTTTTCCAATAGTGCAATAATGGGAATCACTATTATGGAGGTGTGCAAGCTAGTTTGTGTGTTGACTTGACACAACCTAGAGTCATTGTTCACACCAATATGGTCTGTGGACAAGTCTGTGCTGCATATAGCATGAGTCAGTTCACTACAGGAGGTGACACCCTGGGCTAGTGCTACTGAGTGCAATAAAAAGACATGATGAATAAATCATGTGGAGCAGACCAATAGACACCAAATCCACTTCTTGTATCTCTAATTTAATAACTCAGAAAAGTTCAGAATGATTTTTTTCTTCAGATATTGCTTTGCTTACTATGGCCTCTTCCAGAAACTCCAATTTAGCTGCTGTTACTCTCATAGGGTGTCTTGTTTGTTTCTTTTTCAATTCTTTTTGTCACGTTTCAATCTCCATAACTTCTTTCTGACCGGTCTTTGTATTCCCTGACTCATTGGCAAGTTCCATCTGCATGTGAGCCGTTTCAGAGACATTTCTGTAGGGCTTACATTCCCTTAAATTTCTACAATTCCTTTCGGGCTCATAATGATAATTTTAATTATCTGCTGAAATTTCTTAAACTATGTTTTGTAAGCCTTAAACACATTTATGCAGTTGACTTAACTAGCTCCGATGTTTTAGTAAATTTCATGTTGGTTTATAGTCACTGCTTTATGATGAGGAACTGATCACTGATTTTTGTTTACTCATATGTCTATAATTTTTGGTTGGAAAAACCACAAAGAATAGCATGTCTCAGAAAAATACTTTTTATTTTACTAGAATTAACTTGTATGGTCTTAAATTTCAAATTTCATCTGCACGTGGTGTTGACCATTGTCTATTTTTCATCTATACATTGTCACTCCTCTAACCACTCACTCACTCCTGTCTCAGCCCTCTAGCATTCCCCTAAGTTGGAGCATCAGACCTCCACAGGACCAAGGGCCTCCCCTCCTGTTGATATCAGATAAGGCCATCCTCTGCTGCATATGTATCTGGAGCCATGGATCCCTCCATGTATACTTTTTGGTTAGTGGTTTAGTCTCTGGTAGCTCTGGTTGGTCCGGTTAGTTGGTGTTGTTCTTCCTCCGGGGTTGCCATCCCCTTCAGCTCCTTTAGTCCTTACCCTAGCTTTTCCATTTGGGTCCCAAGGCTCAGTCAGATATTTAACTGTATCTGCATATGTATAGGTGAGGTGTTGGGAGAACCTGATAGTACTTTTAAGACTTGTTTCGCATTCAAGACATGATGTAACTATGTTTTTTTATTTTTTGGGAAATTGTGTTAACTGTGATTTCCTATCTTAAGCCTCCCAGGTTGTTCTGGATTCACAGCTATTTCATAACCCACTGGTCTAAGCTTTTCAGCACAGAAATCCATGAAGTCATGCTTGTTAATTCAGGAGAAAATCCTATCAGTTTGGTTTCTAGTTTTGTGATGGGCACTGTGGTGTTTTAAATTTTATTTCTTTGAACATATGTTTTGCGCCACAGTTGGTATTTGACTGGAAACATGTGACAGTTCAGCTCACATGTTTCTGCCAGATTGTCTGTGAATGGAAATAAGAATGAGGACAAAGGCATTTAGAATTAATACCTAATATGACAACTCATTTACATTCTCTGAGACAGGGAGACTCATGGACTTTAGTGCATAATTTACATTTTACTTCTGAAGGAACTATAGTCCTATACCAAGTTCCCTCATACAGGTTTTAGAAACATCTCTTCTGATGTTCAGCTCTATTATATAAACTGTCCTTGGAATGACTTTCCCATTTTCTGTGTGACATCATTCTTTCTGCACTTAATTTTGCAAATGCATATGCTGCCTGTTCTCTGAGAGCATTGTTTTCCGAAGTACTGCTAAAATTATTTCAAGTTTTTGAAACACAATGATCTTGTTCTCATATAATATAGCACCTGCAGTGTTCTTACCATCATACTTAAGAACTGCTTTAAATTTTTTGGAAAAAATACACTTCAGATCTGACACTGAAATTATTCTGGAAGTGTATTTGCCTCCTTTGAGGGAAATTAATTATTGTTGTTAAACAATGAATGATTAAGTTTGAGGCTCTGTCATTACAAAGTCATTGCTAAGGGCTATGAGAAAAATATTCTATTATTCTTAATTTAGTGTCAAAATCTAATCTTTTAGTTGTAGTTTGTAAACCTTTTGAAATATTTTCTCCGTAGAAGCAAGGCCCTTACATAAATAATCTCTGAAGATTACTGTGTACATCCCCCACTAAGTGTCTTGAAACCAGTAGTTTACAGTTTACAGTGCGTATTTATCATAGACTTATAGCAGTCCCAAAGAATGAGGATAGCAAACCATTAATGTAAGATGAGTGATTTGTGGGATCAAAGAACCAGGCAAAGAGACCACATAGCCAGGAGGATCCCTTGAATTACAGAGCTCATCTCAATGGAGAAGAAACTGCTACAGTTTTAGCACAGTTGTTCTATCTGGTACGACTTGGACTGGGAACCAGAAGCTCATAGTATCAGTGTAACTACCTCAGAAAGCTATAAATATTTCTAAGGCCAATACAACAGGAATGGATTCCAAGGTATCTGTTTGTTCATGCTTAGCTCTCAATCAAAGCCTCATAGGCCATATCTTTCAATATGATCTGAGCAACACAGGCCAGTGTGGCAGCTGCTAAGAAATGAAAGTATTTCAGAAAAGCCTTAGGGAAAGTATAGATAGGCAACCTGGGAAATTCCTTCAAAAAGGGAATGCATTTCTAAGGGTATAGGAAGCTGAACGCCAGCACAGTTCTAGTAATAACTAGCATATGGGGAGCCATTTAAGCCACAGATTCATGGGGAACTACTCAGAATAAATGACTAGCATGAGTATTTTCCATGTTAACTGATTGGAATTAGTTTCTTCTGCTATTCCTTTTAAAAATATAACCAGGTTGCGATGCTCTTTGTCTAATTAAAGCAGAATATACAAGAGTGTGTGGATAAAACCTAGGCAAAACAGAGAGCTGGTGACTAGAGTTGTGACCCATGAGGAATCAAAGTCAGATGTGTATTTTACATAGAAGAGATGCTTTAGAGGCCTCTATATTCCTTACAAGCAGCAGCTCAACCTAGAAACTGCAAGATGGGATGGAGATATCAATGGAGTTTGCATAATAGAACACAGGTATAGTTCCATTTATATTTGTTATTTCTTTACTCCAATAAAGAAACCCTGTGTTTTCATAAGGAACTACAAGGCCAAACAGTCCTAATCACTCAGAAGTAGGTCTGGGCATGAGGATGGTCATCTATCATTGCTGCTCCTCTGGAAGCTGAGGTGAGAGGACTACTTGAGCCTATGCAAAGCCCTCTTGATCAACATGAAGAAATGCTGTCACAAAAGCAAAAGAAGTCAGAAGGAGTAAAAGAATATAACAATATGCTATGTTCTTTTAGGTGAGTATCTTCTCAGTAGATGTCTTTGTTAGGGTTTTACTGCTGTGAACAGACCCTAGGACCAATGCAAGTTTTATAAAAGACAACATTTAATTCAGGCTAGCTTACAGGTTCAGAGGTTCAGTCCATTGTCATCAAGGCAGAAGCATGGCAGCATCCAGGCAGGCATGGTGCAAGAGGAGCTGAGAGTTCTACATCTTCATCTGAAGGCTGCTAGCAGAATACTAGCTTCTAGGCAGCTAGGGTGAGGTTCTTAAACCCATGGCCACAGTGACACACCTACTCCAACAAGGCCACTCCTCCTAGTAGTGCCACTCCTTGGGTCAAGGATATACAAACCATCACATTCCAGTCCCTGGCCCCCATAGGCTTGTTCAAACATATGTGTCTATGGGGGCCACACCTAAACATAGAATAATTAAAAAATACAACTTTTTGAAGTTCAACTTCAAAAGTTCCCATACTCTCTAGCACTCTTAACAATGTTAATAGCCCAAAGTTCAAGGTCTCTTGTGAGATTCATCCAATCATTTAACTATAATCCTGAAAGCAAGACAGGAAATCAGCTGGGCAAACTCCAAACTCTGCGTCTTCAAGTCTGATGTCAAAGTGGCCTTCAGATCACCAACTCCTTTTTCATCATTGTTGACTGCAACAAACTTCTTTCTCCTGGGCTGGTGCCACTCCCTGTTAGTAGTTTTATTCAGCAGATATCCTATAGCTCTGGCTTCTCGAAAATCCTGGGGCCTCCAAGGCAATGTCAATGTGACATCTTTTTGTTTCAATGTCTGGGATCCACACATGATCTTCTGGGCTCCTCCAAAGGGCTGGTGTCACTTCTCCAGCTCTGCCTTCTGTAGCACTCTAAGCTCAGCTTGATCCACTCCACTGCTGCTGCTGTTCTTGGTGGTCATCTCATGGTACTGGTATCTCCAGTACACTGGGGTCTTCTGCTGCAACTAGTCTTCACCAATAGCCTCTTATAGGGTCTCTTCATAGTGCCAAGCCTCAACACCTTTGCATGACCCCTTCAGTCTTGGGCCATCAACTGCAACTGAGGCTGCACCCTCACCAAAGACCTTCCATGACCTCTCACAGTGCCAAGCCTCAGCTGTTCTTCATAACCCCTTCATTCCTTCAAAACCAGGACCACCAGAATGATTCTTACACATTACCAAATACAGCTGCAACAAGAGATACAACCTTGGCTATCTCTGGAATACAGCTTCTTTGTGCTCTCAGAAAACATTTCCCAGAAGATTTCACCTAAGTGATGCTGGTTTCTTCTTAATCACCACTAATTTCTTAGCTCCAGATAACTAGCCTCAATTGTCTCAGTGGCCTCCTTCTCCTCTTGAATATAAAGCCAGAGACACATGGCAGAAGCTGCTGAGTTCTGCTGCTCACAGGAACTGGAACATTGACCCCCTTGTTCTATTACATTATCACTAGCTTCCTTTTTTCCAACTCTTTCACTGCCTAAGCTTGGCTGTCCTGGATCTTGCACCATAGACTGACATTGAACTCAAAGATCTATATGCCTGTCTCCTAAGCACTGGGATTAGAGGTGTGGTCCACCAAGCCTGGATTTAAGTTTTTCTTCACCTAGAATTTGCTCTGTTCTAGACTGGCCTTGAACTCAGAAATGTGTTTATCTTTGCCTCCTGATATTAAAGGCTTGTACTACCATGCCTGGATCCAAATTTATCTGGATGGAAACTTTCCCCAAGGTCACTACTCCTTTAATTCAATTTAATATCCTTGAATTCAGCACCATTTCACTTCCTGGAGCCCCTTTAATACTCAAACTATATATTTTGTATATTTCCTTTCTCAGATTGCTATATTTGTTCAGAATGCTCTTCTTCAGACTTAACCAGAGAACAAAGTCTCTGTTGGGCATTTTTTGAGACTTCCTTTGTTGATGGAATTAATATAAATCTCTTTATCTTAGCCTTAGGCAGTCTCTTCAGACAATGGCAAAAAGCAGCCATGTTCTTCACCAAAACATCATAAAAACAATCTCTCAGTCGCATATTAAAGTTATTCTCCACTGAAACCTCTTGGGCTATCAGGCCTACACAGTTCAAATGACCCTCAGCACCACTGTCTTCCATATTCCTACTAGGCTGGCCCATTAAGTCCCACTTAATGGCTTTCCAAATCCAAAGTCCCAAAATCCACATTCTTCCAAACAAAAGCATGGTCAGGTCTATCATAGCAATATCCCAGTCCCTGGTACCAACTTCTGTCTTGGTTAGCGTTTTACTGCTGTTAACAGACACCATGACCAATGCAAGTTTTATAAAAGACAACATTTAATTGGGGCTGGCTTACAGGTTCAGAGGTTCAGTCCATTGTCATCAAGGCAGAAGCATGGCAGCATCTAGGCAGGCATGGTGCAGGAGGAGCTGAGAGTTCTACATCTTTATCCAAAGGAAGCCAGGAAGAGACTGGGCATCCTCAGGCATCTAGGAGGAAAATCTAAGTCCAACCCCACAGTGTCACACTCCCTCCGAGGCCACACCTTCCAATAGTGCCACTCTCTGGGACTAGCATATAGAAACCATCACAGTGGATGAAGCAGCCATACCTCAGATGTGACTGGTAAAATGCAAGAAATAAATTGTGGTTTTGTTATTTTGCCATTCTACATAAAATTCTTTCTTTCTTCTTGAAAATTTTCATACATATATGCAATGAAACAAGACCATATGCAAACCCTTTTATCCTCCTCCAGCCCTCTAATCCCTCCACCCCCAGCAACATTTTTCTTGAAGCAGTCAAGTTGCACTGAGGAACAACTTAGTCACGTATAGCTGCTCAATGCTCCTGTCTATAACAGCAAAAATCCAGTCTCCAAGGAGAGTACCCCACCCCCACAACACCATCTCCTAGAGTATCCTACAAGCAGGCTGACTACTAAAGAACATTCACATGGGATGTGAAATAAAATTTATTCAACTTGTAGAAAGAAAACAAGAGGAACAGAAATGAAAATACCTGATAGGTGGAATCATTTTTGTTTGGTTTTGTTTTTTAATTTGCTTTATGTTAGTGCCATTTTTGTTTTGGAGACTCTTATTTCTCTCCCTTATGGACATCAACACTGTTTTTATCTCTTGTCAATTGTTATTAGTAGAAGGTACTTATAACTCACACCTTAAAGGGAAAAATAAACAAAATTTTCTACCTTCCATGTCAAATTTAGGAAATATGTAAATTGTTCACAATAGTTAATTAGTAAATAAGCTAAGGACACATTTTTCATATTTCAGATTTAACACTATCTCTGTTCACATTCAAATCTTATTTTACTTCCTTTGTCATCTTCTCCTTAACTGAATGGTTGGGCATCATTGCTGTCTCAAATCAAAACCTCTGTGATCACCATGGTACCAGCAAGATCACCCTTGCTCCTAGATGGAGAAGAAGGTTCAAGGATTTCATAGAGCTTTCAAGGGAGTTCTTGGCACTGCAACTATTTAAAGTTGCCCATGTTCCTGTAGGGAACCACAATAAACTCATTGACTCACAAAACTGGACTTGTATAAAAACCTTGATGGATTTGGTCTGTTAATGTCTTCTCTATCTGGGATAAATAGACATTCTTTATATCTTTACATGACAAGATATTTTAATACTGAAGAGACTCCCAACATATCCTGAGCCTCTTTTTCTCCTCTGTATAAACTATTTATCCAAGGAATACTTCTGTTATTTTAGATTTCTTTGTTTTGTTATATTTATATGTGCATGTATATTACTAAAAACTCTTCTTGGGATAAGACTGTACAAAATGTCTACTGCTCTTTCTAAGGTCAAAGACAGACCAAGTTATGATTCCACCAAAGATCACTTAGGAAAACTGAGTTTACTGAGCTACATTATATAGCATAGGTCAGGGATGCATTACTGGAGTATGATTCCTGTCCCCCCAAAGTGGTCACCCAGCCAGGATAAGGACCTTCTCATAGTCCAGCAAATGAAGCCCCTCCTTCCCTAGTTTTTACTGAGATTATGCAAAAGACTCTTCAAAAGCCCACATGCAGTTAAGGCAGAATCACATATAACAGTTGGTAGGGAGCAACTGGACAAACAAGTGGGGCCTGTGACCCTCCTCACCCCTGTGTGAGGGAATGTAAACAGTCAGTAACCCTAGATATGAAGATCCCTGACAAGCAGACACAGCTGAATCACCGAGGTGTCAATTGTTTGACTAGGAGGACAGTGACATGCAACAGTGTATTATGACTGTATGGCAATTGTGTACTGGAATCCTCAAGGCTGCAACAGGCCATCTAGGATCCCTCAGAGCTGGAGTTTCAGGCCATTGTGGACTGCCTAACACAGGTTCTGAGAACAGAACTCGGGTCCTCTGAAACAGTGAGGAAAATCCTTAACTGCTGTACCATCTCTCCAGAATGTACTTCTCTTACTTTAAGTTCCATTTATATGATAAAGAACACCAAATTATTCCTTTTGAAACATAGCTCCACTTACCCATCATAATATTTATAAGGCTTCTTACCTCTTCTTGAACATCTGATAGCTTAACATGGCCAAGTGAGAGCACAGCATCTTTTATTAACCCCAGCCTTTCCTTTTTAAGTAAATACTGTCACCATATATGCAGTATTATAAGACAGAGATAAGTGAGTAGCTTTTCATTGTTCTTGCCTCCTTACCTCATTTTTAGAGTAGACATTTGGCTAGCCAAATTGCCTAGGAAAAACATAACAGCTTCATTTAAACTGTTTATGACCAAGCTAGAAACAGTTATAAGCCTAGATTAAAAATCAGACTAACAGCCTTTGCCTCCTTTCCAGGCCATTGATAGTATATAAATCTTTTTATATCCCCATCACAGCATGACTCAATTCTGAAGACTGTATGAAATATTGCGGCAAGAGACTAAATGGTCCAATTGTCTCAATATAGGTTTCTCTACTATAGTATTCTATTGATATTTCTAAATATTATTGATTCTTCAACTAATACCCCAGTCTCTCCCTACCATCTCCATATTCTTCTCCATCTCTTTCTCTTCCTTCCCTACTGTGTGTGTTTACTTGTTTTGTTTGTTTGTTTGTAGGTGTGTTCAGCAGGGACTGCAGGCACACTGAAATCACTATAACATGGAGTGTCCATGAGTAAAGTTATAATGTCTTGGTTTATATTCTGCTCTGAATTATGTTTGTTTTCTATTCTTTTTCACATGGATGCAAACTGATTTAGGAGCCATAACAAATATATAAGTTCTTTATTTCAAAAAGAAGGGGTGAAAAAGACCCTGGAAATAAGAACATCATATTTCTATCCCTATACAGAACCAACTAAGTTAAAGAATGAAAGTATGTATCCACATCTCAGGTGTCTGGTCTCAATGTTCAGAATCTGACAAGTAAAGAAAGAGTGAATGCATGAACAGAATAGACTATCATGAATATTTTTACTAAGATTGACACTAGGAATAAACAGCCTTTGTTTGCCTCTCCACTCTGAAATAAAGAAGCCTACCCTTGTTTAATTCTTCATGACTGGGGCAAACTTTTCAGGTATGTTTCTCAAGAAAAATGGAGAAAACAATGAAAGTTCAGAGACTTTTAGCATAAGTCTACAAGTGCCTTTTGTGCCAGCATCTCATTGAAAATGCTCTGAGACCTTCCTTTTGCATTTTACTGAAAATTCAAAACAATGTTATGACCTACTAAGAAGGAAAGAAGAAGAAACAATGTGCACTCCTTTACGGACACTCTACCATGGCTAAAGACATATTTAGTATCTTGGTTGCTTTGAACATTCTCTGTTATCCTATTTTGATACAGTGGACTAATCAGGACTTTTTGGAAGACACAGCTTTGCCTGATCCAGGTCAGATACTTCCTGGCTTTGCAGTATGGTGTGTATCATTTAGCTTTTTTGTGTTATAATTTTCTCTTTGGCATGCATGACTAATAGAAGTTCCTACAATGAATACTCAATGTGAGATTTTAATGCCACAGTGTATGAGAAAAGCCACAGACATTTAGATCTCAAATGTTTCCAGAAATGAAATAGGAAACATTAATCTTTTATCATGCCATGAAAACCATTCAGTTTTCAATGATTTCTTCACCCTATCTAATTTGTTTTTGAATCCATTCCTATTTTTTTCAGGCCTTTCTTCCTTGGGAGATTAATGCTGTCTGACAAATTCTGTCAGTACAAAAGTGAAAGTGTCCTTTGCCTATTTGCTGAACCACTAATGCGTTGAGACACGATGTCATCTGTATAAACAAAAGTTTGAATACTGAAGACAGAATGTATTTTTAATGAGCTTCAAGAATAATGATGACTGATCTCAAGCTAAATCAATATGCCAGCAGGGGAGAGTAGAAGTCTCTGTTCTCTCTCATTTGTTTATTCTAGGTTTGAGTTTATATTCATACAATGTTTAAATGCAAAACTGTTAACTGCCAGGTTAGTGAAGAATACACTATAGGAATTTGAAATGCTGGCTTTTGGTAAATTTTAATGCCACAGTGACACAGAAATAAACTGGGTAATGACCCAGTAATTGCACAGATAACTGATTCACTCATTTATTTCCTCTGTATTTTCAAAAACTACTATTCAATGGAGAAATTGAGAGACTTTGGAGCACTCAATTCTAAATGTGACTTCTGTATTATACCTTCACCTCACGAGTAGATGCGGAAGAGGAGGCAGAAAGATGCAAAGGTGTTGAATGACTTCAAGGAAATTCCTCCCTTAAGATACAAAGGGAAAATATACATAAGAGCTTACCAAGACTGTGACACCACAGCTAAAACCTACATGGGTTTGAGCCAGACAAAATTCTAGCTCTGAGAAGAGGAAGTAGACACAAAATCCCACTCCTAACCAGGAAACTATTTGTAATTGATAGCTTCTGAGAGAGAGGAGGTCAGTTTTCATCAATGGAATGATACTGGCTATGCTGACCACACTCTGGACCAGACCATGTGCTCAGGAATAGTTGATCACCACAAGACAGAAACCGTAATGGTTTGATTATGGTTTTGCTTTTATTTTAAGAAAATTGAGTAAATTAAATGCTTCATCTTGGTTCACATTACATTCCAGTGATTTGTATCTTGACTCATTTCGACTCACATACCTAACTCTCAAAATGCACAACTCTATAAAGATTGTATGTATTAAGAGCAACTCAATACCGGGTGCATAACACTGTTGATTTGCATTTAAATTATGGTACCATATCCACCATACAGAAATGTCTACTGACAAAACTAGTATCCATGTAACAAGTGTTCAAATTTCAATCTAGAAATTGTATAACTTTCAAATATTTAATCACCTGTAACCAGAGTCATTAACCATCCCACATTGGAGGAAAAGGCATAAGACATCTGTTAGAAAATAAGAAGCTCTTTCAGAAATTATTCTAGTTTTAAGTTAACAATAGAGCTTGGATTTTAAATGTTTAAATTGACAATCATTTCTAAACTGGTTATTGGGCCTAATATGTATAGAAACATTTAAATAAAGCATTTTTCATAAACATTAACTTAGACAGTATTAATTAGGTGCCTTCTTTGGGCTCTTATGGCCATGATCACAAGCATATTTGTAGCCCTAATGAGCTGTGTTTGGATTCTACTTATCAAACTTGTAAGCTTGAATAAGCCACTTAATCTCTTTGAACATCTATATATTCATTGACAAAATCAGGATAATGCACACTTTACAAAACTGGTGGAAAATAAACAGAGTATATAAATTTCACAGCAAAGATAAGTGCCATATAAATGGGTTATTACTGTGAATAATATATCACAAGCACACAAACAAGGTTAAGACATAGTCTATGAATGTCACTGAGTTTGTAATATCATTGAAAATAGTAAAATTATACATAATTGAATAAGACAAGCAAGAGCTGTCACAGGATAATCACACAAGAAATTTAATCCAGGAAATTTCAATATACATGGTGAAAAGAAAGTCAGATCAAGTGTGGCATCTTTCCCTTCTCCCTTTTCCGCACTTTTCTTCTATGCTTTATTCTTCTATTCGATTGCTTCTTCTATGTAGACAACAAAACCAAAAGGAGACAAAGCAAAACTGGAAGATGAGTATATCTTTGAAGCTTGACCACAAGGTTGTGATGGAGTAGGCCATACAAAGTTTCTCATAAGTGATGAGAAGGCTCACTGAGCTCTCACTGAGATATTTGATTTTGATGCCTGATTGGTGGTAGAGAGATAAGGAATGAGTTAAAAGGGAGTTAGGAGAAACAAAAGTCAAATAATAGTGAATAAAGGTTATTTTCCAAAGTCCAGTGATTGGTCATACTTAAAAGTCAGAATTCCTTTAAAAAAAATTCTGATACTTTACATTATAAATTTGTCTCTGGAGAGGGACCCCACACTGGGCAGGAGCCTACCAGCTTTCCTTCCTCGAACTCTGTTCCCGCAGACTGCACTGAAGCAACAGGTACCCAGGCTCTATCCCCAATATAACATCACTTGGGAAATGGCCTGTTGGGGCTTCCGTCTGCGCCCGAGAAAGGGTCAGCTCTGTGGTCGTCTGGGTGCCAGATCGGCGGGCCATCGCGTCTGCAGGGTGAGCGGCGCCACGGAGAGCGCCCTCCGCCATCTTTGCTCCAGTGACTGGGAAGTTGGGACAGCCAGGTTCTGAGACAGACAGGCATAATATCGGTTGGGTCTTGGGCGGCTTGTGTGTATGCGGCTCCCAAGTGCTGGGCTGATCTGCAGTAACCAGCGCGCCAGCTCTGCTGTGGGACTTCTGCCTGGCAGAGGGACACCCCCCCCCCAGGAGAGATCACACACCCTGCACAGGGCAGGAGCCTACCAGCCTCCCTTTGGCGACCTCTGCTCCAGGAATCCACTAGGCTGAGCCTTTGGATGTGCAAGGCCTCCGCAATATAAGATCACTTGGGGCAAGGCACATTAGGGCTCCAAAGTCACTCAGGAGGAGGCAGGCCCCAGAAATCGGTGCCAGGGGAATCCTGGTAATACAGGGGGGGCAGAAATAGCTTTGCAGGCTCACAGGAGGTCCAACCAACAGCCAGTGGCAGCAGGACCAACTAACACCAGAGGTATCCAGATGGCAAAAGGCAAACGTAGGAATGTTACTAACAGAAATCAAAGTAATGTGGGACCATCCGAACCCAACTCTCCAACAGCAGCAAGTCCTGGATACCCCACCACACCCGAAAGACAAGATCTGGATTTAAAATCACTTCTCATGATCCTATTAGAGGATCACAAGACGGACACAAATAAATCTCATAAAGAGTTACAGGAGACCATGAATCAACGGTTAGAAGCCCTTACAAAGGAAACACAAAAATCGCTTAGAGAAATGCGGGAGAACATGGATCAAAAGATGGAGGCGCACAAGGAGACAACACAAAAATCGCTTAACTAGATGAATCAACGGGTAGATGCACTCACAAAGGAATCACAAAATTTGCATAAAGAAATGCAGAAGAATATGGGTCAACAGATGGATGCCCATAAGGAGGCAACACAAAAATTGCTTAAAGAAATGAATCAAGGGTTAGATGCCCTTACAAAGGAAACACGAGAACTGCTTAAAGAAATGCAGGAGACGATGGATCAACAGATGGAATCCCATGAGGAGGAAACACAAAAATCGCTCAGAGAAATGCAGGAGAACGTGGGTCATCAGGAAGAAATCCTGAAAGAGGTAATGCAAAAATACCTTAAAGAAATACAGGAAAATACAAACAAACAAGTGAAGGATCTCAGCAAATCCATCCAGGAACTAAAAAAGGAAGTAGAAACAACTAAGAAATCACAAAGGGAGACAACTTTGGAGATAGAAAACCTTGGGAAGAAATCAGGAGTCATAGATGCAAACATCAACAATAGAATACAAGAGATGGAAGAAAGAATCTCAGGTGCTGAAGATTCCATAGAAAGCATCGACTAAACAGTCAAAGAAAATGCAAAATGCAAAAAATGTGTAACCCAAAACATCCAGGAAATCCAGGACACAATGAGAAGACCAAACCTAAGGATTATAGGTATAGATGAGAGTGAAGATTTGCAACTTAAAGGGCCAGTAAGCATCTTCAAAAAAATTATGGAGGAAAACTTCCCTAACCTAAAGAGAGAGATGCCAATGAACGTACAAGAAGCCTACAGAACTCCAAACAGACTGGACCAGAACAGAAATACCTCCCGTCACATAATAATCAAAACACCGAATGTTCTAAACAAAGAAAGAATACTAAAAGCAGTAAGAGAAAAGGGCCAAGTAACATACAAAGGAAGACCTATCCGAATCACATCAGACTTCTCACCAGAGACTATGAAAGCCAGAAGATCCTGGGCAGATCTCATGCAGACATTAAGACAGTACAAATGCCAGCCTAGACTAATATACCCAGCAAAACACTCAATCACCATAAATGGAGAGACCAAGATATTCCATGATAAAACCAAATTTTCACAATATCTTTCCACAAATCCGGCCCTGCAACGGATAATAGGTGGAAACCTCCAATACAGGGAGAGAAACAACACCCAGGAAAAAATGAGATAATAATCTTCTTGAATCAAACCCAAAAGTAGATAACCACTCAAACATAAAGATAGCGTCAAGAATGGCAGATGGCAATAATCACTATGCCTTAATCTCTCTTAATATCAATGGTCTCAATTCCCCAATTAAAAGACATAGACTAGCAGACTGGATATGTAAACAGGACCCAGCATTTTGCTGCATGCAGGAAACGCACCTCAGTGTCAAAGACAAACACTACCTCAGAGTAAAAGGCTGGAAAACAATTTTACAAGCAAATGGCCCCAAGAAACGAGGTGGAGTAGCCATCCTAATACCAAATAAAATTGATTTTCAACCTAAAGTCATCAAAAAAGACACAGAAGGACACTACATACTGATCAAGGGAAAAATCCATCAAAAAGAAATGTCAATTCTGAATATCTATGCTCCAAATGCAAGGGCAACCTCATTCGTAAAAGAAACTTTACTAAAGCTCAAAGCACACATCGCACCGCACACAATAATAGTGGCTGACTTCAACACCCCGCTCTCTGAAATGGATCGTTCAGGAAAGCA
Source organism: Tokudaia tokunoshimensis (assembly GCA_036184795.1). NCBI lineage: Eukaryota > Metazoa > Chordata > Mammalia > Rodentia > Muridae > Tokudaia > Tokudaia tokunoshimensis. The sequence continues at coordinate 30,945,858 of BTHU01000016.1, read as the reverse complement.
GAAACTAAACAGGGACACAGTGAATCTAATTGAAGCCTTGGACCAAATGGAACTAACAGATATATATAGAACATTTCATCCTAGAGCTAAAGAATACACCTTCTTCTCAGCTCCTCATGGTACCTTCTCCAAAATTGACCATATAATTGGTCACAAATCAGACCTCAACAGATATAAGAAGATAGAAATAATCCCATGCCTCCAATCAGATCACTATGGAATAAGGGTGGTCTTCAATGTCAACAAAAACAAAAGAAAACCCACGTACACATGGAGGCTGAACAATGCTCTACTCAATGATAACTTGGTCAAGGTGGAAATAAAGAAAGAAATCAAAGACTTTTTGAAAGTTAATGAAAATGAAGGCACAACATACCCTAATTTATGGGACACAATGAAAGTAGTGCTAAGAGGAAAATTCATAGCCCTGAGTGCCGCCAAAAAGAAACAGGAGACAGCATACACTAACAGCTTAATGACACACCTGAAAGCCCTGGAACAAAAAGAAGCAAATACACCAAAGAGGAGTAGAAGGCAGGAAATCATCAAACTCAGGGCTGAAATCAATCAAGTAGAAACAAATAAAACCATACAAAGAATCAACAAAACGAGAAGTTGGTTCTTTGAGAAAATCAACAAGATAGATAAGCGCTTAGCCAGACTAACCAGAGGGCACAGAGATAGTATCCAAATTAATAAAATCAGAAACGAAAAGGGAGAGATAACAACAGAAACTGAGGAAATTCAAAAAATCATCAGATCCTGCTACAAAAACCTGTATTCAACACAACTAGAAAATCTTAAGGAAATGGACAATTTCCTTGACAGATACCAAATATCAAAATTAAATCAGGATCAAATAGATCATCTAAACCGTCCTATAACCCCTGAAGAAACAGAAGTTGTCATTGGAAGTTTTCCAACCAAAAAAAGCATAGGTCCAGATGGTTTTAGTGCAGAATTCTATCAGACCTTCAAAGAAGACCTAACACCAATACTCTTCAAACTGTTCCACAAAATAGAAACAGAAGGAACACTACCCAACTCGTTCTATGAAGCCACAATTACACTAATACCAAAAGCACGCAAAGATCCAACAAAGAAAGAGAATCTCAGGCCAATCTCTCTTATGAATATCGATGCAAAAATATTCAATAAAATTCTTGCCAACTGAATCCAAGAACACATCAAAACGATCATTCACCACGATCAAGTAGGCTTCATCCCAGGGATGCAGGGATGGTTCAATATAAGGAAATCCATCAATGTAATCCACTACATAAACAATCTCAAAGAAAAAAACCGCATGGTCATCTCATTAGATGCTGAGAAAGCATTTGACAAAATTCAGCATCCTTTCATGCTAAAGGTCTTGGAAAGATCAGGAATTCAAGGCCCATATCTAAACATAGTAAAAGCAATTTACAGCAAACAGGTAGCCAGCATCAATCTAAATGGAGAGAAACTTGAAGCAATCCCACTGAAATCAGGGACTAGACAAGGCTGCCCTCTCTCTCCATATCTTTTCAATATAGTACTTGAAGTTCTAGCTAGAGCAATTAGACAACAAAAAGAGGTCAAAGGGATACAAATTGGAAAGGAAGAAGTCAAACTATCATTATTTGCAGACGATATGATAGTATACTTAAGCGACCCAAAGAACTCCACCAGAGAACTCCTACAGCTGATAAAGGACTTCAGCAAAGTGGCCGGATATAAAATCAACTCAAGCAAGTCAGAAGCCTTCCTATACTCAAAGGATAAGCAGGCTGAGAAAGAAGTAAGAGAAATAATACCCTTCAAAATAGCCACAAACCATATTAAGTATCTTGGCGTGACTCTAACCAAACAAGTGAAAGATCTGTATGACAAGAACTTCAAGTCTCTGAAGAGAGAAATTGAAGAAGACCTCAGAAGATGGAAAAATCTGCCATGCTCATGGATTGGCAGGATTAATATAGTAAAAATGAGCATCTTACCAAAAGTAATACACAGATTCAATGCAATCCCCATCAAAATCCCAACTCAATTCTTCATAGAGTTAGAAAGAGCAATTCAAAAATTCATCTGGAATAACAGAAAACCCAGAATAGCTAAAACTATTCTCAAGAGTAAAAGAACCTCTGGGGGAATCAGTATCCCGGACCTCAAGCTGTACTATAGAGCAATAGTGTTAAAAACCACATGGTATTGGTACAGTGACAGACATGTAGATCAATGGAACAGAATTGAAGACCCAGAAATGAATCCACACTCCTATGGTCACTTGATCTTTGACAAAGGAGCTAAAATCATCCAGTGGAAAAAAGATAGCCTTTTCAAGAAATGGTGCTGGCTCAGCTGGAGGTCAACATGCAGAAGAATGCAAATTGACCCATTCTTATCTCCTTGCACTAAGCTCAATTCTAAGTGGATCAAAGATCTCCACATAAAACCAGACACACTGAAACTAATAGAAGGGAAACTAGGGAAGAACCTTGAACATATGGGCACAGGGAAGAATTTCCTGAACAGAACTCCAATAGCTTATGCTCTAAGATCAAGAATAGACAAATGGGACCTCATTAAATTACAAAGTTTTTGCAAGGCAAAAGACACTGTCAAAAAGACAAAGCGGCAACCAACTAACTGGGAAATGATCTTTACCAACCTTACATCCGACAGAGGGCTAATATCCAATATATACAAAGAACTCAAGAAGTTAAACTCCAGAGAGGCAAGTAACCCTATTAAAAATGGGGTACAGAGCTAAACAAAGTGTTCTCACCTGAAGAATATCTAATGGCTGAGAAGCACCTAAAGAGATGTTCATCATCCTTAGTCATTAGGGAAATGCAAATCAAAACAACCCTGAGATTCCATCTCACACAAGTCAGGATGGCTAAGATCAAAAACACAGGAGACAGCAGTTGTTGTCGAGGATGTGGAGAAAGAGGAACACTCCTCCACTGCTGGTGGGATTGCAAGCTGGTACAACCACTCTGAAAAGCAGTCTGGCGGTTCCTCAGAAGACTGGGCATGGCACTCCAGGAGGATCCTGTTATACCACTCCTGGGTATATACCCAGAGGCTTTACCTGCATGCAACAAGGACACATGCTCCACTATGTTCATAGCAGCCTTATTTATAATAGCCAGAAGCTGGAAAGAACCCAGATGTCCCTCAACGGAGGAATGGATTCAGAAGATGTGGTATATCTACACAATGGAATACTACTCTGCAATTAAAAACAATGAATTTACGAAATTCCTAGGCAAATGGTCAGATCTTGAAAATATCATCCTTAGTGAGGTAACCCAATCACAAAAGAACACACATGGTATGCAGTCACTGATAAGGGGATATTGACCCAGAATCTCGGAATTCCCTAGACACAATCCGCATATCAATAGATTTCTAAGAAGATGGAAGGAGAGACCCCTGGTCCTGGAAAGACTGGATGTAGGGGAATGCCAGGACAGAGAAACGAGAGGGGGTTGAATGGAGAAAAGAGGGAAGGAAGGGAGCTTATGGGACTTTCGGGGAGGGAGGAAACAGGAAAGGGGAAATGATTTGGAATGTAAATTAAAAAAAATAAAATAAATAATTCAAAAAAATAAATTTGTCTCTGAAGCTCAACATCAAATATATCTATAATTTAAGAAAACACATCTGTCTGTTTTTACATTTGTGAAATGCAAATATTTTCTTTATTTACATTTCAAATGGTTCTATGGTAAATACAAACAATGCAAGGTTTCTCAGATCCAAAAGAATATAAATGGAGAATGATTCATAGAATAATGTGTTTTACAAAGGGTTTGAAAAGCTGGGCCTTGACTGTTGTATAACTTTTTTAGGTCAATCTGTCCGACTTGGTCTCACAGAACATTTTTGGAGGTTTCCATAAGTTTCCTCTACTCCAGTGCTGGTTGTTTTAGTGGCTGTTGAATTGCTATGAAGAGACATAATTACTAAGACATCTCATAAACAAAGAGCATTTAATTGAGAGCTTGCTTAGGTTAGTCCATTATCAACTAGACAGGGAGCATGGCAGCGTAAAGGCAGACATGGTATTGGATAAGTAGCTGGTAAGAGAAAGACAGACAGACAGATAGAAACAGAAAGAAAGACAGACAGAGAAAAAAGAGAGAGACAGAGAGAAAAAAGAGAGACAGACACAGAGAGGGAGGAAGAGAGGGAGAGAGGGAAAGAGGGAGGGAAAGAGGGAGGGAGGGAGGGAGAGAGGGAGAGAGAGAGAGAGAGAGAGAGAGAGAGAGAGAGAGAGAGAGAGAGCGAGAGAGAGACAGAGAGAGAGAGAGAGAGAGAGAGAGAGAGAGAGAGAGAGAGAGAGAGAGAGAGAGAGAGAGAGAGAGAGAGAGAGAGAGAGAGATCACAAGCACCTGAGCCTGGCATAGGCTTTTGAAAGCCCAACAGGGTCACACCTCCTAATCCTTCTAATCTTTAAATAATTTTCACTTTCTAGTGACTAAGCATACAAATATAAGAGCATACAGGAACCATCTTATTCAAAACACTTATTCTTATTCAAAAATTGTTTTTCTTTATTTTTTAAATATTTGACAGAATATGTTCCCTCTGCAGGTGTATGCTAAGAACACCTTATTTGGCTCCTTATCCTCAGATCCCACCCTATCATGAATCCTCCTAAAAGCAGGAATCTTTGTGAGGCTCTTTCCTATGCCTCCTCTAGAAGGTTACAGAATTAGTTTTAAGCCAATCCCATCATAAATAAATTTAAGTAGTCTCCAAGATTTCAGTGAATGTGAATATTATTAACATCACGTGGTTGGTTTTACATATTTGAAGCATTAGTTTAAGTTATAAGGTTCTGTGTCACTATTGCCTGCCATCAGAGAAGGCTTCTGCTGTTGGGGACAAGAAACAGTACAAAAGTCACAAAGACAACTGCTCACTCTTTCTGGAGCTCTGAAAAAAAAGGACAATGAATTAACCCTGGAACAAAGGATGCATATTCCTACCTAACATGAAGAGATAAAGGACTGTACAGCAAAGATACTTTGTAAACTTGGTGATATTTTTTACTTGGGTTATTTTTTACTCCCAACCAAATAATTTTTCTCTGCCAACTAGATATAAAATAGAATGTTGAAATATTACAAATCACACGGGACAAGATTCCAACAGCAAACCTAGAGTAGATAAAGATATCATGATGAGTTTTGGTGGAACAAATACTTATCTTAATTTTAATTGAGATCAAATATTCTATGAGAGCTAAGCATAGACAGTAACCAAGCTACATATTACACTAGTGCAAAAAAAAGCAAAAAACAAAAAACAAAAACAACAGCAAATAAGAAATTAGGAAAAAACAAATTAAAGATCAAAATTTCCCAAGTTTCCTGAAAAAACTCATGTGCTATTCATTGTCCAGTCTCAAGCTTATAATTTTAAGATATGCTTTAGTTTTTGCTAAAAATTCTTGAGAAATGATTAGTAGAGAATATCTGTATTGCACAATTATTACATTGCACACTGTGCAAAGAAACCTGGGAAGATCTGTTTCTTATTCAGCACAGTGTGAGATGTATAATTCTGTGTCATGCTATGATTTATTTGTGTTAGGCTCAAAATAGAAAGAAAAAAATTCACTTGGTTATTCACACTGCATAAGGGAATGTTTAATATTCTCAAAGAATCATGTGATTGAACAGGTACATGAGATATTCCAGTAACAACAACAACAAAAAAAATACCTTCAGTCTCTGGCATGTGAATGACAACAGAAAAACTATTTCCTCTTCCAAAGGAGAAAAAAATCATAGAATGCAAAATTTTGTAATGTCATTAGAACTGCCTCCCTGTCATAAAGTGTCTAAGACTTTATATTTCAGAGAGGGGTCTATTAGAACTATTCATCATGCAGTGATGTGTCAAATCCCAGATCCATTACACAGAAATGACTAGGCATTGCAGGATCTGCTGTGACCCTTTTCTCTTTGATAAAATGTAGGACCCATTCCATATGCCATTCATAGACAGAAATGTAAATTACGGACATAGGCTCAGAAGCAGTGGTCTCTAGGTTTTCATTCTGTGTTGAGAACTGGTTTGTTGCTGTGTACTGTAATGTGACATTCTGTATCCAAAGGTCTACTTACCTCACTAGGAGAGTAGATTCTCACTTATACGAGTATCTTTTCTCTTCTAATTTCCTACTTGGCCGTAAGTTCAAGGGAAGAGAAGTTGAAAAGCACACTGCTAAGTTTGTGTGTACAGAATAAGCCATTATTTTGTGAAAGTAAAGTAAAGCTAATTAGTCAATTGCTTCAATTTGCTATAAACAACAAAAATAAATCACCAAAAATCTCAAACACTATAACTGGCAGTTTCCTTTTAAGTAAGGCATTTGGAATCAGCTGAGTAGGACAGATGTGGATTACTGCTCATGTGGCACAGCACACTCCTCATTTTACCTACAGGGATCAATCTTTCCTAACACCTTTCTTTTATATCTACCATATCAGAAAGTCTTTTAGCTCTTGTATACAACTGCATCCCATGCATGCCATGCTTCTCATTCCTGGGCCATACTAAGATCCCCAACTCCATAATAGCAGTACAGTCCTGTTGTGTTCCTCTGCTTTATGTTTCCACAATGCCAGACAAATGTTCTTTTTAAAATTCAGACCAGACCTAACTCTTTCCTCAGAAATATTACAGAACTCTCTTTTTTTTTTAATCCCAAAAACACAATCCACCAACGCAACTACCTGTATATACCTCTCTATTCCTCTCAGGCAGCAGTACTCCAATTCTCATCAGGCTTAGTTATTTCAAGGTTTTATTACCAGGCTTATCTCTTTTTCTCCATAGCAACAAAATATATTCATCTGGATATCTACAGGTACAACACCTAAGTTATTTAATAATTTCATTTAAATATCATCTAGACCAAATGACTTCTCACATATCCTGTTCTGGGTGCATAAATCTCTACAGGCTGCACTAGTAGGCATTCTTTGCTTCCTATTTTTATTGCGATCAATCAGTGAGAGCTTATGAAAGAAACAAAAACAAACAAGCAACCAAAAAAAAAGATGAAAATGGATGCATTGGATTTACTAACCCAAATCCCATCTCACTCCCAGCTTAATTCTGGCAGCAAGTACAACTTCATTCCTTCCTCACAGGGACTTGGAACCTCCACTGTTGTCTAATCTGACTGCCTCATTTAATCCTGTCTGCTTCTGTTCCCTCTGGATTTACCTTTGTACTATCTTTTATGAAGTTATTTCATGGGCTGCAGGCACGGGTCAGCAGTTAAGAGTGCACACTACTCTTGGAGAGCGCCTAAGTGTCACTCTCAGTACCCACATCTGGTGGTGCATGACCTATTCTAAGTCCAGATTAAGGGAATCAAACATTTTCTGGACACAATGAAAAACTACACTCATGTACAAACCCACATAGAGACCACATGTCGCACAATTAACAATAGAACAAAATAGTTTTTGAAAATTACTTATAAATAGACTCTATTTACTATTCCATTTGTTTCATAAAGATATATTCACTAATTTATGATGATCATATTCCAAATTTGATCCCTTAATAAATGCAAAAGTAATCATAAAATGGTAACTAGAAGTAGACAGTCATAACATGCTATTGAAAAACAAAGTCTTTTTCCTTCACATGAGAGTTTCAGTAATTATTGCTCATTCTTCAAAAGTAAGTATTCACCTATACTCATTTGTATACTCTGATATCTGATATAAGCTTCAGTAGTGCATTGTTCCATGGCTATTCTTTTATGTGAAGGAAATTTAACTAAATAATAAGAAAGTAAAACAGTCCCTTGATGTCTATGATATTCTAATTTCTTCTCTAAAATGCTATCTTTGAATTGTCATTGTGAAGATTAACAATATTTGCCTATAGATTTGGGCATTTTATAGGACGTCCTTAATTTTTATACTCTTTATTATTGCTCACTTCTCTTTCTCTGTAATATATCTCCAGTGCTAGTTCTCAATGAGAAGTCATTTAGTAGGAGTCTGCTGTCAGGCCTCTTATCATCAATGGGGTAAAATTTATACTACCTACACATCACCTTCCCACTATTCTCTCTCTAATCTTATTCTTCTCTACTATCTTATCTCCTTTTGACTATTTATGAAACCAATATTTACTGCGTTTATAAAATATTGTATTAAGGATAGTTATACCATACCGTTATCTTGGTCATGTGGAACAATATCCCTGAAAGTCTGACAAAACCACTCCTCAGAGATTTTTCTCACACACTGTTCAAGAGAAAGAGGTTAGGATACTCATGTAGAGTCCTCAGAACTTTATAGTGACTAAATTCTGTTTCTTTTGGAGGTAACAGTAATGAGAGAAGGACATCCAGGCAGAGCGCTCTGATACAAACTACCAGGCCAAAAAAAATATATTGAAAGAGCAGAATTAGATGGCCTTAGTACACTGCCATACTTCCAGAAGTAGTTAAAGATGTCTGTGGACAAGAGATATGGGAAAAACCCTGTTCAGAGGCATCACCTATCTTTGCTTCAAAGAAACAGAGCTTTTATATAGTACCTGAAAGTATCCAAAATCTTAGTGCCCAGAAGGGCCATTATATTCTATCAAAACTAAATTATTTTTTTCAAATAATGTGTGTTATTTTCATTGCCTGCAGTTTGGCAGTAACATAATGTTCTATCAAAACATATTGCCAGCTTTTGAGTTCCAGCTTGTACTGAGTGATGAGTGTTGTACAGTAGATTGGTAGAAAGACAATCCAGAATGCCATCACGTATACCAGATTGCAACATAAAGGTTTGTTACTACAGCGGCTTTAGTCATTAACTGCCTCTACCTCTGAGTGTGCTCTTATTCCTACATTTTGAAAGACAGTATGTATAATAGAATCCGCCAACTAAAATAAATTATATTATATGTGTTATATTTGACTATTCTCATATTACTTCCTATTTTCTGAGTATAATTTATAGTTTGTTTTAACCAAAACAAATTCATCTGTATGTATCATTCTTGAAGCAACTAAAATCTTAGAAATTGCAACTATTTACAGATTTTAGCAATGATAGTATTACTCAGACCTTCTTGAACACTTACTATAGAAGTCCCCACCCACATCTCTGGTTTAACCCATCTCCTATTTGGTTGTTAAAACTTGACTTTTCCTAAGTTAGTACTGAACTTCCTATGCTGACATCTTCCACTCTCTGGACACCAGTAGGATGCTGGTTTATGTGTTGATCCATCCAAGTAATTTATGTGAGTACTTTGGGATTCAATTCTGTCCATGCGCCATTTTTCTCCCTTTGTCACCAAGTCTAGTTAAGGTGTTTAGACAGTATGATTTTTATTAGAAATTTGCAGAATCTTTGCTCAGTTATCATCAATGTTAATGTTAATGTTAAGCTCTTTCTTTGATCTTTTATTTTCCATACAGAAATTAATTTCAATGCCAACAAAATGACTCAGTGAGTAAAGGTACTTGCTGAAAAATTTGATGGCTTGAGTTCAAATCCTAAGAACAGCTCAATTGGTAGAATGTAAGAACCATCATCCTCAAGTTGTCTCCTGAGTTTCTCTCTCCGTCTTTTTGTCTCTCTCTATATCTCTCTCTGTATGTCTCTGTGTATCTCGTTCTCTCTCTCTCTCTCTCTCTCTCTCTCTCTCTCACACACACACACACACACACACACACACACACACCCCAATAAATTTATATAAAACATTTTTAAAGGAACTTCAGGAAAATCTCCAAAATCAAGGCCAAAGATGGAAGCACAGCAGCTCTGAGAAGAGAGAAATCTGCTACTTATTACCAACCATTCTGAACACAATCAGAACGCTGTTAATTCTATATCCTGTGGTAATGATAATCTAGATACAAAATTAAGTGCATAGCACATAACATAAATTAAATGTATAAAATTCTGTGATCATTACATATATATCATCATATTCTAGACATAAATAGCTTATTGTGATGATAACACTGGATTTAAATCAAAATCTTTACTAAATGTGAAGTGATATTCAAGCTATTTAACATTTATCTTTCTGCACTGGTGTTCATTCTATGTAAATAGGTGAATAGTTTCCCAATTTAACACTAAAATTCCAAGATTTAAATAATAAGGTCTTGTTCTCTCAAACCTGGGATGACACACCAATGCATCATGCATTCTGAAATGTTAATCCAGAGCTATTTCATAACTGCCACCCTCCACGTGATGTCCTCATCCCCAAACATACTTTTATCTCTCTGTCCAAAGAAAATCCTATAAATGAAGACCCAACTCAACTATTCTGGGATTCTCCCTGAAAGTTTGGTTCCCTCTATGTGCTCATATCTATTTCTACACACGTCTATGTAAGTACCTGTACTGGACTATTTTTATTTGTGGTTTTGATAATTTCTTGCCATGTTTAATGCTTTCCCTAAAGGTCAGGGATTTTATCTTGTTATTTTAGTAATCTCAGAAACTAGAGTACCTTTTAGAACAAATTCAGTCTCTGAATATTGGTAGACAGATAAATGAGAAAATGATGTTTATTATTCTATACTTCCAAATGGTAAATGTAAAATTCATCCAATAGAGGAATAATATCCAAAATATACAAATAACTCATTAGACTCCAAAGAATCAAGTAACCCTATTAAAAATGGGGTACAGAGCTAAACAGAGAATTCTCAACTAAGGACTGTCGAGTGGCTGAGAAGCACCTAAAGAAATATGCAGCATCCTTAGTCATCAAGGAAATGAAAATCAAAACGACCCTGAGATTCCACCTCACAACAATCAGAATGGCTAAGATCAAAAACACCGAAGACAGCAGATGCTGGCGAGGATGTGGAGAAAGAAGAGTACTCCATTGCTGGTGGGGCTGCAAGCCAGTAAAACCACTTTGGAAATCAATCTGGTGGTTCCTGAGAAAATTAGATGTAGTTCTACATGAAGACCCAACTATACCACTCTTGAGCATATATACCCAAAAGATATTCCAACTCATAGCAAGGACACATGCTCCACTATGTTTATAGTAGCCTTACCTATAATAGCCAGAATCTGGAAAGAACCAGATATCCCTCAACAGAGAAATGGGTACAGAAAATATGGTACATTTACACAATGGAGTACTACTCTGCTACTAAAAACAATGAATTCATGAAATTTGCAGGCAAATGGGTAGAATTAGAAAATATCATCCTGAGTGAGGTAACTGGTTCAAAAAAGAACACATGACTGGGCGGGAGCCTACCAGCTTCCCTTCCGCGACCTCTGTTCCAGTAGACTGCACTGAAGAGACAGGTACCCAGGCTCTCCCCAATATAACATCGCTTGGGACACGGCCTGTTGGGGCTTCCACCTGCGCCCAAGAACGGAACAGCGCGGAGGTCATCTGGGTGCCAGATCTGCAGGCCATTGCCTCTGCAGGGTGACCAGGACCACGGAGAGAGTGCACTCCACCATCTTTGCTCCAGTGGCCGGGAAGTTGGGACTACCAGGCTCTAAGACAGACAGGCATAATATTGCTCGGGTCTCGGGCGGATTGTGTGTACAGACTGTCAGGCTCTAAGACAGACAGGCATAACATGGCTTGGGTTTTGGGCGGATTGTGTGTACGTGGCTCCCAAAAGCTGGGCAGATCTGCAGTAACCAGCATGCTAGCTCTGCTGTGGGACTTCTGCCTGGCAGAGGGACGCCCCCTCCCCACCCAAACTCTAGGAAAGATCACACACCCCTGCACAGGGCAGGAGCCTACCAGCCTCCCTTTGGTGACCTCTGCTCCAGGAATCCACTACGCTGAGCCTTTGGATGTGCAATGACTCCACAATATAACATCACTTGGGGCAAGGCACATCAGGGCTCCAAAGTCACTCAGGAGCAGGGCAGGCCCCGGAAATCTGTGCCAGGGGAATCCTGGTAAACCGGGGGGGGGGGGAGGCAGAAATAGCTTTGCAGGCTCACAGGAGGTCCAACCAACAGCCAGTGACAGCAGAACCAACTAACATCAGAGGTAACCAGATGGCAAAAGGCAAACGTAGGAACGTTACTAACAGAAATCAAAGTAATATGGCACCATCCGAACCCAACTCTCCAACAGCAGCAAGTCCTGGATACCCCACCACACCCCAAAGACAAGATCTGGATTTAAAATCACTTCTCATGATCCTATTAGAGGATCACAAGAAGGACACAAATAAATCTAATAAAGAATTACAGGAGACCATGAATCAACGGTTAGAAGCCCTTACAAAGGAAACACAAAAATCGCTTAGAGAAATGCAGGAGAACATGGATCAAGAGATGGAGGCCCACAAGGAGACAACACAAAAATCGCTTAACGAGATGAATCAACGGGTAGATGCACTCACAAAGGAATCACAAAATTTGCATAAAGAAATGCAGAAGAATATGGGTCAACAGACGGATGCCCATGAGGAGGCAACACAAAAATTGCTTAAAGAAATGAATCAACAGTTAGATGCCCTTACAAAGGAAACACGAGAACTGCTTAAAGAAATGCAGGAGACGATGGATCAACAGATGGAATCCCATGAGGAGGAAACACAAAAATCGCTCAGAGAAATGCAGGAGAACGTGGGTCAACAGGCAGAAATCCTGAAAGAGGTAATGCAAAAACACCTTAAAGAAATACAGAAAAATACAAACAAACAAGTGAAGGATCTCAGCAAATCCATCCAGGAACTAAAAAAGGAAGTAGAAACAACTAAGAAATCACAAAGGGAGACAACTTTGGAGGTAGAAAACCTTGGGAAGAAATCAGGAGTCATAGATGCAAATATCAACAATAGAATACAAGAGATGGAAGAAAGAATCTCAGGTGCTGAAGATTCCATAGAAAGCATCGACTCAACAGTCAAAGAAAATGCAAAATGCAAAAAACGTGTAACCCAAAACATCCAGGAAATCCAGGACACAATGAGAAGACCAAACCTAAGGATTATAGGTATAGATGAGAGTGAAGATTTGCAACTTAAAGGACCAGTAAACATCTTCAACAAAATTATGGAGGAAAACTTCCCTAACCTAAAGAAAGAGATGCCAATGAATGTACAAGAAGCCTACAGAACCCCAAACAGACTGGACCAGAACAGAAATAACTCCTGTCACATAATAATCAAAACACCAAATGTTCTAAACAAAGAAAGAATATTAAAAGCAGTAAAAGAAAAGGGCCAAGTAACATACAAAGGAAGACCTATCCAAATCACATCAGACTTCTCACCAGAGACTATGAAAGCCAGAAGATCCTGGGCAGATCTCATGCAGACACAAAGACAGCACAAATGCCAGCTTAGACTACTATACCCAGCAAAACTCTCAATCACCATAGATGGAGAGACCAAGATATTCCATGATAAAAACAAATTTTCACAATATCTATCCACAAATCCAGCCCTGCAACGGATAATAGGTGGAAACCTCCAATACAGGGAGAGAAACAACACCCTGGAAAAAATGAGATAATAACCTTCTTGAATCAAACCCAAAAGTAGATAACCACTCAAACATAAAGATAGCGTCAAGAATGGCAGATGGCAATAATCACTATGCCTTAATCTCTCTTAATATCAATGGTCTCAATTCCCCAATTAAAAGACATAGACTAGCAGACTGGATATGTAAACAGGACCCAGCATTTTGCTGCATGCAGGAAATGCACCTCACTGTCAAAGACAAACACTACCTCAGAGTAAAAGGCTGGAAAACAATTTTACCAGCAAATGGTTCCAGGAAAAGAGCCAGAGTAGCCATCCTACTATTAGATAAAATTAACTTTCAACTTCAAGTCATCAAAAAAGACACAGAAGGGCACTGCATACTGGTCAAAGGAAAAATCCATCAAAAAGAAATGTCAATTCTGAATATCTATGCTCCAAATGCAAGGGCAACCTCATTCGTAAAAGAAACTTTACTAAAGCTCAAAGCACATATCGCACCGCACACAATAATAGTGGGTGACTTCAACAGCCCGCTCTCTGAAATGGATCATTCAGGAAAGCAGAAACTAAACAGGGACACAGTGAATCTAATTGAAGCCTTGGACCAAAGGGAACTAACTGATATATATAGAACATTTCATCCTAGAGCTAAAGAATACACCTTCTTCTCAGCACCTCATGGTACCTTGTCCAAAATTGACCATATAATTGGTCACAAATCAGACCTCAACAGATATAAGAAGATAGAAATAATCCCATGCCTCCTATCAGATCACTATGAAATAAGGGTGGTCTTCAATGGCAACAAAAAACAAAAGAAAACCCACGTACACATGGAGGCTGAACAATGCTCTACTCAATGATAACTTGGTCAAGGTGGAAATAAAGAAAGAAATCAAAGACTTTTTGAAAGTTAATGAAAATGAAGGCACAATATACCCTAATTTATGGGACACAATGAAAGCAGTGCTAAGAGGAAAATTCATAGTCCTGAGTGCCTCCAAAAAGAAACGGGAGACAGCATACACTAACAGCTTAATGGCACACCTGAAAGCCCTGGAACAAAAAGAAGCAAATACACCAAAGAGGAGTAGAAGGCAGGAAATCATCAAACTCAGGGCTGAAATCAATCAAGTAGAAACAAATAAAACCATACAAAGAATCAACAAAACGAGGAGTTGGTTCTTTGAGAAAATTAACAAGATAGATAAGCCCTTAGCCAGACTAACCAGAGAGCACAGAGATAGTATCCAAATTAATAAAATCAGAAACGAAAAGGGAGAGATAACAACAGAAACTGAGGAAATTCAAAAAATCATCAGATCCTGCTACAAAAACCTGTATTCAACACAACTAGAAAATCTTAAGGAAATGGACAATTTCCTTGACAGATACCAAATATCAAAATTAAATCAGGATCAAATAGATCATCTAAACCGTCCTATAACCCCTGAAGAAACAGAAGTTGTCATTGGAAGGCTTCCAACCAAAAAAAGCACAGGTCCAGATGGTTTTAGTGCAGAATTCTATCAGACCTTCAAAGAAGACCTAACACCAATACTCTTCAAACTGTTCCACAAAATAGAAACAGAAGGAACACTACCCAACTCGTTCTATGAAGCCACAATTACACTAATACCAAAAGCACGCAAAGATCCAACAAAGAAAGAGAATCTCAGGCCAATCTCTCTTATGAATATCGATGCAAAAATATTCAATAAAATTCTTGCCAACTGAATCCAAGAACACATCAAAACGATCATTCACCACGATCAAGTAGGCTTCATCCCAGGGATGCAGGGATGGTTCAATATAAGGAAATCCATCAATGTAATCCACTATATAAACAATCTCAAAGAAAAAAACACATGGTCATCTCAATAGATGCTGAGAAAGCATTTGACAAAATTCAACATCCTTTCATGCTAAAGGTCTTGGAAAGATCAGGAATTCAAGGCCCATATCTAAACATAGTAAAAGCAATTTACAGCAAACCGGTAGCCAACATCAATCTAAATGGAGAGAAACTTGAAGCAATCCCACTAAAATCAGGGACTAGACAAGGCTGCCCTCTCTCTCCATATCTTTTCAATATAGTACTTGAAGTTCTAGCTAGAGCAATTAGACAACAAAAAGAGGTCAAAGGGATACAAATTGGAAAGGAAGAAATCAAACTATCACTATTTGCAGACGATATGATAGTATACTTAAGCGACCCAAAGAACTCCACCAGAGTACTCCAACAGCTGATAAATGACTTCAGCAAAGTGGCCAGATATAAAATCAACTCAAGCAAGTCAGTAGCCTTCCTATACTCAAAGGATAAGCAGGCTGAGAAAGAAGTAAGAGAAATGATACCCTTCACGATAGCCACAAACCATATAAAGTATCTTGGCGTTACTCTAACTAAACAGGTGAAAGATCTGTATGACAAGAACTTCAAGTCTCTGAAGAAAGAAATTGAAGAAGACCTCAGAAGATGGAAAAATCTGCCATGCTCATGGACTGGCAGGATTAATATAGTAAAAATGAGCATCTTACCAAAAGTAATACACAGATTCAATGCAATCCCCATCAAAATCGCAACTCAATTCTTCATAGAGTTAGAAAGAGCAATTCAAAAATTCATCTGGAATAACAGAAAACCCAGAATGGCTAAAAATATTCCCAAGAGTAAAAGAACCTCTGGAGGAATCAGTATCCCGGACCTCAAGCTGTACTACAGAGCAATAGTGTTAAAGACCGCATGGTATTGGTACAGTGACAGGCATGTAGATCAATGGAACAGAATTGAAGACCCAGAAATGAATCCACACTCCTATGGTCACTTGATCTTTGACAAAGGAGCTAAAACCATCCTGTGGAAAAAAGATAGGCTCTTCAACAAATGGTGCTGGCTCAACTGGAGGTCAACATGCAGAAAAATGCAAATTGACCCATTCTTATCTCCTTGCACTAAGCTCAATTCCAAGTGGATCAAGTATCTCCACATAAAACCAGACACACTGAAACTAATAGAAAGGAAACTAGGGAAGAACCTTGAACATATGGGCACAGGGGTGAATTTCCTGAATAGAACTCCAATAGCTTATGCTCTAAGATCAAGAATTGACAAATGGGACCTCATTAAATTACAAAGTTTTTGCAAGGCAAAAGACACTGTCAAAAAGACAAAGCTGCAACCAACTAACTGGGAAATGATCTTTACCAACCTTACATCCTACAGAGGGCTAATATCCAATATATACAAAGAACTCAAGAAGTTAAACTCCAGAGAGGCAAGTAACCCTATTAAAAAATGGGGTACAGAGCTAAACAAAGAGTTCTCACCTGAAGAGTATCTAATGGCTGAGAAGCACCTAAAGAGATGTTCATCATCTTTAGTCATTATGGAAATGCAAATCAAAACAACTCTGAGATTCCATCTCACACCAGTCAGGATGGCTAAGATCAAAAACACAGGAGACAGCAGTTGTTGGTGAGGATGTGGAGAAAGAGCAACACTCCTCCACTGCTGGTGAGATTGCAAGCTGGTACAACCACTCTGGAAAGCAGTCTGGCGGTTCCTCACAAAACTGGGCATGACACTCCCGGAGGATCCTGCTATACCACTCCTGGGCATATACCCAGCGGCTTCCCCTGCATGCAATAAGGACACATGCTCCACTATGTTCATAGCAGCCTTATTTATAATAGCCAGAAGCTGGAAAGAACCCAGATGTCCCTCAACGGAGGAATGGATTCAGAAGATGTGGTATATTTACACAATGGAATACTACTCTGCAATTAAAAACGATAAATTCACGAAATTCCTAGGCAAATGGTCAGAACTGGAAAATATCATCCTTAGTGAGGTAACCCAATCATAAAAGAACACACACGGTATGCAGTCACTGATAAGGGGATATTAACTCACAATCTCGGAATACCCAAAACACAATTCGCATATCAATAGATTTCCAAGAAGATGGAAGGAGAGACCCCTGGTCCTGGAAAGACTGGATGTAGGGGAATACCAGGACAGAGAAGAGAGAGGGGGTTGGATGAGGAAAAGAGGGAGGGAAGGGGGCTTATGGGACTTTCGGAGAGGGAGGAAACGGGAACGGGGAAATCATTTGGAATGTAAATAAAAAAAACTTAGAAAATAAAAAAAAAAGATATACACTACTTTAGGTTTTGTTGGTCAAAAGTCTGGGGAAGCTGAGCGAGGTCCTCTTACCTTGATTTCTTACTGAATTCAAAAAACAATTAGGTTTGGCTACATACTCATTTGGTCCTCAGGGTCTTCTTTCAAGGCAGGGTTGTGGGAAATTTTTAATTCTTACCAGCCGTAACACTAGGCTCTCCATATCTAGATATGCTTGCTTGCTATCGCCACTGATAATACATATTTTGGTAACTGTTAACTTGTGTGTAACTATGTGAACAGGGTGGGGCTTGCACTTATGAGGTGTGGGGGGCGAGGCAGAGATGATGTCAGGTTTCTTTCTCAGTGGCTTTCCATCTTCCTTTGGAGGTGAGATTTCACAATCAACAAGAAACTCACTAATCCAGATAGACTATCTGGCCAGCAAGCCTTAGGGATCCTCTTGTCTCTACCTTCCTACTAATAGGTTTACAAGTACACATCATATCTACATTATATCATTATATCTACACAATGGAATACTACTCTGCAATTAAAAACAATGAATTCACGAAATTCCTAGGCAAATGATCAGAACTTGAAAATATCATCCTTAGTGAGGCAACCCAATCGCAAAAGAACACACATGGTATGCAGTCACTGATAAGGGGATATTAACCCAGAATCTAGGAATACCCTAGACACAATTCGCATATCAATAGATTTCTAAGAAGATGGAAGGAGAGACCCCTGGTCCTGGAAAGACTGGATGTAGGGGAATGCCAGGACAGAGAAACAAGAGGGTGTTGAATGGAGAAAAGAGGGAGGGAAGGGGGCTTATGGGACTTTCATGGAGGGAGTTAATGGGAAATGGGGAAATGATTTGGAATATAAATAAAAAAAACTTAGAAAATAAAAAAAAAACAAAAACAAAAAAGAACACATATGGTATGTACTCACTGATAAATGGATATTAGCCCAAAAGCTCAGGAAATAGAACAAAAATATATAGCAGTGGGGTGTGAGGAACTGGGAATAGCCACTGGAGGGTCCCAGATGCCAAGGAAAAGAGAGACTTCCAGGACCCAACTGGGATGACTTTATCAAAAATGTGCAGTGAAGGGGAGATAGAACCTATAGAGGCCACCTCCAGAAGATAGGCATGGTCCCCAGTCTACCCACCCATCTCAAAGTTTTTGACCCAGTAATGTTCCTGTCCAAAAGAAACACAGGGACAAAACATGGAGCATATACTGAAGGAAGGGCCATCCAAGAACCGCCCCACCTGGGGATCCATCACGTCTGCAGACAGGAAACCTCAACACCACTGTTACTGTTGCCAAGAGATGCTTCTGACAGGAACCTGGTATGGCTGTTAGTTGAGAGGTTCTGCCAGCAACTGACCTATGCAGATGTGGATGCTTAGAGCCAACCATCAGACTGAGTTCAAGGAACCTGGTGGAGGAATGGGCAGAAGGACTGGAGGAGCAGAGGAGGATTGCTACCCCGTAGGAAGAACAATGTCAGCTGTCCAGACAACCCAGTGCTCTGAGTGACTAGACTACCAACCAAAGAGTGTACAGGGAGGGATCCATGGCTCCAGACACATATGTAGCACAGGATGTCATATCTGACATCAATGGGAGGGGAGACACTTGATCATTTTGAGGTTTGATGCTCCAGTGTAGGTTATGCTTGAACAGAGGGGTGGAAGAGGGTAGGTGGGTAAGGGAGCACTCTCAGAGAGGCAAAGGGGAGGGAATGAGGGCATGTGTGGAGTAGGGGTGGGTTGTAGAGAGTAACAGGGTAGTGGGATATTATTTGAGATATAAACAAATGGAATAGTTAACTTAAAAAGATATATCTTATGATTGAGTTATATCTTAAGTTCTATATTGTAATTATACACAATTGAGCTCTGCTGTGGGCCATCCCCCCTGCAGGGTGACCTGCACCACCGAGAGAGTACAGAGTGCACTCTGCCATCTTTGCTCCAGTGTCCAGGTAGTTGGGACCGCCAGGCTCAGAGACAGACAGGCATAATATCGCTTGGGCCTCAGGCAGCTTGTGTGTAACCTGCTCCAAGAGCTGGGCAGGTCTGCAGTAATCGACATTCCAGCCCTGCTGTGGGATTTCTGACCTGCACAGGGACGCCCCCTCGCCCCCCCTGGAGAAATCACACACCCCTGCACAGGGCGGGAGCCTACCAGCCTCCCTTTGGTGACGTCTGCTCCGGGAATCCACTAAGCTGAGCCTTTGGATGTGCAGGGACTCCCCAATATATCATCACTTGGGGCAAGGCACATTAGGGCTCCAAAGTCACTCAGGAGCAGGGCAGGCCCCAGAAATTGGTGCCAGGGGAATCCTGGTAATCCAGGGGGACCAGAAATAGCTTTGCAGTCTCACAGGAGGTCAAACCAACAGCCAGTGACAGCAGAACCAACTAACACCAGAGGTAACCAGATGGCAAAAGGCAAACATAGGACCATTACTAACAGAAATCAAAGTAATATGGCACCATCTGAACCCAACACTCCAACAGCAGCAAGTCCTGGATACCCCACCACACCCGAAAGACAAGATCTGGATTTAAAATCACTTTTCATGATGCTATTAGAGGATCACAAGAAGGACACAAATAAATCTAATAAAGAATTACGGGAGACCATGAATCAACGGATAGAAGCCCTTAAAAAGGAAACACAGGCTCCAGTGACTGGGAGGTTGGGACAGCCAGGTTCTGAGACAGACAGGCATAATATCGCTTGGGTCTCGGGCGGCTTGTGTGTGTGCTGCTCCCAGGTGCAGGGCTGATCTGCAGTGACCAGCGCGCCAGCTCTGCTGTGGGACGTCTGCCTGGGAGAGGGACCCCGCACTGAGCGGGAGCCTACCAGCTTTCCTTTCGCGACCTCTGTTCCCACAGACTGCGCTGAAGAGACAGGTACAAGTGAAGGATCTCAGCAAATCCATCCAGGAACTAAAAAAGGAAGTAGAAACAACTAAGAAATCACAAAGGGAGACAACTTTGGAGATAGAAAACCTTGGGAAGAAATCAGGAGTCATAGATGCAAACATCAACAATAGAATACAAGAGATGGAAGAAAGAATCTCAGGTGCTGAAGATTCCTATCCCCAATATAACATCACTTGGGACACGGCCTGTTGGGGCTTCCTTCTGTGCCCAAGAACGGGTCAGCACTGTGGTCGTCTGGGTGCCAGATCGGCGGGCCATCGCGTCTACAGGGTTAGCGGCCGCACGGAGAGTGCCCTCTGCCATCTTTGCTCCAGTGGCCAGGTAGTTGGGACTGCCAGGCTCAGAGACAGACAGGCATAATATCGCTTCGGTCTCAGGCAGCTTGTGTGTAACCTGCTCCCAGGTGCTGGGGTGACCTGCAGTAACCAGCGCGCCAGCTCTGCTGTGGGACTTCTGCCTGGCAGAGGGACGCCCCTCCCCCCCAGGAGAGATCACACACCCCTGCACAGGGCAGGAGTCTACCAGCCTCCCTTTGGCGACCTCTGATCCAGGAATCCACTAGACTGAGCCTTTAGATGTGCAAGGCCTCCCCAATATAAGATCACTTGGGGCAAGGCACATTAGGGCTCCAAAGTCACAAAGGAGCAGGCAGGCCCCAGAAATCGGTGCCAGGGGAATCCTGGTAATACAGGGGGGGCAGAAATAGCTTTGCAGGCTCACAGAGGGTCCAACCAACAGCCAGTGGCAGCAGGACCAACTAACACCAGAGGTATCCAGATGGCAAAAGGCAAACGTAGGAATGTTACTAACAGAAATCAAAGTAATGTGGGACCATCCGAACCCAACTCTCCAACAGCAGCAAGTCCTGGATACCCCACCACACCCGAAAGACAAGATCTGGATTTAAAATAACTTCTCATGATCCTATTAGAGGATCACAAGAAGGACACAAATAAATCTCATAAAGAGTTACAGGAGACCATGAATCAACGGTTAGAAGCCCTCACAAAGGAAACACAAAAATCGCTTAGAGAAATGCGGGAGAACATGGATCAAAAGATGGAGGCCCACAAGGAGACAACACAAAAATCGCTTAACGAGATGAATCAACGGGTAGATGCACTCACAAAGGAATCACAAAATTTGCATAAAGAAATGTAGAAGAATATGGGTCAACAGATGGATGCCATAAGGAGGCAAAACAAAAATTGCTTAAAGAAATGAATCAAGGGTTAGATGCCCTTACAAAGGAAACACGAGAACTGCTTAAAGAAATGCAGGAGACGATGGATCAACAGATGGAATCCCATGAGGAGGAAACACAAAAATCGCTCAGAGAAATGCAGGAGAACGTGGGTCATCAGGAAGAAATCCTGAAAGAGGTAATGCAAAAATACCTTAAAGAAATACAGGAAAATACAAACAAACAAGTGAAGGATCTCAGCAAATCCATCCAGGAACTAAAAAAGGAAGTAGAAACAACTAAGAAATCACAAAGGGAGACAACTTTGGAGATAGAAAACCTTGGGAAGAAATCAGGAGTCATAGATGCAAACATCAACAATAGAATACAAGAGATGGAAGAAAGAATCTCAGGTGCTGAAGATTCCATAGAAAGCATCGACTAAACAGTCAAAGAAAATGCAAAATGCAAAAAACGTGTAACCCAAAACATCCAGGAAATCCAGGACACAATGAGAAGATCAAACCTAAGGATTATAGATATAGATGAGAGTGAAGATTTGCAACTTAAAGGGCCAGTAAACATCTTCAACAAAATTATGGAGGAAAACTTCCCTAACCTAAAGAGAGAGATGCCGATGAACGTACAAGAAGCCTACAGAACTCCAAACAGACTGGACCAGAACAGAAATACCTCCCGTCACATAATAATCAAAACACCGAATGTTCTAAACAAAGAAAGAATACTAAATGCAGTAAGAGAAAAGGGCCAAGTAACATACAAAGGAAGACCTATCCGAATCACATCAGACTTCTCACCAGAGACTATGAAAGCCAGAAGATCCTAGGCAGATCTCATGCAGACACTAAGACAGCACAAATGCCAGCCTAGACTACTATACCCAGCAAAACTCTCAATCACCATAGATGGAGAGACCAAGATATTCCATGATAAAACCAAATTTTCACAATATCTTTCCACAAATCCAGCCCTGCAACGGATAATAGGTGGAAACCTCCAATACAGGGAGAGAAACAACACCCAGGAAAAAATGAGATAATAACCTTCTTGAATCAAACCCAAAAGTAGATAACCACTCAAACATAAAGAGAGCGTCAATAATGGCAGATGGCAATAATCACTATGCCTTAATCTCTCTTAATATCAATGGTCTCAATTCCCCAATTAAAAGACATAGACTAGCAGACTGGATATGTAAACAGGACCCAGCATTTTGCTGTATGCAGGAAACGCACCTCAGTGTCAAAGACAAACACTACCTCAGAGTAAAAGGCTGGAAAACAATTTTACAAGCAAATGATCCCAGGAAAAGAGCCAGAGTAGCCATCCTAATATCGGATAAAATTGATTTTCAACCTAAAGTCATCAAAAAAGACACAGAAGGACATTACATACTGATCAAGGGAAAAATCCACCATCAAGAACTCTCAATTCTGAATATCTATGCTCCAAATGCAAGGGCACCCTCATTCGTAAAAGAAACTTTACTAAAGCTCAAAGCACACATCGCACCGCACACAATAATAGTGGGTGACTTCAACACCCCGCTCTCTGAAATGGATCGTTCAGGAAAGCAGAAACTAAACAGGGACACAGTGAATCTAATTGAAGCCTTGGACCAAATGGAACTAACTGATATATATAGAACATTTCTCCTGGAGCTAAAGAATACACCTTCTTCTCAGCTCCTCAAGGTACCTTCTCCAAAATTGACCATATAATTGGTCACAAATCAGACCTCAACAGATACAAGAAGATAGAAATAATCCCCATCAGATCACTATGGAATAAGGGTGGTCTTCAATGGCAACAAAAACAAAAGAAAACCCACGTACACATGGAGGCTGAACAATGCTCTACTCAATGATAACTTGGTCAAGGTGGAAATAAAGAAAGAAATCAAAGACTTTTTGAAAGTTAATGAAAATGAAGGCACAACATACACTAATTTATGGGACACAATGAAAGCAGTGCTAAGAGGAAAATTCATACCCCTGAGTGCCGCCAAAAAGAAATGGGAGACAGCATACACTAACAGCTTAATGGCACACCTGAAAGCCCTGGAACAAAAAGAAGCAAATACACCAAAGAGGAGTAGAAGGCAGGAAATCATCAAACTCAGGGCTGAAATCAATCAAGTAGAAACAAATAAAACCATACAAAGAATCAACAAAACGAGAAGTTGGTTCTTTGAGAAAATTAACAAGATAGATAAGCCCTTAGCCAGACTAACCAGAGAGCACAGAGATAGTATCCAAATTAATAAAATCAGAAACGAAAAGGGAGAGATAACAACAGAAACTGAGGAAATTCAAAAAATCATCAGATCCTACTACAAAAGCCTGTATTCAACACAACTAGAAAATCTTGAGGAAATGGACAATTTCCTTGACAGATACCAAGTACCAAAATTAAATCAGGATCAAATAGACCATCTAAACCATCCTATAACCCCTGAAGAAATAGAAGTTGTCATTGGAAGTTTTCCAACCAAAAAAAGCACAGGTCCAGATGGTTTTAGTGCAGAATTCTATCAGACCTTCAAAGAAGACCTAACACCAATACTCTTCAAACTGTTCCACAAAATAGAAACAGAAGGAACACTACCCAACTCGTTCTATGAAGCCACAATTACACTAATACCAAAAGCACGCAAAGATCCAACAAAGAAAGAGAATCTCAGGCCAATCTCTCTTATGAATATCGATGCAAAAATACTCAATAAAATTCTTGCCAACCGAATCCAAGAACACACCAAAACGATCATTCACCACGATCAAGTAGGCTTCATCCCAGGGATGCAGGGATGGTTCAATATAAGGAAATCCATCAATGTAATCCACTACATAAACAATCTCAAAGAAAAAAACCACATGGCCATCTCAGATGCTAAGAAAGCATTTGACAAAATTCAGCATCCTTTCATGCTAAAGGTCTTGGAAAGATCAGGAATTCAAGGCCCATATCTAAACATAGTAAAAGCAATTTACAGCAAACCGGTAGCCAACATCAATCTAAATGGAGAGAAACTTGAAGCAATCCCACTAAAATCAGGGACTAAACAAGGCTGCCCTCTCTCTCCATATCTTTTCAATATAGTACTTGAAGTTCTAGCTAGAGCAATTAGACAACAAAAAGAGGTCAAAGGGATACAAATTGGAAAGGAAGAAGTCAAACTATCACTATTTGCAGACGATATGATAGTATACATAAGCGACCCAAAGAATTCCACCAGAGAACTCCTACAGCTGATAAACGACTTCAGCAAAGTGGCCGGATATAAAATCAACTCAAGCAAGTCAGAAGCCTTCCTATACTCAAAGGATAAGCAGGCTGAGAAAGAAGCAAGAGAAATAATACCCTTCACGATAGCCACAAACCATATTAAGTATCTTGGCCTGACTCTAACCAAACAAGTGAAAGATCTGTATGACAAGAACTTCAAGTCTCTGAAGAAAGAAATTGAAGAAGACCTCAGAAGATGGAAAAATCTGCCATGCTCATGGATTGGCAGGATTAATATAGTAAAAATGAGCATCTTACCAAAAGTAATACACAGATTCAATGCAATCCCCATCAAAATCCCAACTCAATTCTTCATAGAGTTAGAAAGAGCAATTCAAAAATTCATCTGGAATAACAGAAAACCCAGAATAGCTAAAAGTATTCTCAAGAGTAAAAGAACCTCTGGGGGAATCAGTATCCCGGACCTCAAGCTGTACTACAGAGCAATCGTGTTAAAAACTGCATGGTATTGGTACAGTAACAGACATGTAGATCAATGGAACAGAATTGAAGACCCAGAAATGAATCCACACTCCTATGGTCACTTGATCTTTGACAAAGGAGCTAAAACCATCCAGTGGAAAAAAGATAGCCTTTTCAACAAATGGTGCTGGCTCAGCTGGAGGTCAACATGCAGAAGAATGCAAATTGACCCATCCTTATCTCCTTGCACTAAGCTCAATTCTAAGTGGATCAAAGATGTCCACATAAAACCAGACACACTGAAACTAATAGAAGGGAAACTAGGGAAGAACCTCGAACATATGGGCACAGGGGAGAATTTCCTGAACAGAACTCCAATAGCTTATGCTCTAAGATCAAGAATAGACAAATGGGACCTCATTAAATTACAAAGTTTTTGCAAGGCAAAAGACACTGTCAAAAAGACAAAGCAGCAACCAACTAACTGGGAAATGATCTTTACCAACCTTACATCCGACAGAGGGCTAGTATCCAAGAAATACAAAGAACTCAAGAAGTTAAACTCCAGAGAGGCAAGTAACCCTATTAAAAAATGGGGTACAGAGCTACACAAAGAGTTCTCACCTGAAGAATATCTAATGGCTGAGAAGCACCTAAAGAGATGTTCATCATCCTTAGTCATTAGGGAAATGCAAATCAAAACAACCCTGAGATTCCATCTCACACCAGTCAGGATGGCTAAGACCAAAAACACAGGAGACAGCAGTTGTTGGCGAGGATGTGGAGAAAGAGGAACACTCCTCCACTGCTGGTGGAATTGCAGGCTGGTACAACCACTCTGGAAAGCAGTCTGGCGGTTCCTCAGAAAACTGGGCATGACACTCCCGGAGGATCCGGCTATAGCACTCCTGGGCATATACCCAGAGACTTTACCTGCATGCAATAAGGACACATGCTCCACTATGTTCATAGCAGCCTTATTTATAATAGCCAGAAGCTGGAAAGAACCCAGATGTCCCTCAATGGAGGAATGGATTCAGAAGATGTGGTATATCTACACAATGGAATACTACTGTGCAATTAAAAACAATGAATTCACGAAATTCCTAGGCAAATGGTCAGAACTTGAAAATATCATCCTTAGTGAGGTAACCCAATCACAAAAGAACACACATGGTATGCAGTCACTGATAAGGGGATATTGACCCAGAATCTCGTAATACCCCAGACACAATCCGCATATCAATAGATTTCCAAAAAGATGGAAGGAGAGACCCCTGGTCCTGGAAAGACTGGATATAGGGGAACACCAGGACAGAGTAACGAGAGGGGGTTGAATGGAGAAAAGAGGGAGGGAAGGGGGCTTATGGGACTTTCGGGGAGGGAGGAAACGGGAAAGGGGAAGTGATTTGGAATGTAAATTAAAAAACTAAAAAAAAAAGGAAACACAAAAATCGCTTAGAGAAATGCAGGAGAACATGGATCAAGAGATGGAGGCCCACAAGGAGACAACACAAAAATCGCTTAACGAGATGAATCAACGGGTAGATGCACTCACAAAGGAATCACAAAATTTGCATAAAGAAATGCAGAAGAATATGGGTCAACAGACGGATGCCCAAGAGGAGGCAACACAAAAATTGCTTAAAGAAATGAATCAACGGTTAGATGCCCTTACAAAGGAAACACGAGAACTGCTTAAAGAAATGCAGGAGGCAATGGATCAACAGATGGAATCCCATGAGGAGGAAACACAAAAATCGCTCAGAGAAATACAGGAGAACTTGGGTCAACAGGCAGAAATACTGAAAGAGGAAATGCAAAAATACCTTAAAGAAATACAGGAAAATACAAATAAAGAAGTGAAAGATCTCAGCAAATCCATCCAGAATCTAAAAAAGGAAGTAGAAACAACTAAGAAATCACAAAGGGAGACAACTTTGGAGATAGAAAACCTTGGGAAGAAATCAAGAGTCATAGATGCAAACATCAACAGTAGAATACAAGAGATGGAAGAATCTCAGGTGCTGAAGATACCATAGAAAGCATCAACTCAACAGTCAAAGAAAATGCAAAATGCAAAAAATGTGTAATCCAAAACATCCAGGAAATCCAGGACACAATGAGAAGACCAAACCTAAGGATTATAGGTATAGATGAGAGTGAAGATTTGCAACTTAAAGAGCCAGTAAACATCTTCAACAAAATTATGGAAGAAAACTTCCCTAACCTAAAGAGAGAGATGCTGATGAAATAACAAGAAGCCGACAGAAATCCAAACAGACTGGACCAGAACAGAAATACCTCCCGTCACATAATAATCAAAACATCGAATGTATTAAACAAAGAAAGAATATTAAAAGCAGTAAGAGAAAAGGGCCAAGTAACATACAAAGGAAGACCTATCCGAGTCACATCAGATTTCTCTCCAGAGATTATGAAAGCCAGAAGATCCTCGGCAGATCTCATCCAGACACAAAGAGAGCACAAATGCCAGCCTAGACTACAATACCCAGCAAATCTCTCAATCACCATAGATGGAGAGACCAAGATATTCCATGATAAAAACAAATTTTCACAATATCTTCCCACAAACCCAGCCCTGCAAAGGATAATAGGTAGAAACCTCCAATACAAGGAGAGAAACAACACCCTGGAAAAAATGAGATAGTAACCTTCTTTCTTCAAACCCAAAAGTAGATAACCACTCAAACATAAAGATAGCATCAAGAATGGCAGGTGACAATAATCACTATTCCTTAATCTCTCTTAATATCAATGGTTTCAATTCTCCAATAAAAAGACATAGATTAACAGATTGGATATGTAAACTGGACCCAGCATTTTGCTGCATGCAGGAAAGGCACCTCAGTGTCAAAGACAAACACTACCTCAGAGTAAAAGGCTGGAAAACAATTTTACAAGCAAATGGTCCCAAGAAACGAATCAGAGTAGCCATCCTAATATCAGAGAAAATTGACTTCCAACCTAAAGTCATCAAAAAAGACACAGAAGGACACTCCATATTGATCAAGGGAAAAATCCAACAAGAAGAACTCTCAATTCTGAATATCTATGCTCCAAATGCAAGGGCACCCTCATTCATAAAAGAAACTTTAATAAAGCTCAAATCACACATCGCACCTTACACAATAATAGTGGGTGACTTCAACACACCGCTCTCTGAAATGGATCGTTCAGGAAAGCAGAAACTAAACAGAGACACAGTGAATCTAATTGAAGCCTTGGACCAAATGGAACTAACAGATATATATAGAACACTTCATCCTAGAGCTAAAGAATATACCTTCTTCTCAGCACCTCATGGTACCTTCTTCAAAACTGACCATATAATTGGTCACAAATCAGACCTCAGCAGACATAAGAAGATAGAACTAATCCCATACCTCCTACCAGATCCCTATGGAATAAGGGTGGTCTTCAATGGCAACAAAAACAACAGAAAACCCACATACACATGGAGGCTGAACAATGCTCTACTCAATGATAACTTGCTCAAGGTGGAAATAAAGAAAGAAATCAAAGACTTTTTGAAATTTAATGAAAATGAAGACACAACATACCCTAATTTATGGGACATAATGAAAGCAGTAGTAAGAGGAAAATTCATAGTCCTGAGTGCCGCCAAAAAGAAATGGGAGACAGCATACACTAGCATCTTTTTTTTTCTTTTCTTTTTTTTTTTTTGAATTTTATTTTCTAAGTTTTTTTTTATTTACATTCCAAATCATTTCCCCTTTCCCATTTCCTCCCTCCCGGAAAGTCTCATAAGCCCCCTTCCCTCCCTCTTTTCCCCATTCAACCCCCTCTCGCTTCTCTGTCCTGGCATTCCCCTACATCCAGTCTTTCCAGGTCCAGGGGTCTCTCCTTCCATCTTCTTGGAAATCTATTGATATGCGAATTGTGTCTAGGCTATTCCGAGACTCTGGGTTAATATCCCCTTATCAGTGACTGCATACCATGTGTGTTCTTTTGATTGGGTTACCTCATTAAGGATGATATTTTCAAGTTCTGGTCATTTGCCTAGGAATTTCGTGAATTCATTGTTTTTAATTGCAGAGTAGTATTCCATTGTGTAGATATACCACATCTTCTGAATCCAGTCCTCCGTTGAGGGACATCTGGGTTCTTTCCAGCTTCTGGCTATTATAAATAAGGTTGCTATGAACATAGCAGAGCATGTGTCCTTATTGCATGCAGGGAAAACCTCTGGGTATATGCCCAGGATGGTATAGCTGGATCCTCCGGGAGTGTCATGCCCAATTTTCTGAGGAACCAACAGACAGCTTTCCAGAGTGGTTGTACCAGCTTGCAATTCCACCAGCAGTGGAGGAGTGTTCCTCTTTCTCCACATCCTCGACAAAGACTGCTGTCTCCTGTGTTTTTGCATCTTAATGGCACACCTGAAAGCCCTGGAACAAAAAGAAGCAAATACACCAAAGAGGAGTAGAAGGCAGGAAATCATCAAACTCAGGGCTACAATCAATCAAGTAGAAACAAATAAAACCATACAAAGAATCAACAAAACAAGGAGTTGGTTCTTTGAGAAAATCAACAAGTTAGATAAGCCCTTAGCCAGACTAGCCAGAGGGCACAGAGACAGTATCCAAATTAAGAAAATCAGAAACGAAAAGGGAGAGATAACAACAGAAACTGAAGAAATTCAAAAAATCATCAGATCCTACTACAAAAGCCTGTATTCAACACAACTAGAAAATCTCGAGGAAATGGTCAATTTCCTTGACAGATACCAAATACCAAAATTAAATCAGAATCAAATAGACCATCTAAACCGTCCTATAACCCCTGAAGAAAGAGAAGTCATCATTGGAAGTCTTCCAACCAAAAAAAGAACATGTCCAGATGGTTTTAGTGCAGAATTCTATCAGACCTTCAAAGAAGACCTAACACCAATACTCTACAAACTATTCCAAAAAATAGAAACAGAAGGAACACTACCCAACTCGTTCTATGAAGTCACAATTACGCTAATACCAAAAGCGCACAAAGATCTGACAAAGAAAGAGAATCTCAGGCCAATCTCTCTTATGAATATCGATGCAAAAATACTCAATAAAATTCTTGCCAACCGAATCCAAGAACACATCAAACGATCATTCACCACGATGAAGTAGGCTTCATCCCAGGGATGCAGGGATGGTTCAATATAAGGAAATCCATCAATGTAATCCACTATATAAACAATCTCAAAGAAAAAAAACACATGGTCATCTCATTAGATGCTGAGAAAGCATTTGACAAAATTCAGCATCCCATCAGGTTAAAGGTCTTGGAAAGATCAGGAATTCGAGGCCCATATCTAAACATAATAAAAGCAATTTACAGCAAACCAGTAGCCAACATCAATCTGATAGGAGAGAAACTTGAAGCAATCCCACTGAAATCAGGGATTAGACAAGGCTGCCCTCTCTCTCCACATCTTTTCAATATAGTACTTGAAGTTCTAGCTAGAGCAATTAGACAACACAAGGAGGTCAAAGGGATACAAGTTGGAAAGGAAGAAGTCAAACTATCACTATTTGCAGACGATATGATAGTATACTTAAGCGACCCAAAGAACTCCACCAGAGAACTCCTACAGCTGATAAACAACTTCAGCAAAGTGGTCGGATAGAAAATCAACTCAAGCAAGTCAGTAGCCTTCCTATATTCAAAGGATAAGCAGGCTGAGAAAGAAGTAAGAGAAATGATACCCTTCACGATAACCACAAATAATATAAAGTATCTTGGTGTGACTCTAACCAAACAAGTTAAAGATCTGTATGACAAGAACTTCAAGTCTCTGAAGAAAGAAATTGAAGAAGACCTCAGAAAATGGAAAAGTCTGCCATGCTCATGGATTGACAGGATTAATATAGTAAAAATGACCATCTTGCCAAAATCAATATACAGATTCAATGAAATCCCCATGAAAATCCCAACTCAATTCTTCATAGAGTTATAAAGAGCAATTCAAAAATTCATCTGGAATAACAGAAAACCCAGAATAGCTAAAACTATTCTCAAGAGTAAAAGAATCTCTGGGGGAATCAGTATCCCGGACCTCAAGCTGTACTACAGAGCAACAGTGTTAAAGACCGCATGGTATTGGTACAGTGACAGGCATGTAGATCAATGGAACAGAATTGAAGATGCAGAAATGAATCCACACTCCTATGGTCACTTGATCTTTGACAAAGGAGCTAAAATCATCCAGTGGAAAAAAGATAGCCTTTTCAACAAATGATGCTGGCTCAACTGGAGGTCAACATGCAGAAGAATGCAAATTGACCCATTCTTATCTCCTTGCACTAAGCTCAATTCCAAGTGGATCAAGGACCTCCACATAAAACCAGACACACTAAAACTAATAGAAAGGAAACTAGGGAAGAACCTTGAACATATGGGCACAGGGGAGAATTTCCTGAATAGAACTCCAGTAGCTTATGCTCTAAGATCAAGAATTGACAAATGGGACCTCATTAAATTACAAAGATTTTGCAAGGCAAAAGACACTGTCAAAAAGACAAAGCGGCAACCAACAAATTGGGAAATGATCTTTACCAACCCTACATCCGACAAGGGCTAATATCCAATATATACAAAGAACTCAAGAAGTTAAACTCCAGAGAGGCAAGTAACCCTATTAAAAAATGGGGTACAGAGCTACACAAAGAGTTCTCACCTGAAGAATATCTAATGGCTGAGAAGCACCTAAAGAGATGTTCATCATCCTTAGTCATTAGGGAAATGCAAATCAAAACAACCCTGAGATTCCATCTCACACCAGTCAGGATGGCTAAGATCAAAAACACAGGAGACAGCAGTTGTTGGCAAGGATGTGGAGAAAGAGGAACACTCCTCCACTGCTGGTGGAATTGCAGGCTGGTACAACCACTCTGGAAAGCAGTCTGGCGGTTCCTCAGAAAACTGGGCATGACACTCCCGGAGGATCCGGCTATACCACTCCTGGGCATATACCCAGAGACTTTACCTGCATGCAATAAGGACACATGCTCCACTATATTCATAGCAGCCTTATTTATAATAGCCAGAAGCTGGAAAGAACCCAGATGTCCCTCAATGGAGGAATGGATTCAGAAGATGTGGTATATTTACACAATGGAATACTACTGTGCAATTAAAAACAATGAATTCACGAAATTCCTAGGCAAATGGTCAGAACTTGAAAATATCATCCTTAGTGAGGTAACCCAATCACAAAAGAACACACATGGTATGCAGTCACTGATAAGGGGATATTGACCCAGAATCTCGGAATTCCCTAGACACAATCAGCATATCAATAGATTTCTAAAAAGATGGAAGGAGAGACCCCTGGTCCTGGAAAGACTGGATGTAGGGGAACGCCAGGACAGAGAAGCGAGAGGGGGTTGAATGGGGAAAAGAAGGAGGGAAGGGGGCTTATGGGACTTTCGGGGAGGGAGGAAACGGGAAAGGGGAAGTGATTTGGAATGTAAATTAAAAAAATAAAATAAAATAAAATAAAACAAACAAACAAAATAAAACAAAAAAAAAACCCACAACCTGGTTTTCATGTGTAAGTTAAAAAAAAAATGGGGTACAGAGCTAAACAAAGAGTTCTCACCTGAAGAATATCTAATGGCTGAGAAGCACCTAAAGAGATGTTCATCATCCTTAGTCATTAGGGAAATGCAAATCAAAACAACCCTGAGATTCCATCTCACACCAGTCAGAATGGCTAAGATCAAAAACACAGGAGACAGCAGTTGTTGGCGAGGATGTGGAGAAAGAGGAACACTCCTCCACTGCTGGTGGGATTGCAAGCTGGTACAACCACTCTGGAAAGCAGTCTGGCAGTTCCTCAGAAAACTGGGCATGACACTCCCGGAGGATCCGGCCATACCACTCCTAGGCATATACCCAGATCCTTTACCTGCTTGCAATAAGGACACATGCTCCACTATCTTCATAGCAGCCTTATTTATAATAGCCAGAAGCTGGAAAGAACCCAGATGTCCCTCAACGGAGGAATGGATTCAGAAGATGTGTTATATTTACACAGTGGAATACTACTCTGCAATTAAAAATAATGAATTCACGAAATTCCTAGGCAAATGGTCAGAACTTGAAAATATCATCCTCAATGAGGTAACCCAATCACAAAAGAACACACATGGTATGCAGTCACTGATAAGGGGATATTAACCCAGAATCTCAGAATACACTAGACACAATTCGCATATCAATAGATTTCCAAGAAGATGGAAGGAGAGAACCCTGGTCCTGGAAAGATTGGATGTAGGGGAATGCCAGGACAGAGAAGCGAGAGGGGGTTGAATGGGGAAAAGAAGGAGGGAAGGGGGCTTATGGGACTTTCAGGGAGGGAGGAAACGGGAAAGGGGAAATGATTTTGAATGTAAATAAAAAAAAACTTAGAAAAACAAAAAAAAATAAAAAAAATTAGATATATTCTTTTTTTGTTGTTGTTTGTTTATTTTTTTAAACTAATACATAGTTTTTATTACACATTTAGATAATATAATTATTATATATAGTATGTTAATTCATAATATGGAAAATTGATAAACACATATTATGTAACTTACATTCAAATAAAAGTAGGAGTTTAAGATATCCATATGCAATACTATTTACAAAGAGACACATTGAGCTTACAGAGCCATCCATGTATGACTGCTTTCTCAAAAACGGTGAGAAGGGGTTGCATGGTGATGATTACTAGAAACAAACTGAATTATATGGACATGCATACACATACATGTATATATATTTTTTATTTACATTTCAAATGATTTCGCCTTTCCTGATTCCCCCCTTGCCAAAAGTCTCATAAGCCCTCTCCCCTCCTCCTGTTCTCCAATCAACCCCTTCCCACTTCCCTCTCCTGGTGTTCCCCTACACTGCTGGATCAAGACTTGATCAAGCCTTTCCAGAACCAGGGGCCTCTCCTTCCTTCTTCTTGGCATCATTTGATATGTGTCTTGTGTCTTGGGTATTCTGAGCTTCTGGACTAATATCCACTTATCAGTGAGTGCATACCATGTGTGTTCTTTTGTGATTGGGTTACTTAACTTAGGATGATATCTTCCACATCCACCCATTTGTCTAAGAATCTCATGAATTCATTGTTTTAAATAGCTGAGTAATATTCCATTGTGGAAATAAACCATATTTTCTGTATCCATTCCTCTGTTGAAGGACATCTGGATTCCTTCCAGCTTCTGGTTATTAAAAATAGGGCTTCTATGAACATAGTGGAGCAGGTGTCCTTATTACAGGCTGGGGAATCATCTGCCCAGGAGTGGTATAACAGGGTCCTCTGGAATTATCATGCCCAGTTTTTGAGGAAGCACCAGACTGATTCCCAAAGTGGTTGTACTAGCTCCTACCAGCAGTGAAGCACCTGCTGTTTCCTGAGTTTTTGATCTTAGCCATTCTGACTGGTATAAGGTGAAATCTCAGGATTGTTTTGATTTGCATTTCCCTGATGACTAAGGATGTGGAACACTTCTTTAGGTGCTTCTCACCCATTCAATATTCTTCAGGTGAAAATTCTTTGTTTAGCTCTGTACCCCATTTTTAATAGAGTTATTTGGTTCTCTGGAGTCTAACTTCTTGAGTTATTTGTATATATTGGATATTAGCCCTCTGTAGGATGTAGGGTTGGTAAAGATCTTTTCCCAATTTGTTGGTTGCCATTTTGTCCAATTTACGGTGTCCTTTGCCTTACAGAAACTTTGTAATTTTATGAGGTCCCATTTGTCAATTCTTGATCTTAGAGCATAAGCTATTGGTGTTCTGTTCAGGAAATTTTCCCCTGTGCCCATGTGTTCAAGGCTCTTCCTAAGTTTCTTTTCTATTAGTTTTAGTGTGTCTGGTTTTATGTGGAAGTCCTTGATCCACTTGGTCTTGACCTTAGTACAAGGAGATAAGAATGGATCAATTTGCATTGTTCTGCATGCTAGCTACCAGTTGAACCAGCACCATTTGTCGAAAAGGCCATCTTTTTTCCACTGGATGATTTTAGCTCCTTTGTCAAAGATCAAGCAACCATAGGTGTGTGGGTTCATTTCTGGGTCTTCAATTCTATTCCATTGATCTACCTGCCTGTCACCATACCAATACCATGCAGTTTTTAGCACTATTGCTCTGTAGTACTGCTTAAGGTCGGGGATACTGATTCCCCCAGAAGTTCTTTTACTGTTGAGAATAATTTTATTTATCCTGGGATTTTTGCTATTCCAAATGAATTTGAGAATTGCTCTTCCTAACTCTATGAAGAATTGAGTTGGGATTTTGATGGGGATTGCATTGAATCTGTATATTGTTTTTGGCAAGATAGCCATTTTTACTATATTAATCCTGCCAATCTACGAGCATGGAAGATTTCCATCTTTTGAGGTCTTCTTTGATTTCTTTCTTCAGAGACTTGAAGTTCTTCTCATACAGATCTTTCACTTGCT
Source organism: Tokudaia tokunoshimensis (assembly GCA_036184795.1). Taxonomy (NCBI): domain Eukaryota; kingdom Metazoa; phylum Chordata; class Mammalia; order Rodentia; family Muridae; genus Tokudaia; species Tokudaia tokunoshimensis. The sequence goes on along the minus strand of BTHU01000016.1, from coordinate 30,909,879 downwards.
TGGTTAGAGTCACACCAAGATACTTTATATTGTTTGTGGCTATTGTGAAGAGTGTCATTTTCCTAATTTCTTTCTCAGCCCGTTTATCCTTTGAATCTAAGTGTTGGAATCATAGGTGTGTGCTACCCTGACAGACATTAAGTGTTCTATGTTAACTGTCTAGCATTTAATCAAAACTTACCAGGCATGAATCCTAAAGTAAAAAAGCTTTAACTATCTCTTCTGTTCAAGGTGCCGAGTTCCTGCATGATCAGGCAGATACTTTATGATAAATCAAAATTACATCCTCTCTCTCTCTCTGTGTGTGTGTGTGTGTGTGTGTAAAAATGTCATAATGAAACCCTTTTTTATAGGGTTTATGGGCAATTAACATGGGCTAATAAAAGATTTATAAAAAAGTTAAGTAAATAAAAATGATGCAGAAATATGCAAGAACTAGAGGTTTCAGGAGTCAACTGAAATCCATTTAAGAAATAAAAATGCTAAGAATGTATTTTTAAATATCCCAATTATAAGATTATGCTCACAGCAGATTAATAATGGCAGATTTGACCGAGACTAGAATCTGGGAACAATAATAATTTTAAAAAGCAAAGATGACAGCAAAAGGTACAAAAGGTATTTGATAAAACAGTATAACATATGTGTGTTAAAGGAAAAAAATATACCATTTGGCTCTCAGAATGAGAAAGCAGAGAAAATAAATGAATACAATTTTTAGTATAAAATGGCCAAGCATTTCAAGAACAGTTGAAAAAAATAAATAGGCAGTTGTTCAAGAAACCCATAAAAGTACAATCTTTATAAAGAAACATGAGCTGAGAAAAAAATCTGAGTTTACGGTTCTATCTGCACTTCAGCTTTCTCAGCTTTTACTATTCAATTTATATGATAACAAGCAGTAAAATCTGTTTTTTTATTTTTATTTGTTTGTTTGTTTGTTTGTTTTGGGTGGTCATTGCATGCCATAGCATATATACAGAGGTCAAAGTTAATTTCTGTCTTTATATCATGTGGGTACTGAGATATTTGCTTGATTTGTCACTTAGCCAAAAGCACCTTTACCTAGTAAGCCATTTCATGGGTCCAAATCGTGTCTCCTGTAGTTATCACTTTATGCTTTCTATTTTCCATTTCAAGGTTAATGTTTTTAGCTTTATGACTTACTTAAAGATCTCAATTGAAAATGTAAATGATTTTGGAATAAGTAGTTAAATGACCCTGCATGAGCAACTGAACAGTTATTATCTGTTTTATTCCTAGTAGATAGTATATTCCAAAGAATTTGTGTGTGTGTGTGTGTGTGAGAGAGAGAGAGAGAGAGAGAGAGAGAGAGAGAGAGAGAGAGAGAGAGAGAGAGAGAGACAGAGAGCTACTACTACTAACATAACCTTCTGATTAAGGGGTTATTTTGTGTCCCCCAATGCAAGTTCTAGTAATGATAAAGAAATGAATGAAAAAAAAAGTTTTATTGATGGAGGATTTTCAATATGCTCAACTCTAATTTTCCCCCTGAAAATGAGAGGTACAGAATGCCACAGGATGTCACACAAGCCTATCATGTACAGGGCTTAGAATGCAGATGGACAGAACTGAAGTGATGTCTTTATGCTTAGGTTCAAATACTCCTCTTGGATATAAGGAGAGATAGGCTAGTCAAAGGTGGTGGCTGGTGTTTGGGAAAATGATAGCATGATGTTAGAATGTCCCTAAAAGTAAGCTTGCAGGAGAGATGTAAACAACTTTGGTCATTAATCAGTCCCTGTGATTCAGCTGACTTATGGAGAGATTAGGAACAGGTGCCAAATGGCTAGCACAAACTCTAAAATTATGGTTAATACAGAGGGAAATTGCTCTCATTCCAACCTCATAAAGCATACATCCATAATTCTCTCTGCTGTTGCTGGCTTCATTATCAGTGCCTTGAATAGTAAGTAGTGGGCTTAGCCTTAAAAGGGAAAAGGCTCCAGAGGATGCAGATGGTGCTTTATTGACAATGTAACCCCTTCTAGCATGTGTCTAGAGTGCTGTTGCTCTGTCATTTCCTGCTTCATTCTTTAATTCACATATGAAGTATTTACTAAGAAAGATCCTACTTGTGACAGACACTGTATTAGTCTGTTTCACAGAAACAAGTTATGTAACATCTATCCTACCCTCAAAAACTTCATATCCAGTAAGAACAGAAATGAATACAGTGGTTATAGGCTCATATTTGGATAAAAGGGATAATTTATAAAATGTTGACCTACCTAGTAAAAATCATCTATATAAATGTAGAGAAATCCAGCTGCAACTTAGATAGAAATTTCCTACCTAGTTGCAAGCTTTCAGGGTTCAGGGAAGTACCATGCAAACTGCTCAGAGAAAGTTTTATTAAATGGTCTTTCCTGTGTTTCCTTCAAGCTACAACACTAACATGCTACATAAGATGTGCCCACTGGTACAATAATGACATGACTGCTAAGGGGGTAGCTAGCCACTCTTGACTGAAGCCTGATCCACATGATAGAATTCATAGTTGATATGGTTTCCTTGGCAAAAAACCTATGGATGGTAAGGACACATGCCCTGATGGAGAACCTACTCCTGCTGTTTTGATAAATGGACGTGGTGTCAAAGTGCTTTCTGAATACTTATGCTTATATCCATAGATTAGTTCTGCTCTCAGTCTTAGAGGATCTTCCTTTTGAAGTGAAACTGTTAAGCAGCATGATCACATGATCAGCATTAAACAGGAAATCTACATAATCCCCTCAAAGATTCAGGGGGCATCAACAAAGAGGAGGTGGAAATAATGTGGGCTGGAGGATGGGAGGCATGCTATAAGTACTGTTTCCTATGACATTATACCGTGACAGGATTTTCCCTGTCCAATCACAGTAAAATATTAGGGCAGCAGGAGGCCTGTTATTGGGCAGGGAAAAGGGAGGTGAAATTAAGAGTTGCAGGGTCAGAGAGCATCTGAGAGAGAGGAGAGGGAAGGCCAAGATGGAGGAGGATGAACAGAGGAAGAACCTGATCCAGTGTGGTTTTAGAGAGCCACAGGTAGTTATGATATCATAAGGTTAGAATAATTGGCATAAAGCTTATATCATTATCAAATGGTTCTGAAATTATTGTATTGGCATTTTGCAAATTGAGAATGTACTGATACATAAATCTGGTTGGTTAATTATAATCTTCAAGAGTTTGTTTCTATCCAGTTGATGGGTGGACAGTCATTGCATGGGGCTGGTATGGCAATGATCTGCCAAGGGACTCAGGAACTCCTGCCCAGAGAGACCATTGAGTGAGATCACCTGGCTGAAGTCATGTAGTTCACTGATTACCACTCCATTTTTTGATATTTACTGCAACATTAGAGAAGCGAGAGGGGGTTGAATGGGGAAAAGAGGGAGGGAAAGGGGCTTATGGGACTTTCAGGGACGGAGGAAACAGGAAAGGGGAAATGATTTTGAATGTAAATAAAAAAACTTAGAAAATAAAAAAATAAAATAAAAAAAATAAAGTTCAGAAAAAACAAAAAGACCAGTGTATTCATGAATTCACAGGAACTGGAATTGTCTGCACATGGTCTGCAAAAGACTAGGCTCCCAAAGTTCCAACATGGATGAAGAAGGTATTATAAGGCACCATTTCTCCCTAAAGAACTATTGACAGTTAATGATTGCTGGACATGGGAGAGCCATTTTCTTAAGTGGTATATACACAGTGAGTTGTCTGTGGTCCAATAAATAAGAACCCATCCATGGTCACACAAACAACCCTAAGTAACTCAGAAAGTCATTTAATAAGCCAAAGGTGAAGACAACAAAACAAAAAGATATAAAAGAGATATATTTTTGGAACAAAAAGTTATTCCTTCACAATGATGAGGTCCGAGAAAGAGTAATAGAGACTTACACTGAACAAAATACATTATATACCTGTATGAAATTGTCATAGAAGAAAATAAATAAATAAATAGATCATAAATTTAAGGCTAGTTTCTATTACATTATAAAGCCCCACTGTGAAAATATTTTCTCTACTTGCTTGTTTCTGTTATGTACAAATGTAACTGCCTTTTAATTATTTTATCACTGTTCAAGGTTTATTTGGTGTTTTCACTGGTGTGACATGTGAGTGGTTGGTTCTTTCATCTATATGCAGATCTTACATTTTACATACTAATGCAATATACACTACAGACACATATAATGCATAAATTGTCCTATAGAACATTTATGCATAAGATATGCATAATGGACTTATATACTGGAGCCAGGTTATGACAAACTGGGTACTCTTGGCCTAGGCACGTTTGATGAGGGTGCACAGCACAGCAATGCAATAGACTCGATAATTGTGGCCTGCACACAGTTGACAGTGTGTCTTGGAGACTGTCACACTAACCAGGTTACCACTACACAAGTACCACTTGGCAGCAGGGCAGAGCTGTGGGAACAGAGATTTTTCCCCAGAACACCAATCACTGCTCAGATGAGAAGTGTGTGGTCTCCATATATATCCTACTGCAGCCTGGAGAGTGAGGTGCTAGGACACTGTAAAGACTTTAGAACTGCAGCTCCTTCTGTATTCCTCAGAGGGTATCTGCACTCTTCTTCAGGTGGGCCTCTTCCTCAGGAGTCAGTGTCACCTTCACAACATACGAGATTGCATTTTGTCCCAAGATATATGGGACACTGAGGACTACATCATCATTGATTCAGTAGAGACCCTTAATCATGGTGGAGATGGGCTGCACCCGCCTGAGGCTCTTCATTATGCTCTCGGCCAAATCAGCCACAGAGTGGCCAATGGCCCAGGACATGTAACCTTTCAGCTTGATCACCTCACATGCATTGTCTACCACCTGCTGGCGAACATCCTTCCACTGCTCCTTATCTGCATCAGTGCCCAGTTCTGGGTTCAGAGACTTCAGGGAGACAAAGGCAACATTCACACCACTCCACACAGACACACTGGAGACCCTATGCTCTCCCAGGACCCACCCATGACAGCTCAGCGGGTAAACTCCCACCCTTTCTCCCATCAGGTAACAGAACCAAGCTGAATCCAGATTGCAACCACTTCCAATAACTTGGCTTTTGGGAAAGCCTCTGATTTTCCAAGCCATGTAGGTCAAGCTATCCAATGGATTTGAGACAATAAGCAGCTTGCAGGGTGGACTGTACTTCACAATGTTGGGAATGATGAACTTGAAGATGTTCACATTTTGCTGGACAAAATTGAGTTGTCCCCTGCTGTGATAATGACCAGCTTGGAGTTTGCAGTTACACAATAGTCTTTGCTGGAGACAATGATTGGTGTTTTAAGGAAAAGACTGACATTCTGGAGATCCATCATCTCTCCCTTTAGCTTGTCTTCCATGACATCAACAAGGGAAAGCTCATCTGCCAAGTCCTTCGTTAAGATACTGATGGCACAAGTCATGCCAACAACACCAACACCAACAACTGTAATCTTGTTCTTGGGGACCTGTTCTTCCTTAAGAAGATTCACAAGCAGCTGGTCCTTGAGGGTTGCCATCTTAAACTTTAAATCCTTTAGACTGACAGCCTACCTATTTTCATCTTCTCCATGACTGCAAGGTCTAAGGTCCTTGTCCTGCTAGGGAGTGCTGTGCTGTGTATGAACCAAAGTAGAGGTTCCTTTTAGGTTAAACAGATATTAGCCCAAAAGCTCAGAATACCCAAGATACAATTCACAGACCACATGAAGCTTAAGAAGAAGGAAGACCAAAGTGTGGATACTTTGATCCTTCCTAGAAGGGGGATCCTCTGGGTTATATGCCCAGGATTGGTATAACAGGGTCCTCCGGAAAAGACTTGATGCAGCAGTGTAGGGGAATACCAGGACAGAGAAGTGGGAGGGGGTTGACTGGGGAACAGGGGGAGGGAAGAGGCTTATGGGACTTTCGAGGAGGGGGGAACCAGGAAAGGGGAAATCATTTGGAGTATAAATAAAGAATATAGAAAATTTAAAAAAAAACTATAAAGCACTACTTATTTCATTAATAAATGCAGAAAAGTCACACACAAAAAAAGGGGGAGGATCAGAAATATCCAGGGCTCACAGCCAGCCAATAGACAGCATAGGATCCCCAATGGATCAGCTAGAGAAAGGACCCAAAGAGCTAAAGATTTTGCATCCCTATAGGAGGAACAATAATATGTACCAACCAGTACCCCCAGAGCTCCCAGGGACTAAAGCACCAACCAAAGAGTACACATGGAGGGACCCATGGCTCCAGCTATATATGTAGCAGAGGATGGCCTTTTCAGACATCAATGAGAGGAGAGGCCATTGGTCCTATGAAGGCTCAATGCCCCAGTGTAGGGGAATGACAGGTCAGGAAAGTGGGAGAGGGTGTTGGTAAGCAGAGGGAGGGGGGATGGGATAGGGTGTTTTTGGAGGGGTAACAAGGAAAGGGGTTACTATTTGAAATGTAAATAAAGCGAATATCTAATAAAAGAAAAGAAAAAAGTCAATAGTTCTCAGTCTGTAGGTTGTGATCCTTTTAGGGGGGTACATATCAGGTATCTTGTATATCAGATGTTTATATTATGATTCATAAAAGTAGCAAAATTAAAGTTATTAATTAACAACACCCAGAGGGTCAGCAGAAAGAATGGAAACAGGCAACCTTAGGAGATAGGGAGTTAGGGGACCCTCCAGAATGCACCAGAGACCTGGGAGGTGAGAGACTCTCAGGACTCAAAGGGGGAGACCTTAGATGAAATGCCTGACAGTAGGGAAAGGGAAACAGGGGTGTGGGGAGGAGGTAAGGGATGTGGAACAGTCAGAGGTTGGTTGGGGGGGATAAAATATGGAGTGTAAAATTAATTAATTAATTAATTAATTAATTAATTAATTAATTAAAAGAAAATAATTCTGTACTTAGGGGTTACTACAACATAAAAAACTGTATTAAAGAGGTTCAGCATTAGAAAGGTTGAAAACCATTGCTTTAAATGGCTTGCTGAGTGCTTACTATAGACCTGTCTGAAAATAAAAATTCCTGGGTCCCAGCTCTAGAGGGATTCTCACAATTTTCTGTACTTATGCTTTTTGCATAATAAAGACCTTGTTTAATGAAGAGTAAGAATAAAATAATCATAATAATTCCTGAGTATTCTGCATAACAAACCTATATTGAGAGGACCCTCAGAATGAAAAGCACCCTGCCTTTATTGGACTTGAAGGAAGTTCATTACAGAATCTGCCACCACCACTTTTAACCTTCATAACTTCATATCTTAATAATGAGTTAAAAGAAAGCTAAGGAACCTTCTCAATAGTCAGAGCAAAGGTTACAGTAAGACTGAAGTCTAATTAAAGCAGCATACAATACTCTGCTTGGTTTATCAGTACCTAAAAGTTCCTAGGTAGTGAAAATGACTATAACCAAAGAAACCAGACAGGGCTTAGTTTCTAAAATAAAAAAATTTATCTAACAAAATCACAAAGTTTGACAGCAGGAACTAGTATAAGAGCGTGAGGAATCTGAAACTGTTTGCATCTATATCTACAGCAAACAGAAAACACAGCCTAATCCCTAGACATAAGGTACAACTGGCTCTTACCAAAATCTTGTTTATATTTGGATATATACAGCCAGATGAGCAATATGATCAGAAATGAAAACTGCATGAAGCAACAGCAAGGAGAACTTAGAAATAAGAGATACTGTAACAAAAATGAAGAGTACTTTTGATGGGCTAAGAGAAGAAAGCAGATGAGTCAGAGAACTTTAGGTATGGGGTCATATTAAGTAATGAGGAAGGGCATAATGTGGGCAAAAGAACAAAATCCTGAAAGAGAATATAAAGTTATTATGTGTGTGTGTATGAGGGGGGATCAACTCCTTCATAGTTTTTTCTTCACAGTGAATATGTGAATTAACTTTCTCTGTATTGGTGTAGTGGGAACCATTTCCCCATTCCTAAAGAATCCAATGTATGTTATTCCTTTGAGACAATGATTAGGATGGTTAGACTTTTCTTTTAAATTTTATTGTCCATTAATGTAATAGGAATTAGATATGGCCAGCCCTTGGATACATGTGGCACTCATCCTTTTGTAAAAACTGTGTGTGTGTTCGTGTGTGTGTGTGTGTGTGTGTGTTCTGTGCCTAAGAACTTGCCTATTTTTCTTCTGTTTAAAGTAATATCAAATCATTCTATCATAGTGTTACATAATATAATGTATACATTTTACTATAGATTTTTTTAAAGAAATGTCAGATAGAGACTTTACATACTAGTTACTATGGTCATATATCCTCAACCAGCAACAAGCATTCATTGTCTGAAAAAGAGCCTGTACAGGAAAGGGTCCAGACACAAGTGTAGTGATACAATGAAAAGACTAAAAACAAATTGGTAATAGACGGTAAACTAAGGTTAAAACTTGGGACAAAATATAAAATAAAATAGGTGGAAAGGCAATTACACAAATAACATGAAAGAAATTTTTTGCTAAATAATTACACAGCACACTCCCTTGTTGTCTAGAGAAATAAACCTAAAAAATATTTTAGGAATAACTTAAAAGTCACATTTTAAAATACTAAAGAAAAACAGATCTGTTATCTGTTACTTGCTGTAAAATATTCTTAAACAACTTTAGTGTCATGGCTTAGAATCCATCAAGTTCTCTGCCTTCTCTGCCAACCTCTGCTTTTCTTCTCCATTTCAATATACTAAAGGCCAATGAGTTTGAGGAATCTCCACCATAGATCACAGGTTTAGTGCATAAAGAAAAGAAGAAGCCTTTTTGCCTACTGTGTTTTAATTGGTATTGAGCTCTCAAACACCCAAAAGCAGTGTGGTGGTTTGAATATGCCTGACACTCACTTTGGAAATGGCACTATTAGTATTAGAAGGTATGGCCTCATTGGAGAAGGAATAGCTTTGGTATAGGAAGTGAGTCACTGTAATGGCATAGCATTGAGGTCTCATATATACACTCAAGTCTGCCCAGTGTGATCCAGGGGTGCTTACCAAGAACAGTAGCAGCAGTTGAGTGGAGTTAGCCAGAGCCTAGAGTTAAAGAGGGCTGAGGTGGAGAAGTGACCCAAGCTGTGAAGTTAAAGTTGCCATGGAGACCCCAAGACGTTAGAGATGCCAGAGCCATGGGATGCCTACCAAGGAAAGCTGCTAAATGGTAAGAACATCCCAAAACAAAAACCTGTGCTGCAGTCAACACAGCTGAGTCAAGTTAGACATCAGACACAGAGATATAGAGTTTGGAGTTTGCCCAGCTGATTTTTGGTCTTGCTTTGGTCTAGTATTTCCTCACTGTAATATTTTAGAATGACAATATTTATCCTGTGATGCTGGAAGTTTGTGACTTTCTTTTTGATTCTGATTTTATAAGGGATTACAGGTAAGAGATTAAATGAATTTCAGAAGAGACTTTGAACTTTAGACCTTTAAATATTGTTGAGACTGTGATAGACAATGGAGACCTTTTAAATTGTACTAAATGTATTTTGCATTATAGTATGAGTAGGTATGGACCCATAGACTCATGTGTTTAAACAAGCCTATGACTTCTGTCTTAGTTAAGGCTTTATTGCTGTGAACAGACCATAAACAAGGCAATTCTTATAAAGGAAAACATTTAGTTGAGGCTGGCTTGCAATGTCAGAGTTTCAGTCCATTATCATCATGGTGGAAAGCATGGCAGCATTCAGGCAGACTGGATGCTACAGGAGGCAAGAGTTCTACATCTTGATCAGAAGACGGCCAGAAGGAGACTGTTTTCTGTGAGTAGCCAGGAGGAGGCCAGACTATATATATATATATATATATATATATATATATATATATATATATATACACATATGACCTCAGAGGCCCGCCTCCATAGTGACACACTCCTCTAACAATGCTATTCCTCTTCCAATAAGGCCACACCTCCTAATAATGCAATTTCCAGTGGACCAGGCATATTCAAGCCACCACAAGCACTATTATTTGGTCATAGATAATAAAATCTCCCTTATAATTTATAAAGACATTAAGGTGCAAAAAGAGATAAGCATGGTCTCTTTAAAGTCACATATATAATCAGAAGAGCTAAAAACTAAAATCTGGTAATCTTTTCTATGCATGTTTCATTATATCAATAATATGGATGTCTAAAGAAGATCTAAATAATGGTAATATCAATGGGTATACTAATGTAAAAGGAGGTAAATCTTCCAAAGATTCCATACCTAGACAAACACTGCAGATTACTAGTGATTACTGAGAGAGGGAGAACTAGTCTCTCCCATGGTTGATTTCTCTAATTAGTTATTCAATACAAAGTCATCAGCTCTGAAATCATATAGACACAAGAAATACCATACAGACTTATCAGGTTGTATTTATATATGTATGCATATATATTCATATATATTACATAAAAATACATTACATATATTTATAGTAAATATATTGTACTATATTGTATGAAATCATGTATAATTATATAAAATATATAGTTATGTATAAATTTATTAAATGTATGTAATAAAATGGAAACTGTTCCTTTTTACCCTAAGTTCAGGACCTTTCATTCTTCCTATTTTGGTTTTTCCCAGCTCCATATATAAAATTGAAACATGAAAACATATGACTAGCAATATTGACTTCTTAGTTTGGCATTATGAAATTCTAGTCAATCTACAGACAGAAACTCTGATATTCAGGTGTATTTTGATAAATGTGAATAAGTTACTGAAACAAGAGCTTAGACAACTGTCTCCAGTATGAACACTGGATATATTTCAAGTTATTGGACCATCTCTTTGTACCTCCACTGAGTTCACCTCTCTCTGGAGACAGAAATTCAGGTCTAACCCCTGCCATAGTACCTACTTCTTTCCTTCACTGAAGGCTAATTGCAGCTTCATGATAACATCATCTGAACTCTTTTTCCACCATTCTTTGTTCTTGTTCTGGTTATCTTTTTTTTCTTTTGAGAAGAGTATGTATTTTCATACAATGTATTATGATTATGGTTCCTTCTCTCCTGACTTCTCTTAGAGCTTCCCCACTATCCACCCACCCAAATCAACTCTCTCTCTCTCTCATATGTATATATACAGGCATCTAATAATAATTATCATGATCATAATGAAAATAGTGATAACAAGATAGAATAAAATAAAAACAAACAAAAATTTTTATGTTCTGGATTTAATACTACATACTTATTTGTATTGCTATTACCTTGACCAAGGGACCTGAAGAGTTCTCTTACTGATCTTGACTAAATGGCATTCCCAATACTCTATGTACTATTCCTTGGTACTATGTAAAATACAAAGAGAGTTCAGTCCCTACATAGAAAGTATGACATTTACTGGTGAAAGTAGGCGTATATGCCATTAGCTCTAATATTGTCATATAAATTCCCAAAGATACATAGAATTACAACCTGAGGTTGTTTCCCCTCATGTTTCTGCTTTATCCACATCAATATTTACTACCCTGGCTGGCATCACACTAAATTTTACAATTTTAACTCCCTTGGCTATTTTGTTATCAAAGATTAGTTAATATAAAATGACCATAAATAAAAATCAAGTGATGCTTTTACTATATGACTTTTGAACCAAGCCAGATTAATCTTTCTCCTACAGCAAGGGAGAAATAGTATGTCAGATACACCATTTCAAACTCCAGTACTGATTTTAATTAAACCAGTGTTGTTATCTCCTAAGTCCCAACATTAGAAAGCAACCAGAGACCCTTGGCATTGTATTGCTTGATAAATGCAGCTCCTAAAATGCAAGCCAGTTAATTGTGTGAATTTAGTTCATACATATGTTCATGGGATTTCAGAGTGATAAATGTAACCTACAAGAAAACACCAGTGAGGCATAGACTATCCCATAATTTCTGCCTATTTAATATTATTTCCCATAAAAATAACCCTGAGGTTCATCATCTCAAATTTTCATGAAGCTAAATGATTATAATTAAAATCTCAGCTGCTTCTCTATTTCCTGTGAAATAGATCTCGTGAGTCTCACTTAAATGACTAGAGAATTGATTCAGTAGGAAAAGTATCAGCATAAGGGGATTTTTATATCAAAAATATATGCTATGCCCAAAGATAATTTTAAAAATTGGAAATCAGAAGGACGGTAATGTTCCTCTCATGTTAACTTGAGTCCGATAGAAGATTACATTTAATTGCCTCTAAAATTTAATAACATCCATTTTGAGAAGTTCAGAGGTCCGGAAACCAACAAGCTAAGCTCCCTTAAGGACACTTTAGTTAATAGATGTTGTTTACAGATGTCTGGGAAATAGGTTGGAAATCAGCTGAAACCCATCTCACCCTGGCTTCATGACAAGTTTTGAAATGTGCATTCTTGCATGACAAGAATTAGTTTTAGTTTTAATTTTCAAATCTTTCTGAATGACACTTCTAGACTCTTCTTATACTCAGTGGATGCCAGTGAATCCAGAGAAAGGCAAGCAAACTCAGAAGCAAATGGATAAAAATGACCTCATTGGAGACACATGGGCCTGTCTATCATTAAAGAACTATCATCTTGAATCTTTTTTATTCAAATATGACTAATTTGGAAATGTCTCTATTCATTTATTTTTAATTCTAGAGGTTTGACAAAGCATTTTCTTTTGTTAAAACTCTATTAGATTGGAAAGGATAGTACCACAAACAAACATATATACACATAATGAAAGCACTAAGGAATCCTAGGATGCATGACCAGAGATGCTCAGTGATCAGTCACCTCCTTCTCAATACAGAAGAAATAAGAGATAAATGGTGCATTTTTGAGGTGAGGGATCCTAGTAGAATTCAGGACAAGAGCCTACATAATAAGACTCTGAGACCTCAGAGGGTTCCACAGAAAAAAGAATAATGTGTCTTGGTGACTGCAGCACTGGCTTTCCACAGTAGCATGCCTTCTGCAGAAGAAATGTTGGGCAGAAGAGTGTCAGCAAGCACCATGCTAGCAATCCTACACACAAGAAAGTTTCACAGTTAGCACAGGTTTGAAGCACAGTTGGAGGAGCAACTCAGGATTTGCACAAGCACACTCCACTGAAGAAAGAAATTGTATTATCAGCCTGACAAATACAGAATCTAGGACGCTATTGTTAGGTGCCATCTTGGAAGGCAGGCATTCTTACAGCACAAGGGGCCAGAACATGTCATGGCTCTGTCCCTGGGTTTTTATACAAATTCCTTCACAGAGGTATAAGGACAGCTGCCTTACAAACCTATCTTAGCTCAGCAAAGCCATGGCAAGTCCAGCATGCAGACACAGATAGTATCTTCTTTAATATAAAGGTCTTACATCCCCAGAGCGTGATAAAGGTCAAGAGCCCAGGAATCAGAGGATGGCAACCTGTGCATGTGATAAATTAGTAAAGATGCAACATCAACCTGAAAAGGTCTGTACTGTTTTATATACCAGTAAAAAATTGCTGATAAAGAAATCATAAAAGGAAACTCATTCACAGTAGCTACAAATAAAAATAAAATACCTGGGAATAAACTTAACAGAAACTGTGAAAGGCAACTGTTTTCTAAATCATAAAACTTTAATGGAAGAATTTGATGAGGACACAAAAAATAAAATAATTTCCCGTGTTCATTGGTAAGAAGAATACTGTTAAAATGGCCATGATATTATAATTTACTGACTAGGTGCAAACCCAACCTAATACTAATGGCATGCTTCACTAGAAAAAAAATCTTAAAATGCTTCATCCAAAAGCACAAGAGAATTTGATGAGGCAAAGAAATCCTAAACTAAAACCAAAAGCTAGGGATTTCACATTGTCCAACATCAAGGTACGCTGCAAAGTTGTCAGAAGCAAAATCATGAGATGTCGACGTGAAAACAGACATAGAGAGCAATAGAACAGAGAAAGGGGAAATAAATAAATAAAACCTTCACACCCAACTGTTTTTTGACAATAGTACCAAATACATTGGAGAATGGTCAGCTTCTTCAGTAGATGATACTTGAAAACTAGACACGGGTAGATTATTGAAATTACATCCTTGTTTCTCACTATATAATATTAAACTAAAATTAATAAATATATTAATGTAATTAATATAATTTAATGCAACATTATCTACTAAAGGAAGTCATAATCAAAATACTTCAAAATGTTTGTATAGGCAGCAATTTTCAAACTATGAAATTGTACATAGCAGAGAAAACAATCAGTACAGGGCAGAGACAATATATAAAGTTCGAAAATGTATATCACTCATTGAAAAAACCCATTTAAACTAGAATATCTAAATAACTTTAAAAAAATCAATGAACTAAAATCCCACAGAAAATCAAATTCAAAATAAAAACAGGTCAGAATAGACATTCTTGGAAAACCCAACAAATTTATCAAAAATAGTCAAATACTTTAGGTATCAGCAGAATGGAAATATAAACCACGGTGAGATCATCTCTTCTCATTTACAATTGCTTTTATCAAAACTTTGAAAAAAAATGGCCAGTGTCGGGAAAAATGTTGAGCATAGGGGATCCTTACACACTGCTAGTGGGAATGTGAATTAGCTTGACCACTTTAAAGAACAATATGAAACTTCCTTGAAAAAATTAAAAATAGATCCACCGTTTGATCGAACTGTTGAGCTGCTGGGTTTATACCAAGAAGGAACAACATTTGCATATCTAAGAGAACCTACAAACTGCTCCTGGTTATATGCTCTTCACAAAAGCAAAGATGTGGCATTAACCTAGATAGCAAAAAATAATAGCTAAAGACAATAGGGCATGTCCATTATATTTGTTAAATGGATAAAATTTAAAAAGTCATCTCAGAAAAGAAGTCAAAAATGGAAAAACACGATCATTATTCATAAGGGACACTCTGTTTATAGAGTCAAAGGGGGAAATAATGTTCATATTGATCATAATAATGACAGAGTGAAGGTAAAGGACCACAAGAAGGAAGCTGGTGAGGAACGATATGAAAGGTATTTAGCCAAAACTAAGAGTGGAAATTTTACATAAAATACCAAAGAAAAAATTCTTTTAAAACTACATGACTTGTAACAAAGTCTCTAAATCATTAATGTCATTTTAAAGGATTTTAAATGCTACATTAATTAGAAATACAAACATTGAACAAATAATTGATGATAAATCCTGAAATCAAATCCTACATTCTGCTTCTAGATTCTTTATGCCTCGACAGGCTGCTTTATGGGAATGGCTTTCAAGGCGATAAAACTCAGTTATAAGGCTTTCCTCATCAATGGCTATGCCAGCCATAAATGTTCTTAATCCTCCCATCGGTAGATAGTCACATTTTCCTTCTTTAAGGACTCCTCTATCAATTTATTTAGTAAAAGAATCTCCTCTCAAGTTAACTTAGTTTCTCATTTTGCACTAAGAAATAATTTATGATATATCAGCTTCTTTTGCATTCAAGATTATTATCATTTATCTAGTCTTTAATTAGCATAGACTCCATCGCTGCAAATAAAATACAAATTAATTAAAAGGAAAAGTCAACAATTTCTTTTAAGACTAATTTTTCATTAATATTTTCAGGCTAGATTTCACACTTTGTATGACCATAAAATTGTCTATTAAAAACAGTGAAGTGATTTTCCTTTTACTTTATAAGTCACTGAATTGCTGCTGCAGTACTACATTTCTATAAAATCATACCCAAGTCTACCAGTCTGTTATTTATTTAATAAATGTCATGTATACTGTTTTATTTGAGGTATTTTATAGTCTATGAGTAAGTTACTATTGTAAGAGAATGTAATTACTTTGCCATTTATATGATAAGGCACTATGACCAAGAAAACTTATAGTAGCATTTCATTTATTAGAGCTATGGTTCTAGAGGAATAAAAGTCCATTATGACAAAGAACATGGCAGCAAGCATCAGGCACGATGGCTATTGCAGCAAGTTGAAAGAACTAAGGAGATAGATCAATCTAGTAGCTGAGAGTTTGAGTTGTCAAAGCCAACAGTTATATACTTCCTCCATAAAGGCCACACTTTTTAAACCTCCCCAAACAGTTCCACCACCTGGAGACCCAGTATTTAAATGACAAAGACTAAGGGGACCTTTCTCTTTCAAAGTTCTACAGGCGGTTTACCATGCGTGAGAAATAACTTGTACCTATGGAAATTCACAGAAGGACAAAATTAACCTGAAAATTACAGGAAAGATAGTCTATACATGTCAAATAAGTACTTCAGACAACACATACAGTTTAAGTGAAAGGAGAGCAGGACTGCACAGGGCCACCTGTGTTATGATGTGCTGTGCTGTAGGATAGGAATACAGAACCTACACCTTTGTCTTCAGGAACTTGCAGCCCATCTCATGGACTAATAGAGTTCAGAAACTAACTTCCACCAAAGGTGTCTGAGAGTAAAGCTTAAATGCCTGTGGCAATTTCTCTGAGACATTGTAAATACAAAAAAGAATGTAGCATTGTAGTTTGGATAAGTAGCTTCCCACTTGATCTTATTGTCACAGTTCTTAGCAGTCATCATCTATTATCTTCTTTATAAAGGAGAAATAAGTTAAAACAGGAGGGAAAGGTATGTCAATTATTAAACTAGTAAAGGAACAGTTACATGAGTTGTGACTTGAACACCTAAAAGTGCAAGACTTAAGAGGAAGGTTTTTATGGGATTTAAATGTAGCACTAATGTAGCGATTTAAAAGATATACTTTGATCCACTTGGAAGTGAGCTTAGTGCAAGGAGGTAAGAATGGATCGATTTGCATTCTCTGCATGTTGACCTCCAGTTGAACCAGCACCATTTGTTGAAAAGGCTATCTTTTTTCCACTGGATGGTTTTAGCTCCTTTGACAAAGATCAAGTGACCATAGGAGTGTGGATTCATTTCTAGGTCTTCAATTCTCTTCCATTGATCTACATGCCTGTCACTGTACCAATATCATGAAGTTTTTAACACTATTGCTCTGTAGTACAGCTTGAGGTCCGGGATGCTGATTCCCCCAGAAGTTCTATTACTCTTGAGAATAGTTTTAGCTATCCTGGGTTTTCTGTTATTCCAGATGAATTTTTGAATTGCGCTTTCTAACTCTATGAAGAATTGTGTTGGGATTTTTATGGGGGATTGCATTGAATATGCATATTGCTTTTGGCAAGATGGTCATATTTTCTATGTTAATCCTGTGAATCCATGAGCATGGAAGATTTTTCCATCTTCTGAGGTCTTCTTCAATTTCTTTCTTCAGATACTTGAAGTTCTTCTCATACAGATCTTTCACTTGTTTGGTTAGAGTCACACCAAGATGCTTTATATTGTTTGTGGCTATCGTGAAGGGTATCATTTCTCTTATTTCTTTCTCAGCCTGCTTATCCTTTGAGTATAGGAACCTCCACATAAAACCAGACACACTGAAACTAATAGAAAGGAAACTAGGGAAGAACCTTGAACATATGGGCACAGGGGAGAATTTCCTGAACAGAAATAGCTGTTTCCTGAACTCCAATAGCTTATGCTCTAAGATCAAGAATTGAAAAATGGGACCTCATAAAATTACAAAGTTTCTGTAAGGCAAAGGACACTGTCAAAAAGACAAAGCAGCAACCAACAAACTGGGAAATAATCTTTACCAATCCTACATCTAACAGAGGGCTAATATCCAATATATACAAAGAACTCAAGAAGTTAGACTACAGAGAGCCAAGTAACTCTATTTAAAAATGGGGTACAGAGCTAAACAAAGAGTTCTCATCTGAAGAATATCTAATGGCTGAGAAGCACCTAAAGAGATGTTCATCATCCTTAGTCATTAGGGAAATGCAAATCAAAACAACCCTGGGATTCCATCTCACACCAGTAAGAATGGCTAAGATCAAAAACACAGGAGACAGCAGTTGTTGGCGAGGATGTGGAGAAAGAGGAACACTCCTCCACTGCTGGTGGAATTGCAAGCTGGTACAACCACTCTGGAAAGCAGTCTGGCGGTTCCTCACAAAACTGGGCATGACACTCCCGGAGGATCCTGCTATACCACTCCTGGGCATATACCCAGCGGCTTCCCCTGCATGCAATAAGGACACATGCTCCGCTATGGTCATAGCAGCCTTATTTATAATAGCCAGAAGCTGGAAAGAACCCGGATGTCCCTCAACGGAGGAATGGATTCAGAAGATGTGGTATATTTACACAATGGAATACTACTCTGCAATTAAAAACAACGAATTTACGAAATTCCTAGGCAAATGGTCAGAACTGGAAAATATCATCCTTAGTGAGGTAACCCAATCACAAAAGAACACACATGGTATGCAGTCACTGATAAGGGGATATTAACTCACAATCTCGGAATACCCAAAACACAATTCGCATATCAATAGATTTCCAAGAAGATGGAAGGAGAGACCCCTGGTCCTGGAAAGACTGGATGTAGGGGATTGCCAGGACAGAGAAGCGAGAGGGGGTTGAATGGGGAAAAGAGGGAGGGAAGGGGGCTTATGGGACTTTCGGAGAGGGAGGAAACGGGAAAGGGGAAATCATTTGGAATGTAAATAAAAAAACTTAGAAAATAAAAAAAAAAGATATACTCTACTTTAGGTTTTGTTGGTCAAAAGTCTGGGGAAGCTGAGCGAGGTCCTCTTACCTTGATTTCTTACTGAATTCAAAAAACAATTAGGTTTGGCTACATACTCATTTGGTCCTCAGGGTCCTCTTTCAAGGCAGGGTTGTGGGAAATTTTTAATTCTTACCAGCCGTAACACTAGGCTCTCCATATCTAGATAAGCTTGCTTGCTATCGCCACCGATAATACATATTTTGGTAACTGTTAACTTGTGTGTAACTATGTGAACAGGGTGGGGCTTGCACTTATGAGGTGTCGGGGGCGAGGCAGAGTTGATGTCAGGTTTCTTTCTCAGTGGCTTTCCATCTTCCTTTGGAGGTGAGATTTCACAATCAACAAGAAACTCACTAATTCAGATAGACTATCTGGCCAGCAAGCCTTAGGGATCCTCTTGTCTCTACCTTCCTACTAATAGGTTTACAAGTACACATCACCACACTAGTTTTTATACCTGGTTGCTAAGATTTGAACTCGGGTCCTCATGCTTTTACAGTAAGTGCTTTACCCACTGACTCAGATTCCCAACCCAGTAACCAGATTCTTTTTTTTCTATATTTTTTATTTACATTCCAAATTATTTCCCCTTTCCCGTTTCCTCCCTCCCCAAAAGTCCCATAAGTCTCCTTCCCTCCCTCTTTTCCCCATTCAACCCCCTCTCGCTTCTCTGTCCTGGCATTCCCCTACATCCAGTCTTTCCTGGACCAGGGGTCTCTCCTTCCATCTTCTTGGAAATCTATTGATATGTGAATTGTGTCTTGGATATTCCGAATTTCTGGGTTAGTATCCCCTTATCAGTAACCAAATTCTTAAAGACCAGCAGTAGATGCCAGTTCCCACACAAGTATTGGTGCTTCTTTCTCAGATTTCATCAGACTTGCCTGAAACTATCTCTCTCTCTCTCTCTCTCTCTCTCTCTCTCTCTCTCTCTCTCTCTCTCTCTCTCTCTCTCTCTCTCCTCTCTTTGTTTTTAAAATAACAATTTCTAAATTACATCTATAATTATAGATGCAAAATTGTTATAGCTTTGCCATATGATATAACCTTGACAAATGCGTGACATCTCATTAATCTTCACACTTTCTATTAACTGAAAGCAATTCATAGGACCTGTCTACACTTAAGAAAAGGTATAGAAAAGCATGGATATTATGAGCGCAGAAACTGAGAGGTAAGTAAAGGTTCTGTCTTCTATGTTCCCCTTATATCTTCACACATGTTCTCTTCAGAAGCAGTTTAGGGAAAAGAACATTGAAGCATTATTTTTGGGCACATAAACCTTTTTTGTGAACCTTTAGCTAGAGAAAAGATATGAGAAAAAATTGCACAACATACTTGTAAATCTCTACTTTAAAGAATTTTTTCATTTTTAATTTTAATGTTTTAATTCAGATACTTAGTATCTGTCACTAAGCAGATACCAGACAATATTTCAGCTGGCCATGCAAGTAATGTAGTAAAGTAATTGAGTGGCATTAAGAACATTAGAACTGAGAATGCTGTGGACATATTGGTATACAGATTTCTTAAACAGTTCAGGTGAGAAGGCACTTTAAATTAGTTTTTAGAGTAATATGGAATATTGGCTTGAAAAAGTTGGTTGATTTAAGAATGAAATGCTTTTACAGAGTACTACAAAAATCATATGTCTTCTTTTTATCTGTATTTTGTCTAATGAGGAATCCTACTGGGGATTTTCTACCATTAGTTGCCTCAGAGTATTTTTATAATTTCAGTTTAAAGTAATGTATGAACCAGAGATCTGATACCCTCTTTAGTCATGGAAGCCCATTTTATATCAACTCTCAGGTCTCATTAGAAAGATGCAGAGAACGCTATCCGAGGCCAGGGCTGGTTGTGCCTCCAGAAAACAAAACAAAGAGTAAGTCAGAAATGGCTATGTGATATATGCAGCAGTGACCTTATGCCACAAATACACTTAATTTACTCCACATGGTACTATTTATTTGTTCTGTTAAATGTATCTAACATGAACAGCAGAAAGTTTCCTGACTTTTGATATGACTGAGAGAGCTACCTTTCATCATAATGAGATGTTACTTAGGAAACGTGTGGACCAATGTTATCTAAGCAAAATACAAAGAAAATGCAGGCTGAAATAGTTGCTAAGTAACTAGTCTAACTGATGCTTCTGGAATGTACTGATAAGCTTGAATGCTGCCATCCAGCCTCTCTCTACATTGTAAGGATGCTCTGCACCAATACCAGCCTAATCTCCTTCCTGATGATTTTAAGCCACAAACATTAATTTTGCAGTGTTCAGGGGATAGTGGATTCCATTACCTTGTAGGCACTATTAAATCTAATTTAAAGCCTTAAAATGGCATCTTATTCAGATCTTACCCCCCCCAGGCCCTATAGATAGACCTAATACCCTGTCCAGTAGAATCCTCTTATTGAAGAATTAATAGCTTTATAAGACTGAAGAAAATTCTGCCATGGGGTGCCACTACTGTGACTTCATTGTTCTGAAAAATGCTCCTTATGTATTCCACGATTCCAGAAACTTTGTTCTCATAAATCATCCTGGCCATATCTCACCCTTAGTGGGGAAATGGAATGGACTGCTGACCTCCAGGCATAGAAGGCAATAACTTCTTTTCTTCAATGAGCTAGCCTAGTAATTTAAAGTCTGGACAGTATGCCTGTTGCATTATGTTACAACCTAAATGATTTTCAGTGTGAGTTTTCTATCAAAAAAAAACTCTCTTATGTGAAGTTTCATTATCATAGAAGTTTAACTAAAGACTTTAATCACAGTCAAAATGCAAATATGGCCAAGAGAACAAACACATATTCCTATAGTCATATCTTAAATGTTTTGTTAGAACAGAGAAGCTCCTACAAAGTAAATAGGGGCTGGATGAGGAAACTATTCCAAGATGGTTATTGTTAAATTTATTTATAAGTGCACTTTGAAAATTCACAAAAATTGGTATTTATCATAATCATAGATATTTGACACCACATCAAATAGATTACATTCGTTCTATTTGAAAATTAACTATTTTTATGAGTACTCACAGGCCATGCCAGCCAGGAAAGCTCATGCCTTACACAACATCAGAGAAGCTTCCTTTTCAGTAGATGGAAAAATATACAGAGACCCACAGCCAAACAAAATACAGAATAATAGACATTGGAACACTCAGGTAAAAATGGGATGTCCCCATCAAATCCCTCCTCTCAGAGCTCAGGAAACTCTGCTGAAGAGGAGTCGGGAATGTATACAGGTCAGAGTGGATGGACAACACCAAGAAAGCACTACACTCTAAGTTAACTGGATGGAGCATTATGGACTCACAGAGACAGGAGCAGCATGCATAGAGCCTGCACGGTTCCTTTGGCTATGTATGATGGCTTCCACTTCGTTGCTTTTAAGTAGGTATCTAAGTCTTGTACTTTTTCTTAGGATCTTTTCCTTTTGCTTGTTTATTTTGTCCTATTCTAAACTGTTAGGTTTTGTTTCATCTTATATAATTTATATTATATTATACTATACTAATATTATATTATATTATATTATATTATATTATATTATATTATATTATATATTATTGTTTAAAAGCCTGGATATTTTTCTAATGAGAGAACAAAAGGCAGTAGATCCAGATGAGAGAGGAGGTAGGGAGAAACTCAGAAAAGTAGAGGGAGAAGAAACACGAATCAAGATACATTATGTGAAAAAAAAAGCCTAATTTTAATAAAAAATAAAAACTCTGAAGTACTGGAATGAACGTTAACCAATAGGGATGTACCCATTTATTGGGCGGATATATAAATTGAAGTTAGTTTGTTTTCTCCTTGTTTAATATATTTTAATATTACAAAAAGGAACAGAAAGAAATAAGTTTAGAGAGAGAAACCAAAATAATTCAGATTAAGATAGAATTCCTCAGTTGTTTGCTCCATAAACCATCATGACTCTAGAGCATGTCTCTGGAGGAGCATCTACAGTATACCGAGAGTAGGAATCAAATTCACTTTTAATAATGAAGCTTGCAATCCCACCAGCAATGGAGGAGTGTTCCTCTTTCTCCATATCCTCACCAGCATCTGCAGTCACCTGAGATTTTGATCTTGGTCATTATGATTGGTATGAGATAGAATCTCAGGGTCATTTTGATTTGCATTTCCCTGATGACTAAGGGTGTTGAACATTTCTTTAGATGCTTCTCAGCCATTTGAGTTTCCTCAGTTGAGAATTCTTTGTTTAGCGCTGTTCCCCATTTTTTAATAAGGATTATGTGATTCTTTGGAGTTTAATTTCTTGAGTTCTTTGTACATATTGGATATTAGTCTTCTATCGGATGTAGGATTGGTAAAGATCTTTTTCCAATCTGTTGATTGCCATTTTTTCCTACTGACAGTGTCTTTTGCCTTACAGAAGCTTTGCAATTTGATGAGGTTCCATTTGTTGATTCTTGATCTTAAAGCATAAACCATTGGTGTTCTGTTCAGGAACTTTTTCCCTATGCCAATGTATTCGAGGATTTTCCCCACTTTCTCTTCTATTAGATTCAGTGTAACTGGTTTTATGTAGAGGTTCTTGATCCACTTGGACTTGAGCATTGTACAGGGAGATAAGTATAGATCACTTTGCATTCTTCTATATGTTGACTGCCAGTTGAACCAGCACCATTTATTGAAAATGCTATATTTTTGTCACTGGATTGTTTTAGCTCCTTTGTCAAATATCAAGTGACCATAGGTGTGTGGGTTCATTTCTGGGTCTTCAGTTCTATTCCATTGATTTACCTGCCTATCACTGTACCAATACCATGCAGTTTTTATGACTATTGCTCTGTAGTACAGATTGAGGTCAGGGATAGTGATTACCACAGAAGTTCTTTTACTGTTGAGAATAGTTTTCACTATCCTGGGTTTTTTGTTATTCCAAATGTATTTGAGAATTGTTCTTTCTAACTCTATGAAGAATTTAGCTGGAATTTTGATGGGGATTGCATTGAATTTGTAGATTTCTTTCAGCAAAGTGGCCAATTTTATTATACTAATCCTGCCAATCCATGAACATGGGAGATCTTTTCATCTTCTGAGGTCTTCTTTGATGTATTTCCTCAGAGACTTGAAGTTCTTGTCATACGGATCTTTCACTTGTTTGGTTAGAGTCACACCAAGCAGATGTTGCAAGCTGGTACAACCACTCTGGAAATCAGTCCGGTGGTTCCTCACAAAATTGGACATAGTACTACCTGAGGACCCAGTAATGTCACTCCTGAGCATATACCAAGAAAATGCTCTAACATAAAATAGGATACATGCTCCACTATGTTCATAGCAACCTTATTTATAATAGCCAGAAGCTAGAAACATCCAGATGTCCCTTAACAGAGGAACAAATACAGAAAAGGTGGTACATTTACACAATGGAATATTATTCAACGATTAAAAGCAATGACTTCAGGAAATTTGTAGGCAAATGGATGGGACTTGAAAATATCATCCTGAGTGAGGTAACCTAAGCACAGAAGAACACACATGGTGTGTACTCACTGATAAGTGGATATTAACCCAAAAGTTCGGAATATCCAAGATACAATTCACAGATCTCATGAAGCTGAAGAAGAAGGAAGACCAAAGTGTGGATGCTTCAGTGCTTCTTAAAAGGTGGAACTAAATATTCACAAGAGAAAATATGGAGATAAAATGTGGAGCAGAGAATGAACGAATGGCTATCCAGAGACTGCCACACCTGGATATCCATGCCATATACAGTCAACAAACTCAGATGCTATTACGATGCCAGGAAATGCTTGCTTATGGGAGCCAGATATGGCTGTCTCCTGTGAGGCTCTGCCAGAGCCTGACAAATATAGAGGCGGATGCTTACAGCCAATCATAGGACTAAGCATGGGGTCCCCAATGGAGGAGTTGGAGAAGGGACTAAAGGAGCTGAGGAGATTTGTAGTCCCAAGAAGGGAGAAACACTGTCAATCAGCCAGACTCCCCAGAGTTCTTGGTTACTGGACCACCAACCAAAGAGTACACATGGAGGGACCCTTGGCTCTGGCTGTATGTGACAGATGATGGCCTTGTTGTATATAATTGGGATAAGCAGCTCTTGGGCCTGAGGGGGTTTGATGCCCCCAGTGTAGTGGAATGCCAGGGTGGTAAGGCAGGAGTAGGTGGGGTTGGGAGTACCTGCATAGAGGCAGGGAGAGGGGTGATGGAATAGGGGGTTCCAGACAGGAGACCTGGAAAGGGAATTACATGTGAAATGTAAATAAAGAAAATATCCAATAAAAGAAAAAAGTCAAGTTTACTTTTTAAAAATTATTAATATTAGTCAAATATTTTATTCCTGTAAATGAGACAAGAGATAAGTGTAGTTTCATAGTTCATAGGAAATGTTTATAATGTTACATAAAGTCATGAAACAACAGGCCTTCTCTGTTTGCTGTTGTTGCATTTTGTTAGTTTCATAGTTTTGGTTTGTTTATTTTTTACTTACTTACTTACTTATTTGATTATTTTGAGGCATGATTTCACTATGTAACCCTGGTTTGAGAAGCTGTAGAGAACAGGCTACCTTGAACTTGAGTGACTGTCTGTTTGATTCGACACACCTACTGTTTCCTTCTCTCCCTCTCTCCCTCCCTCTCTTCCTCTTTCAAAAAGCCAAAAGAGAAAATATATTGACAAAGAAAAAGCTTCATTAACATTAACAAAAAGTATGTCTCAGTATAACTGGAGTTCAAAAATACGGAATAAATATTAAAATGTGAAGATCATTCCAGTTGGATAAAAAATCATGAATGCTCATATTTCTGCAGTCATGTTGATGATCCTTTAAGAGGATCTGACTAGAAGACACAGTCTCATAGCCGAGGCACTGATTCCTCTGGCTCTTACAACCCCCAAACACACACCATTTCATGATATTCCCTGAGCCTTACTACCGAGATGTTTTGTAGATGTATCTATTGGGACTGTGCTCCAAAATACTGCAGTTTTATTGCTTTTGTTTCCTTGATGAGGGGTGAAATTTAGACTTATTTGTTGGTATAAGGACAAATGAAAACAGAAATACCAATCAATATGTCAAACTGAACAGGAAATCTTCACAAACCCTCAACCCTACACAAAGAACTGACAACTGAGTAAAAGTGGCCGCAGGAGAGATGTTCTCCCCAGAGAAGAGCAAACAACTGGTTGACCAGTGTCAAACAGTCAGGCCTGAAAACATACATCCAAATAATATTATATGGACTCAACTGGCTACATTTAGGGATACACCCACATACACAAATAAATGCATGCAATGCAATAACAATTGATGGAAAAGGAGGCCATTAATTTAAAGGAAAGTGAGGAGAGGTATATGGGAGGGTTCAGGGGGAGAAAAGGGAAGGGAGAAATGTATTTAAATTGCAACTTCAATAAAATCTAACTAATGCATGGTTCTAACTTTCAAGAATGTATCAATTATAGAACCTATAACCCACTGCATACTTTTAAACAATATTTATTTCACAGGACTGCAATCAATTGCTGAATCTAGCTGTCTACCAACCAGACGCTAATGTACTAGAAATTGTATTTGCTATGGAACTCTTCACCACTTTACCACTCAATCCACACTTTCTGTTCATGTTATTAAGCAGCCTGGCCAGGCTTCTTAGTTAATTAAACTGATGTGTTTAGTTTCTTCTTGGTCTTCTCATATCCTGATACACCCACCAAAACAAAAATGTTCAGAATCAGAGTCACATCTACTTGATGTATGAGAAAAGTCCTGATATCTGTCTTAGCTATTCAGTTGACACCAAAAGGGTTCGTAAGGTTTAGTGATCCACTTGCAGAGATTTTGTATTTACCCAATTTTCAATTAGTTCACAGTGCTTACGCAACCTGCTGTATTCATATAAGTTATAAAGCGGAATGTCTTCAGAAGTAAGAAATGAAGAAAAATTATTCAACAATGCTAGGTAGGCACATCTCTGAATTAGGGTTTTAACCTAGTAAGAGTTTCAGAATCCCCTGAATATAAGCAACAGAACATAGAGCTTAGAGCTCAAGAAGGCTCAGGTGAACATGTCCACATAAAATAATGATCCCAAAGAGAAGGAAAATAATGTCACATCTACTAGTTGCAGCACTCCACAAGAAAAGGAAACAGGTATGTTTACCTTCCATACAGCCATAAAAGTAATACATTCCACTTGCCTGTTGCATTTTGGGATAAGAAATAGTAAGAACATTGTAATTAGTCTCTCCTGTTCAATGGAACATTACAACTCAGACAAAATGCATGGACTCAAATAATAAATGCTATTTATGAATTTAAAATACCAAATTCAAAATATTACAAATTAAGGTGAGTTTCTCTGTTACTGATGTTTGCTATCCAGCATGGACCCAAGACTTTTCAAGCATAGAAGAGGTTCATCAAAAAGTAGTAGAGGAGCTTTCAGAAACCCACATGCTCAGTCTTAAGGAGTGGGATGCCCTTACTCTCAGAAAAATCATCCAAAGTTGTGTTTTTTTATTTTCTTTTCATTTGTTTGTTTCTTTCTCTCTGACATACCCCAGCTCCCAGACAATCTCACAGCATTTTTAATTGCAAAATGAGAAACATTGAGATCCAAGAGAGCTTACAAGGTATGGAAAGGTAACATTTCTCCAACTGGAGATATACCAAGAAAAGAGACTAGAGTAACCTGTTTACTTCCTTTCCTGTCTGACCATGTGACCTTAGACACATGCACAGGCAATCAGGAGAAGAGCAGAATTATCAAGCCTGAAAAGGAAACTCTTATTTAAAAGAAAGAAGGAAAAAATAAGGGAAGAAAGGAAGAAGGAGGAGAAAGGAAAGAAAGAAACAAACAAAGAAGCAAAGAAACAAAGAAAGAGAAAGAAAGACCAGTAACTACTGTGATTACGGCCCAAAAGTTGTGAACTGTAGAAAGCATTATATTTAGGTTTAAAAAGTAAGTATCATATTATCTATTTTTTCATCTTGATCATAGGTACCTGGATGTTTGCTTTATTATTACTATTTAGCATATATATTATGTACAGTCTAATGCTCACAATAAGTTTATTTAAAAAGAAAATGTTTTCTAAGCTAATAAAAGCATATAGTCATTATTGGGGTAAAAATGCATATATGAGTAAGCATATAATGTATGCCCCAATACATTGTATAGAAAATTTAGAATGAACATTGTTAGCTCTGCTGTTACTAACCGTGACTGTTTAAGTCATTTACCACACTATAACTTCAACTTATACTGTAAAAATTAACAACGTTGAACCTTATACACTTAAATAAGTAACATACTCCATGACATTTGTTTTCATTTTTCTATTTTTATGTGTGGGGTATAGAATACACATGTTCGTATGCACACATATCTATTGATGTGCACTTGGAGGTCCAAGGATGGTTTTGGGAGTCATCGTCAACCTCTCTTTAGACTTATTTTTTTTTTAATTTAATTTTATTTTATTTTTTTAATTTACATTCCAAATCATTTCCCCTTTCCCGTTTCCTCCCTCCCCGAAAGTCCCATAAGCCCCCTTCCCTCCCTCTTTTCTCCGTTCAACCCCCTCTCGCTTCTCTGTCCTGGCGTTCCCCTACATCCAGTCTTTCCAGGACCAGGGGTCTCTCCTTCCATCTTTTTAGAAATCTATTGATATGCTGATTGAGTCTAGGGTATTCTGAGATTCTGGGTCAATATCCCCTTATCAGTGACTTCATACCATGTGTGATCTTTTGTGATTGGGTTACCTCACTAAGGATGATTCACTGAGGAAGTATGTGTCAAACTCAGAGTTTAGCAAATGGCTAGTCCCCCTAGTCAGCCTGCCTGAAGAGTCTGCTAACTCACACTTTGATGTTGGAATTGCAGAGCTAGCCCACCCACCAAGTACTACACAGAATCTGAGGATTTGAACCCGTGCAACCAAAAGCTCTTGAAAAAATGAACTTTCCCCCTGGTGCATCAATATGAAAGCTTTTTTCTCCATTTATTTATTTATTTATTTATTTATTTATTTATTTATTCACTTTGCAGCATGATTGCCGCTCCGTATTTCCGGGTCCCTTTCACAAGGGCCCACCCTCTTCCATTCACCTCTGAGAAGGGAAAAGTCACTTCCTGGGAACCAACCAATCCCAGCACTTCAAGTCACTACCTGACTAGATACATCCTCTTCCAAAGAAACCAGACATGTCAGCCCAGTTAGGGGGAGCAGGAACCCTATGTAGAATCTTTAACTAACTGAATAAAAGTTTCTGAGTTCAGCCTAACCCAAATATATCTCACGAGCACAAAGTAGTGTGACTTTCAAAGAGGAAAATTATATGCAATGTTTTTTCTTGGCCTTTGGTGAATTCAGACTTGTTATCAACACTCCTCAATTATTTACAGTGGCTGTGTTGACTTTGAAGTACTTAAAAATTTAGCCTTGGTGAATAAATCGAGTAGAACAAATATGATTTGAAAAGAAACTGAGAAAATACTTCTATCTATACTGAAAGGGAATGTGCTAGGTTATTTTACAGTTTCTTGTGATAAAAAAATATTTCAAGTATTGAGCAAGTACTTTTAAATGTGTGAACTTTCAAGACGTTTAAATCCTGTGCTTACTTATTATATTAGTCATCATCAAGTAACTGCAGAAATTATTTGAATTTTCCCTCTGTCTCTGAACAGTCTTGGTGGACTTCATCACTTTGTGACTACAATCAACTGCATGGGCTTTGCTCCTTAATAGAAACTGAAGACCCAGTTGCTTGGCTATTCAGAAATGTGCTGGAAGGGATATTTATTGCATTACTTTATTCTCATATGTTACATCCCAACTGAAGTTTCCCTTCCCTCCTCTACTCCAAGTCTCTCCTCCTCATCTCTCCTCTCCTTCCATTTTCCTTCAGAAAATTATAGACCTCCCAAGTATATCAGTCAGACATGGCATATCAGGTTATTTATTGCAATAATTTTTAATGTAGGAAAAGAATGAACTTCTTCTAGAAGAAAAGGCATGTCTTCATGGACTAATACTAAATATTCAAATGACTTTAGAAACTGGCCTTGGCTGCCAGACAAAGAATATTTCTTACTGAATTCAGCCTAAAGTTTCTAGGTGAAACATCACAAGCAAACATTATGCCAAAGTAGTTTCAATGAAACTGATATCATTGTAATAGAAGTAGTGTTAAATTGCTTTATACACTCCTTACACTGAAGAGTTTCAAAGTATTCAAGTCTTCATTCTTGAGCAAAGTATCACTGGATGTATTTCATAAGATCAAACTACATTTCAGCAATATTTTGAAAACCTCAGTGTAAATTCAAAGAATATATCTCTTTTAAAATTTACCTTAATAGTCAGTAGAGAAATTTTCTATCAAACTTTCAATCAGAAATTATAGCTCTACAACAAAATAAATACATATATGAAAATCAAGTTAGACAAACACTAACTTCCAACTGTGTGTGTGTATGTATATGTATATATATATACACATGCATATATATATGAAACTTCCTTATTCTCACTGTTATACCTTAATAACATAAAGCATACACATTTATATACTATGTTCAATTTTTTAATTAGTAAAGAATCTTATCTTTTGCTCTGTTATTTTCTTTATACCTGCAAAATTTCTAATTCCTATGCCTGCTTCTTGGCTTATAAAGACTAATACATTTTTGTATCTGATTCTTTACATAGCAAAAAATATCAGTTCTTAAAATAAATCATAAAATTAACCATAGCCAGGGTACATGAGAAGATATGTAGCTACTCATACCTCTTTTATCCATGTGATTCATCAATTCATTTGCTACATTCTCATCACCAAAAAACTATCAACATAATATCATTATTATAATTAATAAACATGATCTACAGTAGAATGGCGAATGGGTTTTCCTCTGAAGTGTAGTGGCTTAGTTGGAAACTAGTTGTAATTCTTAAACAATATTAAAACATATTCATGCTTTGTGACTGAATATAAGGTCAGTTTTGGAGAAGGTACCATGAGGTGCTGAGAAGAAGGTATATTCTTTTGTTTTAGGATGAAATTTTCTATAGATATCTTTTAAATCCATTTGGTCTATAACTTCTGTTAGTTTCACTGTGTTTCTGTTCAGTTTGTGCTTCTATGATCTATCCATTGATGAAAGTGAGGTGTTGAAGTCTCTCACTATTATTGTTTAAGTTATAATGTATGCTTGGGCTTTAATAAAGTTTCTTTTATGAATGTGGGTGCCCATGCATTTGGAGCATAGATGTTCAGAATTCAGAGATTTTTATGATAGACTTCTTTTCTTTGGTGAGTATGAATTGTCCTTCTTTATCTTTTCTGATTACTTTTGGTTGAAAGTTGATTTTATTTGATATTAGAATGGCTACTCCAGTTTGTTTCTTGGGGCCATTTGCTTGGAAAAATTTGTTTTCCAGCCCTTTACTCTGAGGTAGTATCTCCCTGTGACACTGAGGTGCATTTCCTGTATGCATCAAAATGCTGGGTCCTGTTTATGTATCCAGTCTGTTAGTCTATGTCTTGTTATTGGGGAATTGAGTCCACTGATGTTAAGAGATACTAAGGAGTAGTGATAGTCACTTCCAGTTATTTTTGTTGTTAGAAGTAGAAGTATGATTTTATGGTTGTCTCCTTTTTGGTTTGTTGAAAGGATTGTTGGGTTTGTTGAAACCTTCTTGCTTTCTCTAGGGTGTAGTTTCCCTCATTGTGTTGGAGTTTCCAATCTATTATTCTTTGTGGGGCTGGATTTGTGGAAAGATATTGTGCAAATTTGGTTTTGTCATGGAATATCTTGGTTTCTTATCCATGGTAATTGAGAGTTTTGCTGGGTATAGTAGCCTGGGCTGGCATTTGTGTTCTCTTAGGGTCTATATGACATCTGCCCAGGATCGTCTAGCTATTGTAGTCTCTGGTGAGAAGTCTGGGGTAATTCTGATAGGTTTCCTTTATATGTTACTTGACTTTTTTCCCTTATTGATTTTAATATTCTTTCTTTGTTTTGTGCATTTGGTGTTTTGACTATTATGTGATGGGAGGAATTTCTTTTCTGGTACAAGCTATTTGGAGTTCTGCAGGCATCTTTTATGTTTATGTGAATCTCTTTCTTTAGGTTAGGGAAGTTTTCTTCTATAATTTTGTTGAAGATATTTACTGGCCCTTTAAATTGGGAATCTTCACTCTCTTCTATACCTATTAGCCTTAGGTTTCCTCTTCTCATTGTGTCCTAGAGTTCCTGGATGTTTTGGGTTAGGAGCTTTTTTGTTTTTTGCATTTTCTTTGACTATTGTGCCAATGCTTTCTATGATGTCTTCTGTACCTGAGAGTATCTCTTCTATCTCTTATATTGTTGGTGATGCTTGCATCTATGACTCCTTATCTCTTTCCTAGGTTTTCTAACTCCAGGGTTATCTCCCTTTGTGATTTCTTTATTGTTTCTATTTCCATTTTTAGAGACTGTACAGGCCTCAGTAGATACAAGAAGATGGAAATAATCTGATGCATCTTATCAGTTCACCATGGAATAGGGCTGGTCTTCAATAGCAACAAAAACAAGAGAAAGCCTACATATACGTGGAGGCTGAACAACACCCTACTCAATGATAACTTGGTCAAGGAAGAAATAAAGAAAGAATTTAATGATTCATCAAACAAGGAGGAGGAAAGAGGAAAGGGCAAGGGAAGGATATGGTGAGCAACAGCTAAAATAAATGGCCATTTGGGAGGTCATGTAGAAAGTTACTATAGTAGAAGCTGCTGAAAATAAATACATGAAAGAACTCTAAATGAAATCATATAAAAATGGCAGAGAAAAAGCCCCAACTAGACATTTCTCACCACCATATGAAAGCTCCTGGGAAAATAATGAGATACATCTAATTGATTTGTTGCCCCAAGGGGTCTGTGAAGAGTATTGAACAATCCAGGATATTGCTGAGGTTGTAGTTGTGTGTGCACACTGATGATAATGCCCTGTTGCCGAAACCTCAAAGCCCACCCATAGTAACACATCTTCTCCAATAAGGTCACATTCCTTAATCCTTTCTAAACAGTTCAACCAACTAGGGACCAAACATTCAAACATATGTCATAATGGGAGCTATTCTTATTCTCATTTCTACATGGGAATAAACTCAATTTATTCTAATTCCTCTGGCCATTCTCTGTCATAGTTATCTGAAGAAAATAAGAGATTTTATTAACAAAAATGAAGGATGTTTTACTGGTAACACTTTCTGTCTTTTTTTTTACTTTGGACTGTATATCTTAGGTCTTGTCAAAGGTCTTTCTGTAGAGTATAAATGTGATACACATGGTGGTATGAATGACATATCTCTCATATTGCTGGGTATCTGAGTAGTACCTAGTGGGTAACATTGTTTAGGTAGGTTTAAGAGGTGTGTTCAGGAAAGACGAAGTGTGTCACTGGGAGTAGGAGTTGAGGTTTCAAAAACCATAAGCTATTTCCAGAGCATTCTCTGTGCTTCTTGCTTGTGGTTGGAGATATAAGCTGTTAGCTGCTACCTGCTTCCTCTACTCTGTCACCATAAACTAGTATCCCTCTGCAGTAAAAGGGCAACAAAATAAGTGATAGATAGATAGATAGATAGATAGATAGATAGATAGATAGATAGATAGATAGATAGATAGATAGACAGACAGACAGACAGATAGATTGAGAGACAGACAGACAGACAGACAGACCGAACTTCATTGTATAAGTTACATTGGTCATAGGAAACAGCACTGATATTCTGGTCTACCACATCAGTACAAAAGTAAATTAAGATAATACAAAACCCTTCTAGAAAGGTAAGATTCTTCATCAGTGTAGCCCTTGGTATTTCAGTGTAGGAAACTCTGAGCCACCTCTTCCTAATACATATTCTTTATTAAGTATATGTTGTAACTTTGGAATGCTCAACTTCAGTCAGTTTAAGCTTTTGTTTAGTCTGGTTTCAGTTAACAAACAAATGTATTCTTAGCTATTTAAGCTTTGAGCTAGCCTTTGGGAGCTCCAGTTTAGTTATCTCACGTCATGTTGCTCTCATCAGCCACAAGCACCCTAAACCTCTTCTTGCAACATCATGTCTCCAGAGGGTAAACCTCTCTGGGGTTTCCATGTATTATTGGGACTGCTATCTCTAGTGCACTCTGACTCTGTTCATTGGAAAAGACAGTGAAAGATCATAGGAATAGAGATGAGAATTAGTCTCTACTCAAGATAATGAAATCACAGGTTTAATGAAGAACCATCTGGCTACACAGGCAGTACCATAGGCAAACAAGAGTCATAAAATTTTCTATTAAAGAAAATCCATGAAATTTCAGAGTTTGCAGCAGTAGAATTATTTGAAGTCTCCAAAATTTACAATCAAATATTTCAACGTTAAGATGATAATTTAGATAATGAATCCTAACTTTCACAAAAATACATTGATATTGTAAACTTCATGTTTTAATTTAGGAAATAAAAAATCAAATTCAGAGGGTTATTTTCATAAACCTTATAGCTCCAAAAGTTAATCTCAGTGCAATAATTTAGATCCCAGGTAGAGCACAATGATTATGATTTGAAGCTTCAATTTTTACATTTTCTACAAAAGACAGTTTATAGCAACTATCTCACTTTATAGGCCTTATATAACTTATTACATGGCATTCATCATGTTGTCTGTCTTTTATATTTCAATGACATTGTGGATTAACAACATGTAACTCTCTATTAGCAGCTTGTACCTATTGGCCTAAAACCTAAATAGCTCAATAAACAGACTCCAAGTTACCAAGTTCTCTTATTTATTATAGCCTTGGGATCTACTATACTTTGAATTTGAAGTGACTCCTAAGGGCTCACAACTTTAATGCTTGAACTATAGCTAGGTGTGGGACTTTGAAAATATTTACAACGTGGGATTTTATTGACAAAAATGTAGATCATAAGAAAGCAGCCTTTGTTGGTTTGTTTGTTTCAAAACTCCATACACGAGTAAAATGCATCATCTACTCTTTTCTCCAACTCCTCCCATACCCCTCCATCATCTTTTAAATAATTGTCCACTTCTTCTAGTATATATGATACTGAGTTCACTTAGTTTTTCCTGAATGCTTATCGCTGAAGGACTGTCCACAGATAATGGACAGCCTATCAGGAGCTTTATCCCTGAAGCAAACTAAATCTCCCTCTCTCAGCAGTCATTGACTCACTACAACTCCTCAAATAGGAGTGCCACCTTGAATGACATGTTGACAGATGTGATCTTATACAGGTCTTACAGGTCTTATGTAGGCAAGTATACCTGTTGAGAGTTCATGAGTTCAATATTCCTGTCACATCTAAATGATACTATTTTATAGCAATTTTCCTGGTCCTCTGGTGTTTACCGTATTTCTACACTCTGCTCTAAAATGTTCTCTAAGCTTTGGGTTTCTAGCTGGTTTTAGATGTCCATCCCATTTGGGATAGGTACTCCATAGTCACTATTCTCCACACTTTGGCAAATTATTTTGTATAATAAACTCCATCTGCTGCAAAAGAGAATAATTTTTTTGTGACTGAGGAATGTACTACTAATCTTTAGTATGTTGGTAAGTGTTTAGACTTATTTGGATCCTGTACCAAATTTTCAGAGTGACAGCAATAGGTTCTGCTCTAAGGTGTGTGATCTTTCCAGACACAGGTTGTTGGCAAGAGTTACAGTAACAGTCACCACATAC
Organism: Tokudaia tokunoshimensis; assembly: GCA_036184795.1. Lineage (NCBI taxonomy): Eukaryota > Metazoa > Chordata > Mammalia > Rodentia > Muridae > Tokudaia > Tokudaia tokunoshimensis. Next base: position 30,874,496 of record BTHU01000016.1, on the reverse strand, counting down.
TTATGTCACAAATTTTGGAAAAACTAAGCTGGTACTGACTTATAAGACTCTTCCATGATGACTTGTTCTTATGCAGTGAGAAGTTGCTACACAGACTGAGAGAGGAGAAAAGTTATTGACAGTCTACCAAGGATAAATATTGTAAACTACAATAATAGCTAGCCAGGCAAGATATGCCTAACTGTTAAATAGTGGCAGTAATGTCTTAGGTGCAATCAACATTTGTCTTATTTCACTTAAGATCTGTTCAATGGCTGGTCTTTGAAAATTCTACCCAGATCATGTTCCACATTGATCTGAATAGCCTTTGGCACATGTTCTCACTGCCATGAATTGAGCTTCCTTGTTATGTTTTTGCCCGTGATAACAAAAGAGAATCTCTGAAACTGTTAGCCAAAAGCAAAACTTTCTTTTCTTAAGTTGTTGATATTGAGTTATTATTGTTTTTATCTCAACAAAGAAAAATCAATGTGGTACCCAAGACTAATTAACTGCTATAGCAAACTGGTGCTTTACTATAACTGAAAACACTGTAGCTAAATTAAACAGCAAAGAGCTTGATGAACACCATTTTTATAAAACTGTTGAAATGACTAGAAGTGTTCTCTGTGGTGTACTTCCAGAATGCTATGTTGACATCGGTTCACCATGAATTCCACTACTATCCAGCCACTTCCTTACAGCTTCTGCATTCACTATCCCACAACATTGCTATAAATGAGCACGAAGATCTTCCAAAATCATTTTTCAAATAATTTTAATGTGCAGACTAGAAAGGACCTCTACCTAGGCTGTCATTTCATAGTCAAAACACAGAAGAAAACTTACATTATTGTGTAAAAAATATTAAAAAGAAAATATGAAATTGATATAGACAGCAACAAGGGAGGCTCTGAATAGAGCTTGGTAAAATGTTCCACTCTTGGAATGTTCTTGTTCTGAGTCCCTCACTTACATGGAAGAATATTGAGTTTTAAGTAGAAGAATTTAAATGCCTGAGTCTCTTAAGTTAATACAGAGCCCAAGACTTTAGTTAATAGGTGTGAGTCTCTTTATATAAAATTTGAAATTTTGGATAAGAGAAAATAGCAAGTAGAGATAAGAAATGAAGGGGTCTGGGTTTAGAAAGATGGCTTAGTGTTAAGAGCACTGACTGCTCTTCCAGAGATCCTGAGTTCAATTTCCAGCAATGACATGGGTGGCTCACAACCATCTGTAATGGGATCTGATGCCCTCTTCTGGATTTGTCTGAAGATAGCTAGGGGGTACTCATAGAAAATAAATAAGTAAATCTTTTAAAAAAAACGAAATGAAAGGATCATCTTTATTTATTTGTTTGTTTATTTGTTTATTGTTTCTTTATAGGCATTTTATCAAACATTCTTTTTTTTTTTTTTTTTTTTGCCCTAAGGACTGTATCATCTTCAGCCTGTTTCCCCAAAGTATTGACATCCTTCAGGCACTCCTCCACTTTACAGTGTGTCTACAGATAGTTTACACTTTTCTTTCATGTAAGGAAATAAAATGTTCTTATAGATATCACAAGATTATGGTGACTTCAGTGTGACCAAAAGCACAAACCATTTCTTTACTGGATGTTATAGGAGAATTAGCCTGCTAGTAAATGGCACTGTCTGTGCCTCAGGGTTCACGTGGGCTGTTGAAAGTTCTGCAAAAGTCTCAGAGCTGGTCATGATGAATCTCTTGAGAGCATAGAAGAGACCACCTCTGTCTGCCTACAAGTACGTACAGATGCCTCTTGATTAAAAGAACAAAGGACTCAAACAGTAGCAAGGCCACATGTAGACAATGGTATCAGTATTCACAGCTAGTGGAATGAAAGCCCTGTTCCTACAGTGAGAAAATGAAGAGTCTAGCATGAGATACTACCTGAGCATTGTAGAAACATAAAAGCTTTTATCTGGGTGTTTACTAAATGTGAGATCCTAGAGTTCACTAATGTGATTCCAAGATTAGATACCCAATAGAAAGGGAGACTTATCCAAAGGTTGCAAGCAAGGTTTGTCCCTGAACCAACAATGTTATCTCTCAAACAGATCTTACTTTAGAAACCAGTGTGAATGAGGAGGCAGAAGAGAGGTAGACGCGGTGGTGAGACCTGGTAACAGGAAATCTAGGGAGGATGATTAAAATGTAGGAAAATGCCATTACATCTTCCAGTCAATGATCTCCACTATCCTCAACAAAGAGAATGATTTCTGATACAGGTAAAGCTACTCCCTTTTTTAACACTGTGAAAATTTTACATATGCATGTGTATTCAAATTATTTTTCACAGGGAGATAAGTGATAAAGCTCTGGTTTTTAGCTCAGTGAGAATAAAAGTTGCTTAAAGATGCTTGATATATAAAAACCATTTTTGAACATAACTCAAGCCTTACTAGGTGCAGAAAAATGTCAATAAAAGAAATTGCTCAAACACAAATGATGCTTGTCAAGTCATATTCTATATTCCTTACCATCTTCCAGAATGGCTTGCAAATTTTGAAAAATTGTTACTCAGAAAGCTTGCTGCTATCAAAAGGAGGAAGCACTTCAGAGGCCGTCCTTATAACTGCTATCCGTGTTCAAGCATGAGCTAGGAAATAATACAAGGCATTTGTAACTTTCCTAAGAGCTATGCTGGGGAAAAAATCATGGTGGCCAGTCAGGGATCTACCAAATACTGATCCGGCTTGTGACATGGAGCAAGGGCTCCTATAGCTCTTAATGCCGACAGTGACTATCACATAGCTGCCTTTCCAAGTGTTACAGCACAGTTGGAGAAAAATAGTTAGGTGTTTGTTTGTTTGTTTATTTGTTTGTTTGTTTGTTTCAGTAGTGGAGTGGAACCTTTTTAAACTGCATTGCATGAAATTCTCAATGAATAAAAGAAATAGTCTCTAAAACATACATACAAATAAAGATATACAGAATGAGCTGGTTGTATTTATTTTTGTAGGAGTATGTGTGTGTGTGTGTGTGTGTGTGTGTGTGTTTGTGTGTTTGTGTGTGTGTGTGTGCAACAACAATTAATAAAAAGAGAGCATAAATTTTAAAGAAAACAATGATAGTTATAAGAAAAGATTTGGAAAGAGGAAAGGAAAAGAGAAATAATGTAATTATAATCTTAGAAATAAAAAAGTACCAAAGAATAATAAAATGCTATGTGTGTGTGTGTTTATGGATATAATTGAAATCAACCTAAAACACCCTGAAGACTTTAATATATAATATTTTTTATTAAAATAAATGTGAAATGTAAACTCTATATCATAATTATTTATTCTACTTGTAATAGCATTTGATATTAGTTTCATGTGCTTAATAAAGCATTATCTTCTAAAAAGATTAGTTAGGTAATAGATATGAGACGGCACAGATTGACTTAAATATATCAAATCTGAATATGAGGACAAGTCGTTTATTTGTGAGACCATTTTTGAAAGTAACAAGAGAGGAGATGGAAAATAGAGCTGGGAAGAGAAGAAATCTCAGCAATGGTATGTAAAGCAGCCTATTACTGCTGGAGGCAGGCAGGGCTCTGTGCTCCCGTACAGACCAAAGGAGGAAGCTTAGGACATAACTCAGAATTTCATAGTACAAAAGAACATTTCAGCACTTGGGAGGGAGAGGCAGGCAGATTTCTGAGTTCGAGGCCAGCCTGGTCTACATAGTGAGTTCCAAGACAGCCAGGGCTACACAGAGAAACCCTGTCTCGAAAAAACAAAACAAAAAAAAACAAAACAAAAAAAAAACCAAAAAAAGAGAACATTAGAGAACATTTCATCTTCTATTCAGTTCTGTTTATCATTAGCAAGGTTCTTCCCAAGGACATACATCTCCCAGAACATTCAACCACAAAGTAAAACAAGTAAAAGCTAGTTGTGAGGGGGTGTGCTGTCCTCTCAGGGCTCTGGAAGCTAAGTCACAAGGTTCATTGGCTTGAGACTGAGTACAGGAGTTACTAACTCAATGGTAGTCTGGGATGTATTGTGAAACCATGACTCCAAGTAAATTAATAAATTAACAATTAAAGCATTTAACAACTAAACAAATAATCAGAATAAACAAAAGACAATTAATAATTTAAAAAATTAAAAAGCAGTCACAAATATCAGCCAAAAGTTAAATAGCATGGCAGAGCACTTGTCATAGTGCATTCCTGTCTCCTTTCATCTTAATTGACTCTTGTTGTTTTAAAAAAAAAAAAAAAAACACTTAACCTCAAATAAAAAGTTTGAATTCACAAATTATTTTAATGGCATTAATCAAAACAACTAATAGACAAAAAAGTAACTAAATAGCTGTTGAAGGGGAAAAGTAGCTAATTTGTTTTTTATTAGATATTTTCTTTATTTACACTCTCACCCCCTCCCACCGGCCACCACTCATTAACCTACCCACTCCTGCTTCATTGTCTGGGCATTCTCCTACTCTGGACCAACTAGCCTTCACAGGACCAAGAGTTCCTTAGAAAATATGACTGATTTATTCCATTTTTAGAAATCTTCATTTTAGATTATTCCATATCCAATGTCAATCTCTTGCCTAAGTTTAATACATTGCCATATGACATCAAAAAATGAGAATCAAAAATAGGAAATGAATTCAGATTTCCCATTAAGCACGAAGTGAACCAAAATTCATCTCAGATGCCTTTTTGTTTCTGCCTTTACTTCATGCTTTAAAATCATGTCATTCAAAAGAATGCAAATTGACCCATTCTTATCTCCTTGCACTAAGCTCAATTCCAAGTGGATCAAGAACCTCCACATAAAACCAGACACACTGAAACTAATAGAAAGGAAACTAGGGAAGAACCTTGAACATATGGGAACAGGGGAGAATTTCCTGAATAGAACTCCAATAGCTTATGCTCTAAGATCAAGAATTGACAAATGGGACCTCATTAAATTACAAAGTTTTTGCAAGGCAAAAGACACTGTCAAAAAGACAAAGCGGCAACCAACTAACTGGGAAATGATCTTTACCAACCCTACATCCGACAGAGGGCTAATATCCAATATGTACAAAGAACTCAAGAAGTTAAACTCCAGAGAGGCAAGTAAGCCTATTAAAAATGGGGTACAGAGCTAAACAAAGAGTTCTCACCTGAAGAATATCTAATGGCTGAGAAGCACCTAAAGAGATGTTCATCATCCTTAGTCATTAGGGAAATGCAAATCAAAACAACCCTGAGATTCCACCTCACACCAGTCAGAATGACTAAGATCAGAAACACAGGAGACAGCAGTTGTTGGCGAGGATGTGGAGAAAGAGGAATACTCCTCCACTGCTGGTGGAATTGCAAGCTGGTACAACCACTCTGGAAAGCAGTTTGGCGGTTCCTCAGAAAACTGGGCATGACACTCCCGGAGGATCCGGCCATACCACTCCTGGGCATATACCCAGAGGCTTTACCTGCATGCAATAAGGACACATGCTCCGCTATGTTCATAGCAGCCTTATTTATAATAGCCAGAAGCTGGAAAGAACCCAGATGTCCCTCAATGGAGGAATGGATTCAGAAGATGTGGTATATTTACACAATGGAATACTACTCTGCAATTAAAAACAATGAATTCACGAAATTCCTAGGCAAATGGTCAGAACTTGAAAATATCATCCTTAGTGAGGTAACCCAATCACAAAAGAACACACATGGTATGCAGTCACTGATAAAGGAATATTAAGCCAGAATCTCGGAATACCCTAGACACAATTCGCATATCAATAGATTTCCAAGAAGATGGAAGAAGAGACCCCTGGTCCTGTACAGATTGGGTGTAGGGGAATGCCATGACAGAGAAGCAAGTGGGGGTTGAATGTCGAAAAGAGGGAGGGAAGGGAGCTTATGGGACTTTCGGGGAAGGAGGAAACGGGAAAGGGGAAATGATTTTGAATGTAAATAAAAAAAACTTAGAAAATAAAATAAAATTTAAAAAAATCATGTCATTCATTTGCATTTGTATTACCACTTAATAACAGCAAAAAGTCTAATACTTTACCTTAAAATAAAACCTTAACAAGCTTGAAGTAATCTCATGAAGCTAAAATGTCCACAACACTACATAAATCTATACCTCTTAATTAGTAAAATCAATGATAACATTAGATCTTGCAGTTGCAACATTTGGCTTCTCAATTTGTTCCTTTGTTAAATCAGAAATCGATAGCACTCATGTCTTTGAATTAAGGATGCCTGAGCTTCCATTTCATCTTCTGTGTCTGTGAAGTAAGAGTTAACAATGGTGCTAAGTAAATATTGAACTTTATTCGAGTTTTCCCCTTCTTCAAAGACTCTTTTCAACTAAAATTTAGCAATCTTGGAATATTGTTTTAGGGAAATTGCTTTGGTAAGAAAAATATGTCCCTCCACAAAAAAAAAATCTTAATTCTACTGCTAATAAAGCCAGAGTTATCACTTTCTTGTGTAACTTCAGATTTAAAATTTTTCTCCTCAACCTAAGATATATCAGATAAACACAACAGTATACATTACTACATTATTAAAACTAGCCATATATCAATCATGTGTACAAAAAGTGCAGTTTTCCTAGGCTAAAGAATAATTTTATTTATATGACATTGATCTGAAAGTTGAGTTTTCAAGGTTAATCAGAAGTAATACATATTGTATTTATTTTTCTTGATGCTCTGACTTAGCATTACTTTTAATCACAAGTTTGACAATACTCCACTGAAGGTGATCAAAAAAAGTAGATAACCCAAGAATTAATTTTGCACACTGTAATTATACTTTGTATATAAAGACTTGCTTTAGGAAAACATAAAAATTATATTTTAGTATCAATTAGACAATGATGTAAGTTCCCAAAAGTCCCACAGTAATAATCATAGCTCGATTAAAAACAGCAAAATAGCAGTGATTTTCTTTAAAATTGAGACTTATGCCATTGAATTTACTGATGTCAACTGCTAATCCATCCTCTCATTTTCTTTCATAGTCTCTGTATACATTTGCAGGATAACATGAAGAAAAGTAAAGTCAGGAGATGAGGAGATAGCTTCATGGTCAAGAATACATACATACAAGGACTGAAGTCCAGCTCCCATCAACCCTGAACAATGATTCAGTTCTTCCTGCTGTTTCACCTCCAGCACATCCCACATCCTATTCTGGAATCCGTGGGTACCTGTGGTTACCGGTGCACATTCTCACACAGAATCTATACACACACATATTTAAGAATAAATAAATCTTTTTTTTAATCAGTCTACCACGCAACTGCACTGACAGCTACATGACATGATTTAAGTCAATGAGACTTAAGCCATATTCTACTGAGGGGTAAAATTTTAAAATACTTAGTGTAACTAAGACTTCTCTACTAGTTCTTGATTCTTCCTTCCTCTTTATGTCTCTTTTTGAACTATGGTTTAATGTCTTCTTTATAGTTCATGTATTGCAAATCTATTTCCAATCGTATGTGACAACAATCTAGACCTCAGAAGCTCTGAAATATCCTGCCCTGATGTTAATGATCTAAATGCTCCCAAGACATTTTGAGGACTTGGTTGTTTGGCAGTAATAGTTAAAGGGCAAGTGGCTCAACTTTCCGAACAGTTGGGTACATCCATTATCAGTCAGATGAAACAAATATTTCTGATTACATTTTACATAATTTTAAGCAGCATTTTCAACATTTCTAATATCTGTCTGTTCTGCTTATGCGCTTACATGAAATCTCAATGTTAAAAGTTAACTTATAGGTAAGCACATCCTTTTTGAACTACTAGATCAACTATAGTCAAGGTTGACTCTCTCAAGGTTGAGTCCCATATAACCATAATAAATCAAGTTAATAGATGCACTTACTTTATTTGTTTGCTGTGAAATAATGATAATAAATAATAAGGTTTTTAGTATTTAAGTTATTTTCAGGCAGAAATCTATTTTTGATAACTGTAAAAAAGAAGTTTCAGCTAGTTCAACAATGATTTCTGTATTAGTAATTTTTCAAATATTTCTAAATTGACTGGTTGTCCACAGAGCAAAACATACAAGAGGAAAAAATTATAAACTTTGTTACCTAATAACACTTAATGAAAGTCATTTATTAAACAATGTGCACTGGTCTTATGCTAGATCACACCATATTCTAGTTCATTTCCTAAGCACAACAAACCAGTTTTAACTAGCTGCCCAATAATCACAAATATATGACAGGTTTATTTAAAATACTGACCCTCTTTCTCTGAAATCCACATACTGCCCTAACAAAGTGACTCTCTGATGTACTTGTGTCAAATCCAAGACTTTACTTGAGCCTGGAGTATATTTAAGTCACAAAATATATTAATATATGTTATATGGGAAACCTTACAAAGTCCTGATTCTAAGAGAAATCTACAGGTTTCAGTAAAGTAGGTAGGTAAAATCTGACAATGAATATTATCCCTCACCTCCTCCAGGTAAAGAAAATTACAAGGTTCCTTGATGTGAAAATTATTGGGGTACAAAAATAGGGGTTCATTGAAGTTAGCAGCCTTTCCATCTGTTTCTTACACCTGTGACCTTTAAAGAAGTACGTGTGTTAATAATGAAGTTCAAATTAATCTATAGAACACAGAGGGGAATTCTTCCAGGCTGTGAAATATTGTGTAATGAAAATATTTTCTTTCTGATTAATCTACAAAAGAGAAACCTTTAAAGGATCGGATTTAATCAGTTCATAAGGTAAAATAATGCTGTGTGAAGCCTGTTAAATTATGTTTCTGTTAAAAAAATGAATTGTAATTATTTTTTCAATCTCATTTAATTTCACAGTTTACTGAAAGAGTAATCCATTTACTTAGTTGATATAGTAGGTTTATGCGTGCAAAGCACACAGTAACTGTTATTAAAGTACTTGTTTCATTATTAGGCACGAAATTTAATTAAAACATAGTAAATCTTCAAAATACAAGTTATTTTTCTTCTATAATATTGACCAACTAATGATGAATGGCTGTGTTGTTGGATTTATGTCAACTCGACATAAGCCAGAGTCTTTTGAAAGAAGGAATCTTGGTTTGAAAAATGCCTCCCAGATATTTGCCTGTATACAACTTAGCAATACATTTTCTGATGACCAATGTGGGAGGGCCCAGCTACTGGGGTAGGTACCATGCCTGGGCTATTGTCATCAGTGGTATACGAAAACAGGCAGTGGAGGCCATAAGGAGCAAGCCAGTAAGTAGCAGTCTTCTGCGGGCTCTGATTCAGATCCTTCCTCTAAGCTCCTGTCCGTGTTTCCTTGGAGATGGTATGTTTCCTGGAAGTATAAGATGAGATCTTTTGCTCTTTTCTCTCCAAGTTGCATTCATTCATAGTATTTTTATCACAGCAATAGAAGTCCTGAGACAAGGCCTGAATCTGAAGAGCCTGAAAACTATAACATTTTAAACTATTAACAAGTAAAATCACACAACTCAGTCCTCACCAAAGAATTTTTGTATCTGTGGCTTAAGAAATCTCTTCGGAAGGCAGGTTGGATTTGTACATATGTGCATGTACACGCACACACACACACACACACACACACACACACACAGAGTGCTGGCTAAACATGTCTGTAACTATTTTCAGGACAAGGAAAAATGAAGCCATTTACATTAAGAAGCTCAACTACTTGACTCAAACCCAAATCTATTTTATATTTGTTTGCCATTGTGTTTCATTGATATTTGTGTGCCTTGTACTAAACAGACTGAGACTGTCATAAAACCTGACATTTCAGTATCAATAAATCAAATACCATTTAATGCTACCTTACTCACTAAAAAAAAAAAATAATCAACTTTGTTCAGATGATGCTTTGAATTTGAAAAACCAGCTGACAAAACTTTACAGGAGATCATATCTTCCTTGCACAAAGGGCAGACTATTGGGAAGGAAGAAAGGCTCAGTGAGAGAGGAAGTCAGGCCAACAAGGAGAGCAAATGGGAAGATGAACATGAGCAGTGTACTACGATACACATTCATGATTCACTTATGAATTTTTAAATTAATGATTTTTAAATTAAAATTATTAAATTAAAATAAGCTATGATTTTTAAATTAATTTAAAAAAAATCATATCTTCTTGTCAAGTTTTCAAAAATTATTTCCCTTACACATTTCAACTATGAGCAACTGGTAAGGGATGGGGTCTGTTTGTAATTATAATGAAATGTTTTATAATAATTTTGAAATAAAAAAATCATAACTATAGCAAAAGTTTTTCTAAAGACATTTTCTCATAGGAAGAAACATTTCATGTGTATGTAAAAATATATTTGTCTACATTCTTGAGGTAATAAAACTTGGAATGCTATTTAGATGCACAGTGGTACTGACAACTTTGATTTATTTGGTCATTGCATAAATATGTCTAAATGTGTAAGGTTTTTTGCAGTCTACATATGAATTCACACACTATATTTGCATACTTATCATGTAGATGAACATCATGCTATCAGGAAATATATAAATAGTGACTAAATTAATAATAAAAGCTCTCAAACTATATTTTTATATTAAAAAGATCTTCTATTCTGAGATGACCATGTTTTAGGATGAAAATATTTTACCTTTAAAAGTAAAGAATATACAAACATTTGTATAACAGAGATCTAAATTTTAAAATTTTATGATCAACTTGAAAGATAAAATTGGTTTTACTAATATTATTTGCTTTATTTATTTATTTAATTTATTTATTTGATTTCTCTGAAACAAGCTAGACTTGACTGGCCTTGAACTTACTATGTAGACCACACTGATCTAACACTGGTTGTAATCTTTCTGTCTCTGCTTCCCTCCCTTATGTTGGAATTATAGATGTGTGCCAACACACCCAACTCCCACATTTTAATGTATAAAAATCTAAACACTTAAATGATTTATTGTTAGGATACTTTTATAGATAAATTTTCATAACAATAAAATGTTGCCTATGTATGCATGTTCATGTGGGTGCAAGAAAAGACACATATTTATGTCTAAACATGCATGTGAATGCCAGGATTCAGCTTAAATGTCATTGCACATGAACCACTCACATCTGTCTGTCTGCCTGTCTGTCCATCTGTGTTTATGTCCATCTGTCTGGCTTTCTGTCTGTCTGTCTGTCTGTCTGTCTGTTTATATGTCTTTAAGGCAGGACTTCTGATTAACCTAGACCTCACCAAACACTCTCTACTGATGAGTCAGTAAGCTCCAGGGTTCTACCTGAATTTACCTCCCCATCACTGAGATTGCAAGTGTGCATCACTATGCCTGATCTTTTTTAGGTGAGGTCTGAGCCAAACTCAAGTCCTCATGATTGTACAGCAAACAATTTATTAACAAGCCTGTCTGTGAAGCCTGAGGAAAGATAATTTGTGGAAGGCCAGAAAGTCCTCTGTTAAAGCAAAACACTTTGAAGGTCTAGTGCTCTTCATTAATAATGATATTCCTAGCATGATTTTCAAGCCTTGTATGTTTGAGGCTCTCTTAAAGGCACCACCCTAGAATTACTACCCAATGCTTGCTTCCACAATCATGTATTATCTGTGAGGATTTCAGATTTAGTTCAAATATCTTTTCATGAAAGTTTCCCTAGGCAACACAGTTATTTCCTCAGAGAAATAATGCTCTTATATAATACTTATCACAGTTTCAATTATATTTTCCTTGGAAAAATTATTCATTTCATAAATGACTGCTTATTAGACTCTGATGTAGGAAATAATTTCTGTTTCACTCAGTGTGGTGTTAATAGCAATAATGCTAGGTGCATGAAAATATCTCAAAATATTTGTTGAGTGAGTATATTTATTATTTGTCAAATTTTATATTTGGCACTTCTTATACTTAAAATTTCTATGTCTGACTTTTCTCACAAAAATGAGTGAAGAAGAAACTGGGCAGTGAACTAAGAATAGAGAGGCATTCTAACACTTTCAACTAGTTTATAATCTCACAGACATCACCAAACAGTTATTTACTATCACCTCTACACATAAAAGGCTATGCAGTCACTCCTCTATTCATTCAATTTACTCATGAATAGTAAGTTGTTGAGCTTTCAGAATTTTCAGACTGAGAAATTTGGTCAAGCAATTATAGAGTCAATATGGGGAGAACCCTTTGGTTAATGTTCAACTACCCAATAGTTCTTAAAAGTTCTTTTATTTCCTTAGTTTTTAAAGCCTTGAATTCTGGTGCATTTGAGTCTCAATCAAATTCTTGTCTCCCTGGATTTTTCCACTAATATCCTCACTCAGTCTAAGTTATGTTTAACTCAGCATATTTTCAATTTAATTTTCCTCGTTCTAACCTTTTGGTGACTGTTTATTTCATGGTTTTACTTATCTATTTTCAAGTGGATTCTCTATTGCTGTTTTCCTGACCTTAGATCTCCATTTGATGTTTCAAAAAGTGTTGTGTCATTGGATAATAGTCAAATTCCTGCCAATTTTTCTGCTGAATCTCACCAAATTCTTTATTTTTATGATATCTACAATATCTTGTGCCACTTAGGGAAAAATATTTGCTTGAATGCAAAAAAAAAAGGACACTGTTTTTTTTTTAAAGACAGAATCCCCTATTTATTCATATCTATTATCCATGAAAATCCAGCATGGTACCTGGGTTGTTACTACTACTCTACTTACTGATGAACATGGGACCCAGTTTTTTTTTCTTTGAGTTGATTTATGTAGTGGGTTACATTGATGGATGTCCATATACTGAACCATCCCTACATCCCTGTGATGAAGCCTACTAGATCACAATGGATTATCCTTTTGATGTGTTCTTGGATTCAGTTTGCAAGAATTTTATTAAGTATTTTTACATCAATAATCTTAAGGAAAATTGGTTCTTAAAGGAAGAAAATTCTCTTTCTTTGTGGAGTCTTTGTATAAATTAGATATAAGTGTAAATGGGGCTTCATAGAATGAATTTGGTAGTGTTCCTTCTGTTTCTATTTTGTGGAATAGTTGAAGAGTATTGGTATTAGGTTTTCTTTGGAGGTCTAATAGAACTCTGCACTAAACCCATCTGGTTGTGAGATTTTTTTTTTTTTTGAGTTAGGAGACTGTTAATGACTGCTTCTATTTCCTCAGGACTTATGGGACTATTTAGATGGTTTATCTGATCCTGTTTTAACATTGGCACCTGTTATGTGTCCAGGAAATTGTCCATTTCATCCAGATTTTCCAATTTTCTTGAGTATAAGCTCTGGTAGTAGGATCTGATGATTTTTTGAATTTCCACAGTTTCTGTTGTTATGTCTCCCTTACCACTTCTGATTTTACTAATTTGGGTAGTGCCTCTGTTAGTCTGGCTAAGGGTTTATCTATCTTGTTGATTTTCTCAAAGAACCAGCTCCTGGTTTTGTTGATTCTTTGTATAGTTCTTTTTGTTTCTACTTCATTGATTTCAGCTCTGAGTTTGATGATTACCTGCTGTCTACTCCTCTTAGATGTATTAGCTTCTTTCTGTTCTAGAGCTTTCAAGTGTGAGGAGTTGCTGAGAAGAAGGTATATTCTTTTGTTTTAGGATGAAATGTTCTATAGATATCTGTTAAATACATTTGGTTCGCAACTTCTGATAGTTTCTCTGTTTAATTTCTGTTTCCACAATCTGTCCATTGCTGAGAGTGAGCTGTTAAAGTCTCCCACTATTTTTGTGTGCTTTGAACTTTAGTAAAGTTTCTTTTATGAATGTGGGTGCCCTCGCAGTTAGAGCATAGATGTTCAGAATTGAGAGTTCTGGCAATTGGGACCTCCAGGCACAGGGATAATGAAGGATGTCGCTTGAAACTCAGCTAGCTTGTGTGCTCCCTGCTCCCAAGAGCTGTGCAGTTCCATGGTCACCTACAAGCCAGCTCTGCTGTGGGACAACTGCCCTGCAGAGGGACCCGTACTGGAAGAGAGCGCACCCGCACAGGGAGGGAGTGCACCAGCCTCCCCTTGGCCACTTCTGCTCTGGGGATTGACTACACTGAGCCTTCAGATGTACAGGGATTCCCCAATATAACATCACTTGGGGCAAGGCACATCAGGGCTCCAAAGTCACTCAGGAGCAGGGCAGCCCCCCAGCAATCGGTGCCAGGGGAATCCCGGTAATCCGAGGGAGGGGGGCAGAAATTGCCTTGCAGGCTCACAGGAGGTCCAACCAACAGCCAGTGACAGCAGGACCAACTAACCCCAGAGGAAACCAGATGGCAAAAGGCAAACGTTACTAGCAGAAATCAAGGCAATATTGCACCATCCGAACCCAACTCTCCAACAGCAGCAAGTCCTGGATACCCCATCACACCCGAAAGGCAAGATCTGGATTTAAAATCACTTCTCATGATGCTATTAGAGGATTTCAAGAAGGACGCAAACAAATCTCATAAAGAAATACAGGAGAACATGAATCAACGGGTAGAAGCCCTTACAAAGGAAACACAAAAATCACTTAGAGAAATGCAGGAGACTATGGGTCAACAGATGGAGGCAAATAAGGAGGCAACACAAAAACCGCTTAAAGAAATGAATCAATGGGTAGATGCCCTTACAAAGGAAACACAAGAATCGCTTAAAGAAATGCAGGAGAATATGGATCAACAGATGGAAGCCCATGAGGAGGAAACACAAAAATCGCTGAAAGAAATACAGGAGAACTTGGGTCAACAGGCAGAAATCCTGAGAGAGGAAATGAAAAAATATCTTAAAGAAATACAGGAAAATACAAACAAGTGAAGGATCTGAGCAAATCCATCCAGGATCTATAAAAGGAAGTAGAAACAACTAAGAAATCACAAAGGGAGACAGCTTTGGAGATAGAAAACCTTGGGAAGAAATCAGGAGTCATAGATGCAAACATTGACAATAGAATACAAGAGATGGAAGAAAGAATCTCAGGTGCTGAAGATTCCATAGAAAGCAACAACTCAACAGTCAGAGAAAATGCAAAATGCAAAAAACGTGTAACCCAGAATTGAGAGTTCTTCTTGGTAGATTTTTCCATTGATGAGTATGAGGTGTCCTTCCTTATTTTTTTCAATAACTTTTGGTTGAAAGTCAATTTCATTCTATATTAGAAATTGATATACAATATTTGTTATTTTATGTAAATTTGCTTTTGTCATCGAATATCTTGGTTTCTCCATCTATGGTAATTGAGAGTTTTAGTAGTCTGGACTGGCATTTGTGTTCTCTTAGGGTCTGTATGATGTCTGCCCAGGATCTTCTAGCTTTCATAGTCTCTGGTGAGAAATTTGGTTTAATTCTGATAGGTCTTCCTTTATATGTTACTTGATCATGCCACCGGCCTGGAAAGGTTCACATGTAGCATTCGACCTTGGATTCCATGCATACAGAAGAAAAAATATGTTCAGAGGCTTTTTTTTTACCACAATCATGCAAGAGACCCCATTAATGCACAAGCTAAGACAGCCAGATGAGAAATGGTGATTTCCAGCTGTCTCTTCCATATTTAATGGGAAGGAGTAAGGAAGATGTCAAAACCATAATCATAAAAAATAGAGTTTAGCCTTAAATATTTGAGAAAAAATGCCTGTAATTTGTTTCATGAAAGTTTTAAAAATATGATTTTAAAATAATTAGCCATAGAACCTGTATGGAAAGTTTCTATAGTGTAAATGAGGAAGTGGACTGATGATTGGCTAGAGCTTAGCACATGTGACGTATTAAGAAAGCTTACTGACTTAGTTAGGGTTTTACTACTGTGAAGAGACACCGTGACCAAGGTAACTCTTATAAGGACAAAATTTAATTGGGGTTGGCTTAGAAGTTCAGAGGTTCAGTCCATTATCATCAAAGCGGGAACATGACAGCATCCAGGCAGACATGGTTCAGGAGATGCTGAGAGTTCTACATCTTCCGTTGAAGGCTGCTAGCAGAATACTGACTCCCAGGAAGCTACCATGAGGGTCTCAAAGCACACACACACCATGACACACCTACTCAAACAAGCCACACCTTCCAATAGTACCAGTCCCCGGGCCAAGCAAAGACATACCATCACATTTACTCAACTCTTTCTGGCATAACAAAGATTGGTTTTAATAATATCTAGACCATTCATTCCAATATCATGTTTAGAGCATTAGTTTTTGATGATTTTAAAATGTATTGAGTAACTGAAAGGTATTCTATTTATTTTCTAGTCTACTCTAAATATATTTCTAGAGAAAATACCTTTGAAAAAGCTTCAGTGTATATGAAGTTAAATATGATTTAGTAGAATTTCATTAAATCTCTGTAATCTGTCTGGTCCCACTCTGAGAACAGAAATTTCCATCAATATCTCCAAGACACATTTGAGCATAAAGAACTTCTTAAACCACTGACCCAAATGGAAGTCCGAGGAAATCTTCATCCTTACCAATGACAAGAAACAACCAACTGGATTTTGGCCCTTTAACTCTTATTGGTATCCTAGAAACAGTTATTTATGCAAGAAGAATGAGATAAACATGTTGGTAAAAATCGCCTTGGAGTAAAAGTTTACAGTATTGCAAATGTAGAAAGTATGTGTCTACCAGCATGAAGTAAGGCATTTTATTACTCTCCCACTTATCCACAGAAATGGAATTGTACCATCTACACTGGGTGTTGGACTGGCTTTCTAAAGTCAGTATATGCTTGAGGGACTCCCTGAGACCAAAAAGAAACTGCACAGACATGGTAAGTTTTCCTGGGTATTAATTTTATTTAATCTGAGTTGGAAACATTAACAAAGTCATAGTTTGTGATATCAAATAACACATAAGCAGATATTAATTATGTAATAGGAGATATATGTTGAATTTATGCTCTAGTCATGCATAATTATGTAATATGTTACATATTACATAATTGTTCCAAACTACAGAATGTTTCAACAACATGCAAGAAAAAACTTTCAGGTACTAAATAGACATTGCAGCTGTGTTCTTGGAAAAAATAAAAATGTGGTAACGAAACATCCACCATCACCTAGCTTGCCCATGAAGTACACAGGGGAGGGGGAAACCAGGAAAAGGGACAACGTTTGAAATGTAAATAAAGAATATGTCTAATAGAAAAAGAAAAAAGAAAAATAAGGGATCAAGGCATGATGCCTTTGCATCTAGAGCATCTAGGTACACTATGTGAGGTATCTATTAATTTTAATTTTAATACATATTAATTTTATGTATTTGTGATATATGAAAACTATCTGAGAAATGATAAACAATTAAAATTAAAGCAATCAAACTTCTGAATACTCTTTAATAAAGCACTAGTCATTGAAAACGTAATGTGATAAAGCAGGCAATTGCTTCCTCTATCAAACAAATCCTGTTTCTTTTAAAAGAAAAAAAGGGCTTTCAAACAGCGTGTAGGGAAGTGGAGCCCAGCAGATTTTCTTTGTAATAAAAAAAAAAACAGACACCAACTTGAAATTTGAGAACAGAAGTGAGAAGAGAGTTGTGAAGAAGAAAGGCTATAGAAATGAATACAGAAGAAGGATGGAGCATTTAGTTTAACAGCAATCAAAGTTTAACAAGAGCAAGAATACCTTAATCTGAATATAAACATGAATATTTCCAAACACAAAGAGAATGTATCCACATATATATATGGATTGTGAGAGGAATGGAATTTCTGAAATTTGCAAAGATATGGGGGATGATTTCAGGGATAGAGAAGAGAGCAAGTTGAGATCTCCCACATGACATGTGGCAAAAGTTTGTTACAGAATTTGGAACAAACCTTAACTGAAAAACAAATCCTGCAGTATACAGTTGATTGAACCAGTGATGGAAGAGGAGACCACCACCAACAACATCAATCACCAAATGAGCTCTAGACTAATCTAAACAAACTTGAAGAAATATAAACTCCAACAAGATAAATTAGAACCAGTGACTCAGTAATAAACTAATTTCCTGACAAAAAAAAAGATAAGAAAGAAAAAGAAAAAAGAAAAAACTGTTTAAAGACAACAATTATATATATAATTATATATATAATTTTTAATATGATTTTTAAAGAAGAGAAAAAAGATAGTTCTGAAAGTACATAATGAAGAAGAAAGAATCTTGAGAATATAGATATAAAATATTCCTGTAAAAGAAAATGAATTATAAATAAGGCTGCTATGAACATAGTGGAGCATGTGTCCTTATTGCATGCAGGTAAAGCCTCTGGGTATATGCCCAGGAGTGGTATAGCCGGATCCTCCGGGAGTGTCATGCCCAGTTTTCTGAGGAACCGCCAGACTGCTTTCCAGAGTGGTTGTACCAGCCTGCAATTCCACCAGCAGTGGAGGAGTGTTCCTCTTTCTCCACATCCTCGCCAACAACTGCTGTCTCCTGTGTTTTTGATCTTAGCCATCCTGACTGGTGTGAGATGGAATCTCAGGGTTGTTTTGATTTGCCTTTCCCTAATGACTAAGGATGATGAACATCTCTTTAGGTGCTTCTCAGCCATTAGATATTCTTCAGGTGAGAAGCTGGAAAGAACCCAGATGTCCCTCAACGGAGGAATGGATTCAGAAGATGTGGTATATCTACACAATGGAATACTACTCTGCAATTAAAACAATGAATTCACGAAATTCCTAGGCAAATGGTCAGATCTTGAAAATATCATCCTTAGTGAGGTAACCCAATCACAAAAGAACACACATGGTATGCAGTCACTGATAAGGGGATATTGACCCAGAATCTCAGAATACCCTAGACACAATCCGCATATCAATAGATTTCTAAGAAGATGGAAGGAGAGACCCCTGGTCCTGGAAAGACTGGATGTAGGGGAACGCCAGGACAGAGTAACGAGAGGGGGTTGAATGGAGAAAAGAGGGAGGGAAGGGGGCTTATGGGACTTTCGGGGAGGGAGGAAACGGGAAAGGGGAAGTGATTTGGAATGTAAATTAAAAAAATAAAATAAAATAAAAAAAGAAAATGAATTTGTCAAAATATAAGAAAAATTGTACCTACAGATAGAATACCATATTTTAGATAATCTAGCAAGTTGACCATTCTCCAGAAAAACTCACCACACAAATTATCCTAAAACATATATGCATGTGCAGACTAGGAATAAATTCTGTTGCATGGATAAGAGGATCATGTGAGGTCTAGTTTGATTGTTTTAAATAACTTACAATTTGTATGGAATTCTAAAGTACAAATGATAGTACAAAAATATCACTGTATGTGGCTCAAGTAAAATGGAACAATTCTTAAGTTGTCTAAACTATTGGTGATTTGGGTATTGGTCTGGGTACGCTTAATCTTATTTTTCTTATGTTGGGATTATTTATATGTAATGAGAAGGTTATGCACCATTTGAAATTTGTCATCTAAAACATTATTTTTAACAACATTTGGAGGAGTGTTATTATCTGGGGATAACAACACAAGTGGTATTTTGGGTTAAAATTTGTTACCCTAAAAATGTATTATTAAAATCCTAACCCACTGCACATGAAAATGGGACTATATTTTGAATTTCTTGATTTAGAAAAACTTTTTTCTTTTTTTTTTAATCTTTGAGATTATAACATTACATTTCTACCTTCCATTTCTTCCCTTCAAACTATCCCATATACTCTTTCTTACTCTCTTTTAAATTGTTGGGGTCTTTTTTTATTGCTATAACATGAATGTGTGTGTGTGTGTGTGTGTGTGTGTGTGTGTGTGTGTGTGTGTGTGTGTGTGTGTGTGTGTGTGTGTATTCTTAAGTATAACCTGTTCCACCTATATAATTTCACTTATTTGTATGTTTTCAAAACTGATCATTCGGTAGTACAAGAGCCAAATACTGTGTTCTTACCAAGGAAGATTATTTCTCCTACTCTCAGCATTCCTTAGTTGCCTATAGATTTTGGAGTAGGATTGAGGCCTCCTGAACTTTTTTCATCTCCTTTGGCATGTCTATTGATATCATCTTCGTTCATCTCATGTTTAAGCAGTCATGTGGGCAAGATCTTCTGGGTATAGTTTCTGATATTAGTAGGAGACACAAACTCATATCAAGCTCCCTAATCTTCTTTCTCTTAAAATCTTTCTGCCCTCTATTCTATTTCTGAGCCTTAGGTTCAGAAGTGTTTTATATACTGGACTCTACAACTCTGCATTTTAATTTGTTGTGGTTTTCAGAAATTTAAGCATTTGCACTTCTACTCATGAGTGAGTGCAGTTTTTAATCTTTATCATGGAAACATATCTTTCCAACAGAAAGAAAGCATGTGAAAATTACATTTTCTTACTTTTTTAATTGTATTTAATCTTTTTTTTACACTCCAGATTTTATCCCCCTCCTGGTCCACCCTCTTGACTGTTCATACCCCATACCTCCTCCCAACTCAAATCCCCACCACCAGGAGGATGTCTTCACTCCCCATACCAGACCTCACCAGACCTCCTGAGTTTCTAAGAAGGAGTCATAGTCCCATACAACAAAATTATCATTACAACAGAAGATTAAGACATTGACCAATGAAAGCCCAAGTAAAGACAGGGAAAACATATTCAATTATAGACCAAAAAAGAAAAAGGGCTTTGGAAGACACTGACCCAGCCCAATGCATCAACTGTTGAGTTCTACCTACCAGAGTAGGTGACATATGGTTAGTTTATTCTATTTGAATCACTGCCTATAAAATAGCCACTGTAGCGGAACTAATATACATGGCAAGAGATTTCCTTTTAATAAGGAAAAAGATGGGAGGCTTTGGAAGCCTGTGTTCTAGAGTTCTAGTGTTCCAGAGTAACTTAAGACAAAGAAAGAGAGATAAATGAAGATATCACACAGAGTCCATGATTTACATTTTGAGTAAATATTGTATTTGACATATTATTTAATGGAGCTGCTAGAGGTATGTTTCACCGTGAGTAAATATCATTAAGGTGTTCTGTAGATTCTCATTCGTAGGCTTCTTTTTTTTTTTTTTTCCTTTAAATGAGGTACATGATCTTGGAGTAGGAAGACACTGAGTATTTGAACATGACTACAATCTTCACATATTAAAATACAGAAAAACTGCATTGTGAGGAAGAGAATGAAGATTCTGCATAGCATAGCAGATGTCTTTGTAATGACTGTTAATCCCCAGTGTGGCTCTTAGTTTTATGGGGAAATAAAAGACAATTCAGTGGCTTTCCTTGTTTACCATTTTGATCTTCAAAGCACCTTTGAATTGTGTACTATGCAATAGACTATTCTCTTGGACATTTAAATCTTTGTTCTTATCAATCACTTTTTTCCATGAACATGCAAACACATCGTTGTGAAACACAGTCAAAGAAATAAAAATATTAAAGGAAAATCCACAATGAAATCAAAGCACCAGAGCGTGGCTTTCAAAGAAGCTCCTAAAACAGAGAAATACCTGGAAGACTTCTCCAACAAGATAAAGAAAGTTGAAATAAACCCCCAAAAACTAGGAGTTAAAAATAGAGATCTTTAATCTTCTAATGGGAGAGAGAACAGCATGGACTGTGTTTACGTTTGATGGGAAATTTAGTGTTACATATTTTCTTACGGAAAAACAAAACTTTAAAGACATTAAAGTTCTTGCCATCCACTTGAATGGCTTTGTAAAATAACGTTTAGAAACTCTCCAAATTTAATATTTGAAGATATATCTTTGGTAATCAAAGTCAAGTAGAAGTATCATATGTGCTCTGATTACCCTGTGTACCATTCTTCAGTTTTGTGTGCTTATTTCTTAACCAGAACCATTTATGAAGAGAACGAAATTTTGGGAAGCAAATGTTCTAGGCTGACTGCAGGACAAAAGAACCTTGTCTTTACAGATCAATATCAAAGCCCAGATCTTGCCAGCTTGTCTCCTACCTATTCATGTTTAACAGAACTTGAAAGAAACTGAAAAGCAGAACATTATCCTCTGGGCTTACTGCTGCATTTTGCTTTGCTGTTCTACAGCCATCCATAAAAGCCTTGTTGGAAGCAGGCAACTCTATCAGTGGCCTTTGTACAGAGCACCACGAGCTCATCCAGTTCGCTCTGAACAGGATCGGAGAGGTTTCCTGCAAGTGGACCATGAAACACATCATCTGGGTTCTAAACCACCATTGTATTTCATGCTCAGTTGTTTCTCTGGATGAATTCCATCCAAAATGTATCCATGATGAATCCATAAAAATAAATATACAACATGTAATGGAAGAGTGGTTTAATTTATTGAGACACACTAGACAATATCACTGACACTGGGAAAATGATCACTTTGAATTTTGAAACTTAATAAAAGAACAATTATTACCACCAAGTTCATTCAGTAACTGGACAAAAAGTAGGAGAAACAAAAAATTCATTTCTATGGTATTTCAATGTGTAAAGACTGTTTCAGTGACTCACCTGTGGAAGGAGTAGTGTGTTCTTTACCCATAAATTATTATACCAAAACTCAAAGATTCAAAACTACTTGCCCACAATACTTATATATTGAATATTTCTAAGAGATTTTTAAACTATATTAATATTTTATCAAAAATGGCTCTTTTAAATAGAACTATCTATTGACGAGCACAAAATATGTGTTTACAACATGTATATAAATACTAGCTAAACATAAATAATATGCTCCAAAGATATGAAAATTATTTTCAAGAGTGTAAAGCATTCTTTTTCTAGGTATGTAGATGTCATTAATTTTCTGTAATTTTTTTTCTTTTGTAGATCCTGGAAAAAAAAACTGCACTCCTATTACTTTCTAACCTAGCATAGAATACACTCCAATGGAATCAACTATGAGGTTTTTTTTAACTGAAGAATAAAAAGGTAATATGTCCTTGACACCCTGTCCTGGCTTGAGCACTAGAGGACTAAAAAAAGAAGGCATTGAGAAAAGAAGTATGACTTTGAACTATAGTTAAATTTTGACTGGGCTACATGAGTTTGGTAACATGGGAGATGGTGAAAGTAACAGAGTTCTGGAAATCAAACTCAGTTGTCCATTATTACCACAGTGAGTCACTGCCCAATTGTGGCACAAATTATCTCTAGGGAAAGAGAGAAAATAGAGTGCACATTCTGAATTCCCTTTGGGTTCCTTGGAAAAGAAACCAAGAACATTGATACTGAAGATAGTAATCTCCAAAATGCTGCATTTGGGAATAGGAAAGGTGTTTAAAACTATTTCTGAGGAGAAACCTTCAGACTATTGTTGAGGGGCAAAGATTAAGGTCACAAAATGAAAGATTTAACCTGATCTTTATTCATATATACTGAAATTAAATACAAAAAGACCTGAATAGTGCTTACAATAGAATGATTTCCCTTTAATTTTGATTACCTTATGTTTTCTGAAATTTGTGATGGTGTATACATGGGTATATGTTTTGAAATTGTATGGTTGTGGTTAGATAACTATGGATAGTTTGCGGGAGTGTGGTGGTTTACACAGGGATTTGGCAGAATACTAAATGTGCTGTTCAGCATTTATTCTGTGTCTTCTTTGATGAACGCTTAGGTTATTGACAGCAGAGACTGGACAACACATATCTAGACAATTCTTTAGTGCACATGTATTTTATCAAACAAGCATCATAGTAACTCTCTGCAATCATTTTCAACAATGCACAAATGAGAAAAATTAAACACAAATATATTAAGATAACAGAATCAGTCAATACAGGTCAGTGCGTAAAAGTGCTTGTCATGCAAACCTGACAGCCTGGGTTTGATTTCCAAAATCTACAAAAAAATTGTAAGGCGAGAACCAACTCCACACATCCTCTGACCTCCACACACATACACACATGAGGCATGTACACACACAGTAATAATAACAAAATAAATACCCTCAAAGGCTATTAAGTAGCCTGGCTAATGTTCTTCATTTTATAAGTGATGGACCATATCTCTCTGACTTTAAATCAAAACTGGGTTCAAATGTTGATGTTGAAGAGAGAAAGGAGATAGGAAAAGCCATGCAGACAGGAAATGTTGTAATATAAATTTGAATCAAATAAAAGGAGTGTAAGCTAAAATATATACTATCAATTACCTATAAAGTATGTATAGAACTACATACATCTTGAGAAACATGACATCACTACTATTTTCACATGGCAGCTGAATAACTAGCAATTTAAAAAAAGATGCTGAAGATGCTTTTAAGCTAAAACCAGGCCATTTCCAATTTGTGTCTCCTATAGTATTTTATTACACCTAATCCTCTGTCTTTTTTAATGAAATCCCTGGGTGTATTTTTTCAAGAGACAGTAACACAACTCTTCCTTTTGACATGTGCTTTCATTTGGCAGCACCATCCCAGGAGTACATGAATAAAATAACAATCAGAGGAGGCTTAGCAGCTGTGAAAGAATGGATAAATTGCAAGAGAGAGGCTTTTTGCAGCAATACATCAGCAAAAATCATGAATGCAAGTGTGGTTTTATAAATTTAATGCAGTGTTTTTAATAATTAAAAGTTATGCCATTAGTTATATCTCTAGAGCATAGTGCTGCTTGATGATTTTGATACTTTTAATTAAAGAGTATATATACCCATAGGTAATGCTGGATGTGTAGGTATTCTCAGTAAGTAGGGCAAGCTCATATTAACTCAGTGTAGACAGAGTCCATGGTTTCTTCTCTGGGACTAAAAGGGATTTGTCAAGTCACTCAGAAATGTAGATCTGAATAAGAGTACTCCAACACATTACCATTTAAAGCCAACTCTTGTCTAAATGCATAGCTCTAATCTCACACATAAATGTAATATATAAAGTTTAACAGGAAAATCAAGAATCTCACCCATTCAGTGTTTCTCTGCCTCAAAACTAAAGAAATAAGCTTCATTCAGTGAGCTGAACTGATATTCCTGAAATCATGAATCATATAAGTAGACAGATAGTAATTCATGATTATGATACCATTTTGTAATGGCTATTAGAAAGCTAGTTGTGGTGGTAGTGGTACTGGTGGTGGTGGTGGTCGTGTTACTGATGGTGGTGGTGGTGGTGCTGGTGGTGGTGGTGGTGGTGGTGCTCAAATGTAGGGCCTTGTATACACTGCTAAGTTTTCGTCTCTGAGCTACAGCCTCAGCTTATAATGTTAGTAGGTAAAGATATTCCATTGGAAAGCATGTATCATAATATAAATTGGCATAAAATAGTATGGGTTTTACCCATTTCATATTTTAGTTAGTCTTTCAAACTTTATTTAGAACTGCAAGTTTATCTATCCCTCTCTGAAACACAAAATAATATGTCTGAGAGAATTTGACCATTACCAGATTCTAAAAGCTCTAGAAAACTGAGATGAACAAAGGTAATTTTCTCCTAAATCAACTTGGGGTATAGCAGTTAGAAATAATTAAACTGATATTCAATACCCTCTCCTGAGTATAAATAAAGATTCATGGAGAGTTCTTGATCACAAGAACATAATTGTTTTAGGGAAACATAGGCCCATAAATAAACATTATAATGCGATGAGGCAGGTACACTGAAGGTGACAAGCACATGGGTAAGACACCTGGGGTGATCCTGAAGTTACCCTTGTATGAAAGTCTGGGAAGCATGAGAATGTGGTGAGAATAAAGCAATATATGGAAGATTTGCCAGGAAAAAGAGGTAATGTGAACAAAACCAGTGGACTAAGTATATATGGTGAGAATTATGAAATGAATCTAAGTCATCAGGTTATAAATGATAAAGAGAAGAGTGAAGAGCTATAAGGTTACACAGCTAGGCAGAGAATAGATGTGGCTCACAGGTAAGATTTGACAAGTGAGGTACAAATGGGCAAAGGGAGGTAAAGTCACAGAAAAGTTTAAATGGGGTGAAGGATGGGAGGACATCAAATGAGGGAGTATAAGGAAGATAAGTATACTAAAGACATTCAAAAAAAAGAAATATGGCATCCTACTATTGTACAAGCTGAAATACCTAAAATTTATACAAAAGTAAATAAAAAAGAAAGAGAAGAAATATTTCAGGGGAAGAATAGCAAGTGGGTGTAGAGGTTACAGGGGAAGGCAATGGAGTCAAATATGAACAGAACATGATATGTAGATAAAAGGTCAAAATCAAATTCATTATTCAAATCAATATCTCTGTGGGGCCATTCTTATTCAAACCACCACTGTATATGCTAACTGATGATGATGTTGATGACGATGATGATGATGATGACGACAAAGTGGAGAAAGAATCCACAAAGAAAACAGAAGAGGATTAAGGGAACCATTAAGAAAATCAGTAGACAATGATTCTATAATTTTAAAAAAATGGAAAAATATTTGCATTATTTTGTTTGAGAAGTTAAGAGGGGAATCATCATAGAAAATGAAATAATGTCATCCAGGAAACCAATTACAGAAAGATGTTCAATTAGAACTCTAATTAGGAAATCAGTAAATCCTTTAAGAAAAGTGGTTTCATTTGAACAGTAAGTGAAGAAGCTGAAATGCTGTGGATTATGGAGTAAACAAAGGGCTAGAAGGAGCCAGTGATGGGGAACTTTCAGAGACATTCATGCCAGTGGAGAAAAGCTATTGGTTGTTGCAGGATCGAGGCCAAGTGAAGTAATAAGGGAGAAAGGAACAAAAAAACCAAACATAGAAGAAAGAGGGGAGATGTTTAAAGGTCAGAGTCCAAAGGAAGGCATAAAGCAAGAAAGCATACAAGACAGACAAGCTGAAATAACAAGCACACCTTCAAGCATGCTCTTAAGGAGCCAGGAGGCTATCTCATCAAGATGGAAATTTTTGACGTGGACTGAGCCTTAAATTTTTAATTTCTTAATGAAGAGATGCCAGAAGCAAAAGGATTCAGTTGATGTCATAAGATGATATCGATGTGTAGGAGCTACGTATTCCTTACAGAACAAGGTAATAGGCAGGCAATATAAATCTGGATTAACAGTTTCAAAAAAAAAAAGAAGAAGAAGAAGAAGAAGAAGAAGAAGAAGAAGAAGAAGAAGAAGAAGAAGAAGAAGAAGAAGAAGAAGAAGAAAACATCTGGAAGACTAACCTGCCTACTCACAAAGATCCACTTCTTCCTAAGGGTCTGAATATGCAGCTTCTCTTGCTTGGGAAAAACATTATCAAGCCATATGCAAGGGTTTGGTCTTCACAACTAATTCTTCCTAAAGACCTGAGTCACCTATGGTCATTGCCTGCATTAAACCTTGACACACTGTCGGTAAATCTTGTGATAAAGACTGCCAGGTTTTCCCTCCTCAAGGGTACTTTAGAAAGAACATCCTATCCCTGTTTAATTAACATTGATTTTCTTCAAACTGGTTGTTACCCTCAGGTCCTAACTTTTTTGTAATTCCTTGAAATGGGGAAAAATATTTCATTTGGTAAATCTTCTAAAAGGAACATTCTGATGCCTTTGATTAATTGAAGACCTTGCTACTTATTTATATTTGATTCAGTTTTTCATTAGATCAAAGCAATTTTTCCTCAGTGTCTGAAATTTTTTGATGACTGGTATTCAACCCAGAATGAGGACAAGGATACAATATTATTTAAATCTGAGTATTTGCTAGCCAGTAGGTCCATATGTTGAGCAATCATCCTGTGGCTCTTTACATTTAAAGAATGATTGCATTCCTAAGATAGCGCCTAAGAACTGGATACCTGTCCTAGCAGTCAGTGGATAATAAGCCCCAAGTTGTTGCGGTGTCTTTGTGGAATATAGGTTAATGTCAGCAACCACAGTTAAAAATGACCCTTATTGACTGAAATATGTTTCCCCTACTCGCACCACACTCTTTTCTCTATCTGTAGCTCAGTACTCTAAGTACCAACTGCTTTGATCCAACTAAATTCAGTTCATAATGATACTAGATTAGGCCTTGGGAGTGAAGGCAAACAATTGTCTGAAAATTGTTGAATTTATATATCTCACTGCTAAGCAATGTAGTAAAAAACAGCATTCACATATCACCTACCTACCGTTAAAATACATTTGGAATGAAGAATAGAATCATTTGAAATTCTATCCCACATCACTATAGCCAACAAATAGCAGTGAGAGTCAAACATTGAATGGTAGTGCTAACAGGCTAATCCACAACAACAGAGCATGGGGTAACCCAGTTCTCTAAATAGTATACATTTAAATTGTCAATGAACATGAGTGGCATTCATGAATGTTGTCTCTGCAATGGTGTAAACTCTGGGACAAAAATGTTGTGGGTTCGATACAATCAGTGCAGCTGCTGGGACAGGAGTCTTCCTGCCACCATTTGCAGCAGGGAAACAGGCAGCTCCAAAGCCTTCTGTGCACAGCACACCAGGAGAGAGTGATTTCCAAGCAATGATTTCACTGCTGAGCTTGAAGGTGAGATCTCCACCTTCTCTCTGGAAGGGAACAGCTAGGAGCTCACCTGGCATATGATCAGTGGAGCTGCTGGGACAGCAGTCTTCCTGGGCCATTTGCAGCAGGGAACCAGACAGCTCCACAGCCTTCTGTGCATAGACCCTGCCAGGAGAGTGTTGGTCTCTCAGGAGTACAGACACAGACTTACAGGCCCATAGAAGGGACAATCTCCAGCCAGAGACAGCAAGACCAACTAACACCAGAGACAACCAGATGGCGAAAGACAAGTGCAAGAACCCTACCAACAGAAACAAAGGTTACTTGGCAACATCAGAGCCCAGTTCTCCCATCACAGCAAGTCCCAGATACCACAAAACAACAGAAAAGCAGTAGTTGGCTTTAAAGTCTCTTCTCACGATGCTGTTAGAGGACATCAAGAAGGACATAAATCACTCCCTTAAAGAAATACAGGAGAACATGGGTCAAAAGGTAAAATCACTTAAAGAGGAAATACAAAAATCTCTGAAAGAAATACAGAGGAGCGTGGGCCAACAGGTAGAGGCCCTTAAAGAGGAAACAAACAAACAAAAAAAAAATCCCTGAAAGAATTACAGGAAAGCACAAACAAGTGAAGGAACTGAACAAAAATAATCCAGGGTCTAAAAATGGAACTAGAAACAATAAAGAAATCACAAAGGGAGACATTTCCGGAGATATAAAATCTTGGAAAGAATTCAGGAGTCATAAATGCAAGCATCAAAAACAGAATACAAGAGATAGAAGAAAGAATCTCAGGGGCTGAAGATACCATAGAAAACATTGACTCAGCAGTCAAAGAAAATGCAAAATGCAAAAAAGCTTCTGAGCCCAAATATCCAGGAAATCCAGAACACAATGAGAAAACCAAATCTAAGGATTATAGGTATAGAAGAGAGTAAAGATTTCCAACTTAAAGGGCCAGTAAATATCTTCAACAAAATTGTAGAAGAAAACTTCCCTAACCTAAAGAAAGAAATGTCCATGAACATATAAGAAACCTACAGAACTCCAAACAGACTGGACCAGACCAGAAAGTCCTCCCATCACATAATAATCAAAACACCAAATGTACTAAACAAAGAAAGAATATTAAAAATAGTAAGGGAAAAAGGTCAAGTAACATATAAAGGCAGGTCTATCAGAATTACATCAGACTTCTCACCTGAGATGATAAAAGCTAGAAGATCCTGGGCAGATCTCATACAGACCCTAAGAGAACACAAATGCCAGTCCAAACTACTATACCCAGCAAAACTCCCAATCACTATAGATGGAGAAACCAAGATATTCCATGATAAAACCAAATTTACACAATATCTTTCCATAAATCCAGACCTACAAAGGATAATAGATGGGAAACACCAAAACAAGGAGGGAAACTACATCTTAGAAAAAGCAAGAAAGTAATCTTCTTCCAAAAAACCCAAAAGAAAGGAACCACATAAAAAATACCAAAAATAATAGAAAGCAACAATCACTATTCCTTATTCTTATAACATCATTGGACTCAATTCCCCAACAAAAAACATAGACTAGCAAATATTTTCCATGTAAATCTTCAACTTTGTCAGAAAACGTTTATAATACCACTTTTAGTCAAATTAGGAATATTTTTATGCCTACCATTTTATCTGTATAATTTTTCCATGAAATAGACAATCTTAACCTGTTTTTCTATATATTTCTTCAATTTTATCAGAGATATTTTCCATGTAAATCTTCACTTTTTACAAAAAATGTTTATAATTCCACTTTCAATTAACTTAGAAATATTTTATGCCTACCATTTTATCTGTATAATTTTCCATGATAATCTTCAATTTTAATGTTTTTCTATATATTTTTTGAATTTTATCAGAAATATTTTCCATGTAAATCTTCAATTTTATTAGAAAATGTTTATTATTCTACTTTTAATCAACTTAGGAATATTTTTATGCCTGCCATTTTATCTGTATAATTTTCCATGACATAGTCAATTTTTTATTTTTTAATGAAAAAGGAAGTAAAAACATTTTATGATAAAATTAAAGATTTACATGGAAAATGTTTCTGATAAAATTGAAGAAGCATATAGAAAAACACATTAAGATTTACAATTTTCATGGAAAATTAAAGAGTAAAATGGTAGACATAAAAAACATTACTAAATTAACTGAAAAAGGAAGTAGAAATGTTTTATGATAGAACTGAAGATTTACATGGGAAATATTTCTAATAAAATTGTAGAAAAATATAAAATAACATTAAAATTGAAGATTATCATGGAAAATTACAAATAAAATGGTAGGCATAAAAATATTTCTAAGTTAATTGAGAGTGCAACTATAAACATTTTCTGATAAAATTGAAGATCTACAAGGAAAATATTTCTGATAAAATTCAAGGAATATATAGAAAAACATGTTAAAACTGACTATTTCATGGAAAATGATACAGTTAAAATGGTAGATATAAAAATCTTCCTAGCCGGGAGGTGGTGGCGCACGCCTTTAATCCCAGCACTTGGGAGGCAGAGGCAGGAGGATTTCTGAGTTCGAGGCCAGACTGGTCTACAAAGTGAGTTCCAGGACAGCCAGGGCTACACAGAGAAACCCTGTCTCGAAAAACCAAAAAAAAAAAAAAAAATCTTCCTAAGTTGATTGAAAGTAAAATTATAGACATTGTCTGATAAAATTGAAGATTTCCATGGAAAATATTTCTGATAAAATTGAAGAAATATATAGAAAAACATTAAAATTGAAGATTACCATGGAAAATTATAACGATAAAATGGTAAGCATAAAAATGTTAAGTTGATTGAAAGTGGAATTGTAAACATTTTCTGACAAAATTGAAGATTTACATGGAAAATATTTCTAATAAGATTGAAGAAATATATAGAAAAATGTTAAAATTAAAGATTATCATGGAAAATAATACAGTTAAAATGAAAAAGATTACTTTCTTGCTTATTCTAGTGTGTAGTTTCCCTCCTCATGTTGGCATTTTCCGTCTATTATCATTTGTAGAGTTGGATTTGTGGAAAGATATTGTATAAATTTGGTTTTATCATGGAATATCTTGGTTTCTCCATCTATGGTAATTGAGAGTTTTGCTGGGTATAGTAGTTTGGGTGGCATTTATGTTCTCTTAGGGTCTGTATGAGGATCTTCTAGCTTTCATCATCTCAGGTGAGAAGTCTGGTGTAATTCTGATAGCTCTGACTTTATAGGTTACTTGACCATTTTCCCTTACTGCTTTTAATATTCTTTCTTTGTTTAGTGCATTTGGTGTTTTGATTATTATGTGATGGGAGGACTTTCTGGTCTGGTCCAGTCTGTTTGGAGTTCTGTAGTCTTCTTATATGTTCATGGACATCTCTTTTTTTAGGTTAGGGAAGTTTTCTTCTGTAATTTTATTGAAGATATTTACTGGCCCTTTAAGTTGGAAATCTTTGATTTCTTCTATACCTATAATCCTTAGATTTGGTCTTCTCATTGTGTTCTAGATTTCCTGGATGTTTTGGCTCAGGAACTTTTTGCATTCTGCATTTTCTTTGGCTGTTGTGTCAATGTTTTCTATGGTATCTTCAGCCCCTGAGATTCTTTCTTCTATCTCTTGTGTTCTGTTGTTGATGACTCCTGAATTCTTTCCAAGATTTTCTATTACCAGAGATGTCTCCTTTTGTGATTTCTTTATTGTTTCTGTTTCCATTTTTAGATCCTGGATGGTTTTGTTCAGTTCCTTCACTTGTTTGTTTGTGTATTCCTTTAATTCTTTAAGGGACTTTTGTGTTCTCTCTTAAGGGCCTCTACCTTTTCACCCATGCTCTCCTGTATTTCTTTCAGGGATTTTTGTGTTTCCTCTTTAAGGCTTTTATCATTTGACTCATGTTCTCTTGTATTTCTTTAAAGGAGTTATTTACGTCCTTCTTGATGTCCTCTAACAACATCGTGAGATGAGACTTTCAATCCAACTCTTGCTTTTCCAGTGTGTTAGGGTATCTGGGACTTGCTATGGTGGGAGAAATGGGCTCTGATGTTGCTAAGTAGCCTTTGTTTCTGTTGGTAGGGTTCTTGCGCTTGCCTTTCGCCATCTGGTTATCTCTGGTGTTAGTTGGTCTTGCTGTCTCTGGCTGGAGATTGTCCCTCC
This sequence comes from Tokudaia tokunoshimensis, assembly GCA_036184795.1. Classification (NCBI taxonomy): domain Eukaryota; kingdom Metazoa; phylum Chordata; class Mammalia; order Rodentia; family Muridae; genus Tokudaia; species Tokudaia tokunoshimensis. The sequence goes on along the minus strand of BTHU01000016.1, from coordinate 30,842,056 downwards.
TATGGGCCTGTAAGCCTGTGTCTGTACTCCTGGGAGACCAACTCTCTTCTGGCAGGGTCTGTGCACAGAAGGCTTTAGAGTTGCCTGATTCCCTGCTTCAAATGGCTTCCAGAAGAGAAGATATCTGTCCCAGCATTTCCACTGATCATATGCCCTGTGCGCTCCTAGCTGTACCCCTCCAGAAAGAAGGTGGAGATCTCACCTCTGCACTCAGAAGTGAAATCCCTGCTGGGAGATCATTCTGTTCTGGTGGGCTAAGCACAGAAGGCTGTGGAGCTGCCTGGTTCCCTGTTGCAAATGGCAGCTGGAAGGGAAGACTCCTCTCCCCGCTTCTCCACCTTAATATTATTTTATGATTTTCTACAATTTTATTTGAAATATTTCCCATGTAAATCTTCAATTCTATCAAAAAATATTTCTACTTCCTTTTTCATTTAATTTAGCAATGTTTTTCTGTCTACCATTTTACTCTTTAACTTTTCATGAAAATTGTTAATCTTAATATGTTTTTCTATATGCTTCTTCAATTTTATCAGAAACATTTTTCATATAAATCTTTAATTTTATCATAAAATGTTTTTACTTCCTTTTTCAATAAAAAACAAAATAAAATAAATGTTGTAGGTTCTGACACCAATCAGATAATGTTTCTGCAGGACTTGAAGAGTTTTGTTCCAAGCTATACAGTCCCAAATTCTGTAACTAGGTAATCCCATGCCTACTCTGATGGCAAAGAAAAATTCTTTCCCTTTTTCATGGCTTTGCATCTAACATATTTTGGGTTACTTGCAGGATCTACATATACAAGCTGGGGACTCAGCTGAGCCACTGTGGCTCTTCCTAAGAGTCTTCCCTATGTCATCAATGCTTCAGTCCCTCTGTCCCAAATACTCACCTGTTATGCTATCCAAGTTCAATCACTCTTGCTTGTTAACCACCCCCACCTCCAGGCCCTGGTCATCCCTATGGTCTTTAGCTGTTGATAGATGGTCCCTCTCTTTTACTCACTCTATATTTTCCCTCCAAGTAAATCATGGAGAACTTCAAAGATTCTATTGAGCCCTTAGTAATTTAGCATTAGCTGGCCAGTTGTCCTCTCTCAAGAGTCAAAATGAGGAAGGCTTTTCTTGTTCTGTCCATCTTGGCATCTCCCCTCTGTTGGAGTCCTTCTCCTACTTAATACAGGGAAATCCAGGCCACAAAAAAAAAGAAAGAAAGAAAATGTCTCTGGGGGTTAATAGACCCTAATCTTCAAGCTGTTGTGGGAAATGGAAAGCATGTCCTGGGATCCAAACACTCTGAAGGAGCTCAGATAGGGCAAAGCAAAATTGGTGATCCTTGCCAATAATTTCCCAACTTGGAGAAAATCTTAAATAGATTTCTATGCCATATTGGCGAAAACTGTTGTCCATCACTACAATGGCAATACTGTAGAACTGGGTACAGCATGAGTAAATAACACAGAGAATGCACAATGGGAATCATTGACCAAGGTGATTCTGGTGTTATTAGAGGCATGCCAGGGCCGACTGGTGAAACTTACACTGGGAAAACTTTTTTTATTATTATTATTATTATTATTATTATTAACAACAATAAAGAGCAAGAGCTCTTTTAAAAGAAAAAAGGAGTCAGAGAGCTGATGCTCCAAGTTCAGCTGCTACTGGAGTATCCTTCATTGTCTCTCCAGTCTCAGCAGAAGCATGTACTTGCCATACTTCCCTTCTATTTAGATTAATAATAAATAAATACATAATACTTAACAAAACACAAAAAAGTTGTCTTGTTTTAAAGCAGGATTTTGTATATCACAGGCTGGTTCTGAATTCCTTTTCCAGTAAAAGATTGTCTTGAACTCCTGATCATCCTGATTCTATTAACCAAGTGCTAAGATAACAGTCCTGTGCCAACATACCAGGTAGCAGTATATGTGGTGATTGGAATGGTACCCAGAGCATCATACATGCTAAGCTAGTATTCCACCAACTGAGCTGCATCTCCTTCCCTGGGATGTTTGCCAGTATCTGACATGTGTGACTTTAGGAATCAGCATTAACCAAGATTCAAAACATCTTTTCCAGAATCTTGCATGGTTCTCTTTCAAAGAGTTAACTCTGTTCTTGTGTTATTTTTATATATATTTGAGGATTAATTTTAATTTTCTTCCTGAGTATGTTTGTGAGTGCATAATTGTATACAGGTGCCAAAAGAAGGTACAAAAGGATGTTAGCTGGAGTAACAGGCAGTTATGGGCTATCCATTGTGGTGGGTAGAAGTCCAGTTCTTCACATGATCAGCAAATTCTCTTAACAGCTGAGAGTTCTCTGTCTCTCTCTCTCTCTGTCGCTCTCTCTCTCTGTCTCTCTCTGTCTCTGTCTCTCTCTCTGTCTCTCTCTGTCTCTCTCTCTGTCTCTCTCTGTCTCTCTCTCTCTCTCTCTCTCTCTCTCTCTCTCTCTCTCTCTCTCTCTCTCTCTCTCTCTCTGCTTCTTTGTTTTGCTTTCCCCATGTCTGTGCATCCCTAAGGTGTTTCTCTCAATCTAAGAAAAACCTCATTCTCTTCGTTTCCAAGAAACTTCCTATTTACTCTAATTGGATCTCTTGAATCATTTTTTCACAATTAATCAATATTCAAAATATAATAAGCTACTCTAATTTATTTAAGCCAATTAGAATCTACTCCTTGAAATTATGAATTTGAAGACCTTGACATATGATTGAAGCATCCAAAAATAGTATGAAATGCTATAACAAGGAATCTAAGAAGAAGAAAAGAAAGACAATTATTATCTATTACAAGGCTCCACCCACCCCTAGGGAAGTAAAAGGTAATACCCCATTACTAAGAGGAAGGGTTGCCTAACTCAACGCACCATTTGGCAGCCTCCTCTTTATCCAGGCTACCATTCTTTATTGTAGTTCCAACAAACATGCCAAACAGGATGGAGGAAAGCCTAAGAAGCTTCAACACTACAGAAAAAACTGTAGGCAAAGAAGTAAAGCTGGGAATGGGAAGAGGTTACCTTTCCAAGGGAACACTAACAGATTTTCCAGTGCTAAACGATCATTCCCTGAAAACATACATACACCTGATATTATATGAACTCAACAGATTATATTTATGAATATATGTATTTAAAAATACAACTGTGCATTCAATAAGAATTAGTGAAAAAAGCAGCCATCATTTTTTAGGAGAGTGGGGAGGGGAACATGAGAGGGTTTGGATAAAGCAAAGAGAGAAATGTAATCAAATTATAATCTCAAAGATAATTAAAATAAAGTTCTGTTGGAGCATAAAAAAAACTTAGACATGAAATTACTTTTCTTATATCCATACCAACACCCATATCTACATGATTCAGTCCATGACTAGTTAATTTCTTATATCACAGTGACAACACTGTTCCGGGTAACTGTTAAGTGTTTAAATAAAAGTTTGCATCTATTGGTGAGGAGATATCCTCCTGTTTTATAATCTAAGCTATATCTGACCTTGCAATAAATGGGTTCAAAAATCCATTTGCACTTGTGTTCTCTGACTGTCTGTGTTGTAAAGATCAAATTAGCGCTGGCAAAAAGATTGGGTAATGTACCAAAGCATAAAGTAACGGCAATCGTTCCTCCCACTCTTGCTCCTTGCACCATAAAATACTTCCTATCAGGAGCAATTAGCCTAAATAAATTAGAGTATTATTGTCCTCTGCACATTTGTCAATTACCTCTCAAAAATTTTAGATTAAATCTAAGGGCTTCATCCTTGCATGGTAGTTTTGCGCTAATATCTGAACATATGTGCACACTTCGCCTTGTTTATTCCCAAGCTTCAAGTAAAAAGAGTGGGTATTAATAAATAAGGATGCAACTATCTTTAAATTACCAACAGTTGTCTCTAGACCCAGCCCATGGGAGTTTAACAGCAAGGACCATGTGTATGTTTCTAATTTATCAAACTGTGTATCACTTGGTTCCTTCAGTTCACTCACAAACTTTCAGCCAATGCTGAAATACACACAAAGCAAATATTTCACAAAACATTGTGAGAAAGAATGGGCATCCTCAGAACATTCGTTTGTATGTTACTCTCAAAGGATAGAAAATAAAAGAGATTTTTCTCCCTTTTAGTTTGCTTTAACCAGAAATGATAACTAAATGTATTCCTTGGAGGGTGGACAGATAGATTTAAACTTAACAATTTCAAATGCTTATTGCTCTTCCAGAGGTCCCAAGTTCCATTCCCAGAAAATGCATCAGGTGACTCATGGCTCCCTGAGACTCCAGTTCAAGGGGATATGACACCTAATTCTGGACTCCACAGGCACCCTATAGTTCCTTCAAATGGGACTTGACATCTTCAGTGTCAACAATGATACATCATGTTGCTGGCAGACACCCTTGATTTGGCTTGATACACTGGTATGTCAAAGGTCCTTCTCTATATACATAACCCCAAGTTAACCATGAGGAAAATCTGAAGACATTCTAAAAGAGGTCTAAACAGTAGTCTTCCATAGTGTTGCAGCTTATCAAAAACTATGAGTGAGAGCTGTCTCAAAGAAAAAGAGTCTGAGCAGACAGCAATGAAATGTAATGTAGTAGACTGAGAGGTTTTGTAGAAAAGAAAATGAAATGATACTTAGTCTAGAGGAAAGTCTATACAGATGAAATATGGAATTAACAGGATTATTATCTAACAGTATATTTTATTGTGAAACTTACAATATAAACTGCTAACACTAAAAAAAAGAACTCTATTAACAACTTTTCTATAAATAACAAACTGTTAAAAGAGGTTTCTTCCAGAAGTAGATAAAGTGGGTACAGAGACCCACAGCAAGACATTACTTAGAAAGAGTCTAAGTTGGAAGTCTCCATCAGGTTTCTCCTTTTTTTTTTTAAATTGGATATTTTATTTATTTACATTTCAAATGTTATACTCTTTCCTGGTTTCCCCTCTGGAAACCTCCTATCCCATTCTCCCTCTCCCTGCTTCTATGAGGGTGCTCCCCGACCCACCCACCTACTCATGCCTCCCCGCTCTGATATTCTCCTACACTGAGGCATCAAGCCTTCACAGGACCAAGGGGCTCTCCTCCCACTGATGTCTGACAAGGCCACCCTCTGCTGCATATACAGCTAGAGACATGGGTCCCTCCATGTGTACTCTTGTTAGTGGTTTAGTTTCTGGGAGCTCTGAGGAGTCTGTTTGGTTGATATTGTTGTTCTTCCTATGGGTTGCAAACCCCTTCAGCTCCTTCTGTACTCTCTCTAACTCCTCCATTGGGGTTGCTGCACTCAGTCCAATGTTTAGCTGTGAGAATCCACCTCTGTATTTTCCAGGCTGTGGCAAAACCTCTCAGGAGACAGCTATATCAGGCTCCTGTCAACAAGCACTTCTGGGCATCCTCAAATAGTGTCTGGTTTTGGTGTCTGTATATGGGATGGATCCCCCTGGTGGGGCAGTCTCTGGATGGTCTGTCCTTCAGTCTATGCTCCACACTTTGTCTTCATATCTCCTCCCATGAGTGTTTTGTTCCCCCTCCTAAGAAGGACTGAAGTATCCACTCTTTGGTCTTCCTTCTTCTTAAGATTCACATGGTCGGTCTGTGAATTGTATCTTGGGTACTCTGACCTTTTGGGTTAATATCCATTTATCAGTGAGTGCATACCATGTGTGCTCTTTTGTGATTGGGTTACCTCACTCAGGGTGATATTTTCTAATTTCATCCATTTGCCTAAGAATTTCATGAATTCTTTGTTTTTAGTAGCTAAGTAGTACACCATGGTGTAAATGTACCACATTTTCTATATCCATTCCTCTGTTAAAGTACATCTGGGTTTTCTCCAACTTCTGGCTGCTATAAATAAGACTGCCATGAGCATAGTGGAGCATGTGTCCTTATTATATGTTGGAGCATCTTTTGATTATATGCCCAGGAAGGTATAGCTGGGTTCTCAGGTAGTACTATGTCCAATTTTCTGAGGAACTGCCAGACTGATTTCCACAGTAGTTTTACTAGATTTCAATCCCACCAACAATGGAGGAGTGTTCCTCTTTCTACACAACCTCGCCAGCATCAGCCATCACCTGAGGTTTTTAATCTACTTTTATTATATCCTTTTTATTATATTTGGTTGTTGTCTCTGAGAGGTGTGTTATTTTCTAAAAGGAAGAAAGGACATATAGATCTTGCAGAGACAGGAAGTAAGAACCGGGAGGCATGGAGGGAGCAAAAACTGTGGTCAGGATGTATGGTATGAAAGAAGAATCTATTTTCTATAAAAGCGGCAACCAACTAACTGGGAAATGATCTTTACCAACCCTACATCTGACAGAGGGCTAATATCCAATATATACAAAGAATTCAAGAAGTTAAACCCCAGAGAGGCAAGTAACCCTATTAAAAAATGGGGTACAGAGCTAAACAAAGAGTTCTCACCTGAAGAATATCTAATGGCTGAGAAGCACCTAAAGAGATGTTCATCATCCTTAGTCATTAAGGAAATGCAAATCAAAACAACCCTGAGATTCCATCTCACACCGGTCAGAATGGCTAAGATCAAAAACACAGGAGACAGCAGTTGTTGGTGAGGATGTGGAGAAAGAGGAACACTCCTCCACTGCTCATGGAATTGCAAGCTGGTACAACCACTCTGGAAAGCAGTCTGGCGGTTCCTCAGAAAACTGGGCATGACACTCCTGGAGGATCCGGCTATACCACTCCTGGGCATATACCCAGAGGCTTTTCCTGCATGCAATAAGGACACATGCTCCACTATGTTCATAGCAGCCTTATTTATAATAGCCAGAAGCTGGAAAGAACCCAGATGTCCCTCACTGGAGGAATGGATTCAGAAGAAGTGGCATATTTACACAATGGAATACTACTCTCCAATTAAAAACAATGAATTCACGAAATTCCTAGGCAAATGGTCAGAACTTGAAAATATCATCCTTAGTGAGGTAACCCAATCACAAAAGAACACACATGGTATGCAGTCACTGATAAGGGGACATTAACCCAGAATCTCGGAATACCCTAGACACAATTCGCATATCAATAGATTTCTAAGAAGATGGAAGGAGAGACCCCTGGTCCTGGAAAGACTGGATGTAGGAGAATGCCAGGACAGAGAAGCAAGAGGGGTTGAATGGGGAAAAAAGGGAGGGAAGGGGGCTTATGGGGCTTATGGGGAGGGAGGAAACGGGAAAGGGGAAATGATTTTTGAATGTAAATAAAAAAACTTAGAAAATAAAAAAAAATGTGGGGTTTTTTTTCTAAAATATATTTAAATAAACTACCTGAAAGTTTTGAAAGAATATGAAACCTCTCTGGAGTCAACTTCCTTGCATATATATTTTTTTTCCTCCAAGTCCAGCTGCTTTTATTATTGAGCTTTAGAAGACTAAGGTTGAGCAATGAGATTCCAGAGATCCGTGAATTAAAGAATATGCTTAGCTCACTTATAAAAGGAGGCAATACATCTACGGGGAAGATCAAGTTTCTGCAAAGCTACAAACAGCTACCATACTATGTGCTGAATACTATGAATTTGACCTAAATTAATTTGCTACATTTATAAACATATCAATACCTGTCAAATATGTATGTGTGTTCATGTGTGTGTGTGTATATGTGTAGATACATGTTTGTGCTCAGATACAAGTCTATTTGTCTATGCACATGTTTGGTTCTTATAGGGCAGACAATCTTTGGCATCATTATTCAAATGTCATCCACCTTGATTTTTGAGACAAAATCTCTCTTGGGACCTTTTGTTTGCCCATTTTACCAGACAAACTGGTCATGTAGCCCCAGAAATCTGCCTATTGCTGCCTCCATGGTCAGTGGTGAGATTACAAGAACATACCCTATAACTAATTCTTTAGATCATTTTGTCCTGCTTTCTGGGAGCTCACATCCTCCTACGTGGGTATCAAGCATTTTTTTCTACTGTTATCTCCATTACCTGTTGATGGTACTCATCATCATTTTCCCATGACTCTTAGCATATTATGATCCCAGTGTTAACAGGTACTCCAGACAGTTCCACATTTAAGATCTCATATTCTTTCCCTCTGTTCAAACTGTCTCCCAGGAAAACAGTAGGATTATCATTTGCCTGCTGCAGACTGCCACTTCTAAGTGTGTTTATCTGTCTGACATGTGATGCTTATGAAACCATCCCAGTGTTCATTACTTCCTAGGGGTAAATGGAGGTATAGGGTTATAAATCAGATGGCAAACTTGAGAGGAAGAACTACAATTAGTTAAATAGTTATTGTACCCAAAAGAACTTAATAGACTCAGCTTATCTTCATAATCTTCATTTTTAGCTGCATTGGCAGTGTCATTACCACTGCAGTTATGTAGTGAAAAGCTCTTGTTTCTTATCACGTTCCACAGTATTCCGTGGTATACTATACTGGCTACCTCCACATTCTCTCTGTTTTATACTCCTTGTGTTAGTGTGCTTTCATTACCTACCATCATACACACACACACACACACACACACACACTGTATGTGTGTGTGTGTGTGTGTGTATATATATATATATACATATATATGTGTATATATATATGTATGTATATATATATATATATATATATATAGAGAGAGAGAGAGGGAGAGAGAGAGAGAGAGGGAGAGAGAGAGAGAGAGAGAGGAGCCTATGCACTTAACTTTTATATCCTAATTATAAACTTCATGAATAAAGAGATACCACATATTTTGTTCTCATGTGCCTGACAAATGCTCTCCTTAAACAAATGCTTTAAGAAAATTTTACAATTAATAGGTGAGTATATAAATAATATATTTTCTTTCTGAAAGCTGTCTAGACTCTGCCAGTGAAACATGTCATTCTTATGTGTAGCTGTGATTTTCAGGGAGTTTGTGTGTGTAGAGTACACGTGTGTGCCTATGGGAGTCTTCTCACATACCTGTGTACATGTGGAAGCCGGAAATCAATACTGAGTCTTCTACTGTTCTCCACCTCAGCTTTGGAAACAAAGTCTTTCAGTGAAAATAAAGGTTAGACAGCAAGTCTGCCTCTGTTCTTCCACTCCTAAGATTACACGTATTTCCTGCAACACCCAGCCTTTATGTGGGTGCTTGGGGATCTAACAGCAAGCACTTTATCCACTAAGCCATCTTCCCAAACATAGAGTTAAATTGTTGTTGTTGTTGTTGTTCAACATTTTCTGAACTACCCTAAGCTTTATGGAAAAATAGTTTTACAATGTTTCATTCTATGTACCCTCTAGCTCTTGTCCATACATCAATAGTACCCTACGCTACAAATGCCAATAATGATGCCCTTGATGACAGAAAAGGCATTTATAATCAAGGAATGAAACCTTGGCTATAGTTTTACTTCTTCCTTTCCTGGGACCATTTTTACACAAAGATATATTATTGGGATTTTTAATTTTTTTGTTAATCATTCCATTCATTTACATCTCAAATGATATCCCCCTCAACAATCCCCCAACCCATATTCCCTCCCCTCCCTCCGTTTTGCCTCTATGAGGGTGCTCACCCACCCACACCCACCCCACAGCTCCATTGTAACAGATGTACAGAATGAGTATGCCAAGAAATATAATGCCCTACAAAATGAAAACCATAAATAATAATGCTGATCTGTCTCATATTTAATCAGATTGTAAGCTGGTATTATGTTGTATTCTATTAGGGAGTTAAGCAAAATTAAAATAGGTATATTTGGACTGGAGATATGGCTCAGTGGTTAAGAGTTAGAACTTAGCAGAAAATGGACTTAAATGGGATGTTCTCAAACAATTAAACATTAATGACTAAGAAACATTTTTTGTTTTTGTTTCATTTTGTTTGGTTTTTTGAGACAGAGTATCTTTGTGTGGCCCTAGCTGTCCTGGAATTCTCCATGTAGACCAGGCTGGCCTTGAACTTAGAGTTTTGCCTGACTCTCCCTCCTAAATGCACTACTTTGACTTGTCCTCTTGCCCAAATCAGAATAGTTAAGGGAAAGAAAAGTTGAGAGAGAGAGAGGGAGAGAGAGAGAGAGAGAGAGAGAGAGAGAGAGAGAGAGAGAGAGAGAGAGAGAGAGAGAGAGGAGGGAGGGAAGAAGGGAAGGAGGTAGGAAGGAAGGAAGGGAAGAATGATGATGATAAATGCTGGCATGGATCAAGGAAAGGTCAACACTTATGGTAGAGCAAACTGATGCAGTCAGTAAGAAAGCCAGTATGATGTTCCTCTAAAAGCTAGGCATAGATCTGCTGTATGATCACTGTATTTCCAAGGGATCCCACATCCTATTCTAGAGATGCCTGCTCATTCATGTTCTTTGCTGCTCTAGTCACAATAGCCAGACAATGGAAACATCTCAGATGTCCAACAGGTAAATGGATAGTGAAACTATGTTACATTTACCCAATGGAATCTTATTCAGGTGTTTAGAAAAGTGAAGTCGGTATGAACATAGTGGAGCATGTGTCCTTATTGCATGCAGGGAAAGCTTCTGGGTATATGCCCAGGAGTGGTATAGCTGGATCCCCCAGGAGTGTCATGCCCAGTTTTCTGAGGAACCCCCAGACTGCTTTCCAGAGTGGTTGTATTAGCTTGCAATCCCACCAGCAGTGGAGGAGTGTTCCTTTCTCCACATCCTCACCAACAACTGTTGTCTCCTGTGTTTTTGATCTTAGCCATTCTGACAGGTGTGAGATGGAATCTCAGGGTTGTTTTGATTTTCATTTCACATATCAATAGATTTTCAAGAAGATGGAAGGAGAGACCCCTGGTCCTGGAAAGACTGGATGTAAGGGAATGCCAGGACAGAGAAGCAAGAGGGAGTTGAATGGGGAAAAGAGGGAGGGAAGGGGGCTTATGGAACTTTCAGGGAGGGAGGAAACAGGAAAGGGGAAATGATTTGGAATGTAAATAAAAAACTTAGAAAAGAAAAAAGAAAAAAAAGAAAAATGAAGTCGATACGATCAATGGAGCAGCTGGGAGGAGTCTTCCCTTCCAGCCGCCATTTGCAGCAGGGAACCAGACAGCTCCAAAGCCTTCTGTGCTTAGCCCACCAGAAGAGAATGATCTCCCAGCAGCAATTTCACTTCTGAGTGCAGAGGTGAGATCTCCACCTTTTCTCTGAAGGGGTACAGCTGGGAGTGCACAGGGCATATGATCATTGGAGCAGCTGGGACAGGAGTCTTCCCTTCCAGCCGCCATTTGCAGCAGGGAATCAGACAGCTCCACAGCCTTCTGTGAACAGACCCTGACAGAAGAGAGTTGGTCTCCCAGGAGTACAGACACAGGTTTACAGGCCCATAGAAGGGGCAATCTCCAGCCAGAGACAACAAGACCAACTAACACCAGAGATAACCAGATGACCAAAGGCAAGAGCAAGAACCCTACCAACAGAAACCAAGGCTACTTGGCAACATCAGAGCCCAGTTCTCCCACCACAGCAAGTCCCAGATGCCCCAGCACACTGGAAAAACAAGAGTTGGATTTAAAGTCTCTTCTCATGATGCTGTTAGAGGACATCAAGAAGGATATAAATAACTCCCTTAAAGAAATACAGGAGAACATGGGTCAAATGGTAAAGGCCCTTAAAGAGGAAACACAAAAATCCCTGAAAGAAATACAGGGGAACATGGGTGAACAGGTAGAGGCCCTTAAAGAGGAAACACAAAAATCCCTGAAAAAATTACAGGAGAACACAAACAAACAAGTGAAGGAACTGAACAAAACCGTCCAGGATCTAAAAATGGAAGTAGAAACAATAAAGAAATCACAAAGGGAGACATCTCTGGAGATAGAAAATCTTGGAAAGAATTCAGGAGTCATAGATGCAAGCATCAACAACAGAATACAAGAGATACAAGAAAGAATCTCAGGTGCTGAAGATACCATAGAAAACATTGACTCAACAGTTAAAGAAAATGCAAAATGCAAAAAAGCTCCTGAGCCAAAACATCCAGGAAATTCAGGACACAATGAGAAGACCAAACCTAAGGATTATAGGTATAGAAGAGAGTGATTTCCAACTTAAAGGGGCCAGTAAATATCTTCAACAAAATTGTAGAAGAAAACTTCCCTAACCTAAAGAAAGAGATGTCCATGAACATACAAGAAGCCTACAGAACTCCAAACAGACTGGACCAGACTAGAAAGTCCTCCCATCACATAATAATCAAAACACCAAATGCACTAAACAAAGAAAGAATATTAAAAGCAGTAAGAGAAAAAGGTCAAGTAACCTATAAAGGCAGGCCTATCAGAATTACATCAGACTTCTCACCTGAGACGATGAAAGCCAGAAGATCCTGGGCAGATCTCATACAGACCCTAAGGGAACACAAATGCCAGCCCAAACTACTATACCGAACAAAACTCTCAATTACCATAGATGGAGAAACCAAGATATTCCATGATAAAACCAAATTTACACAATATCTTTCCACAAATCCAGCCCTACAAAGGATATTAGATGGAAAAAGCCAACATGAGGAGGGAAACTACACCTTAGAAAAAGCAAGAAAGTAATCTTTTCCAAACAAACGCAAAAGAAAGCAACCACAGAAACATAAAAAGAACATCAAAAATAACATGAAACAACAATCACTATTCCTTAATATCTTATAATGTCAATAGACTCAATTCCCCAACAAAACACATAGTCTAACAGAGATGTTTTTCATGTGGATCTTCGATTTTATCAGGAAATGTTTGTGACTCCTCTTTCAATTCAGTAATGCTCTTTGTGTCTACCATTTTGACTGTATTATTTTCCATAATAATCTTTAATTTTAACATTTTTTTCAATGTATTTCTTCGATTTTGTCAGAGGTGTTTTTCATGTAGATCTTTTGGTTTTGTTGGTGTTTGTAGTTTCACTCTCAATCAATTTAGGAATGTTTTTGTGCCTACCATTTTGTCGGTATAATTGGTAATCTTCAATTTATCGTTTCTCTGTATTTTTCTTCAATTTTGTCGGAAGTATTTTCTATGTGGATCTTCAGTTTTATCAGACAATATCTATAATTTTACTTTCAATCAACTTAGGAACATTTTTATATCTTCCATTTTATCTGTATAATTTTCCATATAATAGTCAGTTTTACCATGTTTCACTATATATTTCTTGAATTTTTTCAGGAATATTTTCCTTGTAGATCTTCAATTTTATCAGAAAGTGTTTATAATTCCACTTTCAAAAAACATAGGAACATTTTTACGCCTACCATTTTATCTGTATAATTTTTCAATGAAATACTCAATGCATTTTTTATATATTTCTTCAATTTTATCAGAGATATTTTCCAGGTAAATCTTCAAGTTTATCAGAAAATGTTAATAATTTCACTTTCAATCAACTTATAAATATTTTTATGCCTACCATTTTATCTGTATAATTTTCCATGATAGTCTTCAATTTTAATGTTTTTCCATATATTTTTTTCAGTTTTATCAGAAATATTTTCCATGTAAATCTTCAATTTTATCAGAAAATGTTTATAATTCTACTTTCAATCTAGTTAGGTATATTTTAATTCCTGCCAATTTATCTGTATAAATTTCTTCAATTTTATCAGAGATATTTTCCATGTAAATCTTCAATTTTATCAGAAAATGTTTTTACTTCTACTTTCAATCAATTTAGGAATATTTTTATGCCTACTATCTTATCTGTATAATTTTTCATGAAATAGTCAGTTTTAACGTGTTTTTCTATATATATCTTGAGTTTTATCAGAAATATTTTCCTTGTAAATTTTCAATTTTATCAGAAAATGTTTATAATTCCACTTTCAATCAACTTAGGCATATTTTTATGCCTACCATTTTATCTGTATAATTTTTCCATGAAATAGTCAATCTTAACGTGGTTTTCTACATATTTCTTCAATTTTATCAGAGATATTTTCCATGTATATTTACACAATGGACTACTACTCAGCAATTAAAAACAATGAATTCATGAAATTCTTAGGCAAATGGGGAACAGGGGGAGGGAAGTGGGCTTATGGGACTTTCGGGGAGGGGGAACTGGAAAAGGGGAAATCATTTGGAATGTAAATAAAAAATATAGAAAATAAAATAAAAAATTTAAAAAAAAAGAAAAATAAAGTCATGAAAATCTCAAGTAAATTGACAGAGATGGAAATGACCATTCTGAGAAAAGTAACTGAGACGCAGAAAGATAAGCATGACATCATCAGCTCCTTGTGAAATTGCGTATGATGCATATGAGATGTTTTCTCTCAGGTTTGCATGGTCCTTGGAGAGTGCTGTTTCTCCCTACTCTGTTCTTGTTCCAAGACAGGGAGCTTCCACTTCCCATGTCTGTTTTCTCAGCCCTTAAGCTTAGTGAACTGTGCATTTTCTTCTCAAAGAATTCTGTTCATTCAGCTTTTGCATTATCTTGCTGGTTGTTGTTGTTGTTGTTGTTGTTGTTGTTGTTGTTGTTGTTTGTAACCAAGAATTCTGACTTGTCCAGATTTTACTGCCCTGGTCCTCACTATTTTAATGATTTTTTTATTTCCATTTTATTAAGAAAGGAAAGACTTACAGTTATGAGTATGCACATTTTCACCAAGTTCTAAATACTTCTTGCTCTTGTATGGCTCACCTCTATTAAATAATGGCCTTATTGTTCAACAATAAATTTATAAGGTACATATTATTAATAATATCATAATGTGCGATATAAGGTTAAAAGGTCACATGGTTGCTGAGGAGGTTGTGGACTCCTGATGAAATTCAGGACCTGTGAGTGTCACTATCAAACAACTTTTACTATTCTCACCTTTTTTTATTGAGTTCTCTCCCTTCAAATCACAGAAAGGATATTAGCTTGCTCCTATTTGAGGGAATAGCTTTTCAGTGAGAGCACTTTTCCACTTCCCTTGTTTCCTCTGTTTTCAGTTTTGCCTTCATTTATTCATAAATAACACTTAATATTGCATCTACCCTCACAGATGCAGAGAACACAGTAGTGGTTCTGGTTCCAAGGAAGGGGGGGGGTGGGAAAGGTGATGACACTTCAAAATAGCACACTGTTGACATTAACATTATCACAATTCACCATAAATGAATCTTTATTTCAAGTGAAATCAGTAAAACAAAAACCACAGAATCATAACAAAAAGTACACCAAGAAAATGGAGTCAGATATCTTTTCTGTGGGGCAAAGGAAACCTGTCCTGGAGTGTGGTTGATGTACTCAGTAACCCTCAGGTGGAAAGAGTCTAAGAAGACCCAGAGGTGGTGGAGGACCCCAAGAAAACTGCAGGACACAACAGGACTGATGAACAATGAGCTCAAAGATACTGTGGCAGTATGCACAGGACCTTCCCAGGATCCTAACCGAGAGAAGGTGAGTGGCCACAAAATTCCACCCCTAACCAAGAAACTATTTAAAACTGACACGTGCATGGAGAAGAAATATTTTTTTCTTTCTTCTTTCTTCCTTTCTTTTCTTTTTTCTTTCTTTCTTTTTTGATTGTTTAACATTTCATTGAAATTAAAAGCCATATTTTCTCCATATTATCTACAGATCTTGTTTACTGTGAGGTAACTGCAGTGACTATGCAAGTGAGGCTATCTCTTAGAAGCTCTGATTTCAGTTTGGGATACATAAAACAACTGGGAAAAGTGTTATCATATTTAATTCAGTTAAGAACATGCACTCACCATAGTTTCTACTGTTTCATCAGGCCTTCAGACTGTACAAGACTTCCAGTTCCTCACAGTCCTGACAGTATTTTGACTTTTTATAAAGCCTCACTTTATTCTTTTTATTTGTGTGTGTGTGTGTGTGTGTGTGTGTGTGTGTGTGTGTGTGTAATATTGTCAAATATCTTAGCTAACCACCACAGAGGCCAGAAGAAGCTTTTGGACGTCCTGTAGCTACAGTTACAGGCAGTTGTGAGGAGACTAACATGGATGCTGGAGATGGAATTAATTGGAAAGTTAGCAGGTACTCTTGATCTCTCTACCATACTTACACTATTTTGCTTAATGCTCTCCTACCACGTATGAGTGATATACCATTGTAGGTTTTATTTTCATTCCCCTGATAATCAAAAAGCCATCCATTATTATACTAGTTAACTGTTTTATGTTTCCTTTGGGAAACATCAGTTAAAATCCTCTGACGATGTTTTCAGATAATTTACAATTTTGGCACTAAAGTTTAAGATTACTCAACATTTTTGAAATTAGCCCTTTTCCTTTCAAATTGCTTGAGGATACCACCAGCATCTTTCTCAGGTAGCCAAATTCTGCAATTGCTTCTTGAATGCTGACTCTTCTGGTATATCTAGGATTATACTCTTAATATTGAGGAAGATGACAGCCTGTTCTTTTCATTGGAACACATGAACAGAAATGACCAGGAGTCATTGAGAGGCTAATACTGCTAAGACCCACTGCCAATAACACTAAGTCTCACCTTTATCTCTCTTGACCTTATCCAAAGTCGAGGCCACAATAGCTTGTTCTTTACAACAGCAGTCTCCTCACACAGGTCTAGGTAACATAGATGAACATGTCTGATGTAGACATCTTTCAATTAAGGGTGGTTCCTAGAATTGTGTTCTTATTGCTGATTTAAGTTTTCTTGTTTCTTTCTATAATCCCTAGTTTAACAGCTTTCCTTGGTTTGTGTCTTAATTCTGCCTAATTGAACAATGTGCCTTACTCACAAATCTCTTAGTTGCTATAACTATTGAGTGTAATATCAATATAAATTATGTGAGCAGAACTGGGTACTTCTATGTTTAAAATTTTTTCTGTCACTTGGGATAATTCACAGTAAAGACTCTTATCCTAATATCTAATAGGAAACTCCA
Organism: Tokudaia tokunoshimensis; assembly: GCA_036184795.1. NCBI lineage: Eukaryota > Metazoa > Chordata > Mammalia > Rodentia > Muridae > Tokudaia > Tokudaia tokunoshimensis. Next base: position 30,825,213 of record BTHU01000016.1, on the reverse strand, counting down.
GAAATTTCCAGTGTGGTTGCAAACAGCCTTCATTTTGGTCAATTTCTATTATCAATCATTACATTACTAAGCAATTTCATGGGTCATAAACCTTTTGAAATCCAGTAGAATCATTTATTTAATTCATTTGTCAGCCATTCGAAAAAGATTTTTATCTTTATGCTAAGAGTTAATTGCTAGGATAGAATTCAAAAGCAAACCTTTATGGCCAGGGCCAAGGTTCATCAGGTACAAACACTTGTCTCCATTTCTGATGACCTGATTTGATCTCTGAAAGGCATGACAGAAGTCGAAATAGATTCCTTAGGTTATCTTCTCACCGTTTTGGGTGCTCTGTAACACACACACACACACACACACACACACACACACACATATTAAGTACCTGATTAAACAATTTGAGATGAATTACTTTATTGACATGGGTTTCCAAGAACAGTCTTAGAATTTTCATAAAGCAGTTCCTTCACAAATGATACATTTGATTTTTGAGGATTTCTGTCAATATTTTTGACCAGTATTACTGAATCTAAATTATACTTTGGGTTATTAGTGATATAAACTTGATACGATGGCATCAGAAATGGGAAAGAGGAGAAAAGAGTAGTAAAAGAAAAACTAAGCATCTGGCACAAATGGAGTAAGGGAGCAATTTATACAAAAAGCTAAAGTTTTCCATTACCAGTTTGGGACCACTGTTGGGAGAGCTGTCTATGATAGCTAATATGTCTGTGGAATCTCTTTATCTTGCCTATAACATGTCTTCTTTCAATGTAAGTCTTATTTGCATCAGGCCTGGGGTCTGTTGTATTTGGCTAATGACTCAGTTAGATGAGCTGAACAATCTGTTCCAACTTCATTGCCTTGTCATTTCTTTGCTTTTGCAACTACTCTAAAACCTTAGTTCCCACTTCCTAAATAGCCCATGGAAGTGTACACAGTGGTAGTCAAACAGGAAGGGAATATTTAAGAACCTAAACTCAGCCTTGAAATTGGAGGGGAAAATATAAATATGTATTAGAAGAACTTTGCTTACAAGGAAGAGAACATGCAGGTAAAAGTGCCCTAATCAGTAAAAAGAAAACTAATAGCTTTTTCTCATTGTGACAAAAGGTCTGGAACCAAGGCTATTTCAGTGTCTGTATAAAAATTCAGCAGTGAAACCAAGATGCATCTTTGTGATAACTTTCCCCTCTGCCATACTTAGATTACTAGAGTTACTCTTAATTTTTCTCCTGGGGGTTTCAAGAAAGTCATCACAGCTTCATCTCAGTAAAGCACGGCAAGGTGAGGATTTTATTTTCATGAGTTTTTATATCAGGGAATAAAGTATTTTCCAGAAACTGTAGAACTACTTACTATTTGGGACTCATATCCAGACCCTAAGCATTAGAGTAGTAAGGATGAGAGCTGAAGATATCTTTAGCCTCAGCAAGTAGCCCACAATTCTGACAGGAAGACAGTATGGAGGAGCATAAAAGGTGTGTGTGAGCAGTGAATGAGCAAGGCTCATATTTTGTCACCTGACATAAGACATATTTCCACAGGGCTTCCAATTTAACACTCATGTCATCTAGTATGGTTTTTGATAGTTCCTAAGTATTCTCGAATAAATTACCCCTTTCATCTTCACATTACTTTGAAATATAGATTCTTCATTCCATTTTTTTTACCAGAAAATTTAACTTAAAATAAAATAGTAGAACACAAATTAAAATATCTTCACTTTTGTAACTACAGTGAAACATAAGTTTGAAACTCATTGACGTTGATTAGGACTGGGATGAAGACATTTAGCCAGAGACTCAATGAGGGTAATCAATTTCGACATAGCCAGATAGCAACCAAAACTTCCTTAATGATCAAGGGAAAGAGGGAGTGAGTAAACAAGAAACAATTAGAGCTGCAGAAATCGCCATTTCTCACATATGAGCTCACAGAGAATGAAGTAGCAAGCATAGGTCCTATAATTATATTCCAAGTCCTCTGCATATAGATTATGGTTATTAGCTTGCCATTTTTTGTGGGACTCCCCACTATGAGACAAGTGGGCCTCTAAACCTTTGCTGGCTCTTAGGCCTCTGTTCTTCCTGTTGAGTTGCCACGTCTAACTTCAACATGACAGTTTATGCTTCGTCTTATTGTGTTTTATTTTGTCTTGCTTGGTTGTCATCTCTGGGAGGCTTGTTCTTTTCTGATGAGAGACAGATGGGGGTTGATCCAAAGGGGAGGGGAGGAAGGAGAAAAAAACAGGAAGAAAAGGGGGGAGGGGAGACTATGTTATTATATGAGAAGGAAATCTGTTGTCAATAAAAATAGAAAGGAAAAGAAAAGAAAAGAAGAGGAGAGAGAAGAAGAGAAAAGAAATGACCATTTTTAACAAGGAACCTAAAAAAAAGCATAGCTAAGAAGCTTGATTTCACAGGACTAATTAGGCACCTAATGTATACAAGATGGGCTATGGAGAAAACAAACGTGAATTGAACTCAGTCTAGTCTTCGGGAAGCAGAGTCCAACACTAATCAGTAAGTGTTCTACCTGAAATTAGAATAGGACTATGCTACAAGCTCATGAGGAAAGATGAAAGATGTACGAATACCTTAGAGAGCAGTCAGCATCATGTTTAGCCTTGACGAAAAGATTTCGATTAGTGAGCAAATGAGAGGTGGCCATAAAGTTCTTGGCTGTGAGAGGCAGACTGGGATATGCAGAAGAATGAAGGTGAAGCCTAGAATTGGTTGTGTGATCATATGGATAGGAATTAGGGAGTAGGAAGGCTGGAGGATGGTTGTTAAAGACACAAAGAAGCAAATTACAGAGACAGAATAGAGGTAGGCTGTTCAGAAAACCCAAATGGTATCATGAGTGTGTGCCACAGAACCAAGGGGCATACAGAGTAGTCATGGAAACTACGGTGGATGGGTGGTTAGGAGGGTAACATATAAGAAAGAGGAAGACTGGCCTTTAGATAGACAAGATATTATAAGACAATAAGACAGTATAGAAAGGTAGTAATAGACATGGAATTCACGAAAGATTAGATTATCTGGTCTTGTGTAGCAGAATGAAAGGTTAAAAAGGCAGCAACTGCAGAGCTAGCACGGCACATGCTCAAGAGCAAAACGGTGGAGGAACTGAACTTGAAAGAAATATATTTCTTCTAATGCTTCTGAACCAATGAGTCATGGGGTAGCTCGATATTCTTCTGTTTTTGGAGGCTCTGTAATGTTTCCCTATGTTATCTTATATGACACCAACAGTGTACAAGAGCAAGTTATTTTAGGAGCTTTTAAATGAACTATTATTCAGCTAAGAAAAGAATACAATTATTTTGCCAACAGCATAGATGGAACTCAGGGAGTATATTATGTGAAATCACCTAGGAACAGAGACAAGACCACATGCCCTCAATTGTTTGTGGAAGCTATAAAAGTGGTCACAATGAAATAGAAAGTAGAATAATGGTTTCTAGAGACTAGGAATAATCCAAGATGCAGGGATGGACAAAGATTAGAAGATAAATATTAAAGTACAGCTTGAAAAGAGCAACCTGTTGTGTTATATGCCACCGCAGAGCAATTACAATTTTAACCATGTATGATATTTCCTTTGAAAACTAGAAGAACCCAAAGGTTTCTAACAGATAAAAATGAGAAATGCCTGAGAAGTCAAGATTAATAACCCTGCTTTGATCATTACACATTGTGGTCAGGTATTGAATTGAACCCCACTTCATAAATATGTGCAAGTATATATGCCAATTAACTTATAAGTTGAAAATCTCCAGAAATAGATGAGAGGATGTAGGTAGAGAATTACAGAAATGTTAGGAGAATTTCTCAATGTTCTAGCTGAAATATTAGAAGAAATTTATGTAATTCAGAGAAATGAATGTGGTTAGAAAATTGGTTTGGAAAGTTCAACCCTATTTGAGGCTGATATATACTAAATGTGTGAGGATGATAAAAGAGAGGTAAGGTGTATATTGAAGTGATAGTACTAGCGATATAAGAATGGAAACAAGAAAAACTCTTGCATAGATGATTACAGCAGAAGATGAGGATGTTAGGACAGAGGTGAGATGAATGCTTTAAAGACCCCACATATTGGAATCCATAAGAATTTATCGTAGAGTTTAAAACTCCAGTTACCTAGCAGAAAAATGTATTTTTTAAAAGCATTAACATGAGGCTGAGAATGAACCCTCAGCTGGCAGAGGGTTGACCTGGAGACAATCTTAAGCATCACATAAAGCAAGCTGGTGGTCCATGCCTATATCGCAAGCACCCTGGAGGTGGTAGTCAGGAGCATCTGGGGTTCGGGGCCATCCTAAGCGACATTGTGTGTTAGAAGCCAACCTGTGCTATTGGAAACACTGCATAAAAACAAACAAGCCACTGCTTGGGGAGGAGAGGGTAAGGAATGGGAAGGACAGAAGAGAAGAGAACATTGCAGAAAGCAGAAAGAGAATAGCAAAGGCAGGAGGGAAAGATAATGCTTTAATATATTGAGAGGACAGCATGGGAAATCGCCACATTTTCTAAATGTTTAATTTAAAAAATAAGTGAACGGGAAACCTTTTATATATTTTTATATAAAATGTAATTGCATCACTTCCCACCTTTCCTTTTTCTCTCTCCAACAATTCCCATTCCTTCCTTCCATTCTTTCCCATGTCCCCTACCCTCAATCCCTCTGAAAATTATGGCCTCTTTTTCTTTTTATCTCATTTTGAAATCGTTTTGATGCCTGTTTTTCCCCCTGAGGATAATCACTGTGTTCTGCCCTCCTTCCAACCTTCAAGCTGCTGTGCTTTCAAGATGCTTGAAAGGGAACATTTTCTAAAATACCTCTATACGTTTTATCTTCTTGCCCGTGTGTGTCATCATAAAATTTTGATTGTAGTCCTCAAATTCAGTAGCCCAGACTTGACTAAGTGTGGTGAAACTCTGATAAAATGACAGAGAGACGGGTCAAACAGAAGAAAAAGAGGAATATTTCCACCCTCAAGGCCTAGATGGGAGTTGCTTAGGGACATGAACACAGCCCCAAGTCTCTAACTATGCAAGTGGACAGAATCTATGGGTGAGTACCCTGGGGTCTGCAGAAGTTACTTGTATTTTGTCCCACTTGGGATTACTGTTTAATAGGGGTACTAGAGAACACAGTCATTGTCACAGGACATCTTTGATGTGAAGTTTTGAGGGAGTTACTTCACCTTCTTGGCATCCATTCATTTCCCCAGATGTTGGGGGGATGAGTGGGATCATCTTAAGAAGAGGGTCACACACCTTGGTGAACTGTGATTTACGGTGCTTTATGGGCTGCCTCCAGTTGCACAGTTTTGACCTTTCAGAATCTGAACCACAAACAGATAACTGATGTCCTCTAAGGATTTTGAGAAGATCCAGGCTGTCACCATGGACTTCAGCCAACTCCTATCATTATCCAATCACCTCATCTTTCCTGATAACTTGATGCTCAGCTCCCAGTCCCCTCAAACAGATGAATCTGTAAATAATCTTGATTCTTTTGCTTCCTAGTGAAGATAAGAGACATTTTTAGTCCATGGGTCATCTGGAACAGCTGAGAATAGGCAAAAGGGAGGAAGCAGTCCTTGTATACTATAATCACGTGAGGAGCAAATCTAAATTGAATGGCAACAGCACAAATGGCTAAGAGGCTCCTGCTATAACAGCCTGGCTCAGGCCCTTAGTAGCTCTTCAGAGAGAAGACAGAGGTAGCATGAAGAATGAAGCAGCCATCTGTGGAAATGGAGCAAGACCTGGTGATGCCCCTGGTTTCAATTCATGACTGCACAGCTTGACAGAAAAGCCATTTAAGCATGCTGAGTCTCGTTTCTCATTGGACGTGGGAATCATAACTCATTCTCCTTGGAATGACTGTGATGGTTAAAGGTTAAATGACCAGTGCAGTCCAGGCAAATGTCACGTGTCCTTCCTCTGTTCTAGCTCTTCCTCTGTTTTCCCTCCCCTGTACCTTTTCATGCCGACTGAGAACATCACAACATTGTACCACAGTATTTTATTCAGCTTCCTTCCCCTTCTTCTTGAAGCAGTTCCTGGTAATGAAAATTCCCTGACAACAGAATTCTTATGGAACTATAATGAGAGCCATAATATTGGACAAGAATACTGATTAGTCAGGATGGATGTTGGCCAGTATACCACAGTCTATCCTCCAAGTCCTATCTTTAGGAGTCTGAGTTGGGGGAACTCTTTCATGGCTTCATGCAGATCCCTTGGAGGACAGTGATTAGCAGATCACTGGAGTCTTTGGCTCTCTCCAATTAGGGCTTTTGCCCTTGGTGATCCTGAGTTACTCCTTCCTATTAATATCAGGCTTTTATGTCCTGGCCATTGCATCTTCAGTAACCATATAAATCAACACATGACAGGATCTAGGGCCTACCCAGAATTTAGCCAAAAATACATCTATTGAACGCAGATCTGATTCTTCTTTATCTTTCTAAGTTTTCCTCCAACTTAATCTATAATTCTAAGTGGATTTACTTCTGGAATGTTGTTGTACAAGAGCTATAACCATAAAGAGCAGAGAGGTTCTGGAAATGAACAGATGAAATCATGGGGAGGAGACAAGGATTTTTCTCTCTGGTAGTTGTAAAATGAAAGTGAGAGTTAATCCTTTCTTCAGTAAACTTTATTTTTATAAAATTGTGTTGATTTGTGTTTACAACACAAATTTCTGTCTTGAACAATTTGGGGTGTGCTCAGTGAAATGATCTCCAAGACAATAACTTCATTTTGTCCTCTCAAAATTTCTCTGTGTTATTCTACACTCAGCAGAAATTTCATCAGCGATGTCAAAGGCAGAAATAATTTTAAAAACGGAAGCTTTGGCATTGTCTGACCTTCTAGGAAATAGGGCAGATCTAGATTTGTGATCACCTGAACAAATACGTCAAGGACCTGCCCTCTGGGTGTCATTTAGCTGGCCATGCAGGGAGAGGAGTTCGGTGCATAGGAATGTGGAAACAGTGGCTGAGATGTGAGTGGATGAAGGAATAGAAGCCGCCTTCTCCTCAGTAGCTAATAAAAGGTGGAAACACCCGTCAACTCTTGTATTAAATTTTATTTTTTAATGCATCAGGGGTTGCACAGAAAATTGGGTTTTGTGGAAGCTAGCAAAGTGGCATATCCATCGCCTTTCCTGGAGAGTTTGACATTTATATTTATGACATTGTTTCAAAACTGACAAGGTGACTTGAATCAAATCCACTTATAGAACTTGGGACCTGCTGCTGTAGGTTCTGTGAATTACAAGTCCACACCTTGGAAAGCGACTAAGTAAATAGCATGTCTTAGGTATCAGTGTCCTGTAAGCCAAGTGAAAATTCTCATTTTGTTTCCCTTCCCACATTAATGAATGAAGAACATTGTCTACAGTGCAGCTGCATAAACTCCCCGGTATGGTTCGCTGCATAAACTCCCCGGTATGGTTCGCTGCATAAACTCCCCGGTATGGTTCTCTGCATAAACTCCCCGGTATGGTTCTCTGCATAAACTCCCCGGTATGGTTCTCTGCATAAACTCCCCGGTATGGTTCTCTTGCTAAAGGAAGCAAAACTAACATGTGTTCAGTTGGCTCTCTCTGCAATGCACACTCATGAAGGAAAATATCAAAATAGTAAGATAAAAGGAGGCTCAGAAGAACATGTGAGTTTTTTGACCAAAAACCAAATCCTAGTTAAGTGGCTAAATGACAGCTACCTCCTGTGGCTGTCCAGTGACTGGTTGACTAGTCGATTTAGTTTGAAAAATTAATAGGAAGCAATATCCCAGGTGGAACTTATGTTGCTGCTTGCCTTTGAGTTCTAATTTGAGGTCTTAGAAAGCTAAGACAGGAAAATTGCTAGATTACAGTAAGTTTGGGCAATACAGTGAGATACTATCTTTTAAAGGGTCTCAATGAGAAAGTGAAACCTTGGTCAAACGAACAGAAAGAAAGGGAAATTCATTTTCACATTGGGATCAAAATTATACTTCTCCCTCAGCAACAAACACATATTCATCAGCACACAGACAAGCCACCTGCACACATACTCATCTGACATATGCCCACATGGTCATGCACACATATGTACAAACATGAATGTTAAAATCTCTCACATCATTTGAGAATAAAGAACTTGACAGGAGAAACACATGTCTATAGAGATGTGTATGAAGCATTTCTTAGAACATTCCTTCCTTTCTACTGAGGTCCTTGCGGAGTACAGAAGTCCTGTTCTTGATCTCTTCAGGAATTATCTTTCTTCATAATACTAGGAACTGTAGATACTTGAAGCAAAATGACCTCATTAAATTCATATTTTCGTCGAGGATAAATAATAGGGTAAGAGAAGGAGATTGAGCTATACATTGTGTGTGTGTGTGTGTGTGTGTGTGTGTGTGTGTGTGTAATGCCAAGTTACTGCAAGAACAAGTTCCAATCTTCTTTTATCTGCTTCTTTGTACATTCTACATAAATTACCTGTTTCACTTCCCTAACACCTTTACAGCATCTCCAAAATCAAATTCCATGCGTGTAAAATAATAAAGTACAGATTATGCACACCTGTTAAGGAGATAGTTCATGCTCCATTTTAAGGAGATAAAGATGCAGTTTATCTAAGGTCACTTTTCAGTAGAACTTAGCACTCATGAGACTGTATTTTGAGCAGCACCTCTGACAGCATTTTACTTGCTATTTCCCCTCTACTGAAGAGTCATGCTTAGCAAGTGATTGATTAAGAATTCGATGGTAGAGTCTGCACCCTTTGATGCATAACAAATACAAGTCTACACTTATCTCATAGACATAGAATTGTGTTTTCTGTGATAAGATCTGACATATTAGAAGATAGGATACTTTAAATCTTGAGACAAATAAATAAATAAATAAATAGATAGATAAATAATAGGGTTTCTGATCCTTAACCCCTTACTTGTCAATCAATTAAATACAATACAAATATTTTCGATGAGAAATGTCCATATGATTAATGTTGGCTATGTAATATGTATAATACATATGTAAATATGTATAAGCTGAATAATCGAGAACTATTTTTTTCTCAACCAAAAAATGATTTGTTTACTTTATAGTCTACCTATAAAATTTCTTTGTGACCAATAATGTATTTAGTGAAATAATCTTGGGTTCCAATATGGACCTTACAAAATGGATTGAAATTAAGAATTCAGCTCTGTGCTGCCTCATGGCTCCAGCCGCATATGTAGCAGAAGATGGCCTTGTTGGGCATCAGTGGGAGGAAAGGCCCTTGGTCCTGTGAAGGCTTGATATCCCAGCATAGGGGAATGTCTGGGCAGGGAGGCAGGAGTGGGTGAGTGGATGAGGGAACACTCTCATAGAAGCAGAGGGAGTGAGAATAGGATGGAAATTTGGGGGTGGGGACGGGAAAGGGGTGAAATTTGAAATGTAAATAAAGAAAATATCCAACAAAAAAATGAAAAGAAAAAGTTCAGCTCTGACATGACCAATATTTTCAATAATCCCAATGGACTACAAAGTATGCTGGTAATATTCTATAACCTGAAAAATACCTCCCAAGCACAAAAGGATTAGCTATTCATAGGAAAACTGCAGGCAAAATATTTTTCCATTCCTATTTCACTGGCATTTTCAATTGCTATTGTCTTTCAATACCCTCAAATTCCTTGGATACAAAAAAAAAAAAGACACAAAATACAGAGATTATGAAAGGTTAGAAATATTTTAGAGTCTGGTGAGATGGCCCAGAGGTTAAGAGCACTGATGGAAGGAGAGACCCCTGGTCCTGGAAAGACTGGATGTGGGGGAACGCCAGGACAGAGAAACAAGAGGGGGTTGAATGGAGAAAAGAGGGAGGGAAGGGGGCTTATGGGACTTTCGGGGAGGGAGGAAATGGGAAAGGGGAAATGATTTAGAATGTAAATAAAAAAAACTTAGAAAATAAAAAAAATATATTAAAAAAAAGAAATATTTTAGAAATAGAGACATGTTGATACATCCATAATATGTCTATTTGAAACAAACAAGCTCCCCAGAAAGAAATCTATTTTTAAAGCTGTTTCAGAATAAGACGTTAATGAACAATGAAAAAACTCTTAGAAAATCTTTTCACTCGCATCGACTTTGGTGGATCTCACGCTCCTTTCTCTACCTGCTCTTTTCCCTGGACATGCTGGGTTTCTGCACATCTCTGCTGGACATTATCACATTTCTACTCACTGTGTCCCTCCCACAGTTTGATTTCCAGATGTGTCTTCATTGGAGCTTTCCCTTATTTGGTGGAATTGGGAAAATTGGCCTCTCCTTCTCTACTTTCACAGCACCAGGGAGACCTTTTGCATGTCAGGTAGTCATAGTTACCATGAGACATGCATTCATTTTTTTTTTCATTTCTAGAGGTCAGACATGAGGTACATTTGTTGGGGCTAGACATGAGGTACTTACTTACTAAATGTTGGATTATATCACAATGATTTCTACAGCAATAGAATGTGGGCTCTCAGTATATTTTCTATGCAGTAAATGTTTTATGTCTTTTCCTGCATGTTGCACAGTTTAAAGACTGTAGTTCATTTCCTCAGAGGAAGGAATGAGATGAGAGCTGCACCCAAGCTTTTTGAATATATGGTTTTGGCTTAGCATATTGAACTATCTCTAGACCTTAGGCCTGGAAAGTTCTATCCTCTGTACAATCTAATCTTCTGCAGACCCAGACCCTGAAGGCTTCAGCTTCCATCCTATGTCTGCTAACCTAGGCACAGAGTGTTTCAGTCTCTGAGACTTACTGCTCTTTCTGCTGGCTGGTTCAATTCAGTTGTTCTGGGTCAAATGTCTGTTCAAGCTGACTGATTCAAACTGGCTTCTCTCAGCTTTTGACTGAATTGATCTACTTGTGAGAACTGCTTCTGAACTCCATGACCTGAACTTGTCTGAACTGAACTGAACTGAACTGAACTGAACACAATTATCTGAGCCTCTCCCGCACTGCCCTTTAAGTAACCTCTCTTTCCTGTTTGTCCTTGTGAAAGCTGGGCATAGGCCTATATCTGACTCATTCTGACCAGTCCTTTGATTCATCAATTTGTCTGCTCCTCATTAGATATCATATTCAAACATGGCTTCTTCCTTCTACAAACTAACCTTACATTCATCATTAAGGACTGAAAGTATGTGCTAATGGCATGTCTACATTTAACCCAGATCATACTATAATACAGGGTGTGTCATTTTGGCCAGATCATATCTTTGGGTGAAATCCCTTGCCAGAGCAGTCATGATGCTAGACTAAAATTCCTTTACAAAAGGCTGCATAAGCATCATTTCAGTCTCTCTACTAAACAGTTTAGTGGGTCTCTATGATCTTTTCTTTAAACAGAAAACACCACTCAGATCTTACAGTATGTGGTGACAATGTAAATATCACCCTGGAGTTAATCTCAAAACTAGTAATTACTCTCTTGGTGGCTATAGAAATATATTAAAATAATCACTTTCATACTCAGCTTTTTCCAGGTATATTTACAATCATGGGAAGTATTTTTAAAAGCATAATTGCCTTAAATCAAAAGGAGCTTGTCAGAGAATGGCTGCTTTGTATCCATTAATACTTAATGTCTGGATAATGATTTATTCTCTCTGGCAGAAAATTGTCACTAATATTGCTCTAATGACCATATGGTCTAACAAGACGGACAACATTTGAGGGACAGTGGAAAAGAAATGCATGAAGTCAAAGATTAATGGTTCATGGAACCTAAAGATAACACCACATTGCTCTGGTCTTTAAGCAACTGTGGGTGAAGCTTAACATCACAGGAAGATTGAACACCAAAGCTGTCTGCACAGGCATATGAGGTTATTGACTTTGCAACTGTGCCAAATTTAAGAGAGAGAAGAAGTCATGTTTAGGGTATGAACCTATGATCCCCCGTTTAAGAGGCTGAGGTTCAAGGCAACAATGAGATCTTGTCTCAAAAAACCAAAGGTCACAGCAGCAAAACAGAAAGCCATCCTTATTTATTTTTTATTTTTTGAAGTTGTAATATTAGAATTTCACAATTACAAAATATAATTATGAATTACTAATCAAAGAAAAGCACATTACAATGAAAACAGTTTGCCTGTTTTAATAAAAAATCATCATGAAACAAATTATTGATTTCTGCTGTTCCCTTTTTAAGTATTTCCAAGTTATTATTAGTGTGCAAAACAGACTCTATTTCATAGCTTTGTCTCATGGTAAATAGTAAGAGCTCAACACAATACAAAATTTGAAATGATATGGCACAGGTCAAGAAAAATTAGTAAGTTAAAATGAGTCAATGTAAATCAAGGATGGGTTTATACAACATAATTTAACATTAATCCTATCTTAATTGTGGTGCTAATAAACTGACCACCTTAGCAACCTTGTGCAGAACAGTTCATGTGCAATTACCAACAGAACATACTCCAAACGATAGCATTAGGAATGCCTAAATAGATTATCAAACATGATTTTTTCTAACAGTGCTTACGGGCAGAGGATTTCAAAAATGAGTTTCATGTCGAAGAGGAAGAGTAATCCTGGGCTTAGAGCGCCACCTACAGGTAAGAAAGGAAAAAAGAGGAAGATTTTTGAAAAATCAAAGAAAATGTGTGAGAGGTGTGTGGGGGGTGGTCTTTTAAAATATTTCTAAGCCATCCAACGTAAAAGTTACTTCTGAGTAAAGCTGAAGGTTGAATCCCGAGTGCGTATATATCCCAACCTACCACTTCTCAGCTTCCTAACCACAATGAGGCTGGGGGGGTGGGAGGGGGGGAATCTCCATCAGGGACATATTTCAAAGCTACAAGATTCTTGGAGTGGTTCTCACCTCCATGAGGTGATCTAAGAGGTTAAATCATTGGTCCAAGGTCAAGCAGAGCCAGCTGCATGCAGTGCAACTCCCTGGACCTTCTAACCTCTCCACCCTGCCTATCCAGGCCAAGGGCAGCTTCAGCACACCCCAAGGTTCTCACTGACAGAAAGTGAGAAATAGCCTTGAACTAGTCAGTATGGGAGATTTCCTGAACAGAACATCAATGGCTCAGGCACTATGGTCAAGAATTAATAAGCAGGACCTCATGAAACTGAAAATTTTCTGTAAGTCAAAGGACACCATCATCAGGACAAAACAACAGTCTACACATCGGGAAAAGATCTCCATTAACCCTACATTTGTTCCAAAATATATAAAGAACTCAAGAAGTTAGACACTGACAATCAATCCAAATAGCCCACATTTAAAAATGTGGTACAGAGCTAAACAGAGAATTCTCAACAGAGGAATCTCAAATGGTCATTCTCATAAAGAATTGTTCAATATCCTTAGTGAGCAGGGAAATGCAAATCAAAATGACTCTGAGATTCCACCTTACACCGATCAGAACGGCTAAGATTAAAAACTGAAGGGACAGCACATGTTGGCAAGTTTATGGAGAAAGGGCAACATCCTCCACTGCTCGTTGGAGAACAAACTTGTACAACCACTTTGGAAGTCAATTTGGCAATTTCTCAGAAGATTGGGAATAGTTCTATCTCAAGACCCAGTTATACCACTCCTAGGCATATAGTCAAAAGATGTTCCATCATCTCAGAGACACTTGCTCAACTATGTTCAAAGCAGCTTTATTGTTAATAGCCAGAAACTGGAAACAATCTAGATGTTGCTCAACATCTGTGAAATTACTGACACAGAAAATGTTGTATATCTACACAATGGAATAACACTCAGCGACTAAAAACAAGGACATCATTTGTTTCCTAGGCAAAAGGATGGAACTAGAAAATATCATCCTGAGTGAGGTAACCTGGACACAAAAGGACATGAATGTATATACTCACTTATAAGGGCATATTAGCCATAAAGTACAGGATAACCATGCTATAATCAACAGACTCAAAGAAGCCAAATAACAAGGAGACGAGAGATCAGGTGGGAGATGGGGGCAATCTCTAGGATGTGCCAGAGACCTGCCTGGGATGGGGAGAGGCCCCAGAGGGTCCAAGGAAGCAACTCTAGTTGAGACTGCTAGCAGTGGCAGGGGGGGGGGCGGGTATGGATCCTCAAATGGCCACTTCTTTTAGCCAGGCAGGACTCCCAGTAGAAGGATAGGACAGCAATCTACCCACAAAGCCTTTGACCCAAAATGTGTCCTGTCTACAAGATGTGCAGGAACAAACAGAGCAGAGTCTGAGGGAATGGCCAACCAATGATTTACCAAAATTGAAACCCATTCCATGGGCAAAAACTAATCCCTGACACTATTTATGATACTCCATTATGCTTGGAGTCAGGAAACTAGTATAATTGTCCTCTGAAAGGCTCTACCCAGCCAATGGAAAAAGATGCAGAGACTCACATCCAAACATTAAATGGAGCTTGAGGAGTCTTAAGGAAGAGTTGGGAGTAGGACAGGTATTCCACAGGAAAACAAACAGAGTCAACTAACCTAAACCCTTGGGGGCTCTCAAAGACTGAATCACCAACCAAAGAGCAAGCATGGGCTGGACCTAGGCTACCCTGCACATATATAGCAGATGTGCAGCTTGGTCTTCATGCAGGTCCCTCAAACAACTAGAGCAGGGACTGTTCCTGAGCCTGTTATCTGCCTGTCTATCTGTGAATCCAGAACTCTAAATGGACAGCCTTGTCTGAACTCAGTTGGAGAGAACTTGCCTAGTCCTGCAGCAACCTGATGTGTGGGGTGAAGGGTGGGGTCTGGGGGTGGGTGATAGGGTTGACGGTGGGAGTTGACACATAGATGGGGATTCTCCTCCTAAGGGGAATGGAGGGAGGACTTGCATGAAGGGGTGCGGGGAGGAAAGGAAGGGCTGATATTGGGTTGTAAAGTTAATAAATACATGTAATAAAAATAAAAAAATATATTTCTAAAAGCTGAGAACATCTTTCTTAGTGATAAATTTAACAGTCAAGAGCCGATGAAATGGCATGCAGAACAGAGGATTTGCAAGCCTGGCAACCTGACTTTGCTCCTAAGACTCATAGGGATTAAGACAAGAACTGACCCTAAAAGTAGTTCTCTGTCCTCTACGTGCACATGCCAACCCAGTACATGCACACACACACACACACACACACACACACACACACAAAACCATAGTGCAAGTATGCTTCCTGTTTGCTTCCCGGCGCTGTGTTGAGCTGTCTTAAACGCCATGATATAAAGGAAAGAGTTTATCCAGACTCTCATTGTCATCATGAGTTCCAATGAAGGAGCTTGAAGCAAAACTGAAAGCAAAGCAAGTATGGAGTAAGGCCGTTTGCTGGCTGGCTTCCTCAGATCTGCTCAGTGACCTTCTCTATTTATCTCAAGCTCATCTCCCAAGGGAAGGCACTGCCAACAATGGGCTAGAGTCTCCAACATCAGTTAACAATTACAAAATGCCTTGCAGAAGTGGCCACGAGCCAATCTGATTAAAGCACCCCACCCCCAGTCAAGCGTCCCTCTTCCCAGCGATGCCTAGTTGACAACTAAGGTTGATCATCAGTCATGTCGTAAAAGACATTATTGTCATGTGCTCCAAAGTCAGAGTGCATACAACATTCTAGTATTGATCCATGAGAATTCTGGAGCTTCAATTTCCTTCTTGTTTGACATGATATCTGTGTTTTTCAGTCATAAAATCACAGAAGATCAAAAGAGTGAGTAAGAAGGGGAAGGATGTGTTGGGGTGCCTGAGGGTTGAGAGGGAAAACTGGGAGTGATATGTATGTATGAAAGTACCAAAGAAAAATAAAAGCTATTCTATTTTTAATAAATCTTCAGCATAACAAATTCCATTGTGGGAGAGAGCAGATTTCACACAACAAATAAAACATATGGGCAGATATCTTTCTGAAGATAAAATTCACTTTCTACAAGTCATTCTTTCAAAATATGATCACATCCTCTCTATCACTGCCATCTCCAAGCTGTACCTAAGCCGATAAGCTTACAGGCTTAGAATTCTTCTAACATCCCTATAATAACCTCTTAACTCTTATCTTCACTCTCATGTCCATAAAAAGCAGCCTACACACTGCGGCTATGCTATTCAGCATGAGTCTTCTCAATATTTATCTGGTTAAAATTCCTATGCAGATCTTTTCAGGCTTTAGAATAAATATTCAGTTCCCCTAACTGTACAGCCTTATAATGGATCTAGCCCTGCCTTTCCTCTGTGACTCACACCTTTCCATTTATTCATTCAAAATAGCAGCAGTGGGAGATTGCTTATGGTAATAAGATCAATACGATAGAGGCCAGATTGATGGCTCAACAGTTAAGAACACCAGCCGCTCTTCCAGAGGACATGGGGTTGATTCCTAGCACCTACATGGCAGCATACAGTCATTTGTAATTCTAGTACCAGAGGATCTGAAAGCCTCTTCTGACCTCTGCAGGCACCAGGCACACAAGTGGTGTACCAACATAAATGTAATCAAAACACCCATACACATAAAAATAAAAAGTTTAAAAGAGTAATGAAAATATTAACAATTACCCACACTTAGACTATAGGCTGTATCATATGCCAGGTATTGCCCTTAATTCATAACTATAGTGTGTAAAGCACTATATTGATTGTATCAATTATGTTTAGATATATGGTTATGTGGCCTTTATGTGTTCATTTTGTTGTGCAATAACATCATGATACACCTCCAGAAAATTTTGTATTCTCTTTAGTTAAAACTCTGTGTACAGGGACAGTCTTATTCCCTGCTCCACTCTGCCCAGCCTCCAGTAACCACCATCTCCACAACATTCTCCATCTCTATGCATGTAAGTCCTCTAAGAATCTCCTACAGGTAGAAGCATACAGTATTTGTCCTTTGTGACTTGCTTATTTCCTTTTGCACAATGCCTGTTAGTTCCATTTTGTGGCCTGCACTAATATTACTTTCCTATTTTAGGTAAAATATTTCTGTGTGTCGTGTGTGTGTGTGTGTGTGTGTGTGTACAATGAAAAAAATGTGTGCCACATTATTTTCAGTAGGTAGAAACTTGGATTGTTTCTGTCTTTCAACTTTAATGAATAATGCCACTATGATGACCAGTGTCAATACATTGGATTGCTAAAATAAAATAATGTCCTATAGGGTCAACAGAAAAATTTCAGTTTCAAATGTAGTGAAGTCAAGGACTAACAAGGGAGCCTTCATTGAGGGGTGTGATGAACATAGTGCCTGACTTCTAATATAATAGTGGGAACAGGGACCAGAATCTATTGTCTCTTATCAAGACATACATTCCAGCATGAAGACTGGGCAGTGATTCCCTTGTCTAATCTCTAAATACCATCACAATGTCAGTATTCAAAATATAGGCTGAGGAGACACATGAAAAAGACAATTGTTATGTTTGAACCCTTGCGTCCACCTTTAAAAAAAAAAAAAAACCCTTATGGGACTTTCAGGGAGGGAGGAAACGGGAAAGGGGAAATCATTTGAAATGTAAATAAAAAAACTTAGAAAATAATAATAATAAAAATAAAAATAAACCTATACAAATAGAATTGGAACGACTAGATAATATGGTAATCATGTTTAGTTTTGTACAGGACCTAGACTGCTCTCCATAACAAATGAACCCCAGTAAGATCCTATAGGAAATGCATATGGTGCCAAGTCCCCCCTATCCTAACCATTTGTTCCTTTCCTTTCTTTTAAACTATGTAACAGACATTCTTACAGGAGTGAAATGAAATACTGCTCATTATCTGTTTGAATTTACTTTAAAACTGGGGAATGTTGATGGTGATTATCTTCATGAGTGTTTTTGGACACCTACAGAAATTTCCTTGGAGAAATCTATTTAAATCCTTAGCAAACTTATTTTTTAAAACCTTGATTAATTCCTTGCGAATAGTCACTCCTATTCCTCGGAATTCCTCTCAGATTCACTTCCTCTCAAATTGTGTCCATTTTTTATTTTTATTGTTTTAGGTTTATTTTTAATCTATGTATGTATATGTACAATGTGCATGCTTGGTGCCTGCAGAAGCCAGAAGAGAGCATCAGATCCAGTGGAACTGTAGTTACCATTGTGAGCTGCCATATGGGTGCTGGGGACAGAATCCAACTGCAAGAGCAGCAGGTAATGTTAACCTCTGAGTCATCTATTCATCCCCTTTGTTTTAAAAGGGACGGTGATTCTTTTGCTTTGTTATTGAACTGGAAATCTATGTCAATTCTGGAGATCAGTAATTTGTAAAATCACACTACAGTAAATATTCTTTCATTATGCAACCACTCATTTCTTGTGTAGTGTACTTCGAGGCCCAATTTTTTAATTTTTATGGAAGTATTTTCCAATATTTTAATGTTTCCCATGCTTTTGTTATCACATCCAACAGACTACAGCTAAGTTCAGCCATCCCTTGACAGCTCTTACTTCAACATTTGGCTCAGTTTAAGTTTTGTAAATGTTATGAGGTGAGCATCCCACGTCACATTTGTGTGGTGTTTACTTTTGCCATAGCCATTATCGCTTTGGTCTACTCTACTGCCTGACAGCTGTCTTCTATTCATGCCGTATAGGAAATTAAACATAAGCCAAGTGTGTTGGTCTTACTGAGCCAAGGAGCAGAGGTCAGAGATCAGATGGTAAAGATGACTAGGACTTGCAGAGGAAAGTATCAGAAAGAGTCACTTCTTAAGAGAAAAAGGCCAAGGAAGACCACTTTGAAAAGGTTCTGACATTCATGTCAAAGAAAAATTAGCAAAGAGAATATTTGCACAGGACTAGGAATAGCTTGATCTCCCTGCAGCCAGCATTGGTAAATACTTTATAGTCAAATCCTCAGAAACCACTCAAAAATGAAGCTATAAAACCCTACAACTTATTGGTTAGCGTTATGCTGTTTAAACAACTTCCCATCCTTGACCTCAACACTCCTTAGCCTTGGCATAGTTGCTCTTCTCTCAATTTCTATGAAATTAACCTTTTAAAACTACCTTTTAAAGTGAATTTTTATTTCTTTGTCATAACGAAATGATGGAACTTTAAGGTGATGAATATGCTAATTACATTGTTAGAATCATGAAACAATTATACATTTAGTAAAATATCATACCATATCCCCATTAATGTTAAAAGCTATTCTTACCTCTTCCTAAAAAAAAAAAAAATTAAAGTAAAAAAAAAGAATAAATTGAATCCAGTTGCTTGTACATTCTTTAACTCAGTTTTGAGGATGAAAGGCAAAATTGTGCATATTCTGTGTCATGAAGGATGTTATCACTATCCAAAATTAGGTTTTAGATGAGGTAGAGTTCTCCAGAAAATATCTAGAATGGTCATGAGGAATCAAGAGTTTATTAGAAAAACGATTAATGCTACGGACAGAAGGGCAGAGGCAAGACCATGGTGAGGGTTTTGCGGAGAGTTCAGGACCCATCACCAGAGACAGACACTGTGGTGAGTAGAGGTGGATGCCTGATCTTATAGCTCTCTGATAATGGGAGGTTTGACAGCAAGAGCTTACAGCCAGGCTCTCTGGTCCCTATGTAGAAAGATAATAGGGAGCAGGAGATGTGAACTAGCTTCCCTAGTGAGAAATCCTGGCATAATTGCCTGTAACATCTCAACAGGGGAACTTGATATATAGAATATCTATGGAAGGAAGCCTGAGGCACGGCTGGATTCTAACATCACATTCTTACAAAACCCAGAGGTTCATTAATGGACCTCTGAGAATAAGAGTATTTTTTAATGATTGGTTTTAAGAAAGAACATTTCTAAATACCTTGGAGGTAAACAGTTTGAATCAGTTTCAGTGTCATTCTTCCTAAAATTTTCTACCCCCAAATATATATTTATTGTTTCTACATGTGGGGCTGCCATGTTGGATAGAAAACACAGGCAGGTGTTGAGTCTCTGGTTCCTATGCCTTCCTCTATACAAGAATATGAAAGCATCCTCTAACTGCTAATACTGTGTATGTCCAGTTAGGTGGCCTCCAGGGTTAGTCACTTGAGAAAGATAAAAACAGTCAGTGGTGTGGCATGCACACAGACACACAAAGACATACACACACACACACACACACATACACACAGAGAAACACACACACACGTGTACTAGCATGCATGCGCACACACAAAGTCAATCATGCTGAGAGTTTATAACTAACGTTCTTATTCAGTTGGCTTTAATCAAATGAGAGGTTACCCTGACTGAGCCGTGTGACCCTCTCAGAGGGGCTGAAAACCTTTTCTCTAGAGATACCACAGGGTAGCTGTACCTGCAATTGTTCTCTGTAAACCCTGCAGTCTCCCTTCTATCTACACTTGCAGAGAGCATTTCTCAGCTTGTGGCTGAGGGCAGCTGCCTCCTTGTGGTCTTTTGTAGGTTTTTGTTCAGTTGTGTTAATAAGCCAGTTCCTCGTATTAAATCATAAGGCACACATCACTATCCCTAGTGACTTTTCTCGTTAAACCCTGACTGACAGGTTTGCTTCTCTCTGCAGTTCCAGTTTGTGCAAGGGTCTACTGCTTCTCACTGATCTGTTTACCCTTGGTCTGTAAATACTTAAAAGATTCATGTTCTATGCCACCTGGCATATACCTTCATCACCTTTGCCCATACCACAAAGATTCGCAAATCTAACCTGTGATCAAAGATCAATGCTGGTGCTAAGATGTGGCTTTAAACATTTAGCCACTGGTGAAAGCACCAGTGACTCAGATATCTTAGTAAAGTAAATCCTCTTTGCATTGTGTCCTGAATGCGCTTTAGGATTTCACTAAATCATCTATTTTTATTCCAGGTCCTGTCAGGTAGGTGTAAGGATAGCAGATACCTTCTTAGTCTTTTCATCTTTTGTAATCTGTAGTGACTGTGAACCTTCATTTGCTTCTAATACTTGGTCACTGTCTAATTCCAAAAGTGCTTATTAGTTAGCACAGATGTGTTGAGCTAAAAACAGAAAAAGTAGACAGAATGATATTTCCTTTGGAACTTTCTGAAACAAACAAATAGTAAAATGTCTGAATGTTGGCATTTCCTACACATCATGATAAACAATCTGGTGTATGGCCAAATTTATCACCTATGCATCGTGCTTTTTGGGGTTTTGAAATACATTTTCAAATGGTAAGAATACTATTAATTTGGGGTTCAGGTAAAAAACACCTGACAAACGTAAAATCTAGTAGCTTTTGATGACTATTCTTTTCTAAGTGGTATTCAAAGAGAAACGTTAGAAATTGTAAATATATAAAATACAGTGCATGTCATGTCACCAGCACATAATGGAACACACGACAGGAACATATTTATTGAATATGTATTTCTTTTTAACAGAACATAAGATGACACAGTGAATATATTGCTGACCCTGAAGTCAAACTCCTCATCCTTAAATAGAAACAATAATCATGAGGCCTTCCCAAGAGTCATGTTCTGAAAATTAAACTATATTATAGTTTATTAATTCTACAGCAATATATAATTTCCCCCCCACATACTATTATCTGATCAATAATATAGAAAGTTACAAAAGAATCCTTGTTGTTCATTCCACCTTCATTGAACACCTTATGTTAACAAGAGTGATTCTTTTCCTTCAATGAATGAATTACTTAACATCACACTACAAGGGTTCTTCAGACCACGTTTTATTATTATAACTTACATTTAATAAGAAAATGTATACAGATCAGCATGTTTCTAGATCTGAAAATTCATTTATTTTATTTAGTAGACTTAGATTGTTATTATAGCAAATTCATTTGTCCATCAGCCCTTCATTTAAGGGAGCATTCACAAACATCTTTTCCAGAGTTTTGAGCTAGACCTGACATTACCAATATCATTCCCATGTGAGAAGGAGTTGATGCAATTCTGGAAGGCATATCTGCCATGTTCCCTATTCCATTGTACAGGGGATGATAAATACTACTTTTATTGAAGCAATAGTAGATCTGGCTGAGGATCATAGCCCCAGCCTATTTCCATTCATAAATACCCTCCACTATTTCTTATAAGATAAATGTCATTTTTTATTAAATACATTAACATAGGAACTTGTGTTTCTAGTACTCAAATCAACACTAAATTGAAGGAAGCATCAGTCAAATTTTTAAATGTAAAGTTTAATTATTTCCCAGACATGGCAGCACATACCTTCAATCCCTGTACTAGGGTGGCAGAGACAGGTGGATCTCTGTGAGTTGGAGGCCAGAGTGGTCTACAGAGTGAGTTCTAAGACCAGAGCTATACAAGGAGACCCCATCTCAAAGGACAAAAAAACCCAAAAGTTTAATTATGTATAAGAATTGCATTATTAGCTATTTCTAAGCAGTATACCATTTTAATTTTCTAGAATAATGTACTTGAAAAATATTTGGTATAGATGATTTTCAGAGATTTTTTTAACTCATATTCTTTAAATATATATATTGGCATGACTGCACATTTATAATTAGCATCTTTTAATATAAGGTTTCCAAAGCAAGCATATTAACAGATGTTGGGATTACCTGAAGACATAGCTTTACTACTACCTTCTTTGATCATAACTAAAGATCCAGATGTTATACAGATTGCTGCTTCTCCGCCAAACACTTCTCAATATCATCAAGCACTTGAACAGCAGCCCTAGGAATCCGGGTTCCAGGACCAAATACGTTGGAAACTCCAACTTCATACAAAAATTCATAATCCTGTTGAACAAATTTACTTAATTAAACATTATTTCAGCTTCAAAAAATATTTTATACATTTGAGCATGTATGTGTGTGAGTATGCGCCTTTTCCTTTATTCTTCACCAACACCCAAAGCTTTCTTAGCTGGAACACTATGTGGAGCTGAAACAAACATCTTCCTTGATTGAAGCAGCTAAAAACCAGCAGAGCTGTGCTCAGACTATAAAAGGAATTATATATTCTAGCTCGTCCATATAAAAGACACACAGACCTGGTATTTTATTTACAAGCTGTAAGTCTAGATTGGGCAGGTCTGGGAGCTATTCCAACTTATATCTCAGTCACATATCTCTTGTTACTTGCTGTTTTTCCTAACCACGTGCTCATGGTCCATCTCCTCTCACAGCGGGCCTTCTCCTCCTTTGTGTCTTCTTTCCTTCTCTTTAGTCTCTCCTGAGACCCCCTCACTCAATCCTCAAGTCCCACCTTTCGCTCCCTACTGCCCAATCACAGGCACTAGCCTTTTATTAACCAATTAACTTTAAACTGGGGAGCAGGGTTTATATAGTATCACTTGGGTGTGTGTGAGGATCTCCTTCTCAGGGGCAACCAGATTTTGGGGACCAGGATTTAGCATTTGAATCCATAGCAGCACCAGATTAACCTCCAACACAGACCCCCAAGACTAGACCAGTGTTATTTGTGAAGCTATATAGGCCTAACAAGAAGAGAACCACACTTTAAAACCTAATTTTCTCTCTAAATCGTCACTGCTTATTGTTCTATGTGCTAAATTCAATATAATGATATGTCGCTGACTTTAAAAGTCTATTTACTTCCTCCTAGATATACTAGTGAATGCTGGTAATTTGAATCTGGTCTAATGATAAATCAGTTCTGCTAATGAAGACTGGTTGTTTTTTCTGTTCTGCTACTGCAGTCATTAGTTTATTTTAGTGACAGTGTGCTAGTGTAAGGATTCCCGGTGTATGAGTCCTCCAACAGGCTTTAGGCTGTGCTAGCTTCAGAACATGTTTAGCTCTAACACTGAGTCTAGGATGAGCTTTAAAGTTTGACCCCATACAGGACAGATGGTCTGGTCTGTGTTTAACTGTTGCAAAACTGATCTCTCCCAGTTTACAAATGATCAAAATTAGACAATAAATTACCAGTGTCTACCAAGTACCTCTGCCTACCTTTGTACTACTCTTACAATGTTAAGAATTCTGCAACATCTTTTAACATAAACTCCTGAACCTGTGTCCTTCCTGCCTGAATTTCTGAGAATAGATATAATGTCCAATCATCTTCATATCCCCAGTACTGGACCTATAAGCACTGAAAACACATCACTGATGGAGACAGCAAATGCTATATGTTTAGGAGCTTATAAGAATGACTGAAGCATTCAGTAACAATCATCTCCAAGTTGAGAACAGGCTGACAGGCTATCTTCTTTTCTTTTCTTAATAATGTGTTGTTCCATGGCATTATCCTTACATCTGAGTTATGATCTCAGAATGGGGTACTCAGCTGGCAAAGTTGTGGAGTACTCTGAAATTTTGATACCCAAAAGAAGGGCTGATCTACATAAGTCTTACATTCTTAGAAAAATGTATGTTTGCCCGCCTGCTGCCTCTCTGGCCTGCCTCCCTTCTCCCCCCCCCCCTCGCCCCCGCTCTCTCTCTTTCTGGGAGTGTGTGTGGGGGGGGTGTTAGTTCCATGTTATCTATAATCTCATATATACATATGCATCATGATGGTTGGAGTGTGTGTGTTGTTTTACATAGTAATTTCTTCTGAATTACTGAAAGTTTTCTTTAAGGAAGAGGTAAGATGTCTTCCTAAGACTCAGAAAACAAAATTCACAAGTCTGGGATGGGTGAAACTTGCAAGATTCCCAAGGACCCCACTCCAAGGTCACAGGAGCAATGAGCTGGAGCAGACTGACCAACAGAGCGATGAAGCGGAGATTGTTCTGACCTAAGAACTGCAGTCTTCACCAGTGTGAACTGGGCTTTTTGGTGGTATAGCTGCTTTTGAGTCATCCCTGATCCTGTAAGTAACCCCTCACCTAAACTCCCGTAAATCAAAACTCATGTGTAAGTGTGTATGTGCGTGCACACGTACATGTATGTATGCATGTGCACAAGAGTATAGAGAAGAAAACTACCTGTGGTGGAATCACACCCCCACACATGACAAGGATATCTGGCCGTCCCAGGGCAGTAAGTTCTTTGATAAGCTCAGGAACGAGGGTTTTATGACCAGCAGCAAGTGTGCTGACACCCACAGCATGGACATCTGCATCGACGGCTTGCTGCGCCACTTCACGGGGAGTCTGAGCACACAGAAAGCAAAGAGATCTGGTTATTACCAGGTAAGGAGGAAGCAAGACCAGCTGCAAAGCACTGTGATACTTCTGTCAACTTCCCGGGATTCAGACTGACTGTCCCTTGTTATTTCGTCATCTTAATATTTTGAGTAATACTGAAGCTACTGACACGATGAACACCAATCCTTCTGGGACTAGAATTTATCAATTAGGTGTAAGTTAGAACAAAAATAATTTCCCCAAGGAATCTTTATGATAATCTTCACGGACTACAAAATACCAATCAATCTCAAAGACTACAATAATAAAGCCTCTTAAAAAGTAACCTTCGTTTTCCAAAGCCTGATTAAAGAAATAATTTCATTCTGGGGCAACACTTGAAATGTAAATAAATAATTCAATAAGAAAAGTGAGTCATTCTGAACTTACAATTATTTTTACAAAAATCTGAGTTAAAAACATGAATTTTACAGATAACACACACTAGAAAATGAAGAATTTATTAGATTTTTAAAAACCAACTTCTTGGCTATTATCACTTACTTTTGTAAATATGGCACATACCTGAAAAAGAGGGCCTATGTCCACATCAAAACCAAGATCAGCAAATCCTGTAGCAATGACCTTGGCGCCTCTGTCATGGCCATCTTGTCCCATTTTTGCCACAAGAAGACGAGGTCTGCGACCTTCACGTTCCATGAACTTATTAACTCTGGGAACATTTTAAAAGGCAGTAATAACAGTTGAATTATTAACTGTCCAAATATAATACATAAAAAATGCAATATATCCACATAAATCTTTCAAAACACCCACTTACATGCATCTCATTAAGGACTTTGTTTACTAGGAAGAATTCCATTCAAGCCTTGAATATGACTATCTTCTGTTTAGACCCACATTGAAAGACGGCACAGCCTGTGAGTCTAGAGCCTCAAGAACAGATAAATTCCTAAATGCATCTGGACTATGAAAATTAAATCAAAAGAACAAACACCTAACTGATATACAGCAGACAATGGAATCAAAAGAGAAATAGCCTCCCAAAAGAAAAGATTTGGACCAGAGAGTTCACTGCCAAGTTCTACAACCTTCAAAGAAAATGCCAACACCAATAGTCCTCAAACTGTTCCATAAAATGGAAAGGAAAAGAGCACTACCACACTCATTCTGTGAAGCCAGTATTAGCATTTAATGTGGCCCATTGTTATGACCATAATCAGAATGTGTGTGTGCATAAAATGACAAAATTATACCAACCACAATAAAACACTACATCAATTTTTCTTTTTTAAGAAAGTTCCTTCAGAGACTTGAAGTTCTTGTCATACATATCTTTCACTTGTTTGGTTAGAGTCACACCAATATACTTTATATTGTTTGTGGCTATCGTGAAGGGTATCATTTCTCTTACTTCTTTCTCAGCCTGCTTATCCTTTGAGTATAGGAAGGCTACTGACTTGCTTGAGCTGATGTTATATCCGGCCACTTTGCTGAAGTTCTTTATCAGCTGTAGGAGTTCTCTGGTGGAGTTCTTTGGGTCACTTAAGTATACTATCATATTGTCTGCAAATAGTGATAGCTTGACTTCTTCCTTTCCAACTTATATCCCTTTGACCTCCTTGTGTTGTCTAATTGCTCTAGCTAGAACTTCAAGTACTATATTGAAAAGATATGGAGAGAGAGGGCAGCTTTGTCTAGTCTCTGATTTTAGTGGGATTGCTTCAAGTTTCTCTCCATTTAGATTGATGTTGGCTACCGGTTTGCTGTAAATTGCTTTTACTATGTTTAGATATGGGTCTCGAATTCCTGATCTTTCCAAGACCTTTAACAAGAAAGGACGCTGAATTTTGTCAAATGCTTTCTCTGCATCTAATGAAATGACCATGTGGTTTTTTTTCTTTGAGATGACCATCTCGCCAAAAGCAATATACAGATTCAATGCAATCCCCATCAAAATCCCAAAGCAATTCTTCATAGAGTTAGAAAGAACAATTCAAAAATTCATCTGGAATAACAGAAAATCCAGGATAGCTAAAACTATTCTCTAGAGTAAAAGAACTTCTGGGGGAATCAGTATCCCAGACCTCAAGCTGTACTACAGAGCAATAGTGGTAAAAACTGCATGGTATTGGTACAGTGACAGGCAGGAAGATCAATGGAACAGAATTGAAGACCCAGAAATGAATCCACACTCCTATGGTCACTTGATCTTTGACAAAGGAGCTAAAACCATCCAGTGGAAAAAAGATAGCCTTTTCAACATATGGTGCTGGTTCAACTGGAGGTCAACATGCCGAAGAATGCAAATTGATCCATTCTTATCTCCTTGCACTAAGCTCAATTACAAGTGGATCAAGGACCTCCACATAAAACCAGACACACTGAAACTAATAGAAAGGAAACTAGGGAAGAACCTTGAACATATGGGCACAGGCGACAATTTCCTGAACAGAACTCCAATAGCTTATGCTCTAAGATTAAGAATTGACAAATGGGACCTCATAAAATTACAAAGTTTCTGTAAGGCAAAGGACACTGTCAAAAGGACAAAGCGGCAACCAACTAACTGGGAAATGATCTTTACCAACCCTACATCCGACAGAGGGCTAATATCCAATATATACAAAGAACTCAAGAAATTAGACTCCAGAGAGCCAAGTAACCCTATTAAAAAATGGGGTACAGAGCTACACAAAGAGTTCTCACCTGAAGAATATCTAATGGCTGAGAAGCACCTAAAGAGATGTTCAACATCCTTAGTCATTAGGGAAATGCAAATCAAAACAACCCTGAGATTCCATCTCACACCAGTCAGAATGGCTAAGATCAAAAACATAGGAGACAGCAGTTCTTGGCGAGGATGTGGAGAAAGAGGAACACTCCTCCACTGCTGGTGGGATTGCAAGCTGGTACAACCATTCTGGAAAGCAGTCTGGCGGTTCCTCAGAAAACTGGGCATGACTCTCCCGGAGGATCCGGCTATACCACTCCTGGGCATATACCCAGAGGCTTTACCTGCATGCAATAAGGACACATGCTCCACTATGTTCATAGCAGCCTTATTTATAATAGCCAGAAGCTGGAAAGAACCCAGATGTCCCTCAACGGAGGAATGGGTTCAGAAGATGTGTTATATTTACGCAATGGAATACTACTCTGCAATTAAAAACAATGAATTCACGAAATTCCTAGGCAAATGGTCAGAACTTGAAAATATCATCCTTAGTGAGGTAACCCAATCACAAAAGAACACACATGGTATGCAGTCACTGATAAGGGGATATTAAACCAGAAGCTCGGAATACCCAAGACACAATTTGCATATCAATAGATTTCCAAGAAGATGGAAGGAGAGACCCCAGGTCCTGGAAAGACTGGATATAGGGGAATGCCAGGACAGAGAAACGAGAGGGGGTTGAATGGAGAACAGAGGGAGGGAAGGGGGCTTATGGGACTTTTGGGGAGGGAGGAAATGGGAAAGGGGAAATCATTTGGAATGTAAATAAAAAAAACTTAGAAAATAAAAATAAAAGTAAAAAAAGAAAGTTCCTTTTGATGACTTTTACTTGGCTATCTAACATTTACATAGTGTAGACATGCTAATGCAATTT
The DNA here is from genome assembly GCA_036184795.1 of Tokudaia tokunoshimensis. NCBI lineage: Eukaryota > Metazoa > Chordata > Mammalia > Rodentia > Muridae > Tokudaia > Tokudaia tokunoshimensis. Next base: position 30,796,551 of record BTHU01000016.1, on the reverse strand, counting down.
TTAGAAGAACATGTGTTACACAAGATGAAAACACCAATCCCTCAGAAGTCAGTTTTACACTCAAGAAACAAATCACCCTGCAGCTTCACATCAGGCAGTTGCACTAGTCCTCTTTTTCAACTCAATGAAAAATGACTTGACTTTTTACACAGGTAGCAGAGGGGTATTTATAGATGTTTACTTTTCAAATGGGAAAATGAAGTTTTAACTATTCAAGCAAGGGAACCATGTGAAGAAAGTTATGAAAACCTGAAAGTGTACAGCCACAGGGTTGCAAGTTCTCCCTCTGGAGGACCTGAAGCACTGTCAGGATTAGGTATAAGTGTTTGGAATGAAAAAAGCCTAATGGCGACTATGGTGCAAGGCAAAAGTAATATTCATTTTGCCAAATAAATACTAGTTTTAATATTTAATTTAATTCTCATTATCCTATATTTCATAATTATATGTAATTCATTATAGCCATAAATTATTAAATGACCAGGACATCTTTAGAGAAATACATCATGAGGCGGTTTTATCAATGTCCAAACATTATATAGCCTACTATACATCTAGGCTCTATGGGATGGGTGTGTGTGTGTGTGTGTGTGTGTCTGTCTGTATGTGTGTGTGTGTGCATGCGCATGCGCACACATGCACACATACATGTTTGTATGTGTATGCTATAGCTTTCTGTTCCTACAAGTGTTGAAAATTAAATAAAATTCAAGAGAAAATGGTATAATTGAGATGTAGTAAGAAGAAAGTATGTGACTGCTTACTACCTGCATACTATTTTGCAGTACACCTTTTTTATCATTAGGAAGAATATACTTTAAAATAAAAATTAAAAGTACAGCAAATAAGACAGCATTGTTTGTTATCACTAGTTACTATGTAGTGTACATGACTGTAAGTGTTATACTCCTATATAACTGGCAGAGCACAGGTGTGCTGCAACATCACCATAAACACATGACTGTGACCATGGCTACAGCATCACTAGGTGCAATACCAGCGGGAGACAGGAATAAACCCCATTATAATTCTATAGGATCTTCACTGTGCATTCAATCTATTTTTGTCAAAATACCAAAGTTTTACATACTGGCACAGGATTGTGTATTTATATTAGTTATGAATAACAAACTATACAACAATTTTTACAAAGTATAGATTAATCATCTATATCAGCTATATAATATACATATTTAATTTAATAATTATTAGTTTCATAAGAATAACAGGTTAGTAAAAAAGTCGGCCTGTGTGTTTCACAAGTGACAGGAACACTGGGCCGTCAGCAGGCTCAAGGGAACTGTATTGAAATGAAGATGAGACCCAAGCTCACTAACGCTCATGCCGTACCTCTTGATGGCAGATGTGATCTCTTTACTTTCTCCAAACTCCTGCCGATATGCTCCACTCACCATGCGATCATTAGCTTTATGCTCACCAAATACCTTCTTCAGTGCATCCGTGATTTCTCCAACTGTACATCTACAATATTAAAAAGAAGTGCCAGTAAGAGCATTAATTTACCATAAATACCTACATGTTTAGCTACTTACATTACAATATATTTATAATAAATAGCTACATCTTTAGCTCAATAATCAATAAAAGTAGAATATTTTGTGAATAAATAAAAATAAACTATAAAACTCAAGAATGTTTTTAAGATTCTATGAAATCATCTTTCCTGAGAATATGTATATGAAAGTGATTTTTGGTGCAGTTGTGCACTGTAATCCCTTTCTAATATATGTCAATGAACACAAAGACTAAATGACCTAAAAGTCACAAGCAGATAAGTATCTGAAGTCAGCTCAACAATCAATACAAGCAGGCAAAGCAGAAGAGCCACTGACAGTTTCCGATGAGCAATAAATCTTTCAGTGTGCTTCACCCAGGGAGAGTGGTGGATTCAAGACCAGGCAGATTGCAGAAGGAAGCAGTGTGAAACAGGCCAAGACATCATGAGAAAATAAGCAACTGAATACCACTTTTACAGGCACTCTTGGGTCATTCCTTCCCCTTCCCTCTTCTCTGTGTTTTCCTCTTACAACTTTAGACTTATTTAGCAACAGCAGAGACTGCTAAATTATTCTGGGGCTGATTATTCTTCTGGTTACTTCATGATCAATGCCTCAAAAGCAAGTACATGTTACTGACTCTTTCCCGTCTCCTTCAAAGACTATGACAAGGTTGTACGCACAACCTTGGAAGATATAATTGAGAGTACATCAGATCTCAACCTAAAAATCTGAGCTACAGTCAAATTACACAATTACTAATCTCTGTCAGAATAAATGTAGTACAACTGGGCAAAAAAAACAGTATAAACTTTCTAGTAGTTTCCATTATTTTCTTTTGGACTCAAAGAGTTTATAGAAGCAATGGTTTACTTGTGTACACTGTGAGAAGTGAAACTGATCAAACTATCATTTTCTGGAAACCTCTCAGGTCCCACACGTTCACCTTGCACGAGCCGCATCCACTGCAAGAGCCAGAATATTGCCATCTCCACTGGCAGCGCACTGGGTAAGGGCATTGAGCGACCGCTCGGCCAAAGCTTGATCCCTGCTGGATTTGATCTTAGAAAAAAAAGCAATGGGTTTATCTGAACGGGCAATAAAATGGGCACCAAAAGATTAAACCCTGACACACATTCTAATGACCATTCATATCCCATGATCCTGACCTCAAAAAGGGGAATCAATGAAATACTATAATAGTCAACTGAGGAGGTATGTTCATTATCTAAGACATTTATGCAGGAGTCTGTAATATAATTCTGATTTAGTACTCAGCCCACAAATCAAAAGCAAGCTTAGTGGTAACTTTCCTGTTCCCCAGGCTTTTCTGAAGCAAAAGCTCAGTGAAAACAGGTGGTCCTTTCTACAGTGGAATGTCAAAGAACCTCACAATTAACAGTGGAGGACCAGACCAGAGCTTATGGATTTTAACTATACCACAAGTGTCCTGACAACATGCTGGGCATCATACATATTGCTATTCTTTTTATTTAAAAATAAATCCAAGAGAGTGAGTCATAGACAAAAAGAGACTGAGAAAGAAAAAAGTGTTAGCATTCCTTCTAGGCTCTGCCCAAGCGTTACCTGGTAACAGCCAGGTAGGCCAGGCTGACTGTAAAGGGGGATGTTTGGTCCCTCCTCGCTCTCTTACTCTCCTGCCTTTTATTTCTCTCTCTCTCTCTCTCTCTCTCTCTCTCTCTCTCTCTCTCTCTCTCTCTCTCTCTCTCTCTCTCTCTCTCTCCTCTCTCTCTCTCTCTCTCTCCCTCTCTCCCTCTCTCCCTCTCTCCCTCTCTCCCTCTCTCTCTCCTCTCTCTCTCTCTCCCTCTCTCCCTCTCTCTCTCTCTCCCTCTCTCCCTCTCTCCCCCTCTCCCTCTCTCCCCTTCTCCCTCTCTCCCTTTCTCCCTCTCTCCCCTTTCTCCCTCTCTCCCTTTCTCCCTTCCTCTCTCTCTTCACATGTTCCTGGCTGGCCTCTTCCATCTCCCTCTCTCTTGCTGTTCTCAACTCCCCTTCCCTCGTCCCTAAATAAACTCTATTCTATGCCATATCCATCCTATAACTGGTACCTTAGGGGGAAGAGATGCCTCAGAATGAGCCCAGCGAGGCACCCCTCCTACCTTCACCATACCTGGCTGTATCAAATACATCTTGGCTCTGCTTCTATATAATTATACTGTACAATTTCAGAATGAAATTAAAATAAGACAAAAGCACGGTGCTCACCAAGATGAACATACAGCACACACTCTAGCAAATGCAGACAGCTCCCTAAACACCGAAGCTTACAAAGGTGATAACAAACATACATAATTTGAAAACCCTGGAAGCAAATAAACCATGGTCTAGTAGAACAGGACAATGAGAGCCTGCCAGACTCAAATAGCAACCCTCTGCCACACTGGGTTCTTATGTTGTGACATCATCACTAAAGTCTTAAGAGACCTAAGTGAGTCATAACTGGCCAACTATTTATTCCAAGCAAGTTTCCCAATATCTTACCTTAAAAAATAAAAGGAAAGTGAGAAATAACATTGATCTCATGTAGATATTATAGACTAATGTTATACAGACAATGTAAGAACTCAGAACTCAGGACATACTTAGGAAATAATCAAGAACAATACCTTCTTGAGTTTTTCAATCTGCTTCTTTCGCACTGAAGTATTGTCAATGGCCAGGACCTCCACAGAGTCTTCTTTTTCCAACTGATACTTATTTACTCCAACAATTACTTCAGAACCTGTTGATTTCCAAAAGGTAAATAACAAGTAGATTTGCTCATAAATGGTCCATTGTTGAGAATGTTCTGATTATCACATATTTTTAAAGAGTTGTCTTAACTCGTAATGAATTTCAGAGTAATTCAGAAATTGCATCCTGTGATACAGAGAACAGTTAAACTGTTCCTTGAAGAGGTCTCTGCAAGGAAGGGCATTGCTAGTCTCCTGAGCTATACACTATCTCAGTTCCTCACACAAGGTTTTCAGCACAGATTTAGAAAGCAAAGCAAGGAGCAATAGGCAATAGCTTTCCAGAATTTTTAAAAGTTTTTCTTATAGCCAGTTGTTAATGAAAGGACAAGTGCTCCTAAACCCTATCCATAATAAATCAGTATTATGAACCTACTTTCTCTCCTCTAAAGGTAACTCACCACCTGCATCCTTACTGCCTTCACAGCACTTTATCATTAGTAATGGCTTTGTTTCTTTACTTGTACATTTCCTCTTTAACTCCAAAGAAATCACAATACTCCCAAGAGTTCATGTCTGTCCTAGTCACAGCTGCATGCCCAGCCACAGTGGACACCTCACACAGAGCATACCAAAAAGTATCCCCGGAGAGAATGAGTGAAGTCCCCATAGAGAGCACAGTGACTGTCAAGCACATCGTCCTTAACACAGTCATTAGCAATACCCACTCACATATCCATGTGTGTGTTATAAGTACATGTATGCTTACATGTGTGCTTGCAAGAATGCAAAGACATAATATACAGATATAAGGATATATTCAGATATGCAGATATGAGGAATATTTTACTGAAGCCCTATTTTTCAATTGTCTCATTTAAAAATGTATTTGTATCAATTGTGCAGAGTAGCCATAGACAAAAACTAGTAGCACTTCTTAATTATTGAATTTCATATATATAAGCTTTTCTATTCTCTCTTACCAGAATCTATTCTAGCTTGTCTTCGGGCAGCACATTCTTCAATGCGAAGTTTAGGGATTCCTTCAGCTACAGCTTTGGCCATTCCACCCATTTCTTCAACTTCATGTATCAGCTAAGGAAAAAAAGAAACCAAAAGGGGAAAAGGACAAAAAGAAAAGTAAGACATAAAAGCATTCATCCCTGGATGTTATATATCTCTAACAATATTCAAATTACAAGCTAAAAGCTAATACTTTAGAAGACAATAATACACAAAATATATATATATATACTTAAAGCTACCTAAAAAGACAAAAAAAAATACTTTAAAATATATTCTGGAAAACCTGAGATTTCTCAGTCAAATCTTATAAGAAAATGCTAATAATAGCTTCAATTCTCTAGCCTTTATTTTTGGTTACATGACTAAGAAGTAATATCTTATATATGTGTATATGAGATGAAAGAGAAATCATCAAAAACCCAGTACTACATAGGAAAAATGTGTGTCAAGACACAAGTCAGAGGAGATCTGGATGCTTTCAAAAAAAAAGATCTGGAATAAAACAGCATCAAATTTCTGATAACAAATATGAGAGGCAAGAGTAAGAACTTATAATGAAAAGCAGACTAATATTAATGAATTTGCTCATAGAATTATTAATAAAAATAATTCCAAACTAAGTCTGCTGCAGCTCATGTGCATGGGTTTGTGAACTTGACTGGAGTGCAGGAGGGGGAACGACAGAAGATTAAGGAAGACAGACATGTACAGAACATAAGCAAAGCTGGGACTGGGTGGACCCTCAGCCTCCTGATGCAGAGATGTGCCAGCTATGAGCCATGGCCATGTAGCTCAGTGCTTTTTTTATTTTTAGCACAGGAGGAGGGATTAGCTAGTCTCCACATTAGGTCTACATAAGGCAGCAGCCTCAGCCTGCAGTCACCCAGGGAAAGGAAGCTGCTGTTGCTGTTCTTGCACATACTATGTATATCTTCCGTGGACTAGAGGAAGGCATTTCAATTCCCTGGTCTGAGTCACTGAGGTCTTCACCCACCTGAGCTCAGGATTTTATCAACACAAATCAAGGAGAAGAACAGAATGGAGAAACTGTCAAACGTGTAAAGTTACAAATGACTCATCTCCTAGTAAGCTTCTTTGCGATTATCATGGAGATAGAGAACTGGTCAGTGCTCAGAGACTAAGAGACTGGAGCGCTCCACCCAAAACAGGAGATTTATATCACATCCCTTCCCCCAAGCCTCAAGTGAACATTGCAGAAAGGGAAGTGGAAAGACTCTAAGAGTCAGAGAAAGTAGATGACTGGGGAAAAACTGTTGAGCCAACCACGACAGCCCAACTGTACAAATGAACTCACAGTAGCTGCTGGGACTGCGTGCAAATACCTGCATGAAATTAAGCCAGTCAAGATCTCATTTTGGAGAGGGAAGCAGGTTGTGAAGGTCCCTCTCTATTTTAGGAGCTCTTGGCAGTTGGTGTCTACTAGGAGTGGGTGAGGCCATTTTCTGTAGGGAAGATAGTTCTGACAGTAGATGGTCTAACATCCTACAGAGAGACAGCACAAAATGGACTGTGTTTTTTGTTGTTGTTTTTGTTTTTTTTTTAAGATAGAGCACATAAAGTTAGGAGGAAAAATGAATGTAGGAAGACTGCAAGCAGAAAAAATAGGGGGTGGATTTGACCCAAATACATTACAGGCATATATGAATATTAAATAATTTTTTACATAAAAAGTGCTTGGAAATAACAAGTAAGCGATGTACACTTCATATTCCACTAATCTCAGCAGACCTACAGAGAAGTACAAATCACATGAGAATAGTAAAGGAGGGAAGAAGCTGATACAATTATATTGGCATGAAGGGGAAAGAAAAGACAAGGTATTAATTGGCTGAAATACCAAATATTATTTAACCAGGAAAGCAATAGTATCTAACGTTTTGTGTCTAGTGCATAAAGCCAACAAAACTACAAGAAATGACATATGTTACTTAAAATGCAAAGATGATAGATTAAAAAAAAACAACTGTGTCATGTATTCCAATAAGCAGAAAAATAAGAAATGGAAGACAATAGAACGTTGCCTCTGTGTGTGTGTGTGTGTGTGTGTGTGTGTGTCTGTGTGTGTCCATTTGTGTGTCTTGTCCTGTGTGCCCATGTGTGTGTATGTGTCAGAATGCATCTATGTCTGCACATGTATATCTATCTCTGTGTGTGTCTGTGTCTACGTATGTGGATATGTGTCTGTGTATGTGTGTTGTCTATATGTGTCTGTCTCTCTGTGTCTGTTGCATCTGTTTAAGCATATGCACTTTATAATAGCTATCTTTTAATCCTGCATAAAATACAATCACAGAAACAGAAATTTATTTTTAAATTATATTTCAGTAGTGAAAACTATAAAGTCAAAGATAAATTTTCCTTTTCTAACATACATTTTATAATTTTAGTATAACTTTAAAAATGGTTGTTTATAGATTAAAAAGTTATAAAAAGCACAGTTAAATATCTGACCTTCAGAGCAGCTTCATAAACATCATTTGTGAGAGACTCCATCATGTATGAACCTCCCCAAGGATCAGCCACTTTGGGGATCCCAGATTCTTCTTGAATGATGATTTGCGTGTTCCGGGCAATCCGAGCACTTTTCACAGTGGGCAAGCCTAGTGCTTCATCAAAAGAGTTTGTATGCAAGGACTGTGTTCCTCCAAACACAGCTGCCATGGCTTCGATTGCAGTGCGGACAATGTTATTGTAAGGATCCTAAAACATTTGACCAAAAATCCAAATCAAAGCAAGAAAAGGTTTGAAGGCAATAGAGTGATAAGACACATTATAATTAAGCAACAACTATATAACCTACATTTCAAAAGAACTTTGGGGATGGATTGAACATCAGACATCAGAGTAGCAAATAAACTCTGCCAAATTAATCAGCAAGCTATAAAAGAATTAAGAACCAAGAAGTCTAGTCCAGGTTTGGGCATAAAAACATTGTCTCAAATATTCCAAAGAAATATAAAACACATTGACACTGTTTAAATACTGTTTCATAATCATATCATGAAGTATATGTTTTCTTAGATTACCAGAACACTTTTTCCTAATCTACTATTTCCTAATTATTTTGTATACCTCAGAGTATGTCCTCAATGGATGTGTACAAAGTGTGCACTTAATAAATGACTAACTAAACTGATTAAGCATAAACTCTTAGGTAGGAAATTGGATTTCACTTCATTATATTCCTGTGCTGTTGGCCAGTCACTTGATTTCTATAGACTTCAGCTTTAACTGTAAAAATCAACATATTAAGATATAATTATAGAATTCCTTCCAACCTGAGAATCTCCACTTCTCTAATCATAAAGAACATGTTCATTGTTATTCAATGTTAAAAGCAGAAAAAACATGTAACTTAAAAATCAAAGTGAACATATAAAATAAATTGATATAGAAAGTAGACTATCACCACACAATTTTAATGGAATCAATTACACTATCCAAATGATAATAGTCTTTGAATAACTGTTTGTATTCTTGCTTAAACCACAACTGTGTGTGTATGTATATATGCATGTTTAGATAAAATAAATATTTAAAGATGCAGTTTTACACAAAAATGTATGTCGTAAAATTATTTAAAAATATTAATTATGTTTTCATTTCTTCAACATCAAATAATTTTCTACAATATTAGCAGCATACATAATCACAAGAACTGAAAAATGAGATTTCATGTAATTAAAAACCTTCTGTCTAACAAAAGAAACAATCACTAGAGTAAAGAGACTTGCTTCAGAATGGGTAAACTGAAAAACAAAAATCTACCAATAGGAAATTAATACCTAAGATAAATAAAGTACTGGAAAATTATTCCTCCAAGCCAAAAACCACTGAATCAACAAATGGGCTAATGAACTGGACAGTTCTCAAAAGAAGAAATACAAATAGCAGGTGAACATGAAGTGTTCACGGCTTTAGTCATCAGGAAAGTGCATATTAAAACTGCTTTAATATTCTATTTCATAAGAAACCTGAACTAGCCAAAAATAAATAAATAAATAAATAAATAAAAAGCCAAACACTAGGCAAAGCCGGGAAATCCTGAGAATGAGGGGGAGAAAGGATTGTAGACACCAGGAGTCAGAGACACCACAAAAACACAGACCACAAAATCAACTAGCCAGGGCTCAAGGGACTCACCAAGACTGAACTGACAACCAAGGAGTCTGACCTAGGTCCTCTGCATATATGTTATGGTGTGAAGTTTGGTGTTCTTGTGGGACTCCTAACAGTGGACAGAGGGACTGTCTGGCTCTTTTGCCTGTTTTGGGAATTTTTGTACTACTCCTACTGGGTTGTATTGCTCAGCCTTAATATGAGGGGAGGTACCTAGTCTCACTGAAGTATGTTACATCATGTTTGGTTAATGTCCCTGGGAGGCCTGCCCTTTTCTTAAAGTAAACTGAAGAAAGGTGGATCTGGGGAGGAGAGGAGGTGAGAGGGAGAGACTGGAAGGAGAGAAGAAGGGGAAACTGCACTCAGGATGTAATACATGAGAGAAGATTAAATTTTAAAAAAGGTTCCATTGAGTCTCAGTCAGAATGGCTATCATCATAAACACAAATGATATAGGATGTGGAAGTGCATGTCTTTAATCCCAGCATTCAGAAGGCAGAGTGAGGCAGGCAGAGCCAGTCTAGTCTACATAATGAGTTCCAGACCAGCCAGAGCTATACAGTAAGACCTTGGATCACAAGTGGGAAAATTAAAAGATAGAAATAAAAAAGGAAGGCAGAATGCCAATAAAAGAAAACAAATTATCAGCAAATGTTGGCAAAGATGTGAAGAGGAGCCCTAGTCACTGCTGGTGGAAGTGCAAACTGTTGTGTCACCACTATGGAAATCAGTCACACATTCCTAAGAGTTCTCAAAGTGCACTACCATATGTTCCTGCTATAGTGCTCCAAATATACACCCAAGGATTCCAAACCAACACAGCACGGGACACTTGTGCTCCCAAGTTTACTGATTCTCTAGTCACAGTCACAGTAGTGTGGAAATGAAATGCCCCTGGATCTCTATCAACAGATGAAAACCAAATGTGGTACATAAGTAAGACGGGCTCTTATGCAGCTATAAAGAAAATGAAATCATGACTGGCTGGGAAACACATGTAACTGAAAATCATGTTCAGAAAAATAGCACAGTCAGGATAAAAACCTATGTTTTTCTCTTATGCACAGAACACAGATTTAAAACCATCTCACTATCTCTCTCTCTCTCTCTCTCTCTCTCTCTCTGTGTGTGTGTGTGTGTGTGTGTGTGTGTGTGTTTACAAGTGTGTTTGTAGGTCACAAAACTGAAAGAGGATGCATGAAAGAGATACTTGATGGTTGGTGAGTATCAAAGAAGATACATTTGATTAAAAAAAAAAAAGAGTTGAACAATGGACTATCTAGAAAAAGAAAGGAAACTGGTGGGGAAAGGGAGTGGTGAAGGGGAGTGGACTCAAGAAAACAAAGTAGAAAGCTGGGCAGTGGTGGTGCATGCCTTTAATCCCAGCACTTGGGAGGCAGAGGCAGGAGGATTTCTGAGTTCGAGGCCAGCCTGGTCTACAAAGTGAGTTCCAGGGCAGCCAGGGCTACACAGAGAAACCCTGTCTCGAAAAAAAAAGAAAGAAAGAAAGAAAGAAAGAAAGAAAGAAAGAAAGAAAGAAAGAAAGAAAGAAAGAAAGAAAGAAAGAAAGAAAGAAAGAAAGAAAGAAAGAAAATAAAGTAATAAATGAATGCCAGAAAGAGACTTCGTATGCTAACTTAAAATAGTGAGAAAATAAATCAAAACTTTGCTAGGACTAAGCCAAGATAGGAAAGATTTTAGTGTTAACCACTAGAGGGAGCTAACTCTATTCAGTATGTGTAAACTTAAACCCTCAGTAAGGATTATGCTTCAATATATTTATGACTCTCAGATACTAACAAACAGGTAGTTGAACACATTTCCTGGCTGTGCCTGTTTCCTAGAAGAAAATGTTCATTTCTGTTATTCAAGTTCTCTTATCTTTCCATCCATACCTGCTCAGTAAGTGACCATCCCGATGTCTGGCAGTGTGCTCTTAGAAGTAGAGATTTGGAGTTTTTAGGCTGGAACATTTTTTCTATTAAGTGTGCCCACAGTCTTCTCCCAGCTCGCATCTTGGCTATTTCCATGTAGAAGTTCATCCCAATTCCCCAGAAGAAAGACAACCTAAAAGGACAAAGTCCAGGACCTGCTGAAACTTAAAAAAAATCAAGAAACTAACTGTATCATGCACTAGAAAAACTATGTCCAGATTTGAATAGCAAACAATGTAATTTGAATTAAAAGCAAACACATCTAGCCAAGTAACTGTAAGCTAACAGAGAGACGGCTGTGAATGTCTGCTTCTGTTGAGAATTACTCACTTCACAAGTGATTCTGCTTAAGAAGGAATTTCTCTTGTTGCTGAGTTAAAGACAACTTCTTGGGCTGGGGATGTGGCTTTGTGATTCTTATCCAACACATCCCAGACACCAAACTCCACCCCGAGTAGCACCGAAACAAAATCTTTTATTTTCCTGGTGCTGAGACTGAACCTGTGACTCGCTCAGACATATGCTCCCATTCTGCTACATGCCCAGTTCAAAATCCATTTCTTTAAAAAAAAGTTGGGGCTGGAGAGATGGCTCAGCAGTTAAGATCACTGACTGCTCTTCCAGAGATCCTGAGTTCAATTCCCAGCAACCACATAGTGGCTCATAACTACCTGATACCCTATTCCAGTGTGTCTGAAGAGAGCAAGTGTACTCACATACATAAAATAAATAAATATTTAAAAAAAATGTTGGAACATCAACTTTGCAACATGGGGTTTGTGACAGAAAGAACACAATCCCAAGCTTGCTCTGTTCGTGTAGCACAGAGTTGCCTTTGTATATGTTTTAAGAAAATGGGTGAGCATTGAGTTTAGTCATTTTCTTCTCTAATTTGTCCTTAGCCTCGATGATGTTATCTTTTATCTCACATTCTGTTGTAGATTAAACTGATTTGCATATTTAGATTACTGATTTGCCTTTGATGGCCAGAGGTTGTAAAATTTCAAATTGTTTTAATGAGCTTTAAGACGGAAATTCAATGAAACTTAATAAGCACTAAGGTCTTAGGATCTGTGCTCATTCTCAACATCTGTGAAGACTAAAGAATTTTTCTTTATTTCGATACACTTATCTAAATTTTATCATTACTTTATATAAAATAATAATTACATTAAATGCAAAGTGGATAGTATCTTATGAAGAGTAATATTTATCATAATAACTTATAAAGAAATATTTTACTTTCTACTTTAAAATGTTTTTATGAGAAAGAAATGTTAAAATGTTTTTATGTTTTGTGTTCAGGTGTGTATATAGAGGACAAAGGACAAAAGACAAAATAAGGAGTGTTTCTTGGGCGTCATCCACCTTTATTTGCTTGATTCTTTATTTTTGAGATGGGTCTGTTACTGATCCAGACTCATACACATGCTGAGATAGCTGGTAAGTGAGCCTCAGGAACCTGCCTCTGAGTCCTGTTCTCCCAGTCCTGTTTCACGTTTTTTGAAGCCTCTTATTGTGAGGCTTAGAAGAAGACAGGTAAGACCTTATACACGTTCAATCTATTTCAATACAACATGACATGTAGCTTTAGTGAAGCACTTATATAAATTCTGGGAGAAATAGAAATTTAAAAGGAAAGCAAACTTTTAAAATATTCAAGGACAGCATATACCTTGAAGATCTATATTATCCCTAGAGTCACTGGGGCACATTTTGGAAGCCACTGAAATAAGATACAATATCTTAGAATAAAGAAACCATCATTAGCCACATTTTATACATTTGAATTGCCAACTCATAGGTGAGACTAGCTTCAGGGACAAGCTCACCAAGGGATGGCTGATTGGAATGAAACCTAGACTGGTTTCTGACCAATTTATATATTCCACAAACTTCAATGGCATGTTTCTATACTTTCCGTACAACTTCATTAACAATTCATTTTGAGACAAAATAGTATTGTGTATCCCCAAATATTTATGTATTACAGAATAAGAAAAGAATAGGTGATTTCCATGTTTTCAAATAGAAAAAAATTAAAGTGACTTCATTTTATGTTTCTATTTTAATATACCTTCTACATATGTAGAGTTGTACTCTGTAAATTATTAGAAAGATGACATTACTCCAATTACCAAAGAAGTACGGTCAAATTAAATTCTGTATTTTTGTGTGTGTGTGCTATAGGTAATACTGGCTTATTTTCTCTTTCTCACTTGGAAAAATCTAACACAATTTTATTCTATCATGGCATTTATGTCGACAAATTTATTTTATCAGTATATTTTGTTGTACAGGCAAAAAGTGGTCTATGCATGTTTTTAATGGGAAAAAAGACACCTAAGTTTAATCTACTGACCTTGGTGCAAATTCATCAATTGTGAGTCCGGCCTGGAGTCCAGTTCTGCAGTACTCCAACCCATCCGCGATGGTATAGGCCAGTTCTAAAATGGCATCAGCTCCTGCTTCCTGCATATGGTACCCACTAATCGAAATTGAATTAAATTTTGGCATGTGCTATTTATATAAAAACAACAAAGGGTAAAATATGAAAAGATTCTGTTAGACTTATATGAAAACAAGTATCTTTAAATGATGTTCAATTTCAGATATAGTTTATAATCTTAACTGGAAAAAAAAGAAAACTTTAGCGTTTGTTACATTAGATTCACTCTCAAATTTCAATGATTGATCTGTGAAGCGTTTTCAGGATGTTATGCTTGTTTTTCTCCAAACAGCTGCACCATTTATCCCTTAAGCTGGCTAAGACTTCACAAAGACCTTATAATTTTGCCTGATATGTTGAAGACCCACAAATTTCATATTATTTAGAACATTTTCTTATTTGAAAATAGGCATCAAATATGAACAAGTATACCGTGAACAAAATTGATTTGATATTAGTGTTATATTTTGTAGTAAAACAGAAAAAGAATGGCACACTTAAAAAAAAAATCAAAGTTTACCCAGCAGAGACTAAGCCCTGAAAAAAATTAGTTGCCAATGTTTATATATGGTATAAAATAAATATGCCACATTTATATATACCTTGTATATATGCAAATATACATTCAAAAATATATAAATTATTATATATTATATATTAAATGTATTTTATATTCTCAAGTATTCTACTTATAACTCAAAGCTCCTTGAAAATGAGTTATAGCAAAATCAGAAAAGAGATAGAATCATGTGGAATTGAAAAGAATGACTGTATATTTGGAGTTAACACACAAAATCTAGGAAACATGCTTTGCTGTGCAGAGGAGTGTACTGATTGTCTTTTAAAATAATAGAAATATAAGCATAATAGAATATTATTCAACCCTTAAAAGGAAGGAAATTCTGGTATGGTATAAACTGGTCAAGCACTGGGGATATTATATTAAATGAAATGGGCCTGCCCAAAAAAGAAATACTGAACAATCCTACGCATATAAGCAATATGCAGTATTCAAATTTGCTAATGTTTACAGCAATACAATGGTGGAAGAGCAGAGCAGGGAAGGGGGGCAGTATGGGGTTTTCTGTTGAATAGAGTTAGTTCTGCAAAACTAAGAGTAAAGGTAGACGGGTAGACGTTGTTGCATAGAAGTGGAAATACACCTCATGCCACTGTATACTTGTAAGAGGTTAATACAGAAATATCATGCTATGTATATTTTCCCATAAAACATAAAGTTATCAGTATATAAAGTACTTTAAGCATCATTTGATCAGAATCCTAAATTGGGATGCTGTCACTTACAGGAAGAACTATGTAATGCAATTCTGAACTTCTGGATAACTTTAGGATCTTTTACAAGGTAAAATTCATGAGAATATAGAAGCATAGAATGATACTATCCACTCCAGTAACCAGTCTTCACCTTTTTCCTCTCACAGAAAGTCCTAGGGTTAGAGTTCCATGGTACAAGTCCTACACTCCAGTCTTTTCTTACTACTGTGTCCACAGAGATAGGAGGACTTGGCTACATTCCTCTGTAAGATCCCTCTGCCTCTTGCACATCTGGCCATCCTTCCCTTCTTCCTTCCTTAACCATAACTGATACACCTAACAACAAAAGAGAAACAAGATAAAAGGAACCTGGAGTTCCAATTACTATGGAGCTCCACAGACACAAACCCCTCACAGCCTGCCCTCTAACTTCCTTAAATCAAACAGAAGTGACTCCTATTTAGCTTAATCTCCTGCTATTTATATGCTTCTTACACATCATTATGCAGAAGCTTTACCTATATCTTACAAACTCAAAATGTGGCATAAATTCAGAGCTATATATAATTCAAGTACACATATACAATTCCATCAACTGGGCAGATGTAAAACATGAACATACTTCTCAGTGTACACAGGCTAAGTATCAAATGAGGCATGCAGAAAATGCTTGCAGGATTTCTGATATAAGTAGATACAGAGAGAGGGTGAATAGGTTAAAAAAAAAAAACGCTTTGACGCAGAGGAGACTGTGTCTTTAGCATTAAGCCATTTTAAGGGAGTAAAATGAGGAGCAAAACATCTCCTAGTAAGGAGTAAAGTGTGAGCACGGCAGAAAACATGCTCTGCTTGAAGGCAAATGTAGAGGAGATGCTGCCTCTGCAGCAGCCCAGGGAGCCGCCTTCTCCTGCCAATCTGTGCCTAATTGGGTGAATGAGATATATCGAGGTGGCGAAAACATAAGCGGTCTGTTCCAACCCAGTTTGTTAAAGAAATGGCCCTGACATTCTGATGCCCATTTGTCTTGATACAAGTATGTAGCTTCATTCCATCTGAACTCTGAAGGGAACTAAGGAAGTTAGAGTTCCCTGACTCTAACAATTATCAGACAACATAATACCAACAAAAAAAAAAAAAACAGTACGTTGAATATAGCCTAGGTTATGACAAGAAGACAGCCTGACAATATAACTTACTCAGTTATGAAATTCAAGGTAACTTGCAGTACTCTGTGAAAATCCCTACAAATGACTACAGCAAGATCTCCAGAAAGTAAGCATACCTGTGCTGTGTATTGGAAAATGTCAGCGATAATTTTCATGGATGGTTCTGGGGGGAAAATATAAGTATTTCTGACCATAAACTCCTTTAGGATGTCATTCTGAATTGTACCAGTGAGCTTTTCCTTCGGCACACCTTGCTCTTCCCCAGTTACTATAAACGTTGCCAGGACTGGGATGACGGCTCCGTTCATGGTCATGGAAACGGACATTTTTTCTAAAGGAATGCCATCAAATAGGATTTTGGTGTCTTCTACAGTGTCAATAGCAACTCCCGCCATTCCGACATCTCCACGAACTCGTGGGTTGTCTGAATCGTAACCACGATGTGTTGCCAAGTCAAAGGCAACAGACAAGCCCTGCTGACCAGCTGAGGATATAAAGAAAATCAGGGGTATGTTAGAGTCTCAGATAGGAGGAATAGCCAGTAGATGTACCTCATCACAGTATACTGCCATTACATGTCCCTGCACATGTGAAACAAATTTGAAAAATGTTAGACTTTCTAGGAATCAGTACTTTCCAGGAGACTAAGACACACAAACTGAGTTGCTAGATCTATGAAAAATAATAAAAGCAACAGAGTATCACTTATCTCAGACCCACACAAGGATCTGTTGCTTGAGCTCATGCATCAAATACTTTTTAGGGTTGTTTTTCCTAAGTTTTTTGTTGAGATATTTTCAAAATTCATGAAAACATCTAGATAATCACATATACCTAATACAACTTAGCATGGATATGCTTTTGTTACTTTATATTTATTCTCTACTGTGGCAGAGCCAGTCAAATATTGTTGAAATAGAATTTTAGAATGGTGAGATTATTCTCATCACCCTAAAAAGGCTTAAATGGAAGTAGGAATGAACCCCGGGATTCTGCACACTAGGCAAGTGTACTACCTCTCAGTTACATATGCTGTCCTTGTGGAGTTCTCAAATAACTACAGTAGTCTACATTAAACATAAACTCAATCTCTCGGTAAGCAACATAAACTTAGAAATTCTAAAGTTTAGCATTCAAACAGTAAGATTTCACCATACATTAGAAAGGAAATCATAGCTATAATTTTCTAATGAAGGATAGATTTTACTGTGTATATGGTTATCACATTATATCCTACAACTGTGCTTGGCATCATTTAAGCTCTCCTCCCAATTTTTATCACACAAAAATGAATTAAGTGCTAGAGCCATGGCTTAGCAGTTAAGAACACCGGCTGTGCATCCAGAGGTTACCGGTTCAAATCCCAGTTACTGCTTGTGGCTGTACAATGATTTGTTTGACGGGCAGTGCACGCCTTTAATCCCAGCACTTGGGAGGCAGAGGCAGGTAGATTTCTGAGTTTGAGGCCAGCCTGGTCTACAAAGTGAGTTCCAGGACAGCCAGGGCTACACAGAGAAACCCTGTCTTGAAAAACCAAAAAATAAAATAAAATAAAATAAAATAAATAAAAAACAAAATAACAACAACAAAAAAAAACAAATTAAACACTTTCCAAAGATAGACTTTCATCTCTCTTTTCTTCATGTATCTTCATCTTGTTTCTTTTCTACAATGTATGTAGAAGTGTGATTTCTCTATAACTATGTTGCATGTTTTACTTTGGACTCATATCTTTTTGACCAGAGAGTTGAAAAGCATCCATTTGCTTCACAACAATGAATGTCCTATTTACAGGAATGAATTAGTGTCTCATGTCGTCATAGGCATCACGTCTCCTATTAAAACCTTACCCTTAATATTGTCCTTATAGAACTTATTGCTTTCTTCCACAGTACTAAAGCCTGCATACTGACGGATGGTCCAGGGCCTATAGGTATACATGGTGGGATACGGTCCACGTGTGAATGGCTTCACTCCTGGAAGTTCTTCAGGTAAGTCCATAGTATCTGCCCTGGAATATAAGG
The DNA here is from genome assembly GCA_036184795.1 of Tokudaia tokunoshimensis. Taxonomy (NCBI): domain Eukaryota; kingdom Metazoa; phylum Chordata; class Mammalia; order Rodentia; family Muridae; genus Tokudaia; species Tokudaia tokunoshimensis. The sequence goes on along the minus strand of BTHU01000016.1, from coordinate 30,778,330 downwards.
GCTTTATAGAGATCCCTTCTGGGGTGTGCCATATTAGGTCCTCTGGGTTTTTGCCTTTCAGCTGCTTTTTGGCTAGTACAGCCCACTCTGGGTGAAGGGGTTGCTGCTGATGTAGAAGCCGTTTCCATCTGGAGGCTGATGGATTCTTTAGCTGCTTCAGATAATGGGGTGATAACAAAAAAAGCTGATTCTTAGCTCTCAACATGGTGAAGCATGAATACTCCCAAAAGGAAACGAGAACGGACCTAGAAAAATTAAGAGAACAGTATACATACATTTAGAAGTGTGAAGAAAATTGAGACCTCTCAGTGAGTAAGAAAAAAAAGAAGGAATATTGGTCCTCATTCATCTTCCCTTTTCTGGTTGTGCAACAACACTTAGTCTTGTTCTTCTACCTACAGTCGTCTTACTTCACGGCTTCTTGGTTGGTCTTACTGACTAGAGTTAGCCCCCTGAAACCCATTCTATATTCATAAAATGCAAATCCAACTATATCATACTCTCCACAAAATTTCTGGGGGAGTTACAATATGTAGTAGATTGGAACATAATATTTCAATTAATTTTCATTCAAACCAATGTACAGACTATCTAGCTTATAGTAGACATTATATTGGTGTATGGAGAAAATACAGTAGATAAGATGAGCAGGCATCCAAGGTCTATGGTCTGGTCTCTGCATATCTGTCAAACTTATTTCTGTGTTGGCCATTTATACTTTTTATGTACTAGAAATCCTAGAAAACTCATAGTTCACTGCATTTGCCATTTCCCCACACAGAAAAGCAGCAAACTGCCTCAATTACTTGATACTGAAGTGTCACACAGCCTCAACATGCAAAGCCTATAGTTTTTAAAAAAAGAAAAGCAGACACAGATTTCTTTAATACAGTTGTCTCACCAGCTGCTTTACACTAATTGGGCAGTGGGAGTTTAAAATTTTATTGTTCATATAATTTCTGACCTATCAATTTAGTGAAGCCTTGAAGACTTCCAAATACTTATTATGGGTCACCAAACAAGAAGCACAAGCCACTGATGACTGTACTGTTTTAATTACTTTACAATGTAAACTTCCAAAACAGAAAACGTCTCAAAAATACTACCCCCTTAAACTGGGTAACATCATTCTGGGAGGGCTTCTATAGGGAAAGATAGAACAGGAATTCTCGGGAGTTAATTTGCATTAGAGAAACGGAAACATTATAAACATCTACAGCTAGAATAAGTGTGTTACAATATAGACAAATGACTAAATTGAATGGAACTTTTATATTTCATATCGGAACTTACAGGAGTATTAATTTATGATAGCTAGTACAGAAAAGAAAAAAAAAGGAAGCCTTTATGGTGACTGTGTGATCTGGACATAAATTACAAGACGTATTATGTTTGTGGAAACTAGTACTCTGTACAATTACCGTTGTGTTCGCTCTAAGTATTTTGTAATTAATTTAAAAGTTACAGTAACACCCCAGAAGAGCTAGTCACTCACACTGTTCAATATACATAGGTGGTGACTACACTGAGCATGAAAATTAAAAGTATAAAAGAACTATTAGACCAAAGCACCAATTCTCAATCTGTGGGTCATTATTCTTGGGCAAATTTCTTTCTTCAAAAATATTCACATTACGATTCATAAAGGTGTCAAAATTAAAGTTACGAAGTAGCAACAAGAATGATTTTATGGTTGGGGGTCACCACTATATTGGAAGTGTCTTGGCATTAGAAAGGTTGAGAACGACTGGGCTAAAGAAATATTTAAACACAAAACTATGATGGAAGACAATCAGCAGGTGGTTTGAAATTACACGCATGTGTCACGCTCTCAATGACAAAACAGAGGTTATGTTTTTTTAATAAAATTAGACCCGCCTTTCCTATCTTTTCTTTCTGTCACTTAACACCCTAGAAAACACTTTCCTATCTTTTCTTTCTGTCACTTAACACCCTAGAAACCACCTGAGTTCATGAACCTTTAACAAGTGACCTCTGCCCTGCGCGTGCGTGCGAAACCAGGGAAGAAGAGCGACAAGATGACCGCGCCGAAGAAAAGCACTTTGCAGTGGTGACCTCCGAATTCCACTAACCCAGCGGGAAATGAGAAGCCAGTCAGTCCAAGTGAACTTTAAACTTCAGGAGCAAGTAGGCGGCTTCCTATCTCAGAAAGACGGTGAAGAAGGAAGGAAAGGATAGCAAGACAGATAGGTGGAGCAGAAGAATGAAGTCAGTAAGAGGAGAGACCTGCAAGCCTGACGTGCTCCGCAGCGCACGGGCTAACTCACACTGTTTAGGGTCGATCGGAGCGATCCGGGATCTCAGAACTGAACCCTGATGCCGGCGGGTTCCAGGCGCTTGCCGATGGAGCTCGGCAGCCAATCAAATCAGGGGGCGTAGCCAACACCGCCCTAGGATTAGCCAATCCAATCCCGCCTTTGCGGGCGCGCTTCTGAAGGCGTATAAAACCTACGCCACGCAGGCCGGCCTCTTCCTGCAAGTGAGTTCCGGTTTTCTTCACGGACACTTCCGGTTCCCGGGTCGTTGCGGTTATCATACTATTCCGGTTGTTTGGGCGGAGTAAGTCAGACGCGCGCTTTTTGATTCGGTGAAGGAACTGCGAAGAGTTGAGGAAGCGCTTACGCGGCTGACAGATCCAGAGGGGATAATTTTGGGCCTCACGCGTTTGTGGTAAACTCCGTTGTTTCGTTGTTTTGTACTTTTTTAAGGGGCAATGTCTAATGTCCGAATAGGTCTCTGCCATCTAGGGTAGCTGTTTGTGATAACTCCAGAATGGAGTGAAAATGTTGATCTTCCTTCTCTATTCCCCCTGACCCTCCCGGTCCTCGTTCCTGAAGCTCTGTACCTCGTCCTGGAGCGGCCAACAGAGTAGCCGAAGTTCGCTCTCGTTAGTGGTTCTCAGATAAACAGCTTAAGTTGAGATAAGTCGGTTTAAGCTAGTTTCAGTAAACCGGCAAGGAAAACAGCAAACAGAAGCGGGGCGCGTTTTTCCTCTCCTCCCATAAAGATTCGATCAAGTCTAAACGGACTGGTTCATAAAGCAAATCAAAGCAGTGTCCTTTGAGCTATCACGCCATCCAACTTTACGCTGATTTCATTTAAGCACTTTATGTCTCTTCGTCTTGGCTAATAATCCAAAGATATCCCCACAGCTGCCCACAAGTCAATTTGATTGCATTTAGTATATCTCATACATAATAATTATTTTCATATCGGTGTCTACCAACCCACTGTTATGCTATGATTTTCTGTAGATCTGAGAATAGTAAGGAATTTTTATCTTCTATCTTAATTTTTCTTTTAATTAACATTGAAGTTGAGTCGTCCCAACGGGATAGAAATCATGACCCTGGTTTAGATTCTTACAATGATTTTACAATTATCATGATCTGATCTAGTAGTTTTGTGTATTGCATCCTGCCATTTCTATATTAGAGGTACCTACCTACTATTGGTACTCTTCTGTCTGTGAGAACTTTTAGTTAATTTACTGAATTTGGGGCTAGTAAGGCTTTAGTTAATTAGGATTTAGAAACTGAACTATTTGTCATTCATTTATAGTGTGTTCTTATCCACCATGCCAGTGGCTGTCAACCTGGGCCATTTTTGACCCGAAACAATTTAGATTATCACTGCTTGGAAGTGGGGAGATTCTGGTATTTGCGAATAGAGATGAAAATGCTGCTAACCATCTTATAGTGTGAAAGCCAGCCTTTCACAACAACAACACATATCAAAATGTTAATGAGATTGATAAAGCTTTTCCACTATGAACTATTAAACACCACTAGCAAAGGAACAATTTTGTTATGTGTTGCTTTGGTATTTCTGATCAGTTAACACTGATATTTTTGTTGACTACAATTTAAATTATTAGGCAGCCTCATAAATCGTTCAGCACCAACATTGAACCCTGATATAAACTGTGAATTGGGAGTAATATATGATTTTAAGTACACTCACTTCTGGCTTTTGTACCATTTTTATGAGATGTCAATGGCTGGTGAAGTAACAATGGGTAGCAAGGGATAGGTAGCATATGAAAACAACTTTTACTTTTCTTACAGTGTATTAGAATCTAAAGCTGGTCTGAGAGCTCATCTACTTTCAAGTATTAGCTATTAGAAAAGATGAGATTCAAAAGATATGGCCAATTATTTTGTGATTGAGTTTGACACACCTGAAATTCTGTTAAATTTCTATAGAAATCTTATTCTCAATGTCTGTATTTAAAATAATTGTACAAAATGGTTTGTAAATCATATCTACTACTGAGTTAAATATCATTGAGTATATAATATCTGGAGAAAATGATTGACAGAACGAAACTTTGTCAATTGATGAGAATCTTAAAAGCTCACAGACTTTTAAAGAGACATGGAAGAATGATTAGAAAGGATTTGGAAAGATAATGGTGCCTAATCTAAGAGACCAAAGAGAGGTAGGCTAGAAAACAATTCAGGTGCATGAGAGACAGAATTATTCTATGTGTTAAGAAATCAAATCTAGCTACAGAGGAAAACTTTTAATGTTAAGAGTAATTGGAGAGGAGAATGAGAAATGTTAGATTCTTGAGGACTGTACATGTCAAGGTATAGAGTGTAGATAATAAACATATTAAGTGAATATTTAATCCATGCATTTTGTTCTGAAGTTTAGGATTGTGACTGACTTAAGGAATTCATACCATTTTAATCTAAAGATCTCAGCCCCTACTTTCCCTCTCATGTTAGATGTCCTTATTTAGTGAACATGAACTTCCTTAAAGTCATTTCTTCTAGGAGAAGTCCACAGGTAAACCCAAATTATTGTGGGCTTAGTAGTGGTGTTTTAGTATAAGTCAAATTGTGGGAATTAGGTATTTAGAACTGAAACAAGGGGACTAAGTCCAGGCACTGAGTAATATACCATATTGCTCAATAACAGCTACAGTGATTAGGGAGGTTCTACTAAATTTTGTACCTGATCTGTGTCTGATACCATGGTTCATCTTAAACAAGTGAGAGGAAACTTTAAGGTTTTGTTTGTTTGTTTTTAAGTTTTTTTCAGGAGCTCAACACTGGCTTCTCTTTAAAGGGCCTAGTCTCAATCTCAGCACATACACAGTAGCTCACAGCCATCTCTGACTACTCCCAGAGGATCTGTCTTCTCTTGCCTCTATGACCACCAGACATGTTTGTGGTTCACAAAGGACTTAGATATAAAAATAAATAAATTTTAAAAACAATAAATTTTTAGAGTATAGAAAGAGAATGGTTGCAAATTTAGTAGATACATGGTAAGAATTATAACACATATTTTTTACACTGTACCTAATTTATAATCTTCCAATCATTATAAAATACAAGAATATATAACTCATCCTTGTCTTTTTAGCAGAAGTGAGTTTGACTATAAAAATCTAGAGAAAAGTTAATCTAAGTGTTACTAAGGACAACTCCATGACTATTCCCATGTCTGCTTTGTAACTCATGAGAACGCTGAGTAATCAGCTTCCTTGTATAGCCTTATTACAATTCACATAGTGCCGATGGAAGCACAGCCTACCTCCTTATGAGGGACAGACTTTCACGTTGTGGAATAATTAGTACAAGCCTAAACTGTATCTCCTCTCGCCTTTGCCATAGATTAAATTATGGTGAACCTATTACTTGAATGTTCTCTGACCTGACTGTGTTTTATATTTTCTTGAGTTTAGAAATGGAGATAATATTATATGCAGGAGTAAAAGAAAGAAAAAAATCAAAAGCATCTTTAAAATGATTTTTTCTGAAACCATGCAGATGATAGCCATTTTCAGCAGTGAAATTAATATTTTTTTTTACTAATGAGATCCAAAATTTTGTGTTTGTTAAGCAGTGAAATTAATATTTTTCCTAATGAGATCCAAAGTTTTGTGTTTGTTTGCTTGTTCATTTGATTTTGAGACAGAGTTTCATTTATCTTGTCAAAGGCCTACCTTAAACCACTCTGTAACTGAGGATGGTCTTTAACTTATAGTCTTCCTGACTCTGCTCTTGAGCACTGAAATTTCAGACATGCACACCAAGCTAGATTTATGCAGCTCTGGGAATTTTATACATTTTAGACAAGCTTTCAACCAGTTGAGCTAACCTCAAAGTTATTTTTTAACATGATTAAATGGGTTAAATCCTAAGATGCTTTTCCCAAATTCTGAAACATAGTTTAGAACAATTAAAATGAAGTCTTTTTAGCTTCCTGTGGCAGCTGTTGGAAGCAGATGAAGAGACACACAGCAAACATTCGGTGGAGCTTGAGGAACCCTTGGAAGAGGGCAAGGAAGGAGCCTGAGTAGTCAAGGTCATCACAGGAATCAAGTCAGCAGGGCTCATAACCAATGACCAAAACAGCAATCCCAGAAACCACAAAAACTTCTTGGGTCTGCAGTAGGTTTTGTGTGTGTGTGTGTGTGTGTGTGTGTGTGTGTGTGTGTGTGTGTGTGTGTATTATAGTTGTTTAGCTTAGTGTTTTGGTGAGAATGGGGTTATCTCCTGCTCTTTAACCTGCTCTTAGAAGACCCTTTTCCTCATTACTGGGTTGTATCATCCAGCCTTGATATGAAAGTTCTTGCCTAGTCTTGTTACATCTTTTTTTCTCAGCTTTAAAATAGCTTTTAAGATGTTTAACAAATGCAAGTTCTATATTTCTTTAGATTACAGCATGGTGTTTCTTTTACATCTCTCACGGCCTAAGCTTGGCTGTCCTGGAACTTGCTCTGTAAACTGACCTTGAACTCAGGAATCTGCATGGCTGTGTCTCTTGAATGCTGGGATTAAAGATGTGTACCAGCATGCCTGGATTTAAGCTTTTCTTTTAGAACTTGCTCTGTCCCAGACTGGCCTTGAACTGAGATCTACTTGCTTGCTTTTGTCTCCTGGGACTAAAGGTCTATGATACCATCATACCTGGACCTAAGCTTTTCACAGCTATCGTTCCTCAAGATCTGGATCAAAAGACTGTGTCCTCTATTTCTGGATTGTAGTTAATTCCAGATTGAAAATCCAAATGAAAACAATAACCAAGATCCTTGTTCAACTGCAGTAGCATAAATAATAAGCTTAGTTGGGTGGGATCTTGCCTCGAGGTCACCTCTCCCTTTATCTGTTTATCTCCCTGAACATAGGATTCAACTCCATTTTACTTCCTGGTGCCCTTTATTCTTTGAACCATACATTTTGTATTTTTTCTTTTTAAGCTTTCTATGCTTAATCAAAATGTTCTTCATGTGACTAAATCAGAGAACAAAGTCTCTGCTGGACTTTTTTGACTTCCTATGTTAATGCAATTAATATAAATCTCTTTACCTTAGCCTCAGGTAGACTCTTCAGACAAGGACAAAAAGCAGCAACATTATTCACCAAAACATCATAAGAATGATCTCCAGAATTCAAATCACCCTCAGCTACAATGTCTTCCATATTCCTACTAGAATGGCACATTAGGTACCACTTAAAGCCTTCCACTGCTTTCCAAATCCAAAGTCCCCAAATCCATATTCTTCCAAAAACATGGTCAAGCGTATCACAGCAATAACCCACTCCTGGTACCGACTTCTGTCTTAGTTGGGGTTAGCCTACAGGTTCCGAGGTTCAGTCCATTATCGAGGCAGGAACATGGCAGCATCCAGGCAGGTCTGGAGCAGGAGGAGCTGAGGGTTCTACATCTTGTTCCGAAGGCCGTCTTATTACATCTTATTATACCATGTTTGGTTGATATTGCCAGGTGCCCTGGGCTTTTCTGAAGGAAAACTGAGAAGCAGTGGTTGGGGGAAAGAGAAGGGGACCCATGACTTCGTGTGTGGGAGAGGAAACTATGGCCAGATATATCAGAGAAGAATAAATAAAAATGTTTTATTAATGTACTCTTTTCAACAAAAATTGTATAAGCCTTTATCTCTATTTCTTTTTCACCTTTGCAGACTATGTATCATTGTAATTGTACTGCTTAGATAAAAATGTCTGGTAAAGCAAATGCTTCTAAGAAAAAATCTCAACAGGCGAAAAAAAAATTAAAACAAAGAGCCGATAAGGAAGCAGATTTGCCTGAGAATGAGGTAAGGAAATATTATCTTTTCAAATTTTATCTTTCAGATTCTTTTGACTAGGAATATCTATTCCCTTCAAAGGGCTAAAAGTCAGTTTTACTACAAATTGTAATTCACATCACATACATACATACATAGTGCATTATTTGTTTATAATATCTACTATACTTTTTTCTGCCTCCTGGAAGGTACAGTATTTGTATACATGGAATATGTGTTGCAAAACCATCTTTTTATCTGTTGTTTGTTTCTGTGTCTCTAGGCTGGAAACACAGCAAAAAGAAACAGAAGTCATGCAAGGCATCTGTCCTCTGAAGGTATTGTTCTGTATGTCTTGCTTAAAGTGTCTTCTATTGGTTTTCATAAAAAATGTTTCAGCATCTTGGTTATGTGTTCAGAAATAGTAAAAGGTGGTCATAAGCAGCCACATCCACAGTATTTAATTCTAAATAGCAAATATATAAATCTTTACCTGTCACATTGAAAGGAGCTAGGAGACAAATTATTATCTCTCCTCACTCTGAATTACTTATCTTTGATATAAAGACAAACCTACTCCTTCTTCCTGTGTTTTCAGTTCTCCCAGTATGGTATACATAGTTTGTAATCACTAGCTTAAGCATTTCAAAGGTAATTAGTTTGAAATACCATTTTCTTAAACATCGCTTCTTTGTAAATCAATGCAGATAGTGTTCAGATTTTCTGTTTCCTAGGGTACCATGCTTTTACTTTGTAATTTCTGCACTCCTGTAATTTGCATAGTATCCTCTTTTACTTTACCTAATCTTTGTGAAGCTAATATTGTATATTATTGCTTATCCCTTGTCCCTTGTAAGCAGAACAGTTCATTATCTAATCCTTCTAGCAAATACTGTTGAGGTTTACCGGCTCTATTGATAAGAACTAGAAAACAAATCTATTCCCCACTGAGAGTTACTCATCTCTGATCTAAAGATATACCAGCCAATGTCTATTTCTTGCTTGTTCTTTCTTTTTCATTGTTTGGTAGAAGTAGTTTTCCAGTATTTTTATTGAAACTCTTAAGAAATCAAGTCATTTTTCAGAAACAAGTTTTAATAATAATAACTTGATTCTATATTGAAAAGTATTTATATTGCAGTATCAGTTGATAGTATATCAGATATTGTCAGAATAGCAAATGCATCTTCACTAACTGATGTGACATAGCTACAATAAAATTGAATTCAAAAGTAGAGTGTCTTAACTTCATAAAGTCACTGCTGTTCTTTATGTTAAAATTATTTTTAAGTAAAACTGCAAAACTTCTAGATTGATTAGACGGTCTTGTATTACCAGTAACAGGACGAGCAAAATATGTTCATCTAAAACAAGTAAAAATATCATCCAACAAGAGATCAAACTGGCAACCTCTTCCAAAGAATACTGAAGAATATTTGCAAAGTATGATGGAATCAGTAATTCTGTGAGTTTAAAAAGTTTTTTTTTTCTTTAGCTATTGACTCTTAGGTATTTACTATTTACACTTTTCTCAACATTACTGCATATCTAAATTCCGTTCTTCATGGAGGTGGCAGCATGCCTAACATAAACATCCTAAACAGGAGAGAGGTTGTTTAGTCTCACAGGTTCAGCAGCTTTGACCCATAGACCTTAGTTCCAGTGATTCTGAGCCCTTGGGAGGCAGAACATCATGGCAGTGGGAGAAATGCCTTTCAGGAAGCAAAGCACAAGACTGGCACCAGGGGCTGGATGTCACTTCAAAGCCTACCCCAGTGCCCTGTGTATCCTCCAGCCAGTCACTGCCTCCTAGAATTTCCACAAGCTGAAGACCATGCAACCCACATATATGACAATGGCAGACATATTGAACTTAAACCATGACAACATTTTAAGGCAGTAAAGTATTCTTCAATTTCAGAAAAGATATTCATTGATTCATGATTGGCATTACCCTAACAAAAAATGTTTTTCTCAATTGTAGAAACTTGTGATTCAATCAGTGAAGTAAAAATCAAGTCTGTGTGGGTTGCAGTCTCTAAAACTTTTAAATTGTTTTGACAATATTGATTCTTTAGAAGTTATGTTCATGATTAACACTTTCTGTGAATATTACCATGTTATATAAAATACAAACAAAGAGAGAACTCCATCATGCTAGAATTCAACTGTATCAAAAGTTGGGTTATGAATTCTTATGATGCAGTATGATTCAAAGAAATTGCCATTGTTCTGCTTAAAGTATTTTGTGGGTTATAGAAGAAAAATGTAGAGATTACCGTGTGATGTGTGTATGTGAGTATGTGTCAATGAAACTATTTTGTTTTAATATATATCAGAAACAATAAAAACATAGATAATCAATACTGAAAATATTAATATCATGAATTTCAATTAAAGGTAAGTTATGTTGTTTAAAAATGCATCTAGTAAACCCGCAGAATCAACTAAACTGGGCTTATAGTGGCTCACAGACACTGAACTGCCAACCAGGGAGCCTGAACGGAACTGACCTAGGCCCTCTGCACATATGTTACAGTTGTGTAGTTTGTTCCTGTGCAGCTTCTAACAGTGGCAACAGGGGCTGTCTCTGACTCTGATGCCTGCTTTTGGGACTCTTTCCTCCTACTAGGTTGCCTTGTCCACATTTAATAGGTGAAGAGGTGTCTAATATTACTTCAACTTGATATGCCATGACTGGTTAATATCCATGGAAGGGCTGCCCTTTTCTGAAGAAAAACCGAGGAGTGGGAGGGGATGGGCGGGTGGTGATAAGAGACTGGGAGGAGAGGATGAATGTAAAAAATTAATAATAATAATAATAATAACAAAATCTAGTATAAAGGAGAAGGTGAATGATTCTGCTTAGCTAGTAAGGATGAACACTTGAAAAATTTTTGAATACAGATTGTATTATGTTTCAAAGTAATATTTATTCAATCTTTTTGTTCCCAGTGGAATTTTAAACAAAAACATTAAAAGAAAAAAACAAATTCAAAATCATCTCAACCAGTTAAAGAAAAGGTAACCCACAATTGGTAATGATTATTTTTAAAGTGATTTCCTCCTATGTTCTAAAATAGATTTCTATAGAATATACTTTTCATTACTTTTTAAAGGAAATGAACTTTGGAATTACATACTTACTAAGTTTCAGAGAATGTATACAAAAGAATATGGTCCTCCTGTAACTTTTATTGCACTCTTTCAGTGTTCCGTGTTTTTGTGTCAGTATTTACAAAATACTTGATAACATTAACTCCGTTACATTTTAACAACTTAAAGTAAGTGTTTACAACTCTCACTTTGTCTTATGTTTTCCATTGCTGTTGTTAATCCTATGGTTTTCCTTGTTCTCTGTCTCAATTACATTTTCTTTTGCTTTGGTAAAACACCAGAACCAAAAGCAACGTGGGAAGGAAATAGTTTATTTCACCTTATAGCCTATAGTTGATCAGTGAGGGCAGAAACCTGGAGGTTGAAACTAGAGCAGAAGCCTCTGAGGAACACATGGAGGCTTATTGGTTTCCTCCTTCTGGCATGCTCAGTCTGCTTTCTTACAGCACCGAAGACCACCAGCCCAGTGGTGGCACTACCCACAATGACCTTGGCCCTCCTATGTCAATTGTCAGTCAAGACCGCCACAGGCCAGTCTGGCAGGGGTGTCGTCTCAGTTGAGGCTCTATCCTACCCACACAAGGCCGTATTGAATTGCTCAGTTATTTATACAAGCAGCAAGTTTGACCTATCTTGTTGATTTTCTCAAAGAACCAGCTCTTGGTTTACTTTATTCTTTGTATTGTTCTCTTTGTTTCTAATTTATTGATTTCAGCCCTGAGTTTGATTTCCTGCCATTTGCTCCTCTTGGATGTGTTTGGGCCTTTTTTAATCCAGAGCTTTCAGTGTTTTGTTAAGTTGCTAATATGAGAACTCTCCAATTTCTTTATGAAGGCACTTACAGCTGTCAACTTTCCTCTTAGCACATCTTTCATTGTGTCCTATAAGTTCGTGTATGTTCATTTTCATTAAATTCTAGAAAATTTTTAATTTCATTGTTTCTTTCTTGACCCAGGGATTGTTGAGTAGAGAGTTGTTCTAGTTCCATGAGTTTGTAGGCTTTCTGTTGTTCCTGTTGTTGTTGAAGTCTAGCTGTAATCCATGGTCTCTGACTGGGCCCTGGCTGAGAAAATGTTCCTATAATTGTGCCGATTTCACTGCATTATTGATATGAACTAAGTCATGTTCCTGTACCCATGAGCAGACAAAAAGTGCTGCCAGGCAGACCAATCTGTTAGCTCAAATCTGAACACAAAATTCATTTATTTATCTTGTCAGTTCTCTTAAATTAGTTTTATACAATATTTCTTTTAAACTTCATATTTATGTGTGTATGTGTGTGCATGTGCACACATAAGCTATGGCATGCTTGAAAGTAAAATACAGTGTTGAAGAATTGGTTCTCTTCCTCTACCTTGTGTTCCAGGGGTTGAATGCAGGTCGTCAGGCATGCATGCTAAACCCATTGAGCCATCTTACCAGTCCTTATGCATTGTCTTCACACTTTTTATTCATAAGTCAGTGCCTTATGATAGTGAATTTTCCACTAGTTTGTGAAATTCCACTAGATAGGGAAGATTCTATCAGTTTGGCACCAAAAAAAAAGGTTCAAATTTTGGAACATTATGTTTTTTAGCTTTGGGAGGGTGTTCACCTTACAGTAGAATTTTTAGAAAAACTATAGTTACTGTGGCAGAAACAACTACAGTGATTTTATTCTTCATTTCTTTCTCATAAACTTGAAGAATCAAGTTTGAGAACATTATTTTGCTGTCTGCTGGAAGTAGGGACTCACACAGATAAGACTTCATTTAGGATATAGAATAAAATCCATGTCATACTACCCTACAGCAAAGCTTGTGGACATCATCCTATCTGCCTTAGCTTTAAAACTAAATGATCTTTGAAAACATTTAGATTAACTTTTATAGGCTGCATCCTTTACAGTGAAAGATGGGATTTATGGTCAGACTCAAATCTTCTAGAGTACTTTCTTTTATCCAACATTCCATACTAAACTGACAGACTCACATGCTATAGTAGTATAGAAAATGTATTTAAACAATATTAGGAAATTCTGATATTAAGGTATATTATAAAGTGTATAAACTAAAAGATCTTCTAGTAAAGTAGTCTTAGCACTCCAAGATTTGAGATAATTGTTAATGTATTTTTTAATATTTTTATTGGATATTTTCTTTATTTACATTTCAAATGTTATCCCCTTTCCCAAAACCCCCTATCCTATCCCCCCTCCTCTGCTTCTATGAGAGTGTTTCCCCCACCTACCCACCCACTCCCACCTCCCTGCCCTTCAACCAGACCCTCCAGAGCTCCTAGGGATTAAACCTCCAACCAAGTAGTACACCTGGAGGGACCCATGGCTCCAGCCACATGTGTAACAGAGGATGGCCTTGTAGGGCATCAATGGGAAGAGAGGCCCTTGGTCCTGTTAATATATTAAAAAGTTAGGTGATGTTTGGTCAGGAATGTTTTGGGAAGGAATGCCATTAGCCACTGTGGAGAAAAAAAAATAAAAGAATGTTGTAGCCCTTTCAAGTGAAAAAATGAAACTTTTAAAGAAAATGGTATTCTTCATTAAAATAAACATGTTGTATTCTATTTTTAAGAATACTACAACAGTGTGCAACACTGAAAGTCCCTCCAAGAAAGCTGAACTATTTAACAGATGTGTCAAATCTGCTGAAAATGGAAAAGGCACGGGAAAGAGCGAATGAAGAGAGCATGACTTCACTGCAGGTATGCCATGCAAAAGGGCCTCTGTAATTAGAGAGCTGGGTAGAGGGAGCAAGGAGAAATTTGACCATCATAGCATTAGTGGTCGAGCATTAAACTCAAATTTTGGATTAGGGTTCTTATTGATTTTTGTCATTTTAGCATTAACCCTCAAAATTTGAAGTGTTTATGATTTATTCATGGTCAAGTAACAGTGCCATTATTGTAAAAAAATTTTAAAAATTTTTCGTATGTTCTGATCATGTCCTTCACCCCCCACAATTTCTCCCAGATCTTCCTTTCCTTTCTTACCCCCACCCACCTTTATGTTCTCTCTGTGACTCTCTAAAAAACAAGAAAACAACAACTGCCTTTCCCCTGCCTCTGCCTAGTTGCACAGAGGCAGAGGCTTGGGTGCAGTCAACGTTCGGCTTCACTCATATTCCATAGCCATGGCCAAGGGAGGCACACCTGTTAAAGGTGTGATGGACGTCAACACTGTTCTGAAGAGTCATACAGCAGAACACAGAGAAAAAGACCCTCCACAAAGCAGGGGAACTGAGGAAACTTGAGTATTTTAAGTCTTGGAAGGTTCTTCCTCACCTAATTTAACCGTTAGTCAGTTTGAGGAAAGACAGGACAGCTGATTGGCTCCAGTCCATGAGGAGTGGCACAAGGCCTCATTTTTAAGCTGCCAATGTTTTGACTCTGGTTAGGAGTATGAGGAAGAAGCATCTTGAAATTTGCTGCCTTTATTACCTAACCATAATCTCTGCCTCCCTGTCTGTCTGCCTACCAGGAAGTATGTCTAACTCCTATTCCCTCATTTTCCCTTTTTAGAGACCGCCCTGTTGCTGGGGAGCTGGGGGTTGGAGTGTCTACCTCTCTAGCTTCTTTGGGCTGTCAAAATGGGCTATGAGGGTGGAGGAACAGTAAGAATACCTAAGAAGGAGATCAGTCTAAGTGGCCACAGTAAAACTTAAAACAATTGTAAAGATTCTGAACATGAGCTATACAATTGGTGATAGATAGCATGTTTCTTAAAGCTGTGCTATTTGAGAAGGTAGACTCTTAATGATTCAGTGATCCTCAGACAAAATTCTAAGGTGAAGGTCCCCAAAATTTTACCATATAGGGATCTTGATGGCGTTTGTTTTCTCTGCCAGATAAAGAATTAAAAGGCAGAGAGCAGCTGGGTATGGTCGCACACACCACTAATCTCAGCACAGAGGCAGGCTTGATTCTTGAGTTCAGGCCAGACTGCTCCACAGAGTCACTTCCAGGACCTCAAAGAGAAACCCTGTTCTGAAAATCCATGAATGAATGGATGGATGGATGGATGGATGGATGGATGGATGGATGGATGGATGGATGGATGAATTCAAGCAAACTCAATCTTGAGCTCAAAAGTAGCAGCAGTGAAATCTTGAACACAACAAACCAGCAGTTGGACAAAGGCTTTTATTAAAAGCAAAGAAATTTACATGCAGCAGAAAAAAGGAAACATATACAGAGAGAAAAGACCAGAGGGGAGACGCAAAAACCAAAAATCCCCACAATATAATTTAGAGGTATCATAACCAAGCCCATCACCTTTGTTTTGGGCTTTTGCCCTTCAGTGTATATTATTGCATGCCATTTTCTTTTAATCTGTTAGGCTACCAATAATAAACTGGTATACATGGTTTACTTTATAATTGTCTTAATCTGTACTTTGTAAATCCATCAGTCAGTTCATAGCAATATGGTGCTAAGAAACAGGTTAACTTCACCATGGAATGCAGTTTACAGAATTCAAGCTCTGGGACATTCATCGAAAAAAAAAAAAAAGCCTGCTTCCTTAAATTTATTATATGTAAGTACACTGTAGCTGTCTTCAGACACCCCAGAAGAGGGCATCAGATATCATTAGAGATGGTTGTGAGCCACCATGTGGTTGCTGGGATTTGAACTCAGAACCTTCAGAAGAGCAGTCAGCGCTCTTAACTGCTGAGCCATCTCTCCAGCCCAGCCTACTTCCTTCTACCTAGCAATTTCAGTGACATAAAGAATTGAACCAAAAATACTTAAAGGAAAAATAAACCAGTCATAACCAACATGGAGCCTGACTCAAATTATAAAATAGTTCCTATATACAAGTGAAAATGTTCAATATTATAGAATTTATTAAGATTTTAACTAATGTGGGTTATTGATCTTACATATTTGTTAAGTCCTTTAGAGTTGTATATTGAAATATTTACAAGTGAAATGTTATGATGTCTAGGATATACTTTAAAATAGTGTAGCTTTAATGACCCAGAAGCTGATTTATACTGTAAGTGGCCTGCAATCAGCATATTCCATTTACTACAATATTTGTTTCATTAATTCTACATATATTGGCTTTTTATAAATTAACATATTTCTTTAAATTAGAAAATATTCATACAGTGTTTTATTAATTTTATTAATATTAATTCCAGTGCCTAGCATTCTATTCTTTTGGCATATTAAAACAGAAGTCATTCAAATGTTCCTAACTAAAATAAAAAATATTTTCATTTGTTTCTGGAACTTGAAATTACCTGTTACTGAACAAATGCTGCTGCCTGGAGTCCTTGGGCTATGCAACTCATACAATGGGTTTTGCAGAATCTCCAGTGCTCATTAGCTTCTGTGTTAAGGTTTTGAAGAAGCATTGATGGACAGAGTTATCTCCTTTATCCTTCCTTATAATGTGTTATATTGGCCAAGCAGCTTTCTAGAGGGTCTCTTTTTGAAAAATAAGCAAAAATAAAGTTAACAATTTCTTGCAGAGTGTTTTAAAATATGAGGTTGTGTGTGTGTGTGTATACAATCTCCTAGGGTTTCATTTATCATATATTTACTTTAAAATATTAACTTTTCTTTTTGCTTTAGGAAGAAATAGACAAAATAGTAGAGACCACAGAGTCAATGACTGAAAGTATTCAAACCCTAAAGAACCAAATTCAAATTCTGACAAATGAAGTAGAGGAAGAGGAACAGGAGATAAAACAGGTAATGGTTGAAAACCGTATTGTTAGTATTTAAATATAATTTTTAATGATAAAATGTTACCAAGGTAACTTTAATGCTAAAATGTTACCAAGGTAACTTGAGTTTTACAAGGTGAACAAAACCAACCTTTTGAAATAATTCCTATGTTTATGTTTCTATTTAGGTATTTCACATAGATAGCAATAAAGTACTGGCTCTTCCAGAACTTTCTCAGAAAAGTCTTAAAGCACCCATACTTCAAGTAAGTACCCATTTACCATACTGACTATTGCCAGGCTATTTTACATACACACACACACACACACACACACACACACACACACTGATATAAAACCATATCCTGTTTCTTTAAACAAACTAATCCTGTCATAAAACTTTTCTTGATAAATTACTTTTCTTTAACTGGCATATAATTTGAACATCGTTTCTGTCCATTCTTGTACACTCATTTTTATCAGTATTTATATAACGTTCCATTACACAGATATACCATTGTACTGACAGAAATAAGAAATTTTATATTATATTTTTATATATTTGCATAGTCATAACTATAGCTATATCCTTCTTGTTTGATTTTAACAAAGTTATACAGCTTTTTGTAGACTAGCATTGTGGTATGTTATTAATCAATACTCTTGTAATTTGTCTTTCTTCCAAAGAGTCATTGATATTTTCATGTAATTGCTCTTTTTATTATCTGGAATATACCAGCAGAGCAGGAGAGGGGACAAGGAAAGACTTATTTGAAAATGAATGGCCACTGGCTGATGACTGGTCACCTTGGGTGGTAGTTTCTTAAGACTAATATGTCTCCAAATAACAAATGTTTGACATTTTTCATCATAAGATGCTAAAATTAAGTGTACTGTCTTACCCACAGAAAGAAATTTTGGCACTAATTCCAAACCAGAATGCTCTTCTGAAGGACTTGGATGTTCTTGATAATTCAGCCCCAGTGAAGAACGTGTCAGCATTCATTCAAGAAGCCTATAGGAAACTTGATGGCTCCTAAAGGGTTGGGTTTTGTTTTGGTGTTTAGGCCGTGTTCCCTATTAACCTATTGGTCATAAATTGTAAAACTTTTTTTCATTTTTATAACAGTCTCACACTCTGTTTGTAGCCTACTCTGACTCATCACTTACTGTGTCTCCCATTTGGTCTTGAACTGACAGCAATCCTGCCTCAGCATCCTGAGAGCTGGGATTACAGGGGTGAGCTTCACATCCGGCCCAAAGGTGTACAACTTAACTGTAGATCTTTCTCCAAAACAGTTAACCTTTGTTATCTATCTTAGAACTAGCCTTTGTGAACTTATCATTAGTATCTAATGTCCTAAAAACATAGCAGTTGCTAAATCTAGGGAATCTATATATATGTAGATATTTACTAAAACTGTTTACTGAGAATTGTTTTTAAAAATAAAAAAATGCCATGATGTAATAATTTATGATGTGTGAATGGAAATTTTTATTGGAAGTCACTCTGTGGCTATGAAGAGTGGGTGTACAGCACCTACTTGGTAGTAACATTAGTGTCTCTCTCTTCTTTGGCTGGTAACCTGCATTTTCTGTCCAGTCAAGTAGAACTTCAAAATCTCAAATGCCTTCTTAAATCCCTCATCTCTATAGAATTATTGATATTTTTTCAGGTGTTTTTGTACTGAAGATAAGATAATAACATGTTGGTTCTTTGACTAGTGAATTGTTAGATGCTGGATATTTTGTGCTGTCATCAAAGCATACTCTAAGATTGTTTAAAGGGAATCTGCAATCATATATCCTTTCAGATAAATGCAAAACAAACAACAACAAAAACAACCAGAAAACTTTTGGGAAAACCCAACACTGGAGAAGTGCAAACCAAAGATAGAAGGCATTCAGATAAAGGGGGAAGGGCAGTAGTCTAGGGTTACTAACGATAATATGTGAGACTTGGCAGGGGAGAGGATGATTGTTGGCTTAACCAGGAGGATCCTGGCACCGTGTGGTGCAAAGAAAGGTTGCTGAGCTAACCTCCACAAAAGTGGCCCACAGCTAACCAAAATGTTCCTGCACTTTATGAGAAACTGTTATGAGTTTCTCATGCTGTGTCAGTTATGAGACAGCCTGGTGTGTTAGTGCTCAACAACTATCTTCTAGAAAAACTTGTGCCAGGGCAGCTGACACGGAAGGTGGCAATTTTGATCAAGATAGCATTAATTATATCAAGCTGCATTCCAGTAAACCATTTTCTCATAAACCTTGACTCTGGAAAGTTTATATATGTAAAGAAATAATTCCATAAGTAGATCTAAAATCATCTGAGCAACAGTATATTGGATTGAATTTTTTTATCTACTTATTAACTGCGATTGATTTTTTTAAGATGTATTTATTCAATTTATGTATATGAGTACACTGTTGCTGTCTTTAGACACACCAGAAGAGGGCATTGGATCCCATTTCATATGGTTATGAACTACCATGTAGTTGCTGGGAATTGAACTCAGGACCTCTGGAAGAGCAGCCAGTGCTCTTAACAGCAGAGCCATCTCTCCATTCCCAAATTTTCTATTGTACTAGAGTATTTTTGTTAGTGTATTTAGGAAATGCCATAATACTGCTAATATCTCCCAAACAGAACTGCCTATTTACCTATGGTTAGATATCTTGGGATTGATATCTGTTGTAGAGGGAGGTCATGACTTTTAGGGATCCTGGAGCTGCTTGAGCCCAACGAATCAGAAGCAGGATCATCTTAGGAAGGTCAGGAGGACTTTAGGAAAGTAAGAGATTGATTCTACAGGATGCCTTAAAATCCTACACTCAGCAACTGAAATTTTGGTTCTTTTAGACTAATAGAACCCTAAGTCATTTTGTTTTTTTATCATTAGAACATTTACATCAGCATACTGTTTTCCTCAGGATATCTCCTTGGTAGATAATTTCAAGTCAACTAGAATATCAGTTTATCATTACTACTGAATGAATGCCATGTCATTGCCACAGCTAAACCGCTACCCTCCTAGCTTTGGAAGTATAGCCTTTAACTTAGAGCTATTCTACACTCCTGGATGTAACAGGCAATCAACAACATAGTTTTTCTTTAAATGCTTTCTTTTGGCATCCTTTTTGTGAATGATTTGAGGTAAGTATACAGCTAATATTCTCTGTCCCCCAAGTAGATGCTAAGTAAGGTGTGAGTGAACAGCAGGTGTCACTGTAGCAAAAGCCTGGTCCTAGGAAACAAAAACAATGGTGTAATAAAAGCAGATAATTGTATGGAGCTCTGATGGATTTAAAAGAGCCAAGCCAAATACTGAGCAGACAACAGAGTGGAGAACAGAGCAGTCATTAAACAAAGCCCTTGATATATAATGAACTGCAAAATAGCTGTATGTTAAATACCAAGAGAAAATGAGTTAATTCTTGAAAGATTTAAAAGCTAAGAAATGTTTGAATAATATTCAATCTTATAATACTCACTTAGACATAGAAACTAAGTGCTTTCACCAGTTAGGTTGGTGAATGTTTATCATTTTGAACTAAGAATGAAATGGTTTGAATTAACTAACAGGGAAATAAATGTTCAGTAAACTTCAAAAGGACAGTAATTTGGTATAACCATTTTGGGAAACATACTACACAGGTAAGTTGCAGCCTCCGTGTCGGCCATTTAAATTCTTTATATAAGCCTCTCTATTAAATGCCAACTCTGCTTGCATATATCTTCAACAATCTGGCTCTGTTATGTGAAACACCTGTGGTAGAACCTATGATTAAAGAATTTATTTTACTTGGTTGAATATCATTTCTTTGCATTCTGTTTACCAAAAGTATACAGCTTGCACCTGTCAAAATTAGTGTGTGGATTGTTCACATTGGCTTCTTTCCTAAACGTGTCTAAATCCTCTCATGTTTCGTTCACTACTAAGAAATATTAGACTTTGGTTAAGAGAAGAAAGAAGGGGAGCAAATATAGAAATTCAAATTTCCCAGTTGAGTCATAGTAGGGTTACAGAGGTGAGCCCTGTTTCTGTTCAAAGGAGCTTTTCTTACAAAGCTGCCTTCTTACCTACATTTCTTTACTACGAGATCACCACACAGCCACTTGGCTTCGGTGCTTTGCCTTCTTGTTCTTGAAGGGGGCATCCCTTTGTAGTCCAGGCTGGCCTGGAACTTTTGTCAGTTCTACTTGCTGTAATTAGAGAATGCAGGATTCTGGGCATGCACCACCATGCCCAGTTTGCTACCCTCTGAAATAGCCTCTGTTATAGGGCTGTAAATTACTATAGCGATAGTACAAAGATAGTAATGATTCTGTTCAAATTAAAAAGATGAAAAATGGCTTCCAAATTCAATGAAACTATTTTAGAATTTTTTAATGAAATTGTTCGTTTATGGACCAATAGGGGAAAAAAACGTCTTAGCCAATTTTAACAATTTTCATTCCTAAGGAAGCTCTTAAAATCAGTGGAAGTTTTCAAATGACACAAATATGACAAATAGGTCTTTGGAACAGTAACAATGTTAGGGAGCTGCGTGTGTGTGTGTGTTCCTACATACTAACTCATCCCTGCCCTATAACAATATGTAATCTCATAACAAACCAGTGGGAATTAAACCTTATGATACTATTTCTCCATTTAGCAGATAAACTGAGGAAGCAGAAAGTAAAGTGTCTTAAATTCACAAATAGTCTGTGATAGAATTTGAACATATACAACAGAGTTGAAACCTTAAGTGCTTTGAAACTTCCTGAACTACAGTTGTAAGGAACTATTAAATATCAGTGGGTCCCCTTACAGCCTCATGGACCTGTGTTTTTCTCTGGAAACAATAAGTAAAGTACAGAATTATACCTGAAGAAAGACACTTTACACTTATTTTACATTCACTCTCTCTCTCTCTCTCTCTCTCTCTCTCTCTCTCTCTCTCTCTTTCTCTCTCTCCCTCTCTCTCTAAGTTTGGAGTTGAGTGTTTGCCTTACTCTAAGACGCATACTACAGAATAATCATCTTCAACCAATTCAGTTTTTCTGGGAAGTGCACTTGGCCTTTATTTTCCATCAAGCCAGAAGCAACCATTCTAAGTAGTTCTGATGTTATTCAAAACAAAGAACCTTGAAAGGAGTAAGACACTTGTTTTGAGTGCACTTGTACAGAATATGGTCCACATTGAGGGAGACACTCCTATCTCAAAGGCACTAAGTAACCCGACATCTAACTTTAAATAATCTTTCAGGATGCTCTACACACATTTTTAATTCCACAATAATAGCATGAGTTTATTTTTTAGGTCTATATTTCTCAGTATTTATAAAAAAGAAAAAAATTTACTTATAAAACTCTAGAGGACCACAAAAAAATGCTATACATTGCTCTCACATGTCTTAAGTTTGTGTATCAACATACCAGTATGCAACACTCTTAAACTTAGCACACTGTAGTTTACATAACAATTTCTCAAATCAGTGGTTTTCAATTTCCGGTTAGTCCATTACTCCTGGGGCCAGGATCTTTTAGTAAGAATGTCCTTCCTAACTGACCTAGGCTTCACAGCTAAGACAGTAAACAGCATTCTCCCCCTGCGACTACTTCAAGCAAACACTCTACCTATGCTGCGGACACATTTCTGCAGCTTAGTTTCCTAAGGCATGTGTAACGTATTATATGCCTAAATGCTCAGAACGCCTCTTAGTTTCACAATTGTCCTTTTCTGAGACTTTCATAGCCTTGGAAGTTTAGGGCAACAAAATCGTTTTCTTGAGAATAATTTAAAAATATTCGAGGAGTCAGTTCAAATATCACTTTCCTATTCTACTTCCTTTGCCTGGCTTCTGTTCTATTTTATTTCCATCCAATAAGAGTCTTTTAAATAGCTATATGTCTAAAATTTAGAGAAACATCTACTCAAGATTCATATTTGTTGGATTTCACACTACAAGACTAGATGAGGTTGAAAAGAAATGGCTTGCAAATAGTGTTATATTTGAGACAGCTTTTTAGCAGACCCTACATAAATCCCTCCCCTTCTCTAGGTGTGGCCATTCTCCCTCCCCATTCCAGTACGGCTTAATTAGAAAGGTAGCCCTGACGTATAAGTTTACCATTTCACAGAAGGAGCTCTGCATGGCTACACAACTATAATACCTGTTTCCGACTGAACTCTCAACAGCAAGGTATGTTATGAAAATAAAATCCTCCAAAAAATAAGTCTATCATTAGGGAAAAATGAGAGATACAGAAAAGATAAAAATTCACTTTGTGTAGACAGGATAAATTATTAGGTTTACAGGAAAGAATACTTTTGTGTGGTTTCATTTTTCTTTTTAAATTCCTGATAGGAAAATAAACATTATGAAGCTTCAAACTCTGTACCGTGGTATGATTGTAGCATGAATAACAAAAGATATGTCATCTGTACCAGAAGTCCTTTAATATGTGACAATTTCAAGCAATGGATTACAGGTGCTCAAAAGAAACTTGCCTTGTTTAAAATGGAAAGAAAAACAGTCGTTTTTTAACCTTAATCTTGATTCATTTCCCCCAACTCTAAAGTGCCACAAAGAGAAAGCACAAGAATTGTGAATCTCATCGAGATTTTGTTTTTGTTGTTGTTTTTGTTACTTTGTTTTCGTTTTTGTCTTTTTCCTGTTACATGATATGTCAGAATCAGAAATCGGAGCGGAATCCAAAGCCTCACAGCTGAAGGAAAATGATTTTGCCCCATGAGAGGCTGAGTGTTCATTGCTATTCTCTTCACCAAGGAGCCTCCCTGAACACAGTTGTGCAAAATGGAGTATACTTTCAGCAACTTCCAGAGGCTGGAACAGTAAAGGACCCTTCCCAGAGCACTAGTATACCTACCCAAACCCTTTCCCCAATATCTACCCTCTAGAGCTGTTGTAGAATAAACTTCTGTGGCGTTATATGACTCAGATTGTAGGAACTTGTTAGAGTAGTCCTCAAAAATTAAAAAAAAAAAGTTTTAAATTAATAATTGCAACTTAAGATTTACCAGCAGCTGAGATACCATAGCAAATAAAGGTAGTTTTCCCAGAGCAAGCTGAATTCATCACACCTGTGATGTAGTGACCTCTGAAATTTCTGCAAATTTGGAAATCTGGATTGCATGATTTATGGTAGTGGGCAATTATGCTCATATGAACTCTCCATGAAAATTATAACGAAGAAAAAATGCTGGCCATTGTGTTGGAAATGGTGTGCCATCAAGAAAACAAATCCTGTTTTACTTTTGTTTTTTTAATGAAAAATCATTTTCCAAAAGGAAGTAATGCTTTGTCTATACAGTTAATCAGGAAAATTTTCCAACTCTTTCTCTGTGTTGATAAATGCTCAATGTCCACAAAGAAACTCGAGTTTCTACAACTTGAAAATCTTATTTTTCTTTCTCTGTGTGCCTATTGATAGAAGTTTAAAAATGGCTTTTAACCCTTTACTTTCCAACTATGTTGATTTTTAGAGACATGTAGTGGACTAGGAAGGATATGACATTCACTTTACATGACTTTAACACTTATTAGTAGTCATTATGTATATTATATATGTAACATAATATATATTTATATGTATATATGTGTACATACATAAAATCAAAATGTGTGAAAATGTTTTCTACATCTATGGGAGTTTCCATATTCTATTTTGGGGCATTAACCAAAGCTTCACCTTTAATTTCATAGGTAATCACCTATGAAAATCATCACTGTTTACTGAACAGGCATTTTCACATCTTGTGTGTTAAAATTAGTGTTGTGTGTTTAGTATCATGGGAAGTGTCTGCTTTTTAGTTGGATTACCTGACTAACTTGTCAATTCCAAGAGCTTAGCCTAGAAGGTAGACTGATGCCTTAGAGAGAGAAGCTTTCACGATAGGGAACTGGAGTGTAGTGTAGAGATGGCAGACATACAGGAAAAAAGCATGGGGTGATTTTATAGACAACTGAAGCAGTACCTAATCAGGTAAAGTTTAGTGTCAAATGTGAACTCTCAGCTTCTCATTTCTCATGAGGAGTCTCAGTCTGTAAAGTCATATGGAACACGGATTTAGTTGATAGTGAGTTAGGTTCCTAGGAGACTTGTTTTCATTCACAAGTAATATATAATGTCACTTGGTGCGTTCTGGTTTATTCAGTACGTATTAGTCATTGGCTCTCAATGAGCTGGTCAGTATCACTGAAACACATGCATTACCTAACATTTTTACTCCAAGAGATCACAGCCCTTTTGCACCTGGGAATATGAAAGCAGTGCTTATGCATTATACCTATCAGCCTTTTTAAATGTTGTTAATCGCTAGACTGTTTCATTTATTATGTTGTGAAATGTATTGCTTTTGTCCCCTGGGCCTGCAGGTCCTCTCTGTCATCCTCCCTCTTCTCCCACTGGAACCATTAAATCCAGCTCCTACTTTCATGTCTTCTTTTTGTGTGTTGCCATTGCATTTAGAGTTCCTTGCCCTTGATCACAGCTACATCACTGAAGAAAATGGCACACCCCTCTTAACAACTGTTAGTTGCCAACCATCTATCAGGGAGATGTGGGGCTTCTTGCTCCCATCCATGACGAAATATTAACAGGTCCAATCTTGTACAGATAACCATTTCATTAGTTTCCCATCTCCTGCGCTATGACTCTTGCTTCCTGCCCCTCTTCTATGATGTTTGCCGAGCCTTGGAGGGTGACATAGAGGTGTGCCTTTTAGGGCCAAGCACTCCATCATTGTTTATTATTATTATTATTGTTGTTGTTGTTGTTATATATTTGATTTATTTACATTTCAAATGGTATCCCCTTTCTGCGTTACCCCTCTGAAAATCCCCTATCCCATCCCCCTTCCCCCTGCTCATCCCCCCTCCTAATTTCCTGACTTACATTCCCCTATTCTGGGGAACCAAGTCTTCACAGTACCAAAGGTCTCTCCTCTCACTGATGTCTGAAATGGTCATCTTCTGCTACATACGTAGCTGGAGCCATGGGTCCCTCCATGTGTACTCTTTGGTTGGTGGTTTAGATCCTGGGAGCTCTGGAGCTTGGCACATATTATTGTTCCTCCTGCAGGGTTGCAACCTCCTCAGCTCCTTGGGTCCTTTCTCTAGCTGCTCCATTGGGGATCCTGTGTTCATTCTATTGGTTGGCTGTGAGCCATGGGTATTTTGATTCACTTTCCAATAAGGATCAAAGTATCCATATGTTGGTCTTCCTTCTTTTTGAGCTTCATGTGGTCTGTGAATTGTATCTTGGGTTTTCCAAGCGTTTGGTCTAATATCCACTTATTAGTGAGTGCATACCATGTGTGTTCTTTTGTGCTTGGGTTACCTCACTCAGGATGATATTTTCTAGCTACATCCATTTGCCTAAGAATTTCATGAATTCATTGTTTTTAATAGCTGAGTAGTACTCCATTGTGTAAATGTAACACATTTTCTCTATCCATTCATCTATTGAGGGACATCTGGGTTCTCTCTGGCTTCTGGCTATTATAAATAAGGCTGCTATGGACATAGTGGAGTATGTGTCCTTATTACATATTGGAGCATCTTCTGGGTATATGCCCAGGAGTGGTATAGCTGGGTCCTCAGGGAGTGCTATGTCCAATTTTCTGAGGAACCACCAAACTGATTCCCAGGGTGGTTTTACCAGCTTGCAATGCCACCAGCAATGGAGGAGTGTTCCTCTTTCTCCACATCCTCTCCAGCATTTGCTGTTCCCTGAATTTTTGATCTTGGCTATTCTTACTGGTGTGAGGTGGAATCTCAGGGTTGTTTTGATTTGCATTTCCCTGATGATTAAGGATGTTGAACATTTCTTTAGCTGTTTCTCAGTCATTCAGTATTCCTCAGTTGAGAATTCTTTGTTTAGCTCTGTACTCCATTTTTAATAGGGTTATTTGGTTCTCTGGCGTCTAACTTCTAGAGTTCTTTGTATATATTAGATATTAGCCCTCTATCAGATGTAGGATTGGTAAAGATCTTTTCCCAATCTGTTGGTTGCTGTTTTGTCCTATTGACAGTGTCTTTTGCCTTACAGCTTTGCAATTTTATGAAGTCCCAGTTGTCAATTCTTGATCTTAGAGCATAAGTTATTGATGTTCTATTCAGGAAGTTTTCCCCTGTGCCCATGTGCTCCAGGTTCTTCCTCTTTCTACTTTCTCTTTCTTCTATTAGAGTCAGTGTATCTGGTTGTACTGGCTGGTTTTGTGTGTCAAGTTGACACAGGCTGGTGTTATCACACAGAAAGGAGCTTCAGTTGGGGAAGTGCCTCCATGAGATCCAGCTGTGGAGCATTTTCTCAATTAGTGGTCAAGGGGGAGAGCCCCTTGTTGGTGGTACTACCTCTGGGCTGCTATTCTTGGGTTCTATAAGAGAACAAGCTGAGCAAGCCAGTGGAAGCAAGCCAATAAGAAACATCCCTCCATGGCCTTTGCATCAGCTCCTGCTTCCTGACCTGCTTGAGTTCCAGTCCTGACCTCCTTTGGTGATAAACAGCAATTTGGAACTGTAAGTTGAATAAATCCTTTCCTTCCCAACTTGCTTCTTGGTCATGATGTTTGTCATGGAATAGAAACCCTGACTAAGACAAATTGGTACCAGCATAGTGGTGTATTCCTGAGACAACCTGACAATGTTTTGGGGAGGACTGTGGAAGGACTTTGGAACTTTGGGCTAGACAATCCATTTGGTGTTAAGAGCTCTGTGGGATGTTGTGTAGGAGCTTGTAAGATAATGTTGAGAACAGTGTAGAAGATGGAGGCCTGGTTTGTGAAATTTCAAAGGGAAGATTTTAATCTTTAGACACTTATCAGGGCCATGTTTTGATTGTGAAGGTCTCTAGTTTTGGTTAGCTGGGGCTGAAGAATCAGCTGTGATTAACAAGATACCAGAAACACTGAAGCAAACCTCTGTGTTACTGGGACTATTGATGCTGGTTAGCTGAAATTAGCAGTGATTAAGAAGAGACCAGCATCACTGAGGTGAATCTTCTGTGAAGTGTTTTCTGAGAGCACAGAGGCTGTGTTACAGAGATAGCCATGATTGTATTTTGTGCTGTGACTGGACTTGGTACGGTGTAAGAGCAACCCAGCTGGTACTGGTTTTGAAGGCATTAAGGGGTCATGAGGAGCAGCTGAGGCTCAGCAATGTGAGAGGCTGCAGAAGGTCATTGGTGAAGGTGCAACCTCAGCTGCAATTGATGACCCAGGACTGAAGGGGTCATGCATGAGAGTTGAGGCTTGGCACCATGAAAAGAGCCTCTGAGAGGCTATTGGTGAAGCCTAGTTACAGTGGAAGACAGCAGTGTTTTGGAGTTGCCAGTGCCATGAGATGACCACCAAGAACAGCAACAACAGTGGGTGGAGTACAGAGAGCGGGAGCCTAGAAGACAAGGTGTGTGCTACAAAGGGCAGAGCTGAAGAGGTGACTCAAGCCGTTAGAGGAGCCCAGACAGTGAACCATTGGAGTGTGAGTTTTGCTTTTGATTGTGACTGTGCCCTGATATTTTTCCCTCTTGGACGTAGAAAGTATTTTAGTAGAGCCCACAGTTAAGAGACTTTGAATTTTTAAAAAACTTTGAATTTTAAAAGATATTGGACATTTTAAAGGGATTGAACTTATAATATGTAAAGACTGTGGGACTTTTAAAGATATTTAGATCTTGGAGATGAATAAGAAAGTAAGAATTGAGGCTTAATAGTGATATGTTTATGTGTCAAGTTGACAAGGGGTCAATTATACTGGCTGGTTTTTGTGTGTCAACTTGACTCAGGCTGGTATTATCACAGAGAAAGGAGCTCCAGTTGGGGAAGTGCCTCCATGAGATCCAGCTGTGGGGCACTTTTTCAGCTACTGGTCAAGAGGGGAGGGCCCCTTGTTGGTGGTACCACCTCTGGGCTGGTATTTTTAAGTTCTATAAGAGAGCAAGCTCAGCAAGCCAGGGGAAGCAAGCCAGTAAGGAACATCCCTCCATGGCCTCTGCATCAGCTCCTGCTTCCTGACCTGCTTGAGTTCCAGTCCCGGCCTCTATGGTGATAAACAGCAATTTGGAGCTATAAGCTGAATAAACCCTTTCCTCCCCAACTTGCTTCTTGGTTATGGTGTTTGTGCAGGAATAGAAACTCTGACTAAAACACTGGTTTTATGTGGAGGTCCTTTATCCACTTGGACTTGAGTTTTGCACAGGAAGATAAGAATGGATCAATGTTCATCCTTCTACATGTTGACTGCCACTTGACCCAGCACCATTTGTTGAAAATGCTGTCTTTTTTCCACTGTACGGTTTTAGCTCCTTTGTCAAAGATCAAGTGGTCTTAGGTGTGTGGGTTCATTTCTGGGTCTTCAATTCTATTCCATTGATCTTCCTACCTGTCTCTATACCAATACCATACAGTTTTTATCACTATTACTCTGTAGTAGAGCCTGAGGTCAGGGATGGTGATTCTGCCAGAAGTTCTTTTATTGTTGAGGCTAATTTTCACTCTCCTGGATTTTTTGTTATTCCAGATAAATTTGGAATTTGTTTTTTATAGCTCTATAAAGAATTGAGTTGAAATTTTTATGGGGATTGCATTGAATCAGTAGATTGTTTTAGGAAAGATGGCCATTTTTACTCTATTAACCCTGCCAATCCATGAGCATGGGAGAGTTTTACATCTTCTGAGATATTCTTCAATTTCTTTCTTCAGAGCCTTGAAGTTCTTGTCATACAGATCTTTCACTTGTTTAGTAAGAGTCACACCAAGACATTCTATATTGTGACTATTTTGAAGGGTGTTGTTTCCCTAATTTCTTTGTGTATAGGAAGGCTACTGATTTGCTTGAGTTAATTTTATATCCAGTCACGTTACTGAAGTTGTTGACTTATCAGGTTTAGGAGTTCTCTGGTGGAATTTTTGGGGTCACTTAAGTATGCTATTATATCATTTGTAAATAGTGATACTTTGACTTCTTCCTTTCCAATTTGAATCCTTTGACCTCCTTTTGATGTCTAATTGCTCCAGCTAGGACTTTGAGTACAATATTGAACAGGTAGGGAGAGAGTGGACAGCCTTGTCTAGTCCCTGATTTCAGTGGGATTGCTTCAAGTTTCTCTCCATTTAGTTGGATGTTGGTTACTTGTTTGCTGTATATTGCTTTTACTATGTTTATGTATGGGCCTTGAATTCCTGATCTTTCCAAGACTTTTTATCATGAATAGGTATTGGATTTTCTCAAATGCTTTCTCAGCATCTAATGAAATGATCATGTGGTTTTTTTCTTTGAATTTGTTTATATAGTGGATTACATTGATGAATTTCCATATATTGAACCATCCCTACATCCCTGGAATGAAGCCTACTTGATCATGGTGGATGATAGTTTTGATGTGTTCTTGGATTCAGTTGGGACGAATTTTATTGAGTATTTTTGTATCGAAATTCATAAGGGAAATTGGAATAAAATTCTCTTTCTTTATTGGGTTTTTCTATGGTTTAGGTATCAGAGTAATTGTGGCTTCATAAAACGAGTTGGGTAGTTTTCCTTCTGTTTCTATTTTGAGGAATAGTTTGAAGAGTGTTGGTGTTAAGTATTCTTTGAAGGTCTGGTAGAACTCTGCATTGATCCCATCTGGTCCTGGGCTATTTTTTTGGTTGGGAGACTATTAATGAATGCTTCTATTTCTTTAGGGGTTATGGGATTGTTTAAATCATTTATCTGATCATGATTTAAATTTGATTCCTGGTATCTATTTAGAAAATTGTCCATTTCATCTAGATTTTCCACTTTTGTTGAGTATAGACTTTTGTAGTAGAATCTGATGATTTTTTTGGTTTCCTCAGTATCTGTTGTTATGTCTCCCTTTTCATTTCTGATTTTGCTGATTTGGATACTGTCTCTTTGCCCTCTGGTTAGTTTGGCTAAGGGTTTATCTATCTTGTTGTTTTTTTTTCAATGAACCAGCTTTTGGTTTGGTTGATTGTTTGTGTAGTTCTTTTTGTTTCTACTTGATTGATTTCAGACCTGAGTTTATTTCCTGCCATATACTCCTCTTGGGTGTATTTGCTTCTTTTTTTTTTTTAATTTTATTTTCTAAGTTTTTTTTTATTTACATTCAAAATCATTTCCCCTTTCCTGTTTCCTCCCTCCCTGAAAGTCCCATAAGCCCCCTTCCGTCCCTCTTTTCCCCATTCAACCCCCTCTTGCTTCTCTGTCCTGGCATTCCCCTACATCCAGTCTTTCCAGGACCAGGGGTCTCTCCTTCCATCTTCTTAGAAATCTATTGGTATGCTAATTGTGTCTAAGGTATTCCTGGGTTAGTATCCCCTTATCAGTGACTGCATACCATGTGTGTTCTTTTGTGATTGGGTTACCTCACTAAGGATGATATTTTCAAGTTCTGACCATTTGCCTAGGAATTTCGTGAATTCATTGTTTTTAATTGCAGAGTAGTATTCCATTGTGCCTTCAGCTGTACTGTTAAACTATTAGTGTATGCTCTTTTGAGTTTCATTTTGGAGGCACTCAGAGCTGTGAGTTTTCATCTTAGCACTGCTGTCATTGTGTCCCATAAGTTTGGGTATGTTGTGCCTTCATTTTCATTAAATTCTAAAGTCTTTAATTTCTTTCCTTATTTCTTCCTTGTCCAAGTTATCATTGAGTAGAGTGTTGTTCAGCTTCCATGAGTATGTGGACTTTCTGTTTTTGTTGTTACTGAAGACCAGTCTTAGTCCGTGGTGATCTGATGGGATGCATGAAATTATTTCAGTCTTCTTATATCAGCTAAGGTCTGTTTTGTGACAGAATATTTGGTCAATTTTGGAGAAGGTACCATGAGTTGCTGAGAAGAAGGTATATTCTTTTGTTTTTGGATAAAATGTTCTATAGATATCTGTTAAATCCTTTTGGTTCATAACTTCTGCTAGTGTCACTGTTTCTCTGTTTAGTTTGTGTTTCCCTGATCTGTCCACTGATAAGAGTGGGGTGTTGAAGTCTCCCACTATTATTGTGTGGGGTGCAATGTGTGCTTTGAGCTTTAGTAAAGTTTCTTTTATGATTGTGGGTGCCCTTATATTTGGAGAATATATGTTCAGAATTGAGAGTTCATCTTGGGAGATTTTTCCTTTTGAGTATGAAGTGTCCTTCCTTATCTTTTTTGAATACTTTAGGTTGAAAGTCAATTTTATTTGATATTAGGATGGCTGCACAAGCTTGTGTCTTGGGAACATTTGCTTGGAAAATTGTTTTTAAGTCTTTTACTCTGAGGTACTGTCTGTCTTTGTGCCTGAGGTGGGTTTCCTGTATGCAGCAAAATGTTGGGTCCTGCTTATGTATCCAGTCTGTTGGTCTATGTCTTTTTATTGGAGAATTGAGTCCATTGATATTAAGAGATATTAAGGAGAAATGATTGCTTCTTCCTGTTATTTTTGTGATTAGAGGTGGAGTTATGTTTGTGTCGCTCTCTTCCTTTTGGTTTGTTGAAAGAAGATTAATTTCTTGCTTTTTCTAGTGTGTAGTTTCCCTCCTTTTATTGGTGTTTTTCCATTCCTTATCCTTTGAAGGGCTGGATTTGTGGAAAGACATTGTGTAAATTTGTTTTTGTCATGGAATACCTTGGTTTCTCCATCTATGGTAATTGAAAGATTTGCTGGTTAGCAGCCTGGGTTGGCATTTGTGTTCACTTAGGGTCTGTATGACATCTGCCCAGGCTCTTCTTGCTTTCATACTCTCTAGTGAGAAGTTTGGTGTAATTCTGATAGGTCTACCTTTATATGTTACTTGATCTTTTTCCCTTACTGCTTTTAATATTCTTTCTTTGTTTAGTGCATTTGGTGTTTTAATTATTGTGTTGGGATTTCTTTTTTGGTCCAAACTATTCGGAGTTCTATAGGCTTCTTGTGTGTTCATGGGCATCTCTTTCCTTAGATTAGGGAAGTTTTCTTCTATAATTTTGTTGAATACATTTACTGGCCCTTTAAGTTGGAAATCTTCACTCTCTTCTATACCTATAATCCTTAGGTTTGGTCTTCTCATTTTGTCCTGGATTTCCTGGATGTTTTGGGTCAGGAGCTTTTTGCATTTTTCATTTTCTTTGACTGTTGTATCAGTTCTTTCTATGGTATCTTCTGCATCTGAGATTCTTTCTTCTATCTCTTGTATTCTGTTGTTGATGCTTGCATCTATGACTCCTGATTTCTTTCCTAGGTTTTCTATGTCCAGAGTTGTTTCCCTTTGTGATTTCTTTGTTGTTTCTACCTCCATTTTTAGATCCTAGATGATTTTGTTTAATTGCTTCACCTGTTTGGTTGTGCTTTCCTATAATTCTTTAAGGGCTTCTACCTGTTTACCTGTGTTCTCCTGTATTTCTTTAAGGGAGCTATTTATGTCCTTCTTGAAGCCTTCTATCAGCATCATGAGCTGTGATTTTAAATCCAAATCTTGCTTTTCTGGTGTGTTGGAGTATCCAGGACTTGCTATTGTGAGAGAATTGGGTTTGGATGGTGCCATGTTGCCTTGATTTATATTGGTAATGTTCCTATGTTTGCCTTTTGCCATCTGGTTATCTCTGGTATTAGTTGGTACTGCTGTCTCTGGCTGGCGTTGTCTCTCCTGTGTGCCTGCAAGCCTGCTCAGCACCCCTGGGTGGCAGGCTCTCTCCTGGCACAGAGTGCTGTGGCATTGCCCTGCTCCTGGGTGTAGGTGGTGCCTGGACTGACCTTGTCCCAGCTTCTCTGCCACTCCTGTGTTCCCTGTGTTCCTGGCTCTACCTACCTGCTCAGTGACTGGAGAGAAGATGGCTGTCTCACCTTTAAACCCAGGAGTCAAATCACTCCCTGCAGAGCAGTTCTCCCCTGGCAGGATCGGTTAACAGTCAGCTGTGGCACTGCCCAGCTCCTGGGTGTGGGTGGTACCCTGACAGACCATGTCGCAGCTGTTCTGACATTCTGGTGTTCCCTGTGCTCCTGGCTGTACCTGCCCTCTTAGTTTCTGAAGAGAAGCTCCATCATCATTGTTTATCTTCACATTTGAAACATCAAAAATGCCAGAAAAGAAGCACCAAGTATGTTTTAGCTAAATAAATAAAAGCACTAGTGACATAAGAATGAAAATGCGGTGGTCGTCTGGGTGCCAGATCGGCGGGCCATCTTGACCACAGGGTGAGCGGTGCCACGGAGACTGCCCTCCGCCATCTTTGCTCCAGTGACCAGGTGCTGGGCTGATCTGCAGTAACCAGCGCGCCAGTTCCGCGGTGGGACCTTCTGCCTGGTGGAGGGACCCCGCGCAGGGAGGGAGCCTGCCAGCTTCCCTTCCGCGACCTCTGTTCCCGCGGACTGCGCTGGAGAGACCGGTACCCAGGCTCTCCCCCCAATATAACATCACTTGGGACACGGCCTGTTGGGGCTTCCTTCTGTGCCCGAGGGCGGGTTGGCGCTGTGGTCGTCTGGGTGCCAGATCGGCGGGCCATCGTGACCACAGGGTGAGCAGCGCCACGGAGAGTGCCCTCCGCCATCTTTGCTCCAGTGACCAGGTAGTTGGGACCACCAGGCTCAGAGACAGACAGGCATAATATCGCTTCGGGTTCAGGCAGCTTGTGTGTAACCTGCTCCCAGGTGCTGGGCTGATCTGCAGTGACCAGCGCGCCAGATCTGCTGTGGGACTTCTGCCTGGCAGAGGGACGCCCCCTCCCCCCCCCAGGAGAGATTACACACCCCTGCACAGGGCAGGAGCCTGCCAGCCTCCCTTTGGCGACCTCTGCTCCAGGAATCCACTAGGCTGAGCCTTTAGATGTGCAAGGCCTCCCCAATATAAGATCACTTGGGGCAAAGCACATTAGGGCTCCAAAGTCACTCAGGAGCAGGCAGGCCCCAGAAATCGGTGCCAGGGGAATCCTGGTAATCCAGGGGGGGGCAGAAATAGCTTTGCAGGCTCACAGGAGGTCCAACCAACAGCCAGTGGCAGCAGGACCAACTAACACCAGAGGTATCCAGATGGCAAAAGGCAAACGTAGGAATGTTACTAACAGTAATCAAAGTAATGTGGGACCATCCGAACCCAACTCTCCAACAGCAGCAAGTCCTGGATACCCCACCACACCCGAAAGACAAGATCTGGATTTAAAATCACTTCTCATGATGCTATTAGAGGATCACAAGAAGGACACAAATAAATCTCATAAAGAGTTACAGGAGACCATGAATCAACGGTTAGAAGCCCTTACAAAGGAAACACAAAAATCGCTTAGAGAAATGCGGGAGAACATGGATCAAAAGATGGAGGCGCACAAGGAGACAACACAAAAATCGCTTAACGAGATGAATCAACGGGTAGATGCACTCACAAAGGAATCACAAAATTTGCATAAAGAAATGCAGAAGAATATGGGTCAACAGACGGATGCCCATAAGGAGGCAACACAAAAATTGCTTAAAGAAATGAATCAACGGTTAGATGCCCTTACAAAGGAAACACGAGAACTGCTTAAAGAAATGCAGGAGACGATGGATCAACAGATGGAATCCCATGAGGAGGAAACACAAAAATCGCTCAGAGAAATGCAGGAGAACGTGGGTCATCAGGAAGAAATCCTGAAAGAGGTAATGCAAAAATACCTTAAAGAAATACAGGAAAATACAAACAAACAAGTGAAGGATCTCAGCAAATCCATCCAGGAACTAAAAAAGGAAGTAGAAACAACTAAGAAATCACAAAGGGAGACAACTTTGGAGATAGAAAACCTTGGGAAGAAATCAGGAGTCATAGATGCAAACATCAACAATAGAATACAAGAGATGGAAGAAAGAATCTCAGGTGCTGAAGATTCCATAGAAAGCATCGACTCAACAGTCAAAGAAAATGCAAAATGCAAAAAACGCGTAACCCAAAACATCCAGGAAATCCAGGACACAATGAGAAGACCAAACCTAAGGATTATAGGTATAGATGAGAGTGAAGATTTGCAACTTAAAGGGCCAGTAAACATCTTCAACAAAATTATGGAGGAAAACTTCCCTAACTTAAAGAGAGAGATGCCGATGAACATACAAGAAGCCTACAGAACTCCAAACAGACTGGACCAGAACAGAAATACCTCCCGTCACATAATAATCAAAACACCGA
This sequence comes from Tokudaia tokunoshimensis, assembly GCA_036184795.1. Lineage (NCBI taxonomy): Eukaryota > Metazoa > Chordata > Mammalia > Rodentia > Muridae > Tokudaia > Tokudaia tokunoshimensis. Next base: position 30,742,359 of record BTHU01000016.1, on the reverse strand, counting down.
ATGTTCTAAACAAAGAAAGAATACTAAATGCAGTAAGAGAAAAGGGCCAAGTAACATACAAAGGAAGACCTATCCGAATCACATCAGACTTCTCACCAGAGACTATGAAAGCCAGAAGATCCTGGGCAGATCTCATGCAGACACTAAGACAGCACAAATGCCAGCCTAGACTACTATACCCAGCAAAACTCTCAATCACCATAGATGGAGAGACCAAGATATTCCATGATAAAACCAAATTTTCACAATATCTTTCCACAAATCCAGCCCTGCAACGGATAATAGGTGGAAACCTCCAATACAGGGAGAGAAACAACACCCTGGAAAAAATGAGATAATAACCTTCTTGAATCAAACCCAAAAGTAGATAACCACTCAAACATAAAGATAGCGTCAAGAATGGCAGATGGCAATAATCACTATGCCTTAATCTCTCTTAATATCAATGGTCTCAATTCCCCAATTAAAAGACATAGACTAGCAGACTGGATACGTAAACAGGACCCAGCATTTTGCTGCATGCAGGAAACGCACCTCAGTGTCAAAGACAAACACTACCTCAGAGTAAAAGGCTGGAAAACAATTTTACAAGCAAATGGCCCCAAGAAACGAGGTGGAGTAGCCATCCTAATATCGGATAAAATTGATTTTCAACCCAAAGTCATCAAAAAAGACACAGAAGGACACTACATACTGATCAAGGGAAAAATCCACCATCAAGAACTCTCAATCCTGAATATCTATGCTCCAAATGCAAGGGCACCCTCATTCGTAAAAGAAACTTTACTAAAACTCAAAGCACACATCGCACCGCACACAATAATAGTGGGTGACTTCAACACCCCGCTCTCTGAAATGGATCGTTCAGGAAAGCAGAAACTAAACAGGGACACAGTGAATCTAATTGAAGCCTTGGACCAAATGGAACTAACTGATATATATAGAACATTTCATCCTAGAGCTAAAGAATACACCTTCTTCTCAGCTCCTCATGGTACCTTCTCCAAAATTGACCATATAATTGGTCACAAATCAGACCTCAACAGATACAAGAAGATAGAAATAATCCCATGCCTCCTATCAGATCACTATGGAATAAGGGTGGTCTTCAATGGCAACAAAAACAAAAGAAAACCCACGTACACATGGAGGCTGAACAATGCTCTACTCAATGATAACTTGGTCAAGGTGGAAATAAAGAAAGAAATCAAAGACTTTTTGAAAGTTAATGAAAATGAAGGCACAACATACCCTAACTTATGGGACACAATGAAAGCAGTGCTAAGAGGAAAATTCATAGCCCTGAGTGCCGCCAAAAAGAAACGGGAGACAGCATACACTAACAGCTTAATGGCACACCTGAAAGCCCTGGAACAAAAAGAAGCAAATACACCAAAGAGGAGTAGAAGGCAGGAAATCATCAAACTCAGGGCTGAAATCAATCAAGTAGAAACAAATAAAACCATACAAAGAATCAACAAAACGAGGAGTTGGTTCTTTGAGAAAATCAACAAGATAGATAAGCCCTTAGCCAGACTAACCAGAGGGCACAGAGATAGTATCCAAATTAATAAAATCAGAAACGAAAAGGGAGAGATAACAACAGAAACTGAGGAAATTCAAAAAATCATCAGATCCTACTACAAAAACCTGTATTCAACACAACTAGAAAATCTTGAGGAAATGGACAATTTCCTTGACAGATACCAAGTACCAAAATTAAATCAGGATCAAATAGACCATCTAAACCGTCCTATAACCCCTGAAGAAATAGAAGTTGTCATTGGAAGTCTTCCAACCAAAAAAAGCACAGGTCCAGATGGTTTTAGTGCAGAATTCTATCAGACCTTCAAAGAAGACCTAACACCAATACTCTTCAAACTGTTCCACAAAATAGAAACAGAAGGAACACTACCCAACTCGTTCTATGAAGCCACAATTACACTAATACCAAAAGCACACAAAGATCCGACAAAGAAAGAGAATCTCAGGCCAATCTCTCTTATGAATATCGATGCAAAAATACTCAATAAAATTCTTGCCAACCGAATCCAAGAACACATCAAAACGATCATTCACCACGATCAAGTAGGCTTCATCCCAGGGATGCAGGGATGGTTCAATATAAGGAAATCCATCAATGTAATCCACTACATAAACAATCTCAAAGAAAAAAACCACATGGTCATCTCATTAGATGCTGAGAAAGCATTTGACAAAATTCAGCATCCTTTCATGCTAAAGGTCTTGGAAAGATCAGGAATTCAAGGCCCATATCTAAACATAGTAAAAGCAATTTACAGCAAACCAGTAGCCAGCATCAATCTAAACGGAGAGAAACTTGAAGCAATCCCACTAAAATCAGGGACTAGACAAGGCTGCCCTCTCTCTCCATATCTTTTCAATATAGTACTTGAAGTTCTAGCTAGAGCAATTAGACAAGAAAAAGAGGTCAAAGGGATACAAATTGGAAAGGAAGAAGTCAAACTATCACTATTTGCAGACGATATGATAGTATACATAAGCGACCCAAAGAACTCCACCAGAGAACTCCTACAGCTGATAAACGACTTCAGCAAAGTGGCCGGATATAAAATCAACTCAAGCAAGTCAGAAGCCTTCCTATACTCAAAGGATAAGCAGGCTGAGAAAGAAGTAAGAGAAATAATACCCTTTACGATAGCCACAAACCATATTAAGTATCTTGGCGTGACGCTAACCAAACAAGTGAAAGATCTGTATGACAAGAACTTCAAGTCTCTGAAGAAAGAAATTGAAGAAGACCTCGGAAGATGGAAAAATCTGCCATGCTCATGGATTGGCAGGATTAATATAGTAAAAATGAGCATCTTACCAAAAGTAATACACAGATTCAATGCAATCCCCATCAAAATCCCAACTCAATTCTTCATAGAGTTAGAAAGAGCAATTCAAAAATTCATCTGGAATAACAGAAAACCCAGAATAGCTAAAACTATTCTCAAGAGTAAAAGAACCTCTGGGGGAATCAGTATCCCGGACCTCAAGCTGTACTACAGAGCAATAGTGTTAAAAACTGCATGGTATTGGTACAGTAACAGACATGTAGATCAATGGAACAGAATTGAAGACCCAGAAATGAATCCACACTCCTATGGTCACTTGATCTTTGACAAAGGAGCTAAAACCATCCAGTGGAAAAAAGATAGCCTTTTCAACAAATGGTGCTGGCTCAGCTGGAGGTCAACATGCAGAAGAATGCAAATTGACCCATCCTTATCTCCTTGCACTAAGCTCAATTCTAAGTGGATCAAAGATCTCCACATAAAACCAGACACACTGAAACTAATAGAAGGGAAACTAGGGAAGAACCTTGAACATATGGGCACAGGGGAGAATTTCCTGAACAGAACTCCAATAGCTTATACTCTAAGATCAAGAATAGACAAATGGGACCTCATTAAATTACAAAGTTTTTGCAAGGCAAAAGACACCGTCAAAAAGACAAAGCGGCAACCAACTAACTGGGAAATGATCTTTACCAACCTTACATCCGACAGAGGGCTAATATCCAAGATATACAAAGAACTCAAGAAGTTAAACTCCAGAGAGGCAAGTAACCCTATTAAAAAATGGGGTACAGAGCTCCACAAAGAGTTCTCACCTGAAGAATATCTAATGGCTGAGAAGCACCTAAAGAGATGTTCATCATCCTTAGTCATTAGGGAAATGCAAATCAAAACAACCCTGAGATTCCATCTCACACCAGTCAGGATGGCTAAGATCAAAAACACAGGAGACAGCAGTTGTTGGCGAGGATGTGGAGAAAGAGGAACACTCCTCCACTGCTGGTGGAATTGCAGGCTGGTACAACCACTCTGGAAAGCAGTCTGGCGGCTCCTCAGAAAACTGGGCATGACACTTCCGGAGGATCCGGCTATACCACTCCTGGGCATATACCCAGAGACTTTACCTGCATGCAATAAGGACACATGCTCCACTATATTCATAGCAGCCTTATTTATAATAGCCAGAAGCTGGAAAGAACCCAGATGTCCCTCAACGGAGGAATGGATTCAGAAGATGTGGTATATTTACACAATGGAATACTACTCTGCAATTAAAAACAATGAATTCACGAAATTCCTAGGCAAATGGTCAGAACTTGAAAATATCATCCTTAGTGAGGTAACCCAATCACAAAAGATCACACATGGTATGAAGTCACTGATAAGGGGATATTGACCCAGAATCTCAGAATACCCTAGACACAATCAGCATATCAATAGATTTCTAAAAAGATGGAAGGAGAGACCCCTGGTCCTGGAAAGACTGGATGTAGGGGAACGCCAGGACAGAGTAATGAGAGGGGGTTGAACGGAGAAAAGAGGGAGGGAAGGGGGCTTATGGGACTTTCGGGGAGGGAGGAAACGGGAAAGGGGAAGTGATTTGGAATGTAAATTAAAAAAATAAAATAAAATTAAATTAAAAAAAAAAAAAATAATTATCCTCCCCCAAAAAAAAAAAAAAAAAAAAAGAATGAAAATGCTTGCACCATAAGACATGAAATAGGACATTAAAATTCTCTTGAACATTAACTAGAAATGTGTGTCAGGAGATAGGTTTTAATTGCTCTTTGTATATCCACAAATAACTGCCACCACATTTCCAGTGTTGATTTGGGGGCTACAAATAAATTCTAATTAGAAGGCAGGTGGTCATCCAAATCCAAACCTAGGAATAAGACAGATTATCTCTGTAAGAGCATATTTTATGTTTGTAGAACAACCTTTCTCTTAACTCTATTTTTTTTTATTTCTCATTTGCCTGAATTTTAATTTCAATTTAATTGTTCTACATATATTATTAAAAAAATTATTAAAAATCCCAGTGTTGCCTTAGACCATTTATGTCCCCAGATGTAAAACATACACAGCTTTAATATTTTAAATAATAGCCTTAGACAGCCAACAGCTGGGCAGTTGCCTCCCCTCCATGTTCTTAGAATCTACTTTAGATAACCGCAAATTATTACTTACTATTTACTATGTTCCATCTGGGCTGTTCTTCCAATTTGGAAGCACTCTGGGCCATGTTCTCTTGGCCATTAGCCTATGACAACTCTCCTCCCTTCAGGTTCTTTTTCCATGGTTGCTTTTTACTCTTTCCTTGTGGTGCTCTCTCCCACAAGCTCAAGTAATCTCAACCCCACCTATATCTCTTCTGCCAAGCTATTGACTGCCAGCATCTTTATTTACCAATCAGAATTAACTTAGGGCCAGGGTCCCAGGGGCTACATTCAGACTTCAGGTCTTGTAGATCATATTTAGCATGACAATAAACAGTAAAAGATAAAACCCCAACACATATATTTTGCCTGTTTTCAAAAAAAACTGTTTCAGGACATTTAGGGAATAATACAGGTAGCAGGTGGTATCATTCTATCCTTCAATTAAGGAACAGGGAAGTTTTCAGAACAAACCAAAGGTAAAGCTCATTGCCATGCATGACAGTTCCCTCAGTAGAGGAGGAGGCATCACAGAGCTAGAAAGGCCACTAACTCTAAAGGAGTTCAGGTTTTTATTTGAGTTTAGAGTGTCCAACCCAGTAATTTCTCTATTTTCATTCTTCATTGGTCCGTAGATGTCTATAGTTCTCTTCTATAACATCGAACTTACCTGGCAGGCAACCCAAAGGAAAACAATAAACTAGCCAGGCCCTTCCATCTTGCTGCCAGCAAGCTATTTGAGGGAAACTAACTGGAAGAGAACATACATAAATGTGATATCCCAACTCTTCCAAGTTCTGTGCTGGAAATGATAATACAGTGGATCTGTAGCCTACTCTGTAAAGGATTGCGTCTAGTGATCGCCATTTCCATATAGTCACTGGTTGACTTATCTTGCAGCCTCCTATCTTCTGCTTTTTTCCTCTTCAAACATACCACAAGCATATTCCCAGTAGATATGTTAATAGGCAGTGTTAATAAGCAGAAAATAAATGTATATCTTCAATTTCCTCATTAGGTGCAGAATATACAACTGTGGAGACTATGTTGGTGCTAAACTGCTCCACCAAATTACTCATACTGGAGAACATGCTGAAGGGTCACTTTCCTGAATCACTCAAGGTAGTATAAGTCTGATAATTCTACTAAGTTTCTCTGTTGTGTTAATCTATCGATAATGTCAGACTTGTGGTTGTTCTTGATCTTCTCTGATGAAAACATGTTGGTTTTCCAGTCTGCTCCCATCATCCTTCTGTTGGTCTAGAGGACTCTTTAGGGAAATTTGGGCAATGGTAGATTATGTTATTCCCGAGATAGTGTTTTAAATGGTAGAATATTGTGGTTGTAGTGACCTTGAAGGTAAGAATATGCTTGAGGACTGAAATTTAGATGTAGGTTTGTTACCTCTTGGTCACTCAAGCCTACAATCAAAAATCCATGTGTGCCTCCTCATCACTCCATGCCAGTGTGAATGATGTCATAAATCAAAGATTATAAGAAATGTAAAAATAGAGCTGCTGTGAGCAGTGAATTTGCCTTTGAGTTGACAGATATTTAGGTTGTTTTCTGTTTGACGATGAAGAAGAAGAGAGGATGAAGAGGAGAAGAACAAGAACAAGAAGAACAGCAACAGCAAGAAGAGGAACAAGAAGAACAAGAAAGAAGGAAGGAGGGCGAAGGAAGGAGGGCGAAGGAAGGAGGGCGAAGGAAGGAGGGCGAAGGAAGGAGGGCGAAGGAAGGAGGGAGAAGGAAGGAGGGAGAAGGAAGGAGGGAGAAGGAAGGAGGGAGAAGGATGGAGGGAGAAGGATGGAGGAAGAAGGAGGAAGAAGAGCAAGAAGAATCAGCTATGAACATTAGCTTAAGAATCCTATGTTGCAACTTTCACCAGTTCTGTGTGTGCATAATGTTTTAAGACAGACACTTTTTCTTAATGAAGGAAAAAGATGAGAAAGCTACAGAATAGCTTCCCAAATTACCCTCATATCAACTGGTGCTCACCACATTCTCTCAGCTTCAGGATTATAGGGTATCAGCATTTTAGTAACAATCAATTCTATGAGGATCTTTGAAATGGCAATGCTAAAGAAATCCATACTGTCTATGTGCGTGAGGGAATATATCTACACTTCCTCTCTCAGGGCTGTGATTTTGAGTAGACCTGGAAGACGGTGATGCAGCTGGAATGGCTAGAGGTATAACTGTCTTGTTTCTGGTTCCCTGGCTCAGGTTTATGGAGCAGTGATGAACATAAATCGTGGAAATCCCTTTCAAAAGGAAGTGGTATTGGATTCATGGCCAGACTTCAAAGCCGTCATCACCCGGCGACAGAGAGAGGTACAGTGCTGAAAGGCAAATAAGAAAAGTGAAAAGTAGGGGTGGAGAGATGGCTCATTGCTAAAGAGCTCTGGCGGCTCTTCCAGAGGAAACTTGGTTCAATTCAATCCCCAATGCCCACCTGGCAGGCAGTTTACAACTGTCTGTAATTCCTATTCCAGGAGATCTGACATCCTCACACAGACATCCATGGAGTAAGAACACCAATGTACATTAAATTATTTTTTTAAAAAATTAAAAGTAATAGTAAAGTTAGCATCAACTGGAAAGATAAAGGGAATGACCCTTTATAATAGCAAAACTGGGATGCATTTCATCACTAGTTAGTAATTGATTGCTTTGGAGGCTCAGACATGGAAGACTGCTAACTGGAAAGTGTTCCCTTACTGCCTTATAATCTCTAGAAGATGCAGCATGCACTATGCATATACTACCTTCTTCACTGAGTAGGGATTTCTATGACTGCTGAAATTTGGAATTTGAAAAACTATTGAAAAAACATAAAGAAGTCAGCAGAACTAGGAGGTCTCATAATGCCTGTGAAGTCAAAGTGAATCTCAAGTGATCAAAAGTGAGCTGCCCTCTACATTAGGAAGACTGTGAGAGCTGCCATTCTTTCATTGTGCTCACTGAGTTTTACCTTTTCTGTGTGTGTGTGTGTGTGTGTGTGTGTGTGTGTGTGTGTGTGTGTGTGTGTGTGTGTACAGCTCAGGTTTATACCCACGTTTCCTTATTAGCTTTAGCTGTCAACTTGATGTGTTCTAGAATTATCTGAAGCAGTCTTTTGTTTTGTTTTGTTTTTTTGTTTTTCGAGACAGGGTTTCTCTGCATAGTCCTGGCTGTCCTGGAACCCGCTCTGTAGACCTGGCTGGCCTCGAACTCAGAAATCCTCCTGCCTCTGCCTCCCAAGTGCTGGGATTAAAGGCGTGCGCCACCACCGCTGGGCCTGAAGCAGTCTTGATTGAGGTACTGCTCAGTTCCCATTGGTTTATTGCCATGTCTATGATGATTGGCATGGGAAGGCCCAGGCTTCAGAGTGGGAAACTCTGCCTATAGACTACAGCCAACTGAACAAAAGTCAGGCAAACACATTCCTTTATGTCTTCTTCAGTTGCTGCCTGACTTCCCTCAGTAATGGATTGTGATCAGGAAGAATAGGCCAAACACCCCACCCCAAGCCACATTTTTGTCTGAGTGTTTTATTACAGAAACAATAAGCAAACTACAAGACCAGGGTCCGCCCTATGCCAGGCAATTGCTTTGCTTCTGAGCTACATTTCTACCAAACCTCCTATTCTTCTTTTGTTATTATTGTTTTGCTTTGAGATGGAATCTTGATATTCCCAGGCTGGCCTCTCAGATCAAGCAATTCTCCTACCTCAGCCCCTCAGCAGCCTCTCAGCTCATCCAGACTGAACATGCAGGCCACTATAGTGTTTAATTATATAAATTAAATCCTCAAAACTTGAGATAACTTTCTTAGTTTTGGAAGAAAAAAAAATCACAACATTTTTATTTTTTCACTGTAATTCACTTTATTAGTCTCTGGTTCCAGGAACTAATTTGGGAAATAGAAAATTGGCTAGATAGTAATGCTAACTTAGATAGTAATCTAAGATGTGGATTAACCAGAAGATTTGCTTCAGTGTTGTATTTATGGCTATGTCTTCTGCTCTAGGCTGAGACAGATAACCTTGACCATTACACTAATGCATATGCTGTGTTCTACAAAGATGTCAGAGCTTACCAAAAGCTATTGGAAGAACATGATGTTATTAACTGGGACCAAGTTTTTCAAATACAAGGTAAGATCAAGTTCAAGGCATACATTATGTACTCATAATTCTCTTTTTATCAGGTATACTCGAGAGGTGTAGAAAAGACATTTTATGGAGACTTCAGAGATGCTTTAGTGGTTAAGAGCCCTTGATACCCTCCCAGAAGATCAGAGTTCAGTTTCCAGAACAATGTTAGTTGTTCAAACAACTGTGGCTCCAGCTTCAAGAGATTTGACACAGTCTTCTAGTCTCTGCAGTCAGTGTGTTCATATGTGCATATGTGCACACACACACATACATACACACACATACACGTACATACACACACTTACACATACATACATACATACATACACTTTTTTATAAATCTGTCTGAAAAGATATTTCATACACATGTACAGTATATATAGTTAGATACCCAGGGACCAGTTCATATATACTTAACATATATACTTGAGGTTTGTATGGTTACTATTCTTATAGTAGAGTATGCAAAGTTACCTTTGAATTATACTACTTACTTTTCTCTGGTAGACAGTCTTTGACAGGGTTAGATATGGGAGCACACACCTGAAACCCCAGTGCTTATGAAACAGAGCCAGAAGGATTCCAATTTAAGGCCATCCTAAGCCATGTGAACTACATACACAACACACTGTTTAAAAAATAAAAATAAGACACAAACCTTTCTATTACTTAAATAGAACTAAATTTTGTAATAAGGGATGCTAGCTATTGCAGCAGTAATTTTAGTAAAATGAACCTGTAAACTTCCTAGTCTTTACTGAAACATAGCTCCTAGGGGGAGATATCAAGTTTCAATTAGCACACTGTGTTCAATATGCCTTCTCACCCAACTGTAGTCTCAAGGCCATGCTTAGAAGTGGCTCACAAATGGGGAAGAAAACATAGAGAGATGGTGTTCTTCAGTAATGAGACTGGAAGAGAGAAAGGCAAGTTACAGAGGATTCTGTCCACTAAGAGTCAGACTGCAACGGATAGAAAACAGGAGACTTGAAAAGAAGAATAATGCTGTAGCTTAGAAGAACAGAGACCAAACCCTATTTGTGTATACTTGGCAGTGGGTGGGGGAAATACCTTGAACACCATCAAACAAATATGAAGCAAAGGGGTATAAATAATATAGTATAGCTACGAGAAATGGGTGGAATTGAGATCTCGCCAACCCCAAGCTACACCTCGAATACCATAATGGCTATTGTGGAAATGGAAGAGAAACTGTAAAAGTGGCCTTGTACCCTAATCTCATTTCTGTGGGTGATAATATATCATGACAAAAGGCAGTTTAGGAGAGAAGGAGTTTATTTCTGCTTATAATTCCAAGTCATGATCCATCATTGGGGGGAAGGCAAAGCAAGAACTTCCAATATCACAGCCATAGGACAGAGGAATGAGTGTACACACACACACACACACACACACACACACGCTCATTGCTTAGATGTTTTTATAATCAAGTTGATTTCTCTACTCTTAAATAGTTCAGGCCCCATGGCTGCTGCATGGTATCACCCACTGTGGCCTTGTTCTCCCCATATCCATTAACTTAAGACAATACCACAGGGACTTGAACGTAGGCAATCCTTACTGAGACTCTCTTCCCAACTCATGTTAGGTTGTCAAGTTGAAACTAAACATCCCACCTTACCATACTAAATATATCTAAACTCTTATAAAGTTGATCTTTAATTTTAAAGCTATAAATAAAAAAGACAATTCTCTTCAAGAAATTTAAAATAATCAGAGGCACTAAAAAAAATAACAAACTTCCAGTAAGAAACTCCAAATTCCCTTGAAATATTTCCAGCAGAAATTCCCTTGAAAGCTATGATTGGTGATGAAAACATGATTTATATTTGTAGGTGAGGTAGACAACACCTACACCTATAGTAATACATATACAAACTAACTATATTCTGGTTAGACACGACAGAGTAGTAAACTGGTGTTATTGATATTTGGCATATAAATGCTAAAATAAATACATTTTGCTCAAATATCATAATTGTGTTTTTTGTGTCTATTGTTATCCAGGGTTACAAAGTGAACTATATGCTGTTTCCAAAGCTGTTGCCAATGCAAAGCTGTTAGATTTGGATATAAAGTTGGCTTCCTTCAAGGCTGTCCATTTTTCTCCTGTTTCATCTGTGCCAGATCACGGTTTCCTGTATGTAAGCCTAGTTTTACATTTGGGCCTGGATTTGTTGTTATGCAAGTGCAGATAACAATGCTAACATATCTGTTATTGTTAAGAACTAGTTAAGGTTTCTTAATTGAGCCATTGAGCTGAGGATGTGTGTGTGTGTGTGTGTGTGTGTGTGTGTGTGTGTGTGTGATATCTGTGTGTTTATATATTCTTCTTTCCTGTATGTCACAGTTTGCAATTTCTCTGAAAATCAAATCAGGTTCTTTGTGAGCTTATGATAGCTGCATTTTGTAATATATAGAGTCTATATAGAAAAATCATTTCTTGGTTTCCTCCTTCATAAATTAATTCTAAATAATCCCTATGGACTGGAGTCCAAAGTAGTTGAGGTCTCTGTTGTTAAAGCTAGAAGTATATTCCATTCCAGAGTTATGTTGATCTTTCAAGTACAAGGAACTAAATGTTTGAAATATATCCCTCTCCCTTTCTTTCCATGGGCCTCTAAAGTAGAACCATCATTATTGTATTGCATTGCATTGCATTGCATTGCATTCTATCCTATCCTATCCTATCCTATCCTATCCTATCCTATCCTATCCTATCCTATCCTATCCTATCCTATCCTATCCTATTCATTTTGGTTTTTCAAGACAGAGTTATCTCTCTGTAGCCTTGGCTGTCCTGGAACTTGCTCTGTAGACTAGGCTGGACTGAAACTCAGAGATCTACCTGCTTCTGTCTCTTGAGTGCTGAGATTAAAGGCATGTGCCACCACCAGCCAACTGTTATTCTATCCTTTTTTTTTAAGATCTAGCCTCAAGTTTATTTGTAAAAACAGCATAGGACACTGGTCATCTGCAAATATTGCATGGGTAGGTGTGTCCCAGCAGTACATCTGTCTGCACACTGGTAGGAGCCTTTTCTACAGGCCTTCACAGGGGCCTGGGCACCTTTGGGAGCCTGAGCTGGAGCTTTGGCCTTTGCCTTGGTTTGTACCTTGGGCTTTGACTGGTAGAGCCTATGCCCCTTGGCCATGTAACTTCGAATCCACTTCCCAAGCTTGGGGTGAGAGATAAAAGCCAGGTGTCTGAGGTTGGGGTCCTTTGGCATCCTGGGCTTGATGGCCTGAGGCCTCACAAGAGCCTTGATGGCCTCTGTGCAAGCACTCACTTCCTTTGCATTGTTGGCATGCATCTTCTTCAGGCCTTTCTTGTTGTGTGTGCTTATCAGCAAAGTGCACATTCCTCAGGAACTTGGGGTCAACCCCCTTAAGAGATTCTTATCTTTGTGACAGGGTTTCTTGATGCCATTTCTGTGCCATTTGCAAGACTGGTTGTGTGTGGTGTGGTTCTTGGACTTGGCCATGTCTGCACAGTAACCCACTGCTCCCCTATTATTCTATTTTTAACAGTTGAAATAAAACACAAGTGAGTTCTGAGGTCAGCAACTGATCACAGAGTCCTGCATGAGAAGGCTGTCCTTGAAAGCACATGACAGTGTGTGTGTCCATTGCTTCTCCCTTGTTTAGAGGCCTTCTGCTGCCATTACTATCTTCCCTTCAGCTTCTCCTTCCTGGACATCATTTCTTCTCAGACATTAGGATCTGGGAGCTAGAGAGACAGCTCACTCAGGTAATGTGCCTTTGATGCTAGCACAAATACCTAAGTTTGAGCCAAGCTATTTTGATGCACACCTTTAATTCAACTCAGGAGGCAGAGGCAGGCAGATCTCTCTGAGTTTGAGGAAAATCTGGTCTATAGAGGGAGTTCTGGGACAGCCAGAGATACACAGAGAAATCCTGTCTTGGAAAAAAACATGTGTGTGTGCGCGCACGCGCACATGCATGTGTGTGTATGTGTGTGTATACTGTATGTATATAACTATATACCTATATATACACCAATATATATGCCAATGTAATACACACACACACACACACATATATATATATACATATATATATATATATATACACATACATACATACAAATGTATACATATGTACATATAAACATATGTACATTGTCTTAGTCAGGGTTTTAATGCTATGAACAAACACCATGACCAAGGCAACACTTATAAAGGACAACATTTAATTGGGGCCAGCTTATAGGTTCAGAGGTTCAGTCCATTGTCCTCAAGGTAGGAACATGGTAGTGTCCACGCAGACATGGGACTATAAGAGCTGAGAGGTCTACATCTGGATCTGAAGGCAGCTAGGAGGAGACTGGCTTCCAGGCAGATAGGACAAGGGTTTAAAAGCCCACACCCACAGTGACACACCTACTCCAACAAGGCTAGACTTTCTAATAGTGCCACTCCCTGGGCCAAGCATATACAAACCATAGCATACATACATATACATATGTATGCATTATGTGTGCACATATTCATATATACATATATGACCATATATATACATATAAAATACACACACACACACACACACACACACACACACACACACACACACACACACAAGTTTGAAGTCCCAGCATCTATTTAAAAGGTGGTTGTGGAAGTACACAGTACACACCATTAACTCTGTGTTAGATAGGAGCCTCCCTTGACACTTGCTGGCCCTCCAATCTAGCTGAATTAGTGAACTCAGGTTCACTGAGAGACCCTGTCTTAAAAAATAGTGTGAAGAACAATTATGAATATACCTCATATTGACAAGCACACACACATACACAGATTTTGTGTGTAAAAGATTGTTTCTTCTTCCTTCCTTCCTGCCTTCCTTCCTTCCTTCTTTCCTATCTCTCTCTCTCTTTCTTTCTTTCTTTCTTTCTTTCTTTCTTTCTTTCTTTCTTTCTTTCTTTCTTTCTTCCTTCCTTCCTTCCTTCCTTCCTTCCTTCGTTCCTCTTTCTTTCTTTCTTTCTTTCTTTCTTTCTTTCTTTCTTTCTTTCTTTCTTTCTTTCTTCCTTTCTTTCTTTCTTTGGAAAGCAATGAAACAAGATCAATTGCAAAGTGCCTGCCTCCATGCATGTTAGTTTCGCTGTTCCCTATGGTAGGTGTTGAAGGAACTGTTTAGCACAGACTGACTTTAAAGTCACAGGTAGTCATAGGAAATTACTAGGACTTTGTTTTATGCTTTCACAGTATGAAAACTTTGAGTGCACACAAACACTGAAAGGAAAAACTCTCCCCCAGGACAGAGGTAAAATTTCACATATACCCTGAAAACTATACCCTAGGAACACTGCATACCATTCAGTTAATTAAAACAGAACAGTACACTGGTCTTCCATAATCATAGCTTTAAGATGCATGTCTAAAGGACAGAGATTTTTGTTGGTTTAGTTCTGGATTTTGAGTTTTTGCTTTTGTGTTGTGTTTGTGTTTGTTTTGTTTGCTTGTTTTTTCTGGTGGTGAACACAGGGCTTCTCTGTGTAGCTCTGGCTGTCTTGGAACTCACTTTATAGACCAGGCTGGCCTCAAATGCAGAGATCTATCTACCTCTGCTTCCCAAATTCTGAGATTAAAGGTATGTACCTCCATGCCTAGGTAAGATGAAGGTTCTAAATAGAAAAATCAATCTGCCCCTGATTTTCTCTAACATCTGCTAATCTCTGTTTCTTTCTCTGATTTCTAGAGATTATGATTTTATATTTTCATGTGAGTGAGATTGTGTGGGGTGTTTTCTTTCTGTACTTGACTAATTTTGATCAATACAATAACACTCCCACCCATATTTTTACAGGTGATAAGATTCAACCTTCTTTGTTAAAGATAAGCACTATTTCATTGTGTATGTGTCATATTTCTCATAAACACTTAACATGAATCCATGTCTTGCTTTTTGTGAAGCATGCTGTGGTCAACAGAGACTTCGGATGTCTCTACTGCACACTGATTGTTATTATTTTAGGTATATCCTTAGTAATAGGATCGCTTGATCATGTTATAGTTACAATTTTTTCCAGGAGTCTCTATCCTCATTTCCTCAGTAGCTATACTAATTTACCTTCCTCGCAGTATAAAGGTTTCCTTTTCCCTTCAGCACGACTCCTTGTCCCATTTTGACTTTTTGGATAAGAACCATTCTGACTCCAGTGATGTGATATTTCATTGTGTGTTTGATTCATAATTTTCTTTTTCATCTATCTCTTGGCCTTGTATACCTTATTTTTAAAAAGGTCTCTGTAGGTCTATTAGTCATGTCTAAATTGGGTTATTTGGTTTTATCCCCACTGAGTTTCTTCCATTCCTTCTGTTCTGGATATTAGATATTAGGATAGATTATAGACAAGTATAGCTTGCAAGTGCTTTCACCCATTTGGCAAGGTTTTTCTTCATTTTTTTTCCTTCATTTTTTTTTTCTGTCCATAGCTTTTACCATGGTGTATTAGTGGTGCAATACCTAGTATAGCTGCCTCTTCTGGAAGCTTTAATTTTGATGTAATCCTATTTTGACGATTTTCCCTCATACTTCTGTATCTTATTTAAAATATCCCTGCCCATTAGAAAGATGATAGGGTTTATTCTAGTGAGTTCTCATAGAAGTGACATTTTTTTTCTTTAATCACAAAGCCATACTCAAGTTGTGGACTCTACTCTTACTCAGTCCTTCTGGTACAAATGTTCAGCACATTGCTTGAAATGCATGCCTGGGCTATGTTTCTGTTTGTAGTAATATTTGTTTTCAGTTTTCTCTGCCTTTTCTTTAAAGTATGCTTTCAAAGTTGAACTGAAAAATCCTAAAGCAGTTTCCTCCCTTTTCTCCTGGTTAAAAGACTTGCCATTGCTACAGTTCAAGAAAAGTGTAAGACTTAATCAGAAACATTTATAAAACCACAGCAAACTTAAAGTATGAGTCTTTGCTAGTCAACAGACTAATTAGTATCAACAAATTAACAAATTAACAATGGAAGTAAATTCCAAGGCATACTCATAGGCTGTAATTTCTTTTAGTTTTTCTTTAAGATTTATTTACTCATGTATGTATGTAATCATTCTGTTTGCATGTATGCCTGCATCCCAGAAGAAGGAATCAGATACCATTATAGATGGTTGTGAGCCACCATGTGGTTGCTGGAAATTGAACTTGGAACCTCTGGAAGAACAGACAGAGCTCTTAACCGCTGAACCATCTCTCCAGCCAAGCCCCCTTGTTTCAGTTCTAATATACCAGCAACTTTATCGTGGCTTTTACATATAAAATTATTAGACACTTCTGTAAAATAAAAACAAATAAAGGCTAGTGGCCAGCAAAACTTGGATGGTGAGAATTTGAGAACATTTAATCTAGAGAAGAGCAGCCAAGGGGAAATTCTGGCAAAGTAATTCAGATCATCTGCCTGCTTATAAATGGCTGAACCCTAAGTATCTGCTATCTTTCTGTGTCAGTATGTAAAAATCCAAACCTAAATTAAGTTGTACTTCCTCTCCTAGAGAATGAAGATGCAGAAGCAACCTCGGCCACATCTCAGTTCACAGAGCTGACTGATTAAAACAAGCAGGCATAAAACTAAATTTGACAAGAATGTTTTGTCTTTTGACAGAGAAGTCCTTAGGTTCTAATTTCTTGAAAATGCCAGACATAGTCTTGGATTTCTCATTTTAAATCATTAAAAAAAAGAGTTGTTATTGGTAATCATGTGACTCTGATGGTCTTTTTGTCTTTTTCTTCTTCTCTCCTGCCATTTTCTTGTAGAACCGGGCCATCCCCGAGACTGACCTATCTAAGTGTTGCAGATGCTGATCTTCTCAACCGGACTTGGTCACGTGGTGGCAACCAGCAGTGCCTGCGGTACTTGGCCAATCTCATCGCCTGCTTTCCCAGTGTGTGCGTGCGTGATGAGAAGGGAAACCCAGTGTCCTGGGGTATCACAGATCAGTTTGCCACTATGTGTCATGGCTATACCCTGCCTGACCATCGCAGGAAAGGTTACAGCCGACTGGTGGCCCTCACACTGGCCAGGAAGTTGCAAAGCCGGGGATTCCCCTCCCAGGGAAATGTCCGGGATGACAACGTGGCCTCTATAAACCTGCTGAAGAGTGTCCAAGCTGAGTTCTTGCCTTGTCGTTTCCATAGGCTTATTCTGACCCCTGCAGCTTTCTCTAGACAAGCTCACCTTTAGCTTGGAGAAATTCCGAGAATGTTCTACTTTCCCTTAATAGACCCCCGTTTAGCTACCAGTGAGATGGGAATTAAACCAAGAGAAGCCTGTGGAGTTGAAAAGGGTCTGAAAAAGGGTTGCAAGATCAACCCCCCCCACCCTACCCCACCTCCCCCCCCCCACCCCAAACCCCGCCAACTGTTTGCAACTCTCAGATTTCCACCACCAAGAACTTCAGGGGCTGGGGTCCCTGTAGCTGAGTCTCCGAATAGAGGGTTTAGATTCTATGTTAGGAGTCACTGCAGGAAAGAATTCTTTAAAACTAGCCATTGTTGCTCTAGCTTGAAAGACCGCATGAAAATGAATGTTTTAATTTCTGGCCTTTGACCTCCTGCTCTGTCATCTCCAAAGGTCAATGAACCCCTGCCAGCTTTCCAGCCAGAGGGTTTTTTGTTTTTTGGTCGCCCACCTCTCAGCAGGGGACCATCCATTATCCTCTTCAATGACTAGCTGAGGTTGCAGACTGTTTATCAGAGAGGAAAGGTTGCAGCACAGATGTCGACCCATCCCCCAGCGCCCTCCCCCCCCCCACATTGAGTGAACACCTGGTGGGAACTGAGAATTTGCATTTCCCAGTTTTTCCTTCTCATTTGCCTTGAGTTCATGAACAACTGCTATCAGGAGACCAGACCTGATCCAGTTCTCTGTTCCAGCCACCTGGATTACAATCTGCTTTTTCATCTGAAATTCACACAGAGGTGTGAATGAGTTTATAAAAAACGGCATAAAAGATATATGACATACATATTTTCTATAGGCATATGTTTATAATCCTAGAAAATTTATATTACATTCAAATTTAATCTTATTACATTGAAATTTGAGTTCTAGAGACAATAAATACTTCAAGATTACATTCAATATTATCAGTACTGGAAAGCTAGAACTTTATAATTTTTCTTAGTTCTTCAATAATTAAATTAATGCTTTATTTCATTTTATTGTGTTTCCTTTTTGAGGTTATTGGTGTCTGTGTGTAAGTCAGAAGATAATGTGTAAAGGTTGGTTTTCAGTTTCCACTGTGCAGATCTCAGAGATCAAACTCAGGCTGTCAGATTCAGTGGCCAGCACCCTTTACCGATAAGTCATCTCACTATTATCATTGTTTTGTTTAATTTCCATTGGTCTGGGTATATGTGTTTTTCAATATCCGTAAGAGGAGTTTATCTGTTCCAAATTACATTAGATACATACAGTGCTGTACTTATCAATATATAGTTAAATGCTCAATAAGTGGTAGATCAATTATCATTAGGAAGAAACAAAGCAATAATTATGCCACCAAGAATGAGGCAGGTGCTACTCATGGTGAGTCAGGGCTAAAGATAATGAGCATCTCAAGGGCAGAAATTAGACCATGGTCTCCCAAGAGTCTTATAGACTCCTCTTACTTCCCTCTGGTACCAAGGATGAGTTTCTAGGTAACCGAAATTATTCATGGTATAAGTGGCGAAGTCATGACCATAGCCTGAGTCTGTTGCATTCCTTATTGTACATTTATTGTTATATTTTTGAATTAAAATATAATCATATTATTTTTCCCTTTCTCATTATCCCCCCCCTAACCCTTCCAGTGTAGCCTGAACTCTCAAATCCATGGCCTCTTTTGCTTAAATTTTAATCACACACACACACACACATTTCTAAATATATAAATACAACTTGTTCAGTTCCTATAATACTACCTATGTGTATATAATTTTAAGGCTGGTAGCTTAATACTGGATAACCAATTTGGGGGTGCTCTTCCCTGAAGACTATTTCTACTACTCTGGGCATTCCATACTTTCCTACAGTTGTTTGTCTAAGGGTAGGGCCCCATGAGATTCCCCCCACCCCCTTCAAAGCTTGTGATGCTGTTGGTGCTGTCCTTGTTCAGATCTATTTTTAGGCATCCATGTTGGTAAGACTGTGAATGTAGCTTCTCTGACATTTCTAGGAGATGCCATCTTATGTCCTGTTCCTCTGCTTCCTATTTTTTTTAACATATGCCACTATAGCATTTTAATTTTTATTTATTAATCATTCCACTCATTTACATCTCAAATGATATTCCACTTCCCAGGTACCTCCTCCACGCCCCCCCCAATCCCATGATATTCTACTTCCTGGTTACCCCTCTACCAACCCCAATCCCACATCCCCCCTCTCCTTTGCCTGTATGAGAGTGCTCCCTCACCCACCCATACTCTCCTGCTCCACCACTCCAGCATCCTACTCTGGGGCATCAAACCTCCCCGGGACCAAGGACCACCCCTCCTGTTGGGTCAGGCAAAGCCATCCTCTACTTCATGTGTTTCTGGAGCCATGGATCCCTCCAGGTACACTCTTTGGTTGGTGTTCTAGACTCTGAGAGAACTGGGTGGTCAGGCCAGTCTATGTTGTTCTTGCCATGAGGTTGCAATCTTCCTTCACTCCTCCAGTCCTCCTGCCAGCTTCCCCACCAGGTTCCCTGAGCTCAGTCTTATGGTTGACTCCAAGCATCCACATCTACATTGGTCAGTTGCTGGCTGGACCTCCCAAGGATCCCAGGAACCGCCACATACAGTTCCTGTCAACAAGTGCCTCTTGACCATGGCAACAGTGTTCGGTTTGCTGTCTACAGACATGATGGATGTCCAAGTCCCTGACTGGCTCTTTCTATTGCTCTCTCTTCTGCAATGTTATTCCTTGCGTCTTAAGTGTGGGAATTGGGTTGTAATTGTTACAGTCTTAAAAGTATGAGAGCATCAGTGTTAGCAAAATAAGGATTACCGTAGGCCAATGTCAACAGCAAGGATGAAGAAGAAAGGTTCTGTTTACATAAAACCTGAAAAAAAAAAATAACCAGGCAAAAATAATCTACAGCTTTTGAAATCAGAAACATGCTATACCTCAGAAGGGCTGGGTTTCTCTCAGTGTAAGGATATTTTCTGAATAGGTTTTACTCTATGAACAGCCATGAAGTTACAACACAAATACTTCCTTTTATTCTGCAATTTTTTTAAAAAAATTAATTAATTGAAATTGAGTTGAAATCTGGCAAAAGGCCATCTCTTTGATGGAACTTCTGCCAATAAATTTTATAAAACACAAAGCTTTATGTAAAAGCCCTACTTATAAGGCAAAATGCTTTTTAAAGCAGCACACTCATTAAATATAACACAACCACCAGACGAATTTGTGTGGTAGATTAAAAATTGATGTTAGTAAGGCATTGCAAGGGGTTTTGGGGGTACCACTTGGGGTTTAATAATAAAGACATGGAGAAATCTGTATAGTATAAGCCCTTTCGCTGAGAGTAGATAGCCATCCAGACTCTTATCTAATTCTCCTATCAACTGTGGATCATAGGGTTGGTTCTCCATCTGCCTGCTCTGCCCTCCCCTAACTCCAGCCTTAAGTTCTTTTTATTGTTACATAAAAGACACCTTTAGCAAGTCAATATCCACATATCAGACTTCTTATCTGATCTAGGGGTTGTCCTGAAAGACCCATCACCTAAGCAATTCTCAGCCATAGACTTCCTGGTTTGCCAGGACTGTCTTTAGGCTGTTATGGAAAGGGTCTGAGAAGGTGGCACACGCCTTTAATCCCAGCACTTGGGAGACAGAGACAGGCAGATTTCTGAGTTCGAGGCCAGCCTGGTCTACAGAGTGAGCTCCAGGACAGCTAGGGCTACACAGAGAAAGAAACCCTGTCTTGAAAAAACACCCCCCCCCAAAAAAGAATAAAATCACAGATAACAATCATGGCAAAAGCCTTCTTCAAAGCTTAGGCACCATGACTTCTGCCAGATACAATAGTTTTGCTAAAATCCTGCTACAATAAGGAAATGCACATCACATGTAAATGTAAAATAGTTACAGAAAAGAATACATAATATACTTAAAATTTAACTTAAAAGGCACAGTGGAGGAAAATAGATCTAAAAACAGCTTAATGATGCCCACTGAGAAAGAGGAGACCTAGGTAAGTAGTACCAATAATTGTACAGTACAGTCATCACTGAGCAGGACGATACAGGGAGTCAGTAGAGGTAACAAGCCCTTCTTGAAGAAATAGAATTGTCTGTTCTTGGGGTATGTGTGGAAGGGGGTGTATGTTCCACAGGACTTATAAGCCTCTAATATTTTCTCAATAATGAATTCACTCTGCCTGAGATCCACAAGGAAATGTGACAGGAGAAGGCAAAACTAGATTATTTTCAAACTTCTGTAGCAAAGGAAGGCACACAGAGATTAGCACCTGCTCTGGGAAGGAATCTCAGTGCAACCCAAAATGGAACTTTCTCATTCTGTGTTTTAGCTAATGATTTCTGTATGGTGGCTTGACTTTCGAGGATACAGATGAGGTAACTGTACATTAAAGTCCCTTAAGTTGTCCATGTTAGACCTAAAATGTAGTTCATTTTTCTCTAAGCTTAATAAACTCTAGGACATGGAATAAAAGTAAAAGCACATGAAATAGATAGCCAAGATTACACCAATATCTTCCTTCTTGTTTGTGATGGGTGCATTTCAAAAGTTTTAGAGGGGAAATATTAAAGTAGCAGAGGCATACATAACATTTCTGCTTTAAAGAAAGTGGACTTAGCAAGCCAGTTTGCTTTTCAACAGCATCTCTAAGTCTGAGAGTATACATATATTATAGTTCCAAATACAAAATCCAATTGCTAACATTCCCTATTTTTCCTGGTATCAGCCTTGTACTACCCCTGAAGACTGTGAGAAAATAAGAACGGTCAGCTTTGTGTGGCTGCTTTTTCCTAATCCTATACAAACCTCAGCAGGGTGGATTAGCACATGCCCCCAGCCACGGTTTCAACCTTGCTCATTCTTTGTGGTCTCATGTTCTACCTCTTCACTGGTGGTGTCTGGATTCTGCCAAGACACCAGCTCAAGGAAGACTGGGCAAAATCCTGGATAGGGAGTCCACAGTCCAAATGTCCTCTTGAGGTGTCAGAGCACCCATGTATGCCAGGCTGGAAAGGGAGAAGGAGGAGAGGGGCAAGCAGGATCCTGGCCTAGTTTGGACTGAGTGTTGGAGGGGTTGGAGAAGAGAGAAGTCCCTTCGGCAGCCTTAGTGGTATGGTTCATTTAGGTAAAGCCCTTCTCCATGACAATCTTAATGAAGCAGCTCTCTGAGATGATCTTTGCTTGTTCATATTTCTTTATGGGTAGTGGATGTGAACAAATATGCTTTATTGTGGTCAACCAGTGATTAAGTAATTTGGTAGAAGGGCATGAGAATATCCAGGAAGGGAAGATCATTGGCTGAAGACTAAGGCTATTGAGATACCTCATTAGCATGAAGTGGCATTCCGGATACTGTGATATATGACTGTCTGCTTATGGTCACTTTAGGTGGATGTCATGGCTTCATGTTACAGAGCAGGTACAGAGACAGGGAAGGAGAACTCCCACTCCTTCTGTCTCTGATCTTTGAGATCCCTGGGTTTGAGCATGCTCTCTCTCACAAGTTTTTATTGTTAGCATTTCTTCTAGGTTCCACCCAACAGTTGCCTAGCAACAGCCAGGTATGAACCTGGCTTGCTATGAAAAGACTGTTCAGGCTTCTCTCTGTGTCTGTCTGTCTGTCTGTCTGTCTGTCTGTCTGTCTGTCTGTCTGTCTATTTATGGCCTCTCTCTTCCTCCTTCCCTCTTCTCTTTCCTCTCCTTTTCTTATCTCTTGCTGGCCATTCTCTTCCCTTCTTTCTGTGTCTTCTCTATTCTTTTTTGCCTTTCTTTCTCTGCCTCTACTCCAAATAAATTTTATTTTATATTAGATTCATCTGATGGCTGGTACCTGAGGAATGAGCCTCAGGATAGGTCTGTTAAGGCACCCCTCTGGCTTCATCATGCTGCCAGATTACAAAACTTATATGTCTTTCTGGTGGCATGTTCCATGTCCCCTATATTCCCTGAGAAATTTTCTTTTCTGTAAGAAAACTTTCATGTCTCCTGCTTCTTTGTTTTAAAAGAAATGAAAAGAACAAGCACCATGCAGGTATTACTCCCCCAACTTTCTCTTCACTCAACAGATCTGTGTTTCCAAAGCAAAATGTACATGAGATTTTAAACACTGTCCAATACTAGCCATGTTATTAGGATGGACAGGTTGTTAGTCAAGTCCCTGCAGTTACTACAGTGAACACTAGATGTCAGATTTTAGTTCTAGACTATTCCTAACAAGGGCTGTACTTGAATTATTTCTAGTAGTTTCCTTAGAATTTTGCAGCATTTTGAACTATTTTCAGAAAATTCTTATCTAGAAGGTTCTTGCCACATCAATACATATAAATATTTAAAAATCTTGATTTATAATACAGAATTCTTGATTTAAATTATTTTTACAAATTATTCTACTTGATTTATCCAGTAACTGAATATGTTTCATTTTAAGCTATAAACATTTTTAAAAACTAAACAGTTTTCTAACTGCTAACCTATTGATAAAATAAATCTGGGAGTTTTTCAAATATTTCAAAGCTTGTTCCAGGTAATAGAATATCAGAAATTTAGATATTGTCCAGTTTATTTACTGTTGTCTTATTTATTATCTTTTTATTGAATATTTATTGTCTTATGCTTCCTGTTGTGATAAAGTACAGAGAGAAGCATGACTTGGTGTGGAGGAACACACTTTTTGTCTCTGTACTTGAGAGGCAGAGTCAAGAAGGTATCTGTGAGTTGAGGTCAACCTGGTCTACATAGGAAGGTCTTGGACAGTCAGGGCTATGAAGTGAGAACCTTTTTTTTTTTTGTAAAAAAAAATCTGTGTTGAGGTGATCTTTTTGTATACTGTGTAAAGATTGTCTTTGATTATTCAAATACTTATTTCTGTAATGGCAGAGAGTTGGGAGCAGACCAGACTTTAGTATTGTTATTCATATGGCAACATCATATTTTGTAAATACCCCTCTCTCACCTTCTGATTGGTTTAATAAAAATCTGATGGCCTATAGCAAAGAAAGAGAGAATAGGCAGGACTTCTGTAGAGATGGGAACTCTGGAAAAGAGTCAGCCATGGGAGGATTCGCCAACTGTGAAAACCACAGAGTTTTTTTTTACAGAGTAAAAAGCAAGCTGGGACTGAAGAAGAGGAAGTAACGAGCCACATGGCAGAACATAGATTAATGTATATGGGCCAGCTTAAGATATAAGAACCAGTTGGGATCAAGAGTAAGCTAGACCTAAGTCTATAATTAATAAAGTCTCATGTCTTTATTCAAAGCTGAGGTAGGCACAGAAAAACTTAAAGATACATACATCTGTTGTCAGGAAGAAGAAGAAAGCAATGAATGCTTGTTGCCCAGCTACTTTTTCCTTTTTATATAATTTAGGATCTCTGCCCAGGGAATGGTGTCAACCATAGTGGGTATGTCTTTCCACCTCAACTAACTTAACCAAAATAATCCCACAAGTGGGCTCAGAGGATCATGTTCCAAAGCTTCTGTATTTCAAGAGGGTGACAAGTGAGATAAGCTCTCAATGATAGGCTTCTTAAAAGTTGAAATATATTAGGTATTCTTACAGTTTCCATTCTGCCAGCTTTTAACTAATTTGTTGTACATTTTGAAAATTACTTTTAAATGAATTTTTTATTACAATAGGCATTACACCCACACAGCTGAGTACATATACAAGTTACAAAGCTCATTTTATAGGTTTGCTGCTGATAATAACAGCAATTAAAAGTTTATGTATCTACCTAAAATTTTGCTCCCTGAGTTGGTGTAACCAACATCACAAAGAACAACAGTACTAACAGATATGGCAAACATTTTTTAAATAAATCCTTGAATCAAAAATGAAATGAAAACAAAGGTGGGATAATAAGTATTCTGCTCTCCTTTGAGGAAATATGCTTATTTTAAGCAATCAGAAAGCATGACCAAGTTGTGATTTTGCACTATCCACTTTAATAATCCATTCCAGCAAGGTGGATACATTGCCAGCATGTCAGGGTTGCTGGGAAACAAGGTAATGATACAGTATAAAGTTCTTGTGCTACAGGTCACTTGTGAACTGTAACTAATGGGAGAAGTACAAAATCGTATTTCCTGTCTGGTCTGTACATCTCAGACGGGTCATCAGCACCAGGAACAGTGGAAACCATCTCATCCTGGGAAACTTCTGTTGGGATGCAATGTGCTATGTTGAAGGCAGTGCTTTGACAATTTCCAGGTAGAATGCTTGTCTAAAGTATTTAGATAGCCAACTAAGGAGGCTCAAGACTTTGATATCAAGTTTTAGGCTAGCTTAGGCTAGAGTGAGAGCCTGTCACAAAAGAAAGCATGAAATTAAAAGTACCCAACTAAAGTTGCACATGGTACACACTGTTATCCTGGCACACAGCTGTAGATAGGAGGATTGCCAATTGGAGGATACATAGTGAGACCCTAAAGCCAAACAAAACAAAGCAAAAAATCTAATCACGATAAAACAGTTTTAAGAACCTAAAATGTGGAACCTATTAGCAGACAATTTGCTTGACTGCTTCAAAAGTTGGTATCGTTGGAAAAAAATATAAACACTTCATTTTGTATTATAAGACAGCCAAAAGACTTAATCAACTCTAATTGACAGACCCTCAGGGAAATAGGGTAAAAAATGTGTTTTAAGGTCTCAGGACAGCTAAACTTGAATTTTTATATTAAGTTGCATTTGTGAGTTAATGTTATTTTTTTCTAGATGTGACAGGGGTCAAGTGATTACATAAGAATTTATTTTAAATAATTTTGCCAGGCCAACAGTAAATCTTATTTATGTAGTTTAATTTCAAATTTTCCTAGTGAAAGATGTATAAAGGTATACACTGGTTTATACACTGTGTATGTGTGTTTGTGTGTAAAAAGAATAGGAAAAAATGAAGATAATGTAGATGATACAATATTAATAAATGCAATAAAAGGCATATAACTATTATACTATCATTTTAATTATTTTATGTTTCAATATAAATAAAACTATTGCTTAAAAGTGAAGATTTAATAGACAACTGAAACTATAGAAAGGACCAAAGGAGAAGTTCCCATAAACTCTACTTAATGTAATACAAATATTATTTTCACTCCAGTCAAGTAAGTCCATAACTAAGAATTATCAACGGATATTGAAATTCCAATGTCTTATGTTGCTTTAAAACCTTAAATGAGAGCACCAGCAATGGACTATGGAAAACTGATAGTGGAGGAACTCTGATATGCATCTCACAGACGAGAAAGGAGGCAAGGTTCATAGGGCAAATAGCACTGTAAATGACAGAAACCAAAAAGGGATGAATTAACTCAACAGCACTGTTAAAAAGTCTTTAGCTCACCTATAACAACAGAGTAGGTACGGTTGTACTGAAGCAAGTAAAAGAAACGAAAATTCCTTCCTTCATCCCAGGGGGAATAACATTTACCGACAGGCATTATTCTAAGAGCTTTATCAATAGTAATCTGTCCTATCAATGACTAATTTTCTCTCTCCAACATTCTCCTTGATTAAAATGGGGCAAGATGAAACTTAGTGTCCTGCTTAAAGTTTTACAGATAGTATATAACTATATTTTAGATATTGGAACTAAAGTTACAAAGATTGACTCTACCACCTGCAATACTATATTTCTATACTGAATTGGTCTAGAAATCAAAGAAAAGATTGCGTCAAAAAGATTCTATTACTTTCTTAGTGAAATTACAATGTTGAAAATAGAGGGAGACTTTAGACTTTTTTGGGTACTCCTTTAGAAGACAAGTGGAGACAGGAATGGTGAATTTAAAGCTAGCCTAGGCTACATACACACTGTGAAGGTTAGTCTTGAAGTGACTCAGGACAGAAAACATCTTCTGCAAAAGAGTGAGCCCAAGGGTTAAATTGTCTGTACGCAGGTTCAGTGTGCTGTAAGGAAGGTACAATAACAGGAAGGAGAGAACATTGGCTAAGAACAGTTGTTCAAACTGGTTCACACCTGGGACCGTGTCTGGTACTTTAAACTCTGAAAAACTTTGTGGTTTAGCCCAAGCTAACCGCTTTTCATTGGCCTGTATAATCTGCTTTCTACCTCTTCCCATGTAGCAACAAAATTTCTATAAAAGACTGATGTTTTCTGTAGAAGGTACACATTTCTCTCCTGAGTAGAAGTGTCACCTAGCCTTCAACGAATAAATCCTTGAGACTTCACCATCTGGCATTTGTTCTTTTATTGGGTTAGGACTCCAAGAATTTAGAGAACAGGGATTTCATATAGATTAAATTTATAGATTTAATATAGATTAAATAATGAGAAAAAATGGTTTTTCATTATTGCAGCCATTGCAGTTAGAACTTCATAGTGAGATCTCTCTGAAAGAAAGAAAGCAAGAAAGCAAACAAGCAAGAAAGAAAGAAAGAAAGGGAGGGAGGGAGGAAGAAAGGAAAGAAGGAAGGGAGGTAGGGAGAGAACAAGAAAAGAAAGAAGAAAAGAAAAAAGAGAGATGGAAAAAGAAGAGGAGGAGGAGAAGGAGGAAGATGTTGAGGTAATAATTTTTTTTTACTTTGTGTGAAGGTGTGTCTCTGTATTTTCAGTTATTAATTCTGTACTGACAAACAGAATAATTCAGACAGTATTTTGGTATTGTCGTTTCTGTGGCCCATCACCAGGGTTTCCTATTTTATAAATATTTGTCCTTCCTCACCTGTCTATAGGCAATGTAGGATATCATCAGAGGTTGCCTTACTACTGTAATAAAGATCTGATGGCCAATAGCTGGAGCAAGAAATGGAAGGTTGTACTTCCAGTCAGAGAGTTGACACAGGGGAAGAGAGCAGACTTGAGACATTCAGGAGAGATGCAGTAGAAATAGCAAAGCAGAGGATACAGAATTGCCATGTAGCATTAGCCGTATGAAGGGTATCAGGCTACCCTAGGGAATGGCCTAAACTTTAACCTATATAGAAGACTTTGTGTCATTATTTATACCACTGGTGGGGCCAAAGAAGGTCCTGGTATTGGAGAAGGAGGAGGAGGAAGAGGAAGAGGAAGAGGAGGAGGAGGAGGAGGAAGAAGAAGACGAAGAAGAAGAAGAAGAAGAAGAAGAAGAAGAAGAAGAAGAAGAAGAAGAAGAAGAAGAAGAAGAAGAAGGAAAGAAAGAAAGAAAGAAAGAAAGAAAGAAAGAAAGAAAGAGAAAGAAAGAAAGAAAGAAAGAAAGAAAGAAAGAAAGAAAGAAAGAAGAAGAAAGGAGAAATATTAAAGACCAGCTCAATCCACTGCATTCTGCTCAAGCCTTGCTCTTAAGGAGTGGGCAGTATGTACAAAACAATGAGAAAATGAACAATTACTGCTTTGGTGGTTTGAATATCCCTGGCCCTGGAAGAAGCAATATTAGGAGATGTGGCCTTGTTGGTGTAGGTTTGGCCTTGCTTGAGGAAGTGTGTTACTATGGGGGTGGGCTTTGATTTCCTATGCCTAAGCTCTGCCCAGTGCTAGGGAAACCCTCCTGGCTGCCTGCAGAAGACAGCCTCCTTCTGGCTGCCTTTGGATCAAGATGTAGTTCTTTCTAGAGCAGGATGTCTTCCTAGAAGCTACCTTGCTTCCCACTATAATGTTAATGGACTGAATCTCTGAAATGGTAAGCTAGCCCCAATTAAATGTTGCTACTGAGAATTGCCTTGTGCTTGGTGTCTCTTTACAGCAACAAAACCCTAAGGCACTGCTAATTTTTTCTTTGAGCTGATAGACATTTTAGAACAACTTGCTTGCAAACCTGTGGAAGGGCAGACAGTATTTTCCTCATCTTTTATCTTCCTTAGAGTAGTAGCACATTCATGAATCTTCATACAGACTTAAATATTTGGACAGCAAAATCTCTGTGAGTATAATGTTCCTCCCATGGCTTTCAAAACCTGAAAAAACATGAGGCCGGTTGGGCAAGCAGAGAGAGAAAGAGAGAGAGAGAGAGAGAGAGAGAGAGAGAGAGAGAGAGAGAGAGAGAGAGAGAGAGAGAGTTTATACAGCGATTCCATAGTAGGAAAAGCAACCTTACATCCTTATTTTTTTTTTTGTTATAATCAAGACTAACCATTGTTGTTAGTTGTTACTGATCATTGTGAACAAAATAGCTTACACACACATACACAATTTAGAAAGCAAGGATTTAATGCAGATTGAAGACACAGTGGCTTCTCATCACAGATACTCAGCCTCATGAGCTTGGGCAAATTATCAGAGACACAAACATATGGCAGAGACTGTTCACTTCCTGGTAAAGAGGAAGCAGTGAGAAATACCCAGGAATAGGTGCACCAGGTTATTCTCTTTGAAGACACAGCCACAGTGATCACGTCCCTTCAGCTAGGTCTCTCCTCTTCCTGAAACAATTCCTCCAGTTGAGATCAAGCTTTCAAATACAGAATCCTTTAGAAGACATTTCTTATTCAAACCATAGCAGATCCAGAGATCCTGACATTAACTCACTAATCTCATTGAGTTCCATTTGAAGTATGTAATTAGTGCCAATGTATTGGGTCAAAGGTTAAAGTCTTTCTCTGGCAACATTATATGCTTCTGTTGAAGAGGTGTATTTTTTTTATGTTGAAGCTGCTTATAGTCTGAAGAATCCTGGGTCTTTATTACTGGCATTGAATGCTAACTCTGTTTATTACTGGTGGCACAGTTTCCTATTCTACAATATGCCTGTTTATCATCAGAGAGCTAAGCCCTAAATTGAGCTCTCACAGAAGAAAACCACTGTGAATTTCCTCTAAACCCTTGAATATTGCAAATAGCCAACAATTAATTCTAATTTAGAATTTCTACAAAAACACCTACTTACTAATCAGAATGTCATATGTAAATATTCTGATATATAATATTTAAATATATGTATATATTATTCCTTGTATTCTTTGTCTTTTAACCAGGAATTTCAAAATATCTTACCAACAGAATTGTACACAGGAATTACCACCTCTTCTATGGCATGAAAATGTTTTATATAATATTTCTCTGATGAAAGGAACAGGGATACAGAACACATGTGGGGTAAAACTAAATTTCTATAATCTTCTCCCCAAAACATGCACAGAGGGTAACTCAAAGTCCTTTTAAAAAAATCCATGTTGTAAACATTTTCTCCAAGGCAGCCAGCCAGATAGGTTATCTGGTAAAGGCACCTGCCTCCAAGACTAACAACTTGAGCTCTATCTCTAGGATCCACATGATGTAAGGAAAGAGCTAATTCCACAATTGTCCTGGGCCTTCCACTTGTGTACTGTGTAAAATACATGAAAATGCACACACACACAAACACAAATACACACACATGCACTCATATGCACATTTAACTTCTATTTTTCTGGCTATAAGGAGCTTATAAAAACCATGCAGTAGCTTCTCAATTTAAAAGAAAATGGAAGACATAAAAATCAAAGAGGTTTTATACGTATGTGTATATGTATGTGTATGTGTACTCGTATGTATATACAGCAAAGCATTCATGTTGCAGGATATTTGATCATACTGTGAACTCCAAGATTGTATACTGGAAAAACCTGGAAAAACTAGAAAGAGGTTTTTCCAGTTGTGGTATGGCTCAACCCTAGCACATACCTTTAATCTGAGAGCTTTCTGTTTATTGTAAAAGATTGAGTAAAATCAACCATAGGTCAAGAAGCAGAGAAAGCAACCAGTTGACAGGGAGTGAACATAGGAAAAAGTCATAGAGAATGAGAGGAAGTCAGGAGATCAGATCGAGAGATGCCCAGGAAGTCGAAAGGTAGGACATTCATTTGGAAGGGTTTTTTAAAACTGTGTGGATGAGAATTGTTTTTTTTTTCCTACTGGGAAGTTGGTCAAGGAGGAAAGTCAGCTGGGTGCTTTCTCTGTCTCTCTGAGCAACAGGCTTTTACCACAGTATCTGGCTCCTGAGTCTTTGGTAAAATCTGAACTATGCAAAGGTTGAAGTCATGGGGTACATACAGAAAGGCATGTTTTTCTTCTCACAGTCAGGGTGTATTAGTCACAAGAATATCAGTTATAAAAGGAAGTGTGATTAAGTTCTCCATTAAAATTGTTTGTAGTCTTCAAGATTATTCATAACGAGATTAGGTTTTATTTATACTGAGTCACCTCATGTTTTCTCAGACTTACACTCTGTGCTTATTGATATTATTCATTAGGTTCCTGTTTGGGGGATTTGATCTACCATATGTAGTAATTTGGTTGGATAAAGTTAGTTTTTTTTTCTGTCTTGCCTCAGAGTATTTAGCTGTTAGGTGTAATAAGGAAGGGAACAGAAAAAGAAAAAAACATAAATGAAATTTCAAATATTTCATTAAATGCTAGGTATGTGGAGGAGAAGGAGTTATTGAGTGAGAGAAAATACAATAAAATTGCAAGCTTGTTAACCATTGACATAAGAAAGAGGAATAAGAAAAAAGAATTAAGAGCTGGCTATGGTGGCACAGGCCTTTAATTCTATCAGGAGGATAATGTGGGTTTGAGGCCAGCCTAGTATACATAGCAATCTCCTGGATAGCCATAGTTAGTATTATAGTCATATAGTAATACATATATAGTATTATAGAGATACTGTGTCAAAAAAGAAATAGGAAAAAAGGGAGGGATAGATAGAAAGAAAGAGAGATACAGAGAGAATAAATGGTATTATTTTGGACATTTGGGTTTTGATATGAATGAGGAATATTATGAAGCAATTCAGCAGAAATTCCATCAGGGACAGTTTTTATTGGGTCAGATTGTAGTATGATACAAGCCCCAACTTTTCACTGACTTGTAATAACACAGGTGCTTTCTTTCTCTGGATATGTATCAGCTGCTCCAACTCTGCTGGGTTCTATTCTGCTCTACTCAATGAGTTTGTCTTCTTTGTAGGATCGTGGCCAAGATAAGAATCTTGATGCAAGTCAACCTCAGGCCAGCCTTTCGATGACTGCAAGCTTCTGTATACAGGCTTCCAGTGTCATGACTCTTTGGGTGTCATGTACTCAGAAAGCCTGTGACCAAACCCAACATCCTTGGAAAAAAAGTTAATTCTCATACATAAAGTCTTGCCAGTCACATGGCAAACAAACAACAAACCAGAGGCATGTTTCCATTTCAGATGGGGAAGAGAATGATTTGAGACAGCAGCCCTGTTTACTGTAAGAATGGATGATAGCAGCTGTATCAAGAATACATCTAAATTTGAGAAGTATCAGAATGCAGGATGTAGTGAAACCATGAGTATGGACAATATTATGGACATTATTTTTAACTTGTGAGGAATGTAGAAATAACTAGGTTTGTGTAGAAGTACATGTTCTTAGTCTCAGTGCTCTGGAGATGGAGGCAGGTAGATCTCTATGAATTCAAGGCCCTGATTTACAGAGTTCCCAGTCAGCAAGGGTTACATAGGAAGACCCTGTTTAAACAAATAAACAGGAACAAAAAAATATTGATCTCTTCAAATGTGTCCATTTACCATTTTATTGTGGCTTATAATGTCTTATGTAGAATACTCTGCCATCCCCATATCTAAGTTATCTATTGGTTCAGTTTTCGTCTTATGACTGAACACTTGATGTAATTTAAAAAGAGGAAATTTTTTTACTTTGGTTCACAATTTCCAAGGTTGGAGAAAAGGGTTGCTTGGCTCTGTTTCTGTGGGCCCTGTGGTGAGGCCAAGCACCATGGGAGAAGGACCTGGAAAATGAGACCCTTACCTCATAGCAGTCAAAAGCAGAAAGAGACAGTTCAGAGCCAGAACACGATGTGACTACCATAATGATACGGCCTCAGTGACATAAGTTCTCCAGGTAGACCCTCCTCCAAAAGTTTCCCAGGCCTTCCCAAATAGATTCACCAGTTAGGGACCAAGCCTTCAACCATTAATACAGATTTTACAATTTTATTACTCAGTTAACTGTTTTTCTGTTTATAAACATCAGTGGATTGGCAAGAAGCCTCAGTGGTTAAGAACATTTGCCATTCTAGTAGAGGAACAAGTTTGACTCTCAACTTTCCCTTAGGAAGGTACAGATCAAAACCTCCTGTAGCTCCAGCTACAGGGCAGTCAGTGACCTATTTTGGCTTCTATGTGCATTTTTATTCATGTAGACATATCCACACACAGACATGCACATACATATAATTATAAAAAATAAATTTAAAATGCTCTAAGAGCCAACAGTAGTCCTCAGAAGATTTTTCAAATATTGTTAATAATAGTAAAATTAAGGAATAAAGAAAAGGTTGTGTAAGCCTCTCCAGTTTCTGATTGGGGTTCTAATTACTGGGTAAATGCTTTAAGGAATAAGTGACACAATTCTTCATTCAACTGTGACATGGAACCTGCTCAGACCATCTGCAGATCCAGCTTGCTATTCCTTTGTAACATTCTTCTTCTACTAAGGGCCAGCTGTTCTTTGTATCCTTACAACAAATCTGTTCTCCTTAACAGGTTTGGGTTGCTGCATCTGCTTAGACTGTCATAACAAAGTATCATAAAATGGGTGGCAGGCTAATAAGGAAAAAAATCAGAGTTGGGAGCTCTGTGATCCAGGTACTAACATAGTTATGTCCAGGCTGGTGACGTTTCTCTTTCTGGTTTGTGGATAGCTCCTTCCTAGCCACGTCCTCCAGTGGAGAACTAAATCCATCTCCATCCTTCCTGTCTGATTCAGTCCCATCACATTGAGGGCACGTCCCTTAGGGCTTCATGTTATCTTTATTATCTACTAAAGATCTGATTTAGTAACATTTGGAATTCCATTTTCAATTCTTGTATTTAGTAGATATGTACTCAGCACACAGCTGTTAGTTTTTTATAGCTTCCAGTGAAAGTACCCAGACCAAAATACCTAAAATTTCACTTTGTCCAAAAAAATATTTTTCAACTAACTCAAGCTTTAATCTACTTTCTTTCCCCTTGATGAAATTTATTTACTGTAAGTTCTGCATATGAATCTGTAGTTCTTAATGTACATTTTGTGCTTTCAAAATGAAATATATATACGTAAACACACACTTATACTTTTTGTATTATTCATCCAAACAATGATAGCCACCAAAATAATGCAAAAAAAAACCAAAACAACAACAACAAAAAACCAATCCTAATCAAATTTAGTCACCTGTGCTTGCATCTCCTAGGTGTGCACAATTTAGTAAAACATTGGCATCACAGTAAGCAAGAAAATGGACACATTGACCTGTCCCTCTTGCCCTTCTCCCTCTGAACCTCTAGGAAGCAGACATTTGGTCACCTAGAGTTACTTAGCCCTTTCCATATCTCACACGAGTGAGACTGCACAGCAT
Organism: Tokudaia tokunoshimensis; assembly: GCA_036184795.1. NCBI lineage: Eukaryota > Metazoa > Chordata > Mammalia > Rodentia > Muridae > Tokudaia > Tokudaia tokunoshimensis. The sequence goes on along the minus strand of BTHU01000016.1, from coordinate 30,707,703 downwards.
ATGTCTTTCTCTTCAGAATACTGCACCATGACTCATTTCTAGTTATTGCTAGTCAGTATTTGACTGTGTAAGTCAGTCAGTATTTATTGTTCTTTACATCCATCCATCCATCCATCCATCCATCCATTCATTCATTCATTCATTGTGTGTGTGTATACACATTCCTATGCATATGGAGACCTGAAGACAATCTTAGAGGTTCCTCAAGTGCTGTCCCACTTAAAAATACATATTGAATGGACACACAGTAGTTGTATGTACCTTCAGGCTTCACTGTACCATTTCAATATGGTTTTTTTTTCTTCATTTATATTGCCATAAGGTGATCTGATCCAACAATTCTGAGCTATAGATGATTGTAGAACCATCTGGAAAGATGTAAACATGTGCCCTGACCACACTCCATCACAGTTCTGGTAAAATCTTTTAGAAAAGACCACATAAAATATTTTAAAAACACTTTGCTAGATTATCCCCATGTCTAGTTATGTTTGATAAGTAATGAGGTATTTTAAACTCACATGTAACTTGGAATTCTGGTTACAAGGTGGCTGGAGATGAATAACGCTTTTGTTCTGGGAAGGCTTGTTTGACAACATTCCATTCGACTCATCACTTCCTGGGTGCTGGAAGGGCTGCAGTTCCTTTCCCATGAGCTGAGAACTGGTTGCTGGACCAGTGTTTCAACTCTTGAATGTTAGATCTGATAAGAGAAAAAAGCTGTAAAAAATTAATGTGGGTATAAATTAAGTCAGGAGGTTGCACGCAGATGGTATATATAGAGGAAGTAGAATTAGAATAACCGACAGGAACATTGTGATATAAATCTATGAAAGAACTCCTGATGGCCAGGGAGGTGGCTAAGCCATGGAGTTCTTTGTAGAACTTTCAGTGTTCAAGGCCCTGGGTGCCTTTCCCAGTATAAACACACACACACAAATACATACATACATACATACACACACACACACACACACACCCCATACACAAACAATCAAGCACACTCACACATGTGCAGAGAGAGACAGGGGAGGGAGAGAGCAATAACCATCCTTTGAATCTAACCCATAAAATAAGAACACCAAAAGACGTATACACTTAAACTACAGAAAAAAAAAACCATAGTAATTGTAATTGTTTCTTTTTTTTTGTCATTATAATATAACATTTCTCCTTTCCCTTTTCTTTCTCCAAACTGTTACATATTTCCTTTTTTGATCTTTTTCAAGTGCATGGCCTCTTTTTCATTCATTGTTATTTCATGTATATATGTATGTATACACATAGATAAATGATAAACAGATGGTAGATAGATCATAGATAGATACATGATAGATAATAGGTAGGTAGGCAGGAAGATAGATAGATAGATAGATAGATAGATAGATAGATAGATAGATAGATAGATAGACAGACAGACAGATAGACAGATAGATAGATAGATAGATTCCTAAATTTAACCTGCTCAATCTGTATGTTTTACTTTTATGTATGTTTTCAGGCCTGACCAAAATTTGGTGTGGGATAACCAACTGGTGTGCTCTTCCCTGAGGAAGACTATTTCTCCAACTCTGAGCATTCCTCAGTTGCCTTTAGTTCTTGTATGTGCCTGAGGCTTTGTGGTCTTTTCCTCATTCTCTTTGGCCCACTGGTGTCATCCTTGTTTGGCTCCTGTTTGGACAGTCATGTTGGTGAGACTTTATGGGTGCAGCTTCTCACAGTGAATTAATCAAAATCTTCTTCTGACTTTTGAAGATATAGTGCAAACTGGAGTTTCACCATTACTGTTTAGTGCAGTTCAGTATACATTGACTCACCAGCCCTCAGTGACCAGCGTGCTTGCAACTTTCATAAGTAACTTAGAGAGACAGTCAGTGGAGTTCATCCCAATACCCTCTATACATTTTAGAAATTACTTCGATGTATTAAAACGCAGTGTTGTGTGACTTAGGGAAGGGAGACTGAACAGTTCTACACTCAGTCAAAGTCATGATGTCATTTAAGTCTAGTGAATCTATGAGTTTATTGGGGTTAATTACAAGAGCATAGGTGACTCAAAGGCAGCTATATCACCTGCAAGCCCACCCAGCATGACTGATGACTCACTAAACTGCATTCCAGGACGTCCCTGGACAACTGTCAGACCACTAGTATTCCACACAGCAACTGCTACTGTGCATATAACTTTGGGGGTAGGCCTTAAGAACTGCATACTTTTCAGTAGCTCCCTGAATCTTGTAAGTTTTGTTTACTCCCTGAATATCATGAGCCTCCCTCCCCTACCCTATGAGAGACTATTTTCATTTGGAGGCTATACAGTGACCCAACACAACAGCAAACACCATCCTAGAGGCAAGTGACCTGCTTTTGTGCTTTTGGAATGTATTTCTTCCATGTTTTCTATTTGTGCTCTTATATGCATCGATATATCACTTCTTCTCATTTAAAAAAGCAGGAGCTCTCTGAGAGAGGAGTGCGTCAATTTCATTCCTTAGCAAATACTTTCCTCCAGTTTCCAGTCTCCATTTTAATTCTTCATTTCCTCCCAAGGCAAGTAAACTACTAGAAAGCAATGATCTTGTGGTTTACGATATACTTCCTTCAGACACAAGCATTCCAACTAGAATTCTTCCAATTTTGCTGAAAAGAAGGAATAAATAGCATTCTTCTTGCTGGTTCAAAGGAGCAAGATAGGCCTGGAAGTTTTGAAAATGTTATGCCTGCATTTAATGTATTCTCAATACTCTATTCCCCACACCTTCTCTGAAATCCCTCCTATTCCTCTCCTTCCCATCTCTACCAACCTTCCTCTGGTTTATGACTTCTATTTTTTGTTGTTTTTTTTTTCAAACAGTAAAAACATCATTTCTCCTTTTCCTCTTCTCCCTCCATATCCTCCAAGATACCCTTTGTTGCTTGCTTACAAGTTCACGGCCTCTTTTCTCATCAATTGTTGTGTTGGGAACAAGCAAAAGAAACTTATTCTAAGTACTACCATTTTGCTTTCAAATTCCATTTAATCAGAAGGAGAAATTAAATTCAAGGTCTCAGACCCTAAAGGAGCTGGGGACTTCCCAATAGCTGAACAACTTTTATCATAAGAGTTGTCTGAGTCCAGACATCTCAGGGACAACTTCTCTATCTTGTTGGCAAGGTCAACTTAAATTCATGTTCCCAAGCCCAGGAATTAACTCCTTTCCTGATTGGTGGAAAATTCTTTGCTCAACCCCTTATGCCAAAATATGATTGGTCAATACTATAGCCTACCATGCACCACCTTGCTTTATGGTCTCATTCTTTAAACATGCTATACAATGCCCCTTCAGGATTGTAGTTCAGCTCTGGACTCTGTTCTGCAGTCCTGATTGATTAGTAGCAGCTTCATTACAATAATTTTTTGTCCTCTGTTTACCTGGTGTTTGAGTTATGTTGGATTTAAGCAGACCCCACAACAGTTGTATACATATATGTATGTAAGTATATGTTCCTAAATATAACCTATTCAGTCTGTATAATATTTCTTGTATGTATGTTTCTGGAGCTGACCATTTGTGATTCATTTAGTTTAATCAGGGCCATCTGTTGGGATTATTCATTGGAGCCTGGCAGGGTGACCATTGGTTATACAAATAAAAATAATGATTTCCCTCCTCCTGAATCATTCATTAGCAAATAACTTAGCAATAAGGATTAGGTTCCCCAGTGCCCTTTCGCCATCCACACCTGTTAAAAGGTCTGTTCTTGTACTGAGATGGTGTAAGCACCTGCAACTGTTGTGAATTTGTGATGTTTCTCATAGTGTTTGGGGACCACCTGCATCAGAATTACTGAAAGCCTTGCTACAAATCAATGATCAAAGCCTAACTAACTCAAGAAGAAGGAAGATGAAAGTGTGGGTGCTTCAGTTTTTCTGAGAAAGGGAACAAAATCTCACAGGAGCAATTATGGAGATAAAGTGTAGAGCCGAAACTGAAGGAAAGGCCATGTAGAGACTGTCCTACCTGGGGATTCATCCTATAAACAGTCAACAAACCCCGTCATTATTGTGGATGCCAGGAAATGCTTGCCGAAAGGAGCCTGATAAAGCTGTATCCTGAGAGGCCCTGTCAGAGCCTTACAAATACAGAGGCAGATGCTAGCAGTCAAACATTGGACTGAGCACAGGATCCCCAATGGAGGAATTAGAGAAAGGACTAAAGGAGTTGAAGGAGTTTGCAACCTTATAGGAACAACAACAATATCAACCAACCAGACTCCCCTTGCCCTCCTCCCCAGAGTTCTGAGGAACTAAGCCATCAACCAAGGGGTACACGGGCTCCAGCTGTATTTGTAGCAGAGGATGCCTTGTTGGACATCAATGGGAGGAGAGGCCCTTGGTCCTATGAAGTCTTGATAGATGCCCCAGTGTAGGGAAATTGAGGGAGGGTAGGTGGGAGTGGGTTGGGTGGAGGAACATCCTTATAGAAGCAGGGGGAGGGAGAATGGGTTAGGAGTTTTCTGGGGGGAGGGGGAACCAGGAAAGGGAATAACATTTGAAATGCAAATTAAGAATATATTCAATTTAAAACAAAGAAAAAAAAAAGCCTAACTAAATCAGTGGAAACTAAATCAGTGGCGAGGGCAGGGCAGAATGCTGATCTGCAGATAATTCTCGTCCACGCTAGAGCTGAGTTAATACTATGACTCCTGGTCATTGTACCTCCAGCAAAGAACACAACAGAGGAGCAAGCAGTTTGGCTTGCTCCTCTAAATGTCCCATCACCCAGCTACTGGCATTTAGCACACACTAAGGACTTTCTGGTCAAGTACATAAACAAGACAGAACCTTCAGTCTGATAAGGAGATAAATTAGAGGTTGGTCAGGAACAAACATAATAGCAACCAGGATCTCAAAGATACCAAAGAAATAGCACCGCCGCCTTATTTCATTGTGAAGCATAACTGTGTTTAAAGTGCATAAAACCATTCTCATCTAGGACAGTCAAGAATGTGAGATGTGGAGTAGCAGGGACTGGCCAGTCTACAGCAAGGCCAGAGTCCACACCTATACCAGGAAGTCTTTTGCACCATGCTGTTCAGTGTTTCATGTAAGAGCAGGAATTCTCACAATCATGGCTAAATCATTTTGCTAAGCCGGACAGGAAAACAATATTTTCCAGTAAAACAAACAGCTACAACCAAGGATGAACTAGAACATACACATAGGAGCCTTTTCTTCTATTGGCTAGTGTTCTTCATGAACCTCAGGCATAGACTATTGTACCATAGGAATAGGCGTATCCATAAGCTTAGTGATGTATGCACACATGGGAACATATGTATGAGTTTATTATCCGTGAGGTTAAAAGAGGAGCGCTTGGGTGAATGGGAAGGGAACTAAAAGGCCAACCTATCTTGATCTAAGCCTTTAGACCTCATTGGTCTCCACCCACTTCAAACACAGTCTTAGATAGGAGGCGGGAATTTGCAGTGTGGCCTCAGGCTGCTCCTCTAGTCAGTGACTCGCTCAAACCACACCCAGTACTTGCACCGCCCGCGGAGTTTAGCTGGAGTTTTCCTCCCAGAATTGAAGAAACGTGGACGCATGAATGATCTCCCATCCCGGGTGGAGCCCGGCAGACCCCGGGGGCGCACTGGGTGCTCTCCGAGCGGGGAGGGGTGTGGGCCACCCTTGGATTCCGGCGCCCCGAATCTCGCCCTGGCGGGGACAGATAACGCCCTATCAACCGCAAGTGGGAACTTGAGATCGCAGACCGGAGAGAATTTGGATCGCCAGTCCTGGGTCAGAGAGAAAGTGCTCTTTCTTTTGCACCCGGAGAGATGGTTGGGAACACAAGCTGATCCTGATTACTCAGGGCTGGTGGACAGCGAGAACCTTCCCCTGGGGATTGAAGATCACCGTGATTCCGAACCGAAACCGAAGCTTTCCCGCAGGCGTATTGCCACGGCCCCGGGAGGCCAGCCCGAGGACCCCGACACCACACCCAGGTCCGTGTTGGTGCGGGTCGTGGATTACCAGGTGACGCAGGAGGTGCTGTGGACCGCTTGGACCAAGGGGAGTATGACCAGGAGGACCGAAGAGCGCTCTGTGACTGCAGTCACCTTTCGGACACAGAAGGAGTGACACAATTTGTGCTTACACTGGAGCTCCAGCTAAACCCCGCTTCAAGGACCTGAAGCTCGAAGGAAATTAAGATCTCTGGAGCCTGAGAAATATTCCAGGACAGTGGATGCAGGAAAATGCTTGAAGAACAAATTTTAAGCAGCCTGTGACCTCCTCTGTGGCTTAAGTGTCACACTGTGGTTAGAGAAGAAAAGGTATTTGTTTTTCTTTTTTTACATTGGTGGTATATGAGAGTTTGAAAGCACAAAACTTTAGTCATTTTGCTTGTTGGCATTTTGCAAGCTACTTGTCTTGTTTGTCTGTATGTATTGTCTGTCTGTATCCCTCGTTCCCGTTGAGCACCCAAAAGCAGAAGAAAAGTTTGAGGTCTGCTCTCTGGGATGTGTAGTGTGTGGAATGGATGCAGAGAGGGTCTTTGCTTTTAAGGAACCTTTTTTTTAATGGAAAAATAAAATGACCAGGAAGTGAAGCAAAATGTTTCTAGGCACACTGTACTGGTGTACAGTTTCTATTCTAGTCCGTCATATTTCCATGTTAAGAAGAAAAGGAGTGAGGGAAAGAGAGATTGAGGGTGGGGGCACTTTGGGAAGTTGATCTGTGCTTTCAGGGGGGGCAGGAAATGCAATTTAACAGGGCTTTATTGCAGAGGGCATCTTAGTTTACTATTTAATAAGGAAGGTAGACATGTTGTATGCAATATGTCATAAATGGTTATATGCTCTGTTCTTTTCCATAGCTTTTAACGAATAAAATTTATAGTTTAGGATTGGAAAGATGGCTCAGTGGTTTTAACAGCTTTGGTTGCTCTTCCAGAAGACCCGGATTCAATTCCCAGCACCTGCTCGGTAGCTGCAAACTGTCTGCAACTCCAGTTCCAGGAATCTTGACACCCTCACACAGACATGCATGCAAGCAAAACATCAGTGCACATAAAAATAAATACATTTCTTAAAAAGTAGTTGTAGTTAAGATTGGATTGACAGTAAGTCTACTGTTTCAAGTTTAATTTTTAAATTAATTTAATTAGATGTATGTTTATGTGGATATGTAAGTAAACCCGACTGCGTGGAGGCCAGAGGCATGGGGTAACTAGGAGCTAGAACTACAGGAAATTGAGAATTGGAGAGTTGAGTGTTGGGAATCAAACTTGGTCCTCTGCAAGATTAATCCAAACTTTGGACCACCCTCTCTCCATCCCTTTTCTGGGTTTTTAAAATGATCTAAGTCTACCACTTTTTTTTAAATCCCTTTGTCATTAGACACCATCATTTAAACTTTATTATCTTATTTATGTGAATGTTCTGCCTGTATGAACATCTGGGTGCTGCTAGTTAGCCTGGCACTCTCAGAAGTCAGCATTGGATCCCCTGAAATTAGAGTTAGAGATGGTTGTGAGCCACTGTGTGCCTGCTGAGGATTTATTGAACCTGGGTCCTCTGCAAAGGCAGCAAGTGCTCGAAACCTCTGAGTGATCCATCTCTCAGGCTCCACATTGTTATGTTTTTTTAGTATTGGGATGCAGTTTGGAATTTTAAGGAACAAACAAAGCTCTTAGAGATAGGTGAAGGGCTTGAGTTGTCCCTGTGGGAGGGGCGTTTGGTAACAGATAGTAACAAATGAATGGGGCTCTGCTCAGAGGTTGAGGGGGTGGGGTAAAGATTAAATACTGCTTTTACCCTGGTCCTTCCACAGCTGTCTTCAGTTAGATCTTGAATGGCCTTCAAGCCATCTGATCCACCTCCTTTCCTTTGCCTGGTCAGATAGCATCCTTCTTTTACAGATGAGTTAACTTTGGCCTAGAGGTCACAAAGCTTGTGTAGATCACAATCAAGTGATTGCATATGCTTACTAAGTAGAAAAGGAATGTGGTCATCTCCCTCCTAATGATTTGTGGATGACTTTTGCTGGATCTTACTACTAGAGTCCATATATACCCAGGCAGAAGACTGAGTTCTAGCCAGTCTCAAAAGAGAGATAATCTGGGGGCACCATAGTTTTTTTTTAACTCAGGTTTAGAATATCAGCATGCTTAGGAGAGTTGTCTCTCTCCCTGCATCCTGCAAGGCCTGTTGGCTGAAGATTCCCCACTAGCAGTGCTCAGGCCTGTCAGAACTTCCCTTGAGGAATGAATTTAGCCCTTGAGCATCTATTGATCTGTTGAGGAAAAGGAGATGTTCAACCACCCCCCTCCCCCCATACATTCTTCTTTTGCAGAAATTCTGAGTGGTTTCTTTGTACAGTAAATTATGAGCATTAAGTGTCCTATCTGCACTTTTTTGATTGGTCTCAGGTGGGTGAACACTGTTTGGAGACAAGAGAAACAAACCTCTTTTGCAGTCACCAAAACCAGTAGCATCCTTTAGCCCTGGAGTTAAAGTGACTCTTACTAACTCTTCTGTTAATTTTGGACAAGGTGCCTAATCTCTATGGTTAACTTGTTAAGTGGGGATAATAAACGTTGTACTTTTTTGGTAGGATTTAGTTAAATTACTTAGAATACTGCCTGGCACAGATTACACACTAAGTATTAACTCTTTGATTACTTGTGTAGTGTAGTTAATTATTTAATCCACTTTTCTCCTGACCAGGATTTAGGTTTTTTTTATTTAATAATGTGGCATAGAAATCATAAAAACTAAGCAATCAACAAAACAACTAATGAAAACTGAATTATTGGTTTTTTCTAAGGCTTTTCCTATACTCTTGAAAGGCCTGATTTTTAGCTTTTTCCATCCTTAGTAGATCAGTAAGTACATTTTCCAAACTCTTTAGAAATGACTTTTACACCATGTGGGGGGTGTCAACTAAGGTTAATAAAGGATCATGGTCATTATGCTAAGTGAACGGAGAGATTAAAAAGTCTTCATCACCTCTTAGGTCAGTCAAAGCTTTGGATAATTGTTCTTTTGAGACAGGGTCTTGCTATGTAGTCTTGGTTGGCCTGCGACTCTTTATGCAGAGCGGACTGCCCTCAGATTTGCCTGCCTCCCAAGTGCTGGGATAAAAGGCATGCTCTGTTAGGCCTCAAATTGAAAAAATATTTTTAAGCTTCTCTAACGTCTGTGTTAGCTGTCTGCAGCACGGTTACAGGTTTAAAAGAGTTGTCATATCGGAAGTGAAGAAAGATGCTGAACTTTCTGGACTTGCTTTACAGGTGAAGAACATTTTCTTTCCCTGTCTCAGAAGAGGATCTGGACTTATCCTCAGTACCAAGGAATCTCTCCAACGACTGGGTCTTAATTCTATGACTTAACCTCCACCTCACAGAAAAACAAGTTTATGTAAAATTGTGTTCGTTAGATTAATTGCATCAAAGACTCCGAGAAGTCCATCTGGGCACATTATGACTGGTACAAACATCCAAGTCACATAATTAGCGTGGATCAGGCAAGCATCTACCTCCATTTTATTAATATGTGTTTTTTTTTAATTGTTTGAGGTAATGGCTCACTGGATAGCCCAGGCTTACTTTGGACTTGGTGGCTAGCCTGTGATGACTGATCTTGAGATCTTTCCATGTCAACCTACCACATGTTGAGATGATAGTATGCCTGCCCGCCACCTCTCTCTAATTCCTTTATTCATACCTGTTATTACCTATGATGTTTGACATATTTGACCTGCTGTTGTACTGAGGGGCCATATGATCTGTTTCTATTAAAACTCACTGTGATTCTTTTTTTTTTAAAGCTTTTTTAACTTTTGTGCATGAGTGTGTGCCTGTATGAGTGTATGTACACAACGTGCATGCCAGCTGCCCACAAAGACCAAAACAAGGTATTAGAGTCCCTAACACTGGAGTATAGGTGGTTGTGAACCTCCATATGGATGCTGGAAACTGAACTTGGACCCTCAGTGAGTATAGCCAATATTCTTAACTACTGAGCTATTTGTACAGCCCTGATGTAAGGGTCTAAAAACTGCTGAAGGAAGACTTCAGACTCAGATAGTATGCAAAAACAAAGAGTGTTTATTCTGCAGAAACTTGCAGAATGGGAGAGAGTGGAGGGGGTGTCAACCATTCTCCAAAATGGCCACCCCAGACAAAGGTGTGTAGGCCTTCTTATGGGGAACCAGGGTAACTCTCTAGAAGGATTAGGTAATCTAAAATTTCATTAGTGGGTACTAGGGGGTCACAGGTGGTCAGCAGTCTGCATTCCTATGTCATAAACATTTAAGCATATGGTGAAATAAGGCTGTCCAGGGCAGATGGCCCATTGTGAGATATGATATTTCCCCATTTTTCTGGTTATTTCCAGGATGTTCTTCGGAGGGAGTTTTATGATCCTGTTCTGGATTTTATGGTCCGTCCCTGGAGCTGGTGTCTTATGACCCAGTTTCTGGGACTCAGGTCCATTCCATGACTGGTGCTATGCAGCCTTTTTTCAAAATCAGGCCTGGTTCTTAAATGGAGACAAATGGGGTTTATTTTGTCCTTTGACTAAACGTGACTCTTAAAAGAATAAATAATAAACTTTATTTGCAAAATAAAATGTTGTAGCCTGGTGTGGTGGCATAAGTTTTAATTGTAACAATTTAGAGACCTAGGGGCAGGAGGAAATCTGTGAGGCTAAGACCAGGAGGGATACATAGTGATACAAAAGAAAAGGAAGAAAGAAAGAAAGAAGGAAAAAAAGAAAGGGAGGGAAAGAGGAAGGAAGGCAGGGAATGAGAAAATATTTGATCATCCAGAGAAAAATTAATGAAATATGAAATTGATAAAGATAGATTAAAAGACAATAAAAATCTCCCATGATCCCAAATCTTTTAATATTTAGTCTTTCCTCAATATTGTTTAATTTTATTTTATTTTTATGTGTATTCCTATGTTGTCACAAGATATACAGTTCTCGCCTCAAAGGGAATAAAAGACTGTTCATTCTAAAACTAAACATGGGTGACCAGGAACCCATTTGCCAATGTGGTTTTGTGACATTTTTATAGTCAAAAACAGAATAGTTCATAAATCCACAGGCTTTTTAAATACACTGGAAGAAACATCAGGTAGGTAGGTTACATACAGCAAAAGTAGGAAATTTCTGCTATAGGTCTTAGATGCAGTCTGATGTCATTATTAGCCTTTGGGTGGAAACCAAGAGTCTGTTCACTTCAAGGATGTTTGATCACACACACAGGCTAGCTTCCATATCTCAAGGTACACTGGGTCTTAACCTGCAACATTCAAACTCTCTATAACCATTAAAGTTACCATCAGTTAATTAGTTAATTAATTAATCACCCTTGTAGAATGTTTAACTCAAAGTGTGGTTTTTGCATACTTGTTTCAGTTAATGTTTACTTACTGATCTATTTTATTGTAAGCATAAATAAAAAAAGATACTAGTGTGACTCCTGTGTATTTTCTGAGGAATGCTTTTATGAGTGCTGGTTTGTTAGCTGATTATTCTGAGAAGAAATAACACTTACTTCATTGAGTTGCTTTTGCTCATTGAGTTTTATCGTAGTAACAGGAAGAAACCAGCATGCTAGGCTAACACACAGGCCTGTGTCACTGATTATCTAGTAGCAAGGAGTCCTCTAAGAAAGAAGAGCAGAGTCCCCACTCCGTTCACAGTCTGCTGAGTCAGGACATGCATTTTTGCAAAGGTCCCTGGGTGATTCCTCTTAAAATTTCACAAGCATAGCTCGATCCCTCATGTTTATTTAACACATCGGTTACTTACTACAATTAAAAATATTTATTAAAACTTCTCATTAATTGTTAACAATGCCAGGGAAATAACAACTTATAGGAGTATGGATATAGAGTTTCTAAAAGGATATACAGTACAGTTCCTAGGGCTTTGTAAACTGAAAGAAAATAAGCATGTCTTTTTTTTTTAAGCATTCCTTTTTAAACAGCTGTATTATGCTATAATTGTCTCTAATGAACTATTGATTATTGGATCTCTTAATGAGAATGATTCTTTCATTATCAAAGAATGTGAAATGGTTTATTGTCAAAAGTCCCTTAGGGGAAGAGGGACAGGAAGGCATTAAAGATGGTAAAGCTTCAGACCTCTGAGTCACAGCTAGTCAGTCACTCAGCATGAATTATGAGGGAGTAGGGCAAAGGTGGGACTTGAATTTCAACCAATTCAGGAAAGAAATCAGGGCTGAGACTCTGGAACAGTCTGAAATCTCTAGAGCCACAGACAGTACTTTGCTCTTTAATTATGAAGAGTGACTTTTTTTTTTATGAACCTATTTCTCTAAATAATCTCATGTATGAAGATAAGGAAAAGAACAGTCTAGATTACTTGGGGCGGCAGACGGAAGGAGGTTAAAGTCATTGGCACTGTTCCAGCCAATAGTTTCCCAAAGAATTAGAAATGGTTATGCTCAGAAACAAGGAAGTAAATTTAAAGTCAGAATCTGACTTTTCCATTTAAAAGAGACTAACAGAAGGCTGGGGAGAGGCTCACTCGGCAGTTAAGAGTGCTCACTGCTGGACCTGAGCTGGATTCCCAGTATTCGTGTTGGGCATCTCACAGCCATTTGTCACTGTAACTCCAGGGGCTCCAGTGCCTTCCTCTGCTTCTTCAGGAATTAATACAGATGAGACAGACACTCACACACGTACACATAAATAAACATTAAAATCTTAAAAAACAAAACAGAGGTTGTGGTATGTTAAGGGAATTGACTAGCACTCCCTCAGGCTGGCTGGAAGCAAGTATACTCAAGTGTGGGAGAATTTTGAATATTCTCTTATTTTGACTAATGGACCAGGAGCTATTTCTTTGAAATGGAGACACTGAAGAAGAGAAGACCCCAAATTCCCTTTTCCTGTACAAAAGAATAGAAGCTTCCCTAACTGTCAGTTGACAAACACAGATGGCCCTAATCCTATTGACCAAATTGTCTCCGAAGTCCTTCGGAACATTGTCATCAGTTTAAAAACTCTCCTGACATCAGTCTCAGAGGAACTGAGTATATTCTTCCTCCCCTAGCATAAAAATCTTCAATAAGGTCTTCCTTTGTTTACATCTGTTTGGACATTTTTTTTTTTAATAGTGAAGAGGAAACAGAGAAAGGGGAGGCCCGAGGTGTGCTCCAGTCGAAATGGCAAATCCTTGGCATCGAAAATTTCTGTGTGTGCTTGGGAGCTGTCTAGAAAGATCTCTTCTCATAGGATAGGCTGCGTGACAAGGTAGGCACATCAGAAAGCTAGCTGTCGTTGAGCAATCCAGCCATTAGGGACAAATGGCAGCAGAGACTGAGTGGCCTTCTGTCAGCATTGTGGTAATTCTCTGAGATTAAGTTTAATGAAAGCTACTTAGTGCCTACCATGTAGTAGACACCCAAAGTAGCTATTATTATCATAGTAGCAATCAGTCATGGTGGTGAGTTTACTTCTTGCTTCATTCTAATCAACATCTCTCTCTCTCTCTCTCTCTCTTTCTTTCTTCCTTTCATCCTTTCGTCCTTTCTTCCCTTCTTCTTTCTTATTCATTCATTCACTTACTTATTATTTTGTGTGGATATCTTTGTACTGAAGTTCAGGTGTCCTTGAAGGACAGTAGATCCCTTTAAATTGGAGTTATAGGCAGTTGTATGCCATGCAGCAAGGAAGTTGGGAAACAAATTCAGATCCTCAGCAAGAGTAGTGCCTGTTCTTAACCCCTGAGCAATCTTGTCAGTACCCCAAGCTGTACTTTCAAATGACAAAGAACAAAATACTTCAGTTTCTGCAGAGTTCCTTTTCCATTTGTTTTCAAATATTGCTACTGTCACATGGTTTCATCCTTAGGTTGGGGCTGTGTCTCTGGCAGAGTGCTTGCCTTCTATGTCTAAGGTCATGAATTTGGTCCTCAGTATATCCACCAAATCTAGTAAATATACTGGTTGTAGAGTCAGTCTTTTACTAATTTTGAGTTCTGGATATATTGGAGATTGAACCTAAGACCTTGCAACAAAGTGTGCTCCCTACTATAGAGTTATATATTCAGCCTTCTTCAATTATGAAAACACTTGAGGACTCTGAGGGTGAGAAGGATTTTGTCGTACAACAACAATAAGAAGGCTGCTGAATAATTGAGACTAGGCTGCCTTAATGCTGACCCAAATCCTAGAAGTTGTAAGAATTCAAGTGTCTATCTCAACTATGCAGGAAACATCACAAGGGTATAAATTAAATAATCCCACAACAAAATTCTTTTTGGGGATTATGTTGGGGTAAAATAAAGGATTCTGCAACCCATATTCAGTGTGGAGCCAGTTTATTCAGTGTTGAGCAGAGGTTTAAGTGATGGGGATGAAGAACTGTCCTAAGGAGTAAACCAAGGCGGTCAGGACAACGATAAATCAGACAACAAGTTGGTCTGCCTTTTACTATCAACATGTTTAGTAATAAAATATTTTTGTTTTGAAAAAAGTTATTGATCTCATTTGTATTTTATTTTAAATCCTTACATAAGCTTTATCATTATAAAGTTGCTAATAAATAAGTGAATAAAACCATCACATAGCAAAATTCTCCAGACCGAAAATCTACACAACTCTGTGGATATGGTACATTGCAAGTGTGAAATTTAATGGGAAGCTTTGCAGCTTTCATTATGAATGCCTAGTCTCCCTGTTCGAATTTTCATCATACAGTTGTATACTTTAACATAGCACATTTCAATTTCTGCTTACTATTTTTCTTACATAGATCATTTTAAAGAGCACTTTATCTGTCATCTGTCTCTCTCTCTCTCTCTCTCTCTCTCTCTTTCACACACACACACACACACACACACACACACACACACACACCACTCACCATGCATTGTTAGAGGACACTCCTAAAGGTTTAACTCTTTTAAGTTCATTTCAAGTGTACTGTGTCTTCATCCTTAACCTATTTCTACATTTCCAGAGTAGATTCAGTTAGGGTGACACTCAGTAACATAGCTCTTTCTTTTTTTTTCCAAGTTTTTTTATTTACATTTCAAATCATTTCCCCTTTCCTGTTTCCTCCTTCCCCGAAAATCCCATAAGCCCCCTTCCCTCCCTCTTTTCCCCATTCAACCCCCTCTCGCTTCTCTGTCCTGGCATTCCCCTACATCTAGTCTTTCCAGATGTCCCTCAATGGAGGAATGGATTCAGAAGATGTGGTATATTTATACAATGGAATACTACTCTGCAATTAAAAATAATGAACTCACAAAATTCCTAGGCAAATGGTCAGAACTTGAAAACATAGCTCTTTCTAATTGGTTTTGATTTTCAGCTTTGCAAAAACATAAAGGGTAGAATGTGAGATGGCTCAGTGGAAACAGGAACTTGCTGCCAAGTCTGACCACTGGAGTTCATACTATGTTGGAAAAAGAAATGTACACATGTGTCTGAAAAAATAATAAAATATAGTAAGAATATTTAAAAAATTAAATGACTGATACAGAGAATAACGTAGCAATTATGGTGACTAAGAAAAAATTAAGTTATATTGGTTGTAGTATATAATTTATGTGTAAAACTTAGACATTATGTGTAAAACTTGTAGACAAATAATAAAATGTAATAGTTTTTTGTATAAGTACAGTTTTATTAGACATGAATAGTTTGAAGAAGAAATTCTTATAATTATTATTATCAAAGAATGAGTCAAGGGAAAATTTACATTAGTAGAATCAGTTTTCTCAATTGTATCTTCTGTGGACATTTTTCATCTTTATTGCTTAATTATTAGTTTATTTTAGTTAATACTTTACAATGACATAAAAGGATGTTATTTCACTCTCTGACACAGCAATAACGGTTACTTGTTTTACATTATACTTATAATTATTTTTACATTATACTCATAATGAGAAACATTATTTTCTCCCCTGCTTCTGGTGGCAGACAGAGGACATATGCCCTACCAGTCTATAGTCATAACTGGCGAGGCTATAACTAAAACTTGGTTCTCAGGATCTCTGTTCTAAACTATTTTTATTGCATCCCAGATAAGAGAAACAAATCCACCGGGTAATTTTGATTGCAGATTCATAACTGACTAAAACACTACTGAAACACTGAACCTGCAAATAAACTAAGAGCAACCAAGAAAGTACAGTTCCCTGTACATTCAAACATCAATGTTGAGCCAAGATGTAACTTGTGTTTAATTTCATAATTTTCTGTACCTTTCTGGATTGTCAGCATACCTAAAAGCCTTCTATTAAAAGGCTTCATGGATAATATTGTGTTGAGAATGACCTATGTGGCCTAACGTTCTCTGGCATTTTACCAAACTGTAGTTGGTTTTCCTCCTGACAGATAGGTCTTCTCTCTTGAGACGAGTTGAGAAAATTCTCTGTTAATTCTTTTCCTCTGAAAAAGAGAAATCCGAGTCTTAAAAAAGATCTCTTGCCAGTTTCACTTATTTGAACTGTATTTCTTTAGGACCCGAGAGATCTCCTTGAGATTGTAATCATCCAGGAAGACAGGACATCAGACTCCTTATTCTCTGTGTGAAGTAGCAGCTTTTCAAATGAGGCTCTCATTCTGGGGCTATAGCTCAGTGGAAGAATGCTTGCTTATGAAGCATGAAGTTCTGGGTTCTTAGCTACGGCTTCTGATAAAAGGGAAACATCAAATGGGCACCAAGTAGCAAGTGGGAAAAGTCTACCATAGAAATATTTGAAAATGCAGAAGTGGTTCAGCACGCTGGACACAGCCTATTGGCCAGACTCCCTCTCAACCTCAGGTACTTTCCCATGGCACACCCCACTGCTGAAAGTCTTTCTATTCTGTGCTTCTGCAGAGCTGGGTTCTGACCAAGCTCTAGCCTTATAATACAATACCCTTAAAGAAAGTCTTCTTTGTCTAGTGCATTTCTTACGTAGCTACGAATCAGATACGAGCATGGGAGAAGCATGTATATTGAGGGTGGCAGGGTACATTGGACTTCATCAAAACTGGCAATGTTTTTGTGTCGGGAGAACAAAATGGGTTTTCTTTGTTCTGCTGCCAGAGGCCCTTTGTATTTGATGTCACTGGGACTTTAGAACACTAACCACAGGGATGACTGCACATTCTGGATATGCCAGGAGCACAGATGAACACTTTACTTTTCAAAATATGTAGTATCATTAGCAATAATACTAGTGTGTGTGTGTGTGTGTGTGTGTGTGTGTGTGTGTGACAGAGAGAGAGACAGAGAGAGAGAGACAGAGAGAGACAGAGACAGACAGAGAGACAGAAAGAGAGAGAGAGAGAGAATGTGTGTGTATGTGATGTGTGGGTATAGGTTTACAAGCCATAGCATGCATGTGTGGGTCACAGAAAGAACTTTTGTGGAATCAGTTTTCTTTTTCTACCTTTATGTGAGTTCTAGGATTCAAACCTCCAGTACCAGGCTTACATGCCTAGTGCCTTTACGCCCTACCACCTACCACTCTAGTAGGACCCAGACTAATTCTTTCTGATCTCAGCAAATTGGCTGTACTCACAACCAATTACCTGTTATTAACCACTGCTTGTTTGTTCTCAGAATGAAAACAAATGCCTTTAGTGTGTGCATCACTAAGAGTTGAGTTTTCTTTACGGCATTTGTGTTTGATACTCATAGATTTTATACCACCTCCCTGCACATAAACACCAATTACGACTCTTAATTTGTGATCCTTAGGTGTCTCATGCCTTAGAAGACCATGCTTGGGTTCTTCTTTGTGAAATTATCTATTCATTTGCTGTCTTCAGCAATAAGGGTAGGGAGCTTCTTTTACAGCAGCTAGCAGAGAAATTTATTCTGGAAAGACAGCCCTCTGTGAGAAGGAGGCTAATTGTCATAAAAATCCTGCATGATTTGACTGAGTACCATAGCTGTAGAAATAAAGGAAAGGTAAGCTTTTGTACTAAGGACTACACGAGCACACCAAGAACTGGGACTGCAATAAACTCAAAGAACTGATGCTTGGAGCAAAGCGCATATCTTATGAGGCCGTGGTTGAATAGTAAAACCAATGTCGGGAGTTAGATCCAGGTCCAGATGGGAGACTCCAGGGGGTGGTTGGAAGGTAAACTTCTGCATAAGACTGGCGAAGAAAAGGAAAAGTTCCATTTTTGCCAGTGGCTCACCGGCACACATTCGACGACCTGGAGACACAAAGAAAAGATTGGAGGTTATAAGACATCAGCACAAGAACCCCAAGAGCTCTAGATAAGATCAGAGCACACTTTGGAAGAATGGATCAGTCATCAACCTCTTCTGAGCTTTATTGGTTTTTGTTTCCAAGTAAGACCTTGAAATATATCTAAGAAAAAGAAAGATCCAAATGGCAGCTTTAATGATGGAGAGAGGCAATTAAACATAATTAATTGTCCCCACCTTTTCTTTTAAATGATACAACCTAAAGTCACTTGGGAAGAAGCAACCTCGACTGAGGTATTGCCTAGATCAGATTGGCATGTAGTCATATTTCTGAAAGATTGTCTTGATGATCGGTGTGGAAATGCCCAACCCACTGTGGGTGGCATCTTCCCTAGGCAGGTGGCTATAGCAGTCTAAGAAGTCTGGCTGATCATGAGCCAGAGACATCCAGGAAGCAGGATTCCTTTAAGGCTTCAGACTCCAGGCTCCTGCCCTAAGTCCCCACCTTGATCCCCCTCAGCAATGCAATGTGACCTCGAAGTTTAAGCCTTTTTCCTCCAAATTACTATTTTTTGGTCACGATTTTATTACAGCAACAGGAAAACAAAACATAACAAAAAAGAAGCAAACCCAAGAACATTATTTTAACTTGAAAATATTTTTTTTGACAAAGTCATATGCATCATAAGATCATGAGGTAAAAGTACAAGATGTGTCTGCTAAGTAAAAGCTAACCATTCAGTCCATAATCACGTTTAATGTCAACAGAGTAGCTACTGAACTTGCTGCAGAATCTGCTATTGTTCTGATAAGATTTACTGTGTAACAGATGATCTACAGATAAACAGGCAATTATAATACAGTGTCATAATCTATGAGTTGACCTGTGGAGAGATACCGGATAAGCCAGAGAAGGTTCAGTCCTTGAATGAGAGCTTTTTAGCTAAGCTTTAATAGGAAGGATGAGAAATTTGTCAGGTAAAGATGAGGGAAGAGGTCCATGTACCATTGGCTGGATGAGATTTGACTGACCACACAGAGTATGAGGTAGATGATCATGAATCAGATACCAGTGGAAGGAGCACAAACTAGGTTACAGTGATAATGAAAATGAGGTTAAGTTGCAGAAGCATCTTGTGACGTTAGACTCAATTGACACAATTCTGAAATGTGAATTATTTGGGGAAATGACTGAAAAAAATGAAATGCAGTTGAGAAAGGAAACTACTAGGGAAGAACCTTGAACATATGGGCACAGGGGAGAGTTTCCTGAACAGAACTCCAATAGCTTATGCTCTAAGATCAAGAATAGACAAATGGGACCTCATTAAATTACAAAGTTTTTGCAAAGCAAAAGACACTGTCAAAAAGACAAAGCAGCAACCAACTAACTGGGAAATGATCTTTACCAACCTTACATCTGACAGAGGGCTAATATCCAAGATATACAAAGAACTCAAGAAGTTAAACTCCAGAGAGGCAAGTAACCCTATTAAAAAATGGGGTACAGAGCTACACAAAGAGTTCTCACCTGAAGAATATCTAATGGCTGAGAAGCACCTAAAGAGATGTTCATCATCCTTAGTCATTAGGGAAATGCAAATCAAAACAACTCTGAGATTCCATCTCACACCAGTCAGGATGGCTAAGATCAAAAACACAGGAGACAGCAGTTGTTGGCAAGGATGTGGAGAAAGAGGAACACTCCTCCACTGCTGGTGGAATTGCAAGCTGGTACAACCACTCTGGAAAGCAGTCTGGCGGTTCCTCAGAAAACTGGGCATGACACTCCCGGAGGATCCGGCTATACCACTCCTGGGCATATACCCAGAGGCTTTCCCTGCATGCAATAAGGACACATGCTCCACTATGTTCATAGCAGCCTTATTTATAAGAGCCAGAAGCTGGAAAGAACCCAGATGTCCCTCAACGGAGGAATGGATTCAGAAGATGTGGTATATCTACACAATGGAATACTACTCTGCAATTAAAAACAATGAATTCACGAAATTCCTAGGCAAATGGTCAGATCTTGAAAATATCATCCTTAGTGAGGTAACCCAATCACAAAAGAACACACATGGTATGCAGTCACTGATAAGGGGATATTGACCCAGAATCTCGGAATACCCTAGACACAGTCCGCATATCAATAGATTTCTAAGAAGATGGAAGGAGAGACCCCTGGTCCTGGAAAGACTGGATGTAGGGGAACGCCAGGACAGAGAAATGAGAGGGGGTTGAATGGAGAAAAGAGGGAGGGAAGGGGGCTTATGGGACTTTTGGGGAGGGAGGAAACGGGAAAGGGGAAGTGATTTGGAATGTAAACTAAAAAAATAAAATAAAAAAAAATAAATATTAGAGGTTTTTACCTGGCAAAAAAAAAAAAAAACCAAAAAAAAAAAAAAAAAAACCCATAGGCTCTTGGTAGTTATCTGTATTTCCTGTGTTAAGAACCATTTTACTTTTAGGTTAGATATAATGGATTTTGTATTAGTTTTATAGATTGAAAGCAACATATTTGAGTGAAATGTAGCAGTTTTAATGTACAATCTGCTTTCAGTCCTTCTGAAGACACGATATCTATTTACCTTGCTCCCAGGAGGAGAACTTTAACGTGCTGCTTATGTTATGACCAGTACGTTTTATAGTTCATACAGTTGTAGAACTCTGATTTACTTCTTAGAACATAAATCACAGGTGTACTCAAACACAGAAGACTTCTATCTTACAACAGAAGGAAATGATCTCATGTTGACTTTTTTGGTTTATTTGAGACTTATATGGCATAGAATAATTCTACATATAACTACCTTATTTCTTTATTGGGCCCAGGAATGAGGCAAGAATTTTATGGGATGAAAGGTCCTCTCTGCTTAGAAACGTTCATAAAATAGCTAACCACTCAGTCCACAACAGGTTTAAGGTCAACAAGGCACAGGTATTGTGCTTGACTTTGAAACAGCTATTGTTTTCCTGGGCTTGCAATATAATAGGTCATCCAACAGGTGACCAACAAGTAAACAGATAATTATAATACAGTGTCATAAGCCATGGAGGAGTCTGTGGAAAGAAAAGCTAATATAGGTTTGGGGTTAGATATTTCCATCTCTCAAAAAATAAGGACATAATTAAATGGTGTTTAATAAGATCATACATAAAGTAACTTGGGATGTTAATTATGACCTTCTGTTTAAACTTCATTGAGTTTCACGGTAAATGCTGAACAGCTCAACAAGATAAAACATGTATTAGGATAGGTTACTACCTTAGTAGGAAAATAGTATTATATGTGTAAATCCGAGAATGATCTTGGGACACAGTCAAAGACATTTAGATCATAAAAGTTGTTCAAAGAACAAGACTTCTAAAAGTGTGTCTGTACATGTAAATGGAAATGGAAGTAAAGGATGCCTCCCAACAGAGACATTCTGTTTCAAAACAATAACAATAAACAAACAAACTAGTATTGGTACTCCTAGCTTTCTTTGAGGACTACAATAAATTTTTTTTTAGATTTATTTTTAATTATTTATTTGTCTGTGTTTAAGTGTGTGCACATAAGTGCAGGATCTGACAGAATCCAAAAAGCTGGAGTTACAAACAGTTGTCATTAACTTAAACTGGGTGCTAAGAACCAAACTCAGTTCTTTTGCAAAAATCACTTATAACTGTCCATCTGTCTCTCCAGCCTCACAATGAAAATTTTGATTTCCACAGGAAATTTGGTAAAAATCCCTGAACAAGTTATTTATCCTCATTTTGAATGACTGCCTCTTGTTTAAAGGTTCAAAGAGGTTTTACAATGTATGCAAAACCAGCTAAACTTAGATACAATATTGATCACAATGCAAGAGCAAACGTGGAGATAATTGTTCATAGTGAAAAGCACAAGACCTAAGATAAGCTTGAGGTGACATCTCTCTTATTCTGTAAACCAACTGTGTCCAGTAATGCACCTTACCTACTGAAAAAGGCATGAAAGCTTCTTTCTTGACAAATCTCCCCTTGGGGCTGAGGAAATGAGCAGGATTAAAAGTATCTGGTGTTTCCCACTGTGTTTGATCCTGAAGTACTGATGTCAACAGGGTGATGACCTCTGTGCCCTAAAAAAAAAAAAAAAAAAGTGGGGTTAAGTGGAAAAGACTAAATTAAATTTTTCCCTAAGAGGTCCTTCTCCAATGATGCATTATAACCATGGTTAGTAAATTTCCAGCTATGGAATGTTCTGGAAGAAAATGAAGTCATCAGGGAAAGCTTTAAGTTTCGTAATGGATGCTCATTTTAGTCACTAAAGTTTCTGTAGTTCCCAACTAAAAGCAGGTCATAGAAAGGAGCCTTTAGTGTGTATTGGTCATGTGATAATGGTATATTTAACAGATTTCCCTATGTGACCCAGGATGGTCTTGAACTCACTATGTAGCCCAGGCCAGCTTCAGACTCAAAATGTTCAGCCTCCTGTGTGCTGGACTTACAGTAATGAACCACCACAGTGAGCTTGTTAAATTTACTGAATTCTGTTCTAAATCTGTATGAGGGAAATTAAGTAGCTCTTACTGGGATTCTAAGTTGTAGATGAAAGGATACAAATGAAAAATCTGGTAGAATTTCTGGAAGGTTCAACAGCTCACTGAAAGTTTGCTCTTATATCCCCAAGTTCTGTGACAGTATATGGCAAAGTCAATAGAGATAATATAGGCAGATTCTAAGAAATAAACTTCCCTGCTTTCATATCAGGCCATGTACTGCAAAACAGCTTCCTATAAATGACTTTAATTGTATAGAAAAGACATTCTGAGGATGAAAGCAAACAAAACAAAGTCAAATGATTAAAAGCAGAATCCTGAGCAGGAGCTATACTTTAGATGTAGGAATGCTTGCCTTGTATATACAATATTGAAGTTTAGCCATCAGGAAATAAATTAACTGATCAAAGAAAATAGTCACTACTTTCTCTTGATAGGTATATCTTTAATAGGGCTTTGGAATATAATATTCCGGTTAACTATTTTATCAAATGAAGTCTTCATGATTTATTTTTTACTCAAGTAGTCAGTTGAGTAAAAGCATTTTGTTTTAAAACAGGATGATCCATCTATCTATCTATCTATCTATCTATCTATCTATCTATCTATTATCTACAAATGTATTTAACTGGATTATATTTCTCTGCTTCACCTTCACGGAAGAACTAATTGAGATGTGCCAAGACTGAGCCTACCTCCTAGTTGCATAGCACATTAACTAGATGCCACATGAACCTGCAAAGCCCTTTCAATAACCGTGTTTTATGTGGATTGCAGCACAGTAGGTGGCTAAATATGAAAACCTACCACTTTACTGTTTCTTGTAGAAAACATTTAATACTGTTTTTCTATTTTCACTTTTGCTATGGTTTGAAGGTGGGGAGATCTTCCAAAGGTCCTGTGTTCATGGCTTGTTTCAGAGGGTATGTTAGAACCTTTAGGTGATAAGGACCATGGGGTGCTTCATCCTTCTACCAATGGATGTGTTTTCTTCAAGGAAATTGTGGAAACCTGGTCTGTCAGTCTTTTCCTGGCTACTGGCTTTTCCATACACTCGTATCAATTACAATGTCCCCTTCAGTTCAATTTAGATGGGGCTCTTCTGCCTAATCTTGGACTTGAAGTGGCAAAATTCTAAGTCAAATGACCATTTCTCTTTATAACTTAGCTGCCTTGCATATTTTATTATGATATTATGAAGATTACTAATGCCACATTGCTTGCATTTGTTTTTCTGCTTCACTCTTAATCTGATTAACTCAGTTTAATAGTATGCCTAGACTGAGAAGAGAAGCTCCAAAGATGAGCGCAGTCTCGTTCAAAGAGTAGGATTCCCAGAGTAGGATTCAATTGCAGCCTCATGGCTTTATGCAGACATGAGCCCACTAGCAGCAGTCAAACTAGATGAGGAAAAGAATCAGTGCCATGAGCATATCATAAACTTCTGTTCGCTCTTGCCTTCAGTCTAGTTTTAGGAAGACATACATGCCTTTCTTTAGTTTACCAGAGGAACTCAAAGGTTGGCATGGAGGTGCATGGGAATAGGTATACATGATTGTTTGGGATGATGGAATTGAAGCATGGAGGTACCAATGGAAAGAGCCTGCCTTGGAAAAACTCAGGGCTCAGGGCTTAGAGTGTGACACAGCTTACTGGAAATCTTAGTTCCTTCAGAAAGCAACCTTTCATTTTCAAAAAGGCTTAAATTCTCTGAATCTCATTTTTTTCTTAATTATATTTTATGGTTCTGAGCCTAGCCTTTAATGGCTGAGCCATCTCTCCAGCCCTTTTTCTTAATTATAAAATAGAATATCTTATAAAGTGTTAGAGAATAGTCATCAGTGGCAGATACACACACACACACACACACACATGCACAAACACAGGCATGATCACACACAAACACAAACATAAACACACACAGTTTTCTTGTTTTGACTGATGAGGAGTGAGGAAAGAGAGAGACAGTAAATAGAAAACAGAATGACCATGGTTAGAAGGCGAGAGATAGGCCTAGACTGTCATTGAACTTCAATCTCAGTGCTCCCATGCTTGTGAACATACTCTCTCATTTCTCCTGATTAAGGCCTTACCTTGGGAATATAGTAGTTCTTAAATACAACATCTGTGGTTGTCTCATGGGGTAGGCTTGTGGGCAGGATGTTAGCAAATCTCTGTATTTCGTGAATTACAGCATCTGTGTAGGGCATTTGAGTTCGGTGCTCAATTCGAGGCTGAGCTGAACCCACAACTTTGATGATCTCATCATGGACCTTTTCTGGATACAATGCAATTAAGAGTTGAATATCCAACCTGGACATGAACTCAAGTGATTTTACATGCTTTCTCTACACATATACTCAAACCCAAACCCAAAGGCTCTCTTAATTTGGGTACTTTTACCTTTATCCTTCCTACTTGTTTCTTTCTTTTTTTTTTTTTTTTGGGAGGGGAGTGGGGAGGAGCAAAGAAGAAGAGTTCAAGACAGGATTTCTCTGTGAAGCTCTGGCTGTCCTGGACTTCACTCTCTAGACCAGGCTGGTCTCAAACTTACAGAAGTCTACTTGCCTCTGCCTCCCAAGTGCTGGAATTAAAGGCATGAGACTCCACTACCCTCCTTCTGTTTTAAGATTGCTCTAGGAATGGTCATGGAAAGATTTCAGACTCTTTCAGGTTGCTTAAAAAACAAATTCTATCTTCTTCTGAAAAATAAGTTTTGAAAGATTTATTTGATTTTTAGTTGTGTGTATGTGCAGGTATATATACATATATACATATGTGTGTGTATGTGCACGTGCATATGAGTCTATTTATGGGTATATGAGTGTGAGTTTAGGTGTCCATGAAGTCCAGAAGAAAGTGCCCTTGGAGTTAGACTTAGAGGCAGTTGTAATCTGTCTAAAGTGAAAACTGAGATGTGAAGTCTGACCCTATGCAAGAGCAGTATGCACACTTAATCACTTGGCCATCACTCCAACACTAAAGCTCCTTCTCTTATTCTAAAAGGAAACTAACCACACAAGCTACTGTCAAGGCTGCAATTTACAGGTTTCCAGTGTGACTGTAGAATTCTGCATTTTTTGATTCTGAGATACGCTTCTTTTCCTTCATTTGGGGAATGCTCTGAATCTTGGAGACTTACTCTGGACCTCAGGGTATCGCATCATGAGTATAATTCCCCAGCGCAGTGTGGAGGCTGTGGTCTCAGTTCCTGCTGTAAATAGATTACTAACAAGGGCTAACAAATTTTCTTCATTGAAATAGTCAACAGATGTATTGTTCTCCTAAAATGGTAAAATGAGTTGTTAGTCATGGGATAATTTCATCATAGGTAAATTATAAAAAATTACCATGAATTAAAAACAGTGGGTATTGCATTCTTCAACTTAGAGGAATTTCCTCTTATTATGCAGCTGTCATGCAGAACTGGAGGATTCAGGTACATCCCAGGTGCTAATGGTGGTAAATAATTCTGAAAATAACAAAGACTATTTCTGTTTAGGAAGCTTCAGAGTTAGTTTTCAGTTGAGTTATTAAAATATTCCCCACACTATTTCTCTTTATTCCCCCAGAGGATAATGTGGAAGTTGTATTCAAACTATCATAAACAGCATCTTCAGAGTCTATAACGTACTCACTATCAATCTGGGTCCAGTCAACTTTGTTCTTTGAAGGAATGTTTGGCCTCTGCAAGCAATTAGTTAAATAGTAAATATTATCTAAAGAATCTTCCTAGGAAAACACCATTACCTCCTGCTGTCTGATTAGAAATGCATCAATGAGACTTCTGGGATCATTTTTGTCAAGATTATGACGATGTTCTAGAAAGGTCATCCTTATGAAGGAAAATAATTCATCTCTGTTCCTCAATACCTTCTTGTGGCTTCTTAGGAGAAATCCCAGAATAGGAAATATATTAAAAAGCTAAAGGAATATAAAAAGAAAGTATTTTAAATATAGGCGCAACTAGTCAGGACAATGTAAGTGACATAGTATTATTGAAAAAAAAATCACAAAATTAACACCTTCAGTTTTTGACTCAGATGATTTAATAAACAAAAGATCTCATCTAAGGTTGTATGAGATTGTTGCCTGTGCCTGTTCTAAGCACCTATATTAACATGTTACCTACATTCATAGAAAAACCTTAAATTGTTCCAAAAGTGAAATGATATAGTTGGCTGTATTGGTACTACTCAAAATTTAATAAGCTTCTATTTTCTTGGATCTGGAAGGCTAAAGCTTTTTTTTTTTTTAAAGTGTGGATGCTGTTTACGTGTATATCTGTATACCACTTGTATGTCTAATGCCCACAAAGGTCAGAAAAGTTCATCTGATCCCATGGAATTGGAGTTACAACTGTGATCCACCATGTGGATTCTAAGAAAGGAACTTGGATTCTTTGGAGGAACAGACAGTGCTCTTTTCTGTTTATTCATTTCTCCAGTCTCCAGAAGGTACAGCTTCCAGTGATAAAAGAATCAGATGGCTGAGCCATTATTAACATGTATAGATCATCATAAATATAGAGATAGTGTTTTGTTTAGCACTTTTTCTTTATGTCCTTGTTCTCCTTGTTAAAACCCCTTTTCCTAAATAATTCTACCATGAGTTCTTTAATTGATGTTTACTTCATACTCTATAAATGATTATTGATGTAAGTAAACAATGCATGGCTACACTTATATGATACACCAAAGTCATATAACATTAGTTTGACTCACAATCATGAATCAAGATATTTATTGCAGTGCCTTATGGTGAGAGAACCATCAGATAGGCTAAACAGGCATGTTTATCATAGCATTGTACTTAGAACACACTGACATCCTTCTCACAGTCACTTGGACCATAGAGGAATTGAGAAAAAAAAAAAACAAATCAAAGAAGAAGCAGTTACCACAATACTAGGGTGTCCAATGAGTTTTACGTTTTCACCAATTAAGGTCAAGAGTCTCAGGAACTGGGGATCTTGGTAGTCAAACCGTTTCCCAAGCAGCACAGACACAATGACATTAGCGACAGAAGCATTCAGTACTCTTTTGATCTCAAAGGGTTTTCCTATAAGGCAATTCATCAAACAGGTCAGGAATCTTCACATACCCAGCACTAACCCAGTTCGAGATGGATTGGGACAGTCTACCCAGTAAAGAGTTTCATAGAAGGATTATTTGTGATTATGCCTTTCAAGGACATGTGAGGTTTATAGCCTTAACTTTGACTAATGCCCAGATTTTGGCGCAAATGCTCAGATGGCCACAAAAACGTATCCAATGGACATGTGAAAGAAAATTTGCATAAGGAATAATAATGTGGCAGAAGCATTTAACATTTGCAGGTGTATCTGGGTGTGCAGAGTGTAGATAGAGGGTTGTTAATGCATAGTAGATGGGAAATATCATTCACTGTCATAGACTGCATTGAAGTTTGGAGTATAGCATTCTACTATATTTTGATGTTTTCTGCATCACTGAAATCTGCACAGAGTGTGAAATCAGACCTGGTTTTGCAGATCTGTATCTCTGTTACTGTGGAGGCTGTGGTAGGATGATCTACTCTTCAAGGCTTCCCAGGGCTGTAGAATGAGTTCAAGGCCAACTTCCAAGGCTAGCCACTAGGTCCTAGTGGGACCCAGTTCCAAAATAAAAAGTAATGGGAAGACAGTATCTGTAGCTTAGTGATTATGAGCTTCCTCAGTATGCATGGGCCCTAGGTTCATATCCCCACATATTACACATATACAAATTACCTGGATTATAAGAATATTATAAGAATATTATTACCTGGATTATAAGAATATAAATCAGTAGGCAAACATTGTTTATTCATTCATTTATTTGTGAAAATTATCATATTGAGTGCATTGCAAGAAGGCTGTATAAAATAGGTCATTAACTAGCATACCACCTGCAAACAGGCATATTTACTTATTTATTTATTTATTTATTTATTTATTTATTTATTTTTGAGGCATAATCTCACTATGTAACCCTGGTTAATTTGCATAGCCAGACTGACCTCAGACTCATAGAGATCTATCTGCCTCTTAAATGTTGAAATTAAAAAATCATGACCGACAGACTTAGTTACTCTTTTATTGCTGTGAAAACTCCATGACTAAAGTAATTTATAAAAGAAAGCACTAAATTGTGCTTTCAGAGGGTTAGAGTCTACTACCATTATGAGACAGGAATGACAGCAAGCAGGCAGTTATGATAGTAGAGCAGTAGTTTAGAGTATACATTCTTTTCTTCTTCATCCTTCTTCTTCCTCTTCCTCTTCCTCCCCGTCCCCTATTGATTTTTCAATAAACTGTGCTGGCTTTAAACTTAGAGAGATTCACCTGCCTCTGCCTCTCAAGTGTTGATATTAAAGGCATGTGCCACTGTGCCTGGGTGTGAGCTTACATTCTTTTCCCCAAGTAGGAGGCAAAGATAGCTAACAGAAAATGGTATGGGCTTTTGAAATCTCAAAGCCTACTCCCAGTAACACACCTTCACCAACAAGGCTACATTTCCTAATCCTTCCAAAACAGTTCTACCAATTGACAAGCAAGTATTCAAATATATGAATACCTATGGGGGACATATTCATTCAAAACACTACGCTGGTATCACTATGACAAAAAATAAATTAATGAGAGAATGACAAATTTGTTTGATCACTATGTGTGACATAGACATACTTAGATTGAAGACCTAGAAACAAAGAGTAAGCTACTCACTTTATACTTTGTTTCCATGAATCATGGAGCGTTAATTGAAAACATGAATGGACATAAGAAGTATGATCTAGTCACAATAGACACTTTGGAAACCAAGGGAGGCTGCTCAGATTCCTGGTGTCATCCATCTGTCTATTGCATCCTGTAAGGGATGGAGCAGAGCTCCTTCAGAAATGTGAGTCTTGGTATCGGATATCATATATGGTAGGTCAAGAATTCTTTTGCAGCCAACTCAGAAATGCCAGTGAAGGTTTGAATGATGTTCCTGGCTTGCTTTGAGCAAAAGGGTTTCCTCAGAGAGGAGAAGTTTGTTTTTATAGCTTGCATTTGAGAGGGGACATCAGAAAAAAAGGAAAGGAAAAGGGACCTGGAGCTGTCTCATTGTCAAGCATCACTTAGTGTCAGGCTTGGCATCTGTTCACACACCTCTAATGGCTGGTAGTTGGTAACCATCTTTTCAAGTGTCCTAGTCTGAGATTGGTACTACCCTTTACAAATGAGTACTTCCCTTGTCTGGACAAAAGCTAAGTATCTCCTTTGCAATAAAGCACCTTCCTGCATTGAGATGAAAGCATTATAGCCTAAAGATACAAAAAAGAAAAAATACACTTGAGAAAGACCTGAGAATCCAAGCCTTGGGTGGGGGGTAGTGGCTCACAAGCTTTGACTATGAGCCAGCCTTTTTTCTGAGTTCTCCCTTCCTAAGCATAACTCTGCTGCCTCCTCTATCTGTATCACCCTCCTCCTGGCAGCTGTCCCGATGGCTTCTCTGTTCTGTAGCCCAAAGTACCTTTTATCTGTTCTCCAACTTACCATGAGGGGTCAGTTTTTAAATTCTTTTATGTGATTGAAAATGCCACTGTGTTCCCTAGATTCTGTTTCATGTCAAACTTAATTTCTCAACATGTGAAGACTGGGTTACTGTTATGAAAACATTATCATACTTTGAGAATAAAAGGACAGCATGTTTTCCAAGTACTTGCAAAAGGTCAAAATGCATTTTATGAAAAAACTATTTTTAATACATTCATATATGTAGGGAAAATAAGGGAAAGGGAGGGAGTGGGAGAAGGACAGAAGGGAATGGAGAGAGTGGGAGAGGGAGAGAAAAGAAGAGAGAGAGAGAGAGAGAGAGAGAGAGAGAGAGAGAGAGAGAGAGAGAGAGAGAGAGAGAGATCAGAGAGGGAAGAGGAGGAAGGAGAGGAGGAGGAGGAGAAAATATAAACAAATGTTTACAGTTGACCAGGACAATATTGGAGTAGACAGCACTGGGTAAGTATATATCCTTGGAATATTTCTACAGGTTAAACTATGACAAACTAAGCAACTGAATATACTTTTTGTTTATTTCTTTTTCTTGAAAAGTGAAATGGCTTTTTTGTTGCACACACCTTTGTGAGATTCAAAACTCTGTATGAGATGCTGGCATTCTTCTATAATTGTGCCTTCTATAATTTGCTTGCCCATGCCAAAGTTCCTTAAGGTGGTCAAGCTGAATCTCCTCATTGTTTTCCAGGTTTCGCCATGAGCGAAGGCAATTCCTTAGAGAGAAAAAGAGAGTCTTTAACCAGACCTCCCCCCCCCCAGCACTCCCAGGGACTAAGCCATCAACCAAGGAGTACATATAGCTCCAGATGCATATGTAACCGAGGACGACATTGTCAAGCCTCAACGAGAGGAGAGATCCTTGGTCCTATAAAGGTTGCCCCAGTATAGGGGAATTGAGGACAGGGAGGTGGGAGTCGGGTGGGTGGAGGAACACCCTGATAGAAGCAGGGGGAGGGAGGATGGGATAGGGGGATTTCAGGAGGGGGAAATGCAAATAAAGAAAATATCTAGTAATAATAATAGTAAAAATAAAAAGAGCATGTTTAAGCAGTACTCAGCAGTAAACAAAAATGATAAACAATAGCTTTGGTGTTACCTCCTAAAAATAAGGAAAGAATGGATTTATGGTATAGTAAAAAATGATGGGGGCTTTATCTTGCATATTTCAAATCCTAGTCTTGTTTCTCAGCAAGCCGAAAAAGAAAACAAACAAAGCCCATCCATCCCCAAGTGTGAAAAGTCTCTCTCTCTTTCATTTCTTGAAGGATTTGTGGTAGAAAACATGGTAAACTTTCCTTTCTTCTTTGAAATGCATACAAATATTTCTAAAAACCAACTCATCAGTTTGTCTTGATGTTCATATGACTATAATATTTTTCCAAATGTCTGGAGACAGGTCAGAAATGACCAGGGATGTAAGATCCTTGCTTCTCAGCTCTACTGGCAGGTAGGAGCCAAACTTTGAGTTCGAGTTTACTCTAACTCGCAAAACTAGCTTTTGTCTAAGTGTATTATGAGTTTGTTTTTCTTTATATGGGTCCAATTAGCAAAGGCATTATCTTGAGTAATAGTTAATATTTTAATCCTGAGAACATGCATGCAATGTGAACATATTGATTCCAGTATGTAAAAGGCAGTCCTTCTTGTTTTTACAGTGGCAGATTGCAAAGCACATTATTTTCTTTTAATGCTTATTCAGTAAGAAGCATTAAAAGAAGCATTAAAGAAGTTTTCTTTTTCTAATTAAACAGCAAGGACTTTTGGGTTGGAAAAACATTTTGCATTTTTTCTCAATAAATTCAGTATACAATTTTTGAATGTCTATTTTATTCTTATATCAAGGTAGGTGTGGCTAAGGTATCAATGAACAATTGCACACAAACTAATTATTTTCCAAGGACTAGTCCAGATTATATAAAACCATCAAAGTGAATAGATAGAAATAAATAAACACAACACAGGTGATTCAATAATTTTAACCAAAGGGATATATTTGAAAATTAGGGGTCATTACCTTTTCCATCAAAAAGTCTTTCAAATATAGGCACTTGAGAACGCTCACCAAATTGATTGCTATAATTAACAAGGGCTTCTTTCACTGTCTCATAGCCAGAAAGCACCAGCACCTTCCTTGGCCCCATCTGAATGCTGTAAATGGGGCCATATTTCTTGGAGAGCTGTGGTATACAAAACACAGAGAAACAACTAGAATATCACAGTATAATAAAAAGGGTATTTGCTCATGACCTAT
Source organism: Tokudaia tokunoshimensis (assembly GCA_036184795.1). Lineage (NCBI taxonomy): Eukaryota > Metazoa > Chordata > Mammalia > Rodentia > Muridae > Tokudaia > Tokudaia tokunoshimensis. Next base: position 30,675,186 of record BTHU01000016.1, on the reverse strand, counting down.
GGACTGCTTTACCAGGGTCATTTCTCCAGCCACTGTAACTCCTGGAGCCACTCTGATGACCTTCAGTTGAGGGTCCTTGCACTCTATTTGATTTTGACTGAGAATATGAGTCATCTTTTTGTTATAGTATGGACCTATAGTCCTTCCCTATATGTTTTTGTTTGAAAACAGAAAATATCTAGCCAAAATTCTAGGGAGACAAAAGACTTCTTTGGTACCCATACTGATACAATCACATATACACATTTTATTTTTTAATGTGTGCTATGATATTAGTAGTGCCAAGTTAGTTCTCCATTACTGGTAACATTTACTGAAAAAAAGAATTCCAATTTTCTTTGAATAATTGAAAAATAGCAGGAACCAATATGTATGACATCTTGACTTATTCTCAGCATCATTATATCCTTGCCTAAAGTAGATATAGCATCGCTATTGGATGGGAAGTATATTGTATTTTCATGAGATCAGCAAGGGCAACCCAAATAGTGGCACACTTGTTGAGAACCTGCAACCCTAATCTAACTGAGCTTTGGTAGAAACCGAGATGACAATTTGGACTTGAAGGATGACTCAATGATTTAGAAACCTACAACTAAGTTTAATATTTTACAGAGTGTCTTGATTGAGAACTATTTCATATAGGGTAGATTAGCTCGTGTCTGATAATCAATTCAAGCATAAGTTTAATAAAAAAATGGCATAGGTCATGGAAAAGAGTAGAAACCTTCTTGTTTGCAGATGGAAATCTTACAGAACAAGGGCATATCTGTGGAAACAAGAAAGAAAAGGAAAGAAAATACTGTGAAGAGGGTAGGTTCGTTAATACATAAGCAAAGGACAGGGGTAGTGAGGAAATAACATTGAGGAGCATGGCATTAAACAAAGGGATTTGTTGAAAGATGATCTTATTCTTATGTGGGATTAACCTGACTTGTGAGTTTTGGATGTAGAAGGAGCCACAAAGTTGTTTTATGTTGTTTCTATTCTCTGTGAAGTATATTTATCTGTAAAATAGAGATATAGATGCCATTTTATTTTCCCCAGGTTAGTTAGGAGAGTGGGAAATCCTTGTGTTGATTTATTAAATAAAAAAGCATAAAACATAATTGAGGTGCCATCTGAGGTGAAATTATAATTTCCTCTTCATTACCTTGTTCTTTAAGATTTTAAAATTAAAATGTTACAAATTCTATGAGAACTCAAGTCAATTAGAAACAACTTAGAGCTTATAGTCAAATGCAAGCTCAAAATATTTGCCTTGACTATCATATAAACAATAAGTCCAGAAGTTTTTCACTGAAAAAGTAGAAAAATGTTGTCTTTTTCTTGCACCAGGTCTGTAACCTGAAAGGCAGTGACACAAAGGAAAAAGCTAAGCTCATTTGTCAAACTAATAGACCTAGATTTAAACTTTTGGATTCATAAGCAGATGTTTATCTTATTTATGTGTACACATTTGAGAGGTTAATTTGAAGTTTGTCTATAAGCCAACGATCAAAACTCAGGCATTTTTAGTAGGTCATATGTGAAAAAAAAATAACCAAAACATTTGAGGTGAATTTTATGTGCCATAAATACTTGAGAATAAATTACCACTTATGCCTTTGAACAGCATTAGCTAGCTAATTTACACACACACACACACACACACTATATATATATATATATAGTATTTATACTATATATATAATATTTGAATATATATATACACAAATTTAAACGTGTATATGCATTTTAATTAGCTCTGCTAATTTTGAATGTGGATGAATCCAAAACATGTATATGAGCTGTAGTTAACACATGAAACTAATAAACATCCTAGGTTAAGAATAATTTGGAAACACACACACACACACACACACATTGTGAATGATCATTTATGTATTTATGTCATACCTCTAACATGGTTTGATAAGGCCTCTTCAGGTTGAGGATGTGTAGATTTCCAATAACTGGCCAAGGTTTGGGTCCTGGAGGAGATTGTTGTTTAGATGGTTTAGCCATAAAGAATTTAATATTTAAAATAAGAATGAGAATGAGTCCCAGAATTGCAAGCATAGCTGTAAAGTCAAAGCCACTCATTATCTTTAAGCTCATACAATTTTTATGAGATCTTTCCAACTACAACCAGATAGAATCAACACTTTTCATGAAGATCGAAGCCTTGAAGGTATTGCTGTTTGCTATAGCCATTGTCTTTCACCCATTTTATAAATAAACCGAGATAAACCCTGTTCTGTATCTTGCCCTTTTTTCATCTTTTACCTTTCCCCTTTTTCCTTCCAGTTCAACCTGGTCTGTCCAAGAAAACTTGGAAGGATTTTCTTTTTTTCTAAAACTGGCATTAATCTTATGTTTCCTAATAGGTAATACCTGCTTAATCCTGAACACCATGTCCACACTTGCACAATGAGATTAACTGCATTGTTTGGTAAGTAGAGTGTGGCATGATCTCTGCATGGGTGGGTAGATATGAAAACTTCATTTAGAGCTTCAAGTTTCTTACACTGGGATCTTATGCTTCCTCCTCTTCCTCTTTAATGCCCTGGACTCATTTGAAACTTAGTAAGTACTGGGCACAGACTCTAGTTCAAGTCTTCAGTATAGTGTTTTCTTAAAGTATCTGGGAGATTAGAGTCCCCAGAAGGAAAGGGAGGGACATGATGGTGTGTGAATATACTAAACTTAGATTGCACAATTACAAACAACTATAAAAGAATATTATTAAATATTTTATTAGTGTATGCTAATTCTAACAACTGGCATCACTTTTATAATACACATGTGATCATACTCTTCTTCCCAGTTACCCTCTCATTTACTCCTCTTACTGGTTTCCTCCTCTTTCTAAATAGTTCCTTTTCTACTTCATATCTTTAAACACATTCAGATTCTGTACATGAGAGAAAGCATGTAACAGTTCTTTCCAAGTCTTGTTTATTGTGATTAACACAATGATATTTTACTGCATTCACATTATGATTTTATTTTTATGCCTGAATAATGTTTTATTACATATACATATTCCCTTCCTTCCTCATTCCTTCCTTCCTTCTCTCCTTTCTTCCTTTCTTCTTCTTTCTCTCCCTCCTCTCTTGCTTTCTCTTCCTCCTTCCATCCACCCTTTCTGTCTTTTTGTTCATATATTTTATTTATCGTGTGTGTGTGTGTGTGTGTGTGTGTGCGTGTGTGTATGCACTTTGTGAGGGTATGTGTGTGCACTTTGTGAAGGTCAGATGATAGCTAGTGGTATGCAATTCTCTCCTAACATAAGGACCCTGGAGTCATCAGACTTGGCAGCGGACCTTTTGACCTACTGTTCTACCCTGCTGATCTCCATACCATGTTTTCTTTATCTAGTTACATATTGATGGTATCTAGGGTGATTTCATAACTCAATTACTACAAATGAAACAATAAGTGCTACCTATTACATTGTGACATTGGCTCCTTCACGTGTGCATGCAGGAGTGCATAGCTGTATCATATGATCTTGCTATACAGCTCACACTGGACTTAAACTAGCATCTTTCCTGGTTCAGCCTCTTGGAATGCTCGGATTTCAGGTGTTCTCTACCTTGTCAGTTTATAGAACTTTTCTTGAGCCTTTATTTTTCAGCCAACCCTGAAGAAAACAATAATGGTATAGTACATTGAATCTCTGTGATGGTTAGTGAGGACACATCCCCTAGTATACATGTAAGGACCAGCATCCACTATCTATTCTTTTTCTTCCAAGGACAAGCTCTCTTGTTTGTTTCTGCTTTCTTTTCTGCAGAGGAATTTCTCTCTGTCACCTAATTTTCCAGAGTTCTGTGCACTTTTAACCTGAAGGAAGGAATTTCCAGTTCAATTGCTCAAGAAAGAAATGTGGTTCTTTCCTTTTGATGTCAGAACTGGAACTTAGAGCATTGTTTAACAGACTGGCAACTGATCTTTCCCACATTGCTTTCTTGATAACATTTTGCCTCAGCTGTTCATTTATTGTCACCATAGTTCATAGAGAGTTTACCATTTGCTCTTTGTAACAAGCCAACAATTTTGAAAGTGAGAATGTTTCCTTTTTCCTTTTCATTTTATTTAATATTTAATTTTGAGAAAATATCTTACTGTGTGTCCCTAGTTGGCCTGGAAGTCTCTATGTCGAGCAGATTGTTTTTGAACTTACAGAGATCTTCCTGTCTCTGCCTCTTAAGTACTAAGTACTGTGACTAAAGACATGCACTACTATGCCCATCTACAGTCCATTTCAATGTTGATTCCCCTCCTCATCCAGCACTTAGGACAGACCTCAGGCCTTAATGAATATTTGTCAAATTAGTGTTAAATTAAAAATTAAATGAATGACTGATGGATTTCACACTTTTTGAAAAATCTATCGTAGGAATATTTGGTGGGTGAAAATAGTGAGCACAAAGAGATTGGGAGACTTGGTAAAGATATGTTTAGCTACTTATTTAAGCAGGATTGCAATCACAACTTAAGTTTGTTCCTTCTATGATGCTGTATGCAACACACAGTTTAGTGACACAATACTAAATATACCTCACACTAGCTAAAACTCTCTGCTTCAGAAGACACTGAAATGCAAGAATACAGCCACAGGAAATCTCATTTGTCAGGCAGTGATGAAAATCTTCTCAATCCATGTCTTGGACATTTGAACAGTTTGAAAAAGGCAGCTACTGACACAAAACAAAGAATAGCATTTATTTGTATGTAATCTAACTGTAATCTCAAAGACATATTTCCAGTATCATCAGCAATTACAATTATTCTTTGTACTTGTTTTCTTTTTTTTTTTTTTTGTACTTGTTTTCAAGTACAAAGAATAAAGGGGGAAAAAGGAAAGGTTCAGTGTCAAAATGGGGACATGTCAAGATGCAAATGATGTATAGCCGATTCTTTCCAATTGTTACATAAAAATTGACAATACTATTATTTATTATGACCACACTTATTAGTCAATGTTACAGATGAGGAAACATTTGTCGTTAAGGAGTTGAGTGATCTAATCAAGGTCAGTGAAAGGATTCAAGTTCACCTGATTTGAATGCTTTTCATCTCTATGACACTTTGCTGGTTCCCATTGGTGACAATGAGCACATCTGGCTCACATATGGCCATGATTAATGTATTATCTGGAGACTGATTGTGACAAATAACAAAGAAATGTGGATATAATTGTTCCATAATTATTCTTCTGAATGTGCAGGGTAATTACTGGATATGATCAGATATGGATCTCTTGTCTATGCCTTCATGGTTTCTTTGATCCATGTGTGTCTATGTTTTAATCTTATAACTTCATCCATACTGAAATCCATTAAGTGGTGGTCAAAAGTCACAGTCAAGCATCGAGTAATGAAAGAACACAGAGCTTCCTTGATACATACAGACTATTGAACTGAAAAGTTTCAGGCTAAATGTGGGGACTTAGGTAAAGTTGTCCAGTTGATGACTTTATATTTTTCTTTTTTCATTAAAGTGTGTAAGCAAGTGATCTCACAGTTCTTTATGAATTTGTTTTTATGTTTTAAAATGATCCCATATTCCTATAGAGATTGTTTTGACTGTTTATTAATGGGTATAATGTCTTCTCATCATCACCTCTCAAACACAATATGTTGTCTATATTCATGAGGCATGTCATTAAGAGTAATGATAGAAAGGGTCTGATACGTCAGAGTGACCATAAGTGTGGCTTTTGACAGACTTGAATTTGAATTCAGATTCTGCTTTTTCTTATGCCACTTTTGCCAAACTACTCAAACTGGCTCAATATGTATATCCTGAGTGTTTATCAAAACTCATCTATCTATCTATCTATCTATCTATCTATCTATCTATCTATCTATCTATCTATCTACTTACCTACTGGCAAGTTGTCAGGTTGTGTTAATGACTGAAAGTGTACTAATGTAAGGCATTAAATGAACAAATTTCCAATTTAAAATATTTGATTCTGCACTTTGGTTGGTTGTATGTAGTTATTATTGTATAAGTTAATCCTTTATAAGATATGCTTTAATTATTATTAATCTCTCTTTCACTACATCCAAGACTGTATAAGCCATAGAACTATTACTTTTTTATTTAACTAATTTCTTCTGCAAACTGCCTATATAATTTGCTTAGTGTGGTTTTTGGACTAGCTTACAGGTATGTACATAGTAAGCAAGCACTGTTAATTAAGCTGTGTCTGAAGCAGACCTTCTGTAGGGAACTTGAATGTCAAGTATTTCTAAGACTGGAAAGTGTAATTAGAGTTTGGATTTTCCAGTAATTTGTAAATGTGAAAAGTATAGCCTGTTACAATGATCAATTATCAATAACTGGGCTCCTGTGTATATTTGTTTAGCCTTGATGAAATCCCTAGATATGTTTTCTTTCTTGTGTATTTTATCCTAATTTCGTTAATAGAAGTATATTCCATAGTCTATATGAGCTCAACATTCAATAGCATCTATCAAATTAAAAACAGATCAATATAGTAAAGTGAGATTTTAATCATAGTGATTATTATAAAGAAGAAAGATGAGGATTAGTGCAACAAGAGGAGGGACTATTGAAATAGGGAAAATTCTTTGAATAATGGTGAATTATTCCCTTAAGAAATAAAGAGGCATCCAGGTCAGAGAGAGTTGGGTACACAAGACAAACCAGTAGAAAGATTGAATAATGGATCAGAATGTTTCTTAGTTACCATGTGACCAGACTAATTCTCTGGAGAGGTTTACACTAGAGCTATATAAGGAGGAGCCAATGTTTGAGGCTTGGAGAAAGGGGGAGAGGATTGTTCTGATTTAGTAATGGCTTAGTAGTTCAGATATCCATTTGTATGGGGGAAACTTTTCAGTGTATGTGTCTGACCTTGACATAGGTTAGCAAAAGGGTATTTATGAGGATTGCATAAGTCACACAGGAAAAGGTGATTTTGGAAACAATCCAATATCTATAACACAAACAGTGAGCTGTTCTCTCTATCCTCACTGTTCTCAAGTGACAATCTGGAAAATTCAGAAAATTTAAATCCCTGGGGATGTGAAAATAGTGTTTAAGGGGGAAAAAAAGCAAATAATATGAAGTATTTAGGGAATGAAGATCCATGTGTAAGTGGGTGCTTATTTAACTATCTGGTGTAATGACTGAAATAGTTTATTGTCTGTCAGCTATAAACTGCATAAAAGAGGCATTTTTGAAGGTAATGCACTGCCTCAAAACCTTTAAAGGACTTGTCTGGAGATCTAAGATGCCTTTTAGATGGCTGTGTGATTACTCTTAAGAGTTTCTATTGTTGTGATAAAAATGTCATGACCAAAACAACTTGGAAAGGACAGGGTTTATTTAAGCTTATTACTCTCAAGTCACACACCATCACTGAGGGAAGTTGAGATCTTTAAACTGAAATCTTCAGCTCTAGGCAGGAACTGAAACAGAGATTGTGGAGGAACGTTGCTTACTGGCTTGCTCCCCATGGCTTTCTTTTTTTCTTTTTCTTTTTTTAATTTATTTTCTATATATTTTTTTATTTACATTCCCAATGATTTCCCCTTTCCTGGTTCCTCCCTCCCCGAAAGTCCCATAAGTCCTTTCCCTCCCTCTGTTCCCCATTCAACCCCCTCTTACTTCTCTGTCCTGGCATTCCCCTACATCCTGTCTTTCCAGGACCAGGGGTCTCTCCTTCCATCTTCTTGGAAATCAGTTGATATGTGAATTGTGTCTTGGGTATTCTGAGCTTCTGGGTTAATATCCCCTTATCAGTGACTGCATACCATGTATGCTTTCTTTTGTGATTGGTTTACCTCACTAAGGATGATATTTTCCAGTTCTGACCATTTGCCTAAGAATTTCGTGAATTCATTGTTTTTAATTGCAGAGTAGCATTCCATTGTATTCTTAGCCTGTTCTCTTATTTAATCCAGATCTTAGATTCAAGGATCACCTACCCAGACTTTCCAATATCAATCATTAATGAAGACAAGACCACACAAACTTTGCCTACAGGCAAAGTTTTTGGAGGTACTTTCATAATTAAAATATTCTCTTTCAAGAGATGTCTAGGTTTGTGTATTGCCAGAAGTAAATTTTAGGAGTAAGTCTCATTTAATTGACCCCTTGAGGTCCAAACATCCACAAACCTTGCCTGGATTCTTTTGACCTTATCCTGAACACATATCTCTATGCAAGTATTATTTAATTCGTGTCATTTTGCAACAACAAATTATGACTGCCATTATATTATCTTTTCCAAAATTTGTGTTTTTCTAATGACTTAATTGAAGGCTAAAATGACCTTGAAAACCCTGAAACTCTGTACTCTGTGGTTCATGCAACACAGGAGTTCTTATTTGTCTTAACGACACTACTAAAATATAAGCATTGCTTTAAATTTTCAGTTGTATATAGTGTATTTTGATTATATGCACCCTCCCCCAACAGTTCTAAGAGCCAGTCCTCACTTCAATTCCTACCCAACTTTGAGACAGATTTTCATATGTCTTTTTTCTCTTCTTCATTTTTTGAGTCAGGGTTTCTCTGTATAGCCATGGCTGTCCTGGACATCACTCTGTAGACCAGACTGGCCTCAATCTCAGAGATTCACCTGCCTCTGTATAATGATACCTAAAACTAGCTTCCTTCCTTCTTCCTTCCTTTCTTCCTTCTCTTTTTCTTTTTTGAAACTGGGATATTTGAAGATGTTGAAGAGACTGTTCAGAGTGTCAAAATCTGTATATTAATATTATAAGATATACACCATTCAAAATATATATTCACAATCAATAAACTCAAAGAGATGCACTGTGGGATCTTCATATGAAGTCTCTCTGACACGGTGATGAAAATGTTTCTGTAAGAATGTTTGGACTGACCTAGACACTTCTTAGGTCAGATCCTAAAGATAATCCCATTGTTTAAAATAATCTCATACACATAAACTTTTCATTTTAAGTAAGTGGCCATGAAATTTGTAACTTTGCGGATGTGCCTATTCAAAGATTATAGACTGTTTTTCCAATTGTTTTACACGTGATGTCTTTATAATTAACTGACTGTAAGCAGTTTGTTGGAGCCAAGAAGGGTCACCATCATGAAGGACCCCATCACAGGATATAGAATTCCCTCCTTTGCAGTATTTTATCAGTAGGAGGCACATCAATTTTCTGTATACAGTCACCATCAAAATGGAGAATCAACTTTGGGCTAAAATTCACTTTCTTCCTGTAACCCAGTATACAATATATTTCTCTAATGCAGAACCCACTGACTGTCAATGCAATACTGACCAGCAACTCTTGGATCAACATGTATTAGTTGCTCATTCTTCATACTGTGGATAAAGCACTGGGATATTGAGAGAAGGTTGACTGATTATTTATCCTGCTCAAAATAGATGTAGCTGTTCAGTCCTTAAATGAATTGAAAAATCTTTTCTGATGTATAATTGTTTTGTGATTTCCTTCCAAAATAGAACAGGCACTGACTGACCAAGAGATACTTTTTCCAAGACCAACTTGATGAATCAGTGAGTTTATTTTGGTTACTTGTAGGATTTTGAGTGATCAAAGGAAGCCAACCAAATCTCCAAGAAGTTCTTTGGTCAACTTACAGATACTTGTAGCACTGAAGAGTTTTACCTCACTTGATTATTTACCTCTTATATAACTTAGGGAGGGAAGGGGCCTTGGAAGGAGCTCCTGAAGCCCACCAAACCCTGTGAGCTTTAAAACATTCCCCCTCTCTCCAGAAGTGGATGTTAGTAGACCCAGTTTCATGTCGGTCACACACTCAGACATTCAAGATAGAGACCTAGTAAATATGATAGTACAAATGATATAGAAGACAGCTGCTCTAATTCAAGATGGTAAAATTTCATGTCCCACTCTGAATGAAACAAATAAATAAATGTATTTCATAATGCAAATCTGCAAGAGTATCCCACAGTAATCTTTTATTCTTCTACCCTAAACTATGGGTGTTTTGCCCTTTTCACTCCCTTTGATTTTTTCTTTTGACACTCATTTACATATCCAACAAGTTGGGAAGGGAATATAGAGCCATCAGTCTCATGCTGTGGGTACCAAAGCTGACAAATGATAAAACGGCATTCACATTGGGGAAGTTTGAATGTAGAGGGTGAAGATCCACCTTCAGAGAGAATGAGGCAATACTAGTCACAAGAGATCTGTTATGTAAGACCGTTGATCAACCAGAGCAGTATGAGCCACATTTATAGTGAAGAAATGGGCTTCACTATGGAAAAGACTTGAATGGGTTCTACAGTTCTGGCATTAACTGAGACATATTTCAATAGTATCAGTTCTGTGTGGACACATGCCTTAGTAAAATCTTGTGTTTTTACTGTATTCTCATGCCAGTAATACATACATACATACATATATGCATATATACATACATACATAGTCTCAGAAAGACTAGTCAGGAACATTGATGTCCCTGATTGTAGGAGATTTATGATCTTTTACCATTTTTTTTTATTTTATTTTCTAAGATCATTGAGGTGGTTTTCTTTTTGGTTTTGTTGATAGTAACCTAGGAGAAATGTATCCTGGAACTGGCCAGATGTTTGATTTATTCAGAAGAGATTTTTTTTTTGTCACTCTCATTTTTGTAGTTTTAGTCCTTGGTGAGAGAGGCCTTTGCTATGCTGCTCAGGCTGGCTTGAATTTACTTTCTTCCCATCTTGTCTCCTGATAGTTGAAACTTCAAGCATGACATTTCATCCTTGACTGCCTGCTGAACTGTCATTCAAGGTTCCTCAGTAGCATGATCTTAACCTTCCATAAATAGTAAAGTAAAAAGCAACCTGTATAAAGGCTTCCCTGACACAAACCCAGGGAAGATAATTAAAAGAGGCTGATGTTTATTCTGAATAAAACTGGTTTGGAATAAAGGAGAACAGTTGGGAAATCTCCCTGACTCCAAACAACAGACTTTTCTCATCTAGTGCAAAAACCAGCTCGAAGGCTGAGGAAACCAGGGCTGGAGAACTCCAAATTCATGAAATTGCAAGTCTGTCTGAAATTGCATCTAATTATTCTGGGTCACTCCTTCAGCTTTAGTCAAGAACAAAGAATGACAAAAGCTTCCTGAAATGAATCACATAAACAGATCTTGAACTTTTGTTCTATCCTATGAACTGATGCAATAGATTATACACACTGAATTTTGTTTTGGTGGTGACATGAAAGCCATTAGTTTAATTAAGTGTTAAAAAAACCAGAGTATGGACTTCAAACTTGAGCAAAAAAAAAAAAAAAAACAAAAAAAAACCACTCCATCAAATAAATATAAGTAAAGTAATTGAGTCTTCAGTTTCTCATATATACACTTATGCACAGCCAGAATACATGCACATACAATTTTGTTGGATCTACAAAAATGAACTGGATTTGAACAAACAATATAATAGGGGTAGATGAAGAGAATAAATATAAAGAAAATGGGGAAGGAAGAAGACTGGGATATACACTTTCCATGTGAATATCATGATAAACTTAGAGCAGATTTACCAAATAGGAAAACTGAATTTATTTCAATAGGAAACATAAATCTTCATGTGAAAATAATTTACTGACTTTAAAAGAAAATAGATAAAAAAATAAAAGAAAATAGATTTAATAGACATGTACTTGGTCTTTGATTATGCTTATTAATATAGTAAAGGTTATTTTTCCTCCATGAAAAAATAACCATTGGTTTCTATGTATTATCTTGAGCAATCCTAGTAAAGACAGAAAGTAATGGTACTTACCTTATGTTGTGCCTTTTTAAATGTCAGCTTTATTTTCTGTGAACTTCATGATAAAATCTAAACATACACTAATAATAACTGGTAATTATTAAAGGGATTCACTACAGTAACTCTGAACAAATTTACTCAAGATTATGCTTTGTAATTTCTTTCCAATAAAAAATCCTGTCCATGAAAGAATGTATTACCATAAATAAGAGAATGTTAACTCCGAGTGTGAAAAAAAAATTTGGTGTTCTAAGTCCTGTATTGAAGTAAGGTAGGGGAGAGTGTTCATAAGGCAGACATAGATGCCATCAACTCTCTTTTAACTTCGCGTCCTCAGATTGTCCATAATTTTCCCTATGATCATGGCAGGGTTTATATCCTTTTTGGTACCTAGTTACTTCCTGTTAAGATTTCAGGACTGGGAAGATGAAAAAAAATATCAGAAGTTCTAAATATAAAAAATGTTTCATGATTATTATAAAAATGGTTTAATGTGACTGTGCTAGTCAACTTTTTAAATGCCAACCTTTAAAAGTTATACTATGCAAAGGTCACTTGATTTTTATAGGGAATCCATAAATAATACATTTTTAATACACGTTAAGTATGAGGCATGAGCATATGTGCTTGTTAAATGGATTCAATCATGTAAAGAAGAGATAAAGACAAATACCTTATTTTGTAATAACATTTAATCATTTGAAAATTTATACAAATGGCTTTTAAACTCCTATTACAAATAATAACCATAAAAAAGTATCAAGGATAAGAATATGCAAACAAACAAGTGTAACATTACTATGACTTTACGATTTAAAAAGATATTAACTAGAACATTAATGTTGCTTTTTATTTACATAGATTTCTTTCATTTTTTCTAGTTAGATTCTTTAATATGTCCTTTGGTTTGAGCTTTATACTCTTTGGAAATGAGGGCACGGTATGTACATTAGGAAGCTAAAGGGTTGCGGCTAGAATGCATGTAAAAAAAAAAACAAGCAATACCTAACTGGGGGAAGAAAGGGACCCAGCTGGAGGGAGTGAGGAGTCACGAGGGACTGCAGTAGGTAGGGATGTGCAGTGAGTAGGGGTAGGGGTCAGGGTATGATACACATGCACAAAGATGCCACAATGTGAACTAATGTAAAAAGTGGATAAAGTCTGATATGATCAAGAAATATTGATTCCTATGATTCATCTCTTTTGCAAGATAGCAAGAACACAAGCAAACATTCGCTATGAACCTCTCCATTTGCAAAGTCATTCTTAAGGTCTGGCATAGGCTGCTTTCTGAACAATTTCCTGTTGACTGAGAAATCATTTGAACATCAAGGACTAAAACCACATCTAAAGGCATTTTTACACTGGCAATTTGGGGCTGGAATGTATCTATCGTCATGCCTATCTCTCTGGATACCAAGTTTTTGTTTCTTTAAACTTGACTCTTCTTGGTAATTTTGAGGATGCTGAGTTTAGGAGCTGTATTTAGACTTCATGTTCCACGTGGTTGTGATTCACATGTTGAAAGAAGCGATTATCAAGTTCTCTGAATTTGGGAACCTTGAAAAACAAAAGCAATAGTGTGACACTTAATGGTTCTGTCGCTGGTCTTGTCATAAGTTAGTACTGGAACACAGGTATAGTTTTCTGTAATTATTATCTAAGCTTAGAAACACCATGAATTCAGATTATTTGAGTTAAAGGAAAATATAAAAACAAATCATTTATTTCGCCAACTTTGACTGCATTCTCTACTTCCCGCACCCGGTTTTCCTATTAATCTGTTGAAGATTCTATGCCACTCAAGATGTGAAGAAAATACTTTGGGAGAAAGTGACCCTGGGGTCAACAGGCTGAATGGGGTGGGGGAGCTTGGAAAGAAGCTTTAGTTTGTTAGATACAAGACTTTTTGACATGTGCTATCTAAAATCCTTCAGTCTTGCACAGCACATCTAGTTTTCTTCCTATTTTTTACCTTGAATACAATACATCAAACTATTAGTTCCTATTCTCTATGAACATCTTCTAAGAATTGGTATAAAAGAACAGAAATGATATTTGTTGGTTAAATTCCGTGTTTGCTTAGTTTCTGCTTTGGAGAGGAACTTTTTATAATTTCTGTTTTTCATTTATTTATTTTAATTTATTTGTATGTGTGTGCCTGCATTGTATTTATGTGCACCATGTATATAGTAGAGGTACCAATGAGGGTCGGAAGAGGATTTTAGACCCCTGGGAAGTGGAGATGGCTGGGAACCTGCTGATTTGGATGCTGGAAAAACATCCCAGGTCCTCTACAGGAGAACTGAGCTCCCTTCACTGCTGAGCCATCTCCCCACCCCTTAACTTTTGATTTTTCTCTAGCTAGATGAGCTACCTTAATTCTGTCTGTGACTAGGATGTTCATGCAGTTTTATTATGTACATGCTACACAAGCATGGAACTTAAGCAAAGTTTTTCTCAGTGGAGTTGAGACAGGTAAGTAGAACTCACTTCTTCCCAGGCAAATAAGCAGTGTCCTGCATGATACAAAAAGCTGTTAAAATTTCTGTTAATTCTAAGTTCTTTAAAGTTATTTTATAAGAATTCCTGGTGTTTCTTTTCCGATAAGTAAGCACACATGTTGGGTCTTAATTAGCAGCTGTTAGGATCGGTCTTACTGGATAGATATATATCTTGATCAAAAAAGCTACCAATCTAACAGGCAACTGCTCTACTCTTAAAGCTGTCTCATGTATTCCACAGATTCCCTGAGAAAACTGCAGAAAGGTTGAGGAGTGACCCCAATCAGGGCTATTACAGCCTCTTTGTGCCAGTTATTTTGCTATTAAAAAGGCACAATCAATTCTAGATAACTTTGTGCCTGTCTCCATGCTGGCCAGAGGGAGTGCATTTCCTCTGGTGCTGGCAGAAGGAACTGTATGATGGGTGCTGAGAGGCAACGACACATTTTGTCCCTAACCCAAGCTTTGATGAGTGTGATTGTTGCTAGGAGGCAAGGCTGTGACTGAACATCAACAACAGGGTGGCTGTGCATGCTCCAGTCACCGCTTCTCATGCTGGAAGTGCATGCTGCCCAGCTTCATCCAGGGAGCTGAGAGGCACTGCAGCATTGCCTCTCCTGATGTGGTGTATCACACCAATACACAGCTTCTCTTGAGTGATCTTTCTTCCTTTGAGTAGTTGCAAGCTGAGCTGGTAATGTGAAAGCAGCAGCAGACAGAGGGACAGCAACAGCAAAACAGCAGGGATGGCAGAGTGGCAATGGCAAGCTACACAGGAGCTTAGTTTTTCTCTTTTCTTTTCTTCTCTTTCTTTCTTTCTTTCTTTCTTTCTTTCTTTCTTTCTTTCTTTCTTTCTTTCTTTCTTTCTTTCTTTCTTTCTTTCATTGGTTCTTAGCACTCATCTTCCAAGAGGTCTAATTTGTTCCTGGAGTGGCTTCCCAAAGTGGCTTTGATTCCCAAAAGACCCTCACATTTACCAGAAACAAAATGGCAGAAGTTGGCATTCTGGCTACTTATCCTAGTGGCAGCTGAGTAGTTGCATGTCTTAAATGAAGAATCAAGTAGATAGCTCAAAAGCAGCCAAGGTAGAAGAAGGTGGACAGCAGAGAGGGAGAAAGAGAGAGAGAGAGAGAGAGAGAGAGAGAGAGAGAGAGAGAGAGAGAGAGAGAGAGAGAGAGAAGGAAGAGAGAGAAGAGGAGGGATGGATGGAGGGAGAGAGAGACACACCAGAAAACAGAGCTAAGACTACAGAAGGAGAAAAGGAGACCTAAAAGCCTTATCATCATAAGAGGAGCCAGAAAGGGGAACATAAAGGCCTGTTCACCATAAGAGTTCAAAAGCACAATGAAGTCTCCTAGGCTAAGGATCTAGGTCAAGGATGAGAGCAGTAGTACGCACAGGCTGCTGACGAGGGTAGATGTTTAATTGCAATAAAGGTCCTGATACTCGAATCCTACATTAGGGCTAAAACTTTAGCCATTGTTTCTACCTAACTGCTGTCCATGCAGATACCACCAAACAGGAAAGAGCAGACGCTGCTAAAGACCAGCCTTTAGAATGTCCTCCTTGCCCATCCATCATTTTGATGTGGAAGAACAAAACGGTCCTTGGCTACCTAAATGGCAGCAGAACTGTCATCTACATTCTTTTCGAAGCCTGTTCATTACCTTCCAAGAAACAGAGTCATCATAGCAGTACTCATCAGGTGGCTGGTTCCAGACAGGTAACTTCAGAATTAGACCTGTGTGGGCAGAGGGAGAACAAAGCACATGAAGAGGGGAGGTTTCTTCCTTACTAAGTAGTTAGAATAGTGTTATGAAAACACTTCTTTTAGCTGAATCATTAGTTAGCAGGATCTTAGCACATTTTGGATTTACCAGTGAACTTGTATGTTCTGCTGAGTAATGCAGTAGTAAGGCACTGGCAAGAGTTCATATTATTATTATTGCTATTGTTTTGAGATAATTTTAAAGTGGTCCAGAAGTCCCAGTCCTTTCATAGTAACCTTCCATGTGGCCATGGTTACAATCATAAACCACAGAACCCAACTAAATGTTCCCTTTTTATGCAGACCTGTAAGCAAACCTCCAACAATCGCTGAGCCAATGGAAGATCCCAGTGCTGCTGCCTGCATATCCATAGATCTAGGTAATCAAAGTCAAAGAATTAGATGTTTTTCTAAGAATGAATGGCAACAAACAAACCTTGTCTACTGAAGGTAAGTGTGTTGACCATCTTGAGGACAACGTATTGTTTTACAAGTTTGGTCACTTGTGCTTTTCTAGTTTCTATTTTTTTCTTTGTCATTCACTAGCCACAGTTAATAAAGCATTCATCAGAAGGAGTTACAGACTTTCAAAAGATTGATCCTTTATTTGATTCATACAATAATTACCTACTGAATATCAGTTCCTAAACCCCTCTTCTAGATGGTAAGTGGGATAATATTTGAAACAACATAGCTGCCATTTTCTTCCCACTCCACATAATCAATTTTAGTGAAATTAGCAGGCCCATTAATAGCTTCAGAAAAGCTAAAGTTCAGCATACATGTTAGGGAGAAGGCATTGAAGACACTGAAGAATTTGTTGGTAATGCCAAAGACAATTATCTTGAAATAGTGGTTCTCAACTTTCATAATGCTGCAGCCGTTTAATATAGTTCCTCATGTTGTGGTGACCCCCAACCATAAAATTATTTTTGTTGCTACTTCATATCTGCAATTTTGCTGCTATTATTAATCTTCAAGATATCTGATATGCAATCTCTGTGAAAGGGTCATTCAACTTCCCAAGGGGTCTACAGTTTGAGAACCATTGCCTTAAAATAAAGATAATAAAATACTGGACCGGAAGAAGGCTCAGTGTATAAGAAAGTTTGCTAACAAGCCCTATTACCTGAGTTGGATACCTGGATCCACATGGAATTAAAGAACAAACTCTTGCAATTTCCATATGCACATGCCTTCTATCTTCACACACACACACACACACACACACACACACACACACACACACACATATACACACACACACACACACACACACACCCACACACACACACACACCAAGGAAATAAATATAAATCTTTAAAAAGCCATTATAAGTTGGGGACAGAAGAATGTGACAAACAACTGTGGAATGTGTATGGCTACTAAATAAATGGCAGGTGAACTTTGAACATGGTGGCATCACTAGCGTGGTCCGGTAAAAGAGTTGATGAAAGATTAAACAAATGGAGTCTGTGAAAGGAGGCAACCTGAAAAGATGCATTTATGATATTCTCTCCTTTCTGTGTCCTTGAGCCTAAAATGTTAACAACGACAACAATAGGAACAAGAGGGGCCCAACCTCATCACTATTTATTTCCACAAACACAATTACAAAACACAGGGCCAGGGCCAAGAAACACTCATTGGTTTGTACTCACGCAGTAGACTTCCCCCAGCTTATGGCCACAATGCTGGCAAGGCCTCCAAACACTCCAGGTAAGCCATGCAAGTTATGAACCCCACACGTATCTTGGATCATCAGTTTATTAGCTAATAGTGGCTAAGGTTGTAAAAGAGAGGAAGGTGATTATTTTGTAAGGCATACAGACAGAGCTCCATACTGGAGCAAACCACTGTGTATAAGAATATATTTATAAAGTCATATCACATATATATAAAACCCACCATGTGCTATTACTCAATACAAATGGATGGCTACAATGTTACGATTGCAAACCAAATTAGTGCCCCATCATGTCCACATTTACTCCTTTTTTAAAATTTTGAATTTCTGATATAAACAGCTAAAAGCTATTCATTCACATATCTTCCATACATGGTACATTAAAAAAAAATCTGTTGTTCTCATGTACTTCAAGGTTCATTTATCCTATGCATCGGCTACTGTGTATTCTCTCATGCCATCTCTTCATTTCTTTCTCTTCTTAGAAGAGGAAATTTTTTACAAGGCTTGATTTTCTTCTGAAATTTAAATGCGCCAATACCAAACACTTTAAATACTACTGGTGATAATATTGTCTTTAATGTCTAGATTGGAAGGGAGTGACTTCACCTTATCTTCTAAGAACATCTCATTTGCCTCATTAGAACATAAAGTTCACAGACAAACAAGAATAAAAGATTTTCTGGAACTTCTTTAAAGAAATGAACATAAACCCTTAACATTGACTTCATGCTAAGTTACTGATAACTAGTACCAGATTCTCTTCTCCTTCACAGAAGTCAGGAAAGAGTCACTGCATGGCTGCAATATGCATGGTATTTTTGAAAGAAAGATAACTGGCCTCTAGGGAAAGGGACATAGGGTAGGGAATGCCATTTCTCTTTCCCACTCCATCCCACTGGTTGGACATGAGAAGATAGTGATGCAGATTTAAGGTGTGGTTCAATATACCTATCATACATACACTAAGGAACTTGTATCCAAGCACAGAGATGATCCCTGCAATGCTTCCAATGGTCATAGCAGCATATAGGGGGATTTCCATGTCAGCACATGTGCCCACAGCAACACCTCCTGCTAGAGTAGCATTCTGGATGTGTACCTGCATGGAGGGAAAACCATGAATGAGGAGAGAAGGCTGAGACAATGTCAGAAAGACAGGAGGAAGGCAGAGTCAGTGAACCCTGGGTTAGTTGTTAGTTAACACACACACACACACACACACACACACACACACACACACACACACACACACAATTTTCTTTCCTTGAGACACATTATGGCCTGAAATGTCTAAGATTGAAGAAAGAACCAATTTCAGCTCACCAGAATTCTCAGAAATCACAGTCTGGCTGATATACCCAAAGAGTTGGGTATCTGCCATTTTAAAAAGAGTACCTGTTCAGTATGAATTAAAAAAAAAGTATTGACAGCTGTCTCATATGACACAAATTGTAAAGAGTTGAAATATATGTTCTTATCCTTGATTTACATATGTCATATATGGGTTTCAGAGATAGCTCAGTATTTATGGACACTTTCTGCTTTACCAGAGGACCTTGGTTCAGTTCCCAGAGCCCACACAGTGGCTAACAACTGCTCTGTGATTCCAGTTACGGGGGAACCAATGTTCTTTTCTGGCCCCCATGGGTACTGTATGCATGTGGTCCAAGGCATGTTTGGAGGGAAAATAGCTATAAACATAACAAAACTTAAAAATATATGTACGTACAATACAAAATCCATTTCCTAACCTAGGTCGGAAAAGAGGAGTGCTTGATCTGAGGTTTTGTCCCAAATAACCATTTCTCTAACTCACAGGGAAGAACTTTAAAAAAAAAAAAGGATGCCACGTTTACTTTTGGGCACACAGAAGTTGCAAAAATTGCTTCAGAGAATTCCTATATGTCTACATTCCTCCAGTATCAGCATCTTACATAAACATAGAAAAATAAAACTATCACTCTCATTAAAACTCTTATTTGGATTTAACTAGCACCCAACTTGTCATTTTCCTTTCCTAAAGCTGTATTTGGTATTATTGTTTCTGTTTGATTTTTTTTCTTTAAAAATTATGCGCATATACAATAAAGTATAATCACAACTACCTCCTATTTTCTTCTTCCAAATTTCCCTGTATTATATGTATTATAACATGCTCCCTCCTAATGTCACATTTTTGAGACCCCACTAAGTCAAGCTGGTGCTGCTCAGACATGCAAGGGTGTGGGACCATCCACAGAAGGAAGAAAACTTTACCAGTGACTGCACAAGATTGTTGTTACTTTGAGAATGCTTTCAGGTAGGAAAATAGAGCCAACATCTACCATCTTACTTCCTATTCCTAGTCTTTGACAAGTCAAGAATTAACGGGAAATTTTTATGGAGTTAAGAGCACTTAGTTTTACTATGAAAAAAAAATCTGTCTGTTTGATTTTAACTTACTGGCATACATTACAAAACTGTGAATGAATAAATATTATTTTCAAAACGTTCTCCAAAATGCAACTGTTGACATTAAGGGAGTTTCCATTGGTTGAATATTGACACTTACCATATCCAGTCTGCCTCGGCGCTCAACAAGACTGGACAAGGCATAGGCTGTGATCACACAGGCAGCAACGGACATGTATGTGTTGACAATGGCCCTATACTGATTATTTCCAGGATAAGCGATGGCTGAATTAAAGCTGGGCCAAAATATCCATAGGAAAAGTGTTCCTGTAAATCATAAATTGTGTTAGTTGTTATAGTGAAGACCATTTTAAAGGGTAGTTTGCTCTGGGAATTGATGTCTGTCCTTTTAGAAGGCTTGATCATCAAAAAGTCAGGCAGAACAGGGACTACTGACCCATCATAAAACAAAGTTATCTCCAAAAGAGGCCTTCTGAGCATCTTCACACACATGTTCAAGTGGAGGTATCACCAAATAGACAAGGATTAGGATCATTTTACTCACCGATCATGGCAAACAAGTCAGAGTGGTATACAGATTCTTCATTTGGGTGTTCATATCTGAGGCCAGGCCGATATAAGACACCTGCTACAGCTAAGCCAAAGTAAGCTCCAAAGGCATGGATTGTCATTGATGCCCCAGTGTCAGAGGCCTGCCGGGACAAAATGCATTTGCAGAAACAGAGGTGAATCTGGCTCTCAATATAGCCAAAAGGACAATGAAAGAATTGTTTGGTGCGATGCTAATGAAAAGATAAAACAAGGCAGTAAAATGAAAGAAAGTATTACACATTTTTGAGACATGCAACGGTGAGGTACTTTGTATATTGTGACTACCCCAAAATTACTAAATGTTCCTGAAATTCAGAATGTATAAATCTGGAATATATTGTCCACCTAATAGAGTTGTGTTGGTTTTTAGGTGAGACTATATTTCTTAAGAGCTCGACGCTTATATTTTATGGTTGTGAGCCTAGCCTTTAACGGCTGAGCCATCTCTCCAGCCCAGAGACTTTACCTGCATGCAATAAGGACACATGCTCCACTATATTCATAGCAGCCTTATTTATAATAGCCAGAAGCTGGAAAGAACCCAGATGTCCCTCAATGGAGGAATGGATTCAGAAGATGTGGTATATTTACACAATGGAATACTACTCTGCAATTAAAAACAATGAATTCACGAAATTCCTAGGCAAATGGTCAGAACTTGAAAATATCATCCTTAGTGAGGTAACCCAATCACAAAAGATCACACATGGTATGAAGTCACTGATAAGGGGATATTGACCCAGAATCTCAGAATACCCTAGACACAATCAGCATATCAATAGATTTCTAAAAAGATGGAAGGAGAGACCCCTGGTCCTGGAAAGACTGGATGTAGGGGAACGCCAGGACAGAGTAATGAGAGGGGGTTGAACGGAGAAAAGAGGGAGGGAAGGGGGCTTATGGGACTTTCGGGGAGGGAGGAAACGGGAAAGGGGAAGTGATTTGGAATGTAAATTAAAAAAATAAAATAAAATTAAAAAAAAAAAAAAAAAAAAAAAAAAAAGAGCTCGACGCTTACTGAGCACCCAAAACTCACTAAGCTATTTCAGGTTGGAGAAATGCTCAGGGAATGATGAAGTATTGCACTTGACACAAACAAAAAATGATTCATGTTTATTTGGTTTTTGCAGCTAAAGTTCATTTAGCTATACCTCAAGTACTTGAATCTTAAATAACTATAACTCAAAGACTTGAATCATAAAAAGGCCAGTTTCCAGAAATAGTTCCACATTATTTTACATAACACATGAAGACCTGCTGAATTCAAATACTGATTTGAAGAGAATTTTGTTCTTGTGTTAGGATCTGGTATAGATTTAATCAAGCATTCTCCATTCTGTGTTTCCAGAGAGAAAATCCAGAGCATTGAGCCAGGAGCAATTCTGTAGGTAAACTAAGGTAGGCAAATGAAAACATCACAAATTTATTTATGACCTTCAGAGTGGTAAAGTAGAAGAAACTCCTAGTTTGTTTCATCTTTGACTGGACAAAGATCCAGTGCCCTTGAGGACAAATGTCACTGAATTGAGTTCAATTACCATTCTAGCACATATATATACTCTCAACTTTAAACTTTTCTGAACACTTCCATATAGGAACCTTGCTTGCATATTGTTTCAGGAGAGAGATAGGTGACCATTAATTATATTTGGATTTTACAAATGCCATATAAGTCTGTGTCACCCTATCAATGCTCACCAATTTGTAGCAAAAGAGCCCCTTCCATTTCCTCCTCAGAATCCATCAAATTAGTCTTTGCTTAAACAGCACGTTGAGCCTCTAGGGCCTTTGGTTGGTCTCATCTTCTTACAATGGTAGTGACACCAGTTTCTGGCCAACTACTCTCACGCACTGCGACTCAAGTTCTTCCTTCAGTCCACCACTACCAATGAACCTCTGTACTTGAGATTCCTTTGGCATTAAGTGCATGTCTCCTTCTTAATGACTGGTGAAACTCCAATGTAGTATCTCCATTATCACTTTCCCAGAGAACTCTATCCTTACTTTTTAATCTACATTCAACAGTCTTTCTGAGAAACCCAGTTCCTACTGTGTTTCAGCGTCTTTGGGTGGGTGTGCATGCTACAGCTTAGATATGTGATGGGGATATCCAAAGGCTCGCATGTGTTCAAAGTTGGTTCCTCAGTGCAGCAGTGTTCAGAGATGTGGTTTTGGGAACATGGTTGTATAATGAGGAATTTGATACCTTCAATGGATCTTCCATAATTGAGTGGACAGCTAGAACTGAATGAAAACTGTAGGAAGTATGTCATTAGAAGAATAATTTTGGTTCCCAGCCCCTTTGATTCCTGTCTGCCAGGAGGAGAGCTGTTTTACTCTAATGAATGCCACCAATGTGAAGGTCTGCCTCTCTATGGGCCTGGAAACAGCAGAGCCAAGGGCCTATTGGCTAAATAAAAGCTCTGAAGACATGAAACAAAATATACCTTTACTCCCTTATCTTCTCAGATAATTTGTCATAAGTAGAAACTTAACATAGAGAGGATATATAAGTTTTTGACTGACTTTGTAAAGATAGAAACCTTAACCAATTTTGTTTGTAGGCAAACCACCAATACTTGAAAGAGAGGTAAAATATTAGGTCTTGAATCACCTGTTCAATATACGTATAAATGAGAAATGTACATTTGAGTGGTGAGAAACACCCTACATGTTATTTTCAAGGGAATCAGTTACATTTCATAGAGAAAAAAGTTGAGCACATATAAGTCTTTATATGGGATTATTTAGAAAGTTGTTTAAATATAAGTGGGAATTAATTATTAACAGACAACATAATGTAATCAAATGTGTGATAGAGTTTGAAAAATGTGGCTTACATCCAGACTGAGACTCAGGTCTCATTTAGCATCTGTGATCATTTTACTGTGGACAAACAGTAGTAACAATGATACTTACCTTCCACAGTTTTGTAAAGACAAGATGAAATAATATGCAATTCCCTTTGCCCTATTTTGCAATAAACACTCCCTAGAGTGTGGCTATTTCTTACTATTTGGTCTGGTGACACTCTTGCCCTTATGAAGAACGGGCACCTATGGCTAGTGGCATGCAGAAATGATAATCAGAGCATAATAAGTATATAGTTTTTCACCCTTACCTCAAATATTTCAGTAACAAGATATTCATTGCCAGCAAATGCAGCAATTTCTAGAATTGTCATGATCAACATTTGAATGGGGCTCGTTTTCCCCAGGACAGCGCCAAAGGAAATTAGAACCGTGGCTGTACTGAAGTCTGCATTTATCATACTGTGGGTGAAAGAAAGATTGGATTAAATAAAGAGTAAATAGCACACTAAAATAGCACAGTAAGTTATAGCTTTGAACTGGGCAATAACTCCACTCAGGAGGTTTTGCCTTCATGATTTAATTATGTCATGATTTAGGAGTTAAGATTTCAAGAAATGAAATTGAAGATGAGGGCACATGTATTCACATCCAAACAGTGACAGACAGGCAGTTAGATCAATGGAATAGGATTGAAGACCCAGAAATGAACCCACACACCTATGGTCACTTGATCTTTGACAAAGGAGCTAAAACCATCCAGTGGAAAAAAGACAGCATTTTCAACAAATGGTGCTGGCTCAACTGGTGGTAAGCATGTAGAAGAATGCAAATCAATCCATTCTTATCTTCTTATCAAGTCCAAGTGGATCAAGGACCTCCACGTAAAACCAGATGCACTGAAACTAATAGAAAAGAAAGTGGGGAAGAGTCTGGAGAACCTGGGCACAGGGGAAAATTTCCTGAACAGAACACTAATAGCTTATGTTCTAAGATCAAGAATTGACAAATGGGGGAAAAAAAAGAACTGACAAATGGGACCTCATAAAATTGCAAAGCTTCTGTAAGGCAAAGGACACTGTCCATAGGACAAAACTGCAACCAATAAATTGGGAAAAGATCTTTACTAATCCTACATCCAAGAGAGGGCTCATATAAAATGTATACAAATGAACTCAAGAAGTTAGACTCTAGAGAACCAAATAATCCTATTAAAATGGGGTACAAAGTTAAACAAAGAATTCTCAACTGAGGAATACCAAATAGCTGAGAATCACCTAAAGAAATGTTCAACATCTTTAGTCATCAGGGAAATGCAAATCAAAACAACCCCGAGATTCCACCTCATACCAGTCAGAATGGCTAAGATCAAAAACTCAGGGGACAGCAGATGCTGGTGAGGACGTGGAGAAAGAGGAACATTCCTCCAAGTGGGACTGTAAGCTGATGCAACCACTCTGGAAATCAATTTGGTGGTACTTCAGAAAATTGGACATAGTATTACCTGAGGACCCAACTATACCACTCCTTGGCATATACCTAGAAGATGCTCCAACTTGTAATAAGGGCACATGTTCCACTATGTTCATAGCAGCCTTATTTATAAAAGCCAGAAGCTGGAAAGAACCCAGATGTCCTTCAACAGAGGAATGGATGCAGAAAATGTGGTACATTTCCACACAATGGAGTACTACTCAGCTATTAAAAACAATGAATTCATGAAATTCTTAGGCAAATGGATGGAACTAGGAAATATCATCCTGAGTGAGTAACCAAAACACAAAAGAACACACATAGTATGCACTCACTGATAAGAGAATATTAGCCCAGAAGCTTGGAATACCCAAGATACAATTCACAGACCACATGAAGCTCAAGAAGAAGGAAGACCCAAGTGTGGATACTTTGTTTTTCTTAGAAGGGGGAACAAAATACCCATGGGAGGAGTTACAGAGACAAAGTGTGGCACAGAGACTGAAGAAAAGGCCATCCAGAGATTACCCCATCTGGGGATCCATCCCATATACAATTACCAAACCCAGACATTATTGTGGATGCCAACAAGTGCTTGCTGACAGCAGCCTGATATAGCTGTCTCCTGAGAGTTTCTGACAGTGCCTGACATACACAGAGGTGGATGCTCTCAGTCGACCATTGGACTGAGCACAGGTTCCCCAATGGGGGAGTTAAAGAAAGAGCCTAAGGAACTCAAGGGGTTTGCATCCCTATAGGAGGAACAACACTATGAACCAATCAGTACCCCCAGAGCTCCCAGGAACTAAACCACTAGCCAAAGAGTACACATGGACAGACCCATGGCTTCAGCCTATATATAGCAGAGGATGGCCTGGTCAGGCATCAATGAAAGGAGAAGCCTTTGGTCCTGTGAAGGCTCGATGCCCCAGTGTAGGGGAATGCCAGGACAGGGAAGTGGGAGTGGGTGGGTTGGTGAGCAGGGAGGGGGGATAGGATAGGGGTTTTTTGGAGGAGATACAAGGAAAGTGGATAACATTTGAAATGTAAATAAAAAATCTAACAAACAAACAAACCCCACTCACTTGTAGATCCCGAAGTGAAATTTCTGTCCGTGCTTGTGAAGAAGGCCCTGCACAATTGTACCCCACTGGAGGCCCAGGGCAGCCAGAAAGAGATTAAAACCTACACCACTGAAACCATATTTCTTCAGGAAGGTCATGAGGAAGCCAAAACCAACAAATATCATGACATGCACATCTTGGAATACTGAAAAAGAGAAGAGGAAGAAAAGGTTGTATAACAAGAACCCCAAAAGTTGTGTTATAATATTTAGTACATGCTTTCACTGTTGCATAAAACTGCAAGGGGAGATCATTAACTGTCATGACAGCTTGATACAAGCTTGAGTCATCTAAGAAGAGTAACCTGGATTGAGAAAATGTCTCCATCATATTGCCTGTAGGCAACTCTGTAGGGCATTTTCTTGATTAATTGGTGATGTGGGAGGGTCAGTTTACTGTGCATGGTGCCATCTCTGGGTAGGCAGTCCTGGATGGTATAAAAAAAGGTTGAGAAAACCACAGAGAGTAAGCCAGTTAGTAGGGATCCTCTGATGGCCTTCAGTTTCCTGCCATAAGTTTCTCAGTGATGACATTAGAAATGTAATTAACCCTTTCCTACTGTGGATTGATTGAAGGTGTTAAGGCACTTTCATTCTTTGCTCCCCTGAACTTAGGATGACAGCTCTACATATAAGAGACAAAATAAGAAGAGTCTGATGGACTCTTCAAAATGAATACTTTCCAGTTTTCAAATGTATATGTAGTAGAAAATTGGAAATTGTAGCCAAATAAGAAAATAACTTTGTAGCATTGATTTTAGGTCACCCTGAAGCCCTAAATCAACATATAGGCCATTTTCCCCTTGAGGAATAAATATGACTTGTCTGGAGTCCTCAGCTTAGCTGTCCCAATTCTATTATGTGGCTGTGTGATTTAATGTCTGGGAACTCCTGTGTTTCATCCGCTAGACTAACAGAGTCTACTTTATAGGCTTATTTCCAGTGGGATGTACTTGTTAGTAGACTCATACAGTTCAAATAAGTCATGATCAGACACAAGATAGTCAACTCCCAGACTTTGCCCTTAAGATGCTTATGGCTGGAAAGCATAACATTTGATTGAACAATATAAAATAAAATTTTAGTAATGAAATTAACAACTACGTAGTATTTTTGTAGATAATGCTTTGTTTGAGATTTTTTTTTCTGTTTTCTTCTGCTTTTATATTATTATTGTTTCCAATTTTGTGTTTTTGTTGGCTTTGTGTGTGTTTCTTGTGGGGATTTTTTATTTATCTATCTACGTATCAATTAATTAATTAGTTGTTTGCCTGTTAATCTGTTTTCTAAAGAGAGAGAGAGAAAGGTGTAGAGTTGCATAAAAGGGGAGATGGGGAGATTCTGTGAGGGGTTGGGGAAGAGGAAGGTGTGATCATAATATGTTATATTGCTGCTTTTATTCAGTTAAAATAAGAAAATGACTGGGCTGGAAAGATGCTCGGAGTTTAAGAGCATGGTCTGCTCTTCCAGAGCTCTTGAGTTTAATTCCCAGCAACTACATGGTGGCTCACAGCCTATCCTTGATCTGATGCCATCTTCTGGCACGCAGGTGTAGATACAGACAGAGCACTCACTCACATACAAATAATAAATAAATAAATAAGTAAATAAATCTTAAAAGGGGGGCTGGAGAGATGGGTCGGCAGCACTGGCTGCTCTTCCAGAGTTTCTGAGTTCAATTCCCAGCAAACACATGGTAGCTCACAAACATTAGCAATGGGACCCAATGACCTCTTCTGGTGCATCAGAAGACAGCTACAAGTACACTCATTTACATTAAATAAATAAATCTTTCTTTTTAAATAAAAGAAGAAATGTTATTGATGTTAGAATATTGGTAATTTCTTATGACTCAGTTTTATATGTAGGAAAATAGATTCATCTGAGATAAAATTGGAAACATGCAAAAGCAGAGAGAGGAACTGAAATGTGTAAGTGGTCAGTGGACATTAAGCATTTCAGTCAAGATTTAGACAGAAATGGACACAGAGAAGATGTGCCTAGAAATCATGTCTCTAAGAAGCCGACCTTAGAGGTCAACTACTCTACACTAATGATGGAGCCGACATTTGTCTGAATCGTTTGAATTTTCCAAATCCTTTGTTATTTGAACAAGGTTAAGAGTGCCAATATACCCAAAGCAGAATACTTCTTTTAGGTATGCAGAGACTCCTCATTAGCCTGTAGCTCCTCTTTCCCTCCATTCTAAATCAAGCTCAGGGACTGAGACTGGGTCTCCATTCAAGCTTGCTTACTTTGGTTGAAGTTGCTAAGTACTGGTCAGATTCACCTTTTAAAAAGGCTTTTATCTCCCACTTCCCCTGGCTTCCCCCATGGAAGCCCCACGTTTTGCAGTTACTCTGGAAAATGCTCTTTTCTTGTTTGAAGCCAGCTCTGTCTCAGAAGAGTTCACCAAAGACTCATTATAGGAGGACATTTTTTTTTTTCTTCTTGGGAAGGAGAGGACACCCTGACGCTGAATGTGTCATGTTTTAGAGCCTCTTGTGGGGTTAGCCAAGACTCCTTTCTTTCCAAACATGTCTCCCATTTTCTATGGAACAGACGTCATCCTGTACTTCTCTCAGAAATCCCAGAACCTGAAAGATACTTACTGTCAAATAACTGCCAACTAGTATCATTCTGTTTTTGAATTTTTGAATTTGAAATATAGTTGACCAAGTTTGTGCATCATTTTAAAATTGTCTTACCACTATTTATAAACTTTTCCGTGTTTATATTTGAAGGTAGATTCCACTGGAGCACAATTAAAACAAACAAACAAGCAAACAACAAGAAACTTGCATGATTCTTCCTAACCATGACTTTGCCAAATCTTTATAGAACTACATTACTTCCTCTTTTAAGGATGATTTGGATTAGACATTGTTCAAATGGTCATATAGCTCTGCACTTTGTTTTATTTATTTTATTGTGATGTGCGATTAAAGCCCCAAAGCCTAGTTAGGTAACTTGTTTATGTCTGTAATTATAATGGTAGAATAGATCCAATTTATTTACTTTGCTGTTTTATTACTTAACTTTTTTCCCTCCGTATCTGTGTATATGAACAAAATGTATTTATGTCATATCAGAACCCCTCCCTTCTTCATGCATTTTTTCCTCCCCCTACTTTTGAAATAGTTCATTGTGTACCATGGGTATAGGGCGCCATCTACTGGAACATGGGCAACTTACTGGGAGTCACAAACCTGAAGAAAACCGACTCTTCCTCCTCTATGGACCCTAGAGGGTTGATAGCTATTCAGCTGGAGGTAGGAGATCTAGGGTCCCTCCCTCTCCGTGCTGTAGTGTGTTGACTGACTTGATCCTATGTGGCCCGTGCAGGAAGCCACAGTTGCCCTGAGTTCAAAACTGAAAACGTCATGTTATTTTACAGCAAACTTCTCTCACCTCTGGCTCTTACAATCTTTCCATCCCCTCTTATGTGATGTTCTCTCAACCTCAGGAAGTAAGGCATGTGATTCAGAAGTTCCATTTGGACACTTTACCATTGTTTATTTTATTTTACTTTTTATTAATTATTTTACGCGTTTACATTTCAAATAATATCCTCCTTTCCCTATATAATTATTTTAATTCAGTATTCAAAGTTTTTTGCACCCAACATCTTTTATGTTTTTTCTTAGAGTTCTTTTGCTTCCTTCTGTAATCTACTAGATTTAAAGTATTAAGTACCCAACCGATTAAAATATTTTATCTAAATTTTGTACTGTCTCTCATTGGTGAGAATTATCCTTCAGGTTCTATTTCCATTCCTTTTTATGGAAAGCTAGACATTTTATATGTGGTAGAAGATTTCTTGTATCATCTGAGAAACCAACTTTTATTTTTTTATTTGGTTTTGCCTCAAATTTGTGTTACTGATTCCTGCCACAAGAGAGCATAAGCGCTTCGTCTAATATTCAAGTTGCTAAAAAGCTTATGAGATCTGGAGGCATTTGACAGTACCTGTTTGATAATTACAAATCAAATAGCCCAGAAAAATCATGATTGCATTAAGAGCTTGTGAACGGAAACCCAGCAAATGCCCACTTGGTTTTATGCAACAAGGCTCTGCCTTTAAAATAATAAAGCGAACTCAACTCGCTGTGAGGAAAAGCAGGACTTATTTAGGGATTTGCTGGTTGCAGAGATTACTTTTCAAGAAGTTTAAAGAGTTTCCAAGGTGTTTTTCAATCAATGGCTCTCTGCAGAGGTCTGGTTTTGGGCTGAAAGTGCATTTGACAGGATTTGAGGACGTTGTTACGATCTAGCGGGGTGCAGTGGGAGTGGGGTTCAGTAAGGGCAGTCTGGCACTGTTGATAACCATGCTACATATACAAGACAGTCTCCTCCCTACGCCCCCCATACACACACACACACACACACACACACACACACACACACACACACACACACAAGGAGTTCTCTAGTTCAAAATGTCAACAGTGCCACGGTTGAGAAACCCTCATCTCAGTCAACTCATGCTTTTATAAGGATGCAGAGAGATGCTGTATAACTTTTTTCTTATTTTAACCAAGGCCTTGGTGACAAGGTGGGGGTGGAGGTAGGGGCTCTGAACAACTGAGCAAGTTTCAACTTCCTCCTCAGTTCCCATTTAGTTTAAATAATGCTTTAGTTAGTGCACTTCACCCTATGCATACACACACATATATCACTCTACTTTTATTCATGTTCACCCCACTACCCCAGCCCCTCATTGTCTCCATTCTGCCTTGCTCACTGTTTTAGAAGTGGGCAGGAGTTTTTCCATGCTCTCTTCTCCCTTTGCTTTCTGTAACCTGAGACCTAAACACAATTGCTTTACATAATAAATGAGTTCTATTGTCAGAGCTTTTGGTGCTCCTGCTTGGGATCAGAGTGTGCCCTTCACGTTTTAGTGAAGCATCAAAGTAATTGAAAACGCCAAGTCCGCTCTTTGTTGGTGTCTTGGTTAGGGTTTCTATTGGCACAACAGAATGCTGTGACCAAAAAGCAAATTGGGAAGGAAAAGGTATATCTGGCTTACACTACCATGTTGCTATTCATCATTGAAGGAACTCAGGACAGGGACTCAAACAGGGCAGAAACTTGGAGCCTGGGAACTGATGCAGAAGCCATGGAAAGGTGCTATTTACTGTTTTGCATTCGCTGGCATACTCAGCTTGCTTTCTTATAGAATCCAGGATCTGTGGCCCAGGGATGGCACCACCCACAGTAGACTAGACCCTCCTGCATCAATTACTAATGAGGATTCCTCTTTGTAGATAACTCTAGTTCCTGTGTCAACAGCTTCAAGCTCTACAGTTTGTTCAGAACAAAGGAAAATAAGACATTTAATCTTATTTTCATGGAGTAAACGTCTTGTCCCATGAAGAATGTATGTTTACCTGTTACAAGTTAGTTGACAGTGGGCTGGGGAAGACAGCACAGCTGGCAATGTGCTTTCTGTATATAAAGTCTTGAGCTAGGTTCCCCAGAAACCACTTAAAAATCTGGATGCAGCAGCATGTGTCTGTAAAGGGAGCCCTGGCAAGTAGGAGACAGGAAACTCCTGGGGACCATTGATTGGGTAGCCAGCCTCATCCATGATTCCTCAAGAGAACTTATCTCAGAACATAAGGTGGAGAAAGAAAGAAGAGCCAGGAGACCGTCAATGACTGTCTCTATCTGTGTCTGTCTCTCTGTGTCTGTGTCTGTTTCTGTGTATGTCTCTGTCTCTGTCTGTGTCTGTATCTCTCTCTCTCTCTCTCTCTCTCTCTCTCTCTCTCTCTCTCTCTCTTTCTCTCTCTCTCTCCTATAAGAGGAGGAGGAGAACTGACACTAGAGGACACAAAATATTTTCTTGATGAAATTGCTGGAGGCAGAAGGTTTATGTTCATGAATCTTGAATTCTAAATTGAAAGTCAATATTGCACATATAATGCAGGGGTTTGACTGTAATAGGCTTTAAAGGCAAAAATAAAATAAAATAAAATAACCTCCCACCCTCAAATAAGTAAATAAATAAATACTGCCCCCAAACAAACCAGAAAAACAAAACAAAACAAAACTCCCAGGGTTGAATTCCAATTAAGTTTCTTTCTAACATACACCTGTTTTTTGGAAAACTACTTAAAAACTTCAACCCCTTCAAGTTTCTTTGTAACTTCTTTGTATACTAAGGGTTGTTTTGAAGATGATAAAAAAGTAATCCCTGTACCTTGGCCGAATTCAACTTTGTCCTGGTATTTCTATTTGAAATTTACTTTTTTTATGTCTGTGAGTGTTTGCCTGCACTGTGTGTCTGCGCCCCACATGCATGTCTAGTGTCTGTGAAAGCCAGAGAGGGTATAGGATACCTTGGAACTGGAGCTAGAGAAGGCTGTGCATTGCTCACAGGTAGGTGCTGGGAATCAACAAGAATAAAAAATGATGTTAACCACAGGAACACATCTCTAAAGCTACTTATTACTTTTTAATGATTTGAACTTTGGAATTCTATCCATTGCTTCAAACAAAGAGTTTGGCTTTTAGGGTGACATAAAATCTGCCAGGATATAATCCTCATTACCACCATTTCTATCTCCATCTCCACATTCTCCGTTATCAGCATCACTACCATCATGATCACTATTACCATCATCCCCATCACAATCCTGGATATCAACAACAGCAGCAAGAACAGCAGCACACCTCTCATTAGTATTCATTTTGCAAAATGTTATTAATCTTGTTCTACTTCCATGCTTATCTTGCACTGAGGTATCTCGTAAACCCTGATAATTCAATAATTTAAAATGAAACTTGTCCTAGCTAATCCTGTATCATACAAACCAGACAAAATGAATATAAGTCATTTTCGTTAATTTATATGAATTTATTCTTTCCTTCCCAGAATATCTTCTTTGTCCTATACTAAGCACTTCTTTTTCTGGAAATCTTCTAGAACCATTCAAGAACTAATTCTCTTCTCTGTGCAAGGGTTCCCAGCTACCACAATGGACACATGCCTCTTACTGTATTTGTTTTGTTTATATCATTATCTCTGTTATTGCTCTAGATGCTCATTCATTTTTCAAATAGATGGACATATACAACTACATACTTCTCCAGGAAATACTCCTTCAGAAAGAGCAAGTCTGAAAATAAAAATGGTGGTGTGAGATCTTACATAGATACATATCCAGGATGTGTGCATGACATAAAAGAACAAGCAAAAACTTCCAGGGGAACACAGTGGACCAACAGGAAGGAGGAGAGTGAAAACGAGCCAATGTTTTCTCCTGGCCTCCAAATCCACACACAAACACTTGTGGATATGCACTCTACCTGTGGGCACACAAACATGATTCTCAAACTACATTATACCCTTGTATGAAGATGTTCTTCTGCTGTGAGAGCATCTTTTTTCTGAAGATACTTCTTGCTGTCATAATCTGAAATGTTGTCTGACCTAGCAACTGAGTTAATAATGTGTCTTGGACTATTTAACATATGTATTTAATCTGTTGTCCTAGTGTTCTCAGCCTATTTAAGTTTAATTTGCCTTTAAGATAATGTTCTACTTAATCTTACTATATCCTGGATTTTTCATGTAATCAGCTTTTACAACCTAAATGCATAGCTTTAGTTAAAAAATATATACTGCTCCAGACCACTGACCAGATATTCTCTATGTGTGTGTCTTATGGTACTTTGCTGAAAGTGCCAGCAATTTGAAAGTAACCTTAAAGAAAACAGGTATCCCATAAATGTTAGAAGCAAT
Source organism: Tokudaia tokunoshimensis (assembly GCA_036184795.1). Lineage (NCBI taxonomy): Eukaryota > Metazoa > Chordata > Mammalia > Rodentia > Muridae > Tokudaia > Tokudaia tokunoshimensis. The sequence goes on along the minus strand of BTHU01000016.1, from coordinate 30,641,301 downwards.
ACGTGGATATAAGTTGACAAATCTGTTTGAAGTTTTGAGTAATATTCTGGGTTAGTTGGGACCCTTAAGGTAAGTTCTTCTATTACTGTGATGGTTTGAATGAAAATAGTCCCTATAGGGTCATTCATATACTTGAATGCTTGGTTTCCAGTTTGTGAACTGTTAGGAAGGATTGGGAGTTGTGGCTTTGTTGGAAGCAATGTGTTGCTGGGCATGGCCTTTGAAGTTAAAAAGCCCAATTTTGGGGTTTGAGAGATGGCTTAGTGACTGCTCTTCTAGAGGTCCTGAGTTCAATCCCCAGCAACCACATGGTGGCTCACAATCATCTGTAGTGGGATCTGATGCCCTCTTATGGTTTGTCTGAGGACAGCTACAATGTACTCATATGCATAAAATAAATGAATAAATCTTTTTTAAAAAGCCAAGTCCCTCCCCATCCCCCACTCTCTTTCACCTTCTACTCTGTAGTCTTTGGATCAGAATAGCTCTGAGCTATTTCTCCAGCATCATGTTTATCTGCCTCCTGTCATGCTCCCCACCATGATGATAATAGACTAAACCTCTGAAACTATAAGCAAATCCCCAACTAAATATTTTCTTTTTAAAAAGATTGCCTTTGTCATGGTGTTTCTTCATAGTAATAGAATACTAATGAAGATACTTGTAAAAACCTATTAAAGATTTCTGTAAAAATCATTCCCTTTCTTATAGCATGCTTTCTGTGCTGGTCAGTAAATACATAGCAAACAAAGCTTCTTTTAAGGTCAGATAGACTTCATACACACACACACACACACACACACACACACACACACACACACACACACAACAGGTTATGGGCTGTGAAAGACAAAGGTCACAATGAGAGAAATAGAGAATTCAAATTTGATCTTGTTCTTGATCTAAAGTTATCCAAGAGGAAACTTTAACTTTTATTATTTTTATTTTTATACATGTTCTGTTATTTTTTTCTTTTATATATAAAGTAAAATATAGTTACATCACTTGTCTTTTTCCTGTCCTACCTCCATCCCTTCCTATGCCCTATCAAATTGATAGTCTCTTTGTCTTTATTTTTGCTACACACAAGTGACTCACACATACAGATATGTATGTAAACATGGATAAATATATAACTACAACCTTCTATGTCAATTACACACACACACACACACACACAACTCTGGCATCCATTACCTGTTGGTCAAATACTCCTGAACATGAAGTATATGTGTCTTAGAGTTGTTGATATACCCAGCGTCACTCAGTTGGAGCAAACTAATTTTTTTCTTCTCAGCAGGTATAAATTACAGTTTAATTGTTAATCTTTTTACCCTAGTGTCTAGAGTTTCATTCATCCACCCATTTAAAAAATACAACAAAATAAAATATAATAAGATAAAACAAAAACTATCACATCAGAGTTGGACAAGGCAAATCATCAGAAGAAAAAGAGCCCAAAAAAGGCACAAGAGTCAGAGATCTTCTCAGTGAACTCATCTTTTCTGAGTGAATACCATTCTTAGAGAACTATCTTCCAACCACCTCAAGATGGCAAGATGAATATATACTTCATTTACCTATATTTATCAGTTATCAATATTTTCTACGTTTGCTTTTTCCTCATTCTACAAGTGAGGGTATATGTACCCATATTTGAAATCTTCAGCATTAGTTACAAGTAGGTAATATAATATATTATCATATATAATTAATAACTTCAGCATGAATAGACTGAGTATAAGTCATGATGAATGACCTCCATATCAGATATCTGCATCCAAGAGCTGAAAACCTGATCCAAGAAGTTCTATGAAAGTGTATTTGAATTTCTATATCTGATTCTACTCAAGGTTCACATGCTTTTTTTGTTATTTGCATCTCTTTAATTTAAAGTTTGACCAGTCATCATCTCACATGCCTTTTATTGGTAGTTTTATTATGCTGTTCATGTAGCATACTTTACAACTTGGAAGCATTTGGTTGTTACCCATAGTTAAATCAGAATAAGCATTTTATCAGAGATATAATAAGGAGGTATTGTACACTGCCTATTGGATCCATGAGATGCAACATTTGTGATGATGAATTAGATCACATGATTAAGCACAGAATGCCAAGTTTTTCCATTATAAATGCTCCTTTGAAGAACGAGACCGGTGTTCATGTCACGCACAGTGTCCAGAGAAGCGAAAGTGCTGCCTGTTTGCCTGTGGGAAGAAATGCTTGGATCTCAGCGAAGATGTATGCAGTCTGCCACAGGATTCTGGTCCCTGCTTGGCCTACCTTCCACGCTGGTGGTATAACCAAGACACCAAGCTCTGTACTGAATTCATCTATGGTGGTTGCCAAGGGAACCTTAACAACTTCCCATCTGAAGATGTCTGTACATCCATTTGCCTAAACAAACACTATACGTCTTCCTGGATACGATAAGGATGAGCTGGAAGAAGCTCCTGGTCTCGTCCTGATCTGAGGCTTTCTTCCCGTGAGCCCAGCACATGCTCTGGATTGTCTTAGACTTTGGCTGGTCCCAAACCAGACCCCAGAATTTGCTTATTCCCTTCCCCAAACCCAGGCTTCTCTTCAGATGTCATGCCCTTCGACCTTTGACCCCTTCTCAGTCTGGGACCCTATCACCACAACTCTCAGGGCTCGAATTTATTCCTATGAAGACTAGTTCCTCCTAATAAAGGATCCTGTGAATTCAAAAAAAATGCTCCTTTGTCTTGCAACTAGGAGTGTGCCTTGGTAATGATTCCTTCAGATTATTTGAGTGGAATATTTTTCATTGAACCTCATCCAGTAGCTTCACAACTCGGTGATGTCTTTGGTTCCATATACTACCACATAAGTAATGCCAAAATTGTAATTTTTTATATATCTATCCTTAATGCCTTTTAAAATTCAAATCTTAATTTATCTTATATTCTCTTTCTCCCTTTGTCCCTGTCTATCACACCCTCTGTTTATCTCTCTCTCTCCCTACCTATTTATCTACCTATGTATCTATCTATCATCAATTAATTACTCCCCATGCTGTGTGTGTGTGTGTGTGTGTACATGCCAAAGCATGCAAGTAGATGTCAGAAGTCAATTTGCAAGAGTCAGTTTTCTCTTCCATTTGGGAATGGAAATCAGTTGTCAGACATTATGGTAGGCAACCTGCCTAAAGGATCCATCTCTCTTGCAATAATGCCCTGACATTTTCAGAGGTGTTGAATAAAGTAGCCAATCCACAAAGGCCTATGTCTTTCAAATCAAGCTTTCACTGTACTGTTTCCAAGTTTGACTTATCAGTTTATGTCCCTTTGCAGAGTGATCTTCATGTGTCTTAGAAGTCAAACTTACAGAATATATACAATTGCAAACTAGCATTTCAGAAACATGACATTTCAGCTGTATAAAACATTTCTATGGTGTTTCTAGGAATTTGTGTAAATTCAAGGGTTGTGTGTTATCACATCCTATTGCTAAAATGTCCTAATGTACAAGTCACGGGAGAAGAAAATACCACCCCCATCCATGCACTTTACTAACAAATGCAAGTTGGCACCTTACTTCACATTTTTGTGAGAGGACTGGAGAGTGGTAAAGAGCACTTACTGCTCTTCCAGAGGTTCAGAGTTCAATTCCCTGTAACCATATGGTGGCACACAGCCATCTGTAATAGAATCTGATGTCCAGAAACCCAGAAGTTTTCAACTCTCTGACTGAGAGTTATACATGTACTTAATAGGTCTAAGGAAATTCAGCCTTTTCTGCCTTAAAATCTTAGTACTTGGCACAGTGTATCACACGAGGTGAACATCCAAATGTTTGTTGATTTGATGCGAATATTGTTTTGCCATAATGAATATTGACGATTTGTTTTCTAATGAGTGGTATTTATACATAAGCTTTCTATGGGTTACTGTGCCCTCCCTCCACTCAGCTTTCTGAACAGGAATTTCCAGACCACAGTGAGCCACAGCCTTCCCCACCTGGTGGAGCTCTAGGACCAAGGTGAAGACCTTTGATCTTCAAACACTGGCATCCTTCTGAAAGACACCTCAGCCTTCCCGCAGAGGAACAGAGCCATGGAACCGGACATCCACCCCACCGAGCAGTGGAGCCCCGCTGAGCAGACTCTCAACCTTGGGGTAAGGGTCTTGCCTAAAACCTTAAATTGTCGGTCCCCAAAATAAACCACAGACTTTGAACAGCATTGTTGTCTTGGTCCATGTTTTTCTCGTCACCCCGTTTCTTTTCCCAGCTCTCTGTCCAGAGAACCCCATAACCCCGCTCGTATGTAACCACCAGGAGGTTACAGGTTACTTGTTTGAACTTTAGAGAAAATATATGTCCCAAATCATGCAGTATCTCAGACCATTCTACAACTTTTTTCAACAAGGGTCTTGTAGCTCTTAGAACTTGTTAGGATGTGAACCATTTATAGAGAATGCAGATTCAAAGTTGCATGCTGAACAGGGAATGTACAAAAACTGACTCCTAAGATAATTTATATAATTTTAGTTAGGCATTTTATTAGCACCTAATACACACACACACACACACACACACACACACCTCTCACTGAGACAAATGCTTTGTGAAGGCACAGACTATGCCCATTTTGTTTGTACTATTTACTGCCTGCTTCCTAAAGCCTAGAAAATTCTTCACAAAGTCAGGATAATAATGAATATTTTCTTACTATATTATAATACTAACAAATTCCCTGATCTTGGCAAATGACATGAATGTTGTAATTGTTAGTATATCTTTTTTTTTTTTTTTTTTTTAAGATTTATTTATTAAGTACACTGTAGCTGTCTTGTCTTCAGACACTCCAGAAGAGGGCATCAGATCTCATTATGGATGGTTGTAAACCACCATGTGGTTGCTGGGATTTGAACTCAGGACCTTTGGAAGAACAGTCAGTGCTCTTACCCGCTGAGCCATCTCTCCAGCCCGTTAGTATATCTTTTAAAAATAACATTCTGTGATATAATTACTGTATATAAAACATATTACACATGTATTCGGGTATAAGTGTTCCATGTTCATGAAAATCAAGTCAAATTAATATACCCATTACCTTTACATAGTTACAGTTATGTATATGTGTGTAGTGAGATTTAATATGCATGGACTTAGAAAACTGTAAGTATAAGATATAGTATTGGCTCCCATTGGCAGCCTGTACACTAAAAGCCAGAAATTAACCACTTATTATTAAGCTAGGGAATAATTAACATTTTTTTGTTACTTTCTCCACCTTAACTTTTGCCTCATTTTAAGCTGAAATTTTGCTTAGAATCTTTGACACCAGGCTTAATGTTTCAGCTTCAATCATGGAAGTTATTAGGTTCTTAAAGTCTTTCTGTAATTTTATTTTCATAGCACTGATCTTAGAGATTATTTTTGGCAGTTTCTTCTTTATACTGTCTTGTGTCCTTTTGCTCCATGTGCAATGGACAGTGGTGTCTCACTATAATGAGGGTGAAATTGTTTTATCTTTGAATAGATTTTTATAGTACATTCTTGCTATTTAAAATATTTATTCAATGGGTGAAATGACTAAAAATATAATATACATTGGCATAAAAAATTGAAATAATTCTATTTCTTTTATTTGTCTCTAAATTTGAAAGTATAAAATTCAATCAAGGGAACTATTAAATATCTCTAAAGTATGAAGGTATCTGTGTTCAGAACGTGGCCCATGATCCTAAGTCTACCCTTAATTTTGCTAAGTCATCCTTGGTCATAACTCATAAATGAGAAAGCTTACACGACACCTACTCCTGAGAAACATAGGCAGGAAGATATTGTTTTAATATGTTTAAACTGCTGTCATAAACAATAGTAACAATTGCTATTTTTAAAGCCTTAAAAATTTAAAGGTGTTTGAGCTTCATTTAAAAATGTAGAAATAATGGTCTATCATTATCTTGCTTAGAAGATGAGTTAATGATGGTGTCAGGCTCATGATAATCACTCAGTAAATGGTCCTTAATGTATATTAACAATATCATAGTCTGATTTTATGAACTGGGAGCTCAATTGTTCTTTTCCTTCAGTTTCTATTCTCAGTGAAGTGTTCTATTTTTTAAATTAAATGTTCATTTCCAATTAAATAAACTATCTTATTTTCATAGTATTACAGAATGCAGAATACACAAATTAAAACTCCAGTAACTTCATTCCTCAGACTAAATATCTTTTCTTATATCTAAGGGAATCATGAAAGTTATTAGCTTTTTAAGTTTTTTTTATATAATTTTATTTTGATAGCGTTAATCTTAGAGAGTATTTTTGGCAGCTTGTTCCTTATACTGTCTTATATCCTCTTACTCCCATGTGCAGTAGACAGTGGTATCTCACTATAATGAGGTTGCAATTGTCTTATCTTTGAATAAATTTTTATATTATGTTCTTGCTACTTAAAGTATTTATTTATTCAGGATTCAAGGTGAAATTCTGGCTCCCCTTCACTCCATTTTACATTTATCTTTAGCATACAACATTTGCCTTTGGCTCCTTTATTTAAGGATGGTGACCAACACCTTTATTTCTTATAGAATGAGCAAAGAAACTAAAAAAACAAAGAGAGTTATTTAGTTATTTATTAAGAATGCAATGAAGTAAAAGCAACATAAATTATGTTAATTTTGAGCTCAATATTCTCTTATTTGAACAAACACAGATTCTGTTTAAATACTTTCCCTATAGACAGAAAACAAGAATGTCCTAATGGGAACATATAATACCCATGACACTAATAAATATCAGACAATTCTATCAGTACCTCAAAAATGTAATAATAAATATTATCGTATTTACATATTTACAGAAAGACCTCGAAGAAGCCAAAGGTATATAAGAAGTAAATTGCTTACTCACAGGGATACAGCTGAAAAAATTGGTCCTTTTCTGCTGAACTTGAGGTGTTACCCTGTTGGGAAGCATTCTGCTGGGAAGTATTCTGCTGGGAAGCATTCTGTGGTGTCTCATATTCAACAAATAGTCCAAATAAAACAATCATAACTACTTCCAGGCTTAAGGCCATGAGAGGGAATTTGAGCCTCATGGCTGCGGCAAAAGACAGAGTTGCAATGAGGGCTTCACAGGCTGTGTAGTGTTGATAAGAGCAGAGGACTGCTCTGTGTGTGCAATTAGGTGGCACATGTAGAGTTCAGAGCAACCCAGGGAGTTAAAATGTTCCACCCAATGGAAATGTTAAATTCTGTCATGTAATTATTTTGACTGTTGAGGAATATACTATGTAGATTGGCAGAAGCTAATGTCCCATACAATGTAGAATGTGGAAAATCAAAAGATATACCACATATGTGTTTAGATTCAATAGACACTTCAGTGTTTATTAAGTACTGAATACTCTACTAGGCTCTATAAAAGATGCAGATTTGAACAAAATATATAATGGGCTTACCCATTTCCTTGGAAAAATTGGGAATTTATTGGAGAAAGTAGAAATATGAGCAAGAGGTTGTAGGAAAACAAATAAGGGATTAAAGAATATTTACATTATATATTTAAGAAGAGTTCAAAATTCTCATTATAGTAAGTGAGTGGTGAACAGAATTGGAAATACTTAGGGATTCTATTGGACCAATATGTGTAATACTTAACAACTGTATAGGCATTGAGTTAACATAATGTGCCCTATAAAACATAAAATAAAAATTAAAGAATATAAATGTTGCTGTTATATTTAATGGTATTAAGTCTATGGTTTATTAAAGTATTTAGAGGATATACATTCTACCAAAGCATAACTTTACTTTCAATATACTTCATCTTAAGCTAAGATCACTAGCTTGCAAAGCTGAATTGGTATGGAAACTTACTGGGCTTTTTCTCTAAATCATAGATGGAATAGAAAAACACAGTATATTTAGGGTATGGCAATTTGTTAAGCAAACTTGGAAAATAGTGATTATAGAAGGGAAGAGTGGGGTGGCTGGAAATAAATATGTATTATTGATTGTGTCATCAGGGGTCATGTACACAACATTGAGGATATTGGTTGTTATCCCATTGACTACAAGGAATATATAGAACCAGTTTTGCCAGGTGATATTTTTAAATGCTTACACTGTGTCTTAGACACTTTCTCTTGCTGTGAAGGGACATCATGACCAAGGCAAACCTTATAAAAGATTTAATTGGGAACTTGTAGGAAGCAGACAGGTACAGCAACAGAACAGTAGCTGACAACTTTACATTCTAAACTGCAGGCAGAGAGAGATGCATTGAGCCTTTTCTGATCTCAAAGCTCACCACAGTGACATGCCTCCTTTAACAAGGCTTATATGAACAAGGCCACACCTCCTAATCCTTCCCAAATAATTTCACTAACTGGGGACCAAACATTTAGATATAGACCCATTGTGGGTCATTCTCATTCCAACTACCACATACTAATTTACACAAATGTCAATACATAAGATGGAAAAATGTATTAGAATGTATATTTTTACATTATAATAGAAGAGAATGAATTTAATTAGAGAAATAGCTGATCTACTATCTTGACAAATGTTATCAATGAATTGATATGTAGTCCCAAACTACCATGTGGGTGGAAGACTTTTCTCCTGACCTGGGATTTTTCTTCTAGTAGAATATCTTTGTGTTTTGAGAATATAAAGATAACAGTTGAATAAATTTAGTCTTTTAATCTAGTTTCAAAAATTTCTATGCAAAATATGGAGGAAAATGCAAATATCTTATAGATTATTTATAATCTACAACCTGCCAACTGTTTTTGTTTTGTTTTGTTTTGTTTTGTTTTGTTTTGTTTTTTACAAAGCATAGTTTGGGATGCTGGAGGATGGCTCACTGGCTAAAGCAATTGCTTTGCTCCACAATTGTTCATTCAGTCTTAAATGGAACGTCTTCATCAAATATCTCCCTTCAAAGCACATGGATCTGTGGAGATGAGAAGACAGAAAGTTTATAAGAACTGGAGGTGGTGGATGACTTCAAGAGACAACAACATCCATTTTCACCAGGACTGATGGAAATAGGAACTCACAGGCAGGAGACAGCATGTGTAAGACCTGCACAGGCTCAAAATGCCCAAAAGTCCCAGCACTGAGGAGAAGCGAGCACAGAGCTCACACCTAACCATGCAGACACCTCCAACTGAAACCTCTGAGGAAGGGAAACGTCAGACTTTTCTCCCCCAATGGTTTGTCAGTGAGTATATCAACCACACTCCAGGGCAGGCCTCATGCCCAGGAATAGTTGGCCAACCAAAAACAGACCATGCGATGGTTTCTATTTTTGTGAGTTTTTTGTTTTGTTTTTGTTTTGGCATTTTTATTTTACTTGTTTGTTGTTTCGATTTTCTTTTCCTTTTTTTCTTTACTTTTGGAGAGAAAGGGGAAAGATAAAGAAATATAGAGCCATACAGATAGATGAGATAGAACACGGAGCTGGGGTCGGATAAGGAGGTAGGGAGAATCTAAGAGGAGTTGGGGGACAGAAATGTAATCAAAATATATTGTATAATTTTTTAAATAAAGAACTTTTAAAAAAGGATACTGGAAAAACAAGCAACCAGCCAACCAAACAAATATCAAACTCACCTGTTAGCTTCTGGGGACAAGATTCTGTCTCTTTTGCATGTTGCATGGCTAATATCAATACTGTATATATTACTGTATATATATTAACAGTATAATAATGATCAGTATCATTAAGAAAAGCTGAACTGGGAAGGAACTGAAGAAGAAGGGATTAGGAGCAGTCCAAATGGTGTGACTGAGGGAAGAGGCGTAGCCCAACTTTAATTAATTCAACATTTCTGTATATGTGTATATATCTATGTTACACAGTATATACATATCCTGCTATATGACCCATAATTTAATAAATGATAAATGAAATACTGTAGCATCTTAGCAGTAAGTTGGATATTGTAGACTCTGTCATTGTTCCAACAACAAGGGCTTGTCATCACTGTTTCCTTGTCTGGAGTAAAACTGATCACTAAGCTCTAATCAGGATGCCTGGAAGGACCTGAAATCTGACTGAAGGCAAAGAGGACATGTGGGTCAGGAAACACTGACTGCCTTTTCCAAAAGTCTCTCTCTGAAGATGTAAAGAGAGCAAGCTGGAGGCCTGGGGCATTCTTCAGTGCCACATCTTCTGAAATACAGGCTAGGTTTCTTCGATCCTTTTTACTTAGTGAGGTAAAGCTGCCAAGTATCATAAGTAGCCAGGTTCCCAGCTAGGTAAAGGCTAGCCTTCACCTGCTATGTGGCTTTAGGAAAATGAGAGAATTACTTTGTCTCAATTGGTGGAAACTATAAACAGCTGCTGTTGGAAGTTTAATTTTCTTTTGCATATTCCTATCAATATATTATGTTGGAATTAGCACCATCACAGCCTTAGAACCCTCTCTTACTCTGCCCCCAGTGTCGAGAGTTTTCATTTTGAGTGATTATAAGTTTGTAGAAGAGTTGCAAAGACACTCGATAATTTCATGCCACCTTTCATTCAGTTTCTCCCACTAATCTTTAACATGGCATCATAATTACAATTGTATAATTATATAAGAACAGAATTACACTCAGATAACACTTTTAGTAAACTCTAGATTTTTTTCTAGCATCTTTTTATTCTTTTTTCTGCTCCAGAGTGAAAACCAGTTTCGCTTTTTATCAATTCTTTGAGAATTTCATACAATGTATTTTATAACATTTAACCAACCCACCTCCTACCCTAGTTAAATTCCCCCTTGATCTTCTTTTAGTTTCTCACCCCACTCACCTTTGGGCCCTCTCCTTTTTTCTTTTTTTTTTTGTGATTTATGTACTGCATGTGTTTCTGGATGTGGGGCTGTCCAGTGGCATGTGATCAGATTAGGAAGACCACAAAGAGTTGTCTGAAGCTCTTCTCATGAAGACAGTTCTGCAGTCTCTGCTTGCCTTTGATCACCCTTATATATGTAAAGAGTAAAATCCTAGACCTCCAGTAGGATGTGCCCCCCTCCTTCTAGTTGGGGCTTACTTTACATTTTCTCACAATTAGTGTAGGTTTATGGGCGTTTGGTTTGGGTGTCCCTGAGGTAAAGTGCCTTTTTCATCACATAACATTAGAAGGAACATCATAACATTTGCACGGTCCCGTTGATATTTACTCAAATTGCTTTGTTAAAGTAGAAAGCTTTGTTTTAAAAATATTCTGGCTTCATAATCTTTGTCAGAAAGGGTTATGTCTCAACAAATACATTCTTGAGTAATAACATGCCAAGAATATTCACTATCCTAAATTAAACTAAAGGATAAACGGGGAGGAAGAACTAGAGAACAAGAAGGTGGTGGAGATGGAGGGCAGGCATGGACACTTGCTTCTGGCTTCCAGAGATACCCATCTGATTAGAAGCCTGGCCGTTGGCTCATGGGAGTACTCAGCTTACGTGGAAGGGAAGTCATGTTCTGCAGAGGTGACCTTGTACAAGCTGCTTTTCAAAGATAAGGGTGGAACTGGAGGACTTCCTGGAAAACATCAGTCTTTAGTTGTTTCTAAAATTGAGTTTCATTTTTTAAACCACGTTTCTCAATGTGTCTCAGGTTGCAGAGCCTAGACTTTGGAATGGTTTAGGTATTTGATTATGTGGTTAACAGCTATATCGGCTGATACCTGCCTGGCTCTTTGATTTGGCTAGTCCATTTGATTTTGCAGTTGTGCAATGGGCTGCTGAAGGGTTACTGGAGTCTAACGACAGCTTGATTATTCCAGGGCCTAACTTCAAAAGCGAATCATTCTCATTTTAAAACTGTTGAGTTTTGTTTTTCTGGATAATTGAATTTGGTACTTTTCTATCAAGTGTTTCAGGTATTATATCACAGAAATACCAATACTTGTGTGTGACAATAGTTTGATATTCATATTTCTGGTCTCCTGCTATATATTTACATACAAATATGCTTTCACACACATATGCTTTGTTTGAAAATATAAACCTACAGCATTTTTCTATAGCCATTAATTTTGCTATTTTTTCCCAGACTGATCTTGACCCATAAGCTCTGATCATCCTGCCTCAGCCTTTTCAGTAACTCGGGTCACAGGCCTATATTATGACATCTAGCATTCCATGTATGTATGAATCAAACCCAAGGGGCATGGTAGGCAGTCACTTTCCAAGTATGCTATATCACCCATGCAAGGCTTTATGTGTTAATAAATTAGCCATACAGATTAGAATTACAGACTTACCTTTTAATTTTGAAAGATGATAAAATTATACCTTAATGTGAATGAACACTATTTTAGTAGAAAGCTGCCAAATGGGATAGGGACATAGATCAGTTGATATTGGACTTGACTATCATGTGCAAAGATATGAGTTTGAGCCCGGAGTGACTAAGCCTTACTCCATACCATCACCCTGTAATTCCAGCACACGGAAGTAGAGACAGGAAGATCAGAAGATCATTGTCATCCTCAGCTACTTACTGATTTCAAACCAGCCTGATGTGCCCAACGGGCTTTCTCAGACAAATGAGAAAACCCAAAAATGTTACTGTTTTATTCACTATAACAAGGAAACAGATCCAACCTAGCAGTGTTTCAACATATGAATAGATAATGAAATTGGTATATGAACAAAGTGGAATATTATTCAGCTCTAAAAAATGAAATAGCCAAATTTTCAGGGGAAAGGGATAGGTTTAGAATATATATTATCAAGTGAGGTTGTGCAATCTCAGAAAAATCTCCATGTGCAGGTATGAGACTATAACAATGTGTGCAAGCAAACGCACTGTGGGCAGTGTAACTTATGGAAAACAGAGGAAAGGACAACTATTAGCTGGTAAAGGACAACTGAATGCGAATGACAAACCCTTCAATTATGACAGGATAGAAAGCTAATTGTCTCGTTTTAACTGTCATGGAGTTCTTCCCCTAGTGAATTATAGACATATAAAATGTATATTTGCAAGTAAATGCATAAAATCCAATGTGAAGCTTCAGAATGGCTAACTGGATTTTGTTGAGATTCATAGATTTTTGGATCTGCTTATATTCATGGCATGATCCTTTTTTTTTTGAAAGTTTTTACGTGCACACACACACACACACACACACACACACACAAATCAACCACAAATAGCAAACAACTTTATATGTCACTGTATATTTTTATGGGAAGATTACAAATCAATGGATAAAAGTCCCATTTTGAAACTTTATGCATTCAAACCTGAAGGAAAGGCCACTTTGGACTGTCCAGTGTAGAACAGGGTTGAGAATGGTAGCTCTTGCATCTACACAGCATAGTCCAACTGCAACCTTCATGTGATAAGTGAACTTGGATAAGTCCTAGTTTCTGTCCATGGACTTTTCTTCTAATAGTTGGAGATAACATTACTTAATAAAGTCAAAATTATTTTAGCAAACACCACAATATTGGTGTAATTCAAGTCTTGACAATATAGTAGACACAGTCACTTTAATTATTAGTCTTACATTTGTCATATTTATTTACAGCCAAGACTATTCTGAAGAAATTTTAAATTTGCTTTCAGGTTGTGATCCACATTATCTGTTCTTCATTCACTTGGATTCTGTCATGGTCAGTTGAATTCTTTGACCCACAGTATACAGAATTTAAGGGGTCTCTATGCACATGTTGTAGTGACATAACAGTGCATGCTTTAGTGGAAACTTTCTTCCTGTTTTTGGCCTTTGATTGTGTGAGTTTTTTCCATAACCTTCCAAAAGATTCTACCTCTTCCTCAGAGGCAACATCCTGTCTGTAGTTAGTGACTGATGCTCTGATGCAACATCATCCTCCCTGCACCATTCTTTGACTTGCTATTTACCCACAGCATTGCTGAGAACTTCCCAGGTACTGACAGAAAGATCCATGAGCAGTTGTTTCTCCTTCTACATTTGGAGAGATGCCCAGACTCAATGCAGCACTTCTTACTATGAGAAGACTGCCAGGGATTAGAGGATCTGACATTAGAGTGTTTTTTATAAGTCAGAACCACGAGATTATATCCACACAGACATTATTTCTGGGGTAGAAAAGAAATTGCAATCATCCATCCTTTCTAGCTCTTACACTCTTTCCATTCTCTAGAATTCAAGACCATGTAAATATAGGTTTTTAGCTCTATAATGGTATCAAATATGAGTTTCATCTTGTGGAATGGAATTTAAGTTCAATTAGGAAAATACTTGGTTTCTTCCATGATGCTCATGCCAATATTACACCAGCGGGCATATCTTGAATTTGGTGGATACAGAAGGCTGGCAATGAATCTAGAAACAATTGGAGGAGGGGGTGAATATGATCAAACTACAGTGCATGAACTCACAAAGAACTGACGCAAATTAAAAATAAATTGCTTCATGGTAAATGAGAATCTAAATGCCTTTCACTCTGTGTTCTTAAACACTATTCTGAATCCAATATGTCCTTTTTTGTACACTTTGCACATAGGGAAAAGAAGATAAGCAACAGGCTTCTAAGTATAAGCAACTTGGCAATTCCTATTTATGCTTGCATTTCCTTTTGATCACTTGGGTCTCATTAGGTTGCCCAGGCTTTGAACTCTAGATGATGGTTCTGCCTTTACCTGCCCAGATCTGGGATGCCAGATGTGTATTAACATGACAGACTGCTGCTAGCTTTTCTAAGGAGACACTTTCAAACTATCACTGGATTATTATTATGGCTAAAGAAGTATTTCATTCATCATGGCTTAAGTTTGATGAAATACATCTCTTTATTTTGTTCTGATCTAATTCAGCTTCTCAATGCAGTGGTATTTGACTTTGCTTGTTTTGGCTTCAACTTCCAGCTTTAAGGATCAGGACATAACATTCCACTATGATTCCACTATGATCCATCCAGTTAGGCACTTTGGGGCCTCTGATGAACAGCTTAAATTATTGTGTTCTGATTTAGAAATAACTGCAATTGAGAAGAGAGACTCTCTACACACCCTTGTGCAGTGCCCACAGGCAGGAAGGAACATGCTAATGAACACCTTCCAAGTTATTAAAATTACATATTATTATAGATACAACTTCATTGACTTTTTTGGCATAGGTTGGATGATTAATTTAAACATACCAGTTAATTACTAAAAAAATCACTATAATAAACTGCGTTAAGCAAGCCAGCTGAATGTTTCAACACAGGGTCATTGGTCTATGACTCACTTTTCTTTCCAAAGGATATCTGGCAGATGAAAAGTAGCTATGAGAAGCAGGGATTAGTGAAGAAGAGATTGGCCAAGTACCAGATACAAGGAACAAAGGCAAAGAGGAGAGATGGAGGGAGAGAGAGGGAAGAAAAAGAAAAACAAAAGAAAAACACGATATGAAAAACAAACAAATAAACAAAATAATCAGAAAAAAGAGCCAAACAACAACATAAGAAGCACATATAGATGCAGAGACACGCGAATTCTCACACAGAGAAATCCCATAAAAAAACAGAAATTTAGAAGCCATAATATACGATCAAAAGACCTGTAAGGTAAAGGAATGCTTAGCTACAGACAAAAACACAATCATTTATTTATTTATTTATTTATTTATTTATTTATTCATCTATTTTATTTATATGAGTACACTGCAGCTGTCTTCAGACACACACCAGAAGAGGGCACCATGTGGTTTCTGGGAATTGAACTTAGGACCTCTGGAAGAGTCAGTGCTCTTAACGGCTGAGCCAACTCTCCTGACCCAAAAATACAATCTTAAAAGTCTTTTATTTGTTACTTATTAAGTACTTAATATAGTCAAGGCCGTCAGCAAGGTGTGGATATTTTTTGGCAGTCCTTTAAACTTGGTTTCTGACCTTATATTCTAAAGTTCAAATGCAAGGAAACATTTACATTCCTGTGTCTTATGATTTTATTTCAGGCAACGCTCTTTACATTTTAGGTCAGTAACAGATCTTTATCTCTTAAATAGACTCGAGTCCTTTTCATACATTCCTTGGGAACCCATTCTTGTAATTCATAGACAATTATCTGTCATTTCTATGTTTCTAAGGTCTACTATTTCTTAAAACACATTTCATAATATTATTAATAATTAATAACTTGTCCATACCTTAGAATACACAAAAACTCTGAGGTAGTAGTTCTCGAACTGTTGGTTGTAACTTCTTGGGGGCTTTTGAATGATCATTTTACAGGGGTCACATATCAGATGTCCTGCATATCAGATATTTACATTATGATTCATAACAGTAACAAAATTAAAGTTACGAAGTAGTAATGAAACAATTTTATGGTTGTGGGTAACCATAGCATGTGATACTATTGGACAGTAAAACTTTAGTATAGAAAACTGTCATAAAACTAAAGTATAGTAAAACTATAGTATAGAAAACCACTGCTGTAAGGGCAGGCATCATATTTTATTTCTTCTCATAACTTCCTAATACATCATAGCATCTGCTTTGTAGTGTGGGTTCAGCTGAAGTTTGATAACTTTGAAGCCATAGTGAGAGAAGAAAGAAAATGGAACCAAGCTTTGGAGACAACACAATACTGACATAATTATTATATCACCAGATCACAAATTGAGAATCTTTGGTTATATGTTAAAGAAGACTTTTGTTGGGTCTCACATAGTGAAAAACCTCTAATAACCAAATGGCAGAGGGAAATGTGTATACTGTGAGCAGTTGTAAAGACACTGGCCAAGAAAACATACATAAAAGGTTTCTTTGCCTAACTGTGCTCAGGGATGATTATGGATTTATGAAGTGGTCTGGGTGATTATGATATTGCTTGAAATAAGCTGTCTTCATCTTGCATTAT
Source organism: Tokudaia tokunoshimensis (assembly GCA_036184795.1). Lineage (NCBI taxonomy): Eukaryota > Metazoa > Chordata > Mammalia > Rodentia > Muridae > Tokudaia > Tokudaia tokunoshimensis. The sequence goes on along the minus strand of BTHU01000016.1, from coordinate 30,624,484 downwards.
GATTAGATTTTTATCACTACGTCAAAATTTATCAGTGGGTGAGGAACCTTAATTGGAGAGCTTCAATCTAACTCTTTTCAGACATGAGCTAGCCTGCCCCCTTTACATCCACCAAATCAATCATTTATAGTTCAGCTATGAGGACCACACAGTGTCCATTAATGAAGGAAAGCTAAGCTGTTCGACCCGAGTATATATTCCTTTGGTCAGGAAATTCAGGTATTAAAAAAGCTGATCAAGGTATGTTTCTTTAATTTTCTGACCACCAAACTTCTGTGAAACAACGATAACTAGGAAGAGTTTATAAACAACAACAACAGCAACAAAAAAGAAGACGCTAACTCTTTGGGACTGGATATATTGTTGGCATTACACTGCCATGATTCTGAAAATTTAAAAAAGCCTTTAAGTAACACTTTCCTGATTTTCGTTTTCAATTCTGAAGCTCATTCACTCAGACATTCTGGAAAGGAAGCGCTTACTTCTCTATCCACCTCCCTGGACTTTCAAACTCCTGATATATTTCCTTTTCTCTCTTCTTAGTTCTCTGTTGTGTAAACAGACATTGACTCCGGCAACCCTCTCGTATGGCGAAAACAAACTATAACTTCATATTTTACAGGGATAAATATACAAGAACTTCTCGTGGCATCCTACACAGTGGTGGTTGAGAGAGGGGTGGAGAGATGCTATGCAGAGGAACATTTACTTTGACAGAATAAAGCCTCGTGACACCGCCCCCACGAGGCGGCAGGAGGCGGTTATCTTCGTCTGCAGAGGGGAGGGGCAGCAAGAGCCCTCTCTGGCTCCTTCCTGACAGCATGAAGACCTGTGCTGTGGAGCCACCGTAAATATTAGGGCGGGCTGGGAGAGTGGGCGTGACCAGGGTGGAGAAAATGAGTGAAGCTAGTGCAGAGAAAGATGTATGAGGTTAGGAGCTGTCAGCAGATCCAGGAACAACTGTTAGTTCACTTTTCCTAACAAGAAACCACTAGAGATTTCCCTTTACCTTAAAAAAAAGAAATTGTCCTGTGTATATGATTTCTATTGAGTCACTGAGGAAGCTTGAAGACATTTCAAAGTCTGACTTTTCTGCAGTCAAATGAAAAATGTCAGTCTTTTATTTGGTGGGTGCGTACTTACAGGACTACATCAATTAGAGCTAGGGTCATTATTACCTCTTCCAAACGTCCTGTCATTGACTTCCAGAGTAGAAAATGTGAAGTTATATTGATCAAACACCAATGCATGTAGTCAGCATTGTTGGAGTTCAAGAAAACAGCTTTTGAAACATGTGAAGCATGAGGTGCTAGATGAAAGGGGACGAAACTTGAATACACCCTGCAGTTCTTCAGGGTGGCAGCCGAGCAGCGATTACTGAATTTGTTAAGCCGACTTTTAGTTTAGTGTGAGGGGAAAGCTGAAGCAGAGTCAGTGCCGTGAAGCAGATTATAGAGCCATCAAAGAGTGAAGAATTAAGAGAATCTTAGTGGACAGGTTTTAAGTTTGTGATAAAGTGTAGACAATATTAAGGCTGTCTTTACATCGTTGTTTGAACATTGTTTCCATCTTCCAGGACAAGGAAAGCAAACACCATGGCCCTCACACTTTAGAAGAAGCATGCCCTCTTGACCTTAAAACATCAGAAGAAAGGACAAGGTATTGTTCTATTTATATGTAGTAAGGATAGAATGGTGGCCAATTTCTCACCTAAGTATGAGTGCAAGTATCAAGAATAAGATAGAAAATGAGAGAATGTGTAAGGTATTTTTCCTTGAACATATTTTCAGCAAAGGTGTCCTTCCTTGGACTCAGCAAAGATGATGGCACTTTGGATTGGCAACAGTATGGGAGTGGAATGTGTGACCCCCTGGTCTACTGGACTTTGGAATTGTGGATCATATGATACAGACATGCCGAGTGTGTCTTTGAATGAGGATGCTGTTAATTTATTTTCCTTATGTTAAGGAGGAACATGCCTTCAGCACTTGATTCTTTTCTAGATTATACTGTTTTCTTCCCCAATGTGACACAATGAAGAATAAAAGAAAGGTTTCAAATGATTTGGAAATTTACTTTCAACCAAATCATACATTTTTATGGAACTATCTGATAGGGTTAACCAAATTTAAGTACTGCAATTGATAATAAAAAATACCCCTATCAAACATGTATGGTTGTTTACATTCTACTAAATGTATTAGGAGTTTTACAAAATTATGTCTTTGACTTTTCAAAGTAAAGCTATAGAAATTCACATTTCGTCTAAGAGAACACTGAGGTTCTGGTGGATTTCCTGAGCTTGATTGTTTCCAAAGACTGTATCTTAATAATAAACTACAGATAGGAAGTACAAGTCATAAAAAGTTGACTCAGGAATGCATTCAGCTTTAAGATATGTCCTATTTATTTTCTGAGGAATTAAATAGTCTTGGGTAGTCAATAGAGAAATACAAGGTTTTAAAGACATTGTCTAGAATCTAGACTCTAGATTATAATATGCTTTAGAACTTATCTGGTAAGAAAGGAAAGGCCTGTTCTACTTACTCATGTTAATAGTTTAGATAGGAACCAGATAATAAACAACTGGTAGTGAAATTTGAGCCTTTTGGTGTGAAAAATACCATTTCAGGACAGATTTGATTGGGACTGACTTCAAGGTGCAGAATATGTCCAGAGACGGTTGTGATGTGTAGTCAGTCATCTCTCTCCACCTTCTTTCTTGACACAGATAAGGCAGATATTTCAACTGTCAAATCAACCATTCTAATGGTGAGTATTTTATCCCACCCATCACTTTAGTGTTGCCAAGAATAAAAAGTTACCCTTAGCACATATACCTGTGCTTAGAAAGCTGAGAAATTGTTCTGTGAATATCAATGAAGCTCTTTTTGCAATGCTATTACAGAAACAATAGTATCAATTATATGTAAATGAATGTTTTACATACGTAAATAGATAGTATAACTTATTCTCATGTTTTTGTTATGTCCACAGTAAAACTGTGTCTATTGGGAAAATGAAAACGAGTTAATGATGCTTATCATTTAATATATGAGATTACATGAAAAGTATTAAAATAAAAATGCAGGGGCTTCATGAATCTGGATTAATGACTTGCTCTTTCAAAAGTGAAACTTTTTTTTTTGTGGTTTTTAATGGATGTACAAGGGATTTGAAGTCATTACTGCTGAGTAATGACAGGGAAAATGAGTATTTCCTCTACTGAGTTGCTTTTAGTTTTATCCTAAGGACCCACAGGGTATTACCCAATTTAAAGGGAGTAATATGGGGAAGAACAGGAAGGTCATTTAAAATACAATAAATATTAAACAGCCTTTGTACTAAGTCATGGCTTGGCCAGAACTGAGTTGAGAAAGCCTTTAATTCACTATAGTTTTGCTTGTCTATACTAGAACTTTTGACAAAAATACAAGGATGAGAAAAAAAATATAAATACAATTTCTAATTTCTCTCTTATAGAAATAACCTCTTCTAAGGTGTTTGGTAATTTGTGTCTGCATAATCCCAGCTCTGAAATCTTGACTAAATTCTAGTCCAGATAAAGAAATAGTTCTTGCTTTCATTGAGAATAACAAGATGAGCTGTGGGACACAGTGAAAAGTGAACCCTACCCTCTCTCTCAGAGTCAGATGGATGATCTATTTTTTTCACATTCCTTTTGGCTAAAGAAACGGCAATGAATGTTTGCAGGAAGGTGCTAGGAATTCCCGAGTCTCTGCATATACCAGTCCAAGGGCAAGCTACAAGTTTTCAGTTTATGATCCTTTTAGAGACATGGTGGCTTCATTGTGATTCTATTTGCACTGTATAGTGATTCTGTAACTGTTACACTGTTAGTGAACTCTGACTGTTACAGGTGCTTGGCAAACTCAAATCACCCAATTCCCTCCCTCCTGAGTTCCTGCACTATTTACTTCAGTGGAGATGTTTGTTTGTTTTGATAGCATCCAGCCATGGCTTGGTTCCAGATGATGCTCTTTGTCCTTGCATTGCTGCTGCAATCACCACTCACAGAAGGAAAGGTAAATCTAAAGTGGAAACACCCTCTCCCAGCAGCCTGACAGTTTTGGAAAAATGCCAGGCTACTGTAAGAACAGAAGAATCCAGAGTATCTTGGTAGGTGGGAAAAAATGTCACGGGTGGCTCAGAGCACTTCCTAGGGAAATAGAGATAAGGGACTAAGGCAATTTGCTCCATCACTCATGGTTGTGATAGCCAAGTGACCACTGGGCACTTGAAAAGACAAAATGTATTTCAAATAGAAGGGTAACAGGCACCAACGACATAGCAGAAGTTTGACAACAAACCTCACAAGTATCTCTCTGTTAAACAGTGAGATAAGAGTATTTTTTTTTTACATTGGCCTTAATTGTTCTTTTTTATTGTTATTATTTTTAATTGAAAAAGGAAGTAAAAACATTGTATAATAAAATTGAAGATTTACGTGAAAAATATATCTGACAAAATTAAAGAAATATATAGAAAAACACATTAAAATTGACAATTTTCATGGAAAATTAAAGAGTAAAATGGTAGACATAAAAAACATTGCTAAATTAATTGAAAAAGGAAGTAGAAACATTTTATGATAGAATTGAAGATTTACGTGGAAAATATTTCTGATAAAATTGTAGAAAGATATAGAAAAACACATTAAAATTGACTATTTCATGGAAAATTGTACAGATAAAATGGTAGGCATAAAAATATTTCTAAGTTGATTGAAATTGGAATTGTAAACATTTTCTGATAAAATTGAAGATTTACATAGAAAATATTTCTGATAAAATTGAAGAAATATATAGAAAAACATGTTAAAATTGAAGATTATCTTGGAAAATTATACAGATAAGATGGTAGGCCTAAAAATATTTCTTTCTAAGTTGATTGAGAGTGAAATTATAAATATTTTCTGATGAAATTGAAGATCTATAAGGAAAATATTTCTGATAAAATTCAAGAAATATATTAAAAAATGTTAAAATTGCCTATTTCATGGAAAATTATACAGATAAAATGGTAGGCATAAAAATATTTCAAAGTTGATTGAAAGTGGAATTATGAATATTTTCTTATAAAATTGAAGATTTACATGGAAATCCATTTCTGATAAAATTGAATATATAGAAAAACATTAAAATTGAAGATTATCATAGAAAATAATACACATAAAATAGTAGACACAAAAAAAATTACTAAATTAATTGAAAGGAATTATGCACATTTTCTGATAAAATTGAAAATTTACATGAAAATATTTCTGTTAGTCTATGACTTTTTTTTTTTTTTTTTTTTTTTTGAGTTGGTGAAGAGTTTCTTTTTTTTTTTTTATTTTATTTTATTTTTTTTTTTTTATTTTATTTTTTTAATTTACATTCCAAATCACTTCCCCTTTCCCGTTTCCTCCCTCCCCGAAAGTCCCATAAGCCCCCTTCCCTCCCTCTTTTCTCCGTTCAACCCCCTCTCATTACTCTGTCCTGGCGTTCCCCTACATCCAGTCTTTCCAGGACCAGGGGTCTCTCCTTCCATCTTTTTAGAAATCTATTGATATGCTGATTGTGTCTAGGGTATTCTGAGATTCTGGGTCAATATCCCCTTATCAGTGACTTCATACCATGTGTGATCTTTTGTGATTGGGTTACCTCACTAAGGATGATATTTTCAAGTTCTGACCATTTGCCTAGGAATTTCGTGAATTCATTGTTTTTAATTGCAGAGTAGTATTCCATTGTGTAAATATACCACATCTTCTGAGTCCATTCCTCCGTTGAGGGACATCTGGGTTCTTTCCAGCTTCTGGCTATTATAAATAAGGCTGCTATGAATATAGTGGAGCATGTGTCCTTATTGCATGCAGGTAAAGTCTCTGGGTATATGCCCAGGAGTGGTATAGCCGGATCCTCCGGAAGTGTCATGCCCAGTTTTCTGAGGAGCCGCCAGACTGCTTTCCAGAGTGGTTGTACCAGCCTGCAATTCCACCAGCAGTGGAGGAGTGTTCCTCTTTCTCCACATCCTCGCCAACAACTGCTGTCTCCTGTGTTTTTGATCTTAGCCATCCTGACTGGTGTGAGATGGAATCTCAGGGTTGTTTTGATTTGCATTTCCCTAATGACTAAGGATGATGAACATCTCTTTAGGTGCTTCTCAGCCATTAGATATTCTTCAGGTGAGAACTCTTTGTGTAGCTCTGTACCCCATTTTTTAATAGGGTTACTAGCCTCTCTGGAGTTTAACTTCTTGAGTTCTTTGTATATCTTGGATATTAGCCCTCTGTCGGATGTAAGGTTGGTAAAGATCATTTCCCAGTTAGTTGGTTGCCGCTTTGTCTTTTTGACAGTGTCTTTTGCCTTGCAAAAACTTTGTAATTTAATGAGGTCCCATTTGTCTATTCTTGATCTTAGAGTATAAGCTATTGGAGTTCTGTTCAGGAAATTCTCCCCTGTGCCCATATGTTCAAGGTTCTTCCCTAGTTTCCCTTCTATTAGTTTCAGTGTGTCTGGTTTTATGTGGAGATCTTTGATCCACTTAGAATTGAGCTTAGTGCAAGGAGATAAGGATGGGTCAATTTGCATTCTTCTGCATGTTGACCTCCAGCTGAGCCAGCACCATTTGTTGAAAAGGCTATCTTTTTTCCACTGGATGGTTTTAGCTTCTTTGTCAAAGATCAAGTGACCATAGGAGTGTGGATTCATTTCTGGGTCTTCAATTCTGTTCCATTGATCTACATGTCTGTTACTGTACCAATACCATGCAGTTTTTAACACTATTGCTCTGTAGTACAGCTTGAGGTCCGGGATACTGATTCCCCCAGAGGTTCTTTTACTCTTGAGAATAGTTTTAGCTATTCTGGGTTTTCTGTTATTCCAGATGAATTTTTGAATTGCTCTTTCTAACTCTATGAAGAATTGAGTTGGGATTTTGATGGGGATTGCATTGAATCTGTGTATTACTTTTGGTAAGATGCTCATTTTTACTATATTAATCCTGCCAATCCATGAGCATGGCAGATTTTTCCATCTTCCGAGGTCTTCTTCAATTTCTTTCTTCAGAGACTTGAAGTTCTTGTCATACAGATCTTTCACTTGTTTGGTTAGCGTCACGCCAAGATACTTAATATGGTTTGTGGCTATCGTAAAGGGTATTATTTCTCTTACTTCTTTCTCAGCCTGCTTATCCTTTGAGTATAGGAAGGCTTCTGACTTGCTTGAGTTGATTTTATATCCGGCCACTTTGCTGAAGTCGTTTATCAGCTGTAGGAGTTCTCTGGTGGAGTTCTTTGGGTCGCTTATGTATACTATCATATCGTCTGCAAATAGTGATAGTTTGACTTCTTCCTTTCCAATTTGTATCCCTTTGACCTCTTTTTCTTGTCTAATTGCTCTAGCTAGAACTTCAAGTACTATATTGAAAAGATATGGAGAGAGAGGGCAGCCTTGTCTAGTCCCTGATTTTAGTGGGATTGCTTCAAGTTTCTCTCCGTTTAGATTGATGCTGGCTACTGGTTTGCTGTAAATTGCTTTTACTATGTTTAGATATGGGCCTTGAATTCCTGATCTTTCCAAGACCTTTAGCATGAAAGGATGCTGAATTTTGTCAAATGCTTTCTCAGCATCTAATGAGATGACCATGTGGTTTTTTTCTTTGAGATTGTTTATGTAGTGGATTACATTGATGGATTTCCTTATATTGAACCATCCCTGCATCCCTGGAATGAAGCCTACTTGATCGTGGTGAATGATCGTTTTGATGTGTTCTTGGATTCGGTTGGCAAGAATTTTATTGAGTATTTTTGCATCGATATTCATAAGAGAGATTGGCCTGAGATTCTCTTTCTTTGTCGGATCTTTGTGTGCTTTTGGTATTAGTGTAATTGTGGCTTCATAGAACGAGTTGGGTAGTGTTCCTTCTGTTTCTATTTTGTGGAACAGTTTGAAGAGTATTGGTGTTAGGTCTTCTTTGAAGGTCTGATAGAATTCTGCACTAAAACCATCTGGACCTGTGCTCTTTTTGGTTGGAAGACTTCCAATGACAACTTCTATTTCTTCAGGGGTTATAGGACGGTTTAGATGGTCTATTTGATCCTGATTTAATTTTGGTACTTGGTATCTGTCAAGGAAATTGTCCATTTCCTCAAGATTTTCTAGTTGTGTTGAATACAGGTTTTTGTAGTAGGATCTGATGATTTTTTGAATTTCCTCAGTTTCTGTTGTTATCTCTCCCTTTTCGTTTCTGATTTTATTAATTTGGATACTATCTCTGTGCCCTCTGGTTAGTCTGGCTAAGGGCTTATCTATCTTGTTGATTTTCTCAAAGAACCAACTCCTCGTTTTGTTGATTCTTTGTATGGTTTTATTTGTTTCTACTTGATTGATTTCAGCCCTGAGTTTGATGATTTCCTGCCTTCTACTCCTCTTTGGTGTATTTGCTTCTTTTTGTTCCAGGGCTTTCAGGTGTGCCATTAAGCTGTTAGTGTATGCTGTCTCCCGTTTCTTTTTGGCGGCACTCAGGGCTATGAATTTTCCTCTTAGCACTGCTTTCATTGTGTCCCATAAGTTAGGGTATGTTGTGCCTTCATTTTCATTAACTTTCAAAAAGTCTTTGATTTCTTTCTTTATTTCCACCTTGACCAAGTTATCATTGAGTAGAGCATTGTTCAGCCTCCATGTGTACGTGGGTTTTCTTTTGTTTTTGTTGCCATTGAAGACCACCCTTATTCCATAGTGATCTGATAGGAGGCATGGGATTATTTCTATCTTCTTGTATCTGTTGAGGTCTGATTTGTGACCAATTATATGGTCAATTTTGGAGAAGGTACCATGAGGAGCTGAGAAGAAGGTGTATTCTTTAGCTCTAGGATGAAATGTTCTATATATATCAGTTAGTTCCATTTGGTCCAAGGCTTCAATTAGATTCACTGTGTCCCTGTTTAGTTTCTGCTTTCCTGAACGATCCATTTCAGAGAGCGGGGTGTTGAAGTCACCCACTATTATTGTGTGCGGTGCGATGTGTGCTTTGAGTTTTAGTAAAGTTTCTTTTACGAATGAGGGTGCCCTTGCATTTGGAGCATAGATATTCAGGATTGAGAGTTCTTGATGGTGGATTTTTCCCTTGATCAGTATGTAGTGTCCTTCTGTGTCTTTTTTGATGACTTTGGGTTGAAAATCAATTTTATCCGATATTAGGATGGCTACTCCACCTCGTTTCTTGGGGCCATTTGCTTGTAAAATTGTTTTCCAGCCTTTTACTCTGAGGTAGTGTTTGTCTTTGACACTGAGGTGCGTTTCCTGCATGCAGCAAAAAGCTGGGTCCTGTTTACGTATCCAGTCTGCTAGTCTATGTCTTTTAATTGGGGAGTTGAGACCATTGATATTAAGAGAGATTAAGGCATAGTGATTATTGCCATCTGCCATTCTTGACGCTATCTTTATGTTTGAGTGGTTATCTACTTTTGGGTTTGATTCAAGAAGGTTATTATCTCATTTTTTCCAGGGTGTTGTTTCTCTCCCTGTATTGGAGGTTTCCACCTATTATCCGTTGCAGGGCTGGATTTGTGGAAAGATATTGTGAAAATTTGGTTTTATCATGGAATATCTTGGTCTCTCCATCTATGGTGATTGAGAGTTTTGCTGGGTATAGTAGTCTAGGCTGGCATTTGTGCTGTCTTAGTGTCTGCATGAGATCTGCCCAGGATCTTCTGGCTTTCATAGTCTCTGGTGAGAAGTCTGATGTGATTCGGATAGGTCTTCCTTTGTATGTTACTTGGCCCTTTTCTCTTACTGCATTTAGTATTCTTTCTTTGTTTAGAACATTCGGTGTTTTGATTATTATGTGACGGGAGGTATTTCTGTTCTGGTCCAGTCTGTTTGGAGTTCTGTAGGCTTCTTGTATGTTCATCGGCATCTCTCTCTTTAAGTTAGGGAAGTTTTCCTCCATAATTTTGTTGAAGATGTTTACTGGCCCTTTAAGTTGCAAATCTTCACTCTCATCTATACCTATAATCCTTAGGTTTGGTCTTCTCATTGTGTCCTGGATTTCCTGGATGTTTTGGGTTACGCGTTTTTTGCATTTTGCATTTTCTTTGACTGTTGAGTCGATGCTTTCTATGGAATCTTCAGCACCTGAGATTCTTTCTTCCATCTCTTGTATTCTATTGTTGATGTTTGCATCTATGACTCCTGATTTCTTCCCAAGGTTTTCTATCTCCAAAGTTGTCTCCCTTTGTGATTTCTTAGTTGTTTCTACTTCCTTTTTTAGTTCCTGGATGGATTTGCTGAGATCCTTCACTTGTTTGTTTGTATTTTCCTGTATTTCTTTAAGGTATTTTTGCATTACCTCTTTCAGGATTTCTTCCTGATGACCCACGTTCTCCTGCATTTCTCTGAGCGATTTTTGTGTTTCCTCCTCATGGGATTCCATCTGTTGATCCATCGTCTCCTGCATTTCTTTAAGCAGTTCTCGTGTTTCCTTTGTAAGGGCATCTAACCGTTGATTCATTTCTTTAAGCAATTTTTGTGTTGCCTCCTTATGGGCATCCGTCTGTTGACCCATATTCTTCTGCATTTCTTTATGCAAATTTTGTGATTCCTTTGTGAGTGCATCTACCCGTTGATTCATCTCGTTAAGTGATTTTTGTGTTGTCTCCTTGTGCGCCTCCATCTTTTGATCCATGTTCTCCCGCATTTCTCTAAGCGATTTTTGTGTTTCCTTTGTAAGGGCTTCTAACCGTTGATTCATGGTCTCCTGTAACTCTTTATGAGATTTATTTGTGTCCTTCTTGTGATCCTCTAATAGCATCATGAGAAGTGATTTTAAATCCAGATCTTGTCTTTCGGGTGTGGTGGGGTATCCAGGACTTGCTGCTGTTGGAGAGTTGGGTTCGGATGGTCCCACATTACTTTGATTACTGTTAGTAACATTCCTACGTTTGCCTTTTGCCATCTGGATACCTCTGGTGTTAGTTGGTCCTGCTGCCACTGGCTGTTGGTTGGACCTCCTGTGAGCTTGCAAAGCTATTTCTGCCCCCCCTGGATTACCAGGATTCCCCTGGCACCGATTTCTGGGGCCTGCCTGCTCCTGAGTGACTTTGGAGCCCTAATGTGCTTTGCCCCAAGTGATCTTATATTGGGGAGGCCTTGCACATCTAAAGGCTCAGCCTAGTGGATTCCTGGAGCAGAGGTCGCCAAAGGGAGGCTGGCAGGCTCCTGCCCTGTGCAGGGGTGTGTGATCTCTCCTGGGGGGGGGGAGGGGGCGTCCCTCTGCCAGGCAGAAGTCCCACAGCAGATCTGGCGCGCTGGTCACTGCAGATCAGCCCAGCACCTGGGAGCAGGTTACACACAAGCTGCCTGAACCCGAAGCGATATTATGCCTGTCTGTCTCTGAGCCTGGTGGTCCCAACTACCTGGTCACTGGAGCAAAGATGGCGGAGGGCACTCTCCGTGGCGCTGCTCACCCTGTGGTCACGATGGCCCGCCGATCTGGCACCCAGACGACCACAGCGCCAACCCGCCCTCGGGCACAGAAGGAAGCCCCAACAGGCCGTGTCCCAAGTGATGTTATATTGGGGGGAGAGCCTGGGTACCGGTCTCTCCAGCGCAGTCCGCGGGAACAGAGGTCGCGGAAGGGAAGCTGGCAGGCTCCCTCCCTGCGCGGGGTCCCTCCACCAGGCAGAAGGTCCCACCGCGGAACTGGCGTGCTGGTTACTGCAGATCAGCCCAGCACCTGGGAGCAGGTTACACACAAGCTGCCTGAAACCGAAGCGATATTATGCCTGTCTGTCTCTGAGCCTGGCGGTCCCAACTACCTGGTCACTGGAGCAAAGATGGCGGAGGGCAGTCTCCGTGGCGCCGCTCACCCTGTGGTCACGATGGCCGCCGATCTGGCACCCAGACGACCACAGCGCCAACCCGCCCTCGGGCACAGACGGAAGCCCCAACAGGCCGTGTCCCAAGTGATGTTATATCGGGGGGAGAGCCTGGGTACCGGTCTCTCCAGCGCAGTCCGCGGGAACAGAGGTCGCGGAAGGGAAGCTGGCGGGCTCCCTCCCTGCGCGGGGTCCAGTCTATGACTTTTTATTGGGAATTGAGTCCATTGTTAAGAGATATTAAGGAACAGTGACTGCTGCTTCCTCTTATTTTTGATGGTATTTTTATATTTGTGTGGTTATCTTCTTTGTGTAATAACATTATCATACATCTATAGTTTTTTCCTGATCTTTAAATTGCTTTTCAGATTATTAAAGTAGTAAAAAGTGAAGGTACCGAAAATCCTATGACTAACACTTGCTTGATAAGAAGATTATAACAAATCCTTATTCAAGAGCATGAGTGCAAAAATGCTCAAAATATAAACATTAAAACAAATATTTAAATTGTCATATTTTATATATTGTGAACATATAAGTTATTGGAATTACTTTTTCTGTTTAAATAGGTTGTTATTAGGTCTGTTTATAATCATGAAAATTAAAACAAATAAGAAATTAAATTTTTTTTTAATTTTATTTTATTTTATTTTTTTAATTTACATTCCAAATCACTTCCCCTTTCCCGTTTCCTCCCTCCCCGAAAGTCCCATAAGCCCCCTTCCCTCCCTCTTTTCTCCGTTCAAACCCCTCTCATTACTCTGTCCTGGCGTTCCCCTACATCCAGTCTTTCCAGGACCAGGGGTCTCTCCTTCCATCTTTTTAGAAATCTATTGATATGCTGATTGTGTCTAGGGTATTCTGAGATTCTGGGTCAATATCCCCTTATCAGTGACTTCATACCATGTGTGATCTTTTGTGATTGGGTTACCTCATATCGATGCAAAAATACTCAATAAAATTCTTGCCAACCGAATCCAAGAACACATCAAAACGATCATTCACCACGATCAAGTAGGCTTCATCCCAGGGATGCAGGGATGGTTCAATATAAGGAAATCCATCAATGTAATCCACTACATAAACAATCTCAAAGAAAAAAACCACATGGTCATCTCATTAGATGCTGAGAAAGCATTTGACAAAATTCGGCATCCTTTCATGCTAAAGGTCTTGGAAAGATCAGGAATTCAAGGCCCATATCTAAACATAGTAAAAGCAATTTACAGCAAACCAGTAGCCAGCATCAATCTAAACGGAGAGAAACTTGAAGCAATCCCACTAAAATCAGGGACTAGACAAGGCTGCCCTCTCTCTCCATATCTTTTCAATATAGTACTTGAAGTTCTAGCTAGAGCAATTAGACAACAAAAAGAGGTCAAAGGGATACAAATTGGAAAGGAAGAAGTCAAACTATCACTATTTGCAGACGATATGATAGTATACTTAAGCGACCCAAAGAACTCCACCAGAGAACTCCTACAGCTGATAAACGACTTCAGCAAAGTGGCCGGATATAAAATCAACTCAAGCAAGTCAGAAGCCTTCCTATACTCAAAGGATAAGCAGGCTGAGAAAGAAGTAAGAGAAATAATACCCTTTACGATAGCCACAAACCATATTAAGTATCTTGGCGTGACGCTAACCAAACAAGTGAAAGATCTGTATGACAAGAACTTCAAGTCTCTGAAGAAAGAAATTGAAGAAGACCTCAGAAGATGGAAAAATCTGCCATGCTCATGGATTGGCAGGATTAATATAGTAAAAATGAGCATCTTACCAAAAGTAATACACAGATTCAATGCAATCCCCATCAAAATCCCAACTCAATTCTTCATAGAGTTAGAAAGAGCAATTCAAAAATTCATCTGGAATAACAGAAAACCCAGAATAGCTAAAACTATTCTCAAGAGTAAAAGAACCTCTGGGGGAATCAGTATCCCGGACCTCAAGCTGTACTACAGAGCAATAGTGTTAAAAACTGCATGGTATTGGTACAGTAACAGACATGTAGATCAATGGAACAGAATTGAAGACCCAGAAATGAATCCACACTCCTATGGTCACTTGATCTTTGACAAAGGAGCTAAAACCATCCAGTGGAAAAAAGATAGCCTTTTCAACAAATGGTGCTGGCTCAGCTGGAGGTCAACATGCAGAAGAATGCAAATTGACCCATCCTTATCTCCTTGCACTAAGCTCAATTCTAAGTGGATCAAAGATCTCCACATAAAACCAGACACACTGAAACTAATAGAAGGGAAAGTAGGGAAGAACCTTGAACATATGGGCACAGGGGAGAATTTCCTGAACAGAACTCCAATAGCTTATACTCTAAGATCAAGAATAGACAAATGGGACCTCATTAAATTACAAAGTTTTTGCAAGGCAAAAGACACCGTCAAAAAGACAAAGCGGCAACCAACTAACTGGGAAATGATCTTTACCAACCTTACATCCGACAGAGGGCTAATATCCAAGATATACAAAGAACTCAAGAAGTTAAACTCCAGAGAGGCAAGTAACCCTATTAAAAAATGGGGTACAGAGCTACACAAAGAGTTCTCACCTGAAGAATATCTAATGGCTGAGAAGCACCTAAAGAGATGTTCATCATCCTTAGTCATTAGGGAAATGCAAATCAAAACAACCCTGAGATTCCATCTCACACCAGTCAGGATGGCTAAGATCAAAAACACAGGAGACAGCAGTTGTTGGCGAGGATGTGGAGAAAGAGGAACACTCCTCCACTGCTGGTGGAATTGCAGGCTGGTACAACCACTCTGGAAAGCAGTCTGGCGGCTCCTCAGAAAACTGGGCATGACACTTCCGGAGGATCCGGCTATACCACTCCTGGGCATATACCCAGAGACTTTACCTGCATGCAATAAGGACACATGCTCCACTATATTCATAGCAGCCTTATTTATAATAGCCAGAAGCTGGAAAGAACCCAGATGTCCCTCAACGGAGGAATGGATTCAGAAGATGTGGTATATTTACACAATGGAATACTACTCTGCAATTAAAAACAATGAATTCACGAAATTCCTAGGCAAATGGTCAGAACTTGATAAGAGTATTTTTATGTAATTGGCCAAATAATGTATTAAGTTCAGAGCACTCTTGGTAAGAATTACCAAAGACTTGTTACCTTCACACAGGTAGAAATGCATTTCCTTTGACTGTACAGGCTAGAAGCCTCTAATTAAAATCTCTCTGGAGGGACTCTGGAAGGGACTCATTCCATCCTCTTTATGGCGACTTCTGCCAATTGTTCTCCTGTGCCAGGAGACTGTGTCACCACAACTTCCTCTTGCTTGCCAACACAATCTCCTCTCTATTTCTCCTGAAATCACTTAGTCTGAGACTCAGGTTCCACTTTGATACTTTAGGCTAATTTTGTGTCAAGATCCTCAAATTGATTACTTCTCTAAAGCCTTTTTCTTCTCCAATAAGACTATATTTACTTGTCCTTAGTATCAGAATATGGATATGTCTAGGGGGTAATCACTCAACTGATTACAAATAAATATATTGCAGAAATTAACTTCTTACACATTTCAGTAGGGCCATCTCCAGTTAGCATGTCATCTCAAAATTATATTTTAAAATAGATAGCATGTTATATGGATTTAAAGAGCTAATTAATTATGGATCTTCTGCCCAAAGTGCATTTTCTATGTTATCTTATCCCGTTTCTATGTGATTGCTACAGAAATTTAAGAATGTATAATCTCAACTTTGCATTTTCTTCTCCTCTATCACTATATTTATCTCTTGTAGTTCGTGTAGATACTGTATACAAACAATGGAGATGATTTCTAAATTGGAAAAAATTCATATTCTAAGGTCTTTCTACTGTTTTATCAATGATCATGAAATTAACATGTGAAATATTGTTACTGTGTGGAAATCTTTACTTCAGACTCTCTACTTCACATATGCCTTTATGTTTTAATGTTCCCAGGACAAGACTGGTTACCCTTGAGTGTGTGTAGTCCTCACACATGAAGTTCACTTCTTAGCCCGGAAGCCTGTGCTATGGTCGTTGTTGTCTGTTCTCACACTCTGCTCTTCCTGTTAACATTCAACATTCGCTAGAACTCAAGACTCTTAAGTTGTTCAGACCTCATTTGGCATTCATGGCTTTAATCAGTCCATCAAAAGAGTCCATTTCTTACACTGGAGAGAATGTTGTTCCTACCCTCCAGGGGCTTTAGTAGAACAGTTTTGAATCTTTTCTCCCTTGATTGATTTTTTTTCTCTCCTAGACCTTCACAATTCTCTTTTCACTTCCTTACCCAACTCTTGACCTTCATTCATAAAATTATTACAAAATGAGATTGGATTTGAGCATCATCAAATGCATACTGATTACCTCACTCAGCATAACTCTATGTGCTTCTCAGAAGTTCAGTGGACATTGTCCGTCTTTTAAAATCCCAACCCAGAATCATCTTTTGTGAATTCTTCTTTATCCTCAATAAATTGATCTCTCGTCATAAACTCCACCCATCGGAGCTATACTTTTTAATGCAATATGAACTGTTAGGATAGATCCTGCTTTTTGTTTATTTTAGAGTTGGTACATATTTTACGTCCTGACACCTCCAATAAAAGCTCTATTGATACTCATCTAAAAATAAAAAAATACTCCTATAAGTAACATTTTCATGTACAAAACAATGGCATAATAATCAGAAAATAGTTTATCTTATGAAACCAACAATTTTGTGCTTTGAAATTACTTTAAGTGACATTTCGAAGATAATGGAAGCAACATAGGAATGGCTGATAATTCAGGGGTGGGTCAGTGCTGGTACTTGACTTGTGCATCCATTATAATTTAGGAACATGCAACTGTGCTCAATCTGTTGGTTCAAGGCATTACCTAATAGTCTCTGTTCTTAGGATCACAAAGCAGGAGGTAGGCACAGAGAGCCAAAAATGGCAATGATTTGTGGTCAGAAATATGAGGACAAGAACATGAGAGTCTTGAGGGAATTCTGGATTGTAGGGGAGGGGTAGATAACAATCCCAAAGTATCAGAAAACCTACTGTGAGCAATGTGTCTATTAAACACACTTCAGAATCTTGTTCACACCCATGAAACATTGCAGCATTATATAAACATAGGCTTAAAACTTGTCTAACGATCAAAAGTTCCAATCTGCTCTTAGAATTAGCTGTCATATGTACATACTCATCAAGAGAAGCTGAAAATACAAACATTACACCAATTTTATTACTAAGCAGAACAAAGTGACAGTGTTCCCTGTAAAGTCTATGAGAAATCATGGGCTTTACTCACCACACCTTACTGTGGCTTGATCAAAAGTGAATGGTTATGCCTTAGGTGGACTACTATGAATAATTTATGAAAATATTACCTCATTATTTATTTATTTTTTCATACAATTTCTTTTGATTATAATTTTCCCCTCCACCAACTTCCAAATCATTTCACCTCCCTATTCTGCCACTCTGCCAATTCTTCTCTCTCTCTCTCTCTCTCTCTCAAATACCAAAAAAACCCAAAAAAACAAAAACCCAAAAAACAGAAAGTAAAACAAGCAAATAACTAGACAAAAAAGAAAAAAAGTCAAATCAAACCAGAAAGTCTACAACACAGTGAAACAAAACAAAATAAATCAAAACTGATAGAGTCTGTGTTGGCCAACTTCCTCTGGGCATGGGGCCTGCCCTGGTGTGTGGTTAATATACTCACTGACACTCCGTTGAAGAAGACTGATTTTCTCTTAGCCGGCAGTTATCATTTACAAATAGCTTCTCAGTTAGGGGTGGGACCCCCATGTCAAGTTTCCCTTTTCAGTACTGGGATTCTTATCTGATGACCTGTGCAGGTCTTGTGTGTTCTGTTACTTTCTCTTTGAGTTGATATGTGTTTGTCTGCTGTCTGGAAGACATTGTTTTGTTGGAGTTATCTATCATCTTTGGTTCTTAGCATTACTTTGCTCCTTCTTCTGCATAGATCCCTGAACCTTGAGTGCAGGGCTTTGATGAAGATATCTTATTTAGGACTGAGTGCTCTAAAGTCTGATATGCTCCACACATTGTCCAGTTGTAGGGCTCTATGTTATTTCCCATCTACTATAAAAAGAAACTTCTTTAGTAAGGTGTGAATGATGCTCCCAGGGACTAAACCACCAACCAGAGCGCACATGGAGGGACCCATGACTGCAGATGCATATGTAGCAGAGGATGGCCTTTTTGGACATCAAAGAGAGAAGAGGCCCTTGGTCCTGAGAAGGTTCAATGCCCCAGTACAGGGGAATGCCAGGATAGGGAAGCGGGAGTGGGTAGACTGGGGAGCAGGAGGGGAAATGGGTTAGGAGGTTTTCAGGGGCAGGGGAAACCAGGAAAGGGGACATTTGAAATGTAAATAAAGAATAAA
Organism: Tokudaia tokunoshimensis; assembly: GCA_036184795.1. Taxonomy (NCBI): domain Eukaryota; kingdom Metazoa; phylum Chordata; class Mammalia; order Rodentia; family Muridae; genus Tokudaia; species Tokudaia tokunoshimensis. The sequence continues at coordinate 30,606,182 of BTHU01000016.1, read as the reverse complement.
TCTAATAATAATAAATAAAAATATTTTTGTTAACCACTTTAACAGTGTTATGTATGTGTTCCATCTCATGGAGTAGGCCTTAAATACAATAAAAAGTAGTTTGTTACTTAAATAAAATTGATGCCACACTGCACCAATGTATTGTGTTTTGCAGATCACTGTTGTAAGTCTAAATGTTTATATCTGTCTGAGTGCAGCATACTTTCTAACACCACCTCACATAGGATTTAATAAAAATAATAATAATGAAAGTTGAATTAAAATCAAAATCAAGTGTTTGTGGCCTCAGAGGAATTTTTATTTTGCATTGATTTACTTACCATTTCCAAGTCTTCTGTCTACTATTTTCTATTAAAATTTAGTGGTAACTTAGAATCATTGGCATTGCCAAGCAGCTAATTCCTTTTCTATCTGTATGATATTATGTGAAAAACAGTTTTAAAGTGATTTTTATTGAAATAATTTCTTAGCTGCCTGACATATTTAAAAAATGTTAAAAATCATTTTCCTTCAGGATCCAGACTTTGCTTCTTTGTTAACCAACCAACTACAAGTTCAAAGAGAGATCATAAATAAACACAATGAACTGAGGAGAGCAGTTAGCCCTCCTGGCAGCGACATACTCAAGATGGTAAGAGGCTGTACTGGAGTGAGTCAGCTGTGGAGGGATGAGCCAGCTATTGGGGAGAAAATAGATATGGAGGGCTAATGGCTTCATATTGTGGTATAATATATTTCTGCTTTGATATTTTTTTGCTATTTTATTTACATTTTATTTGGGAAGAATTGTATTATTTTTGTTTTTAACATCGTTAAATTATTTGTCAGGTTTTGGGTCTAATAAGTTGGAATTACAAGTCAAGTCTTTGAGCATTGAAAGTGCTTTGGGAAGCACTTTGTACACTGTCTTTCCTAAGCATGTGTCAAGTCAATGTCTTTCAGTATCTTACTTCTTGAGTAAGATTTATTTATTTATTTATTTAATTTAATTTATTTCTATTTTTTTGTTTTTCGAGACAGGTTTTATGTGTAGCCCTGGCTGTCCTGGAACTCACGCTGTAGACTAGGCTAGACTTGAACTCAGAAATCCGCCTGCCTCTGCCTCCCAAGTGCTGGAATTAAAGGCATTTACTACCACTGCCCGGCAGAAGATTTATTTTTATTCTCTCTCTCTCTCTCTCTCTCTCTCTCTCTCTCTCTCTCTCTCTCTCTCTCTCTCTCTCTCTCGGAAAGAACAGGGGCAGCAGATTTCCCATAAGACTTGGTTATGGACAGCTGTGAGTCAATTGATCAGGGTGCTAAGAATCAAATATGGGGTCTCTCCCAAAGAACAGTAAGTTCTCTTAGCCACTGAGCAATCTCTGAATTCTCAATCCTATAGACTTCTTGATGTAAGGCATTTCCCAAGGGAATGTTAATAGCCTTTTAGCCTATTAAGCATATATCTCCTACAGGAAAGCAATAGGCATCAACAGACTTTGGAATAACCCAAATCAGCTTACAGTATTAAAATATCCTTAGGATCCTTCACACATGTCAACACTTAGCATCATTCACACACATCCTAGATGTGACTTTACAGTTAGATATTTTGCTTTTATACACATCCCTATTAGATTTTTCTTCATGCAGAAACTGGTACACACTGGAATTAAAACAAGTAAAAGAGGCTAGCTTTTCATTTTTAACATTAATTAACTAATCGATTTATTTTTATTAATTAATCATAATATCAATAGTAATTACAAAATCTTTTACAGAAGTTTTCTAGTTTTGCTAACCAATCAGGTTATATGCTTTCATTATGCTTGGGATTACTATGGTTTTCTTTTTCTTTTGATATTTAGGAATGGAACATACAAGCAGCAACAAATGCTCAAAAATGGGCGAATAAGTGTACTTTAGAACACAGTAGTAAAGATGACCGGCAAACCAGTATGTATTTACATATGGCTGCTGAATAAATGAATAAACGGAACCCTAACAGTCCTTTGTGGGATGTTGCATTAAGACTATGCACATAAATGTTATTCATGCTATCTTTTAAAAACATTTATTTATGTATATGGTTCATGATCATTTCTGTTTTATAAATGTTTTATGCATTTGTATCATTTGTTCCATGCAAGCTCATAAGCAAAGCAGATCATGGGTCATCCTTTAAAAAAAAAAATAGTCTCAAATTAGAAAAAAAATCACTTAGGAAGAAAAACTACCAGCCAGCGGACACACTGAAGTCAAGTTGTACTTCAAGAAGAGTTTTTTTTTTTCAGGCATTATCAAATCTAATCTTCTGTTCCATCATTTTGCTTTTATGCAGCTTTCAGTATTTTGATATTGTCTATTTTTATGATATATATTTAATTGTGTTCAGTTGGATAGTTTTGCTGCAAAGTACTTTATGTTTTGAAATCACATTAAAAATTCATGTAGACTGAATATTTTGAGAATGTGTATTCTTAAATTATGTCAAGCAGTGATGTTTTTTCTTTTTCTTATTTTTGTTTTTGTTTTTTTTTGTTTTTTATTTTATTTTATTTTTTGCTTGTTTTTGGTTAGGCAGAATGTCACTGTAACCCTGGCTGTGTTAGAATTGTCTATGTAGAACAGCCTGTCTGTTGTTAACTTGCTGTAATCCTCTTGTCTCTGACTCTAAGTTCTGGGACTAAAGGTGTGAAGTGCCTTTCTATGTTGTTTTCTATGTCAGATTTGACAGATTCATAGATTGGTGTAGTAGAATCTAAAGAACAGCAGGACCCCCTTTACGGAAACATACAGAACCATGAGGGAGGAAACATGCCTCTTATAGAATATTTACTTATCATATCTTGAAGCATAATGCATGTAGAAAAGCATAGTGCATGTGGAAGTAGTTAGTTATCCTTGCATGGTTTCAGTTGGTATATTATTTTATCATTTTATTATTTAATAAGTTGTGGCCTTATTGGAGGAGCTGTGGTTTTGTTAGAGGAAGTGTGTGTTTGTGGAGCTGGGGCTTTGAGGTCTCATCCATATGCTCAACTCTGGCCAGTGTGAGACAGTTTCTCCTGGCTACCTGTGTGGAGACAATTCTCTTCTGCTGCTTGCAGATTAAGAGGTAGCATTCATGGCTCCTCCAGCAACATGTCTGCCTGGATGCTTCCTACCATTACGACAATGGACTGTTCCTCTAAACCTGTAAGCCAACCACAGTTAAATGCTGTCCTTATAAGAACTGTCTTGGTCATGGTGTCTCTTCAAAGCAATGGAAACCCTAACCAAGACAGTTAACATTTTTGATATTTATTGTATGCTGTGCAGACCTGGCATTTTAAGCTTACACAGATTAAAAGAGGAAGTGGCTATCATTGCGCTTGTCCTGGCTATATTTGGTTCCAAGGAAAAGAATTAAGTCTGTAAAACTATCTTCCATCCTGCCTACAGTTGTCTCTTTAAAATACTGTCTCAAATGCCTCTCTGCCTTCATTATATATATATAAAAAAAAACAATATGAATTTTTCATAGGTTTTTTTAATAGGTTTATTTTGTGTGTGTGTCTGTGCATATATGAAAATTAGGAAATAAGACCAAAGGAGAGCCGGGCGGTGGTGGCGCACGCTTTTAATCCCAGCACTTGGGAGGCAGAGGCAGGAGGATTTCTGAGTTCGAGGCCAGCCTGGTCTACAGAGTGAGTTCCAGAACAGCCAAGGCTACACAGAGAAACCCTGTCTCGAAAAACCAAAAAAAAAAAAAAAAAAAACATAGACAACACACACACACAAAAACAAACAAACAAACAAACAAAAAAAACCCTCACGCTTCTGTAGCAAGTGGTTAATTGACAGAGCATGTCTCCAGTCATGATGGATATTTTGGGGGCTGGAGAGATGGCTCAGCGGGTAAGAGCACAGACTGCTCTTCCGAAGGTCCCGAGTTCAAATCCCAGCACCTATATGGTGGCTCACAACCATCCGTAACGAGATCTGATGCCCTCTTCTGGTGTGTCTGAAGACAGCTACAGTGTACTTACATATAATAAATAAATAAATAAATCTTTAAAAAAAAAAGACCAAAGGAGAAAAACTTCAAGTTCTGGTCACTGTTTTTACTAAGTCTACATTACAAAGATGAGAACAAGCAGGACATACACATGAATTTAGTACCTAGATGACTGAGGTTTTGGCAATGCAAATAGAGCAGGCTTTATAAAGAATTGGGGTTTCACAATCTATTTAAATATTTGCATGTTTAGGCTTGTTGGTTGTACCAGATGGCTGTCTTTTCATCTGATTAATTAAATAACCAACCAATCAATCAATCAATCAAACAATTAGTTAATTAATCTAAGTAGCAGGCATCCTGCTCTCACCTCAACCAACAGATATCCAACAGAGGTGCTATGGCTGAAGGACAGCATTTTGCATTTGGATAGTCAATTTATTTTACCATTGAAAGTTTTAGTTTTGTTCATAAATGCATTTCTTCCCAGATATAAAATGTGGTGAGAATCTCTATATGTCAAGTGATCCTACCCGCTGGTCAACTGTAATTCAAAGCTGGTATGATGAAAGCGAAGATTTTGTTTATGGTGTAGGAGCTAAGCCCAATGCAGCTGTCGGACATTACACTCAGGTGAGTAAAGCAGATGAAGATGCCATAATTACAAACATCGTAACTATCGGGTGACATAATGACCAACTTATAACCCATTCCTAATTTCAGTTTGAGGGAACAGGCTGAGTAGGTACTATATAGTTCTGTTGTTGGAGTGATACATTAAGGTATATTACTTTATGCCTAGGATCTGAAGAATTACTGATAGGAAAGCATACAGTATACCTTGCCTTTATAAATGCATAAAACTGAACTCACATATTTAGTATTTTAAAAGATATTAAAAATGAAAAATTACTACTGTGAATACCAAAGTTAATTATTTTGTAAGGTATATGTCATAAACTGTAGCACCCACATATTTATGTGCTGTACATGTTAATAGTTATTTTTGAGCATTTTACCAATTTTCTAATGAAATTCCATGCATTCATTTATCTCCCATGGACATATAGCTTGTTTGGTATTCATCTTTCAAAATTGGATGTGGAGTTGCTTACTGTCCCAGTCAAGAAAACCTGAAATACTTCTATGTTTGCCATTACTGTCCTATGTAAGTATGCCCTTCAGAATGAAATACGTGTAATTTTAACTGCGATCTAATATGTGAAATTTCTTATGTAAAGCAAACCAGAGTCACAAATGTAGCCCTACCAAGGGAAGCCCTACCAATGTCACGGTTCTCACTTTTAAGATCTAGACAACTTTAATTTGTCAGAGGAGAAGTTCCACAGTTGTGAATGTAAAGATCTAAGATATCCTTCAACATTTAGGAAATGATGTCCTTGATTTCTGTTTTCTTTCCCTATGCTTAGGTTCATTCAAGGATCATTTTATACTGTGTATTTCTCTAAGATTTCATGTTATTTATTTTGCTAATTTCACACTCCAGGACTGCACAAGTTTGATGGTGGACCAAATGGTTTAAGTTGTTAGCTTGCATATACGAATGACCAACTATTTTTATTTCTTTACATCCAAAATGTTGCCTTCTCCCAGAGTTCTTCTCCCATCTTTCTCCCTTTCACCTCTGAGAGGATGCTCACCGCTTGCCCTCCTCATGTCCCCCCTTCTCTGGGGCATTAAAACTGTACAGGATTAGGGGCATCCTTTCCCACTGTGGCCAGACAGGGCAGTCCTCTGCTATACACATGCCAGCAGTCTCTGAGTTGCCTGTGTATATTCTTTGGTTGGTGGCATAGTCTCAGGATTAGTTGACACTCTTGGTCTTCCTGTGGGGTTGCAATACCCTTCAGCTTCTTCAATCCTTCTCCTAACCCTTCCATAGGGGTGCCTGACCTCAGTCCAATGATTAGTTCTAAGTATCTGCATCTGTCTCAGTCAGCTGGTAGGAGAGCCTCTCAGAGGACAGATATGCTAGGCTCCTGTCTGTAAACACAACATTGTATCAGTGATAGTGTCAGAGTTTGGTGCCCACCCATGGGATGGATCTGAAGTTGGGCTGGTCACTGGACTGCCTTTCTGACTGTCTTTGCTCCATTTTTTGCCCCTGCATTTCTTTTAGACAGGAACAATTCTGGGTCAAAAATTTTGATGGAGGGTCAGTGACCTCATCCCTCCACTGAGGGCCCTGTCTATCTACTGGAGGTAGTCTCTTCAGATTCCATTTACTACTGTTTGGCATTTCAGATAAGGTCACCCCCATTGAGTCCTAGGTGCTTCTCACATACTAGGTCTCTTTCTAGAGACCCCACCACCCCACCTCCAGAAATTGCATATTTTCATTCATTCTCCTGGTACACTGGACTTCTCTCCTGTCTCCCCCATACCTGATCCTGACCCCCATTTCCCTCCACCTCCCCTCTGCCATCCAGATCCCGCCCTCCCATCTGCCTCCTGTGATTGTTTTATTCCCCCTTCTAAGTGGAATTGAAGCATCCTCACTTAGGCCTTCCTTCTTGTTAATTTTTTTTTACGGTCTGTGGGTTGTATCATGAGTATTCTGTACTTTTTGACTAATATCACTTATCAGTGAGTACAGACCATGTGTGTGCTTTTTGGTCTTGGTTACTTCACACATGTTTATATTTTATAGTTTACATCTCTTCATCTGCAAAATTCATGATGTTCTCATTTTTAATAGTTGAATAGTTTACATTGTGTAAATGAACCAAATTTTCTGTATCCATTCTTCATATGAGGGACACCTCGATTGCTTCTAGTTTCTGGTTATTATGAATAAGGCTGTTATGAACATAGTAGAGCATATGATATGGTAGAACATCTTTTGGATATATGCTTAGAAGCAATATAGATGGGTCTTTAAGGAGAACTATTTCCAGTTTTCTCAGGAAGCACCAGATTGATTTCCAGAGCATTTGTACCATTTTTCAATCCCACTAGGAATGGAGGAGTGTTTCTCTTTCTCCACATTCTTGCCAGCATGGGCTATCACTTGAGTTTTTGATCTTAGCCATTCTGATTGGTGTACAGTGGAATCTCAGAATTGTTTTGAGTTGTAATTCCCTGATGACTAAAGACTTTGAGCATTTCTTTAAATATTTCTCAGCCATTCAAGAGATTCTTTGCTGAGAATTCTCTGTTTAGCCTTGTACCCCAGCTTTTTGATTTTTTTTATTGGATGTTTTATTTACATTTCAAATGTTACCCCCTTTCCTGGTTTCCCCCTCTGGAAACCCATTATCCCTTCCCCCTCCCCCTGCTTCTATGTGGATGCTCCCCCACTCACCCACCCACTCCTGCCTCCTTGCCCTGGCATTCCCCTATACTGGGCCATCTTGTCTTCACAGGATCAAGGGCCTCTACTCCCATTGATGTCTTACAAGGCCATCCCTTGAACCCCATTTCTAAATTGGGTTATTATTTTTTTTCTTTTTGAAGTCTAACTTCTTGAGTTCTGTGTATATTTTGAATATTTGTCCTCTATCAGATGTAGGGGGAGTGAAAATCTTTTGCTGATCTGTAGGTTACTGTTTTGTCCTATTGACAGTGTCTTTTGCCTTACAGAAACTTTCCAGTTTCATAAGGCTCCATTTATCAATTATTGATTTTAGAGCCTGAGACACTGGTGTTCCATTCAAGAAATTTTCCCCTGTGCCAATGGGTATGAAGCTCCCATTAGATACAGTGAATCTGGTTTTATGTTGAGCTTTTTGATCCACTTGGACTTGAAGTTTGTGCAAGCTGATCAATAATCAATTTGCAGTCTTCTACATGGTAGATATCCAGTTAAATGAGCACCATTTGTTGAAGATGATTTTTTCCCCCACTGTATTATTATTTACTTTGTAGTCAAAGATCAAGTGTCCATAGGTATGTGGGTTTATTTCTGGGTCATTAATTTTGTTCCATTGATTGGCCTGTCTGTCTCTGTATCAATATCATGCTTTGGGTTTCTTTAATCACTATTGCACTGTAGTACAGTTTGAGGTCAGGGTTGGTGAAATGTTTTTGCTATCTGGAGTTTTTTGTTTTTCCATATGAAGTTGAGAATTTCTCTTTCCATGTCTGTGAAGAATTGTGTTAGAATTTTGATGGGGATTGCATTGAATCTGTAGATTGCTTTTGGTTAAGATGGATATTTTTACTATGTTAATCCTATCAATACATGAGCATGGGATATCTTTCCATCTTTTGAACTCTTCTTCAATTTCTTTCTTCAGGGACTTGAAGTTCTTGTCATATACATCTTTCACTTGCTTGGTTAGATATAAAGATATTTTCTATTATTTGTGGCTATTGTAAAGGGTGTTGCTTCCCTAATTTCTTTCTCAGCCTGTTTATCATTTGTATAAAGGAAGGCAACTACTTTGTTTGAGTTAATTTCATGTCCCACCACTTTTCTGAAGATGTTTATCAGCTGTAGGAATTCTCTGGGAGAATTTTTGGGGGTTGCTTATGTATATTATCATATAAATAGTGACTGATACCTTGACTTCTTCCTTTCCAATTTGTATTCTCTTGATCTCCTTTCTTCTCATTGCTCTAGCTAGAACTTCAAGTACTATACTGAATAGATAGGGAGATAGTAGAAAGCTTTGTCTTTCCCCTGATTTTAATTGCTTCAAGTTTCTCTCCATTTAATTTGATGTTGGCTTTTGGTTTGCTATATATTGCTTTTATTATGTCTAGGTATGTGCAATGAATTCCTGATCTCTCTGAGATTTGTAACATGAAGAGATGTTGGATTTTGTCAGAGGTTTTTACAACATCTAATAAGATGATCATGTGACTTTTTTCTTTGAGTTTGTTTATAGAGTGGATGTTGATGGATATTTGTATATTTGAACCTTCCCTGCATCCTGGTGATGAAACCTACTTGTTTGTTATGAATGATGTTTTTGATGTGTTCTTGGATTTGGTTTTTGAGAATTTTATTGAGTACTTTTGCATTAATATTCACACATGAAATTGCTCTGAAGTTCTCTTTCTTTGTTAGGTCTTTTGTGGTTTACGTATCACAGTAACTGTGGTATCATAGAATGAATTAGGTAGTGTTTCTTTCGTTTCTATTTTGTTGAATAGTTTGAAGAATCAATATTAGCTCTTCTTTGAAGTTCTCATAGAATTCTGCACTAAAACCTGGGCTTTTTTTTTGGGGGGGGGGGAGATTTATAATGACTGCTTCTATTTCCTTATGAGTTATGGGACTGTTTAGTTTACCTGATTTTGATTTAACTTTGGTATGTGATATCTGTCTAGAAAATAAGGCAATTCATCTAGATTTTCCAATTTTGTTGAATATTGACTTTTGTAGTAAGATTTGATGATTTTTTAAATTTCCTTAGTTTCTTTTGTCTCCTTTTTTATTTCTAAGTTTGTTAATTTGGATGCTGTCTTTGTGCCTTTTAATTAGTTAGCCTAAGGGTTTATCTGTCTTGTTGATTTTCTCAAAGAACCAGGTCTTGATTTTGTTGATTCTCTGTACTCTTCTCTCTTTTTTAAATTGATTGATCTCAGCCCTAAGTTTGACTATTTTCTGAAATTTACTCCTCTTGGGTGTGTTTACTTCTTTATTGTTCTAGAGCTTTCAGGTGTCCAGTTAAGTTGCTAGAATAAGATCTCTCCAACTTCTTTATGAAGGCACTTAGTGTTATGGATTTTTCTCTTAACACTGCTTTCATTGTGTACCATAAATTTAGGTATGTTGTGCCTTTGTTTTCATTGAATTTGAGAAAGTCTTTAATTTCTTTCATGACCAAGTAGGGAGATTTTCAGTTTCCATGAGTGTGTGGGCTTTTGGTGTTTTTTGTTGTTATTTAGGTCCAGACTTAGTTCATGGTGATCTAATAGTATTCATGGGATCATTTCAATCTTCTTGTATTGATTTAGGCTTCTTTTCTGCGTGATTATATGAACAACTTTGGAGTAGGTTTCATGAGTTGCTGAGTAGAAGACATATTCTTTTGTTTTGGGGTGAAATATTCTGTAGACATCTGTTAAATCCATTTGGTTCATAAATCCTGTTAATTTCGCTTTGTCTCTGTTTAGTTTCTGTATCAATGTCCTGTCCATTGGTGAGAGTCAGGTGTTTAAATCTTCCACTATTATTGTGTGAGTTTCAATGTGTGTTTTGAGGTTTTGTAAAGTTTCTTTTATGAATATGGGTGCCTCTCCATTTGGAGCATAGGTGTTCAGAACTGTGACTTCATCTTGGTGGAGTTTTCCTGTGATTAGTATGAAATGTCCTTCTCTGTCTCTTTTGATTACTTTTAGTTGAAACTCTTCTTTTTATTGGATATTGCAGTGGTTATTCCAGCTTGTTTTTTGGAACCATCTTCTTGGAAGACTTTTTTCCACATCTTTACACTTAGGTAGTGCCTGTCTTTGTTGCTGAGGTGTGTTTTTTGTAAGCAGCAGAATGATGGATCCTGTTTAGGTATTCAGTCTGTTAATCTGTGTCTTTTTATTGGAGAATTGAGTCTATTGATGTTGAGAGATATTAAAGACCAATGATGGTTAGTTCCTGTTATTTTTGTTATTTGGAGGTAGTATTATGTTTTTGTGATTCTCTTCTCTTGGGTTTGTCACAAGATGATTAATTTCTTGTGTTTACTGGGTATAGTATAGTTACCCTTTTTGTGTTGGAGTTTTCATTCTACTATCCTTTGTAGGGCTGGATTAGTAGAAAGATAGTGCTTACTTACATTTTATTTTGATATGAAATATCTTGGTTTCTCCATCTATGGTAATTGAGAATTTTGCTTGATATTGTAGCCTGGGTTGGCATGAGTGGTTTCTTAGAGTTTGCATGCATCTGCTCAGGATCTTCTGGCGTTTAGAGTCTCTGTCGAGAAGTCTGATATAATTCTGGCAGGTCTGCCTTTATCTGTTACTTGGCATTTTCTCCTTACAGCTTTTAATACTCTTTCTTTGTTCTGTACACTTAGTGTTTTGGTTATTATGTAGTGGTAGGATTTTCTTTTCTGGTCCAGTCTATTTGTTATTCTGTATGCTGCTTATACATTTATGGCCATCGCTTTCTTTAGGTTAGGGATATTTTCTTCTACATTTTTTTGAAGATGTTTTCTGGCCCTTTGAACTGGGAATCTTCACCCTCTTCTATTTCTATTAGTCTCAGGTTTGGTCTTTTCATTGTGTCCCAAATTTCTGGGATGTTTTGGGTTAGGAACTTTTTACACTTTGCATTTTCTTTGACCAATACATCAATGTCTTCTATGGTGTCTTCTATGCTTGAGGTTCTCCTTTCCATCTCTTATATTCTGTTGATGGTGCTTGCATCTCTAATTCCTGTTCTCATTCCTAGGTTTTCCATCTCCAGGGATGTCCCCGTTTGTGAATTCTTTAATATTTCTATTTGTACTTTTCAGTCTTGGACCAATGTTTTAAAATTCCTTCATCTATTTGATAATATTTTCCTGGAGGATTTATTTGTTTCCTCTTTAAGTGCTTCTACTTGTTTGCCTGTGTTTTTCTTTATTTCTTTAAGGGAGTTATTTATATCCCCCTTAAAGGCCTCTATTGTCTTCATGAGGTGTGATTTTAGGTCAGAATCTTGCTCTTCAGGTGTGTTAAGAGTATCCAGGTAGGAGAACTAGTATCTTATGGTTCTAGTTTACATTGGGTTCTATTGCTTATGATCTTGCACTTGCCTTTTGCCATCTGGTTATCTCCGGTGTTAACTGGCCTGGGTGTCTTGGATTTGAGCAGGTCTACTTGGAGGCAGCTAGAACTGTGTGACCTAGGTTAAAGCAGACCTCCTGGGAGGCAGCCAGTGTTGTCTCTGCTTAAAGTAGGCCTCCTGTGTCCCTGGTTAGAGGAGTCCTCCTGTGTTCCTGGTTAGGGCAGACCTCTTGAGGACAGGCAGGCTGAGGCATGGGTGTAGGGAAGACATGCTGATCTGTCATGGGTGCAGATGGAGGTGCAAACTAGAAGAGTTATGTGGCTCCAGTGGAGCAGGATAGATCACATGTCTGCTGGGCTATATGAGAGTACCAGATTTCACAGGTTTTGGGGCAGAAGTCTCACCTCTGTCCCTGGTTAGTGCAGACAAACTGGGAGATAGGCAGACTGTGGATTCTAGGGCCAGGGGTGGGAGATACACCAATCTGCCATGGGTGCAGGTGCAGGCATAGACCAGAAGCAACAGTTTATTTTATTTTGTCTTTTGTTAAAGAATTTTATTGCTTTCCATTTAATTAAATTAATTTGATAATATTTATTTATTTATTTTAGTTATTTATTTTATATCCCATTTATTGCCCTCTTCCCCATCAATCCATCCACAATACACCCCTCTATCTCCCCTCTCCCCTTCTCCTCTGAGCTGATGCTTCCCCCCTTGTAAATCCCCTCACCTTGGTAAATCAAGTCTCTGTGAGTCTAGGCGCATCCTCTCCCACTGAGATCAGACACGGTAGCCCACCTAGAAGAACATATCCCACAGACAGGCAACAGCTTTTGGGATAGCCCCCACTCCATGATGCACATAAAGTCCAAGTTGGACCTCTGCTACAAATGTGTGAGTGGAGCCCTAGGTCCAGCCCATGTATGTTCTTGGTTGGTGTTTCAGACACTGATAGCCCCAGGGTCCAGTTTAGTTGACTCTGTTGGTCCTCCTGTGGAGTTCTTATCACATCTGAGGCTTCAATTTTCCTCCTGTTCTTCTGTAAGAGTCTCTAAGCTTTACCCACTGTTTGGCAGTTTGTGTTTCCATCTATCTGAGTCAGCTGCTTGGTGGAGCCTCTCAGAGACAGCCATACCAGACTCCTGTCTGCAAGCATAAATGAGTATCATTAATAGTATCAGGGATTGGTGCTTGCTCATGGAATGGGTATTAAGTTGGGCTTCTTTTTAGTTGGCCATTCCTCCAGTCTCTGCTCCATCCTGTCCTTGAATTTCTATTGAAATATTTCAATTACTCATTATATACAAAGGAGAAAAAAATCCAGATTGGTTCCACAAACTCTGGATCTTCTGAATATTTAACCACAACATAACTTTCAGGTTTAATTATATTTCCTTTTCTTGAAATTTTTATTAGATATTTTATTTACACTTTAAATGTTATCCACTTTCCTGGTTTCTCTGAAAACCCCCTATCACATCCCTTCACCCCCTGCTCACCAACCCACCCACTCCTGCTTCCCTGTCCTGGTATTTCCCTACAATGGGGCATCAGGTCTTCATAGGAGCAAGGGCCTGACAAGTCACTCCTTTGCTACATATGTGGCTGGAGCCATGGGTCCCTCTATGTTTACTCTTTGGTTGGTGGTTTAGACCTGGGATCTACTGATTCGTTCATATTGGTGTTCCTCCTAGTGGGCTGCAAATGCCTTCAGCTCCTTGGGTCCTTTCTCTAGCTCTTCCATTGGGGACCCTATGCTCAGTCCAATGCTTGGCTGTGAGCATCCACCTCTGTATTTTTCTGGTACTGGCAGAGCTTCTCAGGAGATAGGTACATCAGGCTCCTCTCAACAAGAAATTGTTGACATCCACAATAGTGTCTGTATTTGGTAAATGTATATGGGATAGATCCCCAGGTGGGACAGTCTCTGGATGACCTTTCCTTATTCGTCTTTTCTACACTTTGTCTCTGTATCTCCTCCTATGTGCATTTTGTTTCCCCTTCTAAGAAGGACCAAAGCACCCACACTTTGGTCTTCCTTCTTCTTGAGCTTCATGTGATCTGTGAATTGTATCTTATGTATTCCAAGCTTTTGGGCTAATATTCACTTATCAGTGAGTGCATGCAATGTGTGTTCTTTTGTGATTAGGTTACCTCACTAAGGATAATATTTTCTAGTTTCATCCATTTTGACTAAGAATTTCATGAAGTCATTGTTTTTAATAGCTGATTATTACTCCGTTGTATAAATGTACCATATTTTCTGTATCCATTCCTCTGTTGAGGAACATCTGGGTTCTTTCCAGCTTCTGGCTATTATAAATAAGGCTATTTTGAATGTAGTGAAGCATGTGTCCTTATCACATATTGGAGTATGTTCTGGGTAAATGCCCAGGAGTGGTATAATGGGGTCCTCAGGTAGTACTATGTCCAGTTTTCTGAGAAACTGCTAGACTGATTTTCAGAGTGGTTGTACCAGATTGCAATTCCACCAACAATGGAGGAGTGTTCCTCTTTCTCCACATCCTTGCCAGCATCTTCTGTCACCTGAGTTTTTGATATTAGCCATGCTGTCTGGTTTGAGGTGGAAATTGCGGGTTGTTTTGATTTGCATCTCCCTGACTACAGATGTTGAACATTTCTTTAGGTGCTTCTCAGTCATCTGATATTCCTTAGTTGAGAATTCTTTGTTTAGTTCTGTATCCCATTTTTAAAATAGGGTTATTTGGGTCTCTGGAGTCTAACTTCTTGAGTTCTTTGTTGGGTATTAGCCCTCTATCGGATATAGGGTTGGTAAACATCTTTTCCCAATCTGTTGGTTGTTGTTTTGGTCTATTGACAGTGTCCTTTGCCTTACAGAAGCTTTGCAATTTTATGAGGTCCCATTTGTCAGTTCTTGATCTTAAAGCATAAGCTATTGATGTTCTGTTTGGAAAATTTTCCCTTGTGCCCATGTGCTCAAGGCTCTTCCCCACCTTCTTTCCTATTAGTTTTAGTGTATCTGGTTTTATGTGGAGGTCCTTGGTCCACTTGGACTTGAGCTTTGAACAGGGAGATAAGAATGGATCGATTTATTGCATGCAGGTAAAGTCGCTGGGTATATGCCCAGGAGTGGTATAGCCGGATCCTCCGGGAGTGTCATGCCCAGTTTTCTGAGGAACCGCCAGACTGCTTTCCAGAGTGGTTGTACCAGCCTGCAATTCCACCAGCAGTGGAGGAGTGTTCCTCTTTCTCCACATCCTCGCCAACAACTGCTGTCTCCTGTGTTTTTGATCTTAGCCATCCTGACTGGTGTGAGATGGAATCTCAGGGTTGTTTTGATTTGCATTTCCCTAATGACTAAGGATGATGAACATCTCTTTAGGTGCTTCTCAGCCATTAGATATTCTTCAGGTGAGAACTCTTTGTGTAGCTCTGTACCCCATTTTTTAATAGGGTTACTTGCCTCTCTGGAGTTTAACTTCTTGAGTTCTTTGTATATATTGGATATTAGCCCTCTGTCGGATGTAAGGTTGGTAAAGATCATTTCCTAGTTAGTTGGTTGCTGCTTTGTCTTTTTGACAGTGTCTTTTGCCTTGCAAAAACTTTGTAACTTAATGAGGTCCCATTTGTCTATTCTTGATCTTAGAGCATAAGCTATTGGAGTTCTGTTCAGGAAATTCTCCCCTGTGGCCATATGTTCAAGGTTCTTCCCTAGTTTCCCTTCTATTAGTTTCAGTGTGTCTGGTTTTATGTGGAGATCTTTGATCCACTTAGAATTGAGCTTAGTGCAAGGAGATAAGGATGGGTCAATTTGCATTCTTCTGCATGTTGACCTCCAGCTGAGCCAGCACCATTTGTTGAAAAGGCTATCTGCTCCACTATGTTCATAGCAGCCTTATTTATAATAGCCAGAAGCTGGAAAGAACCCAGATGTCCCTCAATGGAGGAATGGATTCAGAAGATGTGGTATATCTACACAATGGAATACTACTCTGCAATTAAAAACAATGAATTCACGAAATTCCTAGGCAAATGGTCAGATCTTGAAAATATCATCCTTAGTGAGATAACCCAATCACAAAAGAACACACATGGTATGCAGTCACTGATAAGGGGATATTGACCCAGAATCTCGGAATACCCTAGACACAATCGGCATATCAATAGATTTCTAAAAAGATAGAAGGAGAGACCCCTGGTCCTGGAAAGACTGGATGTAGGGGAACGCCAGGACAGAGTAACGAGAGGGGGTTGAATGGAGAAAAGAGGGAGGGAAGGGGGCTTATGGGACTTTCGGTGAGGGAGGAAACGGGAAAGGGGAAGTGATTTGGAATGTAAATTAAAAAAATAAAATAAAACAAATAATAAAAAAAAAAGAAAACATCTCTGGGAAAGATAAATAGAAGGTGAGCTAATAGACATTTTATGTGGATCATGTTTTTCTGTATTGACAAGTACAATAATGAAAAATACCACGGGAAAAAAAAAAAGAATGGATCGATTTGCATTCTTCTACGTGTTAACCACCAGTTGAACCATCATCATTTGTTGAAAATGCTGTCATTTTCCACTGGATGGTTTTAGCCTCTTTGTCAAAGATCAAGTGACCATAGGTGTGTGGGCTCATTTCTGGGTCTTCAGTTCTATTCCATTAATCTACCTGCCTGTCACTGTACCAACACCATGCAGTTTTTTTTTTTATCACTATTGCTCTGTAATAGAGCTTGAGGTCAGGGATAGTGATTCTCCAGAAGTTCTTTTATTATTGAGAATAGTTTTCGCTATCCTGGTTTTTTTGTTATTCCAGATGAATTTGCAAATTGCTCTTTCTAATTCAATGAAGAACTGAGTTGGAATTTTGATGGGGATTGCATTGAATCTGTATATTGCTTTTGGGAAGATGGTCATTTTTATTAGATTAATCCTGCCAATCCATAAGAATGGGAGACCTTTCCATCTTCTGAGATCTTCAATTTCTTTCTTCAGAGACTTGAAGTTCTTGTTATACAGATCATTCACTTGTTTGGTTAGAGTCATGGCAAGGTATTGTATATTATTTGTGACTATTGTGAAAAGTGTTGTTTCCCTAATTTCTTTCTCAGCATGTTTATCCTTTCAGTAGAGGAAGGCCACTGATTTGTTTGTGTTAATTTTATATCCAGCCATTTTGCTGAAGTTATCAGGTTTCGGAGTTCTCTGGTTGAATTTTTGGGGTCACTTATTATACTATCCTATTATCTTTAAATAGTGGTATTTTGATTTCCTCCTTTCCAATTTGTATCCATTTGCCCTCCTTTTGTTGTTTAATTGCTCTGGCTAGGACTTTGAGTACTATATTGAAAAGGTAGGGAGAGGGTGGGCAGTCTTGTCTAGTCCTTGATTTTAGTGTGATTGCTTCAAGTTTTTCGCCATTTAGTTTGATGTCATCTATTGGTTTACTGTATATTGCTTTTACTATGTTTAAGTATGGGCCTTGATTTCCTGATCTTTCTAATATGTTTTAAAGCGTTATTGGATTTTGTTAAATTCTTACTCAGCATCTAATGAAATGATCATGTGTTCTTTTTTCCTTTGAGTTTGTTTATATAATGGATTACATTGATGGACTTCCATACATTGAACCATCCCTGCATCCCTGGGATGAAGCATACTTGATGGATGATTGTTTTGATGTGTTCTTGGATTCCATTTGCAAGAATTTACTTGAGTATTTTAACATAGACATTTTGTAAAAGATATTGGTCTGAAGTTCTCTCTCTTTGTTGGGTCTTCGTGTGGTTTAGGTATAACAGTAATTGTGGCTTCATAGAATGAACTTGGTAGTTTTCCTTCTGTTTCAATTTTGTGGAATATTTTGAAGAGTATTGGTATCAGGTCTTCTTTGAAGGTCTGACAGGACTCTGCAGTAAACCCGTCTGGTCCTGAGCTTTTTTGGTTGGGAGATTATTAATGACTGCTTCTATTTCTTTAAGAGTTATGCAGCTGTTTAGATGGTTTATCTAATCTTGATTTAACTTTGGTACCTGGTATCTGTCCATTGCATCCAGATTTTCCAGTTTTGTTGACTATAGGTTTTTTTAGTAGGATCTGATGTTTTTTTAATTTCCTCAGTTTCTGTTTTTTGTATCTCCCTTTTCATTTTTAATTTTCTTAATTTGGATACTGTCTCTGTGCCCATTGGTTAGTCTGGCTAAGGATTCATCTATCTTGTTGATTTTCTTAAAGAACCAGCTCCTGGTTTGGTTGATTCTTTGTATAGTTCTTTTTGTTGCTACTTGGTTGATTTCAGTCCTGAGTTTGATTATATACTGCCTCCTATTCCTCTTGGGTGTATTTGCTTCTTTTTGTTCTAGAGCTTCAGATGTGCTGTCAAGCTGTTAGTGTATGCTCTCTTCAGTTTCTTTTTAGAGGCACTCAGGGCTATGAGGTTTCCTCTTAGCAGTGTTTTCATTGTGTCCCATAAGTATGGGTATGTTGTGGCTTCATTTTCATTGAATTCTAAAAAGTCTTTAATTTCTTTCCTTATTTCTTCCTTGATCAAGTTATTATTGAATATAACATTGTTCAGCTTCCATGTGTATGTAGGGTTTCTATTGTTTTTGTAGTTATTGAAGACCAGCCTTTGTTCATAGTGATCTGAAGGATGCACGGGGATTATTTCAATCTTCTTGTATCTGTTGAAGTCTGCTTTGTGACCAATTATATGATCAGTTTTGGAGAAGGTACCATGAGGTGCTGAGAAGAAGGTACATTCTTTTGTTTTAGGGTAAAATATTCTTTAGATATCTGTTAAATCCATTTGGTACATAACTTGTTAGTTTCACTGTGTCTATGTTTAGTTTGTGTTTTCATGATCTGTTCTTTGATGAGAATCAGGTGTCTATGTCTCCCAGCATTATTGTATGAGGTGTAATGTGTGTTTTGAGCTTATTAAGGTTTCTTTTATTAAGATGGGCACCTTTGAATTTGGAGCATAGATATTCAGAATTGATAGTTCTTCTTGGTCAATTTTTCTTTTTATGAGTATGAAGTGTCCTTCCTTACCTTTTCTGATAACTTTAAGTTGAATGTTGATTTTATTCGTTATTAGAATGTCTATTCCAGCTTGGGAACATTTGCTTGCACAATTGTTTTCCAGCCTTTTACTCTAAGATAGTATTTGTCTTTGTCACTGAGGTGCATTTCCTGTATGCAGCAAAATATTGGTTCCTGTTTACATATTCACTCAGTTAGTCTATGTCTTTTTATTGGGGGATTGAGTCTATTGATATAAAGAGATATTAAGGAAAAGTGATTGATGCTTCCTGTTATTTTTGTTGTTAGAGATGGAATTATGTTTTTGTGGCTATTTTCTTTTTGGTTTGTCAAAAGAAGATTATTTTCTTGCTTTTCAAGGATGTAGTTTACCTCCTTGTGTTGGAATTTCCATTTATTATTCTTTGAAGGGCTGAATTTTTGGGAAGATATTGTGTAAATTTGTTTTTATCATGGACGATCTTGGTTTCTTCATCTATCGCAATTGAGAGTTTTGCTGGATATAGTAGCCTGGGCTGGTATTTGTGTTCTTTTAGGGTCTGTATGAAATCTTTCCAGAATCTTCTAGCTTTCATTGTCTCTGGTGAGAAGTCTGGTATAATTCAGATAGGTCTGCCTTTATGTTATTTGACCTTTTTCCATTACTGCTTTTCATATTCTTTCTTTTGTGCATTTGGTGCTTTGATTATTATATGACAGGAGGAATTTCTCTTCTGGTCCAATCAATCTGGAATTCTGTAGGCTTCTTGTATGTTTATGGGCATCTTTTTCTTTAGATTAGGAAAGTTTTCTTCTATAATGTTGTGGAAAATATTTACTGGCCCTTTAAGATGGGAATCTTTTCTCTGTTCTATACTTATTATCCTTAGGTTTGGTCTTCTCATTATGAACTGGATTTCCTAGATGTTTCGGATTAGGAGCTTTTTGAACTTTCCATTTTCTTTGACTGTTGTGTCAATGTTTTCTATGGTATCTTCTGCACCTGACATTCTCTCTTCTATCTCTTGTATCCTGTTGGTGATGCTTGTTTCTATGACTCCAAGACTCCTGATCTCTTTCCTATGTTTTCTATCTGCAGAGTTATTTCCCTTTGTGATTTCTTTATTGTTCCTATTTCTATTTTTAGATCCTGGATAGTTTTGTTCAGTTCCTTCACATTTCATTGTGTTTTCCTGTAATTCTTTAAGGGATTTTTGTGCTTCCTCTTTAAGGGCTTCTACCTGTTTACCTGTGTTCTCTTGTATTTCTTTAAGGGAGATTTTTTATGTCCTTCTTAAAGTCCTCTATTATCATTATGAGATGTGTTTTTAAATCCAAATCTTCCTTTTCCTGTGTGTTAAGGTATTTAGGACTTACTGTAGTGGGAGAATTTGGTTCTGATAATGCCAAGTAGCCTTGGTTTCTGTTTGTAAGTTTCTTGTGCTTGCCTCTTGTCACCTGGTCATTTCTGGTGTTAGTTGGTCTTGCTGTCTCTGGCTGGAGCTTGTCCCTGGGCAGAGTTTGGGTGTGGAGGTTATGAAACAGCCTCAGCTCTTGGGTGCAGATGAATACAGGAAAGATCCTGTCTCAGCTGCTCCACTCTGCCCTGTGCATTCCTGGATGGTCCTGCTTTGGACTGTATTTGGAGAGAAAGTGGGGATCTCATCTCTGAGCTAAAGAGTGAGAGCATTCTTGGCAGATCAGCTCTCTCCTGGTA
The DNA here is from genome assembly GCA_036184795.1 of Tokudaia tokunoshimensis. Taxonomy (NCBI): domain Eukaryota; kingdom Metazoa; phylum Chordata; class Mammalia; order Rodentia; family Muridae; genus Tokudaia; species Tokudaia tokunoshimensis. The sequence goes on along the minus strand of BTHU01000016.1, from coordinate 30,585,806 downwards.
GGACTGGCATACAGAGAGCTGTTGACCAGCCTTAGCTGATCTATATTTACTTTTTAAAAGGGGTGGATCAACACACTTTTTGTCAGATTTGCTTAGAGATGTTTTCTTAAGTGAGACAAAACTGTGGTGTAAGATGTTTGAACTCAGAATTTCTCAAAATCCCATGGTTTCTCAAAGAACTCACCCAATACACCAAGGCACAGTGCCATTGCCTTGGGCTCTTGGTTCACATGCACAGTGAAGATTTAGATACCTATGTATGTTCAAGTTCATTAACTGGCCTCTGGGGTGATGGCCATCGTGAGTCAAACATCAATTCCCATAAGATATTATACCTTGGAGGTTGCCGAAGGTCAAAACTTTGCAAATAGTCATTTTTATTTTGTAAATATGAAATTCCCACCCATGATATCTCTTTAATGACTAGCCAGAGTTGCTTAAGCACATACTACTAACCACACACAATCTAAACTCCCCCTCAGCAATAAAAAACTAATACTGAAACTTTATATTTCCAGGTTAGAGTAATTGTGATATAATTCAGCTTTTCAAATAGAGAAGTCTTAGTAATGAATTATTTTCCATTACCACCCCTGTTTAGGAGATATTCTTTGTCTAGAGTGATGTATTCCCTTAACCCACACCTTGTAGGGTCTTACCTTAGTAATTATTTCATCCATCTGGCAACAAAATAGAAAATTCTAGATTCTAGTTAACCTCAATTTTCTTACATAGTTTGGTGACTTATGATCAGAGAGATGGTATAATAGCCAATCTTGATTATCACCTTAACACAGGTGGGAATGAACCTCAAGTTGAGGAGTTTCTTATATCAGATTGACTTGTGTCCATGTCTCTGGGGCATTTTCATGGTCGCTAATTAATGGAGGTTCTGCCTCACTGATAGCCATGGACCTCTAGGCAGGCAAACCTCAACTATGAAGGAAAAATAGCTGAATTTGAGCCTGGAGCATACAGTATGTAGCATTTCTCCAGTCTCTTGCTTCAGTTCCGTCCTCCAGGTTACTGTCTTGGTTTTGTTCTATGATAGACTTTAACTTGTGAGCTAAAATAAACCCTTTCCTCCCCCCCGGTTGCTTTTAGTTATGCTTTATCTCAGCAGCAGACAGCAAACTAGAAAAAAAAGTGTTCATATGTGATTATTTGGACAGTTGTCTGAATTATACTGTGAAGATCTTAGTTTTAAGTTTTGTTTACAAAAACTGAAAACTGTGTAACATTTGTATATGTTAAGTCATGCTACAATACATAAAACAAGCAGCAAAAATGAACATAATTGTATATTTCAAATTTCAGGGGTAACAATGTGATGAGAAAGGGAACCCCTTATCAACAAGGGGCAGCTTGTGCTAGTTGTCCCAATAACTGTGAAAATGGACTGTGCAGTAAGTGTTACACGTTTCACTGGTAGTTTATCATAGAGGTAGCATTTTAGTTTATTCTATGAACTTTGAAATTGACTAAATGATATATTCTTGAGAGAGGAGAAAACCTACTCAAAAAATGTCAAATATTTGATACAGGTCAGTAACTTGCATTTTATTTGTAATGAAAATAATTTTACACATGTTACATAACGTTACATTTACCACTCTCATTGGCTTTGACATATGGAGACTATTCACTGTGCCATTTATTCATAAACTATTCTATAAAGTTAATATCAATAAGCCCAAAGTATATTTAAAAACTCAAGACATGGGTCTGGAGAGATGGTTCATGGTTAAGATTACTTGCTGATCTTGGAGAGGACCCATGTTCCACTTCAAGAACTAACCATTAGTGGTTCACAACTGCCTATGGCTCCAGTTTCAGTAAATCTGGTGTCCTCTCTGCACTCTGTAGATACCTGAATACAGAGACACACAGAAATGCAGGTATACATATACACATAACTTAAAAAAAATTAAAAAATTAAATAATGTATACCTAGAGGAGTTGAGATCACGTTTTTATATATCTTACCTCCTGTAATGATAGTGTTTGATTAATTACAATATTTAATCTACTTACAGCATTGGCTTATTTAAAAGCCGTGGCTTTAAATGAAAGTATCAAATAAATATCATGTATCTTATTTTCTTCATGAATAGAAGTAGGCACAACTATTGGGTTCCAGTCCTTAAGATATTTTTGTTAAAATCACTATCAATGATAGAATTCAATCACTCATTGAGATTTTCATCTTCCTAGTGTGTTCACTATTATTTAGCATTATACCTGGCTAAATTATGTATCTATAATTTAAAATATTAGTGTTAAAGCTACAAACTAATTAGAAAGTGTTGAATGACTGCGTTTCTGCTGAATTATATTTGCTAAAATATTTGGAAACTATCCAATTTTCAATGAATATTCAACAGGGAATTTTCAATAAGAGGGAGTGTCAGTCATGATTCATAAAAAAGTTTCTTGCCATCAGTATACAGAAATCATAAATGGCAGCCAGCTCAAAAGCAGTGGGGAAACATACTTTAAATGCAGTGGGTGTTACTGCAACATGCGCTGAATGAACAGCCAGTGTGTGAGTGCCGGGTGCAAGCTTATTGGAAGAAGAAGAAGAAGAAGAAGAAGAAGAAGAAGAAGAAGAAGAAGAAGAAGAAGAAGAAGAAGAAGAAGAAGAGGGGGAGGAAGAGGAGAAAGAGGAGAAGGAAGAGGAGGAGGAAGAGGAAGAAGAATAATCAGAGTGCAGTTTGATTCCTGCTCCAGGCTTAAATGCAGAGTTGTTGGAGTTCCAATTCCTTTTGTGGGAGGGCTGTGATTTTGTTATGCCCATGAACAATCAAGTTTGAGGGTCTCAGGAGTTCCAAGAAAAACATGGCACACAATCCTTTATTCAATCAATTCACAAAGGGTATTTACTTTTGAAAGTATAAAGTTGTATTCCCAAAATGTGAGATAAGAGAAAGAGTTTCTATAATATGTGCCTTATAAGCTTAGCCACTAATAGATACCCACCCTGTGGAGACTTGAGATGGGCTAGTTAGACTAAAAAACTAATTTAATTTTCTATGCATTAAAATAGCTCTATTTGCCTAGTGGGTTTATATTGGACTTAGCAGATGGACATATGTTTATATCTTGTTTGCCCTTTGGCTGCTAATGGATATAAGCAGGTCAATTCATCTTAGAAATATTCCATCGAGTTGAATTTATATATATGTCAATGAGCTCAGCTAAGGTCCCTCCTGTGTCATTTAAGATTGATCACAGTGGCAATGATGTTAGTGTGTTTCTCTTTCCTACCTCTCTTTTGACATTTGATGAATGGATTTTTTTTTTTTTTGCTGTTACTTCAGACAATGGTAATAAGATAACTGTATCTGCTTTCATTTCAGCCAATAGCTGTGACTTTGAAGATTTACTTAGTAACTGTGAATCCTTGAAGAGTTCAGCAGGCTGTCAACATGAGCTGCTCAAGGCAAAGTGTGAGGCTACTTGTCTGTGTGAAGACAAAATTCATTAACATGTCCAGTGTGCAGCATGACAGACTACATGAGAAAGGGGTACAGACTTAGCTGAGACATGATGGGGAAGATCTATAGATTAGTGACAAGTCGCATCCCAAAGGACAAGGCTTTTTTCCTTCCTGGATTTATACATAAATCTCTTTCAGAACAGCCATTAAAAAAAAAAAGGTGTCATGTAGGATGGCAACGTTGGGTTTGGACCAGCTTTGCTGCTTTAAGTATAGTGAATTGAATCAAGAGGAGAATTTTGAAAGTTGTACCATAACAGGTCGTTCACCTCTAGAACTTTGAAAAAAAAGAGAGACTGTGTCCTAAACCAACCTGCAATGGAAGAATGGGCTGTTTTTACATCACCATCACCCTACTTCATAGTCCCTACCAGGATGAAGCTTAACATCTGTGTCTTATGTCTTCTTATTTAAATACAATCATCTTTTTCAATAAAGAATTCAAGCTACCACATACATGTGACTTTCATATTTTTATAGTATGTTGTTTCAACTGCTAAGAACTAAGCCCAGACAAATGATGATACAGAGAAAAGTCTGTGAAATGGATACATTAACTTAAATTGGAACAGAAAATATCAATTGTATCTTGATTTTATTTTATGGATATTGAAATAATCACCATATAGAGGATGCAGTAGCTCAAGATAATATAAGCCTAGTCATCTGATGAAACAATTAGCCCTGTCAGATCTGAGCTGCTGAACATAATTAATCTCCCTGACTGGCTTCCTAAGCAAAATTTTGAAAAACTGTACATATGTTAGAAAACTGTTAATAACATGTGTAACAGTGGTTAGATTTGGATGATACTTGGAGAGATTGCAGAAAATAAGTCTACATTGCTGAGAATGCCAATATTCAGTTTTTGTGTCTGTTTTATCAATGTTCACATCCTGTTCATCCACCACTCCCAAGAAATTCGGGTCCCTCACTCTACCAGTAATCCCAATAGCTTGGTTTTTTACACAAGTGCTCTGTGTATATCCTGAGCCCAATAAGAGATTTCATTGCATAATAGAAGCCTTCTTGAAGTTCTTGGGATAATAGTAGCTTGGCTTTTATGCTTGCATTTGTTAGCCATATAGATTTGTCTTTACTGTCATATTCTTCCAGAAGTCATCCCTGATAAACAAGGAGAGAAAATTCTGTGATCGTCCTTTCTTCAGTGACATGACCTGGAATGTTCACTGACCCTTTATCACACTCATTAAAGCTTAGGTCCATATTTGGTGCCACAAATGTGTTTTACATTTAATTAGAATTATTCACAACTTGTATAAGTGTATGAGTGTACATATAGCTCCATGTATGTACACGGATGTGTGTATTTCTCTTAAGTTATGCCACTTGAGCTAATAACGCTTCTCCAAATACTCATAAATTAAAAAGAGACCCTAGAACTACGCATGAAAATTCTTTGAATGGTTGGTTTATATAGTTATTACAGATGACTTTCAATATATGAAATAAAGAAATATAGACTGTTGGTATGTGCCTCAGTTGTCTCTCTGAGGTTAACTTTGGGGCGGTATTGTTTAAGACACCTCACACTTAGGACACAGGGTTCAGATAATTGGAGTTAAACCTAAAAGTCTTCCTACAGTCTAGCTTTCATGGTTCTAAAAAACACTGTACAAGTTTCTAATGGAGGTTAAGCAATCATCAATACTCCACTGCTATAACAGCACAAATAATTACCAGCAGGGCAAAATGTCCAAAAAGGTATGATAATGGGCACTCATATGTTCAGGTTGACCAATAACTGTCTATTTGGACTTACGGCTCTCCATAGAGGAGGGAAATCATGCCTGGCTCTAGCAACTTAGACAACTTTTCAGGGCTAGTGTGGTTGGCATGCACATGTATCTTATTGTAATCCCTGAAACCAGCATGAAATTCATATAGAATGGCCTTTTGAGAATGACAACTTTGAACTGTGAGTGGAGAATTAACTGGACAGTATGGAAAGATTTGAAGTCACCCTAGGACATAGTTAACTCAATTCACAAATGGTTTTAATCTTTAAGAGAAAAAGTATTTCAATTGGCTTCTTCCAGAGAACAGTGCAGCTGTATAAACAAGGAAGAAGACTAAGACTGCTCTCTTAATGCACAGTTTGATAGCTATGAATTTGATTTCCTTTTGCATGGTTGGAAAGACCACATTACCACCCCAACCCAATGCTTTTTTTTTGTGTTAGAGAGATCAGTATAAAGGAATATATAAAATATCTCTACATGATGATCTATAATGTGCTATGTTCTATGAGTCCTTTTTTATTTTCTATATTTTTTATCATGTTCCAAATGACTACTCCTTTCCCATTTCCTCCCTCCCCGAAAGTCCCATAAGCCCCCTTCCCTCCCTCTGTTCCCCATTCAACCCTCTCTCGCTTCTCTGTCATGGTATTCCCCTACATCCAGTCTTTCCAGGACCAGGGGTCTCTCCTTGCATCTTCTTGGAAATTTATTGATATGTGAATTGTGTCTAGGGTATTCTGAGATGCTGGGTTAATATCCCCTTATCAGTGACTGCATACCATGTGTGTTGTTTTGTGATTGGGTTATCTCACTAAGGATGATATTTTCCAGTTCTGACCATTTGCCTAAGAATTTCATGAATTTATTGTTTTTAATTGCAGAGTAGTATACCATTGTGTAAATATAGCATATCTTCTGAATCCATTCCTCCATTGAGGGACATCTGGGTTCTTTCCAGCTTCTGGCTATTATAAATAAGGCTGCTATGAGCATAGTGGAGCATGTGTCCTTATTGCATGCAGGGGAAGACTCTGGGTATATGCCAAGGAGTGGTATAGCAGGATCCTCCAGGAGTGTCATGCCCAGTTTTCTGAGGAGCCGCCAGACTGCTTTCCAGAGTGGTTGTACCAGCTTGCAATCCCACCAGCAGTGGAGGAGTGTTCCTCTTTCTCCACATCCTCGCCAACAACTGCTGTCTCCTTAGTCATTCAGACTGGTGTGGGGTGGAATCTCAGGGTTGTTTTGATTTGCATTTCCCTAATGACTAAGGATGTTGAACATTTCTTTAGGTGCTTCTCATCCATTATATATTCTTCAGGTGAGAACTTTTTGTTTAGCTCTGTACCCCATTTTTTAATTGGGTTATTTGGATCTCTGGAGTCTAACTTCTTGAGTTCTTTGTATATATTGGATATTAGCCCTCTGTCGGATGTAGGGTTGGTAAAGATCATTTCCCAGTTTGTTTGTTGCTGCTTTGTCCTTTTGACAGTGTCCTTTGCCTTACAGAAACTTTGTAATTTTATGAGGTCCCATTTGTCAATTCTTGATCTTAGAGCATAAGCTATTGGTGTTCTGTTCAGGAAATTTTCCCCTGTGCCCATATGTTCAAGGCTCTTCCCTAGTTTTCTTTCTGTTAGTTTCAGTGTGTCTGGTTTTATGTGGAAGTCCTTGTTCCACTTGGAATTGAGCTAAGTGTAAGGAGATAAGAATGGGTCAATTTGTATTCTTCTGCATGTTGACCTCCAGTTAAACCAGCACCATTTGTTGAAAAGGCTATCTTTTTTCCACTGGATGGTTTTAGCTCCTTTGTCAAAGATCAAGTGACCATAGGAGTGTGGATTCATTTCTGGGTCTTCAATTATGTTCCATTGATCTACATGACCCAAAGAACTCCACCAGAGAACTCCTACAGCTGATAAACAACTTCAGTAAAGTGGCCGGATATAAAATCAACTCAAGCAAGTTAGTAGCCTTCCTATACTCAAAGGATAAGCAGGCTGAGAAAGAAGTAAGAGAAATGATACCCTTCACGATAGCCACAAATAATATAAAGTATCTTGGTGTGACTCTAGCCAAACAAGTGAAAGATCTGTATGACAAGAACTTCAAGTTTCTGAAGAAAGAAATTGAAGAAGACCTCAGAAGATGGAAAAGTCTGCCATGCTCATGGATTGGCAGGATTAATATAGTAAAAATGACCATCTTGCCAAAAGCAATATACAAATTCAATGCAATCCTCATCAAAATCCCAATTGAATTCTTCATAGAGTTAGAAAGAGCAATTCAAAAATTCATCTGGAACAACAGAAACCCCAGGATAGCTAAAACTATTCTCAAGAGTAAAAGAAAATCAATATCCCTGACCTTAAGCTGTACTACAGTGCAATAGTGTTAAAAACTGCATGGTATTGGTACAGTGAAATTAAGTATTTTTAATGGGGTCAGAAGCAAGACAAGGGCATCAACTTTCTTCAGCACTGTTTACAATAGGGATTAAAGTCTTAGAAGTTTAAGGCCAAAAAGTAAAAGGCATATGAATAAGAGAATTCAAATGATGTCTACATAGAGATATGATTTTCTAGAACTGATACTATAAAGACTCTACATGGGATTCTTAAAGCAGATAAACTTTTTCACTGGTGGAATCCAAAACTACTACCTCCCCAAATCAGAAGCTGATCTATATACTTTAGGAGAATAATCATGGAAACAATTCTGGCCAATATAGCCACAAAATAACTGGAAATAAAACTAACCAAGTAAATGAATGTCAACAATAGGGAAAACCTCCAGACACTGAAAATGGAATTTGAAGACAATACAAGAAAATGAAAATACTTCTCATTCTCATGGAATAGAAAAATTATTTTTTATGCAGATGGTTATTCTAGCAAATGCAATACACAGATTCAAAACAAATGGAATCAAAACACCATCGGGGATCTTCACAGTGTGGAAAATCAATCTCTAAATTTACATAGAATCATAAAAGATCAAGGACAACCAAAACAAGCATGAACAATATCAACATTATAGGAGGTATAACTCTGCAGGCCTCATTTCAAGGTATGCCACAGAACCATAGCATGATACTGCTACAAAAATAAACCTATAGATCAATGAAATATTATTGAATACTGGGATATAAGTCCTTACAACTACAGGTACATGTGTTTTGACACAATTACCAAAACTATGCGTTAAAGAAAAGATATCATCTTTAAGAAATGGTCCTGGGAATCATGGATGTCAACTAAAATTGAAACTAAGTGTTTATTGTTCATTTCGTACAAAACTTAGCCTCCAATGATCAAAGACTTCAACATGAAATCTAATATCCTTAAATTGCTAAAAACAAGTAGAGTGTTTTCTTCAACTTGGAACGAAAGGTTATTCTTTTAGAATAAGGCTTCAGTAGCACAGGAAATCAGGCCAAAAATTGAGAAATGGATCTTGTGAAACCAAAAGAGCCACACAGTGCAGTGAACTCTCAAAGAATTGAAGGCTAGTTCACAGAATGGGGAATATTCTTTTGTTGCTATTTGTCTAACAGGATGAGCATCTAGAATATAGAAAGACCTCAAGAAACAAAACATCAATAACAAAACCAAACAGGCAGCACACACCAGCTGATATGATGCCCCCAATACACATACAGTAGAGGACTTCCGGGTCTGTGTTCATTCAGAGATGATGTACCTAACCCTTAAGAGACTGGAGGCCCTTGGGAATTTAGAGTTCAGGTGAGGTGGGGGGTGGGACATCCATGTGGGACAGGGGGCGGGGAAGAGGTAGGGGATGTGGAACAGTCTAGAGGGTGGGCAGGGGTAGGGGGTGATAAAATATGGAGTGTAAGAAAAGTAAATTTTAAATAAGTTATGAAACACAATGGTAGAATTACAAGAAATACAAATAGAAGGAAATGCTTCAAATATTACTCATCTTCTTCACCTGTCAGAGAAATGCCTGTGAAACTATGCAGAAGGAGATCTGAAGATGTGCAGTTAGCCTACCTGTTTCCCTAGTAGGAGGGGCTTGCAGGATTCCTAGAAAAGGCTCCATTCTTTCTTTGATCAGAGTTGCCCTCAGATGCTTAATGGCTGCAAGTTTCTTCTGCTTTTGCCCTACCTCTCACAGTCGGAGCATTGCATTGAATACAAGATTTATATCTCAATTCAACTTTTAATGTTTACTGACTGACATGTGTCACTTTCTGGAGGATTTTCCTTTTCAAATGTCTAGTAATTACTTTTTACTGATAGGTACCATAGCTGCCAGTGGTGGAAAATGCAAACTTACTCTCTTAATAAATGGTCCGCTTAAGTGCTCTAACCCCTCATGAGAATTCTGTCACCTATCATAGCCTCTGGATTCCTCTACTGTTATTTACTGTACCCTTTGACAAAGTCAGAACTGAGATAATTATTCATTTTAAGCTTACCCTTCCTTCAATAAGTATAGATGGCATACAGAGTTAGAGAAAGATGTCATGGCTTAAAGTAATCAAGGAAAAAGTTGTGGTTGAAGAAAGCAGTTCTTGGGCCTGAGAGGTGACAAACAGTTTGATAGAATACATACTGAAGCAATTCTGTGTGAAAAATTAACAATATAAGGGAAGAGATATTATGTTGGGATTAATGTAGTTCCATTGTGACCACCATGCCTTTATAATAGATTATACATAAGTTAAAAACTTGAGGGAGGTAGACGGTGGGAGGGACTTGGGAGGAAGAGAAGAGGGGGAGAGGGAAAAAGGGGGTGCAGAATCAGGTATGGGAGGAGATGCACATGATATACAGAGGGTCAGGAATTTGAACAGAGGTGTGTAGGAATGGGGGATGGGGAACTAGGGGTAGCCTCCAGCAGGTCCCAGATGCCAGGAAAGCAAGAGGCTTCCAGGAACCAACAGGGATGAGATTAGCTCAAATGTTCAACAAAGGGGAGGGAGAATCTGTAGAGACCATATCCATAGGTTAGGCAAGGGCCCCGTTGGGTGATGGGGCCACCTACTCATCTACAAATTTTTAACCCAGAATGGCTCCTGTCTAAAGAAAATATGGGGAGAAAGTTTGGAGCAGAGATAGAAGGAAAGGCCATCCAGAGACTGCTCCACATGGGGATCCATCCCATATACAGACACCAAATCCAGACACTATTGCTGATGTTAAGAAGTGCTTGCTGACAGGAGCCTGTTAAAGCTGTCTCCTGAGAGGCTCTGTCAGAGCCTAAAAAATACAGAGGCAGATGCTCACAGCCAACCATCAGACTAAGCATGGGGACCCCAGTGGAGGAGTTAGAGAAAGGACTGAAGGAGTTGAAGGGATTTGCAGCCCCATAGGAAGAACAACAGTATCAACCAACCAGATGCCCCAGAGCTCCCAGGAACTAAACCACTAACATGGAGGGGCCCATGGCTCTTGCTGCTTATGTAGCAGAGGATGGCATTGTCTGGCATCAATAGGAGGAGAGGCCCTTGGTTCTATGAAGACATGATTCCCCAGTGTAGGGGAATGCCAGGGCAGTGAGGTAGGAGTGGGTGGGTGGGAGGGGGAGCAACCTCATAGAATCAGGGGTAGAGGGGATGGGATAGGTGTGTTCCAGATGGGGAAACCAGGAAAGGGGATAACATTTGAAATGTAAATACATAAAATATCCAATAAAAAATTAAATTAAAAAAAAAGAAAATATAATCACAAATAAAGACATACATATCTGGTCTACTTAAGCTCACTTAATCCATCTTCCCTTAGATGGGTTGTTTCACTTTTTTATTAAGTTTAAACACTCTCTGTTATTTGCATATGATGAGCTTCCTCAATGTCTCACCAAGTCCTTCATCCTTTAGATGCTGCTAAAGACCACTTAGTGTGGACCTCAAAATCTGTGCTGCCTGAACTCATATAAATGGCTTATCTTATATATTGAAAGTGTGGCATTTTGTATACTGTATGTATGTTCAAAATCCTGAAAATCATTTTTAAGCATATATTTTGCTTAAAGGTGGTATCTGCCTTAATGACAATGGAGAGCCATTATCACCAAAGATCTGAACTGACATTTTAGACTTTTTGAAATACCCTTTCTCTTTGTCTTTCTTCTCTTCTAGCCTCCCCACATGTACTCTGCAATGCTCTGTTTCAAACATACTGCCTCTTTTTTCATTGTAATTTATTAATAAAATTTGAGACAAAATGTCCCCCCAGAGATCTGTAATGTCTTTTCCTTGTTCTTTGAACATAGTCACCAGTCACAGCCCAGGATCTCAAAGTTATTCAAGATCTCTCTGTCTTCACTCAGTGTCTATACCTTCCAGAGTGACAGCCTACATTCTTGTACTTGGTGGTCAGTAAAGAGTAAGTTTGCTTCTCCTTGTACAAAGCTCATGTCCAAGAGGATCAAAGACCTCAATATAAAATCAGATACAGTGAAACTAATAGAAGAGAAAGTGAGGAAGAGCCTAGATCACATAAGCACAGGAGAAAATTTTCTGAACAGAACACCAATGGCTTATGCTCTAAGATCAAGAATTGACAAATGGGACCTCAAATTGCAAAACTTCTGTATGGCAAAGGACATTGTCAATAGGACAAAATGGCAACCAACAGGTTGGGAAAAGATCTTTACCAGTCCTACATCTGATAGAGGGATAATATTCAATACATATAAAGAGCTCAAAAAGTTGGAATCCAGATAATCAAATAACACTATTAAAAATGGGGTGCAGAGCTAAACAAAACCTTTTCAACCAAGGAATATCAAATGGCTGAGAAGCACCTAAAGAAATGTTCAACATCCTTCATCATCAGGGAAATGCAAATCAAAACAACCCTGAGATTCCATCTCATACCAGTCAGAATGGGTAAGATCAAAAAGGTGACAGCAGATGCTGACAAGGATGTGGAGAAAGAGTAACACTCCTCCATTGTTGGTGGGATTGCAAGCTGGTACAATCACTCTGGAAATCAAGCTGGTGGTTTTTCAGAAAACTGGACATAGTATTACCTGAGGACCCAGCTGTACCACTCCTGGGCATATACCCAAAACATTCTTGAACATATAACAAGGACACATACTCCACTATGTTCATAGCAGCCTTGTTTATAATAGCCAGAAGCTGTTAAGGACCCAGATGTCCCTCAACGGAGGAATGGATACAGAAAATGTGTTACATTTATACAATCAAGTATCACTCAGCTATTAAAAACAATGACTTCATGAAATTCTTAGGCTAATGGGTGGGACTAGAAAATATCATCCTGAGTGAAGCAACCCAATCACAAAAGAACACACATGGTATGCACTCATTGATAAGTGGATATTAGCCTGAAATCTCAGAATACCCAAGATATAATTCACAGATCACATGAAGCTCAAGAAGAAGGAAGACTAATGTGTGGGTGCTTTGATCCTTCTTAGAAAGGGAAACAAAAGGGAGCAAATAGGAATCAAAGTGTGGAGCAGAGACTGAAAGAAAGGCCATCCAGAGACTGTCCCACTTGGGGATCCAGCCCATATACAGTCCTCAAATGCAGACACTATTGCTAATGCCAAGAAGTGCTTGCTGACAGGAGCCTGTTATAGCTGTCTCCTGAGAGTCTCTGTCAGAGCCTGACAAATACAGAGGTGGATGCTCACAGTCAACCATTGAACGGAGTAAGGGGTCCCCAGTGGAGGATCAGAGAAAGGACTGAAGGAGCTGAAGGCATTTGCAACTCCATAGGATGAACAACAATAACAATTAACCAGACTCCCTGCCAGCTTCCGGAGCTCCCAGGGACTAAAGCGACACACCATGGAGTACACAATGAGAGACCCATGGTTCCAGCTGCATATGTAACAGAGGATGGCCTTGTTGGGCATCAATGGGAGGAGAGGCCCTTGGTCCTATGAAGGCTGGATGCCCCAGTGTAAGGGAATTTGAAGGCGGGGAGACTAGAGTGGGTGGGTGGTTGGGGGAACACCTTCATAGAAGCAGGGAGAAGGGTGATTTGATAGGGGGTTTCTGGTTGGGGAAACCAAGAAAGGGGGTTAACATTTGAAATGTAAATAAAGAAAATATTCAATAAAAACAAGAGTAAGTTTGCAAGTATTGTTACTCCTCCCTTGACATTTGCTTTCAGAGATAAGTTTAGGCAAAATACAGCTTCACTCTTAATCATGGGCAGATGAGGAAATGCATTTTATTTCTTTATTTATTTGTCAGTAGCAAGGTGTGCTGTTCTATATTTTCACCTGACCAGTTTCATTTTTCATGATTGCTGGCAATCTCTCAAGTTTCTCATATATTTCCAAGACTGAGGCTTTGATGTGTCACTAGTCATTGCAATCTTTTCACTGTAAATACTGTTGCCTTACTGTGGAATCTGCTTACCATGGAGCACAGTCGTAGCTCCAGTTCCTTGTTTGTATCCACTGGATCATATTTTAGAGTTTTATTTGAGGTTTTATTAGAGATTGCCAATATACACTCCCAAATGGCTTTATGTTTTGCAATGTCATCATAAAAGAATTAGCTTTCCTGTTGTTCTTCACTGCATTTAGTGGGGCAGTGTTTGGAATTTGTGGATCCCAGCCTCTGTGTTATTTTAGTTCTTTCTTGTAATTTTCAACTCCCCAGAGCTTTTTCTCTGAGTAATATTCTCTGAGTCTTAGGTGAAGGACTGGACTTCATCAGTGCACAATTTGGGCGTTACTGGTTTTCTTCAGTGTACTCTGCAAAGAGAAATATCCTTAACGGAGAGTGAATACTACAGTCGTTTGTAGGTATATGAACTAATGTTTATAGTCTTGTTAGGGAGTGTGCTGCCCAGTCCTTGGATGACTTTTTATAGTTGCTCATCATCTGAGTATTTTGTTTTCAACTTTTAATCACATTTCAAATGTTGCTCATTTGTGTGTGTTGGGTGCTTTGTGAAATTATGTGTGGGGGTATGTGTGTGTGTGTGATTGCTGTCATGTCTATATGCAAATGTCTATGTGACTTTTGGTGCCTTGTGTTTTCTTACCTAAATGTAGAGAACAATAAAGGAGTGAACCTGGTAGGATTCTTTAAAATCTTCGATATGCCCTTTTGTATTTTTTATTTTGTTTTAAAAACATACCTACCTATGCATAAAAAGAATCTTCAAAACACAGAACACCACACATTCACTAAGATGTAAAATGCAAGTACATTTGCAGGTCTCTGCTCAGCTTGCTTTCTCCATTTTATGCAGTCCAGCATTCCATGTCCATGCACGGTCCTGTCCATAATCGAAATGAGTTTTCCAACATCAATTAATGTAGCTAAAATAATCTCACTCAAGCATGATTAGACATCTATCACCTGCAGATTCTTCAACCTGTTCAGTTGAAAATTAAAACTATCACAGTTTTATTACATCCATTAGTTTTGACTTGTCGAAACATCCTTGCTTTGTTGGAATTAGATGAAGTGGATTATGATATAATTTCAAAAATGTTATTGAGTTTGGTTTGTAAGTATTTTGTTTGGGATAATTCTACTAATTGACAAGTGCATTGGGCTTTCCTTTGGTGTTGCTTTAAAATATTTTCCATAAACTGACCGATGTGCACTGCATCTACACCATTCCTTCCCCTTTGACTTCCCTTCTGTCCCACCTCTTCAATGAATGCACAACTTTACACAATGAAAGTTCATTTAACACTGATTCAAAGAACATGGGTCCAGGGATGACCACATAAAAGTGCATAACCTCAGCAGGTGTTTCTCATTGGAGAACACTGATTCTCCCTCAGCAGACATCTACCATCTGTGTCTTTTCATCTAGGGGATGATTGAGATCTCCTTTAGGATACGTCAGCAGTGGTTTCTAATGTGGGCAAGATGAAAACAAGTAGACTGAAGCTTCTGAACCATTCAGCCAAAATAGGGATGTTTTATTTCCTCTAAACTGCTTTTTGGCATTTATCCTGATGAAAAAATATGTGACCAATACTCTTTTTTTTTTAATTTTCTAAGTTTTTTTTTATTTACATTCCAAATCATTTCCCCTTTCCCGTTTCCTCCCTCCCCAAAAGTCCCATAAGCCCCCTTCTCTCCCTCTTTTCTCCATTCAACCCCCTCTCGCTTCTCTGTCCTGGCGTTCCCCTACATCCAGTCTTTCCAGGACCAGGGGTCTCTCCTTCCATCTTCTTAGAAATCTATTGATATGAGAATTGTGTCTAGGGTATTCCGAGATTCTGGGTTAATATCCCCTTATCAGTGACTGCCTACCATGTGTGTTCTTTTGTGATTGGGTTACCTCACTAAGGATGATATTTTCAAGTTCTGACCATTTGCCTAGGAATTTCGTGAATTCATTGTTTTTAATTGCAGAGTAGTATTCCATTGTGTAGATATACCACATCTTCTGAATCCATTCCTCCGTTGAGGGACATCTGGGTTCTTTCCAGCTTCTGGCTATTATAAATAAGGCTGCTATGAACATAGTGGAGCATGTGTCCTTATTGCATGCAGGTAAAGCCTCTGGGTATATGCCCAATACTCTTTATTACCAATCAAAAAGAATTAAACACAAAAACCAAAACCACAATGATGACAAAAATCCACTGGATCAAATTTTTACCAAAATATGGACTTTAACTTAGCTAACATGGATTTTATACTGGGACAGATGATGCTATCTTTCTGTGTGAAAATTGATGCAGTTCATGTCTTTAGAGAAACAGGGAAATTACATAGCTTCAGTAAGACAGTGCTAGAGATTAGTCTGCTGTTACAGAATTGGAAGATTGTGAGGTTGAGCTGCATTTAGGTAAAAGGTGAAAGTTTTTCATTCTGAATGGATTGTGAGTTATGTTTTAGAATGAGACTTATCCCCTATGTAATATATTCCTTTTGAAAAACTTTGTAGTGCTCCATATTTTATTGAAGACAGGGGGAGTCATTATCTTCAGTAGTTTAGCTGTTGGTGAGTTGCCTTGGCTCAAGAAATCACATCATGCATATAACCATGTGGGTATTCCTGGTTAAACTTAGTGAGCTTCCACAAACAAAACAAAAGACATGAAGCAGGAGAGTGTCTTATTGGAAAAAGAGTTTCTAGTTTATAGAAGGAAGTGAGAGAGTCTGAAATGGGAGTGTGATCTAAATATATCATGTACTTGTACGAAATTATCCAAAAGGAGATAAAGAGGAAAAAACATGATACTAAATATCTTATAACTACAAAACTTCATTGTTTGCAGCACAAAACATTTCCATTCACATTTGATCAGACTACAGCGAGGAAGCATCAGGTGCCCATAATGAATGTACTGGGAATGTTGCCATGAAATTATGGTCATTTAAAGAATAGAAGATTAGGCCATTAGTTCTGAAGTAATGCAAATTTCTTGCTGCCTGCTCCTTTCACAGCTGGTTTAGCTGGTTACTCTGCTACTTCTGGCCAGTTTTAGTATTCCACTTGGGGGGAGGAGAGATTAGTTTATTATGTTTATTTATAGACGATATTCTCCTTGTATTTGGTGAGTTAAATGAATTGGATGCAGGATCTGAAAGAGAGTCTAGTAAAAGGCATAACAGGCAGGATACCAGCACCTCCTAGTTAACTATATTGGAAACTAAAAACTCATTTATTATTATTTTCAAGCCTTCCTGCACAGAGTATATGATTTGCCATAGATAATTGCCTTGTTGTTGCCTAACTCTGGTCCATTGAAGCCTCTGGGGCATTCTTTGGAAATTTACTGTGTCCACTTGATGTTTATGAGCAACATATTTGCTCAGGTCAGTCAATAAAGTTGACATGTTTAACTTGCATTGATTAGAATTGGTCTGATCTTCATCACAGGCGATCATCTCAAAGGCATCTTGGATGTTTGGGTGTCCTTGGGAGTCAGTCTTGTCCAAGTCAGCCTTGTGATCAGGAGGTATGGTGGGTTCTTTTTGAGTCTGTGTCAGAACCTGAGGTAACGATAGTTTTTTATAACAGGTTGATAGTAAGAAATAAAGGAACTGTCCAGGGATTGGTTTTTTATTTTATTTTATTTTATTTTATTATTTTTTAGTTCTGTGCTCATAGAACCCACAATAAGGTATGTCAATTCTCTATATCTATACCTATCTTCTGTTTTATGTTTTGGGAAAAGGGACCATTATTGTATGTTTGAACAAACAGACTAATGAAACTTATAAATTCATGGAAGGAAGAATGCATGTGACAGACATTTTGTCTAAGCCAAGGTTGTCATACACTTTCAATTCCTTCTATGTTATTAAACTAAAAAAAAAAGACAATATATTTCAAAGCTCAAAAATGAGTTTTCCAAGACAATAATAATTTTTGCTTATATACTATCTTGTTTTGTATATAAAAATTCTTCTGAATAGATGTGTTTTCCATTTTGAGTTTCAGTGGAGCACTTATTAGGGGGACAGAAATTCTGAAAAATATTGATAATTGTTTATAACTTATAGCAAGTTAAGAAAGTTATATGTTATAAATTATTATCAATATTTTGATAATATTGTTCCTTTTGAGGGCAGGCTGGAAGCCCCCCAAGGGCCACTACAAGGAACAAACATGAGATGGAGAGGTTGGAAAGAGAAAAACAGAGCATGGACTGAGCTATGGAGAGAGGTGAACTGGCAATGTGGAGACAGGTGACAGAGAGACTGAGGTCTACATGCTGTCACGGCTCAGTAGGCTCAGCAGGATGGGTCAGCAGGATGGGTCAGCAGGATGGGTCAGCAGGATGATATAAAATAGCTTGGAGCTTATGCACACACACACTCAGTTCCAGAACCTGATGCACAGTTTTGAAATTTCCCCTGAATCTGAGCAAAGAGGAAAGGTTCACTTTTTGGATTTGATTGGATCTTGGTCCAAGATGCCACTGGAGTCCAGATTTTTGCCAGTAGTCCATGCTTCTTTCCTAGACCTCAAAGAAGCCTGAAATTTATATGGATGTTTGCTATCTGTCTAGCTGCCTGATGTGTTAGTGATATCTCAGGCTTTGCTGCCTTGCAGAGCCATGGTAGTTTAGTGGCACAAATAACCACCTTAAACCCTGTTGAGGCTGGTGTGTGGACTCTGGGTGCCAGGTTTGTATCAATGATCCTGATAGGGCGAAGGGCCATATTGGTGTCTTTAGTCTGTCTTACTACCAAAGCTCATGTGGATTCCCATGGTCAAGGCTGCTTCCTGAAGACATCTTAATGTCTGTGGGAGAGCTGTCTCACCTTTCAAAAGCACAGAACACTTTGGTACAGCCAGGGATCAAGGTGAGGTGGAGGAGGCTCTACTCTGCACTGACCATTTCACAATTCTCCTTAATTGATGGCTCTTGGAGGGCATACAGGTAGAGAAATATATCCTCTGGTGTGGAACTGGCCACTAGGAATTTGACCATCATCCAGTGAATATATATATGACAGTAAATGGATCTTTTGTGTGTGTGTGTGTGTGTGTGTGTGTGTATGTGTGTGTGTGTGTGTGTGTGTGTGTGTATGTGTGTGTATAGCTCAGGGAAAAGTGTCTCATATGTGGACAAACTGGGAGGTAAGTGTGATGGGGGTGTATGATGAGAAATCTCGAAATGATTAATAATCAATTAATCAGTAAAAGCTGAAAGGATCATAAAATAATTCATTATGAATGAATAATATGTTATTGATTTTCATTGGGAACAAAGTGCATGCTACAGAGGAAGGAGGAATTATCTCTTGATATTGCGGCCAACTTCACATGCAATAGAGGTTAACAAATAATTTTGGCCGCTTGTCCTTATATTCAACTGTATTCGAGATAAGGCCTTTTATTCATTGCTGAACTCTTCAGCCCAATATCATATTTCACAGTGGTATAATTTGCAAGCTTCATATCTGAACTTAACTTTTAAGGTATCTATCTCCATCCCCTTAATCTGCATCTGTGACAGCTGGTAAGTGACATATATTTGTAACATATGTCCCTCTTTAAGTGTCCAGTTTCCCCATGTCATTAGTGGGTACTATAGCTGCCATAGATGGAGACTTCAACCTTAGTTTCAATCACCACTTTCTTGCTAAGTTCTTCAAGAACCCAGTGAGAATGCTGTATCCCACCATACAATCAGGATTTCTGTATTCATATTTTTTAAAACCTTTTACAAAATTGGCAGGTAGAGCTAAGAAAATTATTCATGTAACACTCACCCTTCCTTCAGTGAGCATGGATGACAGCAGCAGAATTATGAAGAAAACCATCACTGGTAAGAATGCTTGGCTGAACCTAAACAGAGAAAAACCCTTGGTTGAAATAAGCAGTACAAGGGACACAGAGGTAATCAACACATTGACAGAACATAAGCAAAAGCACTCTGGCTGACAAATTCATTAACAAAATAAGGAGGAGTCGCAGTATGGGGGTTCCTGTAGCTTTAGTGTGCCAACCATGCTTGTAATTGGCAGGATATTTAACCAAAAGAGTTGACTGATATCCTTCATATGTGCTTGCAAAGATTAGAAGATTCCTAGCTTCTTTCTACACAGGTCTATTCCTCTACCCTCAAGGGCAAAGGTGGGGGAATACCTAGTTGTTTTTTTTTTTTTTTTGCAATATAGCATCTTTCATTTTGCTATTCCCTTAGAATAACACCTTAGAAGTGGCATGTTGTGAAGAGCAATTCAAGTTATTTCAAATCAATTTCCCTTTTTGTCTTTAATAAGAATTACCAACACAATTAATGAATTGTATATCTAGTCTACTTCAGCTCACTCAAACCATCTTTTGTTAGATGGACTGTTTCATATTTTCTTTAAATTTTAATCAACATCTGCTCATTGCAAACAATGTCCTGTCACAGGAGTTATGAAGTCCTATGTTCATTAGGCGCTGCTAATGTTTACCTAGTGTGATATGCACTCACTTTTTGGAACTCATAGAAAAGGATTACATTGTAAACTAAAGGTGTGATGTCTTATTTTATATATTAAATAAACATTCAGAATTCTCAAAATCTTTTTTATAAGCATATGATTGCTTCGAATTTTTAACTGGGTGGATGACAATGGAGTCATGATCAGCAAAGATCTAGTACATTTTTAATTTTAAATACCATTTCCCCTCGATTTTCTTTTTTCAAGCACTCCCTCATATACTGTAATGTTCTCTGTCAAATCAACTGCCTGGTTTTCATTGCAATTTAAAACTAACATTTGGGTCGAAATGTTCCTGCATAGATCTGTAATTTTTTTCCTGTCTTCCCTTGTAACCACCATCTTTATTCAGGATCTAAAAAACATTCCTGGTCACCCTGGATTTTCATACTGTGTCCATAAGTTCCAAAGTGACAGGCATTATTCTTATTCTGTGAAGAATAAATAAAAATTGTTCTTTCCCTGTGATACTTACTTTAGGGCTGAAAGTTTAGAAAAAATTTGGACTCATAATCATGGGCAAATGAGGAAATGCATTTGAATTGAGTTTTCTTTCATTCAGAGTGATAAGTGACTCTTTAGTACATCTCATTTGACCAGTTTCATTTAATGAGATTGAGTAGTCCTTCAATTTCCCCGCTGTGTATTTCAAAGACTGAGTCTCTAATATGTCACCGACCTCTGTAATCTTAACCTTGTAAATACTGTCATCTTACCATGGATCTTGCTCCGCAGTCTTAGCAGGAATTGCTTGTTCCATATGTTCAGTTCAGGTCAGGTTCTGCTGCAGGCTCCTGTCTTCTCTGGTTCTCAGTGATTCCTCCTTTCATTGGGTAGAGGGCGGGTGTTTGGTGTATTGAGAGCTGAGGTGTTTGTACTTCATTGGCTGCTGTTCCCTGAAGAATGGGTTGATCACCCTGCACAGTTTCTTTTGGGTTCTGATTCTTGCTCATCAGAATAGTTAACAGAGTAATATGGCACAGTCGTCCTGTGTAACTTCCCAGCATCTGCTTGGTGGATCAATAATCTACTATTTTGTCTTTGCACCTACATATTTTTCTTTGTTTTTCAGGCAAGAGATGAGGAGAGGAGACTCATGTCCCATGCCACTCTTTTGGTCTAGTACTTTGGTCAGGGTTTGTTGTTTCGATTATATCTATATTACTCAACATTTCTGCAATTTATACAGCCTTTCTTAATAATTGCCATCTTGCCTTGTTTTTCTGTGGTTCTCACATTTTTGATGACATGGGATTTATAAATGTAAACGCTTTGCATTTTTTCCAGATTTGTGAGCATTCACTAGATTATTTCTTGACTGAACGTTGTGTTTTCATAACAACAAAAATCTGTTGAAGAAAAAATTATTTAACCTTGACATTATTAAAAATCCTGATAATTGATAGACATGTTTTTCATGTGACAATTTATTATCATAGTTTGAAAGGTCTGTGAAAAAATATAACAAAATAAAACAATAATCCATATAACAGGATATAGCAATAATTCAATTTAAGCATTGCAGCATTTGGAAAAATGTTTTGAAATTAGAGGATATTTTGTACACAAAAAGAAATGTTTGAGAAACATTCTTATTTTTTGGTTATTTCAAAATACTATTACCATTCTACAGAAGTCTTAGATTTACAAGGAGTCTTGTCACCATATTACATCACAATCCCAAGTGCTCCGTCAGTTTATTTGATTTTGTGATCATATTTTAGCTTAGTGTGTCTATTAAGAATAAGGATCCAGAATCAGAGCACAAAGGACGTTATATTTAATTTCTATTTCATTAATTATTCTACATATCATCCTTTATCTTCTGGAATGAGATCTAGTAACTCATCTTAGCCTCTGCTTCCCTGCAAATATTTCTTAGATTTCTGTATGTCTAGATTTCTACTGTTCATCTAGTTATTAAAGATGACTCTTAATAAATGAAATAAGGAAATATAGAGTGTTGGTGTGTCCCTCAGTTGTCTCTCTGAGGTGGAATATGGGACAGTATATTTGATGACATCTCAGAATTAGGACACTAGGATTTAGATAATTCAAGTTGGATCAACCTGAAAGCCTTCCTACGGTCTAGCTTCCGTGGTTCCTGAAAACACTGTACAAGCTTCTAAGGGAGTTAAGCAATCAAGAGTGCTTCGCTGCTGTAGCAGCACAATTATCAGGAGGGCAAAATGTCCAAAAGGTCCAACTATGGGTATTCACATGGTGGTGGTGTCTAACAGCTTCCTATTTGGACTTAAGGCTCTCTTAACAGGAGGAAAATCATGCCTGATCCTAGCAACTTAGACAACTTTCCAGGACTAGTGTGATTGGCATGCTGAGATAATAGCATGTACCTTATTGTCACCCATGAAACCAGCATGAAGTTCATACGGAATTGCCTTTCAAGAATAAGAGCATGGAACTTTGAGTGAGGAGTTATTTAACTGACCAATATGGAAAGGTTTGAAGCCATCCTAGGACATAGTTAATTCAATTCACAAATAGTTTTAATCTTTAGGGGGAAAATTATTCCACTTGACTTGTTAAAAATAACAGTGTAACTGTATAAACAAGGAAGAAGATGATGACTGCCATTAATACACAGTTTGATAGTTTTGAATTTTATTTCCTTCTGCATGGTTGGAAACACTAAACTACCCAATCTCTATTATTTTTGAGCCAGAGAGATCAAAATAAAGGAATATATGAAATATCTCTGCATGGTGATCTACAATGTGACATGTACTATGAATCTTAAATATACTGTAAGGATTGGATTAAAATTTAATTTGTAGAAAATGAGTCAAATCCATGGTTTCTTCATTTACCCTTCCAAATTTCAGTTTGTCTACACAGAAAACATTTAAATAATCAAGTCAGAGTAACAGTTCTCATATGTGTAAAATAGTTTTAATGACTAATAAAAGTGTTTTTTATTTGTAACCCTTTGAATGAGCCTGTTTTGTGTCTTATAACTTTCCCCTTTTCCAATAAACCACTCAGTATGGATTTTGAATTATAATAAATACATTTAATGTTAAAAATAAGCTTAATTGTGCCAATAGCTTTGTTTAGACACATCCAGTGGACTTGTAAAGCAAACTTTTGTGTATCCCTGCTATGGATTTCCTGGGAACAATTTTTTTATGGGTGTATTATGCCAGGAAAAAATGGATATATTTTTTTCTTTCCATAATACCAGAATGGATTAACCAAGGCTAATTGGCTTTATTGGCAACAGTGCCAAGCTGTCTCAATTTGAAACATATGTGGTATCTTTGTTATAGTTTCTGTTGCTTTGGGAAACATGATGAACAAAAAGAAAGTTGGGGAAGAAATGATATTTTTATTTTATTCTACCTTATTGCTGTGTATTATTGAAGGCAGTCAGGACATAAACTCAACAAGGTAGGAACTTGATGGCGGGATCTAAAAATGAGTCTTTTAATCCAAGTTTAATTACTAACCTAGCTTCTGGATGAGACATTAAAAATCACACAGCAATTCTTTCTGTCTTGTATTAATGCTATCCATGTAGGTTAGACAATGGCTACAAAAAGGTTAAAGAGATAAGAAGCTCAAGGAAGCTGATGTCCCTGTGTCTGATGTTTGATATAAATGACAAAATGGTGTTATTATGATGTTTATATTAGGTATTATTTGATCAAAGTACTCTACCAATGAGCTAAGTCACAAGGACAATGTCTGCATCTGCCCTCTGGATTGCATCAGCTTCAGGAACAAGGCTCAAGACCTTGGAGCTGTCATTATGAAGTGTGGCATCTGTGCATACAGAGAAGTGCTTGGGAAAACAGTTGACAATACAATCAGGCATTAACACCAGTAGGTATTAAGAAGTTCTTTGCCTCTTGGTACGGTAATGAATACACTAGGTATTTAGATGTTGATTGGTGGGGTCAAGGCCTTGAAGTGTAACATGTTCTTTCCCTAAAACAACCATGAATGAAGTCACCATTACAGAGGGTATAAATCTTCATACCTCTTATCAAGGTATACCACAAATCATAGCATGGTATTGCTACAAAAATAGACTTATGTATCAGTGAAATAGAATTGAGTACTGGGATATAAGTCTGGACAACTTCAGCTACTTGAGTTTTGAGACAGTTACCAAAAGTATGCATTTAAGAAAAGACAGCATGCTAAAATGGTACCAGGCATATAAGCTATCAACTAATTAACATTGAAAGTTTGGGCTTATCATTTATTTTGTACAAAATTCTAATGTAACTGATCAAAGCCTTCAACACGACACTTGATAATTTTAAATTGCAAAAAAAAAAATTGAGAAAGAAAGGTAACTTAGTATAAAGGTAAGATCTTTTGGAATAAGACTCCAATAGCACAAGAAATGAAGCCAAAAATTTACAAATGGATGTTATGAAATCAAAATGATTCTTACAGCACAGTGAACTAACTCTTAATGAACTTAAGCGGTAGTCCACAGAATGGGACAAAAATTCTTTCCTAACTATTTGTCTAACAGAGGATTAGAGTCTAGATTATGCAAAGAACTCAATAAACAAAACATCAATAACAGATAAGCTGTGTCCAGTGTAGAATCTTCTGCTTGTGGATCAAGATGTAGAACTGTCAGCTCCTCTAGCATAATGTCTGCCTGAGTGCAGCTGTGCTTCCTTCCATGATGAAAATGGACTGAACCTCTGAAAGTATAAAACAGTCCCAAATCAAATGTTTTCCTTTATAAGAATTGTCTTGGTCTTGGTTTCTTTTCATAGCAATGGAAATCCAATGTAAGACATGAGCTATAGAATAATGGAGGTTAAACCTTAAGCAGGGATTGGTACAGGAGACAATTTCCTGAACAGAACACCAATGGTTCAGTCTCTAAGACCAGCAATTGATAAATGAGACCTCATGGAGCTGCAAATCTTCTTTGAATCTAAGGACAAATAGGACAAATAGGCAGCCTACAGACTGGGAAAGGACCTTTCCAAACTCTACATCTGACAGAGGGCTAATATCCAAACTATACAATGAACTCAAGAAGTTAGATACCAATAATCCAAATAATGCAATTAAAATAAGAGTATTAAACTAAATAGAGACATCTCAATAGAGGAATCTAAATTGGCTGAGAAGTAATTAAAGAATTCTTCAAAGTACTTAGTTATCAGAGAAATGCAGATCAAAATGATTCTGAAGTCCCAACTTACACCCATCAGAATGGCTAAGATCAAAAACTCAACAGATAGCACATGCTGGCAAGGATGTGGAGCAAGGGTAACATTTCTTCATTACTGGTGGGAGTGTAAACGTGTACAACCACTGTGGAAATCGATTTGGTGTTTCCTCAGAAAACTGGGAATAGTTATACCTCAAGACCCAGCTATACCACTCCTGGGAATATAAGCAAATGATGCTCCAACATCCCACAAAGACACTTGCTTAACTATATTCATTGCAGCTTTATTCATAATAACCAGAATATGGAAAAAAAAGCCTAGATGTCCCTCAATTGAAGAATGGGTAAAGAAAATGGGGCACATCTAAACAATGGAATAGTATTCAGCTATTAAAAACAAAGACATCATGAATTTTGCAAGCAAATGGATGGAACTTGAGAATATAATCTTAGTGAGGTAACCCAGTCTCAAAAGGACATGCATGGGATGTACTCATTTATTAGTGTATATTAGCCAAAAAATAAAGGTACCATGTTAAACTCTACAGACCCAAAGAAGATAAACAAGAAGGAAGGCCCAAGTGAAAATGATTTAATCTAACTTAGAAGGGATAATAAAAAAGTTATAAAAGGCAGACAAAAGGAGGCAATTGGAAGGGATGGATTATGGGGAAGGGAATAGTGGTTCAGGATTAGAGTGGGAAAGGACAGGAGAGATTGCTAGATGGCTATGAAAATGAATGGAAATCTGCAATGGTTGGTGGTGTGTGTGAGGAGGTAGTGGGCATGTCCAGGAGGAGACAGAGACCTGGAATGAGGGAGGCACCCAAGAATTAATGGGGATGACCTTAGCTGTGACTCACAGTATTGGCCATATAGAACCTGAAGAGTCCACCTCCTGTGGGTAGACTGGAGCCCCAGTGGAGCAATAATGACACCAATCCACCTGCAAAAGTTTCAATTGAAAATATATCCTGTGTACAAGAAATGAAAGGACAAAGATAGAACATAGACCGAGCTAATAGCTAACCAAAAGCTGGCCCAATTTGAGACCCATCCCATGGGTAAGCACCAATCCATGATATACTAATGATACTCTGTCATGCTTGCAGACATGAGCATGTTGTCTTTTAGAGGCTCCACTCAGCAGCTGACACAGACAAATACAGATACCCATAGTCAAACAGCAGATGGAGTTGGGGACTCTTTTGGAAGAACAGGAGGAAAGATTGCTGCCCAAGAAGGGAATAGTAACTGCGCAGGAATACCAACAGAGTCAACTAACCTGGGCCTTTGAGTCTCTCAGAATCTGAACCACCAACCACAGAACAAACATGGGTTGAACTTAGGTCTTCCCACACATATGTACCAGATGTACAGCTAGGCCTTTATGTAGGTCCCAAACAAATGGATCAGGAATTATCCCAAAAGCTGTTGCTTATATGTGGGATATGTTCTCCTAGCTGGGCTGCCTTGTCTGTCCTCACTGGATCAGGAAGATCCTAGCCACACAGAGACTTGAAGTGCATGGTGGTGGAGGGGTGCAGGGTGGGGGGGGTGCAGGGTGGCAGATACCTCGGGTCGCATCCAGGTGCTCAGAGGAGAAGGGGGGGTTGGGGAAGAAGTGTGTGAGGGGTGACTGGGAAGGTGTGTACGCAAAGTCTGTCTTTCCCTTCATTTTTCCTTGTCCACACTCAAAATTCTATGTGACTTTTGGTGTCTTGTGTTTTCATATCCATATGCAGAGAATTAAAAAAGGAGTGAACCATGGTATTTCATTTCATCAGGTAGGATTCTTTAAAAATCTTTAATATTCCCAGTTCTATTTTTATAATTCATTTTAAAAACATACCTGCCTCTGTAGAAAAAAAATTAAAAATTCTTAAAAGATACCTCCTTTTATAGAAAAAAGTCTTCAAAACACAAAAAGCAACACATCTACTAAGAGGAAAAATGCAAGTACAGATGCAGGATTTGATCAGCTTGCTTTCTTCAGTTTATGCAGTCCAGGATCTCAAATCCATGGAAGGTCCTGTCCATAATCAAAATGAGTCCCTCAACACCAATTAATGTAGTTAAAATAATCTCTCAATGCATTTCTAGAAGTCTATCACCTGGTGATTCTTGAACTTGTCAAGTTGACAATTAACATTCTCTATCACAGCTTTATTAGGTCCATTAGTTTTGTCTTGTTGAAATATCCCTGTTTCATTGGAGTGAAACTAAGTGGGTCATGATGTATAATTTTTAAAAATCTATTGTTGAATTTGGTTTGTAAGTATTTTGTTTGGAACAATATACTATTGATCAATTTTCTTTGTGTTTTTCTTCTTTGTCATTGCTTTAAAAATATTTTTTTTATAACTTCACACGTGAGCACAGCATCTACATCATTCATGTCCCTTCAACTTCCCCTATTTTCCATCCCTTCAAATTAATAACCTCTCCTTTCTTCAACAAATGTGTCACTTATTAAGTTCATTTAGCATTGATTCTAAGAACAGAGGTCCAGTGATGACTACATGAAAGTGCATAGCCTCAGCAGGAACTCTTCGTTGGGGAACACTGATTTTCCCTCTGCAGGCATCTACCACCTGTAGCTTTTCACCTAGTGGATGATTAGCACATCTAGTAGGTCATGTCAGCAGCGGGGACTAATTTAGGCAAGCAGAAAACAACTGGAATGAAGATTCTCTACATTGAGCCCAAACAGAGATATATTTTTTTCTCTAAACTACTTTTGGACATTTGTCCTAGTAAGAAAAGAACAACTAATGATCTTTTATGACCAATCAAAATAATTAAACATAAAAAACATAAAAACAGCCAGGCAGTGGTGGCACACACCTTTAATCCCAGCACCTGGGAGGCAGAGGCAGGAGGATTTCTGAGTTCGAGGCCAGCCTGGTCTACAAAGTGAGTTCCAGGACAGCCAGGGCTACACAGAGAAACCCTGTCTCGAAAAACCAAAAAAAAAAAAAAAAAAAAAAAAAAAGCCAAACATAAAAACAGTGATGAAAAACAAATACACTGGATCAACAATTTACCAAAATATGGGCTTTAACTTAAGCAACAGGGAATTTATACTGGAACAGATAATGGTATATTTTCATGTGAGAAAATTGATGTAGTTCATGTTGTCAGAGAAGACAGACAAATTCCAGAACTTAAGTAAGACAGTGCTACATATTAGCTTGCTTTTACTGAATTGGAAGATTGTGAGAGTTTGAACTGCATTTATGTAAAAGGTGAGTTTTGCATTTTTAAAGGAGCATGAGTTACATTTCAGAATGTGATGTATCACTTATGTAATATGCTCCTATGGAAAACTTTGTACTGCTCCATATTTTATTGGACACATATTCAAAATCTTTGATATTTTATTTCTCAATTTATTTCCTTTCTTAGTGTGTGTATTTCCATGTTAGCAATTTAAAAAAGGCATACGAAGTTACAATTTAAAGTAGGCAGTTAAATCAGAGTTCATAGTTTTATTCTGTATAATAAAAGCTTAGTAGTTGATATTCTGCTTTGCCAATTAGAAAAACCTCAATCAAAAAAAAAATCAGGACATCATGGACAATTACTGATAGAGAGCTGGACACAAGAAACAATCAAAAACAAATCCAAATGACAAGACATTACCATCTAAAGCTCCATGGAAAGTAGTTCTAGAATCTGAATCCTATATCTGCTTTGAGTTCTTCTTGTGACAAAAGTATCAACGAGAGTCATTCTCTGAGGAGATTTTCACACGTTTAAAAATCTTCAAGTTCTTTAATAGGTGTGCGCATTGAAAACTTACTGTGAACATTATTCTACGAAGCCTCCATGACAAGTTGTTTGTGGAGGAGCAGTCATTTGAAATCTCAATGTGAAGGCTATTCTATTTACAAAGGCCTGTCTTCAAGAACAAGTGCTTTAGTATTTCCTTATGTGAGGTTTGTAAGAGCTTAACTGACTTGAACGAGTAGGAACAACCAGGTCAGCCTTACTCTTGTTTTCCATGAGGTGTACTGGACCTAGGTTTGCATGAACATGTTCTGCACAAGACTGGTCATATCAATCACATACAGATACAAATGAGGGATGGTCTACTAAGACAAAGGATATCTCTAGGGAGGCATTGACAGGGACCAGCTGCTAGGGCACGGGGAATCATTATCTTCAGTGGTTTAGCCCTTGGTGACTTGCCTTGGCTCCAGGGATCACTTCAAAATTGACAATGTGTATATCCCTGGTTAAACTTAATGAGCTTTCAAAAACAAAAAGACATGAAACAGGAGGGTGACATAATGAGAAGAGAGTTTATATCTTATGGGAGATAGAGGGAAGTAAGAGAGTCTGAGATAGTGTGATCAAAATGGGGGGGGGCTGCCAGAGCCTTACACATACAGAGGCAGATGCTAACAGCCAACCATTGGCCTGAGCATGGGGTCCCCAATGGAGGAGTTGGAAGACAGTCTGTAGGAGCTCAAGGGGTTTACATCTCCATGGGAAGAAAAGCGATGTTGGCCACCCAGATGCCCCAGGACTACCAGGGACTAAAACATCAACCAAGGGGT
Source organism: Tokudaia tokunoshimensis (assembly GCA_036184795.1). Classification (NCBI taxonomy): domain Eukaryota; kingdom Metazoa; phylum Chordata; class Mammalia; order Rodentia; family Muridae; genus Tokudaia; species Tokudaia tokunoshimensis. The sequence goes on along the minus strand of BTHU01000016.1, from coordinate 30,555,928 downwards.
ACACATGGTTCCAGCCAAAAATATGGCAAAGGAATGCCTCATTGGGCATCAGTGGGAGGAGTGGTCCTTGGTCCGATGAAGGCTCAATAGATTCTCCCACAAAGGGAAATCGAGGCAGGGGGTACGGGGAAGTGGGTCGGGTGGAAGGTCATATACTTGGAAGCAGGGTGTGGGAGGAGGGGTTGGGGGTTTTCGGGGAGGGGGAAACCGGGAAAGGTTTTAGCATTTGAAATGTAAATAGAAAAAAATTAAAAATAAAACATTAAAAAATGTATCATTTACTTGTATGAAATTATCCAAAAGAAGTTAAAAATAAAAACATGATACTTAATATTTTATAACTGCAAAACTAAAGAGTTTGAAGTATAAACCATGTCCATTTACATTTGATCAGACTACAGTGAGGAAGAGGGAGGGACCCATGTGAATTTACTGGGAATGTTGCCATGAAATAACATGTGCATTTAAAGAAAGGAAGGTTAGGCTATTTGTTCTGAAATGATACAGATTACTAGCTGCCTGCTCCTTTCATAGCTGGTTCAAAACCCATACTTTGTTGCATCTAACTATTTTTAGTATTTAACTAGAGGGAGGAGAGACTAATTTATTATGCTTATTTACCATCTTCATTCTCCTTGCATTTGGGTGAATACAAGAAGTGAATATGGTGTATAATTCTGAAATTTTCTGTGTCCACTTGATGCTTCTGAGTACCACATTTGCACAGGGAAGTAAAGAATTTAGACAGGTTTAACTGCTGTTGATCAGCATTGGCCTGGTGTATAAGCAACATTTCATCTTGATCAAAGGCACAGCAGATCATCTCAAAGGCCTCTTGGATGTTTCGTTCTCCTTAGGAGTCAGTTTTTTCAAAGTTAGCCTTGTGGTTTGTCTTGTGATCAGCAGCTATGGTAACTTCTTTTCCAGTCTATATCAGAACCTGAGGCAGAGGCAATTGTTTATAGGAGGTTCAGAATAAGAAACAAAGACCTATCTAGGGATTTATTTTCTTTTATATTACCTTTTAGTTCTGTGCTTATAGACTCCACAATAATATAAGAAATTTTCTACTCTATGTCTATGCCTATCTTCTGTTTTATGTTTCAGGAATAGTGACCATTATTGTATGCTTGAACAAACAGACCTAAGAAACTTAGGAATTCGTAGTAGGAAGAATGCACATAATAGACTTTTTTTATTATTAGATATTTGCTTTATTTACATAGTAGACATTTTATCTAAGCAAAGATTTTCCTACACAAACAACTCCCTCTATGCAATAAAACTAAAATAAAATAGAAAGATAATTCATTTCAAAGTTCAAAAATGAGTTTCCTTAGAGAAGGTAATCACAATTTTCTACTTATATACTGTTGTTGTTGGGCCTGGTGCTGTTCTTGTGAACCAATCCCCTAATGAATAAAGGAGCCAATCACTGGGCAAGTAGGCGGGACCTCCGTGTTGGAAGAAGGAAGAGAGGAAGCAAGAGAGAGGTAGGCCTCTTTTTGAACGGGGACAGCAGAGGGGTAAGATGTAGCTGCTAGAGTTTCCTGGTATCATGGCAGATCCACAAGGATTCATCACTGGAAGAATCAGATTTTAATAAGGCTTACAAGATTAGGTTTTAATTGTTGCTCCCAGAGATTGAGTTACCATTGTTTCTGAACTAGGTTTGTGCTGTATTTTCCTTCATGCAGTGGCTCATTTGGGTTCAAGAGAGAAATGTCACCAAAGGGAGGCTGGTATGCTCCCGCCTGGAGACAGCAGTTGTTGGCGAGGATGTGGAGAAAGAGGAACACTCCTCCACTGCTGGTGGGATTGCAAGCTGGTACAACCACTCTGGAAAGCAGTCTGGCGGTTCCTCAGAAAACTAGGCATGACACTCCCAGAGGATCCGGCTATACCACTCCTGGACATATACCCAGAGGCTTTACCTGCATGCAGTAAGGACACATGATCCACTATGTTCATAGCAGCCTTATTTATAATAGCCAGGAGCTGGAAAGAACCCAGATGTCCCTCAATGGAGGAATGGATTCAGAAGATGTGGTATATTTACACAATGGAATACTACTCTGCAATTAAAAACAATGAACTCACGAAATTCCTAGGCAAATGGTCAGAACTTGAAAGTATCATCTTTAGTGAGGTAACCCAATTACAAAAGAACACACATGGTATGCAGTCACTGATAAGGGGATATTAACCCAGAATCTCGGAATACCCTAGACACAATTTGCATATCAATAGATTTCCAAGAAGTTGGAAGGAGAGACCCCTGGTCCTGGAAAGACTGTATGTAGGGGAATGCCAGGACAGAGAAGCGAGAGGGTGTTGAATGGGGAAAAGAGGGAGGGAAGGGGGCTTATGGGACTTTCGGGGAGGGAGGAAATGGGAAAGGAGAAATGATTTGGAATGCAAATAAAAAAACTTAGAAAATAAAAAAATGTAAATAAAGAATATATCTAATAAAAAAGAAAGGAAAGAAAAAAAAAAGAGAAAGGTACAGCACCCAAGCATGGGTTTGCCTGAGGTGCTCCACAAAGGCCTTGGGGGATTTGAAGCACAGGGTTGGTGTAGTAGTGACTCACCAGTGGGAACCTAGCGAACTGGGTGGAGAGATTGTGCAGTTCAGAGTCAGAATCTCCATGAGATAAAAACAGGTCTGCCATTGCCCACCAGTGCATGACAAGCTAGGCAATTGGGGCAGAGGCACAAGCTTGGGAACATGCTAGTTTGACTTTTTAAATATTCCTTTCAATAATATACTGTCTTGTTTTATATATAAAAATTCTTCTGAGAAGATGTGGTTTTGATTGAGTTATAGTAGAGCTTTTACTAGCACAGAAAATTTGAAAATATTGATAATAATATATAACATATAGCAACTTAAGAGTTGCTATAAAGATAGAAAAAGAGAGCAGTGAAAGAGCTAGGGAAAGAGGTGGACCTGTAGATTTGATGTGGTGACAGGTGACAGAGAGACTGAGGCCTACAGGCTGTCATTGCTCAGTATGTCAGCAGGATGGTGTCAAACAGCCTGGAGCTCATGGAGACCCAGGTTCAGCCCCAGAACCTGCCACCAAGCTTTGGTATTCCCTCTGAATCTGGGTAAAGAAGAAAGTTTCACTTTCTGAATTGGATCACCTCAAAGGACCACCTTGCTCCAAGATATCACTGGAGTCCACTTTTTTGTCAGTGGTCCATCTTCTCTAGACCTCAATTAAGTCTGAGAATCATGTAGATGTGAGGATCTGTCCAGTTGACTGATAAATCAATGATGTCTCAGGCTTTGCTGCCTTGTGGAGCCATGCTGATTTAGTGACAACCTTAAACCTTGTTGAGGCTGGTGGTCTGTGCAGCCTCTTGGTGCCATGACTGGGTCAGTGGTCCTGATATGGCCGAGGGCCATATTGATGTCTGCAGTCTTTCTTTACCATGAAAGCCCATGTGGATTCATACGGTTAGGGCTGCTGCCTGAAGATATCTTAATGTCTTGGGAGTCCTGGACTACCACTCAACAGCCCAGAGCACTGAGGTACAGAAATGGTGCCAGGCAAGATAGAACAGGCTCTACTCTGCTCAGGGTCACTTTACAATTCTCCTTAATTCATGGCTTTCTCTGGGATAGAGGCAGGAAACACTCATCCTCCATTGAGGTGCAGGTCATTAGGAATTTGACCATGCTTTAGTAAATATATATTCTACACTAAATGGACCTTTAAAAAATTAATATGTTAATTTATTTTTGTGGTGGTAGATTAGGGGAAAAGATTTGTGTATTTGGGCAGACTTGTAGGTAAATGCAATGTGGGGGGGATGGTATAATGTGAGATTCCCAAATAATTAAAAATCAACCAATCAATCATTAAATACTAAAATGATCATAAAAAAGAGTTCATTATGAATGAACACTATGTCTTGAAACTTTATTGAGAACCATGTACATACCACAGAGGAACGAGAGGTTATCTTGTGAGGTTAAGGCCAACTTCACTTCGTATACAGGCTAACATAACTTTGGCTGTTGGTCTGTATATTCATCTATATTTGAGACACTGAGGGAAAATGGTATTTTAAAATGTAAAATGTACAAGATCATTGTTGATCATAACTCTTCAGTTGTAATTTAGCCAGTTAAAAGTTTGAAATAATAATGTGCTTATAAAAACAATTTTGAGGATACTGAATATTCACATGGTATAGAAAATGACTCATCACAGTTTTAATTTACAAGTTAATACTTTAACATGTATTCCAGAATTCTTCTGCTCCCATGTCATAATTCACAGTGGTTTTAATTGCAAACTTTATATCTGAACTCAACTTTTAATGCTTTACTCACTGAAAGGTATCTCTATCATGTTAATGTGCATCTTTGGCAGCAGCTAAGTGTTATATATTTGTAGCACATGTTGCTCTTCAAATGTCCTGTTCCCACATATCACTAGTGGGTATTATAACTGTCAGAGGTAGAGAGTTCAATTCAACCTTAGTCTTTATCTCCATTTCCCTGTTAAGTTTTCCAAGAACCCAATGAAAATGCTTTAGCCCAACATACCATCAGTATTTCTGTATTTGTACTCAGGATATCATTTTAAATACCTGTTAGGTATATCTGAGATACGTATCCATGTAGTACTCACCCTGCCTTCAGTGAGTGTAGAGAGCCTTTGTAATGCCATATAGCCTTTAGGCATAATTCAGCTGCCTGCATTTCACCTACACCAAGCTGAGGAATTCCAGACACACCTCCCCCCACCTGGCAGAGCTGTCAGAGCTCCTCTGGCACTTCAAAGGAGCTGCAGTTTCCTGAGAAAGGGGGTCAGTCACCATCTCCTGCAGAGTAGCAGACCCTGTGAAAGTAACATCTTCCTGAGAACTGTTATGGCAACATCTCTCAGCCTGGCCGAGACCTGCTGACAAGACTTGCAGTTTTGGGAGGGAGGGTCACGGCCCTAAAGCTTATATCTCCTGTTTCTCCTAAGTAAAGGTGGACTTTGAACAGCTGTGTTGTCTTGGTCCATGTTTCTTTCGTCGTCCTCCCTACCCATCCCTAAGTATCTTTCACAGGTCACTGGTTCGAATGTAGCTGCAGGTGGCTACGAGTGAGCATTGATGGCAGTAACAGAATTACAAGAAATATCATCGCTGGTAAAGAAGTCATGACTGAAACTAAACAAAGAAAAACCCTTGGTTGAATTAAGCAGTACAGGCGACACAGAGGTAAGCAACACGTTGTTAGAAGTTAAGCCCATAGGAACTCTGATTAACAACAAGGGAAGCATTGCAGTGTGGATGTTCCTGTAGTTTTACTATACCAACTATGCTTTCAAGCAGCAGGATACATAAACAAAAGCATTGGTTGATATCCTTGATGTGTACCTACAAAGATTAGAAGATTCCTAGCTTCTTTCTACACAGAACTATTCCTTTGTCCTCAAAGGTAAACGTTGAAAAAAAATGATCGGGTTTCATTTATTTATTTATTTATTTACTGTATACCATCTTTTATTTTGCTATTCTCTGTTTATATCTTTGATCTATACTGGACATGTATTAGACTTCTACGACTATGATTATACATATATAATTGTACAAACACTTTAGGAGTGGCAATTTTCAAAGAGCAATTTCAAGTTATGTCGAATCAATTTTTCTATTTCCTTCCATAAGAAATACAAGCACAATTAATGAATTGCATATATAATCTATTTGAACTCACTCAACCCATGTTTTGCTATATGGGTTGTTTCACATTTTTCTTACTTTGTAGTCAACTACTGGCCATTGCATATAGTTTCCTGTCTCAGGAGTCATGAAGGCCTACATTATTTAGGTGATGCTAATAGTCACCTAGTATGGTACACACTCATTTTCCTTCTGGAACTCATGTCAAATGATTAACTTGTAAATTAAAACCGTGATGAGTCATTTTCTATACCATGTGAATAGTCAGAATTCTCAAAACCTTTTATTTATAAGCACATTATTATTTCAAAATTTTAACTGGCGAGATTACAATGGAGAGTTATGATCAATAATGATCTTGTACATTTTACATTTTAAAACATCATTTTTCCTCTAATTTCCCTCTTCAAGAACCCCCACATACTCTGTAATCTTCTCTGTGATATTTACTGCCTGGTTTTCATTGTAATTTAAAACTAAACTTTGAGTCAAAATGTTCCCACATAGATCTGTAATTTTTTTCCTGTCTTCCTTCGTGGACACCATCACTGTCCAGGATTGAGAAAATATTCCTACTCACCCTTGATTTTCACACTCAGTGCCCATACTTTCCAGAGTGACAGCCTTTATTTTTATTCACTGAAGAGTAAATAACAAGTAATTTTTCTTTCCCTATGACACTTTCCTTAGGGCCAAAAGTTTAGACAAAATTTGGATTCACTTGTAATCACTGGCAGATGAGAAAATGCGTCGAATTGAGTTTTCTTGCTTTCAGAGAGGTGAATTGCTCTGTGTTACATCTCATCTGACCAGTTTCCTTTTCAAGATTGTTGAACAGTCCTTCATTATCCCTGACTTATATTTCAAAGACTGAGTCTCTAATGTGTCATTAGCCTCTGTAACCTTAAAAAATGGCATCTTACCATGGAACTTGCTTTCATACTCCTTAGTCTTAGCATGAATCACTCGTTCCATTGAGGTTCAGTTCAGGTCAGCTGCAGGCTCCCGTGCTTCACTAATTCTCAGTGACTCCTCCTTTAACTGGGTAGAGAGTAGGTGTTCGGTGTTTTGAGACCTGAGATGTTTGCACTTCATTGGCTGCCGTTCCCAGAAGAGTGGCTTGGTTGCATTTTTATTTTTTTTTCTTTTCCGTTCTGCTTCTAGCTGGCCAGAATAGTTAAGAGAGTGAAATGGGACAGAAGCCTTGATGTCCCAGCTTCTGCTTGCTGGTTCAGTAAACCACTATTTTATTTGTGCTGTCTTAACATCAGGGAATTTTCCTTTGTCCCTTTTAAAACAAGGTCTGGGCAGAGGAAATTTGCCCTCTTCTTTTCTTTTTTATCCATCACTTTTGGTCACAGTTTGTTTTCCCCTTTATAAAGGTATTATCCAGTACCTGTGTACTTTATCTAGTCTTTCTACTTTCTACTATTTACTCCAGTGTTCCCTTATCTTTCAATGTTTCTCATATTTTTGATTACATAGATTTAGTTTTTCAGATTTGCAAGGATTTAGTAGAGTATTTCTTGCCTTTATTCTCTTATGTTTTCAATATATATTTTTTGAAAGGAAGAATTACTTACCCTTCATGTTATTAGTGAATCCTCATACTTCATAGACTCATGATTCACATGTGACAGTTTGCTGTAATGATATGGAAGGTCCATGTGACTATACAACAGAATAAACAGCCATTCAATTGAGGGAGTGGAGCCTATAGACAATTCTGAGATACAATTTAAGCATTTTTCAGAAAATAAACAAAATGTTTTCAGTGAACTAAGAAAAATATTCATATGATTGGATCATTTAAAATATTAATATCAATTTAGAGTTTTTCTAGAATTAAAGAAAATTGGCCAGACTTTATATTAAAAATCCAAATAGTTCTTATTCACCAATATCTTGCCTATTATATGATCTTGCTTTAGCTTGATATGTTTTTATGATTAAGCCTTCAATATCAGTACTCAAAAATTTATATTTTATTTGTATTTAATCAATTTTCTTACCTCACGTTTTATCCTTTCAGAATTTGATTCAAGATCCCATGTTACATTCAACTGTTACTTCTTATTCTCTAATTGCCTGCAATTTTTTCTTAGATTTCTTTGGTTTTCACATATTAGTGCTTTCACAGAACCCATTCCCTTTAGTAGCATTTTAAAGAAAATGCCAGTTTGAGCATGACTGATTTCTTAGCTAATAATTAGACCCATACCACCTCTGTCTCAGATGTACTTGGATTATAGGCTAAGGAAATTTTTATAGAAGGTTAATTTGATATAGTTTTCTATACTATGTCCAATATGGCTTCAAGTTATTTTTAAAAATAATTAGCACATTGTAGAAACAGACATATAATCAACTAATGCAACTATATGGAAGTTTCACAGTATAAACAAGCCAGTGCAAAAGCACTGGTAGAATAGTTTAGAATAATGAATTTGAAAACCTGACAAAGTGTAAAGGATGTATAGAGCCAGACATATCAAACCATTACTTGTAAAGTTATATAAACATGTAATAAATGTATAACTACAGAAAATAATGGGGCATAAAGTAATCGTGGGGCCATATTGTACAGCAAATCTATTGTCTCATAATGGTCATGGAATGATGATACATGATAGGACCAGGGTTCTAATATTCATTTAATAGATACATCAAGGGATTTGACTATTTTCTACTCATCTCAACTTCTTAAATGTCACACTTTTTGCCATCTATGCTACACATGTGCACATAGGCTTTGCATATAGAATGTTGAAGTTTCAGCTGATACTATTCACCTTTCTCACTTAAATTAGCAAGAGACAAAAGGTGGAGCAGAGTCTGAGGGAAAGACCAACCAGAGACTACCCCACCCAGGGATCCATCCTATATACAGTTACAAAACCCAGACACTATTGTAGATGCCCACAAGTGCTGGATGACAGGAACCTGATATAGCTATCTCATGAGAGGCTCTGCATGACAAATACAGCCACTGAACTGAGTACAAGGTTCCCAATGGGGGAGCTAGAGAAAGGACCCACAGAGCTGAAGGGGTTTGCAGTGCCACAGGAGGAACAACAATATGAGTCACCCAGTACTCCTAGAGCTCTCAGGGACAAAACCATCAACCAAAGAGTACACATGGAGTTACCCATGGCTCCAGACACATAGGCAGCATAGGATGCTCTTGTTAGACACCAAAGGGAGGAGAGGCCCTTGGTCCTGGAAAGACTTGATGCCATAGTGTAGAGGAATACCAGGACAGGGAAGCGGGAGAGGGTTGATTGGGGAATGGGAGATGGTTTATGGGATTTTCGGGGGAGGAGAAATCAGGAAAGGGGACAACATTTGAAATGTAAATAAAGAATACATCTAATAAAAAAATTGTTCAGACTTTTTCACTGTCCACATAGCTGTGGACTGCAGCAGAAGCAGAGTGTAAAACTCCAGTTCACATTGATTCTGTTAGCATCTGTCTTTTTATGCTCTCTGCCTTTGGCTAACCAAAATTCATATCCAGTTCACAATATAGGGGAAAATACCTTATCTATATCCAAGAATTACCAAGATATTAACACTTCTAACATTATTCATAGGTCTAAGTTTCTTTTATGATGCAAGGAAAATTTGGTTGTAAAATCTTGAAAAGTATACTAATTGTCACATATTTCTTTAACAAAATACCATTTACAAAATGCTCCTACTCTAAATAGAAGAAATAATATAAAATCAAGAAGGAATCACACCAAAGAGAGACAAATGCTGGATAGAAGATCTTTCTTCTTTGTATCTACATGAGCAGCACTCAAGGCATATGTTGCTATGTACTGTATGATCTGTAGGCATAATGTGTCTATGTACTATGTAAATGTTATCCTTGTGTTACTCAAATCCTGCTTTTTTCTGCTTTCATATCTTGCTTCAGTCCACACATGACTTTGTTATGTTTATTCTTAGAACTTCCTGTCTTATTTTTGCATAAACATTGCTCCTTATTCATTCTCTGTCTTGCCAATCAAAACCATTGAGCCAATACTGAGCCTTAGAGGGAATAAGGAGGGAATTACAATTCTAGGAGGGTAGAGAAAGAGAAATCAAATGAAGAAGGCATGCAGGAGGTGTAGACAAGAAGAGGAGAAGATAGTTGGATCGAGAAAGGATGAAAAAATACAAGTAATATGGGAATATTGCCTGGGAGGAAGCCTGACTAGTTTAGAGGTTGAAAATGGAGTAATAATTGCTCAGCATTTGCCTCCAGGCAAATTGCGTATCTGTTTGTCTATCTATCTATCTATCTATCTATCTATCTATCTATCTATCTATCTATCTATCTATCTATCATCTTTCAGTAAAGTATTTTTTAATTTTATTTTATTTTTCTTTTAATTTACATTCCAAATCATTTCCCCTTTGTCTATTCTTGATCTTAGAGCATAAGCTATTGGAGTTTTGTTCAGGAAATTCTCCCCTGTGCCCATATGTTCAAGGTTCTTCCCTAGTTTCCTTTCTTTTAGTTTCAGTGTGTCTGGTTTTATGTGGAGATCCTTGATCCACTTGGAATTGAGCTTAGTGCAAGGAGATAAGAATGGGTCAACTTTCTTATGCTGAAGAGGAAGAACTGAAATGAAAACAAGAAGCTGTCAATACTATATGGATAACTACTACATGTCGGTGGTGCCAGTACTTCGTGGGCAGCCAGTCTACATTCAGTTCTCCAACCACAAAGAGCTCAAAACCAATAGCTCGCCCAACCAGGCTCATACCCAGGCAGCCCTGCAGGCTCTGAACTCCGTCCAGTCTGGAAACCTGGCCTTGGCAGCCTCGGCTGCTGCAGTAGATGCAGGAATGGCAATGGCAGGCCAGAGCCCAGTGCTCAGGGTCAATGTGGAAAACCTTTTCTACCCAGTGACCCTGGACATGCTGCACCAGATCTTCTCTAAGTTTGGCACAGTCATGAAGATCATCACCTCCACCAAGAATAACCAGTTCTAGGCACTACTGCAAAATGCTGACCCTGTCAGCGCCCAGCACACCAAGCTCACCCTGGGTGGCCAGAACATCTACAATGCCTGCTGCACACTGCGCATCCACTTTTCCAAGCTCACAAGTCTCATCATCAAATACAACAACGACAAGACAGAGATTGCACTCGACCTGCCCTGCCCTCTGAAGACAACCAGCCTTCACTGGACCAGACCATGGCAGCGGCCTTTGGTGCACCCGGCATAATGTTAACCTCTCCGTGTGCAGGAGCCGGCTTCCCTCCCACCTTTGCCATCCCTCAGGCCCCAGAACTCTCTGTCCCTAATGTTTGTTTTCTGCCTGTCACTGACTATGCCCATGTGAAGGGCTGACCTCTGTGCCTTAATGTCCCTCCTGGACACCCACCTCCATCCTAGCCTGTTTCTATGGGAGGCATTCCCTGCATCCTGGTTCTGTGAAAGGCATGGAAGAGTGTAAATATTTATGATTTTATACCTGTGGGGCAGAGGCGGTGCAGCAGTTTTCTATGGTGACAGGTGCATATTTTGGTAATGACTACAGGTTCAGTATTGTCCTGGGGCCAACCCCGGCCACATCTACCATCCCAGATGATGGTGGTGATGGTGGGAACCTTTCCATTAAAGCAGTTTTATAAACTTGGCCTTCCTTGAGCCCTTCATTCTGAGCTGTAGGCCACGCTGGGTCTGGATTCAATAAACACCTGTGTCCTGCAAAAACAAACAAACAAAAAAGATGAAAGAAAGAAAGAAAGAAAGAAAGAAAGAAAGAAAGAAAGAAAGAAAGAAAGAAAGACGGAAGGAAGGAAGGAAGGAAGGAAGGAAGGAAGGAAGACAGACAGACAATGACTCAAAGTCAAAATCATGGATTGCAAGCTGTCAGCATGTTTTCTGTTCGAAATGGCTCTCCAGATAACTGTTTGCTTGAGAAAGTTCTTCTCTCTTGCTGTTCTAAAACTTTCTGGATAGTTTATATCTTGCCGACAAAGCCTAGTTTTTTTTTCTATGTTAAATTTTAAGTTTATTTTCCAAAAACTAAGATATATGTTCCTACTACACTTGTGAATTGCTCAGAGATATTGTGAGGCAAAAATTCCAAGTGCCACTAAAGAAAACCAGAGTCCAAATTTGAGGGTCTTTATTAAGATGACCAGAAATTGCCTAGAGAGAAATAGTTCTCAAAGAGAAGCCCTAATTTCTGTCTTCAAGGAGTTTTTTGGGTTTTTTGTTTTGGATTTTTTATTACACTTATTTATTGATTGATTGATTTATTGATTTATTTTACAGTCCAGTTGTTGCCCACCTCCCAGTCCACCCTCCCACAATTCCTCATCCCATTCATCCTACCCCAAGTGTCCAAGACAATATTCCCAGCTAGCCCCAACTGCCAGGCTTCCCCAATCCCTAGCGACTCAAGTCTTACAAAAGTTAAGAATGTGAGTTAGGAGCATCTTCTCCCACCGAGGCTGGACCAGGCATTGCTCTCCTGTATATGTTTCTGGGTCTTCAGATTAGCTTGTGTATGCTGCCCGGTTGGTGGTCTAGTGTCTGGGAGACCTCAGGGGTCTAGGATAGTTGAGACTCCTGATCATCTTATGGGGTCACCCTCCTCCTCAGCTTCTTCCAGCCATTCCCTAATTCAACCACAGGGGTCCTTGAAATTAGTCCAATATTTGGGTGAAAGCACTTTTTTATTATATTTTCTAAGGTTTTTTTTTTATTTACATTCAAAATCATTTCCCCTTTCCCGTTTCCTCCCTACCCGAAAGTCCCATAAGCCCCCTTCCCTCCCTCTTTTCCCCATTCAACCCCCTCTCGCTTCTCTGTCCTGGCATTCCCCTACATCCAGTCTGTCCAGGACCAGGGGTCTCTCCTTCCAACTTGTTGGAAATCTATTGATATGCAAATTGTGTCTAGGGTATTCCGAGATTCTGGGTTAATATCCCCTTATCAGTGACTGCATACCATGTGTGTTCTTTTGTGATTGGGTTACCTCACTAAGGATGATATTTTCAAGTTCTGACCATTTGTCTAGGAATTTCGTGAATTCGTTGTTTTTAATTGCAGAGTAGTATTCCATTGTGTAAATATACCACATCTTCTGAATCATCTGGGCATGTTTGTGTGTGATTATATTAGCTACATTAATTGAGGTGGGAGACCCATTTTGATTATTCACAGGACCATTTCTTGGGTATGGGATCAGGGGCTGCAAGGAGAAAAGCTGATCACAATTGTGTTTTTATAAAACCCCAGTTTCTACTAAGTGGATGTATTGTATCAAATATTTTGAACTTTTTTTTTATTAAGAAGGTATGTTTTTAAAAGAATTTTAAAAAAGATATAATTAGGAAAATCTGTGTAATTCAATGATCCATACTGCTACAGGCTATTATGGACATGGAAGCTACTGCTGCTAAGTAGTATCAATGATTCCAGACTCATAATAGAGGAGAAACCTTGAAGACTTGTCCAACAACCTCTTCCTCTCTCCACAAGGAAAAACAACAGTCACACAGTCATGATGGGAAGCCATTGAAACCATAGTCTATGTGACACCAGGAATGAATTATAATAAAATAAGAACTGTAAATGACAATAGGTGAATATAGGCTCATTGATTACACCAATTTTAGAATTAGGTGATAGATATTGAGGTTGAAATAGAATCATGTATCAGAGGGCAAAAGCATATGACAATAATTATAATATTAATTTTCATTTGCACCTAAAATACTCTAATAATAAAATATATTAAATTACAGCATTAAGAAAATAAAGAGGTAGAAGTGCTGGGATAGACACAGAAAGGTTGTCCTTTGATTTCTATACACATGCAATGGGATCTGAGCATTGCACCCACACACAGAAACAAATACACACACACACACACACACACACACAGAGAGAGAGAGAGAGAGAGAGAGAGAGAGAGAGAGAGAGAGAGAGAGAGAGAGAGAGCAAGAGAACTCTTTACAAAGATTGTTTTGGGCCATTTTACTGGACATCCTGGATTCATAGGAGAGGACATGCCAAATATTTTCTGCTCATATCAAAGTCCTTCCAATTTGTCATCTTCTAAGCACTCAATTTTCACTCTTTTTCATATATTTCTATGTAACTGAATCCCTAGTTGTAACTTGAACTCATATTGGTTTCAGGATTTTTAGGTGGGCTACTACATTATCTGAAATAATCTTTACACATACAGGAAATTACACAAATACAAAGTTAATTGAAAGTCAAGGCCTGCATTCATTTTCTACATCCACTGACATTGCATAACATTGCACAAATAATCATTTTAGTGTTTATAATTTTTGTTTTTAAGTGTCAAAAACAATGACCAGTCATACTTAAAGAGAGGTAAAAAATTAGTTAATTGGTAGCAAGACAAAACCATTCTACACACTGAGAATAATGTTGCCATCTTCTGGCCACATGTTAATTGTGACATTTAAATTCTCTCCTTTAATTGGTTAAAAAAAGAAGAAGAACTAAGTGCCTTAAATTATACAATTATAACCTCTAATTTTGAAATTAGTATAATTATGTAAACTACTAAACATGAAACTACACATAATCTTATCAGGCAATATTAATACATTCACAATTTTTTTTTCCTAAAAAGCATTGAATTCTGGTTTGCTTGGTTTGGTTTGTTAACAATGTAGTGGGGGGCATTGTACAAATATCATAATTAAGGCTACTGATTCTGTTTTGGTTGTTTGTTTTGTTTCAGATAGAGTCTTTTTATGGAGCTCAAGCTGACCTTGAACTCAAAGAAATTCTCCTATTATAGCTTCTTCAATGATAGGACTACAGGTAAATACAATCAAAGTCACCATTATTCTAAAGGATCATTAGCTATTTTATTTAGTCCTTGTTACAATTTTTACTACTTAATAGAAACCCCTGAGGTTGTTTCTTCCAAGTTTCTGTCACACTATTTTAGAGATTACATTGCTGTCATCTTCATTTTAGTTTAATTCATACTCACACCCACTATGATGTTTATTTGTTATGCAATTTTTCCTTTGCTGATATTGTAAATCCTAGGCAGAAGTGCGTTTTCCATCTATCTTTAAGTTTGAATAAATTTTTTAGGTTCTTCCTTTAAAAGCATTCCGGTTGTAATCAGCTTTACCTGGGCCTATGACTTCCACCAAAAGAATATAGAACAAACATACACTAACTCTTAGCTACATGTGATCTTATTCTTAAGCTGATCTGGAAGGTAGGTCAGCAAAGTTAATGTGCATGACCATCTGTTCTTTTTCTTAAAGAAAAATGATATACCTGGACTTGTCTCTCAACACACCTAGCTAGAATATGCTAAAACCTGATGCATATTCCCTTTTCACCAATGGACACTGAGTGCAGATGATGGCTATGGTGGATCTTCACATAATTGGAAGATGCATCTATAATAAAGCGTTACAGAAGAAATAAATATGATCTGTTTTCTGAGAAATCAAATTTCAACTGTATTTATTACTATAATTAAATCAAGATAAAAATTATGAACATATTTTTGATTGACGAATTATTTCTTCCTAGAGGATGTATTGTCTTAAAGGGTTCTGAGTACCACCCTTACCTACTGCTGCTGCATGTCTGTACCAAAACCCTGAATGGGCTAAATGAAATCTTGATGAATATCCATGATAGATTAATCTATCTTTCCTTGAGAACCACTAGTTCATGTAATAGTGTTGTGGCAATCATCCTACACAGTTTACAATACTTAACAATGCACTTAAAACATGATTCCCTAATAGATAAAGAAGTAATTTCTAAAATGAAAAATTTCATCACTGTGATATGTATCCCCACCTGAGACATATGGAGTTTCCAGTCTGTGCTCATCTTAGTTTCTGAAAATTAATCACCAGCACCAAAAGGGTCTTGAAATTCTGTATCTCCTTTAATCCTATTGCTTCAGTTCCTTCAATGACAGGTTCTGCTGATTACAGCATCACATGCTGTAGCAAGTCCACAACAGGAAGATGAGTAATATCTATAGGTCAACTTTCTGTATTGTTATGATTATGCTCTTCCACCATATAACTGTATCAGTAGTAGGCTGTAGTGAGGACCAATAATCAGAGAACCAATCATTCATGCATTCAGAAGTTTATAGAAACAGAAGGAACAGTACCCAACTCGTTCTATGAAACCACAATTACACTAATACCAAAAGCACACAAAGATCCGACAAAGAAAGAGAATCTCAGGTCAATCTCTCTTATGAATATCGATGCAAAAATACTCAATAAAATTCTTGCCAACCGAATCCAAGAACACATCAAAACGATCATTCACTATGATCAAGTAGGCTTCATCCCAGGGATGCAGGGATGGTTCAATATAAGGAAATCCATCAATGTAATCCACTATATAAACAATCTCAAAGAAAAAAACCACATGGTCATCTCATTAGATGCTGAGAAAGCATTTGACAAAATTCAGCATCCTTTCATGCTAAAGGTCATGGAAAGATCAGGAATTCAAGGCCCATATCTAAACATAGTAAAAGCAATTTACAGCAAACCAGTAGCCAGCATCAATCTAAATGGAGAGAAACTTGAAGCAATCCCACTAAAATCAGGGACTAGACAAGGCTGCCCTCTCTCTCCATATCTTTTCAATATAGTACTTGAAGTTCTAGCTAGAGCAATTAGACAACAAAAAGAGGTCAAAGGGATACAAATTGGAAAGGAAGAAGTCAAACTATCACTATTTGAAGACGATATGATAGTATACTTAAGCGACCCAAAGAACTCCACCAGAGAACTCCTACAGCTGATAAACGACTTCAGCAAAGTGGCCGGATATAAAATCAACTCATGCAAGTCAGAAGCCTTCCTATACTCAAAGGATAAGCAGGCTGAGAAAGAAGTAAGAGAAATGATACCCTTCACGATAGCCACAAACCATATTAAGTATCTTGGAGTGACTCTAACCAAACAAGTGAAAGATCTGTATGACAAGAACTTCAAGTCTCTGAAGAAAGAAATTGAAGAAGACCTCAGAAGATGGAAAAATCTGCCATGCTCATGGATTGGCAGCATTAATATAGTAAAAATGAGCATCTTACCAAAAGTAATACACAGATTCAATGCAATCCCCATCAAAATCCCAACTCAATTCTTCATAGAGTTAGAAAGAGCAATTCAAAAATTCATCTGGAATAACAGAAAATCCAGAATAGCTAAAACTATTCTCAAGAGTAAAAGAACCTCTGGGGGAATCAGTATCCCGGACCTCAAGCTGTACTACAGAGCAATAGTGTTAAAAACTGCATGGTATTGGTACAGTAACAGACATGTAGATCAATGGAACAGAATTGAAGACCCAGAAATGAATCCACACTCCTATGGTCACTTGATCTTTGACAAAGGAGCTAAAACCATCCAGTGGAAAAAAGATAGCCTTTTCAACAAATGGTGCTGGCTCAGCTGGAGGTCAACATGCAGAAGAATGCAAATTGACCCATCCTTATCTCCTTGCACTAAGCTCAATTCTAAGTGGATCAAGGATCTCCACATAAAACCAGATACACTGAAACTAATAGAAGGGAAACTAGGGAAGAACCTTGAACATATGGGCACAGGGGAGAATTTCCTGAACAGAACTCCAATAGCTTATGCTCTAAGATCAAGAATAGACAAATGGGACCTCATTAAATTACAAAGTTTTTGCAAGGCAAAAGACACTGTCAAAAAGACAAAGCGGCAACCAACTAACTGGGAAATGATCTTTACCAACCTTACATCCGACAGAGGGCTAATATCCAATATATACAAAGAACTCAAGAAGTTAAACTCCAGAGAGGCAAGTAACCCTATTAAAAAATGGGGTACAGAGCTAAACAAAGAGTTCTCACCTGAAGAATATCTAATGGCTGAGAAGCACCTAAAGAGACGTTCATCATCCTTAGTCATTAGGGAAATGCAAATCAAAACAACCCTGAGATTCCATCTCACACCAGTCAGGATGGCTACGATCAAAAACACAGGAGACAGCAGTTGTTGGCGAGGATGTGGAGAAAGAGGAACACTTCTCCACTGCTGGTGGAATTGCAAGCTGGTACAACCACTCTGGAAAGCAGTCTGGCGTTTCCTCAGAAAACTGGGCATGACACTCCCGGAGGATCCGGCTATACCACTCCTGGGCATATACCCAGAGGCTTTACCTGCATGCAATAAGGACACATGCTCCACTATGTTCATAGCAGCCTTATTTATAATAGCCAGAAGCTGGAAAGAACCCAGATGTCCCTCAACGGAGGAATGGATTCAGAAGATGTGGTATATCTACACAATGGAATACTACTCTGCAATTAAAAACAATGAATTCACGAAATTCCTAGGCAAATGGTCAGAACTTGAAAATATCAACCTTAGTGAGGTAACCCAATCACAAAAGAACACACATGGTATGCAGTCACTGATAAGGGAATATTAACCCAGAATCTCGGAATACCCTAGACACAATCCGCATATCAATAGATTTCTAAGAAGATGGAAGGAAAGACCCCTGGTCCTGGAAAGACTGGATGTAGGGGAATGCCAGGACAGAGAAACGAGAGGGGGTTGAATGGAGAAAAGAGGGAGGGAAGGGGGCTTATGGGACTTTCGGGGCGGGAGGAAACGGGAAAGGGGAAATGATTTGGAATGTAAATAGAAAAAAAAAGAGTCAAAAAAAAAAAAAAAGTTGGTAACTTTCCCAAAGGGCAGTCTCAGAGAGATGACCTCGCCCTTAGTGACATCACTGGGTAGCTCGCGGACTTGGATGACTGGAGGGAACTTCTATGCTCCTGTTGTCACTTTTGAACTTGCTATTGCTTCCAGTGGCTGCTGAGGCTGAACTGCTCACAATGAAGGGGCCATCACTGACACACAAGGGGAAGAACTCGTCAGATCCCCGCTTTGTACCGACTGCTATGTCTGGGACTATGCTATCTACTGCACATAAAGGAGACCTGTTGGGGATGGATCGGAGGCACAGGAATAGCTTTGTGTCATTCTTTTACAGCTCCCATATACCCCTTTTTCAGAAATGCTTTCCAAGCTGAGAATGGTACTTGGCATCTACTCATGTACTCATCATCAGAGATGCAACATCCAGGAACTGATGGGAGCAGATGAAGAGATCCATAGCCAACCATTAGCCATAGCAGGAGCTGGAGAAATTGAGTAGTTCTAAACCCAAGCATGGTGGTAAACATCTTTAATCTGGGGCATACCTTCTGCTGGAGGTCTTCAAAATGATAGTGGAAGAGGGAAAGGTTCACTCTTCTGCTTGCACTTACTTGCTAGCGCATCTGTTGGAACCTACTTCTTCAGGATTACAGCTTATACAAAAGACCAGAGGTAACAACTAGCCTTGTGTTACTGAACAACTACTATATTCTTGGACTTCCCATTCACAGCTGCCCTACAGACTCTAAGTCACTACAATAAATTCCCTTTAATATATGCAGACATCCTATAAGTTATGTGACTTTGAAGAACTCTATATATTATATATTTAATATAATTAAAATTATAAAATATTTTCATAACTCTAACCAAGCAAGTATATGGCAGAAGTTTAATATTTTTAAGAAGGAATTGAAGAAGATATTAGAATATGCAAAGATCTCCCATGCTCATGGATCGGTAGAATTAACATAGTAAAAATGGCAGTCTTACCAAAAGCAATGTACAGATTCAACACAATCCCCTTCAAATTTTCACCACAATTCTTTAAAGAACTCAAAAAAAAAAACCAACAATACTCAACTTCATATGGAAAAACAAAACAAAACAAAAAAAACAGACAATAATTAAAACAATTCTGGACAACAGTAAATTTTCCAGCAGTATCACCACTCCTCATATCAGGCTATACTACAGAAGGCTATAGTCATAAAACCTGTATTGCATTTTGTAAAAACATATTGATCAATGGAATCAAATCAAGAATGCAAAAATAAATAATACATTTAAGGACACCTGATTTTTTATGTAGAATCCAGAAATATTCAATAGGGATAAAAGAGAAAGCATCTTCAACAAATGGTGCTGGTCTAACTGGATGTCAGCATGTAAAAGGATTAAAATAAATCCATATCTATCACCCCTTCACAAAACTCAAGTACAAGTGTATCAACACCTTAAAATAAAAACAGATGCACTGAATCTGATAGAAAAGAAAGTGGGAAATGACCTTTATATCACTGGCACAGAAGACAACTTCCTGAACAGAACACTAATAGCTTAGACACTGAGATTGACTATTATACAACACGACACCATGAAACTGAAAAGCTTCTGTAAGGCAACGAATAGCACAAAATATCAGCCTACAGAATGTAGGATGATGTTATCTAACTCCACATTTGACAGAGGGTTAGTATCTAAAATATATAAAGAACCCAAGAAACTAAATATTAAAGAACCAAATAACTCAATTATCAAACAGATCATAACAGAGAATTCTCTACAGAGGAATGTCAAGTGGCCGCAAGGAACTCTTAAAGAAATGTTCAACATTCTTAGCTATAAGGAAAAAGAAATCAAAATGACTTCAAGATTCCATCTTATACTTTTCAGAATGACTAAGATCAAAAATACAAATGACCTCCCATGCTGACAGGAATGTAGAGCAAGAACACTCCTTCATTGCTGGTGGGAGTGTCAACTCATGAAGCCACTATTGAAATTAATATAGTGGTTTCTCAGGAAATTGGGATTCCATCTAACTCAAGGTCTAGCAATACCATTCCTGTGCATATATACAAAGAATGTTCTAGAATACCACAAGGACACTTGCTCAGCTATGATCATAGCAATTTTATTTGTAATAGCCAGAAACTGGAAACAATATAGATGTCCCTCAATTGAAAAATGAATTAAAATTGTGGTCAATTTACACAGTGGAGATTTATTCAGGTGTTAAAAAATACCATAATAAAATTTCCAGGCAAGTGATTGAACTAGAGAACATCATCCTGAGTAACGTAACCAAGACCAAAAAATAGAAACATGATATATATTCACTTATAAGTTCATATTTTCTGGAAAGTGAAGGACAATCATGCTAAAAACCACAGACTCAGAGAGGCTCAAGAGAAGAAGCATGACTTCCACTGGGGAGGGGAAGTTGCATAGATTTTGTACATGTACTTGAGTCTGGTGGAGATGGGAACAGGAAGTGATCAGGTGGCAGGGGACGGAGGGATAGAGACCTGACTGGAAATGTGGGTCATTTGGGGGGGGCATGATATTGACCCGGTATAATGGAAATTCCAAGTAGTCCACGAGGGGTGTACCTAGTTTAGTTTCCTATTAATGTGGGATACTGAGCCTAAACTGGCTATGTTCTGTAACAAGTCAAGGCTTCCAGGGGAGAGTTTGAGACACTAACCCAGCCACAAACCTTTGGTCTAAATTTGTCCTGTTTACAAGATGTGCTGGGGTAAATGTGGCAGAGAGCTTGTAGTCGCCAGTCAGTAACTAGTCACACTTAGAGACCCATGTAACAAGAGGGAGCCCATGCCTAATGCTCCCTAAAAATTCAGGATTCAGAGGTTGGGATAGCCCAGAGTCCTAGAATAGAACTAAACAAGACTGGAAACAAACTAAACCAAACCAACAAAAAAAGAAACCCAAAAGTAAAAATGCTAATGTAATGATTCCTAATGATAGTCTGTTATACCACATGAGATTTGAGTAATAATTGTGATAGAGGTTTTGTCTAGCCACTGATTTGAACAGATATAGAGATCTGTCAAATTTGAGATGGAGCTAGGGCAATCTTTTAGCAGAGGGGAGGAATGATTATGAGTGTCAGAGGGATGGGACAAGGACAACACAGGAACACAGCCCACAGAATAAACTAAATAATGCTAGTAGGGACTCACAGAGACCAATTTGACAATCATGGAGCCTGAATAGGTCTGAGGTAGATCCTCTGCATATATGTTATGGTTGTGTAGCTTGATGTCCTTATGAGACTACTAAAGGTAGGATCTGGAGCTGTCTTCAAATCTGTTGCCTGCTTTTGAGAAACCTCCAATGGGGTTATCTTTTCAAGCTTTAAAATGAGGGGAGGTGCCGAGTCCTATTATAACTTGATATGCCAGTTTGGTGGATATCTCTGAGAGGTCTGAAGTTTTCTAAAGGAAAAGGAGGAACAGTGAATTTAGGAGAGAAGGGATGTGGTGGGAAAGGAATTGGGAGAAGATGGGGGATGGGAGAGGAAATTGTGGTCCAGATGTAATATATGAGAAAATATACAAAAGAGAAAAAAATGTATTAAAAAATAAGCCTCTAAACCCAAAGGAAGTAGAAGCAGTAACTGTTCCTCCCCTCCTCAAATCCAATCTACAACCAATCAACAACCAACCAATGAACCCAAAGCAGAAACCTATGTCCAGAAGGTATTAATACAGAATTCAAACAGTCTGGCTATTTATACACCTCTAATTTTAAAAGGATATCCTATCTCAAAGAGCAAGCTAGAGAGGGACAGTGGAAGAGAGCTGATTTTAACCATGGAGTCTAGACATACACATACAAATATGCAAACTTTCACACACACACACACACACACACACACACACACACACACACACACAGAATGAATATATAATAATGCAATTTTATAACAGTGGAAATGTGAGGTAAAATTGTTTTCATGGGAACTTTTGCATAGTTTATTTAAAAATAGAAACAAACACTTATATGTAAACTGGATACAGATAACTCCCTACCTACTGATCTACAGGTACTTGGTTCCTATGAAGAAACTAAAATGATTCGACCTGACAACAGATCAAAAATGACAATGGATAGATGCTACCAACTGAACAAAATGAAGCTAAAGAAGTTCAAGCAGAGTTTGAATGGTTCAAGGTGTCTGATGTCCTTGATCCTCCTAGCTAATAGAGTTCTCAAAAAATATCCACTGCCATATTTAGTTTAGATATTACTTACTATAACTGGACGGTTGTTCCACTCCAGAATCATGTTAAAAGTATTGATTCTGGCCTCAAGGTCGAGACAAAGCGAGGTGAAGGACCTCTGCTGATAAAGAACCAAGGGCAATACTTGTCCAGATGAACATTTGTCTCAGCATTGAGATTTCAGTTCAAGTAGACTTTCTGCGCTAAAGGGTGTCTGCCTTGGCCACATTCTGTTATTGTATTATACAGATAGACTGCATTCAATTGTATAAATGCCAAGATCATACAATTTACCGATAATAAGTATGCTTCTAGAACTAACAATATTCCCGTATAAATGTATGCATTTTTTGAAATTTTTGATGTTGCCAAGACAAGAACCAAAATGTTGTCATGATCCCTAAGTTACATTCAGCTCAAGCAGTGAGAGCAGGATCAGATCTAGATGGACACACAGGAAGGTGGATGATTGACATTTTTACTAAGTCATGCCAGCATTGGGGACTAATGTGAGCTAGGGGAACACAACTGCCCTGAAAATTCTGAAATATTGAGCCCAAATAGAGATAGATGTATTTATTTCTTCTAAACTGCTTTCTGGCATTTGTCCTGGTGAGACTAAAGTATGACTAATACCTTTTTATTACCAATCAAAAAAACATTAAATGTAAAAACCAAAGACCCAACAGTGATAAAGAAGATCAAAGCCTAGGCTACCAGGAACATCTTAAATAAGAAAAGGAATAAAAGAAAATAAAGCAGATAAATTGCCATAAGAACTATGAATCAATATTTTGTTCTGGGCAAGAATTCCACAACTGGTTCCAGGAGCCCTCCTTCTTGAGAACTTTTCACCTCAGTCTGTGGAACTTGCCACACAGATTCTACTGGGGTTGGTACAGCACCTCCAGAAGTTATTTTATTGTTCAGGATTATTTTACCTATCCTGGCTTTTGTTTTTCCATATGAAGTTGGAAATTGCTTTTTCAAAGGCTGTAAAGAATGGTGTTGGAATTTTGATGGGAGTTGCACTGAACATGTAGATTGCTATTGGGAAAATGGTCATTTTCACTATGTTAGTCCTACCAACCCATAAGCATGGGAACTCTTTCAATCTTCTGATTTCTTTCTGAATGTCTTTTTTTCAGAGACTTGAAGTTCTTACCATGTAGGTTTTTTACTTGCTTGTTAGAGTTACACCAAGATATTTGATAATATTGTTGATATGTTTATATAAAGAGAGAGGTGGTTATGTTCTATGGAGGTGTGGTGAGGTATGGTAGAAGAGGGTGCTTCTGAGGGCCCATGCTGAAACATCCCTTCTCTCTGAGGGACCAGTCACACTATGGCACAGTACAGAATAGAGTTTATTCAGGGTATGGGGAGAGGAGTTAAGAGGATAGTAGAGGCAGAGAAAGGCAGAAAGAGGAGTAGAGGAGAAGAGGAGTAGAGTCCGGCCATGAGCAGGTCGAGAAAGAGAGGGGAAGGGAATGAGGGGGGGGGGTAGGGACAAAGCCTGAGCAAGAAGGGAAGAACAAGAGGGCAAGAGAGGGAGGAAAGGGGCAAGCAGCCTCTTTTATAGTGAGTCAGGTCTACCTGGCTGCTACCAGGTAATTGTGGGGAGGAGCATACCTGGCTGACAGGTAACTGTGGAATTGGGTTTAGACAGAATGCTAACAATTGTGGCTATTGTAATAGTGTTGTTTCCCTAATTTCTTCCTAGGCCCATTTATTGATTGTATAAAGGAGGATTACTGATTTTTATTTATTTATTGAGTCAATTTTTTATCTGTACATTTTGCTGAGGATGTTTATCAGCTGTAGGAGTTCTGTGGTAGAATTTTTGGGGTCCCCTGTGTATACTATCATATCATACACAAGTTGCAATACTTTGACTTCTTTCTTTCCAATTTGTAATCCCTTGATCTCTTGTTTTATTGCTCTAGCTAGAACTTCAAGTACTACATCTAATAGATAGCAAGCAGGGTGGGCAGTCTTGTCTTGTCCCTGATTTTAGTGGGATTGCTTTAACTTCATCTCCATTTCACTGGATATTGAGTATTAGCTTGCTGTATATTGCTTTTATTATGTTTAGGTAAGCAAAGAAAATGTTCATGGGGCACAGAGGTAGCCAACATGCTGGTAGAAAAAATGCAAAAGAAGCTTTGACTGACAAATTCATTATTATAATAGAGGGACATTTGCCATGTGGGGTTGCTATACTTCATTGTGCTCACCTTGCTTCCAGAAGGATACATAAGCTAAAGCACTTGAGTAATGACCCTGATGTACACATCAAAGTCTTTGCACAGTTGCATTTCTCTGTTCTCAAAGAGAAATGTGAGAAAAAGTATAAGATCCAGTTTAAATTGTTTGAAATATTTTTTATTTTATTGTGTACATCTCTTATTTTGTTATTCCCCATGTACAGCTTTCATCTATACTGGACATGAATCTGGGTACCAGAGTTGGGATTATGAAGAAATAAATATACAATCATCTTATAAGTGTCATTTTGTGAAAAGTATTTTGAATAAATTTTTGAAAAAATTTTCAGTAAGAAAATGCTAATAAAAATGGTTAACCCTGAAAACTAAAGGTGTGCTGTCCCATTTTGCTCATTCAAAATACTGAAAATCTCTTTTTATTTTATTTATTATTTTAGACATGAATTAAGGATGAGTTTATTTCTTCTCAGATAGAACCACACTTAATTGAATTACTAAACTAGGTTTTCCAAAGCAAATTAGTAAAAAAGAACGTTAGTACATCTAGATAGTTTCTAATTGGTTGAAACCCAAGGGAGGTTTCTTCACTAAAGCACTAGTGAAAAGGGATCAGGAGCAATCTCCACTCTGCTATGCAAACACTCTACATGAGTAAGTCACCAGCTGTACGAGGGGTGGGTACCATGCAGTCACTACACAGTGATCCCACTACACTGACTTTGAAGACTCCCTCCAGATCATTTCAGCCTTCCTGCTGCAGTGGGAGGTCATTACCTCAGCACAACATTGTCTTCCAGTGCATCTGCACATTTTCAGTCTATTTCAGTGTTCTGATAAAACTAATACACAAAAGTTACGTTTCTTTGGAAACTATAAGCACTATTGGGGAAAATGTTTAAGACAGCAGGGATCCAAAAGCTCAACAGCTGCTCTAGCCCAGCTCTCCTGCTATGATGTGCAGGCCAGGTCCTATCAAAGGTTAGGCAAAAGGAGGCTTTCCAACTCTTAATTACGCTGAGGAGGAGAAGATTCTTGAATGCACTTTTGGAGAATATTCGCACACCATGCTCCAAAGTCCAATTAGGTCCTCACAACTGACTGTATAGGTTACAGGCAGAATTCCTAAGAATTGAACAATTTGTTAACAAAGGCAACAAATTTCAGATTTATGTAAAATCCCTAATAATTTCCAAAATAACCTTTTTCTTTGATCCAAAAATAAAGATGCTAACTCCTTTAGCTCAGTTTTCTATAATAACCTTTAAACAGCAACAAATTCAGGCTCAAAAGCTGCTCTTCCTTCCCGGTGGAAAGTGAGAGTGGCGGACAGACCAGCAGCTCTTGTTCTCTTCTTGAGGTTAAGTTACTGTGAGGCCAGAAGCCACAGGCCTCTTGGTCTATTGACACTCTTTCTTTTTTTCTTTCTTCTTTTTTTTTCTACAGAAGGGTATTAAGTAAACAGATAATTGTGTTCTTTTCTCAGCAGGAATTCTTTTCCAGGACCTCAGGCTGAGTATTTCTTTAATTCCTTGTTAGCTAGAGAAAATTTTTTCCTCTGGAAAAGAAAAGAAAAAGAGGCACTTTAAAAAAGAATTGGAATCTTTATTTCTAAGGGAAAGTCAAAGAGGAAAAACGTAACAAAATATATGCCATCTTAATTTCTAAGTTGCTGTCTTAATTTCTTTTTTTTTTGGTTTGGAACAGGGCCCTTTGTAAGTGGTATTTTCTTGAGAAACTACGTGAGTTATTATGATATTTTTTCAAGAGTTACTCTGCTGTCTTCCCCTTCTTCCTCCTAATCTTGCTCTTTCCTTCTAACTCCTTGTCTAACTCCTTCTCCTGCAATGTAGCATTTCCTAGTATTTTTGTAACTTCTCCAGGAGACTAGATCACACGGTATTACAAAGCATTCTCTTTTCTTAAACAAAAGTTCACTAAAAGTTCAAATATAAACTCACATTATAAATTCAATTATAAATTGAATAAGAAGTTTACAATAGAGATGTTTACAAGTATTTTCATTAAGACTAGTTAACTAGCTAGACATTCATTCTCTGTCATTAGCTCCACAGGCTCACTGACTAAGTTAGAAGTTAAGTTTTGTATAGATATTCAATATTTTATCTTCTGTGCTTGCCCTACAATAAATCATTAGTTCCCTTTTATAACCTTTGGTTAATTGTCTTACAACCTAAGGAATATGTGTATAAGATGTTAATGCCTGCAGAAGCAATTTACTCCTGACATGTGAAGACTGCCTGAGTTCTAATTGCAGTTTTCATATCAGATGGGGCTTTAATACAGTTCTATTATAAAGGACTTAATAATTACTAGTATAATTTTAGAATTTTTATAGGTTCACTCATTAAGAATTAAGAAATCATCTATTGTCTATATAGCATCACTATAAGACAGTAAGTACAACTTCATTGATCTGAGAAAACAACCTAAAAGTGCTAATGTCTAGTGATTTTTTAAATTGTATTTATTTACTTTTATCAGTTTTTTTATTATTACTTTTATTTTCTATATTCTTTATTTACATTCCAAATGATTTCCCCTTTCCCGGTTCCCCCCCTTCCAAAAGTCCCATAAGCCCTCTTCCCTCCTCCTGTTCCCCATTTGCCTAAGAATTTCATGAATTCATTGTTTTCAATTGCTGAGTAGTATTCCATTGTGTAAATATATATGGAAAATATCTCTGATAAAATTGAAGAAATATATAGAAACACACGTTAAGATTGACTATTTCATGGAAAAATTATACAGATAAAATGGGAGGCATAAAGATATTCCTAAGTTGATTGAAAGTGGAATTATAAACATTTTCTGATAAAATTGAAAATCTATAAGGAAAATATTTCTGAAAAAACTCAAGAAATATATAGAAAAAAACACATTAAAACTGACTATTGGGGCTGGAGAGATGGCTCAGTGGCTAAGAGCACCGACTGCTCTTCCAAAGGTCCTGAGTTCAAATCCCAGCAACCACATGGTGGCTCACAACCATCTGTAATGAGATCTGACGCCCTCTTCTGGTGTGTCTGAAGACAGCTACAGTGTACTTACATATAATAAATAAATAAATCTTTAAAAACGGGCGGTGGTGGCGCACACCTTAAAAAAAACCAAACTGACTATTTCATGAAAAATTATACAGATAAGATGGTAGGCATAAAAATATTCTTAGACTGATTGAAAGTAAAAGTAAAAACATTTTCTGATAAAATTGAAGAGTTACATGGAAAATATCTCTGATAAAATTGAAGAAATTTATACAGATAAATTGATAGGAATTAATACATTCCTAAGTTGATTGAAAGTAGAACTGTAAACATTTTCTGAAAAACTTGAAGATTTACATGGGAAATATTTTTGATAAAACTGAAAAAAATAAATGGAAAAACATTAAAATTGAAGATTATCATGGAAAATTATACAGACAAAATGATAGGCATAAAAAAAATTTCTAAGTTGATTGAAAGTGAAATTGTAAACATTTTCTGATAAAATTGAAGATTTACTTGGAAAATATCTCTGATAAAATTGAAGAAATATATAAAAACGCATTAAGATTGAGTATTTCATGGAAAAATTATACAGATAAAATGGTTGGCATAAAAATATTCCTACGTATTTTGAGAGTGGAATTATAAAAACATTCTTTTTTTTTTACTTTTTTTAAATATTTTTATTTACATTCAAAATCATTTCCCATTTCCCGTTTCCTCCCTCCCCGAAAATCCCATAAGCCCCCTTCCCTCCCTCTTTTCCCCATTCAACCCCCTCTCGCTTCTCTGTCCTGGCATTCCCCTACATCCAGTCTTTCCAGGACCAGGGGTCTCTCCTTCCATCTTCTTGGAAATCTATAAATATGCGTATTGTGTCTAGGGTATTCCGAGATTCTGGGTTAATATCCCCTTATCAGTGACTGCATACTATGTATGTTCTTTTGTGATTGAGTTACCTCACTAAGGATGATATTTTCAAGTTCTGACCATTTGCCTAGGAATTTCGTGAATTCATTGTTTTTAATTGCAGAGTAGTATTCCATTGTGTAAATATACCACATCTTCTGAATCCATTCCTCCATTGAGGGACATCTGGGTTCTTTCCAGCTTCTGGCTACTATAAATAAGGCTGCTACGAACATAGTGGAGCATGTGTCCTTATTGCATGCAGGTAAAACCTCTGGGTATATGTCCAGGAGTGGTATAGCCGGATCCTCTGTGAGTGTCATGCCCAGTTTTCTGAGGAACCGCCAGACTGCTTTCCAGAGTGGTTGGACCAACTTGCAATCCCACCAGCAGTGGAGGAGTGTTCCTCTTTCTCCACATCCTCGCCAACAACTGCTGTCTCCTGTGTTTTTGATCTTAGCCATTCTGACTGGTGTGAGATGGAATCTCAGGGTTGTTTTAATTTGCATTTCCCTAATGACTAAGGAAGATGAACATCTCTTTAGGTGCTTCTCAGCCATTAGATATTCTTCAGGTGAGAACTCTTTGTTTAGCTCTGTACCCTATTTTTTAATAGGGTTACTTGCCTCTCTGGAGTTTAACTTCTTGAGTTCTTTGTATATATTGGATATTAGCCCTCTCTTAGATGTAGGATTGGTAAAGATCATTTCCCAGTTAGTTGGTTGCCGCTTTGTCTTTTTTTTTTAAAGATCTTTTTTTTTATTTTATTTTTTAATTTACATTCCAAATCACTTCCCCTTTCCCGTTTCCTCCCTCCCCGAAAGTCCCATAAGCCCCCTTCCCTCCCTCTTTTCTCCATTCAACCCCCTCTCGTTACTCTGTCCTGGTGTTCCCCTACATCCAGTCTTTCCAGGACCAGGGGTCTCTCCTACCATCTTTTTAGAAATCTATTGATATGCGGATTGTGTCTAGGGTATTCCGAGATTCTGGGTCAATATCCCCTTATCAGTGACTGCATACCATGTGTGTTCTTTTGTGATTGGGTTACCTCACTAAGGATAATATTTTCAAGATCTGACCATTTGCCTAGGAATTTCGTGAATTCATTGTTTTTAATTGCAGAGTAGTATTCCATTGTGTAGATATACCACATCTTCTGAATCCATTCCTCCATTGAGGGACATCTGGGTTCTTTCCAGCTTCTGGCTATTATAAATAAGGCTGCTATGAACATAGTGGAGCATGTGTCTTTATTGCATGCAGGTAAAGTCTCTGGGTATATGCCCAGGAGTGGTATAGCCGGATCCTCCGGGAGTGTCATGCCCAGTTTTCTGAGGAACCGCCAGACTGCTTTCCAGAGTGGTTGTACCAGCCTGCAATTCCACCAGCAGTGGAGGAGTGTTCCTCTTTCTCCACATCCTCGCCAACAACTGCTGTCTCCTGTGTTTTTGATCTTAGCCATCCTGACTGGTGTGAGATGGAAGCTCAGGGTTGTTTTGATTTGCGTTTCCCTAATGTCTAAGGATGATGAACATCTCTTTAGGTGCTTCTCAGCCATTAGATATTCTTCAGGTGAGAACTCTTTGTGTAGCTCTGTACCCCATTTTTTAATAGGGTTACTTGCCTCTCTGGAGTTTAACTTCTTGAGTTCTTTGTATATCTTGGATATTAGCCCTCTGTCGGATGTAAGGTCGGTAAAGATCATTTCCCAGTTAGTTGGTTGCCGCTTTGTCTTTTTGACAGTGTCTTTTGCCTTGCAAAAACTTTGTAATTTAATGAGGTCCCATTTGTCTATTCTTGATCTTAGAGCATAAGCTATTGGAGTTCTGTTCAGGAAATTCTCCCCTGTGCCCATATGTTCAAGGTTCTTCCCTAGTTTCCCTTCTATTAGTTTCAGTGTGTCTGTTTTATATGGAGATCCTTGATCCACTTGGAATTGAGCTTAGTGCAAGGAGATAAGAATGGGCCAATTTGCATTCTTTTGCATGTTGACCTCCAGTTGAGCCAGCACCATTTGTTGAAAAGGCTATCTTTTTTCCACTGGATGGTTTTAGCTCCTTTGTCAAAGATCAAGTGACCATAGGAGTGTGGATTCATTTCTGGGTCTTCAATTCTGTTCCATTGATCTACATGCCTGTCACTGTACCAATACCATGCAGTTTTTAACATTATTGCTCTGTAGTACAGCTTGAGGTCCGGGATACTGATTCCCCCAGAGGTTCTTTTACTCTTGAGAATAGTTTTAGCTATTCTGGATTTTCTGTTATTCCAGATGAATTTTTGAATTTCTCTTTATAACTCTATGAAGAATTGAGTTGGGAATTTAATGGGGATTGCATTGAATCTGTTTATTGCTTTTGGCAAGATGGTCATTTTTACTATATTAATCCTGCCAATCCATGAGCATGGCAAATTTTTCCATCTTCTGAGGTCTTCTTCAATTTCTTTCTTCAGAGACTTGGAGTTCTTGACATGCAGATCTTTCACTTGTTTGGTTAGAGTCACACCAAGATACTTTATATGGTTTGTGGCTATCGTGAAGGGTATCATTTCTCTTACTTCTTTCTCAGCCTGCTTATCCTTTGAGTATAGGAAGGCTACTGACTTGCTTGAGTTGATTTTATATCCGGCCACTTTACTGAAGTTGTCTATCAGCTGTAGGAGTTCTCTGGTGGAGTTCTTTGGGTCGCTTAAGTATACTATCATATTGTCTGCAAATAGTGATAGTTTGACTTCTTCCTTTCCAATTTGTATCCCTTTGACCTCCTTTTGTTGTCTAATTTCTCTAGCTAGAACTTCAAGTACTATATTGAAAAGATATGGAGAGAGAGGGCAGCCTTGTCTAGTCCCTGATTTTAGTGGGATTGCTTCAAGTTTCTCTCCATTTAGATTGATTTTGGCTACCGGTTTGCTGTAAATTGCTTTTACTATGTTTAGATATGGGCCTCGAATTCCTGATCTTTTCAAGACCTTTAGTATGAAATGATGCTGAATTTTTCAAATGCTTTCTCAGCATCTAATGAAATGACCATGTGGTTTTTTTCTTTGAGATTGTTTATATAGTGGATTACATTGATGGATTTCCTTATATTGAACCATCCCTGCATGCCTGGGATAAAGTCTACTTGATTGTGGTGAATGATCGTTTTGATGTGTTCTTGGATTTGGTTGGCAAGAATTTTATTGAGTAATTTTGCATCGATATTCATAAGAGAGATTGGCCTGAGATTCTCTTTCTTTGTCAGATCTTTGTGTGCTTTTGGTATTAGTGTAATTGTGGCTTCATAGAACGAGTTGGGTAGTGTTCCTTCTGTTTCTATTTTGTGGAATAATTTGAAGAGTATTGGTGTTAGGTCTTCTTTGAAGGTCTGATAGAATTCTGCACTAACACCATCTGGACCTGTGTTTTTTTTTGATTGGAAGATTTCCAATGACGGCTTCTATTTCTTCAGTGGTTATAGGGTGGTTTTGATGGTCTATTTGATCCTGATTTATTTTTAGTGTTTGGTATCTGTCAAAGAAATTGTCCATTTCCTCGAGATTTTCTAGTTGTGTTGAATACAGGCTTTTGTAGTAGGATCTGATGATGTTTTGAATTTCCTCAGTTTCTCTTGTTATTTCTCCCTTTTCATTTCTGATATTGTTAATTTGGATACTGTCTCTGTGCCCTCTGGCTAGTCTGGCTAAGGGCTTATCTATCTTGTTGATTTTCTCAAAGAACCAACTCCTAGTTTTGTTGAGTCTTTGTATGGTTTTATTTCTTTCTACTTGATTGATTTCAGTCCTGAATTTGATGATTTCCTGCCTTCTACTCCTCTTGGTTGTATTTGCTTCTTTTTGTTCCAGGGCTTTCAGGTGTGCCATTAAGCTGCTAGTGTATGCTGTCTCCTGTTTCTTTTTGGTGGCACTCAAGGCTATGAATTTTTCTCTTAGCAGTGCTTTCATTGTGTCCCATAAATTAGGGTATGTTGTGCCTTCATTTTCATTAACTTTCAAAAAGTATTTGATTTCTTTCTTTATTTCCTCCTTGATCAAGTTATAATTGAGTAGAGCATTGTTCAGCCTCCATGTGTATTTGGGTTTTCTGCTTTTTTTGTTGCCATTGAAGACCACCCTTATTCCATAGTGGTCTGATAGGAGGCATGGGATTATTTCTATCTTCTTATATCTGTTGAGGTCTGATTTGTGACCAATTATATGGTGGATTTTGGAGAAGGTACCATGAGGTGCTGAGAAGAAGGTGTATTCTTTTGCTCTAGGATGAAATGTTCTATATATATCTGTTAGTTCCATGTGGTCCAAGGCTTCAATTAGATTCACTGTGTCCCTGTTTAGTTTCTGTTTTCCTGAATGATCCATTTCAGAGAGCAGGGTGTTGAAGTCACCCACTATTATTGTGTGAGGTGTGATGTGTACTTTGAGATTTAGTAAAGTTTCTTATATGAATGAGGGTGCCCTTGCATTTGGAACATAGATATTCAGAATTGTGAGTTCTTCTTGGTGGATTTTTCCTTTGATCAGTACATAGTGTCCTTCTGTGTCTTTTTTGATGACTTTAGGTTGAAAATCAATTTTATCTGATATTAGGATGGCTACTCTGGCTCATTTCCTGGGACCATTTGCATGCAAAATTGTTTTCCAGGCTTTTACTCTGAGGTAGTGTTTGTCTTTGACACTGAGGTACGTTTCCTGCATGCAGCAAAATGCTGGGTCCTGTTTACATATCCAGTCTGTTAGTTATGTCTTTTTATTGGGGAATTGACACCATTGATATTAAGAGAGATTAAGGAATAGTGATCATTGCCACCTGCTATTCTTGACGCAATCTTTATGTTTGAGTGGTTATCTACTTTTGGGTTTGATGCAAGGAGGTTACTATCTCATTTTTCCAAGGTGTTGTTTCTCATCTTGTATTGGCGGTTTCCACCTATTATCCTTTGCAGGACTGGGTTTGTGGAAAGATATTGTGAAAATTTGGTTTTATCATGGAATATCTTGGTCTCTCCATCTATGGTGATTGAGAGTTTTGCTGGGTATTGTAGCCTAGGCTGGCATTTGTGTTCTCTTAGTGTCTGCATGAGATCTGCCCAGGATCTTCTGGCTTTCATAGTCTCTGGTGAGAAGTCTGATGTGATTCGGATAGTTCTTCCTTTGTATGTTACTTGGCCTTTTTCTCTTACTGCTTTTAGTATTCTTTCTTTGTTTAGAACATTCCGTGTTTTGATTATTATGTGACGGGAGGAATTTCTGTTCTGGTCCAGTCTGTTTGGAGTTCTGTAGGCTTCTTGTACGTTCATCGGCATCTCTCTCTTTAGGTTAGGGAAGTTTTCCTCCATAATTTTGTTGAAGATATTTACTGGCCCTTTAAGTTGCAAATCTTCACTCTTATCTATACCTATAATCCTTAGGTTTGGTCTTCTCATTGTCTCCTGGATTTCCTGGATGTTTTGGGTTACATGTTTTTTGCATTTCGCATTTTCTTTGACTGTTGGGTCAATGCTTTCTATGGTATCTTCAGCACTTGAGATTCTTTCTTTCATCTCTTGTATTCTATTGTTGATGTTTGCATCTATGACTCCTGATTTCTGTCCAAGGTTTTCTATCTCCAAATTTGTCTCCCTTTGTGATTTCTTAGTTGTTTCTATTTCCTTTTTTTGGAACCTGGATGGATTTGCTGAGATCCTTCACTTGTTTTTTTTTTTTGTATTTTCCTGTATTTCTTTAAGATATTTTTGCTTTTCCTCTTTCAGGATTTCTGCCTGTTGACCCAAATTCTCTTGTATTTCTCTAAGTGATTTTTGTGTTTCCTCCTCATGGGAATCCATCTGTTGATCCATTGTCTCCTGCATTTCTTTAAGCAGTTCTCGTGTTTCCTTTGTAAGGGCATCTAACCGTTGATTCATTTCTTTAAGCAATTTTTGTGTTGCCTCCCTATGGGCATCCATCTATTGACCCATATTCTTCTGCATTTCTTTATTCGATTTTTGTGATTCCTTTGAAAGTGAATCTACCTGTTGATTCATTTCTTTAAGCGATTTTTGTGTTGCCTCCTTGTGGGCTTCCATCTCTTGACCCATGTTCTCCTGCATTTCTCTAAGCGATTTTTGTGTTTCCTTTGTAAGGGCTTCTAACCATTGATTCATGTCTCCTGTAATTCTTTATGAGATTTATTTGTGTCCTTCTTGAAATCCTCTAATAGCATCATGAGAAGTGATTTTAAATCCAGATCTTGTCTCTCGGGTATGGTGGGGTATCCAGGACTTGCTGCTGTTGGAGAGTTGGGTTCGGATGGTGCCATATTACTTTGATTTCTTTTAGTAACGTTCCTACGTTTGCCTTTTGCCATCTGGTTACCTCTGGTGTTAGTTGGTCCTGCTGTCACTGGCTGTTGGTTGGACCTCCTGTAAGCCTGCAAAGCTATTTCTGACCCCCCCTGGATTACCGGGATTCCCCTGGCACTGATTTCTGGGGCCTGCCCTGCTCCTGTGTGACTTTGGAACCCTGATGTGCCTTGCTCCAAATGATGTTATATTGGGGAATCCCTGCACATCCAAAGGTTCAGCTTAGTGAATTCCCAGAGCAGAGGTCGCCAAAAGGAGGCTGGTAGGCTCCCACTCTGTGCAGGGGTGTGTGATCTCTCCCAGAGGGTGGTGGTGGTGGTGGGGTCCCTCTGCAGGACAGAAGTCCCAGAGCAGAGCTGGTGAGTTGGTTACTGCAGACTTGCCCAGCTCTTGGGAGCAGGGTGCACACAAACTGCCTGAGACCCAAGCAATATTATGCCTGACCGTCCCTGTGTCTGGAGATCCCAAATGTCCTGATGCCGGAGCAAAGATGGCGGAGTGTACTCTGCACTCTCTCCGTGCAGATCACTCTGCAGGGGAGATGGCCCACAGCAGAGCTGGCGGCCAGAGGACCACAGTGCTGTCCTGCTCTTGGGCGCAGATGGAAGCCCAACAGGCTGTGTCCCAAGTGATGTTATATTGGGTGGAACCTGGGTACCTGTCTCCTCAGTGCAGTCGATTCCTGGAACAGAGGTCGCCAAAGGAAAGCTGGTAAGCTCCCGCCCTGTGCAGGGGTGTTTGATCTCTCCCAGAGCAGTGGTCCCTCTGCAGGGCAGAAGTCCTACAGCAGAGCTGACGCGTCGGTTACTGCAGACCTGCCCAGCTCTTGGGAGCAGGGTACACACAAGCTGCCTGAGACCCAAGCGATATTATGCCTGTCTGTCCCTGAGCCTGGAGGTCCCAACTGCCCTGATGCCGGAGCAAAGATGGCTGAGTGCACTCTGACTCTCTCGGTGCAGATCACTCTGCAGGGGAGATGGCCCATAGCAGAGCTAGCGCCCAGAGGACCGCAGCGCTGTTCCGCTCTTGGGCGCAGATGGAAGCCCAACAGGCTGTGTCCCAAGCGATGTTATATTGGGGGAAACTGGGTACCTGTCACACCAGTGCAGTTGATCCAGGAACAGAGGTCGCCAAAGGAAAGATGGTAGGCTCCCGCCCAGTGCGGGGTGTGTGTGATCTCTCCCAGAGTGGAGTCTCTCTGCAGAGCAGAAGTCCCACAGCAGAGCTGGCCCATCAGTTACTGCAGACCTCTTCTTTTATGTTTCTTTCTAGCAACAGATTACAAGCTTGTTTTTTAGGACAGATTCTATCTAGTCCCTGTAATTCCTTGTTAGACTCATGTGAAAATTCAAAAGGATTTAACATTTTTGAGATTAATATTCCTTTTGTAGCATATTGAAGTAATTAGATATTTTCCATTTGTTCTTTAATTTGTCATTCTTTCAAATGTTCATGAGAACCATATTTAATGAGTTTGCCTGACTGTATGTATGTATGTATTTATGTAGTGTTTTCTCTGTGTGTGTGTGTGTGTGTTTGTGTTTCTGGTGTGTTGTAGGATGTGGTATGTTTTGGTTGGAACGTATATCTGTATATATGTCAGGCATGTTTGTGCATGTGTGTGTGTGTATGTGTGTGTGTGTGTGTGTGTGTGTGTGTGTGCACATATTTCTGTATCTGGGCACAATACTAAATAACCCATGCATGAAAATCAGAAGACAAGCTTTGAATGTTTATACTAGAATTTTCACTTGTCTGGCTTTTTAAAAATTGGGATTAAATAGATTCAATGATGAGTCTTTTAAGTGCATTTAAAATGTCGTTATATAATCATTTCAATTTGCTCCTTCCCACCAAAAAATCGTCCTACTTCATTGTCAGTATTTTTCACTAAAGTCTAAACTGAGTATAATCAATAAGTCTGTATTTACCTATTGTCACCTGAAGCCACTTCCTGTGTCATACAGTGTATGGTTTTTCATATGTGCATTAATTGTATCCACTGTTCAGGTATCAGGAACTATGTTTTCACTGCTTTTAAAGTGCCATAAGTTCTCCATTATTTTTTCCCCCACTTCACTGCCACAAATCTTTCCCATTTCCACAGTTTTTCCCAGTGTAGAATGCAATGTAGTATGTCACTTCTACAGAGTGGAATCTTTTACTTAATCATATACACGCAATACTCTTTGTATTTTGTTAGTATGAGAACTATATTTCATATAGCACTGAATAATATTCAGTCATATAGACTAATCACTGCTCATTGAATCATTTGCCATTTGAAAGATATCCAGACTGCTTCTACCTTTTATCAAGTATGACCCAAGATATTACAAATATCCACAGAGAGGCTTTAGTGTCTTCAAAGAGAAGTGATTACTGGATCATATGTTAGGACTACATTGCTAGATCTTATTAGAAATTGTCAAAAGTATCCACTAATGGCTTTGTGTTTCACAATATCATCATAAATCAATTAGCTTCTCAATGTACTACATTCTTCACAACATTTAGCAGGGCAGTATTTAGAGTTCACTCATCAAAACATGTGTGCTACTTCATTTTAGTTTGTTAATTTTAAATTCCTTAGGATATTTTCTCCAAGTAATATTGTCTGAGCCTTAGGTGTGGGACTGGTCTCCATCATTGTACATTTTTGCTTGTTGTGTTTTTCTGTAGTGGAAGTTTCTGGGATAGATGGTGAAAAATACTCCTATATATCGGTATAAAACTAATGTTTATAGACCGTTAGGGAATATGCTGTCCTGTTCTTGGATGCCTTTTTATGTTTATAATCTCTCTCTCTCTCTCTGTCTCTCTCTCTGTCTCTCTCTCTGTCTCTGTCTCTCTCTCTCTCTCTCTCTCTCTCTCTCTCTCTCTCTCTGTGTCCATGTATGAGTACGAATTTCTATGTGACTTTTGGTGTCTTGTGTTTTCTTATGCAAAAGTACACAACAACATGGGAGCAAACCTGGGTAATTCAATGTATCTGGTTGAATTAATGCTTTAAAACAATTGATATGTCCAGCTCTATTTTTTTTTCCAGCTCTATTTTTTAAAAATGCATAAATTTTTAAGTTGAAAAAATCCTTAAAACATGGGATATAATACATCCACTAAGAGACAAGGGGCAAGTACAAAAGCAGGCTTCTGCTCAGCTTGCTTTTTCCATTTTATGCAGTCCAGGATCCCATATCAATGGACAGTCCTGCCTGTGGTGAAAATAAGTCTTCCAACATTAATGTAGCTAAAATAATCCCATACAAGCATACATAGAGGTTCTAAAGTGTCAAGTAGACAATTAGCATTGAGTATCAGAGCTTTATTACATCGATTAGTTCTGATGTTAAAATGTCCTTGCTTCTTTGGAATGACATCTACTGGATCATGATGTATAATTTTTAAAATGTGTTTTTAAATTTAGTTTACAAGTATTTTGTCCAGAAAAAATCCTA
This sequence comes from Tokudaia tokunoshimensis, assembly GCA_036184795.1. Lineage (NCBI taxonomy): Eukaryota > Metazoa > Chordata > Mammalia > Rodentia > Muridae > Tokudaia > Tokudaia tokunoshimensis. The sequence continues at coordinate 30,517,340 of BTHU01000016.1, read as the reverse complement.
CTATTTGTCAAGTACATTGGGCTGTTTCTTTTGTTGTTGTTTTAAAATAGTTTTGATAGTATCATGCATGAGCTTCTTCCTCATTCTTGCCCTTTCAAATTCCCCAGTGTCCCCCCTCCGAAATTCATTTTTCTTCAATGAATGTACAATGAATTGAGTCCCTTTAGCATTGATTCTATGAATATGTGTCAGGGCTGACCACATGAATGTGAATAGTTTCAGTAGAATCTCTATATTAGAGGGCACTGATTCTCCCTCAGCAGCCACTGATCACCTTTTAGCTTTTCATCTATTGCATGATTGACAGCCCTCCTAGGTCATATCAGCAGTAGGGCCTAATGTGGGCTAGAAGATCAGAACTGGTCTGAAGTTTCTGAAACATTGAACCCAAAGAAAGATGGATTTATTTTGTCTATACTGCTTTTGGATATTTGTTCTGGTGAGAATAAAATATGACAGATAATCTTTTATTAGCAATCCAAAAGATTTAATCATGAAAACCAAAAATCCAACAATCACAAACAATCCCTTTGGTGCAGAATTTCAGCAAGTAAAGTAGAATTTAATTTAAGCAACAGAGAATGTGTACTTGAAGAGATAATCCTATCTTTTCATGTGAGAAAATTGATGTAGTTCATGCCTTGAGAGAAGACAGGAAAATTACAGAGTTTTAATAAAAATGGTTGTACAGATTAGTCTGCTTTTATTTATCTAGAAGTTTGTAAGGCTAAGTTGTATTTATATAAAAGACAAACAATTTTTGCATTCTGAACAGAATGTTTGAAAACAAGAAGTATCTTCTATATAATATAATCTTACTGATAATGTATATTGCTTCCTATTTATTAGAAGAAAGCTACTGCTAGCAGATTTAAAATCTGTGATTTTGATTTCGCCAAATTATTTCCTGTCATATCTTAACACATGAATATCTATGTTAAGAATTTTAAAATGCATATGAAGTTACAATTTAAAGTAGACAATTAAATCAGAGTTCAGAGTCTTCTCCTGTATAATGAAGCTTGGTAGATAATACTCAGCTCGGCCAAATACAAAAATCTCAATTTCCTTTAAAAGTCAAAAATCAATTTTTGTCTACAAATGGGGCCATGATTCAAAGAATATCAGATTCAAATAACATGGTTTTACAGTCAAAGGCTCTAAGAGAAGCATTACTAGACTATGAATCCTACATCTGAGTTGAGGACATTCCAGGTTAAAAATATCGAGGAAAGTCAGTTTCTGAGGAGACCCTCACACTTTCAAATCTAACATTCAAGTGTTCTAAAAGACTTGCCCAGTGAAGTTTTAGAAGCAGTATTAGTTTACCAGGGCTCTACAAGTAATTGTTGTTGAAGGAGCAGCTATTTGATATCTCATTGTGAAGGCTGTTCTATTTACAAAGGCCTGTCTCCAAGAACAAGTGCTGTGGCAGCCCCTTATCTGAGTTTTGTAAGAACATAACTGACTTGAATGAACGTGAACCCCAGCTCATCATTACTCTTCTTTTCCATGTGAAGAAATGGTCATAATTTTGTGAGAAGTAATGGCTGTGGCATCAGTGCCCGCTATGCTCACTAAAGGGAACCCTCTCCGGAGCTCCTGCCACCTTCCCCCAGACGTGGCCCTTCACAAAGAAAAGGGAACTCTCCCAGGAACTGCTGCTGGCTTCCCCCAACCCCCATCCCCTATGGTACCATACACAAAGAAAAGAGTTAAGATTTTACATTGCCTAAGATTTAAGATGGTAAGATACTGTATTAGTTTGGATTTTACTGCTGTGAACAGACACCAATGACCAATGCAAGTTTTATAAAAGACATCTACTTGGGGCTGGCTTACAGGTTCAGAGGTTTAGTCCATTGTCATCAAGGCAGAAGCATGGCACCATCCAGGCAGGCATGGTGCAGGAGGAGCTGAGGGTTCTACACCTTTATCCAAAGAAAACCAGGAACAGACTGGGAATCCTCAGGCATCTAAGAGGAAGATCTCTAAGTCCAACCTTACAGTGACATACTTCCTCCAACAAGGCCACACCTTCTAATAGTGCCACTCCCTGGGACAAGCATATACAAACCATCACAGATACCCTCTGTAATTGTTTTAGGTACCCCCTTTACACTTTCCTGCTTCTGCCTAGAGTCACGAGTCATTCCTGAGTAGGAATATATTAACTGATAACTACCTGCTCTCTGGGAAACTCTAGGCAGATTTAAGGTTAATGGTTTATAGATGTTTAAACTGCAACTTGACTGATGTAATTTGTACCTCTAAAAAGTATAAAAACTGCCTACAAAGTGCCATAGAAGTCGCCTCTGCCCCGCTTGCAGGGTGACCACAATGCTTTGGATCAATAAACCTCATGCTGATTGCAGTGATCTCAGTCTCTGTGTCTTTGTACTAGGCCCTTCAGGTCTAACATTTTGCATGAACATGGCATGTATGAGACTGAGTGTGTCTCCATTCGTCATAGATGAGAGAGGATCTTATAGGGCAAAGGCTATCTGTGGTGAAACATTGGGACTGAGTAGCTGCTGGAGCAGGGGAGTCATTTTCTTTAGAGGTTTAACCCTTGGTTATTTATCTGGTTCTTGCAATCACTTTATGCATATGACCATGTGTTATACCCAGTGAACTGCCCAACACCAAAACAAAAGAAACAAAGAGTTCAACAAAACAATAAAAACAAAATAATAAAAGCAGGAGGAGACTTATTGAGAAGATAACATAGTTCATGGGAGAAATAGGTAACGGAGAGTGAAATGCGACTGTGAACAATGGGAAAAATCAATATAATTAATACTTTATAACTTCAAAGTTGAAAGCATACAACATTTTCATTCCCATCTGATTAGACTACAGTGAGGAAGAGTGAGGTGCCCATGATGACTTTCCTGGGAAACTTGCCATGAAATGACATGTGCATTTAAAGAACGGAAGGTTAGGTTCTTAGTTGTAAAGTCATGCTAATTCCTACCTGCTCTCTCCTTCCATAACTAGTTCAGAACCTTTTCTTTTTTCTGGCTCTGACCATTTTCAGTATTTAATTGAAGGGAGGAGAAGGTTTATTGTGTTCATTTACTGTCTGTTATCTCCTTTGCTTGCATGGTTAACAAAAGTACCTCTTTTACTTAAAAAGGCAAGACTACTAAGAGTCTCAGTATGTTGGATATCAAGAGACTTGTAGTTAAATTTAACGGGAAACCAAGACATCTCTCACTAAATCCAAGAATTTATCCAAATCATACATGAGTCCTTGTTCAGGATTGTATTCTGGGTACCTGACTCTGATCCCTTGAAGCCTATTGACCATGTGATTGAAGTTTACTGGGTCCATTTGATGCTTCTCAGTACAGCGATTGCTCTGGGTCATCAGATTTTTAGACAGGTTTAGCTTGTGTTTTTCAGCACTGGCCAAGTCTTCAAATAATATTTGATCTTGATTGGAGGCACAGATTACCTTCTCTGGGGCCTGTTTATTTTCTTCACCTTGGTGGTAAGTCTTATCCAAGATAGCTTTGTGATTTGTCTCATGATTAGAAGATATGGTCGATTCATTTTTAGTCTGTGTCAGTACCTGAATGAGAGGGAATTGTTTATGATAAGTCTTCCTTAAGAAACATAAAACCTATCTATTTGTATTTACATAAGGTGCAGTAAGATAAGAAGAGAATGTAAGCTCATAATTTACCTAGACTTTACAGGGAGTACTGGCCTCCTTGCCATTGAAGTTAGAGTGGGTTAGTTTAATGCAAGAACCAGTATCCCACTCCACAAGTACTAATTCACAGATTTAGAACAAGTTCTCCATGGCTATTCAACTCAGAACTTTCAGATATTAGCAGAAAATTTAATCTTATTTTGGGAGATTACATTGATCTAGTAATTAACTCTTTTCTCATTTTTTAGTGTAGTGATAGAAATTCAACCCTATGAGCTATTAGCACTGTTTCTAGTTGATGCTTTACCTTATAGATATGTGTATATGGAAATCAACTGCAGGAGAAGACAATGCTTGTGAATTGTCTGAACAAGATCTAAGGCAGGTTGAATTTCCACAGTAATGTGGTACTTTATAGGTAAAAAAATATCTTAAGCACATGTAAACAACCACAGTATCATTATATATTTTCTCTGATATTTTAAGATGAGTTATACAGTTATTTCCTCCATCATAAATAAGGATTAATGCTATTTTTTTTTATTTCTGTGCTCAGAGATCTGACCATACTACATGGAAATATATCTATGTCTATTTTAGGATATGTTCCCAGAAACAGGGACCATTTGTGTGTGCTCAAAGAAATAGGCTTAAGACATATATTAATTTCTTGTAGAAAGAAAAATATATTAATTCCTTATAGAAAGAAAGAAAAGCCAGACATTTGTCATACATAACCACTGTGATTTGTCTAAGCCAACATTTTCATACACATCCAATTCCCCATATGCAATCTAACTCAAATGAAATATAATGATAGTTTATTTCAAAACTCCAAATGTGACTTTCTGATAGAAATGATAATACTAATTTTCTCTTTTCCAAAATTTCAAAATTTTTATTTTTACTGTCTTTTTTCTTATTCCCCATTCTTGGGAGTTTATACTTTAAAACTCAAGCAAACAAAGACAATCAAAAAAGCAAATTTGTATTCTTGTTGTAAGAGGGAGTGGACAAGAGTCAATACTAGAAGTAGGTATTCACCTGGCCATAATGGTGCACACCTTTAATCCCCTCACCTCTTAATGCTTTATCATTGACAGGTCTCTCAAGCCTCATAATGTATAACTTTGATGCCTAGTATGTGTCATATACTTATAGCCCACCCACTTCTCCAAGTGTCCAGGTCCCAGATGCTATTAGTGGGTATTATAACTGCCAAAGCTAGAGAGTAAAACCTTACTCTATATCTATGTAGCCCTGTTATATGCTCCAAGACCCAAATGAAACTACTGTAACCTACTATACTATCAGGATTTCTGTATTCTTATGTAATGTACTATTTTCCAAAATTGTCAGGTAGATTTGAGTTAATATTTATGTAACACTCACCCTTCCATCAGTGTGCATTGATGGTGGCAGCAGAGTTATGAGAAATAACATCACTGTTAAAGGAACCATGACTGACACTAAGCAAATAAAAAGTTCTGATTAAATTAAGCCATGTACGGGACTCAGAGGTAACCAACACATTGATAGAATATATGCGAAAGCAACTCTGGCTGAAAAATTCATTAACAAAATAATAGAAGAGTTGACCTGTGAGGTTGCTGCAATATCATTGTGCCTACTTTGCCTCCAATTGGTAGAATAATAAGCTAAAGTACCTGACTGATATCTCTAATGTACCTGCAAAGGATAGGGAATTCCTATTTTCTTTTTGCACAGTTCCATTCTCCTGTCCTCATAAGGAAAATGTGTGTGTGTGGGGGGAGAAAGATTCAGTTTCTATTCTTTTGCTATGTACCATCTCTTATTTTGCTACTTCCTGTTTACAGCTTACATCTGTACTGGATGTAAATCAGGGTGCCAGGGTTGTGATTGTCCAGATATAATTATACAAAAGCCTTAGAAGTGGCATTTTGTGAAGAGAAATTGCAAGATTTACCAATATTTTCCCTTATACTTAAATTTATTTTTAATTTTTCTCTTCAGTAAGAAAATACAGCCTCTGTCACAGCTCTCCCTAGCCAAATACTGCTGGAAGAGAGCTTGTCTTCCAGAAGTGCTGATATACCTGGGAGCACAGGTAAGACCACCACTTTTGCTCAAATTCCTGGCCCAAGAGGGGCCTGCCCAGTGACATCAGGATACAGGAACCAAGAAATAGACAGGGACAGTATCCTTCCAGTTTCTGTATGCACCCAGGAGAGACACAGTGAAACTAACAGAAGTTATGGGCCAAATGAATTAAACAGATATCTATAGAATATTTCATCCTAAAACAAAAACATACATGGTATGCCCTAACTGATGAGTGAATATTAGGCAAAGAGCTTGGAATACCCGGATACAACTCATGGATCACATGAAGCTCAAGAAGACCAAAGAGTGGATGCTTAAGTCCTACTTAGAAAATAATCAAGGAAGGGAAGTAGATGGTGGGAGTGACTTGCGAGGAAGAGGAGAGGAGGAGGGGGAAAAGAGGTGAAGAATCAGGTAAGGAAGGAGATGGAGGAGATATACAGGGGGTCAGGAAATTGAACAGAGGTGTCTGGCAACGAGGTATGGGGAACTAGGGGTAGCAATGAGAAAGTCCCAGAGACCAGCAAAGCATGAGCCTCCTAGGACCCCACAGGGATGATATAAGCTGAAATATCCAACAAAGGGAAAGGAGAACCTGTCAAGACCATATCCAGAGGTTAGGCATGGCCCCCACGTTGAGGGATGGGGTCACCCCCCATCTCCAAAAATTTAACCCATAATTATTTCCTGTATAAAGGTAAAAAAGGGACAAAGGGTAGAGCAAAGACTGAAGGAATGGGTATTCAGAGACTGCCCCAACTGGGGTTCCATCCCACATGCAGACACCAACCCCAGACACTATGGTGGATACCAAGAAATGCTTGGTGACAGGAGCCTGATGCAGCTGTCTCCTGAGAAACTTTTCTAATTCCTGACCAATACAGATGCAGATGTACATAGCCAAACAGTGGATTAAGCTCAGGAACCCCAATGGGGAAGTTAGGTCAAGGACTGTAGGAGCTGGAGGGGTTTGTTCCTAAGACCACTTAATGATACATTCTTATTTCTTTTGGAACACTTAAATGACTTACCTTGTACATTAAAGGTGTTTTGTTTCATTTTGTATGCTGTGTATACATTAGAAATTCTCCAAAAAACTTTTAAATATAAGATTTGCCTTACAATTTTAACAATGACAATAGAGAACCATTATCATTGATCTATTACATTTTACATTTTTTATATCATTCCCATCCCTTCCTTCAAGTCTTCCCATGTACTCTGTAATGCTCTTTCAAGTTTACTGCCTGCTTTTTCATTGCCACTTACCACAAAACTTTGAGTTAAAACATCACCACAGGGAACTATAATGTCTTATTTGTTGGTCTTTCACCCATCAGTGCCCAGGATCTAGAGAACACCCAGGTTCACCCAGATCCTCATGCACTCACTGCCAATACCTTTTAGAGTGACAGTCTTTATTCTTGTTCATGGTGAGCCAGTAAAGTGGGAAGAGTAAAAAATGCCTTTTATCCATAAGATACCTATAGTTTAGGCAAAATGTGGCCACACTGTTCTTTTTTTTCTTTCTGTATCTATTTCTTTATTTTTATTTTTTATTATTTTTATTTTTTTATTATTTTTATTTTTATTATTTTCTTTATGTACATTTCAAATGATATCCTCTTTCCTGGTTACCCCTCCAAATCTCCCCTATCCCATCTCCCCTTCCCCTGCTCACCAGCTCACCCATTTCTGCTTCCCTATCCTGGCATCCCCCTATACTGGGGCATGGAGGCTTCTCAGGCCCAAGGGCCTCTCCTCTCTTTGATGTCCAACAAGGCCATCCTCTGCTACACATGCATCTGCAGTCATGGGTCCCTCCATGTGCACTCTGGTTGGTGGTTTAGTCCCTGGGAGCATCATTCAGACCTTACTAAAGAAGTTTCTTTTTATAGTAGATGGGAAATAACATAGAGCCCTACAACTGGACAATGTGTGGAGCATATCAGACTTTAGAGCACTCAGTCCTAAATAAGATATCTTCTTCAAAGCCCTGCACTCAAGGTTCAGGGATCTATGCAGAAGAAGGAGCAAAGTAATGCTAAGAACCAAAGATGATAGATAACTCCAACAAAACAATGTCTTCCAGACAGCAGACAAACACATATCAACTCAAAGAGAAAGTAACAGAACACACAAGACCTGCACAGGTCATCAGATAAGAATCCCAGTACTGAAAAGGGAAACTTGACATGGGGGTCCCACCCCTAACTGAGAAGCTATTTGTAAATGATAACTGCCGGCTAAGAGAAAATCAGTCTTCTTCAACGGAGTGTCAGTGAGTATATTAACCACACACCAGGGCAGGCCCCATGCCCAGAGGAAGTTGGCCAACACAGACTCTATCGGTTTTGATTTATTTTGTTTTGTTTCACTGTGTTGTAGACTTTCTGGTTTGATTTGACTTTTTTTCTTTTTTGTCTAGTTATTTGCTTGTTTTACTTTCTGTTTTTTGGGTTTTTGTTTTTTTGGGTTTTTTTGGTATTTGAGAGAGAGAGAGAGAGAGAGAGAGAGAGAGAGAGAGAGAGAGAGAGAGAGGAATTGGCAGAGTGGCAGAATAGGGAGGTGAAATGATTTGGAAGTTGGTGGAGGGGAAAATTATAATCAAAAGAAATTGTATGAAAAAATAAATAAATAATGAGGTAATATTTTCATAAATTATTCATAGTAGTCCACCTAAGGCATAACCATTCACTTTTGATCAAGCCACAGTAAGGTGTGGTGAGTAAAGCCCATGATTTCTCATAGACTTTACAGGGAACACTGTCACTTTGTTCTGCTTAGTAATAAAATTGGTGTAATGTTTGTATTTTCAGCTTCTCTTGATGAGTATGTACATATGACAGCTAATTCTAAGAGCAGATTGGAACTTTTGATCGTTAGACAAGTTTTAAGCCTATGTTTATATAATGCTGCAATGTTTCATGGGTGTGAACAAGATTCTGAAGTGTGTTTAATAGACACATTGCTCACAGTAGGTTTTCTGATACTTTGGGATTGTTATCTACCCCTCCCCTACAATCCAGAATTCCCTCAAGACTCTCATGTTCTTGTCCTCATATTTCTGACCACAAATCATTGCCATTTTTGGCTCTCTGTGCCTACCTCCTGCTTTGTGATCCTAAGAACAGAGACTATTAGGTAATGCCTTGAACCAACAGATTGAGCACAGTTGCATGTTCCTAAATTATAATGGATGCACAAGTCAAGTACCAGCACTGACCCACCCCTGAATTATCAGCCGTTCCTATGTTGCTTCCATTATCTTCGAAATGTCACTTAAAGTAATTTCAAAGCACAAAATTGTTGGTTTCATAAGATAAACTATTTTCTGATTATTATGCCATTGTTTTGTACATGAAAATGTTACTTATAGGAGTATTTTTTTATTTTTAGATGAGTATCAATAGAGCTTTTATTGGAGGTGTCAGGACGTAAAATATGTACCAACTCTAAAATAAACAAAAAGCAGGATCTATCCTAACAGTTCATATTGCATTAAAAAAGTATAGCTCCGATGGGTGGAGTTTATGACGAGAGATCAATTTATTGAGGATAAAGAAGAATTCACAAAAGATGATTCTGGGTTGGGATTTTAAAAGACGGACAATGTCCACTGAACTTCTGAGAAGCACATAGAGTTATGCTGAGTGAGGTAATCAGTATGCATTTGATGATGCTCAAATCCAATCTCATTTTGTAATAATTTTATGAATGAAGGTCAAGAGTTGGGTAAGGAAGTGAAAAGAGAATTGTGAAGGTCTAGGAGAGAAAAAAAATCAATCAAGGGAGAAAAGATTCAAAACTGTTCTACTAAAGCCCCTGGAGGGTAGGAACAACATTCTCTCCAGTGTAAGAAATGGACTCTTTTGATGGACTGATTAAAGCCATGAATGCCAAATGAGGTCTGAACAACTTAAGAGTCTTGAGTTCTAGCGAATGTTGAATGTTAACAGGAAGAGCAGAGTGTGAGAACAGACAACAACGACCATAGCACAGGCTTCCGGGCTAAGAAGTGAACTTCATGTGTGAGGACTACACACACTCAAGGGTAACCAGTCTTGTCCTGGGAACATTAAAACATAAAGGCATATGTGAAGTAGAGAGTCTGAAGTAAAGATTTCCACACAGTAACAATATTTCACATGTTAATTTCATGATCATTGATAAAACAGTAGAAAAACCTTAGAATATGAATTTTTTCCAATTTAGAAATCATCTCCATTGTTTGTATACAGTATCTACACGAACTACAAGAGATAAATATAGTGATAGAGGAGAAGAAAATGCAAAGTTGAGATTATACATTCTTAAATTTCTGTAGCAATCACATAGAAATGGGATAAGATAACATAGAAAATGCACTTTGGGCAGAAGATCCATAATTAATTAGCTCTTTAAATCCATATAACATGCTATCTTTTTTAAAATATAATTTTGAGATGACATGCTAACTGGAGATGGCCCTACTGAAATGTGTAAGAAGTTAATTTCTGCAATATATTTATTTGTAATAAGGTGAGTGATTACCCCCTAGACATATCCATATTCTGATACTAAGGACAAGTAAATATAGTCTTATTGGAGAAGAAAAAGGCTTTAGAGAAGTAATCAATTTGAGGATCTTGACACAAAATTAGCCTAAAGTATCAAAGTGGAACCTGAGTCTCAGACTAAGTGATTTCAGGAGAAATAGAGAGGAGATTGTGTTGGCAAGCAAGAGGAAGTTGTGATGACACAGTCTCCTGGCACAGGAGAACAATTGGCAGAAGTCGCCATAAAGAGGATGGAATGAGTCCCTTCCAGAGTCCCTCCAGAGAGATTTTAATTAGAGGCTTCTAGCCTGTACAGTCAAAGGAAATGCATTTCTACCTGTGTGAAGGTAACAAGTCTTTGGTAATTCTTACCAAGAGTGCTCTGAACTTAATACATTATTTGGCCAATTACATAAAAATACTCTTATCTCACTGTTTAACAAAGAGATACTTGTGAGGTTTGTTGTCAAACTTCTGCTATGTCGTTGGTGCCTGTTACCCTTCTATTTGAAATACATTTTGTCTTTTCAAGTGCCCAGTGGTCACTTGGCTATCACAACCATGAGTGATGGAGCAAATTGCCTTAGTCCCTTATCTCTATTTCCCTAGGAAGTACTCTGAGCCACCTGTGACATTTTTTCCCACCTACCAAGATACTCTGGATTCTTCTGTTCTTACAGTAGCCTGGCATTTTTCCAAAACTGTCAGGCTGCTGGGAGAGGGTGTTTCCACTTTAGATTTACCTTTCCTTCTGTGAGTGGTGATTGCCACAGCAACGCAAAGACAAAGAGCATCATCTGGAACCAAGCCATGGCTGGATGCTATCAAAACAAACAAACATCTCCACTGAAGTAAATAGTGCAGGAACTCAGGAGGGAGGGAATTGGGTGATTTGAGTTTGCCAAGCACCTGTAACAGTCAGAGTTCACTAACAGTGTAACAGTTACAGAATCACTATACAGTGCAAATAGAATCACAATGAAGCCACCATGTCTCTAAAAGGATCATAAACTGAAAACTTGTAGCTTGCCCTTGGACTGGTATATGCAGAGACTCGGGAATTCCTAGCACCTTCCTGCAAACATTCATTGCCGTTTCTTTAGCCAAAAGGAATGTGAAAAAAATAGATCATCCATCTGACTGTGAGAGAGAGGGTAGGGTTCACTTTTCACTGTGTCCCACAGCTCATCTTGTTATTCTCAATGAAAGCAAGAACTATTTCTTTATCTGGACTAGAATTTAGTCAAGATTTCAGAGCTGGGATTATGCAGACACAAATTACCAAACACCTTAGAAGAGGTTATTTCTATAAGAGAGAAATTAGAAATTGTATTTATATTTTTTTCTCATCCTTGTATTTTTGTCAAAAGTTCTAGTATAGACAAGCAAAACTATAGTGAATTAAAGGCTTTCTCAACTCAGTTCTGGCCAAGCCATGACTTAGTACAAAGGCTGTTTAATATTTATTGTATTTTAAATGACCTTCCTGTTCTTCCCCATATTACTTCCTTTAAATTGGATAATACCCTGTGGGTCCTTAGGATAAAACTAAAAGCAACTCAGTAGAGGAAATACTCATTTTCCCTGTCATTACTCACCAATAATGACTTCAAATCCCTTGTACATCCATTAAAAACCACAAAAAAAAGTTTCACTTTTGAAAGAGCAAGTCATTAATCCAGATTCATGAAGCCCCTGCATTTTTATTTTAATACTTCTCATGTAATCTCATATATTAAATGATAAGCATCATTAACTCGTTTTCATTTTCCCAATAGACACAGTTTTACTGTGGACATAACAAAAACATGAGAATAAGTTATACTATCTATCCATCTCCTTGTACAAAGCTCAAGTCCAAGTGGATCAAAGACCTCCATATAAAACCAGGCCTCACTGTTTTGATCATAGGCAGATGATGAAATGCATTCAATTTGAGTTTTCTAGTCATCAGACTCATGTTTGCTCCATATAACATCACCTGACTAGTTTTGGGTTTTCAACGTGGCCTGCAAATCCTTCAATTTCCCTGTATATTTCAAGTTCCAAGCATCTGGTTCACTAACCGCCCCCCCCTCCCTGCCAGTCCTTCCCCCCTCCCCCCTCCCCTTCTCCTCTGGGCCAGTAGAGTTCCTTCTGCATATCCCTCTCCCCCAACCCTGTCATATCAAGCCTTTTGTAGGCTAGGTGTTTTCTCTCCCACTAAGGTTAGACAAGGCAGGCCAGCTAGTAGACCATATCTCAAGTACAGGCAATGGTTACCTATTTCCGTAGGTTTTCATATCAGGTCACTTCTGCTGCAAGCTTCTGTGCCTTTCCCTGTGCTTCTTAGCGTCTCCTGTTTCATTGGTTATAGGGCAGGGTTTGCAATGTTTTGAGGCCAGAAGTGGTTTGGCATCATTGGCTATTGTTCCTAGCAGAGGTTTTTTGAGTGAAAAGTTTCTTTTTGGTTCTTCTTTTTTTCTCACCAGAATATTTAACACAGTAACATGGGATTGCACCCTTGAGTGATTTCCCAGCATCTGCTTTATGGGTCAGTAATCCACTTTTTAATTTTGCTGTATTTTTTTCAGTGGACTTCCTTTGCTCTGTTTAAAGCAATATCTATAGAAAGACTTCCCTTCTTGTCCACCCTTTTGGTCTAGAACATTTGGTCACAGTTTGCTTTTCCCATTGTAGCTGTATTAAGCAATATTTGTGTATTTTACCTAGTTTTTCTTATTCTGCTCTTTACTGCAATGTACTCTTGCTTTTCAATGCTTCTCATGTTTGCATTACATGGATTTTTTTCTTTCTATTTTTTGTAATGCTTTGTGATGATTTAGTAGAATATTGCTTGCCTCTATTCTATCATCTTCATCAACAAATAATTCTTGATAAAATCACTATTAATTTCTGACATTATTAGTAAATCTGGATATTCTATAGATACTTGGATCGTATTTGACAGGTCATTGTCATAATATAAAAGGTCCATGAGAAAATAAAAGAGAACCAAACAGCAACTCAGTTGAGGAAGTTGGAACTTTTGGAAAACTCTGATAAATAATTAAAAACATTATGAAGAAAATAAGTAAAAAGTTTTCATTGAACTAAGAAAAACTACTAATATTATAGCTTCATTAAAAATTATCATTATTAATTTAGAGTTTTCTGAGATTCAAAGATTTGCCAAACATTACATCAAAATTACAAATACTTCTCATTCACTGGTAGCACATTATATGATCTCTCTTTAGCCGACATGTTTGTCGTCATTAAGGATTTGACATTGGAACTCAAAACATTTTCCATTTCATTTGTAATTCACCAATTTTCGCAACTCACCTTTTTCATTCTATACTCTGTCTCAAGATACCATATTGTCTTCTACTGTCACATCTTAATCTCTAGTTGCTTGAAATTCTCAGTATCTTTATTTTTCAGGGGTTATTTTCTTTTTCCGAACCCGTGCACTTCAGTTACATTTTAAAGAAAAGCCCACAATTTGAGGATGACATTTTGTGTTTTTTGCTCATGATTGGACCCACATTACCTCAGTCTCTGAAGTTCCTGGAATTAAAGGCTGAATAAATTTACAAAAGAATAATTAATGTAGCTTTCTTTGCTAGCTTTTATATGGGCTTCAAGTAATTGTTTAAAAATAGATAATGTATTATAGATACAAATATATAATGAAGTGATGTGACAGAATCAAAGTGCCACAGTATAAAGAAGCCAGAGCATGAGAATAGGAAGAAGATTAGAATGTAGTATTTGAAAGCCTGGCAAAGTATAAGGGATGTACAAACCAGATGCTTCATACCTTTACCTGTAAAGCAACATAATGTAGTACATGTATAACTACACAAAATTATGGGACAAAAATTATTTTGGGGAGACATTGTACAGCAAATCAATTTTCTTACAGTGGTCAGCGAACAAGACACAGGATAGGGACAGGGTTCCAATATTTATTAAACAGATACATCAAGGTACTTCACTATTATAAACTCACCAGAACATCTCAAATGCCACACCTTTCGCAGGCTATGGTTCACATGTGAACACAGGCTTTGTACCTAGAATGTTGATGTTTATACATTGATAACATTCATCTTATTCACCTTACTTAGCAAGATTGTTCTGACTTTTTCATTGTCCACATAGCTATGGACTGGCACATAAGAAGAGTGTAAAACTCCAGTTCACTTAAAATTCTGTTAGCATCTCTCTTTTATGTTATTCTGTTCTTGGCTAACCAAAGCTCATATCCAGTTATTTTTTCAGGAAAAAAAATCCATATCCAAGAATCACTAGGATTTGCAACATTATTCAAAAGTCCAAGGCTCTTTTTAGGCAAAAGGAAAATTCGCAATTGTGAACCCTTGATAAAATTACAATAATTTTCTCACATTTCTTTAATTAAAGAGCATTTCTAAACATACCCATTGTAAAAAGAAGGAATAACAAAATAGCAAGAAAGGATTACACCAAAGAAGACCAAATCTGGATAAAAAGTTTTCTATATTGTAGCTTCATGATTACTACCCAAGGCATAAGTTTCTAAGATTTGTGGTCTAGGAATCAAGAAGGAAGATTAGAATGGGAAAGATCAAGTGAGAAGATGGAGGGGAGATGGAATTGATGGAGATAATGAAGGGAAAGAGAGAGAGAGAGAGAGAGAGAGAGAGAGAGAGAGAGAGAGAGAGAGAGAGAGAGAGAGAGAGAGAGAGAGAATTGAAAGGCATTTGTGGGATTTTATGAAAATCTAGTACAGTGGAAATTTTCCATAATATGTGGATGCAATCCTAAGGAAGTCTCTAAATAATATGGTAGATCTAATCCTTAGTGGCCATCTTTTCACCAAAGAAACTTCTAGTGCTGAGGCTCAGTTTTATTCAGTTGATTTGCATGTTCAAGGGTCCCATGGAAATTCTGAAACAACTCTGTGTTTTATGCTCTCCATAAGCTAAGAGCAAGGCCCTTTTGGGAAGACAACACAAACACAACTCATTGAACATAAAGAGACCAAGATGATGCCAACATTATCTCTCCACCCTCATGTTCTATTGTCTATGACATGAAAATGTACTCTGCAGGCTACTAAAAGAAAAAGCTAAATACTAATACAACCACATAAACTTAGATCTACAATTTGTTCTACTTTGCAAATTCTGCTAGGAAATCGTGGCTTCATTTTTTTCTGGTGTAACTAACTGATGTCTAGTATGAGTAAAGGCCCCCATGATGAGTTGGAACCCATACCTGATACTGCTTGGGTGACTAAGAACCAAAGTCTAGATAGCACAGAGACCTAGTGTAAAGCTACATACTACTAATTGAAAAAAGAAAGAGTAAAATGCTTTACTCATAGTTTGGTGTCTTATCTAGCCGTCATCAGAGAGGTTTCTTCTTGTAGCAAAAAATGGGAACAAATACAGCACCCTTAGCCAGATACTACATACACATAAAAACCTAGGAATATACAATTCAGAATGTCTCCACTAAATTCCTCCCTCAGTGAATATGAAATCCTTCAGCAGGGGAGGGAGAAAGAGTTGGGCAGACTGTGGTGGGTTGAATATATTTGGCCCAGGGAGTGACAATATTTGGAGGTGTGGTCTTGATGGAGGAAGTGTTGGAGGAAGTCATTATGGTCATTGGTTTTTAACCCCCGTCTAGCTGCTTGGAAGCCAGTCTTCTCTTATCTGCCTTTGGATGGAGATGTAAAACTCTCAGCTCCTTCAGCCTCATGTCTTCCTGAAACTCTGAACCTGTAAGCCATCCCTAAATAGATGCTGTCCTTTATAAGAGTTGTATTAGTCATGGTGTTTCTTTATAGTAGGAAAACACTAAGACAAGAGACAGAGGATGGAGGACATGAGAATAAGGTCCTCTATTTCAAAGGACCAATGTTCATATGAACTTATAGAGACTGAAGCAGTAATCACAAGGTAAAAATTTGTTTGCACCAAGACCTCTGTTTTCATATATATTATAGCTTTCAGTGAAGTATACTTACAAGACTCCCGAATGTGTAATATGATTCTTGTCTTTGGGGGTTCATTTATTTTTCTGGTGGCTTGGCTTGTTTAACTTCAATGTTATGGTTTTCATTTTAACTTTTTATATTATACATTTTAAAAATTAAGAAACTAAGAAATATGACTTATTTTTCCTGGATTTTAATCCATTTTTTATTTTGCTTAATTTCTGAAATTTCAAATTTCTGTTGTTCCTACCCATTTCTTTAGTTCTATTTTTCTTACATGTGTTCTTTGACAACTTTATACATGTATATGATAGATTCCAGTTAGTCTCATACCTACTACCCTTGTCTAGTTCCATCTTAAGCTTTGAACCAGACCCTACGTTCCCTGCAACTACCTTTCTTACATTCATGCCTTTATGTTTTAATCACACACTGGCATTAACTAGGGCATCTTTAAGACTGCTTGTTTGGAACTGTACATTACAGCCTGTTGGGTTCATATATAGGTCATCTACTAAAGACAATGACTAATCCTTCCACAGAATACACCAGTATACAAAACTTTAGCAAGGTGGCACAGAGAATTCTAGGACCCATCTTTAATACATGCCTGAACAATGACCCACACATTCTTGGACAGGATCATCAATTGCTCTGGGTCACAATTGCAATGACTGTGCACTACCAGAAGATAGTGTTTGAAGTTCTTCTCCTGATTCCTGGTTCTTACAATGTTTTTGTTTTTGTGTTTCCTGCTTTTCCACAATGCTATCTGAGATGGAGGAGGTGGTATAAATGTCTTGTTTATGGCAGGGTCTAACTAGCTAAATCATTTTCTCCGAGTAACTCATTCAGTTATCATTTATTCTCATCAATAAACAAATATAATTCTTGTGTGGTGTTATTGCCAAGGTAAGGTTCTGTGATGGGAAAAGCATGTGGCAAGAATGTAAGTGCTTAGAAGGAATTGGAACCATCATCTTACTTGCACAGCAACATGATGCTCCCTGCTAGGGCTTAAGACCTCTTTGAGCATAAGTTTTTGACTGAGTTTACAGTAAGAAGCATGAATTATGTCCCATGGCTTGGGGCTCAAATACCATCAGAGAACAGTTTGCACACCTATAACTATCTTACTATTAGTGCACAAGTGGGAACATCTTGGCTGTCAGATTGGCACTGTACAGTTTACAGCTGTTGAAGACCAAAGAAGGAGCTCTCATGTTTTGCTAAAGGATTATTAACCTTAGGGAGGAGGCAGGAGAAACACAATTTTATCTTGACAGCAACAGTTGTAGAATTATTTTTATATATTTTAGTAACCTGGGATGTTGAAAACATATTTTCTCTAGCTAGATAACTTAGCTAAAATGAAAATAAAGAGATTCTATTACCAAAATGTGTTTTATGAGAAATAAATGTCTGAGGGATGATAATATACACCTTTAGTCTCAATAAGCTGAAATAGGAGTTCAAGGTCACCCTGGGCTACATAAAAAGATTCCATCTAAAACAAAACAAATAAAAAACCACAAAACAAAATTAGTCATCTGAATTATATTTGTACAACTTCCCCCCGATACACACAGAGGTAAAAACATACCAAACAAACCAGAATTCAATGCTTGTTTAAGGAAGATATTTGTGAGTATATTAATATTGTCTGATATAATAATGGATAGGTCTATTTATAATGATTTGCATAGATAAAATAGTTTTTTAAACTACAGGTTATAATAAAATACATTTAAAATATTTACTTTTTAAAAAAAATCAGTTAAAGAATTTAAATGTTGCACTTAATATTTGGTCAAAAGATGGCAACCTTAAATTTCAGTGTGTTTTGTCTTGTTAGCAATTAACACAATTTTTACTCTCTTTGAATGTGACTGTTTACTTATTTTCTACACACACACACACACACACACACACACACACACACATATACACTTATATAATTATTGGGGTAATATTATACAGTTAAAAGGGTGAAAAAATGCATGCCTTGTCTTTCCATTAACTTTACTTTCAAGTATTTTCCTAGTTTTGTAAAGAATATACCAGATAGTATGGTAGTCCAGCTGGAAATCCCTAAACTAATATGAGCTCATGTTAAAACTAGGTATACAGAAACATGGACACATATCATAAAGAGTGAAAACTGAGCACAGGAGAGATGAAAATATGAAGGACTCGTTATGTGCTATGAACAGAAAATATTTGATTTGGCATGTAACTCTTAGGAGCCCAGGGAGTTCACTGAGGTAGTCAATTTTTCTCCATGAACAGAAATATTTACTCAAGGAAGCCAAAACAGCAAGTGTAATCTCATCTTACTTTTTCAGTGATAATATTTCACACATTTCAACTAACCTTTCATAGATTTTAGAAAAGGGGAATACCAGGACAGAGAAGCAGGAGGGGGTTGATTGGGGAACAGGGGCATGGAAGAGGGCTTATGAATCTTTTGGGGAGGGGGGAACCAGGAAAGGGGAAATCATTTGAAATGCAAATAAAGAATATATCTAATAAAAAAGAAAGTCACAATATCCCTTCTCAGGGAATCAACATGTCCTACATCCTTTATATGCTGCTAAAGACCACTTAGTGTGGGATACACTCTCCTTTCTTCTGGAACACATATAAATGAATTTAATTAATTTATATACTGTGTATACATTTAAAAGAGTGAAAAATCTTTTAAGTATACAATTTGCTCCAATTTTTTAATTGTCTGGATGACAATGGTTCATTATTAGCAACAGTCTGGAACATTCTACATTTTTTATATCATTTACTTTTTTTTCCTCTCTTTAATCCTCCTCTGTACTTTGTAATGATCTCTTCCAATTTTACTGCCTGCTTTTTCATTGCAATTTATGACCAAAATTTGAGTCAAAATATCTCCATAGAGACCTATAATGTATATTTCCTTAGTCTTTCTTATAGTCACTTTGCAAGATCTAGAAAACCTTTCAGGTCCACTTGGATCCTCATACATTCAGTGCCCATACCTTCTACTCTAAGAGTCTCATTCTTGTTACTTTTCTCCTGACCAGTTTCATTTTCCAGTTTGCTTATAAGCCCTTCAGATTTCCTGTATATTTCAAGGACTGAGGCTCTGATGTGTCACTAGCTACTATAATTTTAGAATTGTAAGTACTGTCATCTTACCATAGAACTTGCTCTCCCAATTCACTGACTTAGCTGGAATTGCTTGTTCCCCAGCCTGTCACTTCTGGTCAGCTCCTGTTGCAGGCTCCTGTGGTTCAGGTGTTCTCAGCATCTTGGCCTTTCATAGGCAACAGGGCGGGCCTGGAGTAGTGTTTTAAGGCCAGAAGTGGTTCTGCTTCATTGGTCATTTTTCCCAGCAGAGATGATTTTGAGTACAGATTGTCTTTTAGGTTCTGGTCCTTGCTCATTAGAATATTTAAGAGAGAGATGGGATAGCAGACCTGAGTAATTTCCCAGCATCTGCTCAGTATGTCAGTAAACTACTATTTTGTTTTTGTTTTTGTTTTTCTGTCCTTTCACCAGGAGATTTTTCTTTGCCACTTTTAAATAAAAATATTGGGAGAGGAGATTTTCCCTCTTCTCTAAAATTTTGTCTGGCATGTTAAGTCACAGTTTTCTTTTCCCATTTTAATTGTATTAACTACTACTTGGGTATTTTCTCTAGTGTTTCTTATTACCCTTTTTATGCAATTTTCTCTTGCCTTTTAATGTTTTTCATATCTGGATTTTATGATTTTTTCATATTTATGGTGATTTCGTAAAGTATTGCTTGCTCTTTTTCTACCATTTTTATCAACAAATATTTCTGGAAAGGAAGACTAATTATCTTGATATTATTAGGTAATCTGGATGTTTCATACACACATGATTCTGATATGACAGTTTATTGTCATTATATAAAAGGTCTGTGGGCAAATACAATAGAATAAATAAGCAACTAATAAGGGGAGGTAGAACTTATGGAAAATTCTGATAATTAAATATATTTTGCAGAAAATAAATAAGATGTATTGGTTGAGCTAAGAAAAACTAGTATTACAGCCAGTTCAAAATATTCTTATTTTAGAGTTTTCTTAGATATAAAGGAAATTTGAAAACATTACATCAAAATCTAAATACGCTTCATTTTTGATAGCTTTTTCTGTTATATGTTCTCACTTTAGCTTAGCACATTTTGTCCTATTGATCTTGCCCTTGCCTTTATTTATTTATTTATTTATTTATTTATATTTTTATTTCTTTTTTACTTACTCACTTTTTATCCTGTCACTACCCCCAATCCAGGTGACCTCCTCCCATAGTCATTCCCTCATCATTCTGCCCCTTGGGACAGATGGAGAGCCCTCTGGGTATTCCTCCATCCTGACACATCAAATCTCTGTGATGCTAGGCTTATTCTCTCCCACTGAGGTCAGACAAGGTATCCCAGCTAGAACATATCCCACAGACAGGCAACAGCTTTTGGGATAACCCTTGCTATAGTTGTTTGTGACCCATAGGATGATCAAGTAGCATATCTATTACATATGTGCTGGGACATCTATGTCCAGTCCTTATATGTTCTTTGGATTGTGGTTCAGACTCTGAGAGCTGAAGGGTCCAGGCTAGTTGATTCTTGTAGACGGAACAAATTTTTGGTTGAATATTTTGGGAGTGTCCCTATCACTCCATTGGTATTCTTTCTTATCTGTAGGAGGTAGCCTCTTCAGGTTCCATATCCACAATGCTGTGAATCACAGCTAAGGCCACCCCCATTGATTCTTGGGTGCCCACCATATCCCATATTGTAGATCTCTGTCTCTTTCTGGAGATGCTTCTACCTCCTCACCCCTGACAGTTGCAGATTTCCATTCATTCTCATGGTCATCTGACCATCCCTGCCATCCCTCTGCACACTTAGTCCTGTACCCCTCATTCACCTCACAATCCCCTCTCTCACCCAGTTGCATCCCTCCATCTGCCTGTTATGACTATCTTTTTCCTCCTTCTAAGTGAGATTGAAGTATCTTGTCTTGTCTAGCTTCTTTGAATCTGTGGAGTGTAGAATGGCTATTCTGTATTTTATGGCTAACATCCAAGTATAGGTGAGTACATAACAAATATGTCCTTTTGGCTTTTGTCCTTAAGGCTGCCTATTCTCTTCCTGTCTATCCAATACAGTATATGAAGATGTAACTAGAGCATTAAGACAACTAAAGTAGTTCAAAGTGATGCAAATTGGAAAGAAGTCAAATTATCAGTCTTTGTGGATGACATGTCAGTCTACATAAGTGACCCCAACAGTTCAACCAGAGAACTCCTACAGCTGATAAACACCTTCAGCAAATGCTGGATAGAAAATTGACTCAAAGAAATCAGTATTTCTTTTTTATACAAATAAAAAATGAACTGAGGAAGAAATTAGGGAACAACACCCTTTTACATAGCCACAAATAATTCAAAATATCTCGGGGTAACTAACCAAGCAAGTGAAAGATCTGTTTAACAGGAATTTAAGTCCTCAAAGAAACAAATTGAAGGCGAGTATGTGGAGCAAGGGGAACATTCTTCCACTGCAAAATTATGCAATCAATTTGGAAATCAATTAGGTGGTTTCCTCAGAAAATGGGGTACAGTTCTGCCTCAAATACACTCCACTATACCACAAGAATACTTGCTCTAAGATGTTCACAGTAGCTTTATTCATAATTGCCATAAACTGGACACAATCTAGATGTCCCTCAAGTGAAGGATATATAAAGAAAAGCTGGTACCTCTACCCAATGGATTACTATTCAGATATTAGAAACAAAAATATTATTAATTTATTGCAACTTCTTAAATGCCACAACCTCTTCCACTTATGCTATAGGTATGCATAGATGCTTTGCCTATTGACTGTTGAGAATTCAGAATTGATAGCATTCATTTCACTCACCTTACTTTGCATGATCTTTCTGACTTTCATTGACCACAAAATTGTAGACTGGAGCATATGCAGATTATGAAATCCCAGTACTTTATAACCATCTTAACATCTTTCTATTTATTCCATTCTGTGCTTGGGTAACCGAAGCTCATATACATTTCACAATGCAGAAAAAAATATTGTTTTTTCCATACCTAGTAATCATTAAGATATCAACAGTTCCAACATCATTCAAAGGTCCAAGTCTCTTTTAGGACACAAGGAAAATTCAGTTTTAAACCATTGAAAATTTTATTGTAACTGTAACATATTTTCTCAATAGTATACTACATACAAAATATACCTGTTTTAAAAAGAAGTAATAATAAAATAGGAAAAAGGAACCACACCAAATAAATCCAAAAGTCTGTATATAAAATTTTCCATTTTGTAGCTCCGTGGTTAGTACCCAGTTTGTTTTTGTTGCTAAGATCTGTGTGCTAGAAGCCATGAAAGGGATCAGGAACAGAAGGGTCAATAGTGAGAAAGAGGAAAAATAGAATTAGAGAGGTAATGGGGAGGGAAGAAACAGCTACACTTTAAAGGCGTTTAAGGGGAAGTATGAAAACCTAGTGTGAAAATTTCATATGATATCTGAAGGCAGTCCTATTGAACTTTTCAAATCATGACTTTAAATGTATGGAATGATTTTGTCTGTTATCTACTAATACATTTTTGAGTATGATTGTTGTTTTTTTCTGCACATTTGAAGCAAATTATCTACATTAAATAATTATTAGTGCAACATTAGAAAATGAAGGTAGATGAAATATAAAATAAAATAAGGCCCTGTCTTTCCATTAAGTTTACATTTGAGTAATTTTCTGTGTTCATAAAGAACATTGTAGAAAATGTGGTAGCCCAGCTGGAAATCTTCAAATCAATCAGAGCTCATGTAAAAATAAGCATGCAGAAACACATAAATATATGATAAAATTTGAAAGGTGAATGTTAAAAGGTGACAAATTGGAAGGACTCATTTCTTTAATATGAACAAAAAATATTTGGATTGGCCTGTCCTCTCCTAGGATCTCAGGAAGTCCAAAGATGTTGCCCTTTCTTCCCCATGATCTACAATTCTCTAAGATTTTGAAAGGCCAAATGTAGTCTCATCCTTGTTTTCTTTGCCTCTGATAATGATTCACAAGCTTCAGCCATCTTTCCATTGTTTGTAGGACAGATTTGACCTAGTTGCAGCAATTCCTTGTTAATCTCAACTGAAAATACAAAATGGTTTTAAATTTTGACATTAGCATTCCTTCTGTGGCACATTAAGGTGACTAGATATTTTCATTTGGCTTTTAACTTGTCATTCTTTCAAATACTCATATAGAACCATAATAGTTAATGAATTCTTCTATCTATATGTATATGTATGTATGTAAGTATGTATATGTGTATGTATATATGTATGTATGTATGTATGTATGTATGTATGTATGTATGTATATGGTGTTCGTGTATGTGTTTATGTGTGTGCATGTATGTATGTGTTTGTATTGTATGTATGTGTGTATGTTGAGTGTATGGTGTAATGTGTGTGCATGTGTTGTGTATCAGGGGCTGTGTATTAACATATACATATATATATATGTGTGTGTATATAGTGTGATGTGTGTGTGTGTGTGTGTGTGTGTGTGCATGTGTGTCTGTATGTGTTTGTATGTGTGTGCATGTTTCTTTATCTGGGTGCAATGCCCATGCTCTATAGGACACGTATAGAATTCACAAGAATTCTTATCTATCCTAGAAAAAATTAGGTGATTACTAAATTAATATTAGGTGAATACAAAATTTAGTAGTATAGTCATTCCTATTTGCTCCTTCTCATCAATAAAGGATCCTATTTCATTATCAGTATTCTTCACCATTTCTAATGTTGTTGTAAGCAATAAGTCTGTACTCACCAACTGTTGTCTAAAGCCCTTATCTTTTGTAAGAGAATTCACTTCCAGTGCCATGCAATCTATGGTTTTTGATATATGTGTTAATTTTATCTACTGATCAAGTATCTGGAAGTATGTTTTCATTGCCTTTTAAGTCCCTTAAATTCTGCCTTAGTTTTCTTTTCCCCATCTCACTACCTCAAATCCTTTACATTTCCACAGTTTTTTTCCAATTCAGAATGAAATGTATATGTCACTGCTGCAGACTGGAATCTTTCACTTAATACTGTCCATGTAATACTCTGTATTTTTAATGCATGAGCACTATATTTGGTATAGCATTGAATAACAGTCAATTGCTTAGAGTAACCACAGTTTATTAAATCATTTGTCTTTTGAAAGATATTCACACTGCTTTTAAGTTTTGTTAGTTGTGAGGCAAGATATTACAAATATCCACACAGTGTGCTTTAGTGTGCAGATGATATTAAAATTCCTTGGGTATCGTCCAATAAGAGTACTTTCTGGATCCTATGTTCAGACTACATTGGCAAGTTTTCTTAGAGATTACAAAATATATCTACAAATGACTTTTTTGTTTTGCAGTATCATCATGAATGAATTAACTCTCCTGTTGTACTAAGATCTTCACAGCATTTAGTAGGATAGTATTTGTTCATGCATCCAAGAATGTATGCTGTTTCAATTCATTCATTTAATTTTCAATTCCCCATGTCATTTTCTCTGTGTCATAGTGTCTGATCCTTAGATGTGGGACTGGGCTCCATCACTGTACATTTTAGTTATTTGTGGTTTTCTGTAGTGGATTCTGTGGAAAGAGACATGTCCTTAAAGGAGAATAAAAGGTACTCTTATTTGTAGGTTAATGAACTAAAGTTCATAGAGTGTTGTTAGGGAATATGCTGTCCTGTCCTTGAGTGCTTTCTTATAATGATTTGCATTTTGTGAAATTATGTATGTTTTTGTGTATTTGTGTTTGTGCATGTATTTTGGGAAATTATATTGTGATTCATTCATTCTCTCTCTCTCTCTCTCTCTCTCTCTCTCTCTCTCTCTTTGTATGTGTATACTTGCATGTCTTAGTACAAATGTCTATGCAACATTTGGTGTCTTTTGTTTTCTTATCCAAATGTAGAGATCAATAAAGATATGAACCTGGATATTTCATTTAATCAGGTAGAATTAACTATTTAAAACATAGGACTTAACACACCCACCAAGAGGAAAGGGGAAAATTCAAAGTTAGGCTTTGGCTTAGCTTGCCTTTTCCATTTTATGCAGTTCAGAATCACATGCCCATGGATAGTCTTGCCCATAATCCAAATGAGTCTTCCAACATTAATATAGTTAAAATACTCCCACACAGGCATGCTAAAAGATGCCAGTGTGTTATGTACACAACTAATGTTGACTATCCCAGCTTTATTATATCCATTAGTTCTGACATGTTAAAATGCTCTTGCTTCTTTGGAATGAAAAGAATAATTCCTACTGAATCATGCTGTATAATTTTTAAAATGAGTTCTTGAATTTGGTTTTGAAGTATTTTGTTCTGCAAAATCCTTCTATTTTTCAGGGCATTAGGTTGGTTTTTTTTTATTGTTGCTGCTGTTGCTTTAAAATATTTTGATAGCTACACTCATGAGCACTGTATCTACATCGTTCCTGCCCCTTCAGATTACCTGGTGTTTCCCTTTCTCCCTCACATATTTATAACCTCTCCATTCATCAATGAATATACAACTTATTAAGTTTATTTAGCCTTGATTCTATGAACATGGGTCAATGGCTGACCACATGAATATATATAATCTCAGCAGAATCTCTACATTAGAGGACACTGATTCTTCCTCAGCAGCTACTGATCACATTTTGCATTTTCATCTTGTCCTAGTCATGTCAGCAGTAGGGACTAATATGGGCTAGTCTGATAGTTCTGAAACATTGAGCCCAAAGAAAGATTAACTTATTTCCCCTAAACTGCTTTTAGGTATTTTTTCTGCTGAGAATAAAACATGACAGATATTCTTTTATTAGGAATCAAAAAGAATTAAACAGTAAAACCAATTACCCAACAATCACAAACAATGCCTTAGTGCAAAATTTTAGCAAAAAGATGGAATTTAGTTTAAGCAACAGAAAATCTATATTTGAACAGATAATGCTGTCTTTTCATGTAAGAAATTTGATATACACTCCTCCACTGCTGGTGGGATTGCAAACTGGTACAACCACTCTGGAAAGCAGTATGGCGGTTCCTCAGAAAACTGGGCATGACACTCCTAGAGGATCCTGCTATAACCATTCCTGGGCATATACCCAGAGGCTTCCCCTGCATGCAATAAGGACACATGCTCCACTATGTTCATAGCAGCCTTATTTATAATAGCCAGATGTCCCTCAATGGAGGAATGGATATAGAAGATGTGGTATATTTACACAGTGGAATACTAGTCTGCAATTAAAAACAATGAATTCACGAAATTCTTAGGAAAATGGTCAGAACTGGAAAATATCCTTAGTGAGGTAACCCAATCACAAAAGAACTCACATGGTATGCTGTCACTGATAAGGGGTTATTAACCCAGAAGCTCAGAATACCCAAGACATAATTCACATACCAATTGATTTCTGAGAAGAAGGAAGGAGAGACCCCTGGTCCTAGAAACACTGGATGTAGCAGTGTAGGGGAATACCAGGACAGAGAAGCGGGAGGGGATTGAATGGGAAACAGGGGGAGGGAAGAGGGCTTATGGGACTTTCGGGGAGGGGGAACCGGGAAAGGGGAAATCATTGGGAATGTAAATAAAAAAATATAGAAAATAAAAAAAAAACAAAAAACAAAAAAAAATTTGATATAGTTCATGCTTTGAGAGAAGATAGGAAAATTATAGCATTTTATTAGACATGGTGCTAAGATTAGCCTTCTGTTATTTCTCTAGAAAGTTGAGAGCCTGAATTGTATTTATATAAAAGGCAAAAGATTTTTCCATGTTGTACAGAATGTGACCTACGTTTTAGAATGAGAAGTATCTTCTTTGTAATATAATCCTACTGACAAAATATATCTTGCTTATATTTATTTGAAGAAAGCTACTGTTATGAGATTTAAAATCTTTAATTTTTATTTTCCCAATTTATTTCCTGTTATTGCATAACACAAAAATTTAAGGTAGACAATAAAATCAGAGTTCACACTCTTCTGCTGTATAGCCAAACTTGTCAGATAATACTCAAGTCAACCAAGTACAAAACCTCAATTAACTTAAAAAGTCAAAACATTATGACCAATTTTTGTCTACAAATGGGGCACAAGATACAGAGAATAACAAATTCAAATAACATGGCTTCAACATCAAAAGCTCTATGAGAAGCTATACTAGACTATGAATCTTACATCTGCTTTGTAGACTTTCTGTGATAAAAATAACAAGGAGAGCCATTCTCTGAGGAGACTCTCACACTTTCAAATGCTATCATTCAAGCACTTTAACAGGTATGACCAGTGAAGTTTTATGGGGAGTATTATTCTACCAGGACTCCAGAAGAGATTGTTGTTGGCAGAGAAGCAGCCCTTTGAAATCTAAATGTGAAGACTGTTCTATTTACAAAGGTCTGTCTCCAAGAACAAGTGCTTTCACAGCCCCTTATATGAGGCTAGTAAAAGCTTAAATGGCTGACTGAATATGAACATCCAGCTCAGCCTTACTCTTCTTTATTATACAGAGAAATGGACTTAGATTTAAACAAAGAGGGACGGCACATGACCAAAATTGTCACAATTCAGTCACAGAGGAGGCAAGGTCTTATTAGTCAAAAGCTGTCCATTTCTAGTGAGGTATTGCCAGTATAGAGCTGCTGGAGCAGGGGAAGTGATTATCTTCAATGATTTAGCCATTGGTGATTTGCCTTTGCTCCAGTGATCTCTTCATCATGTGAGGTGATTTATACAAATACACATGTGTGTATCCATGGTTAAACCCAGTGAGCTTCTAAAAAACAAACCAAAAAGATATGAAGCAGCAGAGGGACTCTTTGGGAAGAGGATTTGTAGTTTAGGGATATATATGGAATTAAGAGACTGAATTGTGAGTGAGATCAAAATATATCATATACTTCTATGAAATTCTAAAACAGAAATTAAAGGGGAAATAGCAATGCTACTTAATATTTTTACAACTACAAAGCATTCTAGTTCTAATGTTTCTAGTAAAACATTTCCATTCATGTTTGATCAGACTATAGTGAGCAAGACTGAGTGGCCCAAGATGAATTTACTTGGAATGCTACCTTAAAATAACATGTACAGTAACAGACATGTAGATCAATGGAACAGAATTGAAGACCCAGAAATGAATCCACACTCCTATGGTCACTTGATCTTTGACAAAGGAGCTAAAACCATCCAGTGGAAAAAAGATAGCCTTTTCAACAAATGGTGCTGGCTCAGCTGGAGGTCAACATGCAGAAGAATGCAAATTGACCCATCCTTATCTCCTTGCACTAAGCTCAATTCTAAGTGGATCAAAGATCTCCACATAAAACCAGACACACTGAAACTAATAGAAGGGAAACTCGGGAAGAACCTTGAACATATGGGCACAGGGGAGAATTTCCTGAACAGAACTCCAATAGCTTATGCTCTAAGATCAAGAATAGACAAATGGGACCTCATTAAATTACAAAGTTTTTGCAAGGCAAAAGACACCGTCAAAAAGACAAAGCGGCAACCAACTAACTGGGAAATGATCTTTACCAACCTTACATCCGACAGAGGGCTAATATCCAAGATATACAAAGAACTCAAGAAGTTAAACTCCAGAGAGGCAAGTAACCCTATTAAAAAATGGGGTACAGAGCTACACAAAGAGTTCTCACCTGAAGAATATCTAATGGCTGAGAAGCACCTAAAGAGATGTTCATCATCCTTAGTCATTAGGGAAATGCAAATCAAAACAACCCTGAGATTCCATCTCACACCAGTCAGGATGGCTAAGATCAAAAACACAGGAGACAGCAGTTGTTGGCGAGGATGTGGAGAAAGAGGAACACTCCTCCACTGCTGGTGGAATTGCAAGCTGGTACAACCACTCTGGAAAGCAGTCTGGCGGTTCCTCAGAAAACTGGGCATGACACTTTCGGAGGATCCGGCTATACCACTCCTGGGCATATACCCAGAGACTTTACCTGCATGCCATAAGGACACATGCTCCACTATGTTCATAGCAGCCTTATTTATAATAGCCAGAAGCTGGAAAGAACCCAGATGTCCCTCAACGGAGGAATGGATTCAGAAGATGTGGTATATTTACACAATGGAATACTACTCTGCAATTAAAAACAATGAATTCACGAAATTCCTAGGCAAATGGTCAGAACTTGAAAATATCATCCTTAGTGAGGTAACCCAATCACAAAAGATCACACATGGTATGCAGTCACTGATAAGGGGATATTGACCCAGAATCTCAGAATACCCTAGACACAATCAGCATATCAATAGATTTCTAAAAAGATGGAAGGAGAGACCCCTGGTCCTGGAAAGACTGGATGTAGGGGAACGCCAGGACAGAGTAATGAGAGGGGGTTGAATGGAGAAAAGAGGGAGGGAAGGGGGCTTATGGGACTTTCGGGGAGGGAGGAAACGGGAAAGGGGAAGTGATTTGAAATGTAAATTAAAAAAAAAAAGAAAAAAAAAAGAAAAAAAATAACATGTGCATTTAAAGAAAGGAAAGTTAGGCCATTAGTTTTAAAATGATGCTAACTATAGTTGGCTAATCTGTGCACAGTTGGGTCAGAACCATTTTTTGCTGCCTCTGGCCATTTTTAGTATTTAGGGAAGTAGAGAATAGTTTATTGTTTTTATTTACACACTACATTGTCCATGTATCTGGGTGGTTAACCAAATAGGATGTTGGACTTGAAAGAAAGCCTAGTAAGAGGCGCAGCAGGTATAATACCAGGAGCCTTCTAGTTAGTCATATTAGGAAACCAACAGATTTGTCATTAAGTTTACGTATTCCTCCACAGAGTAGAGGACTTACTTCATTAACTTGTCATGATGGGGCATACATTTGATTCCTACATCCTTATGGAAAGGTTGAATGGCAACTATTACAAACCCTGGATGCTTTTGCACACCACTTTTGCTCAGGGCAAACAAGAATTTAGGCAGGATTGACTTGCGTTTATTAGCATCAGCCATGTCTTCAAACAATGTTTGGTCTTGACGGAAGCGACAGAGTATCTCCTTCAAGGCCTGTGTGAGGATACTCTCAATTATATAGTCAGTCTTGTTCAAGTCAGCCTTGTGATTAGCAGATATGGTGGGTTCTTTTCCAGTCTTTCTCAGAATCTGAGGTGAGGAAATTGTTTATAACAGGTTTACAGTAAGAACATAAGACCTATCCAAGGATTTATTTTATTTTACATTTTAGTTCTGTGCTCATAGACCCCCACAATAATGTATGGCAATTTTCTACTCTATGGCTATGCCTATCTTCTGTTTTATGTTTCTGGAACAAGAACCATTTAATGTGCTTGAACAAATAGATCTGAGAAAGCTACAAGTAACTGGTAGAAAGAAAGCACATGCTAAACACTATCTAAGACAATGTTGCTATACACCTATAATGTCCCCTATATAATTAAACTCAAAGTAAATAGACAGATAATATAGTTCAAAGCTCAAAAATGAGTTTTATGAGAGAAGGTAATAGTAATTTTCTACTTATATACTTTCTTGTTTTGTATATGAAAATTCTTCTGAAGAGAAGTGTTTTCAATTGAGTTTTAGTGGAGCTTTCATTAGGAGAGCAGACATTTTGAAAAATAATGATAATAATGTATAACATATAGAAACATAAGAGTTTGATGGAAAGTTGGAAGTTCTCCAAGGACCACTATAAGGAACAATCATGTGACAGAGAGGTTGTGATGATAGAAAAACAGAGCAGGGAGTAAGCTAGGGAAAGACGCAGACCTGGATATGTGGAGAAAGGTGACTGAAAGACATGCTGTCATTGCTCAGAAGGGTTAGTAGGATGGATTTGCAAGATGGTAAAGAACAGCCTGGAGCTCATGCAAACACAGATTCATCCCCAAAACTGCACCCAGCTGTGGGGTCCCTATAAGTTTGAACAAAGAGGAAAGGTTCACTTTCTGTATTGGACCACATCAAAGGACCATTGTCATCCAGGATGCCACTGGAGTCTGTGTTGTTGTCAGTGGTCCCTGCTTCTCCCCTAGACCTCAGTGAAGCCTGAGAGTCATGGGGATGTTTGCCATCTTTGTAGCTGCCTGATGCCTCAGTAATGTCTCAGTCTTTGCTGTTTTGAGGAAACATGCTGATGTTAATAGCATGTGTAATGACCTGTGACGATGCTGAGATTCATGGTCTGTGCAAGTGCTTAGTGACATGCTTGAGTCAGTGGTCCTGATATGGTCAAGTGCTAACTGTGATGTTGATATCTCCATCCTGTGTTAACATCAAAGCTTATGTGGATACCTATGGTAAGGGTTGCTGCTTGAAGCCCTGTTAATGCCTGTGGGAGATTTGGCCACACTGATAACTAACCAAGAACTATGAGGTACAAGCAGGGGATTGGCAAGGAAGAGCTGACTCCACTCTGCTCAGACCACCTCACAATTCTCCTTAATTGCTTTCTAACTTGGATAGAAGCACAAAAAGACAGTGGGGAGCTGACCAGTACGAATTTGATCATGATCCAGGGAATATATATCATTCATATATATATATATATGGACCCTTTTTCTGTTTAGGAGGGCAGATCAGGCACAAGTGGGGCATATGTGGGACTGGGATGTTGAGAAATGAGTGTGATGTATGGATATTAGGTGAGATTCTGTACCTTTCCCCAGCCTTGAGCAGCCTAATCAGACCTTGTTTGCCACAGTTGCCTAGTCCACCTGGGGTGGAGTCTTCCTACCAGTTGGAAGTCTCCTATTTACCAAATCCACAGTATTCCTCCAAAAAACAAGACTGCCTCCTGAAGTTTGTTTTGAAAAAAGGACAGAGCTGAAACTAAGGATGAGTCTTTACCTATATAAACTCAGAACTGAAAATTAAACTTTGAACCTTGATCAGACTTTTGTCTTGGCTCCATTCTTCTCTCACCCTCTCCCCTACCATAATTCCAGCCTCCCTTTCAGGTAAACTCAGTTTGTCCATGACTGCTAGATAGTTACAAGGTTCAATAAGTAAAAACTGAAAGAATCGTAAAAAACGTTCATTATGAATGAACAGTATGTCATCAAACTTGATTAAGAAGCACATGTATGCTACTGAGGGATGTGGAATTATCTCCTGAGATTGAGGCAGATGTAACATGCTATAGAGGTTAGCAGATAACTTTGGATTTTGCTCCTCATATTCAAATGTATTTTACATAAGGTCTTTTGTTTCTTGCTTTATTCTT
The DNA here is from genome assembly GCA_036184795.1 of Tokudaia tokunoshimensis. Classification (NCBI taxonomy): domain Eukaryota; kingdom Metazoa; phylum Chordata; class Mammalia; order Rodentia; family Muridae; genus Tokudaia; species Tokudaia tokunoshimensis. Next base: position 30,484,775 of record BTHU01000016.1, on the reverse strand, counting down.
CTCTCTCTTCCTCGTATTTCACAGTGATATAACTGGAATGGAAAACAGGCTTTATATCTGAACTCAACTTTTAATGCTCTACTCACTGAAACGTATCTCAAGCCTTTAATGTGCATCCTGCTGTCTGTTAAATGTCATATATTTGTAGTATGTCTCCCTCTTTAAGTGTCTATTTCTCACAAGTCACTAATTGATGTTATAGCTGCCAGTGGTGGAGAGTGCAATGTTACTCTCTATCTCCATAGTCCTATTTTGTTCTCTAAGACCCCAATGAGAATTCTGTAAACCATCGTACCATAAGATATCTGTATTCTTATTTAGTGTACCACTTTCAAAAGTTATCAGGTATATTTGACATACTTATATATGTAACACTCACCAATCCTTCAGTGGACATGGATGGCAGCAGCAGAATAATGAGAAATAGCATCACTGGTAAAGAAACCATGGCTGAAAGTAAACATACAAGCTCTTTGTTGAATCATGCAGTGCATGGGCCACAGAAGTAAGCAACACATTGAAATAATATAAGTCAAATAACTCTGGCTGACAAATTCATTACAAAATGAGGGAAGAGTTGCAGTATGGGAGTTCCTTTTGTTTTATTGTGCTAACCATGTCTCTAATTGGCAGGATACAAAACCAAAAGTCTTAACGAATATATAAAGATATATTTATGGTATGGTAGGTTACAGCATTCTCATTGGGTTCTTGATGTGTACCTACAAAGATTAGAGGACTCATAGCTTCTTTCTACATGGGTCTATTCCTCTGTCCTGAAAGGCAAGTCTCAAGGAAAATAAAAGATTCCATTTCATTTTTTTCCTGTATACCATTACTTATTTTGCTATTCCCTATTGAAAGCTTTGATCTATACTGGAAACGTATCAGGGTGCCAGGATTGTGATTTTACAGATATGATTGTTCAAATACCGTAGAAGTGGCATTTTGTAAAGAGCAATTGAAAGTTTTGTCAAATCATTTTCCTTTTTTTCTTCAATAAGGAAATAAAAAACAATGAAATGCATATCTATTCTATTTGAACCCACTCAAATCTTTTGTTAGATATCTCATAATTAGATATCTCATAATATTCTTATGACGATGGCTGACTGAAAATGAAGAACTATGATCAGCAAATATCTAGCACATTTTACATTTTTAAATACCACCTGCCATTTCATTTCTTCTTTTCAAGCACTCTCAAGTACTCTGTATTGTTCTCTTTCAAATTCATTGAGTTTTGAATCATAATTTTAAACTAAAATTTGAGTCACAATGTTCCCACATAGATATGTAATCTTTTGTTCTGTCTTCCCTCACGGACACCATCATTGTCCAGGATCTAGAAAGCATTCCTGGTCACCCTGGGTTTTCAAACTCAGTGTCCATATCTTCCAGAGTGGCACTTGTATTCTTATTCAGTGAAGAGTAAAGTACAAGTAATTTTTTTTCCCTATGACACTTATGGGGGACTAAAGTTTAGACAAAATTTGAACTCACTTGTGATCATGGGCAGATGAGGAAATGCATTCAAAGTGAGGTATTTTTATGTTCAGAGTGGTGATGTACTCTGTATTACATCCCATCTAACTCATTTCCTTTTCTGGGATTGTTGAGCAGCCTTCCATTTCTCCACTGTATATTTCAAAACCTGGATCTCTAATATGTCACAAGCCTTTGTAATCTTAACTTTGTAAATACTGTTATCTTACCATTGAAATTGCTTTGATGCTCCTCAGTCTCAGCTCAAATTGTTTGTATCATATTTTCTATTTAGAACAGCTCCTGTTGCAGACTCCTGTGCTTCTGTGGTTCTTGGTGGCTTCTCCTTTTATTGTGTAGAGGGTGGGTGTTTAGAGTTTTGAGGTTGGACGTGTTTGCATTGCTTTGGTTGCTATTCTTGGAATGTAAATTAATTACACTGTTTCTCTTGGGTTCTGATTCTTGCACATCAGAATATTTAAGAGATTGACATAGGATGGGAACATTGAATATTTTCCCATCATCTTCTTGGTGGGTCAGTAAACCACTGTTTTATTTGTACTGTCTTTCCACCAGTGGATTTTCTTTGCCCTTTGTAAAACAGGATTTCTGGAGAGGAGATATGCTTTCCCCTTGACCCATTTGTCCATCACATTTGGTCACAGTTTTCTTTTCCCATTATAAAGGTATTACCAAGTACTTTTGTACTTTATCTAGTCTTTCTACTTTTTACTGCAATGTCTCTTTGTCTTTCAATGCTTCTCACATTTTTGATTACATAGTATTTTTTTTCAGATTTGTCAGAATTTAGTAGAGTATTGCTTGCCTTTTCTCTTCTAGCTTTATGACCAAATATTTGTTGAAAGAAAGAACTTCTTATCCTTGATGTTTGTTATTAGTGAATCTTGATATTTCAGAGACACATAATTCAGATTTGATAATCCACTGTTATAAAATGAAAAGTCCATGTAAAAATAAAACAGAATAAAACAGCAATTCAATAGAGAGAGTTGGAGCTTATAAAAATTTGGAAATATAAATTAAGTGTCAGAAAAATCATAGAAAATAAATGAAACATTTTCATTGACATAGGAAAAATATTTATATAATTGGATTTTTTAAATCAATATCATTTCAGAGTTTTTGCTGAATTTAAATAAATTTGGCAAACCTATAAATGATCCAAATATTTCTTATTCTCATAGATTGTTCGGTTATATGATCTTTGTTTAACTTGCTTTTTTTTATGATTAAGGACTCAGCATTAGAACTCCAAAAAACTATATTTCATTTGTATTTCATTGCTGCTCTTATCTCATTTTTTTTCCTTCCAGAATTTGATTCAATATCCTATGTTATATTCCACTGTGACTTCTTTGTCTCTAGTTGCTTGCAATTATATTTTAGATTTATTTGTTTTTCATGTGTTAGTGTTTTCTCAGAACCCACACCCTTTAGTAACATTTTAAACAAAATCACTTCAATGACGGCTGATATTTTTGGCTTATAATTAGATCTAACTTACCCAGTCTCAGAAGTATCTAGAATTATAGGCTAAACAAATTTTGTAGAAGGTTAATGCGATGTACCTTTCTATACTATCTCCTACATGGCTTCAAATATTTTTTAAAAAGTACATACTGTAGAGACATATAATCAGTCTATGCAACTATATGGAAGTGCCACAGCGTAAACAAGCCAGTACAAAAACATTGGTAGAATAGTTTTGAATAACGAATTTGAAAACCTAACAATTTAAGTCAGACATTTCAAACCATTACCTATAAAGTTATATAAACATGTACTAAATGTATAGCTACACAAAATAATGGGGCACAAAGTAAATTTGGGACTACATTGCATAGTAAATTTATTGTCTCATAGTGGTCATGGAACAATGACACAGGATAAAACCAGGGTTCTAATACTCATTTAATAGATACATCAAAGGGTTTCACTATCTTCTTGCCAACTCAACTTCTCAAATGCCATGCCTCCTGTTAATTATGCTACATATGTGCATGTAGGCTTTGCATTTAGAGTGTTGATGTTTCAACTGATATCATTCACCTCACTCACCTTACTTAGCAAGATTGTTCTGACATTTTCACTGTCCACATAACTATGGACTGGAGCATAGGCAGAGTGCAAAATTCCAATTTACTTTGATTCTGCTAGCATCTCTCTTCGTGCCATTCCAGTTTTGGCAAAACAAAACTCATAACCAGTTCATAAAGCAAGAGAACAAAAGATTTTATCAACATCTAAGAATTTCAAAGATATCAACACTTTTCATATTATTTGAAGACCCAAGTTTTTTATGACACAAGGAAAGCTCACAGTTGTGTATGTTTGAAAAACTTTGATTTTCACTTATTTCTTTAATAAAATATCATTTACAAAATGTTCCTATTCCAAAAAGAGGCGATAATAAAATAGTATAAAGGGACCATAACAGAGAGCAAACTTGGATATAAAAATCATCAGTTTTGTGGCTCCATGATTTGCACCCAAGGCATATGTTGATAAGATCTGTAAGCATAATGTTTTTGTGCACTATGTAAAGGTTATCTTTGTGTTATATAAATCCTGATGCTTTTGCCTCAAGTTTGTATAAACATTGCTCCTCACTTTTTCTCTGCCTTTCCAATAAAAACCAAGGAGCCAATACCGAGTTTAAGAGAGAATAAGATGAGACTTCCAATTCTAAGAGAATGGAGAAAGAAACCGCAAGTGAAGGAGAAATCCAGGAGGCATGCTTGAAAAATCGTCAGAAGAGAGCAGGAACAAGAAAAGATGAAGAAATTCAAGTAAATAGGAATATTGCCTAGGATGAAGCCTGACTAGCTTCGAGTTTTAGAATGGAGTAATAGTTGTTCAGCATTTGGCTCAAGGCAATTTCATCTTAGTCTTTGTGTCATTATTGGGAAACTAGCAGCCTAAGGAATAACTACCACCATGATAATTTTATGAATCTATAGTAATATAATAATCATTTTATGAAGATCTGAGGTCTAGGACCCATAAAGGGGAGCTAGAATGGGCAGATCAAGTGAGAAGAAATAGAGGAAATGGGACTTAGGGAGTTAATGAGGGGAGAGACAGGTAGTATTGAATGTCATATGAGAGACTATATGGAAACCTAGAGCAGTGGAAACTTCCTATAATTACAAACTTCCTATAATTATGAAGACAATCCTAATGAAATGGACATCTTATTACCAAAGAAGATTCCAGTGCTGGGGCTAGAGCTGGGACTGGGGCTGGGGCTATGTATTAACAAATTGAATTGTTTGCTCAAGCCTCCTATAGCAATCCCCAAACACTTCAGTGTGTTGCCAAGACAATGGATAGCTCTCTACAAGCAATATGGAGCAAGGCTGTTTGAGGAAGACAACACCCACACAACTCATTGAACATGGAGCATATATAGAAACTTCACCCTCATGTTCTAGTGTTTATGACAGGGACATATATACTGCAGGCTAGAAAAAATAGTAAAAACTCACAAACCATCTAATTTTAGATCTACAACCTGAAATTAGGACAATGTTGGCAGCAACTTTGTTGGAGTAATCAACTGATATCTATTTTACTTAAGGCCCTCTTCTTGAGTTGGAATCTATACCTGACACTACTTGGGTAACCAAGAACCAGAGTCTCAAGAGCACAGAGATGTAGATTCAATCCACATAGTATAGTATAAAAAAATCAGTAAGTGTAAAGTGAACCTATTGATAATGTGCTCTAAGACTGATGTCTGGTTCAGCCATCATTAGAGCTGATGGAAACAAATACAGAATCCACAGCCAGTTGTTACACATAGGTAGAAATCCTCGAACAAACATCTCAAAATGGGATCAATTCATTGGATCCATTCATTCCCCTCAGAGCACAGGAATCCTTTTAGCAGAGGAGAGAGAAGGAGTTGGGAGACAGAGTGGGTGGAGGACATCATACAAACCAGATCTATGACAATGGTTCTCACATGAAAGCTCATATGAACTCACAGAGACTGAAGCAGCAACCACCCGCTCTAAATCTGCCCACCCAGAACCTCTGTGTATATATTGCAGCTTTCAGTAAAGTACTCTTACAAGACTCCTGAATGTGTAAATGATTGAGTCTCTAATTCCTTTACCTCTTTTGGTGTTCTTTTATTTTTCTGTTGGCTTGCTTGTACAATTTCAATATGATGATTTTTGCTTGAACTTCTATTTTATTTTCTTAAAAAAAATTGAGAATTCAGACATATTACCCGGTATATTTTTCCTCTTTTTATCCAGTTTTTATTTTTTTCTAAAATTATAAATATTATGTTGTTCCAATTTCCTTTATTTTGATTTTATTTATATTACATGTGTTCTTTGACAATTTCCTATACCTAGAAAATGTATTCTAATTACTCTCCAACCAATTACACTTGTCTATTTACTTTTTTAACCCTTTTGAAACCTTTTCACCTTCCTCTCCACCACTTTTCTTACATCTATACCTTTGTATTTTGTCACACACTCTTCCTAACTGCATAGTTTGTGTGACTGCAGGTTTGGATCATACCTGTTGCATTCATGTATGGATCTTTAAATAAGTAGCTTCCCCATAACACACCAGTAAGTAATAGTTTAGCAATGTTAAGCAGAGGCTCACTGAAAGCAACATCAACTGTTTTGGGTCACCATTACAATGACTATGCATGACCAAAAGATAGCATTTTGAAGTCCTTCTCCTGATTTAAGGTTCTACAAAGGTTTTTTTTTTTTTTTTCTGATCTTTCACAATGCTCCCTGAGACTTGGAGGAGATTGAGTAAATGTCTATTTTAGGGATGGACCCTCAGCCATCATTTATTATCAGCATTAAAGAATTATAAGTATCTTCTGGAGTTTATAACACAGGGAACACTCTCTGATGGGAAGAGCATGTACTGACACATTTGACAAGAAAGTAAATATTTAGAAGGCACTAGGGCCATGTCAAATTACTTATACAGCAACATCATGCTCCCAATAAGTGTTTAAGACTTCCTATATAGTTTTTTGGCTGAGTTTACAATAAGAGGCATGAATTAATGGAGTGGGCCTCAAATGCCATCAGTTAGCACATAGTTACACCCATAACAATTATATTATTACTACACAGGTGAGCACATCTTGCCTATCAGTTGGATACTGTACTGTTCACAGTTAAGACCAAGGAGACATCTCTCATCGTTTGCTACAAGATTATCAATCTTAGTCAGGAAGCAGGTGAGACACAGGTTGGTGTTTGATAGCAAGAGTTGCAGAATTACTTTCACTTATTCTCATTGTTGTCAGTAGGGAGATTTTCCCTGTTTAACACACAAGGCTTAAAAATGTACTCTTTTGTCTTTAAGTACCGTTGTTGAGGGAAAGCCAGGTGGGGCACCCCCTCAGAGAAGAAGGGGAGTGACAGATGGGGAAAGAATTGTGGGATGTTGAGATGGTGAAGGGAGTAATGAGCAGATGTAAAGTCAATAAGTAATAATTAAATGAATAATATTAAAAATTATTTTTTTGCTAGATAACATATTCACAATAAAGTAAAGAGAATATGTTACTAAAATGCATTTTATGAGTCATAAGTATCTGAGGGAAATGAAGTTTCTGATCATCTTTCAGTCTGGTAATCTAAGTATCAATATATCCTTCATCTGCAAAGTAATCAGGTAACCAAGATATAAGAAGGCTACATCTCCACACGTATCTTCCCCATTGGCTTCCATAGTTCATGATCTTTCACTCCCTAGATCTTTTAGAAAAATGAAGAAGTTTTTTCTCATGGTGTGTGTGTGTGTGTGTGTGTGTGTGTGTGTGTGTGTGTGTGTGTGTGTGTTTACTATATTTTACAATAGTCATTTTTTCAACTCTGAGAATACATTGTAGGCCATCACCAATATTAGGGTGATTACACAATAGATACATAAGTGATAAAAAAATCTACCACTATAATATGTATACCCCAGTCGAATTATTTAGAGTTCCCAATCTGTGTTCATCTTAGGTTTTGAAAATTAATTGTCAGCATGAAATGGTATTGAAATTCTGTTTTTATTTTAAGCATTTATTTATGGATTACATACAATTTATGACAGATTTCGGCAATTATAGCACTATAGGCTTTAGGAAGTCCATGGTAGAAAGATGAGTGATATCCAGTTTTCAATTTTCGGTCTTGCAATGGTCACTATCTTCCATCTGATACTTAGTGGAAGGTTGTACTATATACTGTAAGTGCATTATTAAATATTACAAACTGTGTAGGATGATCGTCACAACACTACTACATGAAATAGTGGTTCTCAAGCAGGGATACATTAATCCCTCATGAGGGTTGGTCAAGATTTTATTTATCCTAATCAGGGTTTTATTACAGACATGTAGCAGCAGAAGGTAAAGTTGGTACTCAGAACCTTATAACCAAATACAGCCTTTAGGAATAAATAATTACCCAGTTTAAATTGAATAGAAGCTAGATCTTGACTCAATTATAGTAGTACGTATGGTTGAAATTTGATTTCTTAAGAAAATAGATTATTTTTATTTCTTATATAGCATTTGAGCATAGGCACATTTTAGTATCATGTGCAGATGCATCCAAGCCATTATCTGTACTGGGTGTCCATTGCCAGAAAGGAATATTTCTTAAATTTGGGCATATTCTAGCCAAGTGGGTAGATAGAGAACAATCTAGATAATTCTTTGAGAAAAATAATAGATGGTCATACACAGAATGTTTTCTGACCTGCCCTTCAGCTCAGTTGAGGAATAAGATTATATGTATCTAAGAGTGAACTTATATTTGTTCCCTATATATATATATATTTTTTTTTGATGGAAGCCACAGGCCTGGGTAAAGCAGTTGCCAAGAGAATGATCACAAACAGAATGCTTTTAAACTAAGAATCTTTAAAATTATATAAACTTGAAGAGACATGGAGAACATACTTCTGCCTAGGATTTATAATATCAAAGAAAAATATTTACAGAACAAGAAAATACCAGAGTAGGTGAGTGTATGAAAGAAGCTGAATTGAAGAAAGGTGACAACAATGTAATCTCTAAAATAATGTGACAGAAACATGGAAGAAACAATGTAAGGGGTTTCTATTATCATATTAAACATAGTAAGAAAAAGTAATTAAAATAATTAATGACACTTTAGAATAATGGGAACTTTGTGATAGGGAATATAGCATATATCTTTAGTCCTATCACTCAGTATGCTGGAATAGGAGTTCAAGATCACCCTAAGCTACATAAAAGGACTCCATCTAAAATAAAAAATCAACCAACCAAACAAACAAAACACAAACAGTAGCCTGAATCATAAATTTGCTCAAAAACCCTCACATAATTAAAAAATACTGAAAAATACTAAACCAGAATTCAATGTATTTTAGGAAAAATTTTTTTTGAGTATATTAATATTATTTGATATGATTATATGTGAATTTATGTGTAATGATTTGAATAATTGTGTTAAGTTTTAAATTACAGGTTATAATTGTATGTATTTAAAATATTTAGTTGTTTATTTATTTTGGATATTTTCTTTATTTACATTGCAAATGTAAACTCCTTTCCAGGTTTTCCCCCTCCAGGAAACCCTCTATTCTATTCCCCTCCCCCTGCTTCTATGAGGGTGTTCCTCCACCCACCCACTCACTCCTGCCTCCCTGTCCTCGATTCCTGTACACTGGGTCATCTATTGAGCCTTCATAGGAACAAGGACCTCTCATCCCACTGATGCCTGACAAGGCCCTCATCTGCACATTATGCAGCTGGAGTCATGTGCACTCCTTGGTTGGTGGCTTAGTCCCTGAAAGCTCTGGGGAATCTGGTTGGTTGATATTGTTGTTCTTCCTGTGCGGTTGCAAACTCCTTAAGTTCCTTCATTCCTTTCTCTAACTCTTCCATTGGGGACTCCATAATCAGTTCAATAGTTGGGTGCAAGAATCCGCATCTGTATATGTAAGGCTCTGGAAGGGCCTCAGGAGACAGCTATATTAGGCTCCTTTCAACAATCATTTCTTGGCATTCACATTAGAGTCAGGGTTCTGTGACTGTATCTGGGATGAATCCCCAGGGAAGACCATCTCTAGATGGCCTTTCCTTCAGTCTCTGCTCTATACTTTGTCTCCATATTTTCTCCCATGAGTATTTGGTTCCCCTTTCTAAGAAATAGTGAAGCACCCACACTTTGGTCTTCCTTCTTCTTGAGCTTCATGTGATCTGTGAATTGTATCTTGGGTATTCAGACCTCTTGGGCTAATATTCATTTATCAGTGAATGCACAGCATGTGTGTTCTGATGTGCAATATGTACAAAGAACTCAAGAAGTTAGTCTCCAGAGAATCAAATAACACTATTAAAAATGGGGCAGAGATAAACAAAGAATTTTCAAATGAGGAATATCTAATGGCCAAGAAGCACCTAAAGATATGTTCAACATCCTTAGTTATCAGGGAAATGCAAATCAAAACAACCCTGAGATACAACCTGACACCAGGCAGAATAGCTAAGATCAAAAACTCAGGTGACAGTAGATGCTGGCAAGGATATGGAGAAAGAGGGACACTCCTCCACTACTGGTAGGATTGCAAGCTGGTTCAACCACTCTGGAAATCAATCTGGTGTTTCTTCAGAAAATTGAACATAGTTTTACCTGTGGACCCAACTATACCACTCCTGGGCTTGTATAACCAAAGATTCTCCAACGTATAGCAAGGACACATGCTAGAAATTCAGGATCATGAAATATATGGTAAAGAGTGAAAGCTGAGTGCTTAGAAGATGACAATTTGGAAGAACTTGTTTCTTTGATATGAGTGGAAAATATTTGCATTGGCCTGTCCTCTCCTAGGAGGACAGGAAGTCCATTGAATTGGTCCGTTCTTTCCTATGAACTGGAAATTTTTCTCTGGGAAATCAAAAGGGCAAGTGTAGTCTCAGGTTTATTTATTCTCTGTCTGAAAATAATTCACAAGTTTCAGCCATCTTTTCTGTAGTTTTTAAGTAAGATTTTACCTAGTTCCTGTAATACCTTATTAAGTTTGAGTAAAAGTTCAAAGGGCTTTTAAGGTTTTGACAATAATATTCCTTTTGTGACACCTTTAACTGACAAACATTTTTATATGGCTTTTAATTTTTCATAGTTTCAAATATTTGTGCAGAACTATAATTTTTAGTGTCTCTCTTCTGTGTATGTTTCTCTCTCTCTCTATATATATATATAGTGTGTGTGTGTGTGTGTGTGTGTGTGTGTGTGTGTGTGTGTGTGTCTGTATGTACTTGTTCCTGTGTTTGGGTGCAAAGCCTATATCCCATAGCACATGTATTGAAATCAGAGGACAACCTTTGTTCTTTCTTAATACTGTTTTAATATATATTATTTAAAATATTTTAGGTGCATATGAAATTTCATGATATACTTTCCCCATATGCTCCTGCCCACTGAAAAATGCTCCCACTTCATCATCAGTATCCTTTACCTAACTCTAAAAATTGGTGTAATCAATGAGCCTATACTTACTGTCATCTAAAGGTTTACACTATAAGAATTCAGTCCTGATGTCATACGATTGAAGGTTCCAATGGCTTCTGGCTGAGACTGATTCTTTTCTAGGGGTGAGAGGAAGAGGTTGCTGCAGAAGCCTTCAATGTTTCTCCTTCTTAATTATGAGTCTGGAGTCATCAATGCCATGGCAGCACAAGCTTCCTTGCCCATAAGAGCCTGCAGCAGCGTGGGTCATTGAATTTCATATCGTTTCCTGATTATATCTTTTAAAAAATATGTTAAAACATACCTTCTTAAGAAGAAAGAAAAACATTTGAAATACCGGATGTAAAACATCCACAAAGTGAAAGCTGGAGGTGTACAAAGGCAAACATGCAAGCTTGTGATCAGCTTGATTTCTACATCTTAAACAGTCTGTGATCCCACGTCCATGAAAGAGTCCTGCTGATAATCCATGTGAGTCTTCCCACATTAATTAATGTAGCTACACTAATCTTACACAGGCATGCCCAGGGGTCCATCCTCTGCCTGATTCTAGATTCTGTCATGTTGATCGTTAACATTGACTATCACAGCTTATTACGTCCATTAATTTTGACATGTTGAAACATCCTTCCTTCTTGGAATGAAACCAACGGGATTATAGTATACATTTTTGAAAGATCTGTTATTGAATTTGGTTTGCAAACATTCTGTGCCAGAAAGTCTTGCTCTATTTGTCAAATTTATTGGAACTGTTTCTCTTGGTGTTGCTTTAAAATAGTTTTTTGAGAATTTCACATGTGAGTATGGCATCTATGTCATTCCTACCCTTTGAACTTTCCTTATATTTACCCTCCCCTTCCAAAATGCATAACCTTTCCTCTTGTTAATGGATATATTACTTACTGAGGCCATTTAGCACTGATGCTATGAACATTTGTCAAGCACTGTCCACTTGAAAGCGAGTGACCTCTGCTGGAGCTCTTCTTTTGAGGACATCGATTCTCCCTCAAGATCCACTCACCCACCTGTAGATTTTCTATTTTTTTCTTTTTGTTTTCTTTTTTATATTTTTATTTACATTTAAAATCACTTCCCCTTTCCCATTTCCTCCCTCCCCAAAAGTCCCATAAGCCCCCTTCCCTCCCTCTTTTCCCCAGTCAACCCCCTCTCGTTTCTCTGTCCTGGCATTCCCCTACATCCAGTCTTTCCAGGACCAGGGGTCTCTCCTTCCATCTTCTTGGAAATCTATTGATATGCGAATTGTGTCTAGGGTATTCCGAGATTCTGGGTTAATATCCCCTTATCATTGACTGCATATCATGTGTGTTCTTTTGTGATTGGATTACCTCACTAAAGATGATATTTTCAAGTTCTGACCATTTGCCTAGGAATTTCGTGAATTCATTGTTTTTAATTGCAGAGTAGTATTCCATTGTGTAAATATACCACATCTTCTGAATCCATTCCTCCATTGAGGGACATCTGGGTTCTTTGCAGCTTCTGGCTAATATAAATAAGGCTGCTATGAACATAGTGGAGCATGTGTCCTTATTGCATGCAGGGGAAGCCTCTGGGTATATACCCAGGAGTGGTATAGCCGGATCCTCCAGGAGTGTCATGCCCAGCTTTCTGAGGAACCACCAGACTGCTTTCCAGAGTGGTTGTACCAGCTTGCAATCCCACCAGCAGTGGAAGAGTGTTCCTCTTTCTCCACATTCTAACCAACAACTGCTGTCTCCTGTGTTTTTGATCTTAGCCATTCTGACTGGCGTGAGATGGAATCTCAGGGTTGTTTTGACTTGCATTTCCCTAATGACCTGTAGATTTTCTGAAAGAGACTGAACCCCATGTTCCAAATTCATGCCAGCAAGTCAACTTGTGGTATCATATGGAGGTTCTGTTCAGGACACATATTTCTGAGATTTTTGTGGCTGGAGTTTTTCTGTCATGTACAGAAGGAAGAGATACTTTGGTCTGGCTCTGAAAATATTTCTTTCCTCATACTATAATTTTGCCTGAGTCTTACATTTATGCAGTAGTTATATTAAAAATGTGTCAACTAGTGTTAGGTACCTGATGGATAGTCCTCTGCATTCTGAAGAGTTTTAAATCTCTGTAATAGTCTCACCACCCATTACAGCAATATTCAGCTTTAATCATTGATGATACTATACTTATCAGTGAGCATAAAAATAATTATTTAGCACTCAATTATATATGTTAGGGAAATGCTAATTCTGTGTTCGTTTCTATCATTTATGATCTCTAGAATCATGAGTATACTACTAGATATGAATTACCCCCATCAACTCTGCCCTATGACCCATTAGACAGCTGTTGGTTAATCTCAATATAAAAGTATCAGTATTGGATTGTTGGGTATATCTTGTCTAAGCAGTCATTATTGTGGTTTATCAGCTATGCAGCTGGGTAAGACAATCATTTTTTCCTTCACTCTTGGCAGCGTACATAACACTTTCTTATGTCATGAGAGAAAGTACTCTGAAAGAATATTACCAGGTTTAGTTCCAGATCAATTCCTTCAAGTTCCGTGTAGAGAGAACATGATGTCTTGGAAATACCAATCCCTTTTAACATCTGAAAGCCACCCATGCAATGACAATAGTCTTTATTGTTTTCAGAGACCACTGTATTCCTCCAAGTATCCGAGAGAATGTATTCCATGACTGACGCTGACGTTTTCCTTAGACAGTTCACAGATGTTTTTAGGAACAGCACAACCTCATTTAAATGTAACCCTATTAAATATTTTTTGTATATGTGTAATTGTATGTATGTTATATGTGTTATTTGTCCACATCTTGTGATAGTTTTCCTACACAGGAAGTTTTCCTACTCAGGCTCTAGATTATGAACTGTTGGCTCTCAGTTGGTAGTGCTGACTTGGAAGGTCTTTGAAGTGTACTATTTTTTTGATAACTACAATTTTTTATGAATATAATCTTCATTTACATTTCAAATGACAAAACCTTTCCTGGTTCCCCCCTCCCCAAAACCCCCAACACCTCCTGCCACCCCCTGCCTCCAATTATATACTCCTCCACCTGACCCACTCCCACCCACTCCCCTTTGATTTCCCTTTGTTGGGGCATCTACTGAGCCTTCATCTGACCAAGATAGTTCACAGCTGTGGTTAGGAGCACCATAACCTCATTTAAAATGTAACCTTATTAAATAGTTTTGTATATATGTAACTCTATGTATGTTATATGTATTATTTGTCCATATCTGGTGGTAGATTGAATACACAGGTAGTTTTCCTCCCCAGTCTCTGGATTATGAACTCTTGGCTCCCAGTTGGTAGCACTGACTGAGGAGGTCTTTGAAGTGTGCTATTTCTGGGAAAAAAGTCACTGGGCCCAGGATTTGATGGAGCAAAGATTGGCATCCTTTCAATGATCTTTACCTGCCTCTTACTTGAGTTCATTCTCCATGCCTGTTGCCTCTCCTGCCTTCATGGACTCTTGTGTCTTTTGAATTATAAATCCTAATAAACATCTATTGTTTAAATTTCCTTGATGCTGGTATTTCATCACTAAGATAACAAGTAATGAACATATATCCTAATATCCACTTGTAAGTGAACACATACCATTTTTGTTTTCTTTTTTCAGGGCTACCTCAACCTCAGGTTGACTTTTTTTTTCCAGTTGAATCCATTTGACTATATGTTACATGATGTCATTAAAAAATAATTGAATATTACTCCATTGGGTAAATGGAGCACATTTTCTTTATCCATTCTTTGATTAAGGGACATCTAGACTGTTTTTTTTTTGTTTCCAAACATAATGAATAAAACTACTATGCAAATGCTTGATTGTGGTACGATAGACCATTGTTTTCATGTAATCAATTATCATGCCTCACTCCTGAGAGACAAATAATAAAGAGTGCTCAAGGGAGGATGTATGGATCTACCTGGAAGAGGAAATAGAATAGATTTTGTGGGTGGACTGTGGGCAGGTGGGAATGGTAACAAGGTCAGTCAGGAAGTGTGGAGGGGGAGAGTAGTGGAAGAGACCACTGGAACTGAGGAGCGTTTGGAAGGGTGCGATGTGGATACAGTGCAATGAAAACTTCCTAGAATTTATGAAGGTTACCTATGAGAAGATTCTAAGTAAGGGAGATAAAGAACCTTCACCAAACATCTGTAACCACATAAGGTTTCTAGTTGTGGGACTGGTGCATCAACCCTGTCATAAGAGTTTTGACCTATCTCTTGCAGTGCCTGCAAAATATACTAGGGTAGTGATGGTGAAGAACTTGTGGGAGTGGGAAACCAATGACTGGTCAAATTTAAGATTTACACTATGAGGGGAAGACTATGACTGACACTGCCTGGATGGCCAGGAACCAGATGCTGGATAGCCTAGAGACCTTAGATAAAATCAAGAGTTGGTAAAACAAACAAAGAACAGAACAGAGTGAAATGGAACAGAACAGAACAGTACAGATCAGATTAGAACAGTACAAACAGACCAGACAATGAAATTTCAAAATTATATTTGTATACACTCATAGACAGAAGCCTAGTCCAATCATCAACAGAATAGCAACTGATTCAGAATAGCAACTACATTCAGCAACTGATGGGAACTAATGCTGGAACCACAGACAGACATTAGGCAGAGCTAGAGCTGAGGGAACCCAGCAAGAGAGGAAGAAGAAGGACTGTAGGATCCAGAGGTAACAAGGCCATCATAAGAACATTGCCCACAGAATCAACTAAATAGGGCACAAAGCGGCTCATAGAAACCAAAGCAAGAATCACAGAGCATGTAAAAATCTGAACTAGGTACTCTACATCTTGGTTGGGTAGCTTGGTGTTCTTATGGGACTCCTAACAGTAGAAATGGGGTATTTCTCACTCTTTTCCCTGCTTTTGAGAATATTTTCTCCTATTGGATTGCCTTACCTAGCCTATACTACTGTAAGGATGTAATATATGAAAGAAGAATAAGTTAAAACCATACATATTAGTGGTGTTATTTGTCTGTCTCCACTTCCTCTCCCTCTGCATCACTCTTTTCTCTCTTTCCTGTTAAAGTATCCAAAGATTCTTAGTACCATTTTCATAGTACCTACATCACCCTATGCCTCACTACAGAGCTTCTTGTCCCTTCTTGTTTTTTGGTCCCTTTATACTTTTGTAACTTCTTCTGTTTCTTCAAGTTATATTGGAATCTAAAAGTTTGGAATTAGTATCTATATATGAGAGAATAAGTTGGTATTTGTATTTCTGTGTCAGAATTAATCTCACTTACTATAACATTTTTCACTTTCATCCATTAACTGTAAAATTCATGATTTCAATTGCCTTTACAGCTGAGTAAAATTCCTTTGCATGGACATACCATACCTAATGATTCTTTGGTAGCTTCAGTGACCTATGTATCATTTCAAAAGGCAGTTTTATTTCTACATGGTTCTATATTTTCTATACATTCTACAATTTAATTTCTAGTGCCATTCTCTTTTCTTGTATTTGGATTGCCATCTAGAATACATTCCCTTTAGGAGAAAGTTATGAGTTTCTGATAAATCTTTTCTGATATTGCAGGATCGAATCTGGACTTACATGGTAAGACCATTTGTTTTATGATGCAGTTTTATTCTGTAATATATTTGTTAATTTTTTGATGTCAATATGGTATTTATATGGTTAATTATAATTGGGTGGTGATGTTTATGTCTAATACTGTTTATTCTGTGGCATAGTTTGCACCAACATTCATTGCATATCTACTTGCTCTCATTTTTCTTGTCATTGGTCTTTCTACCAATATATAATGGACTTTGAATTTGCTCTGCTGGTTATGACTAAAGATGATTCTGCTTGCGTTTGCTTTCCAGTTGCTTAGACTATAATGTATTTACTTGCTGTGCATGTGTTTAAAACTAGTGTTTCTTATAGGCAGTGCATAAATCAGGGTTTCTTGTCAGTCATCACAGCTTTCAACTCACTTAGTAGCTAAGGCAAGCCTTGAATATTTCTTCTACTGATGCATAGCTGCCAAGTACAGAAATCATAGGTGTGTTCTACCATCCCTGGCTCCTTTTTTGTTGTTTCCTAGTCAATGTTTTTCCCACCTCTGATATACTTATACAACCTAGGGCTTATTGCTATTTTCTTTTTTTCTAAGAATTCCATAAATAGTAGTTTGAATGCTTTATAATTGATCTTGAATTTATTGAATTTGTTTTTAGCTTAATATGTCATCATTTCTTCTTTAATTCAGAAATATTGCCTTACTACTTATGGGAATCTTAATTAGTAGTTGTTTCATTCATTGATCTTCTGACTCTTTGTCTTCCTATTGATATATCAGTTTGGTTTGCATTATAAGTTAAGGCATATGCTTTGTACCTTTCAATATTGTTTTCTTCTTCAGTCCTCTTGTGAGTTTAACTATCTTGCAGCATGGAAGGTACTTTATTGGTTATATTTGCTGGGGATTCCAAATGTCTACTTAGTTGTTTAAATCTCTTGTACGAAGGGAGAAATTTTGTTTTCCACAAAATACATTTTCTGTGCTTTTAATTTATGTTTCTACAGCATCCCCTACAACAATGTACTCACCCAACATTCTCCCAACTATTCCTCTCATAATATTCATCAAATCTGGTCTCCCTACTCCAGTTTAGTTATCCTTCTGGACCAGATATTAATATAGGCCACAACTTTAGGTATTTTGTCTGTTCTCCAAGTGTCCACCCACCATACTCCAATTGTCTTTCCATTCCTCATCTCGATATACTGACCCCCAATTCCAGCAGCGGTCCCCTTCTGTATCAGAAGTACTGGAGTCCAGAACTTCCAACTCCATCAGAGTCAAACTGTTGGATTAAAGACCACGCTGCTTCCAGAACTTGAGGTAGGTTAGCTACCAGCAGATTGCCTGCTTTCAGTTCCTGTTTACCCTACTACCAAGAATATCTCTCATTCTTGTCATGGTATCCTGGTACACAATTCTTGTGGAGGTTTGCTCATTGTCCTTAGGCACACTGGCCACCTAAAGATCACCTCTGCTCTCTCAGTGCCTGCCTAATGGACGCTCAATGGACCATCCCTTTCCTCCTTGCCATATTCCAGTACACAGCTCAGACAGAGATTCCCTATTGTCCACATGCCACACTTGCCAACAGAACTTCATGTCGACCAATTATCTGGGACCATGCTCACATTCTTGTTTCTCCTGTATCCTAACCCCAATGACCTTAATCCTCCTTTTCACTATGTTCAAACTCTCAATGAGGGTAATATACTCTGCTAAACTACCCTGGCCATAAGAACTCATTAAATAACTTAGATGGAGATCCTGCTCAACCATAGGCTACTCTAATAAGAAGACTAGAGAAGAAACAGAAACTGGGTGTGGGGTGGGGGTCAAAGACCTCAACATCAAACCAGATCTATTGAACTTGACAGAAAAGAAATTAGGGAATAACCTTGAACATATTGGCACAGAATGTGACTTTATAAAGAGAACTCTCACAGTGTGGACACTAAGATCAACAATTGATAAATGGGAGCTCAAGTGACTGGAAAGCTTCTGTAAGCCAAAGAATACCATCAATAAGATAAAACGACAGTCTATCAAAAGGAAAATCATTTTCAACAACTTCACAGCAGATAAAAGGCTAATATCCAAAATATATAAGAACTCAAGAAACTAGACATCAAGAATCCAAAAACTGCCTTATGAAATTGGTCCAAATCTAAATAGAAAATTATCAATGCAGGAATATCAAATGGTTAAGATACACTTAAAGAAATGTTCAATATTACATTGTTGGTTGGGAGTACAAACTTGTAAAACCACTCTGAAAATTAATTTGGCAGGTTCTCAGAAAATTAAGAACAGATCTACCTCAAGACACAGCTATACCACTCTTGGCATATAAGCAAAAGAGGCTCCACTCATAGTAGCTTTATTCAAAGTGGTCAGAAACTTAGGCAACAACCTAGATTGCCCTTAACTGAAGAACAGATTAAAAAACTGTGGTTCATTTACACAATGAAATGCTACTCATCTATTAAAAACAGAGATGTAAAAAATTTCTCAGGAAAATATGTGAAATCAGAAAATATAATCCTGAGTGAGGTAACTCATATACAAAAGCACATGCTCAGTAATGCACTCATATTGCATATTAGCCATGAAATGCGGGATATCCATTCTACAATATACAAATCTAAAGAGCCATATAGCAAGGAGAGTCTAAGGGAGGATGCTTGAATGCTTCTCCGAAGGAGAAATAAAATAGGTATCATATCAGTGGTGAATGAAGAGAAGGAACTTGGTGAGAGGGGGAAGGGGGAGCAACATAGGATGGGAGACATCAGGTGTTGGAAGAACTGAGGAGAGAGAACCTCTCAAAGGATAGATATGCTAGACTCATGCCTCAAGCATAACAGAATAGCATTAATAGTGTCAGAAATAGATTCTTGCCCATGAGATGGGTTTTAATTTAGGCCAAAGGGTATTTAGTCATTTCCTCCATCTCTGCTATATCTTTGTCCCTGACCTGGTGGAGCATCTGGAAGTGACAGAGATGTGGGATGGGGTCTGGGGCAGGTTGTCTATGGGAGGAGATTCTAGCTGAGACTCTTATCAGTAGGGGATATGCATCTTGAAGTGGCCACTTCCTGTAGCCAGGCAGGACTCCCAGTGAAAGGATAAGCAACTCATCCACAAAACTTTCAACCCAAAATGTGTCCTGCCTACAAGATGTGTAGGGACAAAGATATAGCAGAGATGGAGGAAATGACTAAATACCCTTTGGCCTAAATTAAAACCCATCTCATGGGCAAGAATCAATTTCTGACACTATTAATGCTATTCTGTTATGCTTGAGGCAGGAGTCTAGCATAACTATCCTTTGAGAGGTTCCACTTAGCAGTCAATGGAAACTCTTGCAGAGACACACAGCCCAACATTAGATGGAGCTCTGGAAGTCTTATGAAAGTGCTGATAGAAGGACTGAGGGTCACAAAGAGGCCAGAACCCACACAGGAAGATCAACAGAGTCAACTAGCCTGGACTCTTAGGGGATCCCAGAGATTGAACCACCAACCAAAGAGTGAGGATGGGCTGGACTTAGGCTACACAAGCAATGTAGCTGAATTGTAGTTTAATCTTCTTGTGGGTCCCCCAAAACTAGAGCTGGGACTGTCCTTGAATTTGTTGCCTCCCTGAGCATCCTGTTACCTAAACTGGCCTTGAAGGGAGAGGATGCACCTAGTCCTGCAGTGACTTGATGTGCAGGATGGTGGTGGTGGGGTGATTTCTGGGGGATCTTCTTTTTCTCACAAGAGACAGGGAGGGAGAATGGGGGAAGGATATCTGTGAGGGCGTGTTAGGAAGAGATGGGGAACTGACATTGGGATATAAATTTAATAAAGAAATAAACTAATTAATTAATTGAAATAGCATGAAAGAAAGCAAGAGAAATAGAGAAATAGGGGAAGAGAGAGA
Organism: Tokudaia tokunoshimensis; assembly: GCA_036184795.1. Classification (NCBI taxonomy): domain Eukaryota; kingdom Metazoa; phylum Chordata; class Mammalia; order Rodentia; family Muridae; genus Tokudaia; species Tokudaia tokunoshimensis. The sequence goes on along the minus strand of BTHU01000016.1, from coordinate 30,464,263 downwards.
GAGAGAAAGAAAAGAAAGAAAGAAAGAAAGAAAGAAAGAAAGAAAGAAAGAAAGAAAGAAACAAACAAACAAACAATTGGGTCCAGACTTAAACTGAGAATTCTCATCAGTAGAGGAATATCAAATGGCTAAGACATAGTTAATGAAATTTTCAATATTCATAGCCATCAGGGAAATGCAAATCAAAATTACTTTGATATTCCATCTTATATCTGTCAGAATGGCTAAGATCAAAAACAGAAATGATAGCTCATGCTCATGAGGAAGTAGGGCAAGGAGAACATTCCTCCATTGCTAGTGGGAGCACCCACTTGTATAGCCACTAAGGAAGTAGCTATGGTGTTTCCTCAGAAAACTGTGAATCAGTCTAACTTAAGGACAAACTATACCAGCCTTGCACATACACTTCATCATATCACAAGGACACTCACTCAACTATGTTCATAGAAATTTTATTTGTAATAATATTTAAAATTTGTAATCAATTTGTAATGATTGCAGAAACTAGAATCAATTTAACTGTCCCTTAACATAAGAATGAATAGATAAAATGTGGCAAAATCACACAGTGGAGTATTATTCAGCTGTTAAAAAAATGACATCATGAAATTTCCTGGCAAATGAATGGACTAGAAAAGAGTCATACTGTGTGAGGCAACCTATACTCAGAAAGACAACCATGGTATGTACTCACTTATAAGTGGTTATTAGGTATTAAGCAAGGCATAATCATACTACAATCTATAGACTTAGATAGCCTAAGTAACAAGAAGGCGTCAAGGGAGGATGCCTGGATCTCCCTTAGAAGGGTAAATAGAATAGGTCTTGAGTATGTACTAGGATTAAGAGGGATTGGGAATAGGAGGAAACAAGTATGGGAAAGAGAAATAGGTGGAAAGAGTTAAGGAAAAGAAAACTAGAATGAGGGAGCATTTAAGGAGGTAATGTCCAAATCTAGTGAAGTTGGACACTTCCTGGAACTTATTATGGTGACCCTAGTATGGACACCTGAAGCTGAAGGATACTGAGCCTGAGCCAGACATCTTTCGTAACCAAGCACAGGTTCTGATGGTGTAAGTGAGACAGCAATCCAGACACAAATCCTTTTTATCTACAACTTATCCTGTCTGCAAGATACACTGGAACAATGGTGACTCAGAGCTTGTGAGAGTGGCCAAAAAGTGGCTCATCTCACTTGAGGCCCACATCATGAAAATGAACCTATGTTCAACACTTTTTGGATACCCAGGAATGGGAAACTAGAGGAATCTCTCATGTAAGATAAAGTCAAACATAACTGGCCAAAGGTAGAAAAATAAGTCAATGAAATTGTTTTAAACAATATTCTGCTATGCTCGTAAATAGATGTTTAGTGCAATAGTCGTCAGAGAGTTTTCCTCCAGAAGCTGATGGGAATAGATGCAGAGACCTATACCCAAACATTAGGGAGAGTTTCAGGAACACCATGGAACCCCATGCCCAGTCCAATGGTTGGCTGCTAGCATCTGCCTCTGTATGTGTAAGGCTCTGGCAGGGCGTCTCCGAAGACAACCATAACAGACTCCTTTCAGTAAGCACTTCTTGTCATCCATAATAGTGTTGGAGTTTGGTGACTGTTTATAGGATGAATCCCCAGGTAAGGCAGTCTCTGGGTGGCCTTTCCTTCAGTCTCTGCTTCACACTTTGTCTCCATTGTTGCTCCTGTGAGTATTTTGTTCCCTTTCTCAGAGGAACCAAAGCAACTCACTTCAGTCCTCCTTCTTCTTGAGCTTCCTGTGGACTGTGAATTGTAACTTGTTTATTTTGAGCTTTTGGGCTAACATCCACTTATCAGTGAGTGCATACCACATGTGTTCTTTTGTGATTGGGTTACCTCACTCAGGATGACACTTTCTAGTTCCATCCATTTACCTAAGAATTTCATGAATTCATTGTTTTTAAAAGCTGAATAGTACTCCATTGTGTCTATATACCACAGTATCTGTATCCATTCCTCTGTTGAAGGACATCTGGGTTCTTTCCAGCTTCTGGCTATTATAAATAAGGCTGCTATGAACATTGTGTCCTTATTACATATTGGAGCATCTTCTGGGTGTGAGACCAGGAGCGGTATAGTTGGGTCCACCCGTAGTACTAAGTCTAATTTTCTGAGGAACTGCCAAACTGATTTCCAGAGTGATTTTACCAGCTGGCAATTCCACCAACAATGGAGAAGTGTTCTTTCCCCACGTCCTCTCCAGCATCTGTTGTCCCCTGAGTTTTTCATCTTAGCCATTCTGACTGGTGTGAAGTGGAATCTCAGGGTTGTTTTGATGTGCATTTCCCTGATAACTAGGAATGCTGAACATTTCTTTAGGAGCTTCAGAGCCACTCGAGTTTCCTCAGTTAAGAATTCCCTGTTTAGCTCTCTACCCCATTTTTAATAGGGTTATTTGACTCTCTGGAATCTAACTTCTTGAGTTCTTTGTATACATTGGATATTAGCCCTCTATCGGATGTACGACTGGTAAAGATTTTTTCCCAATTTGTTGTTTTCCATTTTGTCCTATTGACAGTGTCCTTTGCCTTAAAGACGCTTTGCAGTTTTATGAGGTTCCATTTGTCGATTCTTGTTTTTAGAGCGTAAGCCATTGGTGTTCTATTTAGGAAATTTTCCCTGGTGCCTATGTGGAGCTGAAGGGGTTTACAGCTCCATGGGAAGAACAATTAGGTCGGCCACCCAGATGCCCCAGGACTCCCCAGTACTAAACCATCCATCAAGGGTTACACATGGTTCCAGCCAAAAATGTGGCAGAGGAATGCCTTGTCAGACATAGGCTCAATAGATGCCCCAAGAAATGGAAATCGAGGGGAGGGTGGGGTGGGAGTGGGTTGGGTGAAGGGGCATATACTTGGAGGCAGGGTTTGGGAGGAGGGATTGGGATTTTTGGGAGAGGGAAACTGGGAAAGGTTTTAGCATTTTAAATGTAAATGAAGATTATATTCAATTAAAAATAAAAGGAACACCATGGAAGAGGAGCAGAAAGGATGACTCTATAAAGGTTGAGAACACCATGAGAACAAGATCCACAGAATGAACTAAGCAATGCTCATAGTAGCTCACAGAGACTGAAGCAGCAATCCTGGATTCTATATTGGTCTATACTATTTCTGTTTTAAGCCGCTGTGGTTGTTTAGCTTGGGTTTTTGTTGGACTCCTAACAGTGGGAGTGGAGATATCTTTAATCTTTTGACTGTTCTTGGGATAATCTTCCTCCTATTAGACTGCTTTCTCTGGTCTTGATATGAGGGATGTACCTACACTTATTGTTACATGTTAAGTTGATTTTCCTGAGAGACCTGCCCATTTTGGAAGGGAAATAGGGGAGGAGTGAATGTTGGGGAGGGGAGAGGTAGGAGTGAGAGACTGGGAGGAGTGGAGGAAGGGGATGCTATGTTTCAGTTGCGTTGTATGAAAGAAGACTAAATGTAAAAAAAAAAAAGAAAAAAGTTATTTTTATTTGGTGCTATTCCATAATTTTTTGATGAAGCCCTATCTTGTATTTCCAATACTTTCCCACTTTCCAGTAATCATTAATTATATATTATGGTTCTTAATCTAAAAAAACCCTGTATCATGAATAATTTTATTTGGAACTATAATTTCATTAAGGCACATTTATGATGCTTATAAAGCATACAACTGTGTGTGTCTATTTTAGATTTCCTTGGAAGAATTTGCTTCTAGACTGTAAGTTAGGAAGAAACATCTACTTTTATGTGTATATTATTCCAGAAAAGCAGATAAACACATGATTCCATTTCTCCAGTATCAGAATTTATTGTTTAGCAATGAATTTCCAAGCTAATAGGTTTCATTGAACCCAGTGAATAGCAGTCTTAAGTAGAATGATAGGTTGCCACTGGCAAACACAAGTCTTTCCTACAAGTTTAGTTACTAACCTCACTTCCACATAAAACATTACAAATGACATACTAATTCTTTCTCTCTCTCATGTATACTAATGTTACCTATGTAGATTACACAATGTCCACAAAGGATTAAAGAGTTCAAGAAGCTTAAAGAAGATTATGTCCTTGAGTTTTGTATTTATACAGATGCCAAAACAACTGTGATATTTAGATAAGGTATTATTCAAGTCAGCTACTATAGTAAAGAACCAATCACAACATTAAAGTCTGAATAGGATCTCAGTTTTGCATCAGTTGTAAGACAGGGCATAGGACCATGCAGCCACACTAAAAGAGGTGTGGGTTTGGGAATATTAATGAGTACTTGAGGAAATAGTTAACAACATAATTATTCTTTAATGTCAGTGGTTGTTAACAAACTGAGTGGAAGTCTTCTGATAATTATAAATTATTTGCCTCTTAGTAGTCTACTATATGTACCAGATATTTAGATGATAAGTAAGTAGGACCAATGCCTTTATACTGTCAAGTGTTCTTTTTAAGTATATAGGGTAGTTATTATTTTGGTTGGCCTGATGTGTTAAGGAAGTCTAAGGTTTATTTTTTTTGTTGTTGTTTTATATTGTTTTTATCAAAATTCTCATGTACTCATATATCCTTAATCTACTTTGATTTGCATACTTTGTGCTACATTTTATCTTTTAGCAATGTGTTATTTATAAATCTACCATATTTATGTACACAGAAAGGATCATTATAATCTTTACATTTGAACTAAGAGTTAGGAACTTCCAATAAGGTAATAAACAAGACAAGGTGATCCACTTTCTTCTACTGTTCATTGTAGGGACTTAAAACATCTTAGAACAATAATGTGCAAAAGAATTAAAAGGCATGCAAATAGGAAGAGAAGAATTCAAAAATTGTTATTTGCAGGGATCTCTCTCTAGAAAGGAGAAAATAAAGATTCTACATATAATTCTTAGTGCAAATTACTACTTTCATCAAGTTGACAGAACATAAAAATGACTACCCCAAATCAGAAGTTCTCCTATGTACCATAGGGAGATAATCAGAGAAACAATCCCTTCACTCTAGCCACAATGATACCTGGGGAAAAAGTAACCAAGTAAATGAAAGACTGCTATAAGAAAAACGTTTAGACGCTGTACAAAAAATGGCAAATGTACTAGAAGATATGATGTTTCTCCTGCTCATAGAATAGTATAATTTATTGTTATATGGATGGTTATTTTACCAAATGCATTTCATGGATTCAAATCAAGTGAATACAAACACCATAGTTAATCTTCATAGATGTGACAAAAAAAGTCTCAATATTTACATGGAAACACAAAAGACCAAGGAGAGTGAAAGTAATCCTGAACAAACCAACATGATGGAGCTACCACCATAGCACACTTCAAGGTATACCACAGAACCATAGCATGATGCTGCTACATACTAAATTTATATATCAGTGTAATAGAATTAAAGACTGATTAATAAGTTCTACAGTTATCTGACTTTTGACAAAACCACCAAAACTATGCACTGATGAAAAGATAGCATTTCAACAAAGAGTGCTGGGCATAATCGACTTCAACCATAGGAAAACAAAACTAGATATTTATCATCCACTTTACACAAAACCCAATCCTAAATAGATCAAAGATTGATTCACCATGAGACCTGATATCCTAAAATAGCTAGAAAAAGAAGTACAGTGTTTACTTCAACTCATTCACAATGGTAAGATCTTTTGGAACAAGATTCCTATAGTACAGGAAATGAAACCAAAGAATTACAAATGGATCTTATGAAACCAAAAAAAAAAAAAAAAAAAAAAAACAAACAAAAAAACAAAAAAAAACCCAAACAAACAAACAAACAAACAAACAAAAACAACCAAAATCTTCTGGACAGTGAAACAAACTCTTAATCAACTGAAGAGTCAGTCTATAGAATGCAACAATAGTGTGTATTTTCTAGTTAATAGTCTAACACAGGATTAGCGTCTAGAATATACAAATAACTAAAGAAACTAAACATCAATTGCAAAATAGCCCAAATAAAAATGTGGGCTATCAAGGGAAATGATACAGAAAGGTATCAAAAGAAGAAATAAAAATAGCTTAAAAAGAAGGGGGCTTATGGGACTTTCGGGGAGGGAGGAAACGGGAAAGGGGAAGTGATTTGGAATGTAAATTAAAAAAATAAAATAAAATAAATAATAAAAAAAAGATAATGTTTCAACTGTATACTGCTACACTTGGATTCACTGGCTGGGTTGTCTGGGTGTCCACTTATGAAATAAATGTGTTAAAATAAGAGTGAAAAAAATAGCTTAAAAACACTTCAAATAGTGCATATTATCTTTATCTATAAGGAAAATACCAGGAAAGCTGTATAGACCTGCAGAAGACTAAGCCAGCTAAATCCCATGATGGATCGTGGAGTTGCTTGTGAAGTCTCATATCTACCTGACAAGCTGTAGTCAATTAATAGCTTCTGAGGAAAAAGAGTTAGGTATTACTCAGGGATTCACCCCTGAATAGACAGACACATCCTACATGTCCATCTATCCACACAAATGCATTTATGTTGAGTAAATTTTGCCAGAAACTATATGTTGCTCAATTTATGGAGTAACAATGAACTCACAAGCTAATAGAGTTTCATTAGCCACAATTTGCAAAGTTGCGCCAATTACCCTTGATAGTTGGCCATTGGAAAACAAGAGTTCTTTTTATTACAAATGCCATCTATAACAAGATTTGCAGATCACATACTTTCTACATATTTATATATGTGTATGTCTACATGCAGGTTACAGACTAGGTAAAAGCATATTAAAGAGGTTAAAACAGGTCTCATGGAGTTGATAGAGGCTTATGTCTATTATTCTGATTACTGATATAAGTGTAAAGGAGAGTCGATTCAGTATTTGATTAGGATATTAAAGCATCTGAATAGTTGTTCAATTGCAGAGTCAATTCACAATGTCACAAGTTTTGTTCCTAGCCTCCTCAGGGTTTAGGTAAGCTTCAGAGATGAGATACACATCAGCTGTACTAGAGGAGAGGTATAGGACTTCTCCAAGTAGAGGGATGTTTATGAAAATGGACATTAGTTCAAGTAATCAATATCAACCCAGATAATAACAAACTGAACTGAAAAGCATGGGGAAATCAGGAGTTCTTTCCATGTCTGTACTTTAATGCACACATATTTTGGGGAGAATTGAATGGGGAGAATCCATGTCATTGCGCTGTTGGTTCCCTTTGTCTTTATGGGTTCCACCCTTACATAGCATGAGTTTTTAATCAGTAATAAATCATTCTCTTTCTGTGTACAGCTTTTTTCTTAAATGCTCCAATGCTACTTTAGTAACATTAGACTGTGGTACCTTTTAAATTTTGGGAATAAGTAATGTATTATTAGTCTGAGATGTATTGGTGCTTCTAGACATAGGATGGTGTTTTGTGCACAGAGATGCAGAATCTCTGTATATGTGCATTTGAACTCAGAATGAGGCTAAATACTCTGTGCATATTAGAGTCATGCAAGCCAAGGCATAGTCTACAAACCACTCTTTTATACAGTATGGAATAACTTAAAGTGGGACACAGCCTGGTCATATAATAATATTCTTTGTTTCAGAGACCTAAATAGCTTGTGCACTGAAAGGAAAAAATACTTTTCTGTGAAAGAAACATTACAGATGTGTATGGTTAGTATTAAGCAAGTAGAATCCAAATATAATCACTCTGATAATAGTGATGTATTCTTTAGATGTAACCAAAGTCTGTTTTTCAGTTCATAATGGACATTTTAATCCAGGCCATAGAAATATATTCATACAAAGAACTATACATAGAGTATACAGATTGGCTTATGGTTCATTTGTTTTGAACAGTGTGAACACTACTTGGAAGAATACACATTCTGTATGCCTGCTCTCAATATATTTAGACAATATAGTTGAGATTTCAATTAGGACTATGGCTGTATGTTTAGTTAACTCAGTTGACTATTTTCCTGTTTCCTATTATCTCTGAAAGGAGTCAGACGCTAATTAGATCTCTATTGATTCTATCCAATAACAATCTCTGTACATGTTTTATCTGCCATTAGATTTGGCTTATGTCCAAAGCCATATTCCTCACTATTCTCTTTGCAACAGCCAAGAAATGGAAACACCCTAAATGTCCATACACAGATTAATGGATAATGAATGTGTTATTTGCATACACAATGAAAGAGAGTTCATTATACTAGTATGACGAGAGATATATTTTCATATTTATTGCCTTTATTTATGATGTTTAATGGTGTTTATCTATTTAACTAAATGGGAAAAGTTGTATATTGTAATAAAATAAATACCAGCGATGAAGTTATTTCTAGGGATCAAACATGGCATTATAACGCATTTAATTACAATATGGTACTCTACAAATATTGACAAAATTAACTCTTAAGCAGTGCCAATGAATCTGTGACAAAGCTGGGACTCAGAATAAGAAAGTATTGGAAGAAGCCTTGATTATGACCATAACTTTGACAAGAAAAAATCCCCTGAAGCCACCTATGTCAAATTCTTGCGTTTTCAATATTTATATTATTATAATAACATTTAAGAGAGAGTTTTCCTTAATTCATACAAGTTATTCAGATCCTGAGTGCTGCTGTGTAGCCAGAAAGAGATTATAACTTGGTTAGGGTTCAAGGTATATTATGTTGGTTCAGATTAACATTATGAGCTCAACAAACTTTGTTCATGTGCTAATAGCTGGTAAACCAGGAGAAGGCTTACATGGCTAAAATCTTCTTCTTCTTCTTTTTCTTCTTCTTCTTCTTCTTCTTCTTCTTCTTCTTCTTCTTCTTCTTCTTCTTCTTCTTCTTCTTCTTCTTCTTCCTCCTCCTCCTCCTCCTCCTCCTCCTATTTCTTCTTTCTCTTTGTTTACTTCTCCTCTCCTCCTCCTCCTCCTCCTCTACTACCCCTTTTTCTCCTCCCTCTTCTTCTTTGATCTTAGCTCTGATCAACACCAGCCTGGAATACCCAAGACATAATCCACATATCAATAGATTTCCAAGAAGATGGAAGGAGAGACCCCTGGTCCTGGAAAGACTGGATGTAGGGGAATACCAGAACAGAGAAGTGAGAGGGGGTTGAATGGGGAACAGGGGGAGGGAAGAGGGCATATGGGACTTTCGGGGAGGGAGGAACTGGGAAAGGAGAAATCATTCGGAATGTAAATAAAAAATATAGAAAATAAAAAAATCCGTAAAAACAAAACAAAACAAACAAAACAAAACAAAACAAACACCAGCCTGTTGAACATGAGCACAAAGTTTATTATATTCATTTGCTTCTGATAGGCAACAAATTTACTCTGGAATATCGAGACAGAAGATAGTCCATCTGTACTGGTTAGTTTATGAGCACCTTGACACGAGCTGGAGTTACCAGAAAGGAAAGGAACAGCATTTGAGAAAATTTCTCCATATGTATGGGTTGGAAACAATCCAGGAAGGCATTTCCTGGTTGTTTGATTGTTTGTTTGTTTATTTAAATGCCAAATGCTGTCCACCTTTCCGTACCCCTCTCATAGAATCCAGCCTCCCATGTACCCTCCTCTTAGCCTCAGAGAGTGGGGGGGAGCCTGGGTATTCCCTTACTCCTGTTCATCAAGTCTCTGCAGGATTATGTACGTTCTTTCCAGAGTCTCTCAGAGGATAGTTATGCTAGACTCCTGTCTACAAACATAAGGGGGTATCATTAATAGTGCCAGGGATAGGTGTTTGCCCATGGTATGGGACTCAGGTTGGATCAGTTATTGATTGGTCATTCAGAAGGCATTTTCTTAATTAGTGATTGATGAGTTCACATTTCATTATGAGTGGTCCTGGGTTTTATAAGAAAAGAGTCTAAGCAAGCCATGGGAAGGAAACAGCAAGTAGTACTCCTGCCTCCAGGTTCCTGTCCTACTTGAGTTCCTTACCTTACTGATCTTGATGACAAACTATTACATGCAACTGTGAGCTAAATAAATTCCTTCTTTCTCAAGTTGCTTTGGTCACATTGTTTAATCACACATAAGAACTTAAACTAATGCATCATTTTGTTAGCATTGATCATCCATTCAAACATATCCTGATCTTGGAGGAACTAACTGAGCATCCAGTTCTGGGCCTCAAGATTGCTATCTACCATACCTTGGGCAAGAGACTCTTGTCAGTGGTCTTTTCTTCATCAAACAGGGGGTTTCTTTCTGAGTTTGTGTTAGAATGTAAAGATGTTTTCTTTTGAATCACATATGTTGATAAAGGGAATAAAAGAACACAACGACTAAAATTTGATCATGCTACAAATGGCAGGGTGAGGAGTACACCTGGCAAAATACAAGTTTCATATGGATTATTGATATAACATAGCATATTTTCGAGAGAGAGATAGACTGTTCAGACCCAGTGTGCTTGCATGCCTCATTCACAACTCTATTATGTCTAACTAACATATATGTAGGCTATTCATAGGGTTATCTAACACAAACATTTCAAATAAATTTATAGTCTTTAAAGGGAAAGTGATTTCACCCAATGGATAGACTTTTGCTCATATTTTATCTTTTCTTTTTTTTTGATTTAATAATAAAAATCCAATAGATAAGTATTAATGTAGGTATTCTGTTATCAGTTTATCTTTGTACTATGTATATGTGGGATAAAAATCTTAGTGGTGGAGCTTGTGAATCATAGGAATATGTTCTAAGCTTATTTTGTAGAAAAGTATTACACTAATACCAAAACCACACAAAGATCCAAAAAAGAAAGAGAACTTCAGACCAATTTCCCTTATGAATATTGATGCAAAAATATTCAATAAAATTCTTGACAACTGAATCCAAGAACACATCAAAAAGATCATTCACCACAATTAAGTAGTCTTCATGCAAGGGATGCAAGGACGGTTCAATATACCGAAATCCATCAACGTAATCCACTACATGGTCATTTCATTAGATGCTTAAAAAGCGTTTGACAAAATTCAGCATCCTTTCATGTTAAAGGTCTTGGAAAAATCAAGAATTCGAGGCCCATATCTAAACATGGGAAAAGCATTATACAGCAAACCAGTAGCCAGGAACAAACTAAATGGAGAGAACATTGAAGCAATTCCACTAAAATCAGGGACTAGAAAAGGTTGAGCTTTCTCTCCCTATCTATTTAGTATAGTACTTGAAGTTCTAGCTAGAGCAATTAGACAACAAAAGGAGGTGAAAGGAATACAAATTGGAAAGGAAGAAGTCAAACTATCACTATTTGCAGATGCTATGACAGTCTACTTAAGTGATCTCAAAAATTCAACCAGAGAACTCCTAGAGCTGATAAACAACTTTAGCAAAGTGGCCAGATATAAAATTAGCTCAAACAAATCAGTAGTCTTCCTATATTCAAAGGATAAACAAGATGAGAAAGAAATTAGGGAAAGGACACCCTTTGCAATAGTCACAAACAATATAAATTATCTTGGTGTGACTCTAACCAAACAAGTGCAAGGTCTGAATGACAAGAACTTCAAGTGTCTGAAGAACGAAACTGAAGAAGACCTCAGAAGATGGAAAAATCTTCCATGCTCCTAGATTGGCAGGATTAATATAGTAAAAATGGCCATCTTGCCAAAAGCAGTCTACAAATTCAATGCAATTCCTATCAAAATTCCAACTCAACTTTTCATACAGTTAGAAAGAACAATTCTCAAATTCTTCTGGAATAACAAAAAACACAGGAGAGCAAAAACTATTCTCAACAATAAAAGAAATTCTAGAGGAATCAGTATCCCAGACCTCAAGCAGTACTACAGAGCAATAGTGTTTAAAAACTGCATGGTATTGGTAAAGTGACAGGCAGATAGATCAATGGAATAGAATTGAAGACCCAGAAATGAACCCACACACCTATGATTTCTTTATCTTTGACAAAGGAGCTAAAGCCATCCAGTGGAAAAAAGATAGCCTTTACAACAAATGGTCCTGGCTCAACTGGCAGCTAGCATGCAGAAGAATGCAAATCAATCCATTCTTATCTCCTTGTACTAAACTCAATTCCAAGTGGATCAAGGACTTCTACATAAAACCGGACACACTGAAACTAATAGAAAAGAAACGGGGGAAGAGCCTTGAGCACATGGGCACAGGGGAAATTTTTTTGAACAGAACATCAATAGCCTATGCTCTAAGATCAATAATTGACAAATGGGACCTCATAAAATTACAAAGTTTCTGTAAGGCAAAGTACACTGTCAATAGGACAAAATGGCAACCATCAAATTGGGAAAAGATTTTTACCAACCCTATATTGACAGAGGGCTAATATCCAATATATACAAAGAACTCAAGTAGTTAGACTCCAGAGAACCAAAAACCCTATTAAAAATGGGGTACAGAGCTAAATAAAGAATTTTCACATGAAAAATATCGAATGGCTGAGAAGCACCTAAAGAAATGTTCAACATACTTAGTCATCAGGGAAACGCAAATCAAAACAACCCTGAGATTTCACCTCACATGGAATTGAGTTTTCCAGTGATCAGAGTCATCACTGCTTTTTACTAATTCTCTCCTTTTTTTTATTAGATATATTCTTTATTTACATTTCAAATGATTTCCCCTTTCCTGGTTTCCCCCTCCATAAAAGCTTCATAAGCCCTCTTCCCTCCCCTGGTTCCCCAATCAACCCCCTCCTGCTTCCCTGTCCTGGTATTCCCCTACACTGCTGCATCTAGACTTTTGAGGACCTGGGGACTCTCCTTCCTTCTTCTTGGTCATCATTTGATATTTGAATTGTGTCTTGTGTATTCTGAGCTTCTGGGCTAATATCCACTTATCAGTGAATGCATATCATGTGTGCTCTTTTGTGATTAGGTTACCTCACTTAGGATGATATTTTCCATTTCCACCCATTTGCCTAAGAATTTCATGAATTCATTGTTTTTAATAGCTGAGTAGTATTCCATAGTGTAAATATACATATTTTCTATATCCATTCCTCTTTTGAGGGATATCTGGTAATATTAGTGAGTCTGGATACTTCATAGACACATGACTCATCATCATAATATGAAAATTTCATGGGAAAATAAAACATAATAAAACAGTAATTATGTGGAAGGATGAAAATTTCTGATAAATGATCAAAGTTTTTGAAAAAAACAAATAAAATATTTTCATTGAGCTAAGAAAATCTATTATTATTGGTTCATTTCAAAATTTTATTACCATGTTGGATTTGTCATTGATTTAAAAGAAATTAGAAGTCATTTCATCAAGGTTTTAAATGCTCCTCATTTATTGATAGCATATTCTCTTATATGTTCCCACCTTAGCACATTTTGTCCTATTGACAGAGCATTTGATTTACAGAAGCTTTTCATTTTTATAATGTCCCATTTGTCAATTGTTGATCTCAGAATCTGACCCATTGGTGTTCTGTTTAGGAATTTGTTTCCTGTTCCAAAATGTTCAAGTTTATCCCCAATTTTAGTTCTATTAGACTTATTGTATCTACTTTTGTATTGTAGTCTTTGATCTAGTTTGACTTGAATTTTATGCAGGGTGATAAATATAGTATGATCTACATTCTTTAACATGCAGATATCCAATTAGACTGGCCCCATTTGTTGAAAATGATCTTTTTTTCCATTGCATGATTTTGGCCTCTTTGTCAAAAATCAAGTGTCCATAAGAGTGGGGCTTTCTTTGATGTGATCAACCTGTCTGTTTCTATACCAGTTCCATGCAGTTTTAATTACTATGACTTTGGAGTAAAGTTTGAAGTCAGGGATGCTGATGCCTCCATGTCCTGGACCACCTCAGTCAGGTATGTGGGTCCTTGGGATGAGGGTCCTTGAAGGCTAGGTGGGTAAGGATCTGGCAGTGACAAACAGAAACAAACACAGAGGCAGTTTGAATTTGAGTGTATTGCTGCAGCTCTCAAGCAAAGGTTTTTATACATAAAAAAAAACAAAACAAAACAAATATTACTACTCTTAGAAGATGGGTTCGGTGAAGCAATCATGAATACCATCATTATCATTTGGCACAGTTAAACACAAAAATCATCCAATCATTAACTCTGAAAATATGTATTCAATGAATCACGAATAGAACAGGTAACATCATTGTTAATTGACACAATAGAAACCATCCAAATGTTACAACTCTGAAAGGATACATTCAGTGGGGTAGTCATCCAAGGCTAGTGACATATTTCCAAGAGCAGATTAATAAACCTTTATGGTCAATTGGTGTTTAATATTTAATGCCTGAATTTTTATAAATCTTCAACACATAAATTTAAACTATTTTATTTCGCTTTATTTAAGGCTTTCTTTACCATATACCAAAGCTGAAATCTGAGGACATACAAATTTGAAATAGCCATATGAAATTTTATTTTGGGGAAAGTTTTTATCTATCATAATACTATTATGTAATTTTGTAAATGATTTATGAAGTAAAGCACTGGTTTCCCCAGAGATAAGGTCATGGTTAGTGACCTCATCTCAAGGGATAGTTTCTTACCCATTTTTTCTCACTTAAGATCTTGGCCTAGGGTACCAGGAACATGTTGTAAATAAAAAAAAAAGGAATAAAAGAAAATAAAACAGATAAAATTTCATGAGATCTATGGCTCAATATTTTGTTCTAGGCAAGAGTTCCACAACCAGTTCCAGGAGGCCTCCTTCTTTAGAAATTTTCGCCTCAGTCTGTAGAACCTGTCACAAAGATTCTACGGGGGGGGTGTTGGTGTGGCACTCCCAGAAGTTATTTTATTGTTCAGGATTATTTTATCTATCCTGGCTTTTGTTTTTCCATATGAAGTTGGAAAATGCTCTTTCAAGGGCTGTAAAGAATTGTGTTGGAATCTTGATGGGAATTGCATTGAACCTGTAGATTGCAATTGGGAAAATGGCCATTTTCACTATGTTAGTCCTACCAATGCATAAGCATTGGAAATCTTTCAGTCTTCTGATTTCTTCCTGAATGTCTTTTTTCAGAGACTTGACATTCTTTCCATATAGGTCTTTTACTGGCTTGTTAGAATTACACCAATATATTTTCTATTATTGTTGATTTGTTTATATAAAAATAAAGAGAGAGGGGGTTAAGTTCTATGGAGGTGTGGTGAGATATGGCAGAAGTAGGTGCCTCCGAGGGCCCATGTGGAGACATCCCTTCTCCTTGGGGGACCATCCACATTACACTATAGTATAGTACAGAATAAAGTTTATTCAGGGCATGGGAAGTGTAAGCTAAGAGGATAGTAGAAGCAGAGAAATGCAGAAAGAGTGGAGGAGAAAAGGAGTAGAGGCCAGCCATGAAAACGTGTAGAAAGAGAAGGGAAGGGAATGGGGAGAGAGGGGGGTGGCAACAAAGCCAGAGCAAGAAGGGAAGAACAAGAGGGCAGGAGAGCAAGAGAGGGAGGAGGGGGCAAGCAGCCCCCTTTATAGTGGGTCAGGTCTACCTGGCTGCTTCCAGGTAACTTTAGGGAGGAGCATACCTGGCTGACAGGTAACTGTGGAATTGAATTTAGACAATATTCTGACAATTGTGGCTATTGTAATAGTGTTGTTTCCCTAATTCTTTCTAGGCCCATTTATTGATTGTATAAAGGAAGGATACTGATTTTTATTTATTTATTGACTTATTTTTTTTTAATCCATCCATTTTGCTGAGAATGTTTACCAGATGTAGGAGTTCTGTGGTAGAAATTTTTGGGTCCTCTGTGAATACTGTCATATCATCCACAAATTACAACACTTTGACTTCTTTCTTTCCAATTTGTATGCCTTTGATCTCTTGTTTTATTGCTCTAGCTAGAACTTCAAGTACTATATCTATTAGATAGGGAGAAAGTGAGCAGCCTTGTCTTGTCCCTGGTTTTAGTGGGATTGCTTTAAGTTCTTCTCCATTTAATTGGATATTGACTATTGGCTTGCTGTATATTGTTTTTATTATGTTTAGGTAAGCAAAGAAAATGTTCATGGGGCACAGAGGTAGTCAACATGCTGGTAAAAGAAATGCAAAAGGAGTTCTGACTGACAAATCCATTATTGTAAGAGAGGAAATTTGCCATGTGAGGTCGCTATACTTTCCTTGTGCTCACCTTGCCTCCAGAAGGATACATAAGCTAAAGCACTTGAGTAATGACCCTGATGTGTAAGTCAAGGGCTTCGCACAGGTGCATTCCACAATCCTCAAAGAGAAATGTGGGAAAAATGTAAGGTCCAGTTTTGTTTGAAATATTATTTTTTATTTTATTGTGTACATCTTTTATTTTGTTATTCCCTATGTACAGCTTTCATCTATACAGGACATGAATTCTGGTGGCAAAGATGGGATTATGCAGAAATAAATATGCAAATATCTTATAAGTGTCATTTTTGTGAAAAGTATTGCAAGTTTTTTAATTATTTTTAATTATTTTGAATAAATTTTTAAATTTTTTCAGTAAGAAAATGCTAATAAAAACGGTTAACCCTGCAAACTAAAGGTGTCTATATCATTTTTTTCATTCAGAATACTGAAAATCTCTTTTTTATTTTATTTATTATTTTAGACATGAATTAACACAGTTTATTTCCTCGCAGATAGAATCACACTAAATTGAATTACTAAACTAAGTTTTCCAATGCAAATTAGTAAAAAGTAAGGTTAGTATATCTAGATAAAGTAATTTCTGATTGATTGAAACACAAGGGAGGTTTTGTCATTAAAGCACTATGGGAAAAGTGTCAGGAGCAACCTCCACTCTGCTATGCAAACACTCTACATGAGGAAGTCACCAGCTGTACCAGGCACAAGTACCATGCAGTCACTACACAGTGACTCCACCATACAGACTTTGAAGAACATCTACAGCTCATTTCAGCACTCTGGCTGCAGAGGGAGGTCATTACCTCAGCACAACATTCTTTTCCAGTGCATCTGCTTTCAGTCAATGGCAGTCTTCTGATAAAATTAACATAATACTCAGGAAGTTAAGCTTCTTTGGAAACTATAGACACTATGGGAAAAAGCTTAAGACAGCAAGGATCTGCCTCAACAGCTGCTCCATCAAAATATATTCCATCTTAGTTTCTAAATTGCTGTCTTAGTTTCTAAGTTACTCTACACTACTGTCTTCTTCCTCCTAATCTTGCTCTTTCCTTCTAACTCCTTGTCTAATTCCTTCTGCTGCAATGTAATATTTTCTAGTTTTTTGTAAGTTTTCTAGGAGAATAGATCACATGGTATTACCAGGCATTCTATTTTTTTCTTAAACAAAAGTTCACTAAAAGTTCAAATATAAACTCAAATTATAAATTCAATTATAAATTGAATAAGAAGCTTACAATAGAGATGTTTACATGTATTTTCATTAAGACATTCATTATCTGTCATAGCTCCAGATGTTCATTGGAAGTCTAAAACTATCATTTTAGTGAATAAGTTAGCACTTAAGCTTTGTATAGATAAATCCACTCAATATTATATCTTCTGTGTTTGCCCCTACAATAAATCATTAGTTTCCTTATATGATCTTTGGTTAATTGTCTTACAGCCTAAGGAATGTGTCTGCAAGTTTTGAATGCCTGCTTTCTGAGATAAGAGGCAATTTACTTCTAACATGTGAAGACTGGCTGAGTTCTAATTGCAGTTTTCATATCAGATGTGGCTTTAAGAACAGTTCTATTATAAAGGACTTAATAATTACTAATGTAATTTTAGAATTCTTATAGGATCACTTATTAAGAATTACGAAATCATCTATTTGTCCTGCAGCATCACCATAGGGCAGTACATCTTCATTGATCTGAGGGAACTACCTAAAAGTGATAATGTAGTGATTTAATAATAAGAGGAAAAGCAGGAATCTTTCCTAAAATGTAGTCCCTTTTGGCCTTGCCGGAAAAAAGGCTCATTCATCGTGATTTAAAGTCCAAGGTGAAACCATCTCAGGAAGATCACCTGTTATCTTTTAGCCTCTTCTCAATGACACCTGTCAGATTATCAAACTTTAGTTCACACAATATAGATATCAACAGTTCCAACATTATTCCAAGGTCTAAGTCTGTTTTAGGAGACAAGTAAAATTCAAAGTTTTAAACTCTTGAAAAAATTTATAATGTATTTTCTCAATAAAATACCATTTACAAAAGACCCTTGTTCCAAAAAAAAAGAGTAAAGGAAAGAAATAATAAAATAACAAGAAGGAATCACACCAAAGACCAAATGATGGAGAGAAATTCTTCTATTTTGTAACTCCATGATTAGCACCCAAGGTATATATATGTTGCTAAGATCTGAAACCTAGGAACTGTGAAGAGGAATAAGAATGGGAGAACCTATGGTAAGAAAGAGGGCACAGGACTGAGAGAGCTAATGGGGGGAAAGTACAGCTAGAATTGAAATGCATTTGCAGGATACAATGAAAACATTGTGTGATGGAAACTTCATCTAATATGTGAAGGGAATCCTAATGATGTCTGCAAATAATGTTGTAGACTAAAGCCCTAGTGGATATCCCTTGTCAGCAAAGGAAGGGTAATATTCTGGGACTCAGTTTCATCCAATCGAGATGTTGCATCAAGGGCCTTGTGGGTGTCCCCAAAAAACATAGTGTATTGCCGAAATAATGGGTAGTTCTCCACAAATTGACCATAAGACATTATTTCTGAAGAAAACACACACACACACACACACATACAACTGATTGAGCATGGAGGTCAAGCTGGAGCATGTATAACACCGAAAGGTATTCTGCAGGATTCCAAAAGATAAGAGTAAACACCAACCCAACCACAAAACCTTGGATTTATCATCTCTACAGCCAGTAAGTTATGCAGGAATAAGGGTGGCCCTAACCCGGTGGGAGTAACTCTCTGATGTTTGATTTGACTTACGGACTACTCCATGATATCCATATCCGAAATTGCTTGGGTGAGCCAGAACCAGAGTATAGATAGCAATGAGACCTAAACTAAATCTTCATCCAACTCATCTAAAAAGCAAAGCAAGCAAGCAAGCAAACCAACCAACCAACGAACCAAATGCTAAAATGATTCCTATTAACAATCTGCTATACTCATAGCTTTGTGCCTTATTCAGAGACCCACAGCTAGATATTAGCTAGATCACAGACTGAGAGATTCATTTGAATGTACAGCTCAAAACATGATGTATCCATCAAACCCTATCTTTGGAGCTCAGGAAATCACATAGAAGAAAACAAAGAATGAGTGATAGAGAAAGAGGAGCTGGAGAACATGGTCTTCCATAATAACTGAGCAAGTCTCAGATGAACTCAGGGAGACTGAAGCAACAATCACAGGGCCTACACTTGTCTGCACCAGGTTCTCTACCTTTATACTATCATTTTAAGTAAAGTACATTTACAATATTTCTCAATATGCAAATGATAATGTCTCTCATTCTTATGCCTTCTGTTGCTGCTCTTTTTTCCATTCTGTTGCATTGGATTATACAACTTCAATAGGGTGGTTTTCTTTTTATTTTGTTAAACAAATTAAGAAACTCGGAAATACATTCTGTTATATTTTATCTTTATTTTAACCCATTTTTAAATTTTATGTTATTTTCTGAGATTACAACTGTTCTGCTTTTTCCTATTTTCTTTATTTTAATTATAATTGCCTTAATGTTTGCTTTGACAATTTCATGTGTGTGTGTGTGTGTGTGTGTGTGTGTGTGTGTGTGTGATGCATTTTATATAGTCTCAAACTTCCAACTTTTGTTTTGTCTATTTCCTCTTATCTCTGTCAACATCTTCTCACTTTCCCATCACTACCTTCTTTACATTCATGTTCTTATGTTTTGTCTTTAATGTGAGAAGCTAAAAATGTAAGATGACAGTAATATGACAAGTAGCACACAATGATACAAAACATGTAAAAATCAACTTCAGAGGTTGTCAGTGAAAAATATTAAATGTTGTTAGAAGGAATAAATAAAAGAGTAATGAATCTATAAGACAATGATGGCTTTGAGTCAGGTTTGATAGCATTCACCCTCAATCCTATCACTCCAGAAGCTGAAAAAGTAGAATAGTTTAGAGTACAAGTTTAGCCAGATCAGTTTAAAATTATTCCATCTAAAACAAAACAGATTCAGTAACCTGAGCCATAATATTTGTACAAAAACTTAATGTTTGTTTAAAAAAAGACACCTCACATCATTAAAAAAATAAAAAACAAACTAGGACACAATGCTCATCTAGCTAAGATCTTTGTGGAATATATTAATATCAATTGATAACCACTTGGTCCAAAATTTTAATTAGTTTCACTGTGTCTCTGTTTAGTTTGTTTCCCTGATCAGTTCATCGAGGAGAGTGGAGTGTTGAAGTCACCCACAATTATTGTGTGAGGTGCAATGTGTGCTTTGAGCTTTAGTAATGTTTCTTTTATGAATGAGGGTGCCCTTGCATATGGAGCATAGATGTTCAGAATTGAGAGTTCTTCTTGGTAGATTTTTCCTTTGATGAGTATGAAGTGTCCTTCGGTGTCTTTTTTAATGACGTTTGTTTGAAAGTCAATTTTATCTGATAATAGAATGGCTACTCCAGCTTGTTTCCTGGGACCATTTGCTTGGAACTGGAAAATACAATCCTGAGTGAGGTAGCCCAATCACAAAAGAACATACATGGTATGCACTCACTGATAAGTGGATATTAGCCCAGAAGCTTGGAATACCTAAGACACATTTCACATATCAAATGATGCCGAATAAGGAGGAAGAACAAAATATGAATAATCTGGTCCTTTGTAGAAAGGGGAACAAAACACCCACAGAAGGAGATACAGAGACAAAGGGTGGGGCAGAGTCTGAGGGAAAGACCATCCAGAGACTACCCCACCCAGGGATCCATCCCATTTCCAGTTACAAAACCCAGACACTATTATCCATGCCCACAAGTTCTTGCTGACTGGAGCAGGATACAACTATCAACTGGGAGGCTCTGCTAGTGCATGAGAAATACAGAGGAGTACACTCTTAGCCAGCCATTGTACTGACCACAGGGTCCCCAGTGGAGGAGCTAGAGAAAGGACCCAAGGAGCTGAAGGGGTTTGCAGCGCCACAGGAAGAACAACAATATGAGTAACCCAGTACTCCCAGAACTCCCAGGGACAAAACCATCATCCAAAGAGTGCACATGGAGTTATCCATGGCTCCAGACACATAGGCAGCAGAGGATTGTCTTGTTAGACACAAAAGGGAGGAGAGGCCCTTGGTCCTGGAAAGACTTGATGCTGTAGGGTAGAGGAATACCAGAACAAGGAAGTGGGGGAGGGTTAATTGGGGAATGGGAGATGGCTTATGGGATTTTCAGGGGAGGGGGGACCCAGGAAAGGGAACAACATTTGAAATGTAAATAAGGAATATATCTAATAAATATTGATAACATGTGTGGATTGATATATAACATCTTGCCTAATTATACTATTTTTTTAATTAACAGGGTATGCTTGCATACATTGACATATTTACTTTTTATCAGTTAAAGGAAAGAATTTAAAACTTGCATTTATTGTGTAGCCATAAATTGCAGCGTTGCTTTTAGTGTATAGAGTGGTTTTGTCCTGGTACTTATTAACATTATTTGTAGTTACTTTTGAATATGATTGTTCATTTTATCTACTCTTGGAAGCCAAGTTATCCATATAATTTATATGGATATATAATAATTATTAGTGCAACAGTATAAAATGAAGTTGGATGAAACTTAAAAAAATTCATGTCCTGTATTTCCATTAGTCTTATGTCCCCCATCACTATAAAAAATATTTTAGATAATGTGGTAGCCTAGTTGGAAATCCTCAAACTAATATTAGCCCATGTTAAAAACAGGGATGGAGGAACACGGAAATATTTGATAAAGATTGAAAGGTGAATATTTAGAAGACACAAAGTGGAAGGACTCATTACTTTGATATGAGCAGAAAATATTTGTATTGGCCTGTCCTCTCCAAGCAGCTCAGGAAGTCCACTGATGTTGCCCTTTTCTCCTCCATGAAGTATAAAATTTTCTCTATGACTCTGAAAGGTCAAGTGTAGACTCATCCTTATTTTCTCTCTCACAGATAATGACTCACAAGCTTCAGTCACATTTCAGTTGTTTTTTAGGACAGATTCTATGTAGTCCCTGCAAATCCTTGTTAATCTCAATGTCTTCTGAAGAGATGTTGCCTGTAAGTGGAATTAGTGGAACTTTTATTAGGAGGGAAGACATTTAAAATATTGATAATAATATATAAAAGATTGCATCTTAAGGGTTCCTTTTGATGGTGGGTTAGGAGCCAGTCTAGCTCCACTATGAAAACAAACCTGTGACAGAGATGTAGAAAAGATAGAAAAACAGCAGTGTGAGCTATGGATAAAGGTGGAACTAGAGATATGATTGTTTGAAGAAGAGAGAGAGAGAGAGATGACTGTGATGTACATGCTGTCATTGCCCAGTAGGATTGGCAAAATGGTGTACAGCAGCCTTGAGCTCATTCAGACATAGACTCAGCCTCAGAACCTGCTGCCCAGCTGCAGGATTAACTCTGGCTCTGAGAAATGAGGAAAGGTTCACTTTCTGGATAAAACATCCTCTAAAAATGACTGTAGGCCATGATGTCACTTGTGATGGCTATTTCTGGTTGTCAACTTTACTATATCTGGAAAGAACTACAATCTAGAAATTGAGGGCACACCTTTCATCCAGATCTTCAGAATGGAAGACACTTGCTTCTGACCTGAATCTTGACATGGATATTTTGAGGTATAATGGCCATGAAAATCTTAGAGTCAGGCAAGGCAGTACATGCTTTTAATCCCAGGAGACTGAGGCAAGCAAGTATGTAAATTCAAGGTCAGCCTGGGACAAAGCAAGTTCCAAATGCAGATGTGGGGGTACACACCTTTAATCTGGGCCACACCTTCTGCTCAAGGACTACAGAAGGACATTAGCAGAAGGAAGACTCGTTCTAGGTTGCCTGCCTGCACTTACTTGCCAGCACTTCTTCAGGATTCTAGCTTATACAGAAGACCAGTGGGAAAATGCTAGTCCTGTGGGACTGAGCAACTACTGCTGATGCCTGTAGCCTATGCTAACAACAAAGCCCATGTGGATGCCTATGATCAGGATTGTTGCCTGAAGCCATGCTAATGTCTATGGGAGAGCTAGCCCAGCACTGAGGAGCCCACAGCACTGAGGTTTAGGGTAGGGCATAGGCAAGGGAGAACTGGCTCCACCCCAGCCCCCAGGCCCACTCGCACCTCTTCTCAGCTGGATGGAGGCAGAGAAAGAGTCATCCTTCCTTTGGTGGTTGGCCACTAGGAATTTAACCATGCCCTAGTGAATGAATATATAAACCATAAAAAATGGTCTTTTTTTCATTTCTTGGGGAGAGGGAGATCATGGGATAAGGGAGACAAACATGGGAAGACTGGGAGGTAAGCATGATGGGTGGGAATGATATTAGATTCCCAAGCAATGAAAAATAAATAAGTAACTAACAAACAAACAAACAAATAGAAGCTTAAAGGATCATAAAAAAGAGTTCAATATGAGTGAACAAGTCACCACATTTTATTAGGAGCTAGTTGCATGTTACAGAAGAAGAAGCAATTTTTTTTATTATTTATTTTATTTTATTTTTTTAATTTACATTCCAAATCATTTCCCCTTTCCCGTTTCCTCCCTCCCCGAAAGTCCCATAAGCCCCCTTCCCTCCCTCTTTTCTCCATTCAACCCCCTCTCGTTACTCTGTCCTGATTTCTGAGTTCGAGGCCAGCCTGGTCTAAGAAGCAATTATTTATCTCTTGAGATCTAGGCAAATTTCATATGCTATAGTGGTTAGCAGATAATTTTGTCTGTTGGTCCTCATATTCAGCTTTATTTTAGAAAGGGTCCATCATTCAATGCTGGATTCTTCTGCTCCTGACTCACATTTCACAGTGGTATAATTGCAACTGAAGATAAGCTCAATAGATGAACTTACCTCTTAATGCTTTACTCACTGACATGTCTCTCAAGTCCCATAATAATGCAACTTTGAAGCCTAGTAATTGTCATGTATTTGTAGCATATATGCCTCTCCAAGTGTCCAGTTCCCACATGCCATTAGTGGGTATTAAAGCTGCCAATGCTAGAGATTGAAATCTTACTCTATATCTCTGAAACCCTGTTATATGATTCAAGGCCCTAATGAGACTGCTCTAATCCACTATACCATCAGGATTTCTGTATTCTTATTTAATGTACTATTTTTCAAAATTGTCAGGTATATTTGAGATAAATATTCTTGTAACACTTACCCTTTCATCAGTGTGCATTGATGGTAGCAGCAGAGTTATGGAAAATGACATCACTGGTAAAGGAGCCACGGCTGACAATAAACAAAGAAAAAGTTCTGATTAGATTAAGCCATGTATGGGACTCAGAGGTAACTATCACATTGATAGAATATATGCCAAAGCAACTCTGGTTGACATATTCATTAACAAACTAACTAGAAGAGTTGATATATGAGGCTTCTCTAATATCATTGCGCCCACTTTGTCTCTAATTGGTAGAATAATAAGCTAAAGCACCTGACTGATATCTCTGATGTACCTGCATGGTACAGACATTTCCTAGTTTCTTTCTGCACAGGTCCATTCTCCTGTCCTCAGAAGGAAAATGTTGGGGAAAAAAGATTCAGCTTCTATTATTTTTCCTGTGTACCATCTCTTATTTTGCTGCTTCCTGCTTATAGCTTGCATCTGTACTGGATGTGAATCATGGTGCCAGGGTTGTGATTATACAGATATAATTATACAAAATCTGTAGAAGTGGCATTTTTTGTGAAGAAAAATTGCAAGATTTACAAATATTTTCCCTAATACTTGAATTTATTTTTTAACTTTTCCCTTCAATAAGAAACCACAAACACGATGAATTGCATATCTAGTGTATTTAAACTCCATCTTTTCTTAGATGTGTTGTTTCCTATTTTCATTAAGGTTTAAGCACCCACTGCTTACTGGACATAATATCCCTTCTCAATTAGTCACTAGATCCTACATCCTTTAGAGTCTGCTAAAGACCCCTTAGAGATACATTCTTCTGTCTTTTGGAACACATAAATGACTTACTTTGTACATTAAAGGTGTTGTGTCTCATTTTGTATACTATGTATACACTAGAAATCCTCAAACTTTTAAATACAATTTTTTTTAAATTTTATCAATGACAATGGAGAACCATTCTCAGAATCCATCTACTACATTTTACATTTTTTATATTATTTCCTTCCCTTTCCTCCCTTTAAGTCCTCCCATGTACTCTCTAATGCTCTCTTCCAGGTTTACTGCCTGCTTTTTCATTGCCATTTATGACCAAACTTTGAGACAATAATCCCCACAGGAAACTGTATTGTCTTATTCATTTGTCTTTCCTCCTAGTCACCAATCAGGGCCCAGGATCTAGTGAACACCCAGGTCCACTTGGATCCTCATGTATTCACTGTCAATACCTTTTAAACTGACAGTATTTATTCTTGTTCATGGTGAACCAATAAAGCGGGAATTGGAAATAATGTTTTTTATCCATATGACATGTTGAGACTAAAGTTTAGGAAAAATGTGACTCCCTGTTTTAATAATAGGCAGATGATGAAATTCATTCAATTTGAGTTTTGTAGTCAGAGGACTGATGTGTTGCTGTGTGTACCTTCACCTGACTAGTTTCAGTTTTTCAACTTTGCCTGTGAATCCTTCAATTACCCTGTATATTTCAAATACCAAGTCTCTGAAATGTCACTAGCCACTGTAATCTTAGCATTGTAAATATTGTCATCTTGAACTTGTTCTTGCAATCTACAGTCTTGGCTTGAATACTTTTTTTTTTTTTACTTATTCACTATATATCTGTCTCACTGCCCCCTACTTGTTCACCCTGTCCCACAGTCCTTCCCTGCTTCACTCTCCTCTTCTCCTCTGTGCTGTGTATCCTTCTTCCCCTACCATGGCACATCAAGTCTCTGGGAGGCTAGGCATTTCCTTTCCCACTGAGGTCAGACAAGGCAGCCCAGCTGGTAGAACATATCCTAAGTACAGGCGACAGTTCACTTTTCCCATAGGCTTTCATATCAGGTCAAGTCTGTTGCAGGCTCCTGTGCCTTTCCCTGTGCTTCTCAGAGTCTCCTGTTTTCATTGGCCAGAGGGCGGGGTTTGTAATATTTAGAAACCGAAGTGGTTTTGCTACATTGGCTAGTGTTCCTAGCAGAGCTTTTTGAGTTCAGTTTCTTTTGGGTTCTGCTTCTTTCTCACCAGAATATTTAACAGAGTGACATGGCATAGCACCCTTGAGTAATTTTTTAGCATCTGCTTAGTGGGTCAGTAATCCACTATTTAATTTTGCTGTATTTTTCTCCAGTGAATTTTCCTTTAGCCACTTTAAAGCAAGATCTTTGGAGAAAATTTCCCTCCTGTCCACCGTTTTGGTCTAGCTTGTTCACAATTTGCTTTTCCCATTGTATCTATATTAAACAATACTTGTGTATTTACCTACATTTTCTTATTCTGCTTTTTACTACAATGCACCCTTGTTTTTCAATGCTTCTCACGATTTTCATTAAAGAGATTTTTTGTTTCCTTTTTTTCTTTTTCTGATTTCTGATGATTTAGTAGATAGAGTACTGCTTGCCTCTATTTTACCATCTTTATCAACAAATAATTCTTGAAAACAGAATTACTTCCCCCGACTTTATTAGTAAATAGAGAAACTTTATGATTCAGAAAATAGGTAAAATGTTCACAATGAACTAAGAAGAACTACTAATATTATTGTTTCATTTAAAAAATATCAATATTGTTTTTGAGTTTTATTGGATTTAAAGGAGATTTGACAGACATTACATCAAAATTCCAAATACTTCTCACTCACCGATAACATACTATATGACCTCACCTTAGCTGGCATGTTTGTTATCATTTGGGAGTTGACATTAGAATTCAAAATATTTTCCTTTTGTTTGTATTTCATCAATTTTTGCAACTTACCGTTTTCCTTCTCTAATCTGTTCCTGTTACTATGTTATGTTCTATTGTCACATCCTGCTCTCTAGCTGCTTGGATTTGTGTCTCAGTATATTTTTCATGAGATAATTTTTTTTTTTAGAACCCACATACTTCTGTAGTATTTTAAATCCCACAATGTGAGGATGACTGGTGGTTTTAGCTCATGATTAGAACCACATTACCTCAGTCTGTGAAATACCTGGAACTGTAGGCTGAATAAATTTACAAAAGATTAATTAATGTAGGTTTCTTTACTATCTTTTATATAGGCTTCAAGTTATTTTTAAAAAGAGTTAATACATTGTAGATACAGATATACAGTGAAGTGATGCTACTGAGTTGAAGTGCAGCAGTACAAACAAGAGAGAGCAAATGCATTGGAAGAATAGAACGAATATTTGAAAACTTGAAAATATGTAAGGGATGTATAAACCAGATGTTTCAAACCATTACCTATAAAGTGACATACACATGTAGTATATGTATTGCTACACAAAATGACAGGGCAAAATGTTATTTGGGGGTTACATTGTACAGCAGATCAATTCTCTCACAGTGATGAGGGAACAAATACACAGGGTAGGGACAGGGTTCCATTAGTCATTTAATAGATACATCAAGGGATTTCACTATTTTATACTTATCTCTACTTCTCAAATGCCACAACTTTTGCAGGTTACGGTTAATATGTACACATAGGCTTTGCACATAGATTGATGATGTTTCAGCATTGATATCATTCATCTTTTTTTTTTCTTTTGAGACAGGGCTTCTCTGTGTACCCCTGGCTGTCCTGGAAATCACTCTGTAGACCAGGCTGGCCTCGAACTCAGAAATCCTCCTGCCTCTGCCTCCCAAGTGCTGGGATTAAAGGCATGCGAAACCACCGCCCGGCGATATCATTCATCTTACTTGACTTAGCAAGATAGTTCTGACATTTTCACTGTCCACATAGTTGTGGACTGGAATAAAAGAAGAATCTTTCTTTTCTTTCTTTTTTTTTTTTGTCATTTTGCTCTTGGCCATGCAAAGATCATATACAGTTCTTTTCCAGGACAAAAAAATAAAAAAAATAAAAAATAAAAAGACTTTTTCCATATTTAAGAATCATCAGGATTTCGATAGTTCCAATGTTATTCAAAGGTCCAAACCTCTTTTAAGCACAAGAAAAATTCACAGTTGTGAACCCTTGATAAAATTATAATAATTTTCTCACATTTCTTTAACAAAACATCATTTCCAAACACCCCTATTCTAAAAGAAAGAAATAACAAAATAGCAAGAAGGAATCACACCAAAGAAGACCAAACTCAGATAAAAAGCTATCTATATTTCAATTCTATGATTACCACCCAAGGCATCATTTGCTGAGATTTATGGCCTAGGAATTAAGAAGGGGAATGAGAATGGGAGCATCAAGTAGGAAGATAGAGGGGAGATGGAATTGAGGAGAGAAAAAGCTAGAATTGAAAGGCTTTTGAGGGATTGTATGGAAACCTAGTGCAGTGGGAACTTTCCATAATATATACATGCAATCCTAAGGAAGTGTCCAAATAATATGGTAGATCTAATCCCTAGTGGACTTCTTTTCACCCAACAAAACAAAACAAAACAAAAAAATCTAGTGCTGAGCCTTGGTTTTATTTAGTTGGATTGTATGCTCAAGGATTCTGTGGAAATCCTGAAACAACTCTGTGTTGCCAACACAATGGGTAGCTGTCCATAAGCAGAGAGCACAGCCCTTTTGGGAAGACAGCACCAGTACAACTCACTGAACATAAAGAGGCCATGCAGATGCCAATATGGACTCTCCACCCTCATGTTCTGTTGTCTATGACATGAAAATGTACTCTGCAGGCTACTAAAAGAAAAAGCTAAAAACTAACCCAACCACATAAACTTAGATCTACAATTTGTAGGAAATGGTGGCTCCAATTTTTCTAGTGTGAGTTACAGCCCCCATGATGAGTTAAAACCGATACCTGACTCTGGTTGGGTAACTCAGAACCAAAGTCTAGATAGCACAGAGTCCTAGTGTAAATCTACGTACTACTATTTGAAAAAAAGAAAGTAAGAGTAAAATGCTTTACTCATAGTTTGATGTATTATCTGTCCATCATTAGAAAGGTTTCTTGTAGTAGAAGATGGGAACAAATGCAGCACTCTCAGCCAGATACTACGTATAAATAAAAACACAGAAATATACATCTTAGAATGAGATGTATTTACCCCCTCACTCAGGGCATAAATAAATAAATAAACAAACAGAAGTGACTTGGTCTTGGTGTTTCTTCACAACAGGAAAACCCTAACTAAGACAGGAGACAGAGGGGATGGATGACATGAGAACAAAGTCCTCTATTACAAAGGACCAAGGCTCATTGCAAAATCACATAGACTGAAGCAGTAATCATAGGGTCTACATCTGTCTGCACCAAGACCCCTGTCTGCATATATGCTGTAGCTTTCAGTGAAGTACTCTTACAAGACTCACGAATGTGTAACATGACTCTTGTGCCTGTTCGTGGGGTCTTTTATTTTTCAGTTGGCCTGGCTTGTCCAACATCAATATGGTGGTTTTCATTTTAACCTTTGTATTATATTTTTTTTTAAAATGAAGAAACTAAGAAATATGATCTGTCATATTTTACTTGTACTTTAATTCATTTTATATTTTGCTTAATTTCTGAAATTCCAAGTTTTAGTTGTTCTTATTACTTTAGTTTTATTTTCCTTACATGTGTTCTTTGACAACTTTATACATGAATATGATACATTCTACTTAGTCTCACACCTACTACCCTCATGTATTTACATTTTAAGCTTTGAGTCAGATCCTACCTTCCCTACAACTAGCTTTCTTACATTCATGCCCTTATGTTTTGATCACACACTGGCTTTAACTAGGACATCTTTAAGACTGCTTGTTTGGAACTGTACATTACAGCCTGTTGGGTTCATGCATAGGTCATCTACTAAAGACAATGACTAATCCTTCCACAGAATACACCAGTATACAAAACTTTAGCAAGGTGGCACAGAGAATTCTAGGACCCATCTTTAATACATGCCTGAACAATGACCTATTCATTCTTGTACAGGATCACTGAAGGTAACCTCAACAGCTCTGAGTCACAATTGCAATGACTGTGTACCACTAGAAGATAGTGTTTGAAATTCTTCTCCTGATTCCTGGGTCTTACAATGTTTTTGTTTTTGTGTTTCCTGCTTTTCTACAATGCTATCTGAGGTGGAGGAGGTGGTATAAATGTCTTGTTTATGGTAGGGTCTAACTAGCTAAATCATTTTCTCTGAATAATTCATTAATTATTTATTATCATCAATAAATAAATATAATTCTCCTGTGGTGTTATTGCAAAGGTAAGGTTTTGAGATGGGAAAAGCATGTGCTCACACATTTGACTGTGGCAAGAATATAAGTGCTTAGAAAGCATTGGGACCAGGTCATCTTACTTACACAGCAACATGATGCTTCCTGCTAGGGCTTAAGACCTCTTTGAGCATATGTTTTTGACTTAGCTTATAGTAAGAAGCATGAATTATGTCCCATGGCATGGGGTTCAAATACCATTAAAGAACAGTCAGCACATTCATAACTATCTTACTATTAGTGCACAAGTGGGAACATCTTGACTGTCAGATTAGCACTGTACAGTTTACAGCTGGTGAAGAATAAAGAGGGAGCTCTCATGTTTTGCTAAAGGATTATTAACCTTAGACAGGAGGCAGGAGAAACACAATTTTATCTTGACATCAACAATTTTATCTGTCTGCACCAAGAAAGCTGTCTGCATATATGCTGTAGCTTTCAGTGAAGTACTCTTACAAGACTCCCGAATATGTAACATGACTCTTGTGCCTGTTCGTGGGGTCTATTATTTTTCAGTTGGCCTGACTTGTCCAACATCAATATGGTGTTTCTTCACAACAGGAAAACCCTAATTAAGACAGGAGACAGAGGGGATGAAGGACATGAGAAATAAGTCCTCTATTACAAAGGACCAAGGCTCATTACAAAATGTTGTAGAATTACTTTTATTTATTTTAGTGGTTGTCAGTAGGGTCTAGTAGGGTCAGTAGGGTCTAAATGACTTAGCTAGTTAGTCCCTGTTTAACATGGGATGCTTGAAACATACTTTCTCTAGCTAGATAACTTAGTCACAATAAAAATAAAGAGATTTTATTACCAAAATATGTTTTATGAAAAATAAATGTCTGAGGGATGATACTATACACCTTTAGTTTCAATAAGCTAAAATAAGAGTTCAAGGTTACCCTGAGCTACATAAAAAGACCCCATCTAAAACAAAACAAAACAAATAAAAAACAAAATTAGTAATCTGAATTATGTTTGTACAACCTCCCCCTCCCCCATACACACAGAGGTAAAATCATACCAAACAAACCAGAATTAAATGCTTGCATAAGGAAGGTATTTGTGAGTATATTAATATTGTCTGATATGATTATGGATAGATTTATTTATAATGGCTTGAACATATATACTAATTTTTAAACCATAGGTTATAATAGTATACATTTAAAATACTTACTTTAAAAAAATAGTTAAAGAAAATAATTTATATATTGCAACTAATATGTTGCCACAAGATGGCAAACTTAAATTTCAGTGTGTATTATACTGTTAGCAATTGACACAATTTTTACTTCTCTTTGAATATGACTGTTTACTTATTTTCTACACATACAAAACAAAATAATATCTATGTATATGCATATGTGTATGTATATGTATACAGTAATTATTGGTGTAATATTATACAGCTAAATGGATGAAAAAATTAATGCATGCCCTGTCTTTTCATTAACTTTATTTTCAAGTATTTTCCCATTTTTGTAAAGAATATATCAGACAATATGGTAGTCCAGCTGGAAATAACCAAACTCATATGAGCTCATGTTAGTACTAGATATACAGGAACATAGATACGTACCATAAAAAGTGAAAACTAAGCACTGGAGAGATGACAAATTGAAAGGACTAATCATGTGATATGAACAGAAAATATTTGATTTGGCATGTAACTCCTAGGAGCCCAGGGAGTTTAGTGAGGTAGTCAATTTTTCTCCATTAACTGAAATATTTTCTCCAGGAAGCCAAAACAGCAAGTGTAATCTCATCTTTATTTTTTCACTGATAATATTTCATAAATTTCAGCTATCCTTTCATGGCTTCAATAGGACTGCCATAAGATATCATATGAAGTTTTCACACTAGGTTTTTATACTTCCCCTCAAATGCCTTTCAAGTCCAGAAATTACTTCCCTCCCCATTACCTCTCCAATCCTATCTTCCCTCTTTCTTACTATTAATTCTTCTAGTTTTGATCCTTTTCTTGGTTCCTAGCCTGCAGATCTTAGCAGCATAAACAAATTGGTTGCTAACCACAGAGCTACAAAATGGAAGATTTTATATACAGATTTTGGGATTTATTTGGTGTGATTCCTTCTTCTCATTTTATTATTTCTTCTTTTTGAAACAGGTGTATATTGTATGTGGTATATTATTGAGTAAATATGTTACATTTACATTAACATTTCAAGGGTATAAAACTGTGAGTTTTCCTTGTGTCCTAAAAGAGACTTGGACCTTTAAATGATGTTGGAATTGTTGATATTTTGATGATTCCTGGGTATGGAAAACAGGATTTTTTCCCCTGTTGTGAAATGTGTATGAGTTTTGCTTGCCCAAGCACAGAATGGAATAAATAGAAAGATGTTAAGATGATTATAAAGTAATGGGATTTCATAATCTGCATATGCTCCAGTCTACAACTTTGAGGACAGTGAAAAGTCAGAAAGATCTTGCAAAGAAAGGTGAGTAAAATGAATGCTATCAATTCTAAATTCTCAGCAGTCAATAGGCAAAGTTTCTATGCATAGCTTTAGCATAAGAGGAAGAGGATGTGGCATTTAAAAAGTTGAGATAAATTGACAATGTCTTTGTTTTTAATATCTGAATAGTATTACATTGGATAAAGGTAACACATTTTCTTTATCCACACTTCACTTGAGGGACATCTGGGTCATGTCCAGTTTCTAGCTATTATGAATAAAGCTGCTATGAACATAGTTGAGCAAGTACGTTTGTGGTATACTGGAGTATATTTTGGGTACATGGCCAGGAATTGTATAGATAGGTTTTGAAGTAGAACAGCTACCCATTTTCTGAGGAAACTATCAAATTAATAAACAGAGTAGTTGCAAAATTTTGCAATGGAGGAATGTTCCCCTTGCTCCACATACTTGCCTTCAATTTGTTTCTTCGGGGACTTTAAGTTATTGTTAATCTGATCTTTTACTTGTTTGGTTAGTTACCCCAATATATTTTGTATTATGTGTGACTATCGAAAAGGGTGTCGTTCCCTAATTTCTTTTTTTTTTTTTTTGGTTTTTCGAGACAGGGTTTCTCTGTGTATCCCTGGCTGTCCTGGAACTCACTTTGTAGACCAGGCTGGCCTCGAACTCAGAAATCCTCCTGCCTCTGCCTCCCAAGTGCTGGGATTAAAGGCGTGCGCCACCACCGCCCGGTTATTCCCTAATTTCTTTAACAGTTCATTTTTTTACTTGTATAAAAAACAGATACTGAGTTAATTGAGTTAATTTTCTATCCAGCCATTTGCTGAAGGTATTTATCAGCTGTAGGAGCTCTCTGGTAGAAATTTTGGGGTCTCATGCAGTCTATCATATCATCTATAAAGACTGATACTTTGACCTTTTTCCAATTTGCATCACCTTGAACTACTTCAGTTGTCTTAATGCTCTGACTAGGACTTCATAAACTATATTGAATAGATAAGAAGAGAGTAGGCAGCCTTGTCTTGTGCCAAAAGGACATGCATGTTATATACTCACCTATACTTGTATATTAGTCATAAAATACAGAATAGCCATTCTATACTCCACAAATCCAAAGAAGCTACACTAGAAGAAAGGTACAAGACATGATACTTCAATCTCACTTAGAAGGGGGGAAATAAGCTAGTCATAAGAGAGAGATGGAGGGATGCAACTGGGTGGAAGAGGAGATTGTGAGGGGAATGAAGAGTACAGGATTAAGTGTGGGGAGGGACAGCAGGAATGGTCAGATGACCATGAAAATGAATAGAAATATGAAACTGCCACAAGTGAGGAGGTAGAGGCATCTCCAGAAAGAGGCAGAGACCTGGAATATGACATATGGTGGGCACCCAAGAATCAATAGGGGTCACCTTAGCTGTGATTTACAGCATTGTGGATATGGAACCTAAAGAAGCTACCTCCTGCAGAAAAGAAAGTATCCCAATGGAGTGATAGGGACACTCCCAAAATGTTCAACCAAGAATTTATCCCATCTACAAGAAATAAAGAGACAGGGGATAGAACAGAGACTGAGGGAAAGGCCAACCAATACCTGGCCCAACTTGAGATCTATCCCATGTGCAACAACTACTCCCCGACATTCTTAATGATACTCTGTTATGCTTGCAGACAGGAATGTATCATGGCTATTGTTTGAGATGCTCCATCCACCAGCTGACTCAGACTGATGCAGACACCCACAGAGAAACAGTGAACAGAGCTTGGGAACTTTTATGCAAGAAGGAGAGGAAGGATTATGGCCTCTGAGGGGATAGGAACTCTACAAGAAGACCAACAGAATCAAGTAGCCTGAACCCTTGGGTTCTCAGAGTCTGAACCACAAACCAAAGAACAGAACATTCCAGGACTGGACATAGATGTCCCAGCACATATGTAGCAGATGTGCTACTTGATCATCCTATGGGTCACAAGCAAGTGGAACAGGGGCTATCTCAAAAGCTGTTGCCTGTCTGTGAGATATGATCTTGCTGAGATACATTGTCTGATCTCAGTGGGAGAGAATGTGCCTACCTCACAGAGATTTAATGTATCAGGATGGAGGAATACCCAGAGGGTAGTCCATCTGCTCCAAAGACAAGGGCAGGGTGATGAAGGAAGGACTGTGGGAGGAAATCAACAGTAGGGAGGTAGTGAGCAGGATAAAAAGTGAGTAAGTAAAGAGAAATATAAATAAATAAATAAATAAATAAATAAATAAATAAATAAATAAATAAATAAATAAATGCACAGGGCAAGATCAATAGAACAAAATGTGCTAAGCTAAAGTGAGAATGTATAACAGAATAAGATATCAAAAATGAAGAGTGTTTGGAATTTTGATGTAATGTCTTCAAATTTCCTTTATATCTAGGAAAACTCTAAAACAATAATATTTTGACCAGAACTGACTGTGATAATAGTTTTTCTTAGCTCAATCAATATATTTTAATTATTTCTGCAAAATATCTTTAATTATCAGAATTTTCCATAAGCTTTACATCCCCTGATTAATTGCTAATTTATTCTGTTTTATTTGCCCTTAGACCTTTCATCTGACAATTAACCATCAAATCAGAATCATTTGTGCATGAAATATCCAGATTGCCTAATAATGTCAAGATAAGTAGTATTCCTTTCCAGAAGTATTTGATGATAAAAATGGTAGAATAAGAGCAAGAAATACTTTACTAAATCATCATAAATCTGAAAAAAAGTAAAATCCATATATGAAAAATATTGAAAGGCAAAAGAAAATTGCATAAAAAATGAGAAAGACTAGAGAAAATACCCTAGTATTGCATAATACAATTTGAATGGGAAAAGCAGACTGTGACTTAAAGTGCTAGACAAAAAGTTTAGAGAAGAGTGAAAATCTCCTCTCCTGATATTTTTATTTCTAAGTGGCAAAGAAAAATTCCCTGGCGAAAGGACAGAGGGAAGAAATTGTGGTTTACTGACACACTGAGCTCATGCTTGGAAATTAGTTAGATCTGCTATCTTACATCATTCTCTTAAATATTCTGATGATCAAGGATCAGAATTTAAGACAATCTGCACTCAAAACAACCTCTGCTGGGAAAAATGGCCAATAAAGCAGAATCACTTCTGGCCTTAAAACACTACTCCAGGCCCGCCCTGTTGCCTATGAAATGTCAAGATGAAGAGAACACCTGAACCACAGGAGCCTGCAACAGGAGCTGACCAGAAAAGTCTGGGGAACAAGCAATTCCAAATAAGACAGTAGATTGTGAGAGCAAGTTCTATGGTAAGATGACAGTACTTACAATTCTAAAATTACAGTGGTTAGTGACACATCAGAGCCTCAGTCCTTGAAATATGCAGGGAACCTGAAGGGCTTCCAAGCAAACTGGAAAATGAAACTGCTCAGGAGAGAAGTAACAAGAATAAGACTCTTAGAGTAGAAGGGTATGGGCACTGGATATATGAGGATCCAAGTGGACCTGAAAGATTTTCTAGATCCTGCGAAGTGACTGGCGTCTACAAGAAAGACTAAGGAAATATACATTACAGGTCTCTGTGGGGATAAAATTTTGGTCATAAATTGTAATGAAAAGACAGGAAGTTAACTTAAAAGAGAGCATTACAGAGTACAGAGGAGGATAAAGGTAGAAACAAAAGTAAATTACATAAAAATGTAGAATGTACTAGACTGTTGCTAATAATGACCCATTGTCATCCAGACAAATAAAAATTTGGAGTGAATTGTGGACTTAATAAAAAGATTTTTTAACTCTTTTGAATGTACTCACAGTATATAAAACAATATGTCACACCTTTAATACACAAAATAATTCATTTATATGTGTTCCAGAAGAAAGGAGAGTGTATCCCACACAAAGTGGTCTTTAGCAACATATAAAGGATGTAGGACATGACTCTCTGTGAAGGGACAGTGTGAGCAAATATCAGTGGTTGTTTAAACTTTAATGAAAATACAAAATGATCTACTTCCCAAAAGATGGGTTGAGTGAGCTTAAATAGACTAGATGTGCCGTTCATTTAGATTGTATTTTCTTATTAAAGGGAAAATGTGAAAATAGATTGAAGTAATAGAAAAATTGGCAAAACTTGCAAATGCTCTTTAAAATTCCACTTCTAAGGTCTTTCGATCTATCCATTTCTATCTATCTATCTATCTATCTATCTATCTGTCTGTCTGTCTGTCTGTCTGTCTGTCTGTCTGTCTGTCTGTCTGTCTGTCTGTCTATCTATCTATCTATCTAAACACAATCCTGGCACCCTGATTTGCAGAAAGTATAGATGAAAGCTATAAATGGGGAATAGCAAAAGAGAACACAGTACACTGTAAAAAGGAAACTGAATCTTTTTTCCCTACAATCTCTCTCTGAGGACAGGGGGATAGACCTGTGCAGAAAGGAACTAGGAATTCTCTGGCCTTTTCAGGTAAACATCAGGGACATGAATCAGGTCCTTTGGTTTATCATTCTACCAAATAGAGGCCAGGAGAGCACAATGAAATTAAAGCAACCTCAACTGGCAACTCTCCCCTTATTTCGTTAATGAATTCATCAGCCAGAGTTGCTTTGGCATAGCTTCTATAATGTGTTGTTTATCTCTATGTCCCCTGCACTGCTTAATTCAATTAGGATTTTTCTTTGCTTAGTGTCAGCCTTGACTTCTTTTCCAGTGATGTTATTTCTCATAATTCTGCTGCTCCCATCAATGTGCTCTGAAGGAAGGGTAACATTTACTTGGATAATTACCTCAGATATACCTGATGATTTTATAGAATTAAAGAAGAATACAGAAATTCTGGTTGTTGAATTATAACATTCTCACTGATGTGTTGAAGCATTTATCATGCTATGGAAATAGAGTAAGGTTGTACCCCCATTACTGGCAGTTATAGAACCTACTAGCGACATGGGGAAACTGGATATGTGAAAAATGGAGATGTGCCATGCATTAAAGATGCACATTGCAAGGACTGAGAAATGTGTCAGTGAGTAAAGCATTAAAGATCGAGTTCAGAAATAAAGTTTGTCTTTAATTTCAATGTTCTCAATGTGAACTGTGAAGCAGGAGTAGAAGAATGCAACAGGAAAGAAAGGACTTGATCTCAGATAAAATTGTATATGAGGAAAAGAGCCAAAGTGATCTGCTAATTATGTGTTACAGCATGTGAAGTTGGCCTCAATCTGAAGAGATAAATAGCCCCCTCTTCCTTTAAGCATACACATGGTTCCTAGTCAAGTTTGATGACATATTGTTCATTCATAATGAATTCCTTTTATGATCCTTTCATCGTTTATTTATTTATGTATCTTTTTACTTATAATTAGTATTTTGAAATCTCATTGCCTTCTCCCAATCTCACTGACCTCGCAGTATTTACAAATCTGTGCCCCTTCTCCCTTGACCTATCACCTCCATTTTTTTTTAAAGTTCATTTTGTGTAGTCCGTACATTCACCAAGAAATGGTCAAGGGTAGGTTAGACTTTTTCTGCCTTCGTCCAAGCCAGAAGTAATCAGGCAAAGAGAGCTGTGAGGTAGCCTGAGGGGAGGGTGCCTACTCTTCTTCTCCCCTCTCCTCTCCTCTGTATCTTAGTGCTGTGGGCTACTGAGGGTCGTGGACAGCTCCACCACAAACTTTAACATAGCTTCAGGCAGAAGCCTTGACCACAGGCCACAAGGTGGTCTCAGATGATAATGCATGCCACTAACTCAACTTCATAGAGGTCAGGAGCAGCAGCATGGACAACTGACACCAACATGGACTCCAGGGTCATTGTGGACTAAAATGGTCTTTACAGGTGGTCCAATTCAGAAAGTGAAACATTCCTCATGGTCCACAGTCAGGTGATCCCAATGCTGGACAGGAGGTTCCAGGGTTGAGTCTGTGTCTGCCTAATACCCAGGTTGTTCTACACCTTCCCACTGATACTGTAGTGCAATGAGAGCATGTAGACCTAAGTCCTTTCTTACTTGTTAACATCCTGTCTCTAGTTCCACCTCTCACCCTAGCTCACTCATTGCTCTGTTTTTCTATCTTTTCTACTTCTCCGCCAGGTTTGTTCCTTGTAGTGGCACTTGGGGGGCTTCCAGCCTCAGGAACTCTTAAGATACTATACATTATATACTATTATCAATATTTTTCAGAATTTCTGCCCTCCTAGTAAATGCTCCACTGATACTCAAATATATATCTTCAGGATATATATATTCAAAATTATGTATCTTCAGAAGATATTTTACATATTAAACAAGACAGCATATAAGTAGAAAATTACTACTACCTTGCCTCTCAGACAGTTCATTTTTATGCTTCAAAATGAATTATTTTCATATTTTATTTGTGATTAATTACATATGGGGAATCATATGTTTATGACAACCTTGGTTTAGGTAAAATAGAGTAGTTGAGTATTATAAAACTCTACCATGTGCATTATTTCTACCAGGAATTGGTAAGAGTCTTATGTCTATTTGGTCAAGCACTGTAATGGTCCCTGTTCTTGGAAACATAAAACATAAGACAGACATAAATATAGAGTAAATAATTGCAATATAGTATATTGAGGTATGAGAGGACAGGATTAAAAAAAGCAATCCATGGTCATGATGGAGTGAATAACTCACCTTGAAATATAAGGGAAAACATATAACAACATGGTGACTCTTTACTTGTGCTTGATATATTGCTCTTACCCAGAAGCCACCACGATGCTACAAAATTTAGCTTTTGAACTTGTTCAGACAATCCACAAGCACTGCTTACCCCTGCACTTGATTCTCACATACACATATCACAATTTGAACCTGTGCTAATAGCTCATCTGCATTTCTCTCAGTCAACTGAACAAACTAAAAAATATTCACATTACTGGATTAATTTACTCTCACCAAATATACTGAAAGATTTTTATGTTAATATTTGAAAACTGTGTGGAGCAGTCCTGGAGAATGTTGTACAAATCTGTGAATTAGTAAAGGTAGAGTACTGAGTTGGATACTGCTCTTGAATTAACCAAATCCTCTCTAACAGCAGATGACATGGAGAACAGTATTCTTTTTTAAGTCTAAGATAAATCATGAGCTCATGGCCTCTTCCATTATACTGTGATATAAGTATATAAAAGTAGATAGATCTTATGTTTCTTACTATATTCCCTGTTATAAAAAAAAATATCTCTATCTCAGTTTCTGAAACAGATTCAAAAAGAACCCACCATATCTGCTGATCATAAGGAAAATCTCAAGGTTGTTGTGGACAAGACTGACTGTCAAAGTGAAAGAAATATCAAAGATACCTTAGAGCAGAGGCTGTGTGTATCTCATCAAAACCAAACATTGTTTGAAGACCTGGGTAATGCTACTCCAAACAAATCAAATCTCTCTACATCCTTGTCTGCCCTAAACAAATGTACTCAGAAGAATCAAGTGAACCCAGGAAACTTGAGTAGAATGGCCCATAAATTTCAAGAGACCAGAATTAGTCATCAACAAGACAGTTCTATGAGGACAGACATCTCCTAGAATGAATTCTTGAACTTAGTGAGATATAAGTTGATTTCCAAATATGTTTAACTCCTGGAATCTTACCTTTTGTTCCTCTTATTGGCTCTCTTTCAAGTCCCATGTCCTATGACTTCTTTAATTAACCACTTAAATAAGGAGTGTGAAGACTGTAATTAAATTCAATAAACTAGACTCCCCTCCCTCCAGTTAAATACTAAAATATGGCCACAGGCATCAAAGAAAGGGTTGTAAACCAGGTATGGAAGGTGCAATCAGCTAGGAATTAAAATCCCTTCATAACTAATAGTCTAACAGTCTTTTCTTTAAAGGCACATATTATTTCATGGCAAGATTCCCAATAAATTCATCATGGGTCCCTCACTCTTCCTCACTAAGTCTGATCAATGTGAATGGATGTGTTTTATGGTTCTATGAAGCTTTGTAATTTTAAAGTATTAAGTACCATGTTTTTTACCCTTTAACTTCTTTTTTGAGAATGTTATCCAACTGTATGATACATTTTGCAGTCACATCTCAGAATCTCATGTTTCCCTCTATTTCCCATGAACTACAACTCTTCTTAATAAGTCACTCTCTCCATCCTGTCTTTTTACATTGTTGTATACAGCTTTATAATTTTGAAGACTAGCCATTTAAAGTTAGTATCTGTATCTTGGATCCCATTCTTAGACAGCAATTTGCCATGATGTGTTGAAGATCAACAGACTTGACTAGTCTGGACCATTGGCTACTCCCAGGAACTGAACCATCAACCAGGGAGTACACATGAGCTGGACCTTAGCCCTCTGCACATGTATGGCTAGTATGCAGATTGATCTTCATGCAGGTCTCCCAACAACTGGAACTGAGCTGTCCATGACTCTGTCATCGACATTTTGATCCTGTTTCCCTAACTGGGTTGCTTTTTCTGGCCTCAGTGAAAGAGGATATATCTAGTCTTTCAATGACTTGATGTTCCAGAGTAGGTTGGTACACATGGGGGACTCACCTTAATCAGAGGAGAAGGGAAGTAGGACTGAAAGGAGGGAATAGGATTGGGAAGCAGAATGAATAAAAAAATAAATTAAAAGCTGTATAAATCCATTTTTAAAAATGTAATTCACACTCGTTTCAGAAGTAAGAATCATTCTTCTTTTACCTAAATAAAACTCAGCTTCACAAGCTTCCAACTTAATAATTGCAGGCTAATATATAGCACTGTATTTATTCAAACTCTGTAATTTTTCTGTCCTCTCTGGAGGGATCAGCTACAAGTATTTTCTCATATGAAAATATATCAAGATCAGTTCTAGTACACATTCTGCTGCTTAGGCTAAAGTCCATTTTGGTAAAATAATAAACCACTCTGTTTCTTTGCTGTTGTTTAGGTTTTGGCTTTTATGATTAATTCTTTTTGATTGATAATACAAGAGTGTTAGTCATGCTTTATTCTTACCAGGACAAATGCCCAAAACAAGTTCAGAGGAAATAAATACATCTCCATTTGGTCTGAATATTTCAGAACCTTCAGGACAGTTGTATTCTTCTAGCTGACATTAGTCACCTCTGCTAGAATGACCTAGGAAATGTGTTAATCACCCTCTCTCTTCTGGGTCTATCAAGATCTGATTCTTTTTTCACTTCTGGAGCTGAACTTAACATAGGGGCCATGTCAACATTTTTGTTCTTGGCTCAGCAATGTCAAAATCTAAAAAAAATCCAAACATTTACCCAGGACTATAGCTAGTCCTAGAAGCATTCATATTATCAGCAAATTTTATGATCTTGGCATTATGCAATAGAATGAAGCACATGGATGGTATAAAATAAGATGTGCAGCAAATGGGACCTCATGAAACTGCAAAGCTTCTATACGGCAAAGGACACGGTCAGTAAGACAAAACAGAAACCAATGAATTGGTTAAAGATCTTTACCAATCCTACATCTGATAGAGGGATAATATCCAAGGTATACAAAGAACTCAAGAAGTTAGGCTCAAGAGAGTCAAATAACCCTATTTAAAAATGGGGTACAGAGCTAAACAGGGAACTCTCAACTGAGGAAACTCGAGTGGCTCTAAAGCACCTAAAGAAATGTTCAGCATCCTTAGTAATCAGAGAAATGCAAATCAAAACAACACTGAGATTCCACTTCACACCAGTCAGAATAGTTAAGATGAAAAACTCAGGGGACAGCAGATGCTGGAGAGGATGTGGGGAAAGAGGAACACTTCTACATTGTTGGTGGGATTGCAAGCTGGTAAAACCATTCTAGAAATCAGTTTGGCGATTCCTCAGAAAATTAGACATAGTACTACCTGAGGACCCAGCTATACCACTCCTGAGCATATACCCAGAAGATGGTCCTACATGTAATACGGACACATGCTCCACTATGTTCATAGTTGCCTTATTCATAATAGCCAGAAGCTGGAAAGAACCCAGATGTCCTTCAACTGAGGAATGAATACAGAAACTGTGGTATATATATACAATGGAGTACTATTCAGCTATTAAAAACAATGAATTCATGAACTTCTTAGGCAAATGAATGGAACTAGAAAGTGTCATCCTGAGCGAGGTAACCCAATCACAAAAGAACGAACATGGTATGTATGCACTCACTGACAAGTGGATGGTAGCGCAAAAGCCCAAAATAAACAAGTTACAATTTACAGACCACAGGAAGCTCAAGAAGAGGACTGAAGTGGGGGTGCTTGGGTTCCTCTGAGAAAGGGAACAATATACTCACAGGAATAATAATGGAGGCAAAGTGTGGAGCAGGGACTGAAGTAAAGGCCACCCATAGACTGCCCTACCTGGGGATTCATCCTATAAACAGTCACCAAACCCTGACACTATTATGGATGACAAGAAGTGCATACTGAAAGGAGTCTGTTATGTTTGTCTCCGGAGGGGCCCTGCCAGAGCCTTACACATACAGAGGCAGATGCTAGCAGCCAACCATTGGTCTGGGAGTAGACTCCCCAAGGGAAGAGTTGGAGGGTGGTATGGAGGAGCTGAAGGGGTTTACAGCCCCATGGGAAGAACAACGATGTTGGCCACCCAGATACCCCAGGGCTCCCAGGGACTAAACCATCAACCAAGGGGTACACATGTTTACAGCCAAAAATGTGGCAGAGGAATGCCTTGCCGGGCAGAAGTGGTAGGAGTGGTCCTTGGTCAGGTGAAGGCTCTATAAATGCCCCAACAAGGGGAAATCAAGGAGGGGGGAGAGAGGAGTGGGTCGGGTGGAGATATACTTGAAGGCAGGGAGTGGGAGGAGAGGTTGGGGGGTATTGCGGAGGGGGGAAACCGGGAAAGGTTTTACCAATTGAAATGTAAATAAAGATTATATTTAATAAAAAGAAAAAATAAGATGTGACCAGGGTATGCACCCCATAGTACAGACAGCCTATGTGAACTAAGATCCCAATATCAAGACATATGTGCATCAGGACAAGCACTGCCCTTGTTTCCACATCTGTGAATGTCCTGCATCAATTTGTTTAAACCCTGAGGCTAGATTTATTCCATTGACATGGTAACTTGATTCTGGAGTAAA
This sequence comes from Tokudaia tokunoshimensis, assembly GCA_036184795.1. NCBI lineage: Eukaryota > Metazoa > Chordata > Mammalia > Rodentia > Muridae > Tokudaia > Tokudaia tokunoshimensis. The sequence goes on along the minus strand of BTHU01000016.1, from coordinate 30,420,285 downwards.
ACAGCTATCTCTCCAGAGTCACTAATATCTAAAATAAATACTGCAGTGGATATTTTTTGATAGCATAAGGATCAAGATCAAGAGCAGTAGACCCCTCTAATACTGCTCCAATTTAGTTTGGCCAATAGATAGAATATAACCCTATGCCTTTTGATCTAATGTCTGTTCAACTCATTTTAGTTTCTTCACAGAAATGAGGGTGTCTATAGATTAGTAGGTAGAAAGGTTTCTATTTCCAGCTTACCCATAAGCACACATTGCTATTTTCCAATAAACTATGCAAAAGTCATTATGAAGCCATTTTTCTCTCATGCTTCCATTGCTATAATCTTGCATTGATCTGAAATTAATTTTGAATGTTTTTAGTGTGTGTGTGTTTGTGTGTTTGCGTGCGATTGTGTGCGTGCAGGTTTGCACAGCTGTGTGTATGAATAGAGGCCAGTGGTTAAAATCACCTGTCTTCCTTTACCACTATCTATCTTTTTTTCTGAGATAAGTATCTGTGGAGGGTAAAGCCATGCCAGAAAGCTTGGAAGGTAGAACAGAATGAGACCCAGAGACTTAGTAGGACACACACCTGAGACTTAGGCAATACCACACTCCCTGCCAGATTCCTGGCCTGGAACACATGCACATTTCCCATGTAAGAAAACATGACATGGTAATTTAGGCCCAGAAAAGAGTTCTCCATACTAATGAGGTATCCAGATGTCCTTCGAACTTAACCAATAAGCTTCCCTTCCCAGATATTCCTCCTTGCCAAAGGTATTTAATCTCAGGTCCAACCTGACAAGTTGGTGTGGTATAGTAGGGTATGCATCCATTTTCTACCATGAACAGTCAATAAAGAGTGTAGACTCATTGACTGTTTCATATACCACCACCATGGGGAATATGTAAAAAGGTCTTCACCTATGGAGCTGCAACTTTTTTCTCCCAGAGAAGACCTCTCTGAGCTCCCATTCATCTTCCCCCAAGCTATGAACAATCACTGCTGAGCTATCTCTTTTCTTCAGCCTGTGTCCCTGTCTCTTTTCTCAGCTCTTCTGAGAATCCCAGTGGCACCTGGATGTCCAAGAATCTGAGAAGCCCACAGCTCCAGTCTCATTGCAGGACTGGAGATCCCCAAACCAGTTCCAGGTTTCCCACACCTCATACTGTGCTTTCCCATCCCCAGAACACTGTCTCTTGTTCTTCTTTGTAGCCCAACACCAGCCCAGTGCCAGCATGGGATAAGCACAGTCAAACTCCCAGGTTTCCCCTTCTGAGAGGCCATGCCCTGGAGAAAGTGCAACAGGGACCCACAGGTAACCCCAAAATTACAGGTTTGTGAATGCCCAGCCTGGTTGAATTGTGCACTAAAATAATCTGATTTTGGGCTGCTGTTATTCTTTGGTATTTTGTTTTCTATTGGTTTGGTTTGTTTTTGTATTGCAGGACTTGGGGAGACTTTTAAAAACTGCTTTTATTTCCTTTGATGTTAGAACCCTATTTTTTATTTCTTTATTTTTACATATTCTCTATATATCACATCCTGACCACAGTTCCCCCAACCTCCTCTTCAAGTCTCTAACCCTTTGCCACCTCCTCTCTCCCCCATATCCACTTCTCCTCCTTTCTCTTCAGAAAACTGCAGTCCTCTCACAGATATCAAAAAAAAACATGCCATAACAAGTTAATAAAAGACTAGGTAATACCCTCATGTCAAAGCTGTACAAGGCAACCCAAAGGGAACAAAGGGTTCCAGAATCAGGCAACTGAGTCAGAGACATTCCAGCTACCAGTGTTAGAAGTCTTACAAGAACATCAAGCAATACAACCACAAAATATATGCAGAGAATCTAGCTCAGACCTATATATACAGGCTCCATGATTGTCACTTTGGTCTCTGTGAGCCCCTATGAGCACTATTTAATTTATTCCCTGGGCTATATTCCTGTGGTATCCTTGACCCCTCCCTCTGGCACCTCTAATCATTCCTCCCCTCTTTCACAGGACTGCCCTAGCTCAACCTCAAATTTGGCTGGAGATCTCTGCATCTGCACCAATCAGTTGCTGGGCAACAAACCCTCTAAGATGATTACTCAAGGTTCACGTCTGTGACTATCACATATTATCATTAGGAATCCTTGTAGTAACATTTTTGCTTTGAGTTTTTTGTATTTCATTTGTTTCTTTCTCTGTTTCAAGCCCTGTTCAGTTCTATCCTAGGTCTCTGAGCTATCCAACCTCTGGATCCTGGACATTCAGGCAGTGTAAGATCTGGGCTCCCTCTTATGGCAGAAGTTTGAAATTTGACTGTTCACACAAGTTCTGTACCACATTTATACCAGAACATGTTGCAGGCTGGACAAATTGTAGGCTAAATGTTTGTGGCTGGGTTGGTGTCTCAATACTTCCACTGGAAGCCTTGCCTGGTTAGAGAACATGAACACATCAAGCTCCATGTCTGCCATTACAAGGAGACTTAACTAGGTTCATCCTTATGGATTGCTGAGTTACCATTGTACTGGGTTTCTACCTTGTCCCGAAATGACCCCAAATTTCAATCATCTCTCTCCGGTCTATCTCCGTCCATGCCCCCTCTTGATCACTCCTGTTCCCATCCACACCTGACTAAAGTACACATTTAAAATCTATGCAATTCCCCCTTCCCACGATGAATCATGTTTCTCCCTTTGAGCCTTCATTGTTTCTTTGCTTCTCTGGGTCTGTTTTTTTGTAGCATGTTTATCTTTTACCTTACAGCTAATATCTACTTATAAGTGTATGTATACCCTGTTTCTCTTTCTGGATCTGGCTTACCTTATTCAGGATGATATTGTCTAGTTCTAACCACTTGCCTGCAAATTTCATGAAGCTATGATTTTAACACCTAGATAAAATTCCATTGTATGAATAGACCTTTACACATTCCTCAGTTGAGGAACATCTAAGATAATTCCAGGTTCTGGCTATTACAAATAAAACTGCTATGATAACAGTTGAGAAAGTGTCCTTAGTGGAGTATCCTTAGGGTATAAGCACAGGAGTCCTATAACCAAATCTTGAGGTAGATGTAATCCCAATTTTCTGAAAATTTATATTAATTTCCACAGTGGCTACATGAGTTGACACAGCCACCAGCAAAGAAGAAGTGTTTCCCTTGGACCTCATTTTTGCCAGCCTGCCTTGTCACTTGGGTTTTGATCTTAGCCATTCTTACAGGTATGAGAAAGTATAATATGGATCTCATTTTAATTGGCATTTTCCTTACAGTGAAGGATGTTGAACATTCCTTTAAGTATTTCTCCAGCATTTGAGATTCCATATTTTGTTTTTTTGAAAATGATATGTTATTATCTGTACCCCATTATATATTTGGTTATTTGACTTGTTGATGTCTAGCTTCTTGGGTTCTTTATATATTTTAGATACTAGTCCTCCATCAAATATGGAGTTGGAAAAAATCTCCCATTCTTTAGCCTCATGTTTTGTCCCATTGACAATATCCTTTGTCTTACAGAAGCTTTTCAGTTTCATAAGGTCCCATTGAGTAATTCTTGATTTTAATGTCTATGTTATTGGAGTTCCATCCAGGAAGTTATCTCCTGTGCCAATGCTTTTAAGAACAGTTTCCACTTTCTTTTTTATCAGACTCAGGGCATCTGTCATTGTTCTAAGGTATTTGATACATGTGTACTTGAGTTTTCTGAATGGTCATAGATATGTGTTTATTTGCATTCTTCTACATGGTAGCATCCAGTTAGACCAACACCATTTGTTGAAGATGTTTTCATTTTTTCCCTTGTCTATTTCTGTCTTCCTTATCAAAAATCAGGTGTCTATAGGTATATAGATTTATCTGAGTCTTTAATCCATTGATAAACTGTTCTGTTTTGATGAATTTCCAAGCAGGTTTTATTACTCAAACTTTGTAGTATTGCTTGGTATCGGGCATAATGATGGCATGGGAAGATTTTGTCTTGTTCATGATTGTTTTAACTACCAACATCCTTTTGTTTTGTTTTTCCATATAAAGGTGAGAATTGATCTTTCATGTTCTGGAGAAATTGTGTAGAATTTTGAAAAAGATTTCTTTGAATCAGTACATTGCTTTTGCTAAGATGGCCATGTTTACTATGTTCATTATACTAATTCATGACAATGGGATGATTTACTGCATAATTTTATCAGACTTACAAAGAAGAGCTAATACTAATAATTCTGAAACTATTCCACAAAAAAATAAACCAAAGGAATACTGCCCAATTCATTCTATGAAACCACAGTTACCTTGACACCTAACCATACAAGGAACCATTCCACAAAGAAAGAGAACTTTAGTTGAAGTTTGTTTGTCAACATTGACTCTGTGCTTGGGGCATAAATATTAAGTATTAAAACATCTTCTCAGTTGATTTTTCCTTTGATGAATAAAGATTCCTTTTCCATGTCTTTTGATTAATTTTAGTTTAAAGGATCTTTTGTTAGATATTAGAACACCAGCTTTTTTCTAAGGTTTATTTTCTTGGAAAACATTTTTCAACTCTTTATTCTGTGGTGATGTCTATCTTTGATGTTGAAGTATGTTTCTTGTGTACACAAGAATGATGGATCATGGTTTTATACCCATTTTTTAGCATGTGTCATTTTATCGCCAAATTGAGTCTATTGATATTATGAGATATTAATGACCAGTGATTAATTCCTGTAATTTTGTTGTTAGTAGTGGTGTTAGTCTCTCTCTCTCTCTCTCTCTCTCTCTTTCTGTGTATGTGTGTGTGTGTGTGTGTGTGTGTGTGCATGTGTGTGAGTGTATGTGATTGTGCATGCATGCACATGCTCGAAACAGAGAGAGAGGGGGGGGAATTTTTTTTGCCTTTTCAGAGTTTTGCTAATGTGAAATTAACTTCCTTGGGTTGGAGTTTTCCTTCTTGTTCTTTCTGTAGGGATGGACATGTGCATAGACATTGTTTAAATTTGACTGTATCATGCAATATATTGTCTTTTCTGTTTATGATAATTGAAAGTTTTGCTGGATGTAGTAGATTGGACTGACATCTGTGATTACATAAACTCTGCAAGACATCTATCCAGATGCTTTTGGTTTATAGACTTTCCATTAAGAAGTCAGGTAAAATTCTAACAAGTCAGCCATTATGTGTTTATTACTTGGCCTTCTTCCTTTGGAGATTTAAAATTTTTCATGTTCTCTGTGTATAGTGATATGATTACTATGTGACAAAGGGACTTTCTCTCTGTTTAAATCTATTTAGTATTCTTAACTTTCTGGTACTTTTATAGACATGTCCTTCATTGGATTAGGAACATTTTCTTTGATTATTTTGTTAAAAATATTTTCCAAGTGTTTGAGTTGGGATTGTTTTTCTGCTACTCTTAAAATTCTTGGGTTTAATCTTTTCGTGGTATCTCAGATTTCCTGTAAGTTTTGTGTCAAGGGTTTTTTAGATTTAACATTGACAGTTTTATTTATTTCCTTATGGCATCTTCAATGTCTGGGATTCTCTCTTCCATTTCTTGTACTCTGTGGGTGATACTTGAGTGGGTAGTTCCTGTTCACTTACCTAGGTTTTTCATCTTCCAGGATTCCCGAGTTTCTGTTCTCTTTATTGTTTCTAATGTCATTTTTGTATATTAAAAGTTTTATTTCCTTCAAGTGTCTATTTTTTTTCTTTACTATCTTGTGTTTTTTTAAAGAAATTTGTTCATTTCCTCTGATTTTGTTTCTTTTTCTTAACATTTTTTAAATTTTTAAAATTCATTTCCTTTTTAAATATTTCTCTTGTCTTTGTAAGGTTCGATTTAAGGTCATTTTCTCATGTTTTAGTGGTGTTGGAGTAGGTCAGGCTTAGTGTAGTAGGATGACTATGCTCTGCTAGTAATACATTGTCCTGGCTGTTGTTGATTGTATTCTTACACCAGCATCTAGGCTTCTGAGTTTGGGGTAATTACAGACCTAGGTGCTGACTGCTGAGTTTATCTTTGTTGAATGGGTGGATTTTTTTCTTCATTTCTGCTTTCTCTCTGGTCTTCCAGCTGGAGAATTCTGTGGTTGAGTGAAGGATCTCTGTGCAAGCTGGGTGCGAGAATTCAGTTGGCTCTGGAATTTCTTTTGGCAGTCTCTCATAAAACCAAACAATGTAATCTTGACATATGATCCAGTAAGCACATCTCCTTGTATATACCCAAGGAATTTTAATATCTTCTCCCCACTGAAGCCTCTATAAGCATATTTGTAATATCTTGACTCATAACTGAAAAAAACCTGACTTATATATGTCACAACAGGAATATTAATCCCACAAATTTGAAAGCCCTTGAAATTAAGAAGAAATTGCAGGTAGTAGGTAGAACCTTTTCTAAAAGCCATGAAAGGATAGCTGAAATTTATGAAATATTATCAGTGAAAAAATAAAGATGAGATTACACTTGCTGTTTTGGCTTCCTGGAGAAAATATTTCAGTTAATGGAGAAAAATTGACTACCTCACTAAACTCCCTGGGCTCCTAGGAGTTACATGCCAAATCAAATATTTTCTGTTCATATCACATGATTAGTCCTTTCAATTTGTCATCTCTCCAGTGCTTAGTTTTCACTTTTTATGGTACGTATCTATGTTCCTGTATATCTAGTACTAACATGAGCTCATATGAGTTTGGTTATTTCCAGCTGGACTACCATATTGTCTGATATATTCTTTACAAAAATGGGAAAATACTTGAAAATAAAGTTAATGAAAAGACAGGGCATGCATTAATTTTTTCATCCATTTAGCTGTATAATATTACACCAATAATTACTGTATACATATACATACACATATGCATAAACATAGATATTATTTTGTTTTGTATGTGTAGAAAATAAGTAAACAGTCATATTCAAAGAGAAGTAAAAATTGTGTCAATTGCTAACAGTATAATACACACTGAAATTTAAGTTTGCCATCTTGTGGCAACATATTAGTTGCAATATATAAATTATTTTCTTTAACTATTTTTTTAAAGTAAGTATTTTAAATGTATACTATTATAACCTATGGTTTAAAAATTAGTATATATGTTCAAGCCATTATAAATAAATCTATCCATAATCATATCAGACAATATTAATATACTCACAAATACCTTCCTTATGCAAGCATTTAATTCTGGTTTGTTTGGTATGATTTTACCTCTGTGTGTATGGGGGAGGGGGAGGTTGTACAAACATAATTCAGATTACTAATTTTGTTTTTTATTTGTTTTGTTTTGTTTTAGATGGGGTCTTTTTATGTAGCTCAGGGTAACCTTGAACTCTTATTTTAGCTTATTGAAACTAAAGGTGTATAGTATCATCCCTCAGACATTTATTTCTCATAAAACATATTTTGGTAATAAAATCTCTTTATTTTTATTGTGACTAAGTTATCTAGCTAGAGAAAGTATGTTTCAAGCATCCCATGTTAAACAGGGACTAACTAGCTAAGTCATTTAGACCCTACTGACCCTACTAGACCCTACTGACAACCACTAAAATAAATAAAAGTAATTCTACAACATTTTGTAATGAGCCTTGGTCCTTTGTAATAGAGGACTTATTTCTCATGTCCTTCATCCCCTCTGTCTCCTGTCTTAATTAGGGTTTTCCTGTTGTGAAGAAACACCATATTGATGTTGGACAAGTCAGGCCAACTGAAAAATAATAGACCCCACGAACAGGCACAAGAGTCATGTTACATATTCGGGAGTCTTGTAAGAGTACTTCACTGAAAGCTACAGCATATATGCAGACAGCTTTCTTGGTGCAGACAGATAAAATTGTTGATGTCAAGATAAAATTGTGTTTCTCCTGCCTCCTGTCTAAGGTTAATAATCCTTTAGCAAAACATGAGAACTCCCTCTTTATTCTTCACCAGCTGTAAACTGTACAGTGCTAATCTGACAGTCAAGATGTTCCCACTTGTGCACTAATAGTAAGATAGTTATGAATGTGCTGACTGTTCTTTAATGGTATTTGAACCCCATACCATGGGACATAATTCATGCTTCTTACTATAAGCTAAGTCAAAAACATATGCTCAAAGAGGTCTTAAGCCCTAGCAGGAAGCATCATGTTGCTGTGTAAGTAAGATGACCTGGTCCCAATGCTTTCTAAGCACTTATATTCTTGCCACAGTCAAATGTGTGAGCACATGCTTTTCCCATCTCAAAACCTTACCTTTGCAATAACACCACAGGAGAATTATATTTATTTATTGATGATAATAAATAATTAATGAATTATTCAGAGAAAATGATTTAGCTAGTTAGACCCTACCATAAACAAGACATTTATACCACCTCCTCCACCTCAGATAGCATTGTAGAAAAGCAGGAAACACAAAAACAAAAACATTGTAAGACCCAGGAATCAGGAGAAGAATTTCAAACACTATCTTCTAGTGGTACACAGTCATTGCAATTGTGACTCAGAGCTGTTGAGGTTACCTTCAGTGATCCTGTACAAGAATGAATAGGTCATTGTTCAGGCATGTATTAAAGATGGGTCCTAGAATTCTCTGTGCCACCTTGCTAAAGTTTTGTATACTGGTGTATTCTGTGGAAGGATTAGTCATTGTCTTTAGTAGATGACCTATGCATGAACCCAACAGGCTGTAATGTACAGTTCCAAACAAGCAGTCTTAAAGATGTCCTAGTTAAAGCCAGTGTGTGATCAAAACATAAGGGCATGAATGTAAGAAAGCTAGTTGTAGGGAAGGTAGGATCTGACTCAAAGCTTAAAATGTAAATACATGAGGGTAGTAGGTGTGAGACTAAGTAGAATGTATCATATTCATGTATAAAGTTGTCAAAGAACACATGTAAGGAAAATAAAACTAAAGTAATAAGAACAACTAAAACTTGGAATTTCAGAAATTAAGCAAAATATAAAATGAATTAAAGTACAAGTAAAATATGACAGATCATATTTCTTAGTTTCTTCATTTTAAAAAAAAATATAATACAAAGGTTAAAATGAAAACCACCATATTGATGTTGAACAAGCCAGGCCAACTGAAAAATAAAAGACCCCACGAACAGGCACAAGAGTCATGTTACACATTCGTGAGTCTTGTAAGAGTACTTCACTGAAAGCTACAGCATATATGCAGACAGGGGTCTTGGTGCAGACAGATGTAGACCCTATGATTACTGCTTCAGTCTATGTGATTTTGCAATGAGCCTTGGTCCTTTGTAATAGAGGACTTTGTTCTCATGTCATCCATCCCCTCTGTCTCCTGTCTTAGTTAGGGTTTTCCTGTTGTGAAGAAACACCAAGACCAAGTCACTTCTGTTTGTTTATTTATTTATTTATGCCCTGAGTGAGGGGGTAAATACATCTCATTCTAAGATGTATATTTCTGTGTTTTTATTTATACGTAGTATCTGGCTGAGAGTGCTGCATTTGTTCCCATCTTCTACTACAAGAAGCCTTTCTAATGATGGACAGATAATACATCAAACTATGAGTAAAGCATTTTACTCTTACTTTCTTTTTTTCAAATAGTAGTACGTAGATTTACACTAGGACTCTGTGCTATCTAGACTTTGGTTCTGAGTTACCCAACCAGGGTCAGGTATCGGTTTTAACTCATCATGGGGGCTGTAACTCACACTAGAAAAATTGGAGCCACCATTTCCTACAAATTGTAGATCTAAGTTTATGTGGTTGGGTTAGTTTTTAGCTTTTTCTTTTAGTAGCCTGCAGAGTACATTTTCATGTCATAGACAACAGAACATGAGGGTGGAGAGTCCATATTGGCATCTGCATGGCCTCTTTATGTTCAGTGAGTTGTACTGGTGCTGTCTTCCCAAAAGGGCTGTGCTCTCTGCTTATGGACAGCTACCCATTGTGTTGGCAACACAGAGTTGTTTCAGGATTTCCACAGAATCCTTGAGCATACAATCCAACTAAATAAAACCAAGGCTCAGCACTAGATTTTTTTGTTTTGTTTTGTTTTGTTGGGTGAAAAGAAGTCCACTAGGGATTAGATCTACCATATTATTTGGACACTTCCTTAGGATTGCATGTATATATTATGGAAAGTTCCCACTGCACTGGGTTTCCATACAATCCCTCAAAAGCCTTTCAATTCTAGCTTTTTCTCTCCTCAATTCCATCTCCCCTCTATCTTCCTACTTGATGCTCCCATTCTCATTCCCCTTCTTAATTCCTAGGCCATAAATCTCAGCAAATGATGCCTTGGGTGGTAATCATAGAATTGAAATATAGATAGCTTTTTATCTGAGTTTGGTCTTCTTTGGTGTGATTCCTTCTTGCTATTTTGTTATTTCTTTCTTTTAGAATAGGGGTGTTTGGAAATGATGTTTTGTTAAAGAAATGTGAGAAAATTATTATAATTTTATCAAGGGTTCACAACTGTGAATTTTTCTTGTGCTTAAAAGAGGTTTGGACCTTTGAATAACATTGGAACTATCGAAATCCTGATGATTCTTAAATATGGAAAAAGTCTTTTTATTTTTTATTTTTTTTATTTTTTTGTCCTAGAAAAGAACTGTATATGATCTTTGCATGGCCAAGAGCAAAATGACAAAAAAAAAAAAGAAAGAAAAGAAAGATTCTTCTTTTATTCCAGTCCACAACTATGTGGACAGTGAAAATGTCAGAACTATCTTGCTAAGTCAATATTTTCCTATGTTCATAAAGAACATTCTAGATAATGTGGTAGCTCAGCTGGAAATCTTCAAACCAATAAGATCTCATGCTAAAAACAATGATGGAGGAGCACAGAAATATATGATAAAATTTGAAAGGTGAACGTTAAAAGATGACAAATTGGAAGGACTCATTACTTCGATATGAGCAGAAAACATTTGGATTGGCATGTCATCTCCTAGGATCCCAGGAAGTTCAAAGATATTGCCCTTTCTTCCCCATGATCTAGAATTCTCTTGGATTTTGAAAGGCCAAATATAGTTCATCCTTGTTTTCTCTGTGTCTGATAATGATTCACAAGCTTCAGACCTCTTTCCATTGTTTTGAAGACAGATTTGACCTAGTCCCACAAATTTCTTGTTACTTTTAACTGAGAGTACACAAGATTTTAAATTTTGAGATTAGTATTCCTTCTGTGGCACATTAAAGTGACTAGATATTTTCATTTGGCTTTTATATTTGTCATTCTTTCAAATACTTACGCAGAACCATAATATTTAATGAATTTTTCTATCTATATGTGTATGCATATATGTATGTATACATATATATATATATATGTGGGTTTATGTGGTGTTTGTGTATGTATTTATGTGTGTGTGCGTGCATGTGTGTGTGTATGTGTATGTATGTGTGTGTGTAGAGTGTGTGGTGCAATGTGTGTGCATGTGTTGTATATGAGGGTCTGTGTATGTACATATGCATACATATATATGTATAAATAGTGTATGTGGTGTGTATGTTTATGTGTGTGTATGTGTGTGCATGTTTCTTTATCTGGGTGCAATGTCCATGCTCCTTAGGACATGTATGGAATTCACAAGAAAGTTTGCCCTTAGTTTTATTTTTTCCCGTCTCACTGCTTCAAATCTTTACTTTTTCACATTTTTCTGATGTAGAATGAAGTGTAGTATATCACTTCTGCAGACTGGAATCTTTGATTTAATAATGGCATGTAGTAGTCTGTATTTTCAAAGCATGAACACTGTATTTAGTGTAACACTGAATAACAATCAATTGCTTAGACTAACCACAGCTTATTAAAACATTTGCCTTTTGAAAGATATTCATGCTGCTTTTAAGTTTTGTCAGTTGTGAGCCAAGATATTACAAATATCCATACAGAGGCTTTAGTGTGCAGAAGATATTAAAATTTCTTGGGTATTGTTCAAGAGGAATGCTTTCTGGATTATATGTTTAGACTACATGGTGGGTTTTCTTTGAGAATACCAAATGTATCCACAAATGACTTTATGTTTTGCAATATCACCATAAATGAAATAACTTTCTTGTTTTATTACAATCCTCACAGCATTTAGCAGGTCAATATTTGGAGTTCGTGCATTCAAGAATGTATGTTGTTTCATTTCATTCTTTTAATTTTATTTTTTTTTAAATCATATTAGGGTCTCTTTATTACAATATTGAGTTTTGGCTTATTCACAGCCAACCCATAGGTGTAACCTTCCCCCAGCCTTGAGCAGGCTATATAAAACCTTAATTGTTTGCCACAGTTGGTTGGAACATAGACAATTTCCAAAATAATTGAAAAGGAACTATAAATATTTTCTGATAAAAATGGAGATTTGCATGGAAACATTTTAGATAAAATAGAAGAAATCTATTGAAAATTCATTAAATTGATGATTTTCATGGAAAATTATACAGATAAAATGGTAGACATAAAAAACATTGCTAAAAAGTAAGTAAAAAGATTTTATGATATTATCGATACATGGAGAATATCTTTGCTGGCACATGCCTTTAATCCCAGCACTTGGGAGGTAGAGGCAGGCAGATTTCTGAGTTCGAGGCCAGCCTGGTCTACAGAGTTAGTTTCAGGACAGTCAGGGCTACACAGAGAGACAGTTTTTTCTTCAGTTGCCTTCCCCACATATTTTAATTTTCAGTTCCCCATGTCATTTTCTCTGAGTAATATTCTTTGATTCTTAAATGTGGGACTGGGCTCCATCATTCTACATTTTAGTTGTTTGTAGTTTTCTGTAGTGGACACTGTGTAAACAGACATGTCCTTAAAGGAGAGTAAAATCTACTCTTATGTGTAGGTAAAAGAACTATAATTTAGAGATTGATGTTAAGGAATATGCTGTTCTTTCCTTGAAAGCTTTCTTATAATGTTTTGTGTTTTGTGAAATTATGTATGTTTCTGTGTGTTTGTGTTTTGGGAAATTATATTTGTGATTCTGTGTGTGTGTGTATGTGTGTGTGTGTGTGTGTGTGTGTATACTTGCATATCTTGGCACAAATATCTATGTAACTTTTGGTGTCTTGTGTTTTCTCACTCAAATGTAAAGATCAATAAAGATGTGAACTTGGATATTGCATTTAATCAGGTAGAAATAACTCTTTAAAACCTTTAATGTGCCAAGTTCAATTTTTTAAATTGTTTCTAAAACATGTACTTTTTAAGTAGATCAAAATATTTAAAAGATAGGACTTAACACACCCACTAGGAGGGAAGGAGCAAGTACAAAGGCAGAATTCTACATAGCTTGCCTTCTTCATTTTATGCAGTTCAGGATTGCATGTCAATGGATAGTCCTGTTCATAATCAAAATGAGTCTTCCAACATTAATGTAGTTAAAATAATCCCACACAGGCATACCAAAAGGTGCAAGAGCGTTAGGTAGACAACTAACACTGACTATTCCAGTTTTATTTTTTTATTTCATTTTTTTCTAAGTTTTTTTTATTTACATTCAAAATCATTTCCCCTTTCCCGTTTCCTCCCTCCCTGAAAGTCCCATAAGCCCCCTTCCCTCCCTCTTTTCCCCATTCAACCCGCTCTCGCTTCTCTGTCCTGGCATTCCCCTACATCCAGTTTTTCCAGGACCAGGGGTCTCTCCTTCCATCTTCTTGGAAATCTATTGATATGGGAATTGTGCCTAGGGTATTCCGAGATTCTGGGTTAATATCCCCTTATCAGTGACTGCATACCATGTGTGTTCTTTTGTGATTGGGTTACCTCACTAAGGATGATACTTTCAAGTTCTGACCATTTGCCTAGGAATTTTGTGAATTCATTGTTTTTAATTGCAGAGTAGTATTCCATTGTTTAAATATACCACATCTTCTGAATCCATTCCTCCGTTGAGGGACATCTGGTTTCTTTCCAGATTCTGGCTATTATAAATAAGGCTGCTATGAACATAGTGGAGCATGTGTCCTTATTACATGCAGATAAAGGCTCTGGGTATATGCCCAGGAGTGGTATAACAGGATTTTTTGGGAGTGTCATGCCCAGTTTTCTGAGCAACTGCCAGACTGCTTTCCAGAGTAGTTGTACCAGCTTGCAATCCCACCAGCAGTGGAGGAGTGTTCCTCTTTCTCCACATCCTCGCCAACAACTGCTGTCTCCTGTGATTTTGATCTTAGCCATTCTGATTGGTGTGAGATGGAATCTCAGGGTTGTTTTGATTTGCATTTCCCTAATGACTAAGGATGATGAACATCTCTTTCGGTGCTTCCCAACCATTAGATATTCTTCAGGTGAGAACTCTTTGTTTAGCTCTGTACCCCATTTTTTAACAGGGTTACTTGCCTCTCTGGAGCTTAACTTCTTGAGTTCTTTGTATATATTGGATATTAGCCCTCTGTCAGATGTAGGGTTGGTAAAGATCATTTCCCAGTTAGTTGGTTGCCGCTTTGTCGTTTTGACAGTGTCTTTTGCCTTGCAAAAACTTTGTAATTTAATGAGGTCCCATTTGTCAATTCTCGATCTTAGAGAATAAGCTATTGGAGTTCTATTCAGAAAATTCTCCCCTGTGCCCATATGTTCAAGGTTCTTCCCTAGTTTCCTTTCTATTAGCTTCAGTGTGTCTGGTTTTATGTGGAGGTCCTTGATCCACATGGAATTGAGCTTAGTGCAAGGAGATAAGAATGGGTCAATTTGCATTCTTCTGCATGTTGACCTCCAGTTGAGCTAGCACCATTTGTTGAAAGGGTTATCTTTTTTTCCACTGGATGGTTTTAGCTCCTTTCTCAAAGATCAAGTGACCATAGGAGTGTGGATTCATTTCTGGGTCTTCAATTCTGTTCCATTGATCTACATGCCTGTCACTATACCAATACCATGCAGTTTTTAACACTATTGCTCTGTAGTACAGCTTGAAGTCCAGGATACTGATTCCCCCAGAAGTTCTTTTACTATTGAGAATAGTTTTAGCTATCCTGGGTTTTCTGTTATTCCAGATGAATTTTTGAATTGCTTTTTCAAACTCTATGAAGAATTAAGTTGGGATTTTGATTGGGATTGCATTGAATCTGTATATTTCTTTGGCAAGATGGTGATTTTTACAATATTAATTCTTTGAGAAAATAAACAAAATAGATAAGCCCTTAGCCAGACTAGCCAGAGGGCACAGAGATAGTATCCAAATTAATAAAATCAGAAATAAAAAAGGAGATATAACAACCGAAACTGAGGAAATGCAAAAAATCATCAGATCTTACTACAAAAGCCTGTATTCAAAACAACTAGAAAATCTGGAGGAAATGGACAATTTCCTAGACAGATACCAAATACCAAAATTAAATCAGGATCAAATAGAGCATCTAAACTGTCCTGTAACTCCTGAAGAAATAGAAGAGGTCAGTGGAAGTCTTCCAACCAAAAAAAGCACAGATCCAGATGGTTTTAGTGCAGAATTCTATCAGACCTTCAAAGAAGACCTAACACCAATACTCTTCAAACTATTCCATAAAATAGAAACAGAAGGGACACTACCGAACTCGTTGTATGAAGCCACAATTAAGCTGATACCAAAATCACACAAAGATCTGACAAAGAAAGAGAATCTCAGACCAATATTCAATAAAACTCTTGCCAACTGAATCCAAGAACACATCGAAACGATCATTCATCATGATCAAGTAGGCTTCATCCCAGCGATGCAGGGATGGTTCAATATGAGGAAGTCTATCAATGTAATACACTACATAAACAATCTCAAAAAACAAAACAAAACAAAACAAAACACATGGTCATTGCATTAGATGCTCAAAAATCATTTGACAAAATTCAGCATTCTTTCATGTTAAAGGTCTTGAAAAGATCAGGAATTCGAGGCCAATATCTAAACATAGTAAAAGCAATTTACAGCAAACTGGTAGCCAACATTAATCTAAATGGAGAGAAACTTGAAACAATCCCACTAAAATCAGGGACAAGACAACGCTGTGCTCTCTCTCCATATCTTTTCAATATAGTACTTGAAGTTCTAGCTAGAGGAAATAGACAACAAAAGGAGTTCAAAGGGATACAAATTGGAAAGGAAGATGTCAAACTATCACTATTGGCAGACAATATGATAGTATACTTAAGTGACCCAAAGAACTCCACCAGAGAACTCCTACAGCTGATAAACAACTTCAGCAAAGTAGCCAGATATAAAATCAACTCAAGCAAATCAGTAGCCTTCCTATACTCAAAGGATAAGCAGCCTGAGAAAGAAATAAAAGAAATTATACCTTTCACGATAGCCACAAACAATATAAAGTATCTTGGTGTGAGTCTAACTAAACTAGTGAAAGATCTGTATGACAAGAACTTCAAGATTCTGAAGAAAGAAATTGAAGAAGACCTCAGAAGATGGAAAAATCTTCCATGCTCATGGATTGGTAGAATTCCTCATGGATTTGTTGATTCTTTGTATTGTTTTATTTGTTTCTACTTGATTGATTTCAGCTCTGAGTTTGATGATTTCCTGCCTTCTACTCCTCTTGGGTGTATTTGCTTCTTTCTGTTCCAGGGCTTTCAGGTGTGCCATTAAGCTGCTAGTGTATGGTCTCTCCTGTTTCTTTTTGGAGGCACTCAAGGCTATGAATTTTCCTCTTAGCACCGCTTTCATTGTGTCCCATAAATTAGGGTATGTTGTGCCTTCATTTTCATTAAATTTTAACAAGTCTTTAATTTCTTTATTTCTTCCTTGACCAAGGTGTAATTGAGTAGAGCATTGTTCAGCTTCCACATCTATGTGGGCCTTCTGTTGTTTTTGTTGGTATTGAAGACCACCCTTATTCCATAGTGATCTTATGGGAATAGTTCTATCTTCTTATATCTGTTGATGTCTGATTTGTGACCAATTATATGTTTGATTTTGGAGAAGTTACCATGAGCTGCTGAGAACAAGGTATATTCTTTTGCTTTAGGATGAAATTTTTGATATATATATATATATATATATATATATATATATATATATATGTGTGTGTGTGTGTGTGTGTGTGTGTGTGTGTGTGTGTGTGTGTGTGTGTGTTAGTTCCATGTTGTCCAAGGCTTCAATTAGTTTTACTGTGTCCCGTTTAGTTTCTGCTTTCCTTAACGATCCATTTCAGAGCGTGGGGTGTTGAAGTCACCCACTATTATTGTGTGAGGTGTGATGTGTGCTTTAGTAAAGTTTCTTTTACAAATGAGGGTGTCCTTGTATTTGGAGCATAAATGTTCAGAACTCAGAGTTCTTCTTGGTGGATTTTTCCTTTGATCTGTATGTAGTGTCCTTCTGTGTCTTTTTTGATGACTTTAGATTTAAAGTCAATTTTATCTGATATTAGGATCTCTACTCTGGCTCATTTCCTTGGACCATTTGCTTGTAAGATTGTTTTCCAGTCTTTTACTCTGAGGTAGTGATTGTCTTTGATACTGAGGTGCGTTTTCTGCACGCAGCAAAATTCTGGGTCCTGTTTATTTATCCAGTCTGTTAATCTATGTCTTTTTATTGGGGAATTGAGACCATTGATATTAAGAGAGATTAAGGAATAGTGATTATTGCCACCTGCAATTCTTAACGCTATCTTTATGTTTGAGTGGTTATCTACTTTTGGGTTTGATGCAAGAAAGTTACTATCTCATTTTTTCCAGGGTGTAGTTTCTCTCCTTGTATTGGCGATTTCCACCTATTATCCTATGCAGGGCTGGGTTTGTGGAAAGATATTGTGTAAATTTGGTTTTATCATGGAATATCTTGGTCTCTCCATCTATGGTGATTGAGAGTTTTGCTGGGTATAGTAGTCTAGGCTGGCATTTGTGTTCTCTTAGAGTCTGTATGAGTCTGCCCAGGATCTTCTGGCTTTCATAGTCTCTGGTGAGAAGTCTGATGTGATTCGGATAGGTTTTCCTGTATATGTTACTTGGCCTTTTTCTCTTACTGCTTTTAATATTCTTTCTTTGATTAGTACATTTGGTGTTTTGATTTTTATGTGACAGGAGGTATTTTTGTTTTGGTCCAGTCTGTTTGGAATTCTGTAGGCTTCTTGTATGTTCATGGGCATCTCTCTCTTTAGGTTAGGGAAGTTTTCCTCCATAATTATGTTGAAGATATTTACTAGCCCTTCAAGTTGCAAATCTTCTCTCTCATCAATACCTATAGCCTTAGGTTTGGTTTTCCCATTGTGTCCTGTATTTCCTGGATGTTTTGGGTTATATGTTTTTTTGCATTTTGCATTTTCTTTGATTGTTGAATCAATGCTTTCTATGGTATCTCCAGCACCTGAGATTCTTTCGTCCATCCTTGTATTCAATTGTTGATGTTTGAATTTATGACCCCTGATTTCTTTCCAAGGTTTTCTATCTCCAAAGTTGTCTCCCTTTGTGATTTCTTCATTGTTTCTACTTCCTTTTTTAGATACTGGATGGATTTGCTGAGATCCTTCACTTGTTTGTTTGTATTTTCCTGTAGTTCTTTAAGGTATTTTTGTGTTTCCTCTTTCAGGATTTCTGCCTGTTGACCCAAGTTCTCCTGTGTTTCTCTAAGCGATTTTTGTGTTTCCTCCTCATGGGCTTCCATCTGTTGATCCATCGTCTCCTGCATTTCTTTAAGCAATTCTTGTGTTTCCTTTGTAAGTGCATTTACCTGTTGATTCCTGTTTTTAAGCGATTTTTGTGTTTCCTTTGTAAGGGCTTCTATCCGTTTATTCATGTTCTCCTGTATTTCTTTTTTTTTTTTTATTTTCTAATTTTTTTTGTTTAAATTCCAAATCATTTCCCCTTTCCTGTTTCCTCCCTCCCCGAAAATCCCAAAAGCCCCCTTCCCTCCCTCTTTTCTCCATTCAAACCCCTCTCGTTTCTCTGTCCTGGCATTCCCCTATATCCAGTCTTTCCAGGACCAGGGGTCTCTCTTTCCATCTTCTATATTGATTCTATTGATATGCGAATTGTGTCTAGGGTATTCCGAGATTCTGGGTTAATATCCCCTTATCAGTGACTGCATACCATGTGTGTTCTTTTGTGATTGGGTTACCTCACTAAGGATGATATTTTCAAGTTCTGACCATTTGCCCAGGAATTTCGTGAATTCATTATTTTTAATTGCAGAGTAGTATTCCATTGTGTAGGTATACCACATCTTCTGAATCCATTCCTCCGTTGAGGGACATCTGGGTTCTTTCCAGCTTCTGGCTATTATAAATAAGGCTGCTATGAACATAGTGGAGCATGTGTCCTTATTGCATGCAGGTAAAGCCTCTGGGTATATGCCCAGGAGTGGTATAGCCAAATCCTCCGGGAGTGTCATGCCCAGTTTTCTGAGGAACCGCCAGACTGCTTTCCAGAGTGGTTGTACCAGCTTGCAATTCCACCAGCAGTGGAGGAGTGTTCTTCTTTCTCCACATCCTCGCCAACAACTGCTGTCTCCTGTGTTTTTGAGCTTAGCCATTCTGACTGGTGTGAGATGGAATCTCAGGGTTGTTTTGATTTGCATTTCCCTAATGACTAAGGATGATGAACATCTCTTTAGGTGCTTCTCAGCCATTAGATATTCTTCAGGTGAGAACTCTTTGTTTAGCTCTGTACCCCATTTTTTAATAGGGTTGCTTGCCTCTCTGCAGTTTAACTTCTTGAGTTCTTTGTATATATTGGATATTAGCCCTCTGTCAGATGTAAGGTTGGTAAAGATCATTTCCCAGTTAGTTGGTTGCCGCTTTGTCTTTTTGACAGTGTCTTTTGCCTTGCAAAAACTTTGTAGTTTAATGAGGTCCCATTTTTCTATTCTTGATCTTAGAGCATAAGTTATTGGAGTTCTGTTCCGGAAATTCTCCCCTGTGCCCATATGTTCAAGGTTCTTCCCTAGCTTCTTTTCTATTAGTTTCAGTGTGTCTGGTTTTATGTGGAGATCCTTGATCCACTTTGAATTGAGCTTAGTGCAAGGAGATACGAATGGGTCAATTTGCATTCTTCTGCATGTTGACCTCCAGTTGAGCCAGCACCATTTGTTGAAAAGGCTATCCTTTTTCCACTGGATGGTTTTAGCTACTTTGTCAAAGATCAAGTGACCATAGGAGTGTGGATTCATTTCTGGGTCTTCAATTCTGTTCCATTGTTCTACATGCCTGTCACTGTACCAATACCATGCGGTTTTTAACACCATTGCTCTGTAGTACAGCTTGAGGTCCGGGATATTCATTCCTCCAGAGGTTCTTTTACTCTTGAGAATAGTTTTAGCTATTCTGGGTTTTCTGTTATTCCAGATGAATTTTTGAATTGCTCTTTCTAACTCTATGAAGAATTGAGTTGGGATTTTGATGGGGATTGCATGTGATGGGAGGTATTTCTGTTCTGGTCCAGTCTGTTTGGAGTTCTGTAGGCTTCTTGTACATTCATCGGCATCTCTCTCTTTAGGTTAGTGAAGTTTTCCTCCATAATTTTGTTGAAGATGTTTACTGGCCCTTTAAGTTGCAAATCTTCACTCTCATCTATACCTATAATCCTTAGGTTTGGTCTGCTCATTGTGTCCTGGTTTCCCTGGATGTTTTGGGTTACACGTTTTTTGCATTTTGCCTTTTCTTTGACTGTTGAGTCGATGCTCTATGGAATCTTCAGCACCTGATATTCTTTCTTCCATCTCTTGTATTCTATTGTTGATGTTTGCATCTATGACTCCTGATTTCTTCCCAAGGTTTTCTATCTCCAAAGTTGTCTCCCTTTGTGATTTCTTAGTTGTTTCTACTTCCTTTTTTAGTTCCTGGATGGATTTGCTGAGATCCTTCACTTGTTTGTTTGTATTTTCCTGTATTTCTTTAAGGTATTTTTGCATTACCTCTTTCAAGATTTCTGTCTGTTGACCCACATTCTCCTGCATTTCTCTGAGTGATTTTTGTGTTTCCTCCTCATGGGAATCCATCTGTTGATCCATCGTCTCCTGCATTTCTTTAAGCAGTTCTCGTGTTTCCTTTGTAAGGGCATCTAAGCGTTGATTCATTTCTTTAAGCAATTTTTGTGTTGCCTCCTTATGGGCATCCGTCTGTTGACCCATATTCTTCTGCATTTCTTTATGCAATTTTTGTGATTCCTTTGTGAGTGCATCTACCCGTTGATTCATCTCGTTAAGCGATTTTTGTGTTGTCTCCTTGTGCACCTCCATCTTTTGATCCATGTTCTCCTGCATTTCTCTAAGCGATTTTTGTGTTTCCTTTGTAAGGGCTTCCAACCGTTGATTCATGGTCTCCTGTAATTCTTTATTAGATTTATTTGTGTCCTTCTTGTGATCCTCTAATAGCATCATGAGAAGTGATTTTAAATCCAGATCTTGTCTCTCGGGTGTGGTAGGGTATCCAGGACTTGCTGCTGTTGGAGAGTTGGGTTCGGATGGTGCCATATTACTTTGATTTCTGTTAGTAACGTTCCTACGTTTGCCTTTTGCCATCTGGTTACCTCTGATGTTAGTTGGTCCTGCTGTCACTGGCTGTTGGTTGGACCTCCTGTGAGCCTGCAAAGCTATTTCTGCCCACCCTGGTTTACCAGGATTCCCCTGGCATAGATTTCTGGGGCCTGCCCTGCTCCTGAGTGACTTTGGAGCCCTGATGTGCCTTGCCCCACGTGATGTTATATTGGGGAGTCCTTGCACATCCAAAGGCTCAACGTAGTGGATTCCTGGTGCAGAGGTCACCAAAGGGAGACTGGTAGGCTCCTGCCCTGTGCAGGGGTGTGTGATCTCTCCTAGAGTGCGGGGGGGGGAGGGGGCGTCCCTCTGCCAGGCAGAAGTCCCACAGCAGAGCTGACACGCTGGTTACTGCAGATCTGCCCAGCACTTGTGAGCCACGTACACACAAGCCGCCTGAGACCCAAGCGATATTATGCTTGTCTTTCTCTGAGCCTGGCAGTCCCAACTTCCTGGCCACTGGAGCAAAGATGGCGGAGTGCACTCTGCATTCTCTCCGTGGTGCTGCTCACCCTGCAGACACGATGGCCTGCCGATCTGGCACCCAGATGACCACAGTGCTGTCCCGTTCTTGGGAGAAGGCGGAAGCCCCAACAGGCCGTGTCCCAAGCGATGTTATATTGTGGAGAACCTGGGTACCTGTCTCTTTAGTGCAGTCTACCGGAACAGAGATCACGGAAGGGAAGCTGGTAGGCTTCCGCCCAGTGCGGGGTCCCTCTGCCAGGCAGAAGTCCCACAGCAGAGCTGGTGTGCTGGTTACTGCAGATCTGCCCAGCACTTGGGAGCCGCATACACACAAGCCACCCGAGACCCAAGCGATATTATGCCTGTATGTCTCAGAGCCTGGCAGTCCCAACTTCCTGGCCACTGGAGCAAAGATGGCGGAGTGCACTCTGCACTCTCTCCGTGGCGCTGGTCACCCTGCAGAGGCGATGGCCTGCAGATCTGGCACCCAGAGGACCACAGTGCTGTCCCGTTCTTGGGAGAAGGTGGAAGCCCCAACAGGCTGTGTCCCAAGCGATGTTATATTGGGGAGAACCTGGGTACCTGTCTCTTCAGTGCAGTCTACCGGAACAGAGGTCGCGGAAGGGAAGCTGGTAGGCTCTCCTGTATTTCTTTATGAGGTTTAATCATGTCCATCTTGAAATCCTCTAATAGCATCATGAGATGTGATTTTAAATCCAGATCTTGCCTTTCGGGTGTGCTGTGGTATCCTTGACTTGTTGCTGTCAGAGAGTTGGGTTCAGATGGTATCATATTGCCTTGATTTCTGTTAGTAACATTCATACGTTTGCCTTTTGTCATCTGGTTATCTCTGTTGTTAGTTGGTCGGGCTGTCACTGGCTGTTGGTTGGACCTCCTGTGAGCCTGCTAGGCTATTTCTGCCCCACTGGATGACCGGGTTTCTTTTGGCACCTATTGCTGAGGGGCTGCCCTGCTCCTGAGTGACTTTGGAGCCCTGATGTGCCTTGCCCAAGTGATTTTACGCTGGGGGAATCCCTGCATACCTGGAGACTCAGTGTAGTCAATTCCTGGAGCAGAGGTGGCTAAGGGGGAGCTGGTGTGCTCTCTCCTGGTGTGGGTCCCTCTGCAGGGCAGATGTCCCACAGTAGAGCTGGGGCATAGATGGCCACAGAACTGCTCAGCTCTTGGGTGCAGGGAGTACACAAGCGGCTGTGTCCCAAGCGATGTTATGCTTGGTTATCCCTGCGCCTGGAGGTCCCAACTGCTCTGTTCATGAAGTTACAACTTAAGATAGACAATTAAATCAGATTTCACAGTCTTCTCCTCTATATCAAACTTCTTAGATAATACTCAGGTCAGAGAAGTACAAAACTTCAATCAACTTAAAATGTCAAAAAATCATGACCAATTTTTGTCTATAAATGGGGCACAAGATACAGAAAATATCAAATTCAAATAACATGCTTTCAATATTTAAAGCTCTAAGAGAAGCAATATTAGACTATGAACACTACATCTGCTTTGTGGACTTTCTGTGATAAAAACATCAAGGAGAACCATTCTCTGAGAAGACCCTCACACTTTCAAATGCTAGCATTCTAGTGATTTAACAGGTTTGTTTAATGAAGTTTTATGGGGAGTATTGTTCTACCAGGACTCCAGAAGATGGTTGTTGTTGGCAGAAGAGCAGCCCTTTGAAATCTAAATGTGAAGGCTATTCTACTTACAAAGGCCTATCTCCAAGAACAAATGCTTTCACAGGCCCTTATATGAGGTCAGTAAAAGCTTAAATGTTTGACTGAATATGAACATCCAGCTCGACCTTACTCTTCTTTTTTATGTGGATAAATGAACTTAGATTTGCACGAAGAGGGACAGCAAGTGACAAAGCTTGTCACAACTCAGTCATAGATGAAGGAGGGTGTCATAAGACCAAGACTGTCCATTTCTAAGGAGGCATTGGCAATGGAGAGCTGCTGGAGCAGGGGACGTGATTATCTTCAATGATTTAGCCATTGGTGATTTATCTCCAGTGATCACTTTATTATGTGAGGTGATGCATACAAATACACTGTGTATATCTTTGGTTAAACGCAGTGAGCTTCTAAACAACAAACCAAACCAAAAGACATGAAGCAGGAGAATGACTCTTTGGCAAGAGGATTTATAGTTTAGGGATATATATATATATATATATATCCCTAAACTATAAATATATATATATTTATATATAATAAATAATAATAAATATATATATATATAAAGTTTAGGGATATAAGAGACTTGAGTTGTGAGTGAAATCAAAATATATCATATACTTCTATGAAATTCTAAAACAGAAGTTAAAGGGGAAATAACAACATTACTTAATATTTTTATAACTCCAAAGCTTTCTAGTTCAAATAATAAAACATTTCCATTCATATTTGTTCAGACTATAGTTGAGGAAGATTGAGTTGCCCAACATGAATTTTCTGGGAATGTTTCCTTAAAATAACCTGTGCATTTAAAGAAGGGAAGCTTGTGCTATTAGTTTTAAAATGATGCTGGCTATAGCTGGCTAATCTGTGCTCAGCTGGGTCAGAACCATTTTTTTTTTTGCTGCTTCTGGCCATTTTTAGTATTTATTTGCACACTACATTCTCCTTGTATCTGGGTGGTTAACCAAATAGGATGTAGGACTTCTAAGAAAGCCTAGTAAGAGGCACAGTATGTATGACACCAGGAGCCTTCTAGTTAGTTGTATTTGGAAATCAACTCATTTGTCATTAAGTTTAAATATTCCTCCACAGGTAGAGGCATTAACATGTCTTGCTGGGGCATACATTTGGTCCCTATGTACTTATGGAAAGGTCTGCTGGCAGGTATTCCAAAACCTGGATGCTTTTGAGCACCATTTTTGCTCAGGGCAAACAAGAATTTAGGCAGGTTTGACTTGTGTTTATTAGCATCATCTATGTCTTCAAAAAAAGTTTGGTCTTCTCCTCCAAGACCTGTATGAGGGTACTCTTAATTTGATAGTCAGTCTTGTCCAAGTCAGCCTTGTGGTTTGTCTTGTGATCAGCTTATATGGTGGTTTCTTTAAGAGTCTTTGTCAGAATCTGAGGTAAAGGAAATTGCTTATAATAGATTTAGAGTAAGAACATAAGTTCTATCCAAGGATTTATTTTATTTTATTTTATTTCATTTTGCTTTATTTTTTAGTTCTGTGCCCATAGACCCACACAATAATGTATGATAATTTTCTACTCCATGGCTATACCTATCTTCTATTTTTTGTTTCTGGAACAAAAACCATTATGATGTGCTTGAAAAAATAGATCTGACAAAGTTACAAATACCTGGTAGAAAGAATGCACATGTTGTCTAGACATGTGCATTTTATCTAAGACAATGTTGCTATATACCTACAATTTCCTCTGTACAATTAAACTCAAAGTAAAGAGATAGATAATACAGTTCAAAGCTCAAAAATGAGTTTTCTGAGAGAAAGTAATAGTAAATTTCTACTCATATACTTTCTTGTTTTGTATATGAAAATTCTCTGAAGAGATGTGTTTTCAATTCAGTTTTAGTGGAGCTTTTATTAGGAGGGCAGAATTTTGGAAAAATAATGATAATAATGTATAACATATAGCAGCATAAGAGTTTGAGGTTGAGTTTAAAGTACCCCAATGGTTACTACAAAGAACAATCATGTGATGGAGAAGTACTGAAGATAGAAAAACAGAGCAGTGAGTGAGCTAGAGAAAGAGGTAGATCTGGAGATGTGGAGAAATGTGATAGAAAGACTGCAGTCTAATGCTGGCATTGCTCATTGCAGGGTTAGTAGGATGGGTTTGCAAGATGGTATCGAACAGCCTGGTGCTCATGCAGACACATATTCAATCACAGAATATGCCCCCAGCTGTGGGGCCCCTATAGATTCACAGGTTCACTTTCTGTTTTGGACCACATCAAAGGACCATTGTCATCCAAAATGCCCCTGTAGTCTGTGTTGCTGTCATTTGTCCATACTTCTTCTCTAGACCTCAATGAAGCCTTAGAATCAAGGGGATGTTTGCCATCTGTATAGCTCCCTGATGCCTCAGTAATTACTCAGTATTTGCTGTTTTGAGGAAACATGCTGATGTTAATAGCATGTCTAATGACCTGTGACTATGTTGAGATTTATGGTCTGTGCAACTGCTGAGTGACATGCTTGAGTCAGTGGTCCTGATATGGTTGAGTGCTAGCTATGATACTGACATCTCCAGGCTGTGTTACACTGAAAGCCCATGTGGATGCCCATGGTCAGGGTTGCTGCCTGAAGCCCTGTTAATGCCTGTGGGAAATTTGTCCACACCAATAAGTAGCCAAGAACTCTGATGTACAAGCAGGGGATTGGCAAGGAAGAGCTGACTCCACTCTGCTAAGGCCACCTCACTATTATCCATAATAGGTTTTCTCTTTTGGAGGGGAGATCAGGGACAAATGTGGCAAATGTAGGACTAGATGTGAGTGTGGTGTATGGATATTAGATGAGATTCAATAAACAAAAACTGAAAGGATCATAAAAATTATTCATTATGAACAAACAGGATGTCATCAAACTTTATTAGGAAGTATGCATGCTACAGAGGAATGTGGAATTATCTCCTGAGATTGAGGCAGATGTCACATGCTATAGAGGTTAGCAGGTAACTTTGACTGTTGGTCCTCATATTCAAATGTATGTGAGATAAGGTCTTTTGTTCATTGCTGTATTTTTCTCCCTCTACCTCACATTTCACAGTGGTATAGTTGGAATGGAAGACAGGCTTTTTGTCTGATCTCAACTTTTAATGCTCTACTCACTGAAACATATTTCAAGCCTTTAATGTGCATCTCTGCTGTCTGTTAAATGTTTTATATTTGTAGTATGTCTCCATTTTTAAGTGTCTATTTCTCACATGAAACTAATTTGTATCATAGCTGCCAGTGTTGGACAATACAACCTTACTCTCTATCTCCCTAGCCCTGTTACATTCTCTAAGACCCCAATGAGAATGCTGTAACCCATCACATCATAAAGATTTCTGTATTCTTATTAAGTGTACCACTTTAAAAAGTTATCAGGTAGATTTGACATACTTATATATGTAACACTCATCAATCCATCAGTGATCATGGATAGTAGCAGCAGAATTATGAGGAATATCATCACTTGTAAAGAAACTATGGCTGAAAGTAAACAGATAAAAGCTATTGGTTAAATCATGCAGTGCGTGTGCCACAGAGGTAAACAACAAACTGAGAGAATATATAAGTCAAACCAATTCTTTCTGACAAATTTATTACAAAATATGGGAAGAGTTGCACTATGGGGCTACCTGTAGGTTTATTGTGCCAACCATGTCTCTAATTGACAGGATACATAACCAAAAGTTTTAACTGATGTGTACAGATATATTTATGGTATGGTAGGTTATAGCTTTCTCATTGGGTTATTGATGTACAACCTACAAAGTTTAGAGGATTCATAGCTTCTTTTTACATAGGACTATTCCTCTTTCCTGAAAGGCAAATATGGGTGAGAAAAGATCCCATTTCATGTTTTTTCCTGCATACCATTGTTTATTTTGCTATTCCCTATTTAAAGCATTGATCTATACTGGACACGTATCAGGGTTCCAGGACTGTGATTTTTCAGATATCATTTTTCAAACACCTTAGAAGTGGCATTTTGTGAAGGGCAATTGAAAGTTAGGTCAAATCATTTTCCTTTTTTTTTTTCAATGAGGAAAAAAAATATAATTAACAAAATGCATATCTATTCAATTTGAACTCACTTGAATTTTTGTTAGATATCTCAGAATTAGATATCTTATAATAGTCTTATGACAATGGCTGACTGAGAGTGGAGAACCATAATCAGCAAAGATCTAGCACATTTTACATTTTTTAAATACCATTTGCCCTTCTGCTTTTTCTTTTTAAGCACCCTCAAGTACTCGGTATTGTTCTCTTTCAAATTCATTGCCTGTTTTTATTCATAATTTTAAACTAAAATTTGATTACATATAGATATGTAATTTTTTTTCTGTCTTCCCTCACGTATGTTTTATGACAGATTTTGGTAATTACATCACTATAGCTTTTAGGAAATTCATGGTATGAAGATGAGTGATATCCAGTTTTCAGCTTTCTGTCTTGTGATGGTCACTATCTTCCACCTGATATTTAGAGGAAGATTTACTATATACATTAAGTGCATTGTTAAGCATTGCATACTATGTAGGATGATTGCCACAACACGATTACATGAACTATTGGTTCTCAAGCAGGGATAGATTAATCCCTCATGAAGAATTTCTTTACCCCATTCAGGGTTTTGGTACAGACATGCAGCATCAGTAGGTAATGTTGGTATTCAGAACCCTATAACACAATACAGCCTCTAGGAAGAAATAATTACATAGTTTAAACTGAATAAAAGTTGGATCATGACTAAATTATAATAATAAATATGGTTGAAATTTGATTTCTCAAGAAAATATGTCATTTTTATCTCTTCTATAACATTTGAGAATAGGCTCATTTTAAGATTGTGTGATGATCCATCCAATCCATTATCTGGTGTCCATTGCAAGAAAGGGGATACATATTAAGTTTGGGCATATTCTAGCCAAGTGGGTAGAGAGAGAACAGTCTAGATAATTCTTCCTTGAGAAAAATAATAGATGGTCAAATACATAAAATTTGCTGACCTGCTCTTCAGCTCAGTTGAGGAATAAGATTGATTACAAGTATCTAAGAGTGAATGTATGTTGTTCTATATTTTTTGATATAAGTTACAGGTCTTTTTTATTATAAAGTATTTGCCAAGAGGATGACCACAGTCAGAATGCTTTTAAATTATGAATCTTTAAGTATTATATAAACTTGAAGATACATTGAAAACACACTTTAGCCTAGGATTTACAATATCAAAGGAAAAAATTTACAGAACAATTAAATATTAGAGTGGGTTTGGGTATGAAAAAAACTGAAATGAAATAAGGTAACAACAATGCAGTCTCTAAAATAATGTAAGAGAAACATGGAAGAAACAATGTAATGGGTTTCTATTAACATAATAAACATTGTAAGAAAGATTAATTCAAATAAATATTATCAGTTTATAATAATGAGGACTTTGAGCCAGGGAATATAGCATATACCTTTCTTTAGTCCTATCACTCAGTAAACCAAAATTCTTAGGTAAATGGATGGAACTACAAAATATCATCCTGAGTGAGGTAACTCAATCACAATAGTAAATACATGGTATGCATTCACTGTTTTTTTGTTTTGTTTTGTTTTTTGTTCATTTTTTTTGTTTAAATTAGTTAAAGAAAAGGATTTAAAAGTTGCAATTAACATGTAGCCACAAGATGGCAACACTACTTTAGTGGGTAGAGCTGTTTTGGCCTGCTTGCGATTAATTCTGTTTTTACATCCCTTTAAATATGATCGCTCATTTATTTTTTTACACGCTTAAAACAAATTACAAATCAAAATAATTATTTGTGCACTATTATTAAATAAAGATGGATAAAAAATGCAGCCTCTGTATTTCCATGGACTTTTGAGTAATTTCTTTTCCTGGAACTTAAGGAACATTCCAGACAACTTGGTGGTTCAGATGGAAATCTTCAAACCAATATGAGTTCTATATATATCTAGGAATTCAGGATCATCAAATAATATGATAAAGAGTGGAAGCTGAGTGCTCAGAAGATTACAAATTGGAAGAACTTGTTACTTTGATATGAGTAGAAAATATTTGCATTGGCAGGTTCTTTCTCAGGAGGACAGGAAGTCCATTGAATTGGCTCTTTCTTTCCTATGAACTGGAAATTTTTCTCTGGGAAGTCAAAATGGCAAATGTAGTCTCATGTTTATTTCTTCTCTGTCTGAAAATAATTCACAAGTTTTAGCCATCTTTTCTGTAGTTTTTAGGTAAGATTGTGCCTAGTATGCCATGGACTGACCCAGTCGGGACTATGTCCGCAGGGAACCAGGGTCTTGGATATCAGGAGAAAAGGGATTTGGCGAGGACAGACAGACATGACCCCAGAGAGGCTTTGAATCTGCTGCGTTTACTTAATCAAAAGTGTTTCAATATATAATCATTACATGAGGAAATAGACAGTCCTGGCAGGTCTCCAGGAACAATCTCAAAATTACTAAAAAAAAAAGACAGTTTACATTTTTATCAGAAGTGTAACTAGACATGGTACAGTGCCCACAGGAACTACATGACCCTGAGATCACAGAAAACACATCTGACTGCCAGAACTTAGTCATAAACCTCAGACATGTGATTACTTTATGTACCCAAGATAAACTTGCTGAAGTTTCACTATTAATGCTTCACTAGGGCCAAATTGAATTCTGTAAATTTATGGCTATCCTCTCTCTTGTGTAGCACCATCGCTTGCAAGCTGTCACAGGCAATGTGGCCTGATCATCAGGAACATCAAGGCCCCCATTATCTATTAACCAGGAACCTGGCTCCTCATGAAAATTAAAAAGAAATAAAAGAACACAGAATGATGCCAAGCAGAACCCATAACCCAGGAAGCGTATTATCTTAGGAGAACATCTTTTTTTTTTTAAATTTTATTTTCAAAGTTTTTTTTTAATTTACATTCCAAATCATTTCCCCTTTCCTGTTTCCTCCCTCCCCGAAAGTCCCATAAGCCCCCTTCCCTCCCTCTTTTCCCCAGTCAACGCCCTCTCGCTTCTCTGTTCTGGCATTCCCCTACATACAGTCTTTCCAGGACCAGGGGTCTCTCCTTCCATCTTCTTAGAAATCTATTGATATGCGAATTGTGTCTAGGGTATTCCGGGATTCTGGGTTAATATCCCCTTATCAGTGACTGCATACCATGTGTGTTCTTTTGTGATTGGGTTACCTCACTAAGGATGATATTTTCAAGTTCTGACCATTTGCCTAGGAATTTCGTGAATTCATTGTTTTTAATTGCAGAGTAGTATTCCATTGTGTAGATATACCACATCTTCTGAATCCATTCCTCCATTGAGGGACATCTGGGTTCTTTCCAGCTTCTGGCTATTATAAATAAGTCTGCTATGAACATAGTGGAGCACGTGTCCTTATTGCATGCAGGTAAAGCCTCTGAGTATATATGCCCAGGAGTGGTATAGCTGGATCCTCCGGGAGTGTCATGCCCAGTTTTCGAGCGAGGTGGCCAGGGACGGGCTGACTGTCAGAGGCCTCCAAGGGGCTTATTCCCGAGGGACACGTTTCCCCCGTCCACAGTGATCAGGGACTTTGCCATGTAACTCAGACGACATTGGAGTTGGCTTGGCACTAGTCCCTGTAATTCCTTATTAAGTTTCAGTGAAAATTCAAAGGGCTTTTAGGTTTTTGACATTAACATTCCTTTTGTGACACCTTTAACTGACAAATATTTCATTTTGCTTTTAATTTTTCATAATTTCAAAAATTTGTGCAGAACTATAATTTTTTACAGTCTCTTTTGTGTGAATGCTTCTCTCTTTCTCTCTCTCTCTCTCTCTCTCTCTCTCTCTCTCTCTCTCTCTCTGTGTGTGTGTGTGTGTGTGTGTGTGTGTATGTTCCTGTATTTGTGTTCAAAGCCTATATCCCATAGCACATGTAGAGAAATCAGAGGACACTCTTTGCGTGTCTATCCCAGCATTTCCACCTGTGTTCTTTCTTAATACTGTTTTAATATATTCTATTATTTTTGGAATATTTTAGGCACATATGAAAATTCATGATATATTTTCCCCATATGCTCCTGCCCACTGAAAAATGCTCCCACTTCATCATCAATATCCTTTACCTAACTCTAAAAATTGGTGTAATCAATGAGCCTATATTTACTGTCATCTAAAGGTTTACACTATAAGAATTCAGTCCTGATGTCATACAATTGAAGGTTCCAATGGCTTCTGGCTGAGACTGATTCTTTTCTAGGGGTGAGAGGAAGAGGTTGCTGCAGAAGCCTTCAATGTTTCTCCTTCTTAATTATGAATATTATGAGTCTGGAGTCATCAATGCCATGGCAGCCCAAGCTTCCTTGCCCATAAGAGCCTGCAGCAGCGTGGGTCACTGAATTTCACATCGTGTCCTGATCATATCTTTTAAAAAATATTTTAAAACATACCTTCTTAAGGAGAAAGAAAAACATTTGTAATGCTGGATGCAAAACATTCTCTAAGTGGAAGCTGGGGGTGTAAAAAGACAAACAGGGAGGCTTGTGATCAGCTTGCTCTTTACATCTTAAACTTTCTGTGATTCCATGCCCATGGAAGAGTCCTGCCAATAATCCATGTGAGTCTTCCCACATTAATTAATGTAGCTAAAATAATCTTACATAGGCATGCTCAGAGGCCCATATTCTGCACGATTCTATATTCTGTCATGTTGATCATTAACATTGATGATTACAGTTTATTACATCCATTACTTCTGACATGTTGAAACAATCTTGCTTCTTTGAAATGAAACCAACTGGATCATAGTATATGTTTTTTAAAGATCTATAATTGAATATGGTTTGCAAATGCTCTGTACCAGAAAATCTTGCTGTATTTGTCAAATGCATTGGAATTGTTTCTCTTGGCGTTGTTTTATAATATTTTTTTTGAGAATTTCACACGTGAGTATTGCAACTATGTCACTCCTACCCTTTCAATTTTCCTTGTATTTACCCTCCCCTTCCAAAGTACATAAGCATATCTCTTTTTAATCACTATATTACTTACTAAGGCCATTTAGCACTGATGCTTTGAACATGTGTCAAGCACTGTCCACTTGAAAGTGAGTGACCTCTGTCGGATCTCCTCTTTTGAGGGCATCAATTCTCCCTCAAGATCCACTCATCACCTATAGATTTTCAAAAAGGGACAGTACCCCATGTCCCAAATTCATGTCAGCAAGTCAACTCGTGGTACTATTGTGGAGGTCCTGTTCAGGTATTCATATTGTTGAGATTTTGTGACTGGAATATTTCTGTCATATAGAGAGGGAAGAAATAATTTGGTCCTCTGGCTCTTAAAATCTTTCTTTCTTCATTCATTAAATTTGCCTGAGTCTTCCATTTATGTAATGGTTATATTAAAAATGTGTCAATTAGGGTTAGGCACCTGATAGATAGTTTTCTGCATCCTGACCAGTTTTATATCTCTGTAATAATCTCACCACTCATTACAGCAATATTCAGCTTTAATCAGGGATGCTATTATACTTATCAGTGATTATAAAATAATTATTTATCATGCAATTATATATGTTAGGGAAATGCTAATTCTATGTTCCCTTCTAGCATCTATGAGGGCTAGAACCATGAGGAGTTGGCTAGGGTATGCTACTAGATATCGTTTACTCCCATTAACTCTGGCTTATGACCCATTAGACAGCTGTTGGGTAATCTCAATATAAAAGTGTTAGTATTGGATTGTTGTGCATATCTTGCCTAACCAGTCATTACCAACAATAAGTCTCATTCTTGTCATAGTATCCTGGTAAATGACTCTCATTGAGATTGGCTCCTTGACTTAAGGCACACTGACCACCTAAAAATCACCACTGATCACTTGTTGCCTGCCTAATGGATCCTTAATGGACCAGCCCTTCTTCCTTGTCATATCCTAGTCCACAATTCAGACAGAGATTCCCTATTGTTCACATGACACCCTGACCAACAGAACTTCAGAAAGACTGATTATCTGGTTCCTCCTGTATTCTATCCCCAATGCCCCTACTCCTCTTCTTCACCATGTTCAAACTTTCAATGAGGGTGTTATACCCCTGCTAAAGCATCTTAGCCATAAGGTCTCTATTAAATAACTCAGATAGAGATCCTGTTCAACCACAGTCTACTCTGACAAGAAGACCAGAGAAGAAAGAGAAACTGGGGGTTGGGGGTCGGTCAAAGACCTCAACATAAAACCAGATCTACTGAACTTGAGAGAAAAGAAATTAGGGAATAACCTTGAATACATTGGCACAGGAGATGACTTCATATAGAGAACTCTGACGGTATAGGCACTAAGATCAATGATTAATAAATGGGAGCTCATGAAGCTGGAAAGCTTCTGTAAGCCAATGAATGCCATCAATAAGACAAAATGGCATGAAAATTATTTCCAACAACTCCACAGCAGATAAAGGGCTAATATCCAAAATATTTGAAAAACTCAAGAAACTAGTCATCAAATTTTCAAAAATCGCATTAAGAAATTGGTCCAGCCTTTCTGCTGGAGGTAGCTTCTATAAGTTCCCTCTCCTTCAGGCATATCATCTAAGGTCCCTCCCTTAATTATTCCTGTCTGAAAGAATTAGAGGGATAGAAATGGAGAGTAGCCTGAGGAATAGAAGGTCCATCAACAGGCTCAAAGTGGGATCCAGTGCAAGGGGAGGTCCCAAGACATGACATTATTACTCAGGCTATGGATTACTCGAAAAAATTACTCAAATTAATCAGTAGCCTTCCTATACTCATAGGATAAAGATGTTGAGAAAGAAATTAGAGAAATGTCACCATTCACAATAGTCACTAATAATATAAAATATCTTGGTGTGACTCTAACCAAATAAGTAAAAGATCTGTATGACAAGAACTTCAAGTCTCTGAAGAAAGAAATCGAAGAAGAACTCATAAGATGGAAATATCTCCCATGCTTGTGGACTGGCAGGATTAATATAGTAAAAATGGCCATCTTGCCAAAAGCAATCTGCAGATTCAGTGCAATCCCCATCAAAATTCCAACTCAATTCTTTATAGAGTTAGAAAGAGCAATTCTCAAATTCATCTGGAATAACAAAAAACCCAGGATACCTCAAACTATTCTCAAAAGTAAAAGATCTTCTGGGGGAATCAGTATCATAGACCTCAAGCAGTACTACAGAACAATAGCATTAAAAACTGCATGGTATTGGTTCAGTGACAGGCAAGTAGATCAATGGAATAGAATTGAAAACCCAGAAATTAACCCACATACCTATGGTCACTTGATCTTTGGAAAAGGAGCTAAAACCATCCAGAGGGGGGAAATATAGCCTTTTCAACAAATGGTGCTGGTTCAACTGGTGGATAGCATGAAGAAGAATGCAAATCGATCCACTCTTATCTCCTTGTACTAAACTCAATTCCAAGTGGATCAAGGACCTCCACATAAAACCAGACACACTAAAACTAACAGAAAAGAAACTGGGAAAGAGTTTTTAAGCACATGGGCACAGGGGAGAATTTCCTGAACAGAACACCAATAGCTTATGCTCTAAGATCAAGAATTGACAAGTGGGACCTCATAAAATTACAAAGTTTCTGTAAGTCAAAGGATACTGTCAATAGGACAAAACAGCAGCCAACAAATTGGTAAAAGATCTTTACTAACCCTACATCTGACAGAGGGCTAATATCCAAGATATACAATGAATTCAAGAAGTTAAACTCCAGAGAGCCAAATAACCTTATTAAAAAATGGGGTAGAGAGCTAAACAAAGAATTTTCACCTGAGGAATATTGAATGGCTGAGAAACACCTAAAGAAATATTCAACATCCTTAGTCATCAGGGAATTGCAAATACAACAACCCTGAGATTTCACCTCACACCAGTCAGAATGGCTAAGAACAAAATCTCAGGAGACTTCTGGTGCTGGCGAGGATGTGGAGAAAGAGGAACACTCCCCTACTGCTGATGGGATTGCAAGCTGGTACAACTACTCTGGAAATCAGTCTGGTGGTTCCTCAAAAACTGGGCATAATACTACTGGAGGACCCAGTTATACCACTCCTGGGCGTATACCCAGAGGACCCATGCACATTCTCCAGCATGTAATAAGAACACATACTCTGCTATGTTCATAGTGACCCTATTTATAGTAGCCATGATCTGATAAGAACCCAGATGTCCCTCAACAGAGGAATGGATACAGGAAATGTAGGAAATTTGCACAATGGAATACTACTCAGCTATTATAAACAATGAATTCATGAAATTCTTAGGCAAATTGGTGAAAGTGGAAAATGTCATCCTAAGTAAGCTAACCAAATCACAAAACAATACATTTGGTATGCACTCACTGAAAAGTGAATATTAGCCCAGAAGCTTGGGATATAGCTGTCACCTGGAGGCTCCCCTAGTGCGTGACAAATACAGAGGGGGACACTCTCAGCCAGCCACTGAACTGAGCACAATGTCCCCAATGGGAGAGCTAGAGAAAGGACCCAATTAGCTGAAGGGGTTTGCAGCACTATAGGAAGAACAACAATATGTGCCACACAGTACTCCCAGAGCTCACAGGACAAAATTCACATCTCAAATGAAGTTCAAGAAGAAGAGAGAACAAAGTATGGATGCTCTGGTCCTTCTTAGAAGGGGAAACAAAATGCCCACAGAAGGAAATACAGAGACAAAGTATGGAGCAGTGTCTGAAGGAAAGACCATCCAGAGACTACCCTACCTAGTGATTCATCCCATATACAGTTACAAAACACTATAATTGAGGCCCACAAGTACTTGCTGACTAGAGTAGGATATAGCTGTCACCTGGAGGCTCCCCTAGTGCATGATAAATACAGAGGGGGACACTCTCAGCCAGCCACTGAACTGAGTACAATGTCCCCAATGGGAGAGCTAGAGAAAGGTCTCAATTAGCTGAAGGGGTTTGCAGCACTATAGGAAGAACAACAATATGTGCCACACAATACTCCCAGAGCTCACAGGGACAAAATCATCAACCAGATAGTACACATGGTATTTCCCATGGCTTCAGATGCAGAGGAAGCAGAGGATGGCCTTGTTATGCATCAAAAGGAGGAGAGACCCTTGGCTCTGGAAAGGCTCGATGCTGCAGTGTAGGGGAATATCAAGTCAGGGAAGTAGGAGAGGGGTTATTGGGGAACTGGGGAAAGGGAGAAGGCTTATGGGACTTTCAGGGGGGGGCAGGAAAGGGGAAATAGTTTGAAAGGTAAACAAAGAATATATGTAAGAAAAAATTAAGAAAAATAAAAAAAATTAAAAAGAACAAGGACTGCTAAATTTACTGATTAAAGTTAATAAGTATGCATAAAAACTGAAGCATGGCACAGTCTATGCAAAAAAAAGAAAAAAGAATGAAAGAAAAAAGAAAGGAGGAAAGAAAGAAAGAAAGGAAGGAAGGAAGGAAGGAAGAAAGAAAGAAAGAAAGAAAGAAAGAAAGAAAGAAAGAAAGAAAGAAAGAAAGAAAGAAAGAAAGAAAAGAGAAAGAACTGGGATTTGAGATTTTCATCAATTGGTTAAGACACAATTAAATTTTCAACATTCTTAGCCATCAGGGAAATGCAAATTAAAATGACTTTGAGTTTCTAACTTATATCTGTCAGAATGGTTAAGATCATAAACAGAAATGACAGCTCATGCTCATGAGGAAGTAGGGCAAAGAGAACATTCTTCCATTGCTGGTGGGAGCACCCACTTGTATAGCCAATACGGAAGTAGCTATGGTGTTTCCTCAGAAAATAGTGAATCAATCTACCTTACGACCAAGCTATACCACTCTTGCACATATGTTTCATCATATTACAAGGACACTTGCTCAACTATGTTTATATAAGCTTTATTTGTAATAATATTTGTAATTTGGAATCAATTTGTGTTGATTCTAGAAACTGGAACCAATCTAGCTGTCCCTTAATGTAAAAATGTATAGATGAAATGTGGCACCATTACACAGGGGAGTATTATTCAGCTGTTAAAAAAATGACATCATAAAATTTGAAGGCATATGGATTTATGAGAAAAAAATCATGCTACATGCGGTAACCTAGATGCAGAAAGACATCCATGGTCTGTACTCATAAGTGGTTATTAGTTGTTAAGCAAGGGATACTCATACTACAATATATAGACTCAGATAGCCCAAGTAACAAGAAGGCCTCAATGGAGGATGCCTGGATCTCCCTTGGAAGGGTAAATAGAATAGGTTTTGAGTGTGTACTAGGATCAAGTCGGAATGGGAATAGGAGGAATCAGGTATGGGAAGGCGAGATAGAGGGAAAGACTTCAGGAAAAGAAACCTAGAATGAAGGAGCATTTAGGGAGGTAATGTCCAAATATAGTGGAGTTGACACTTCCTGGAACTTATTATAGTTATCCTAGTATGAAATCCTGAAACTGGAGGAACTGAGCCTGAGCCAGACATCTTCTTTAACCAAGTACATCTTCCAATGGTGATACTGGTACAACAATCCAGCCAAAAATCCTTTTTATCTACAACTTATCCTGTCTGTAAGATACATTAGAATAATAGTGGTGACTCAGAGCTTGTGAGAGTGGCCAACCAATGGCCCCTCTCACTTGAGACCCACACCATGGAAATGTATCCATGCTCAAGATTTTTTGTATACCGAGGAATGGGAAACTAGAGGAACCTGTCACCTAAGATTAAGATAAACACAACTGGCAAAAGATAGAAAAACAAGTCACTGAAATTGTTTTTAATAATATTCTGCTATGCTCATAAATAGATTCTTTGTGCCATAGTCTTCAGAGAGATTTCCTCCAGCACCTGATGGGAATAGATGCAGAGACCTATAGTCAAACATTAGGGGGAGCTTTAGGAACACCATGGAAGAGGGACAAAAAGGATCACTAGAGCTATAAGGTTTGAGAACACCATGAGAACAAAGACCCGCTGAATGAACTTGGCAGGGCTCATAGTAAGTAGCTCACAGAGATGGAAGCAGCAATCATGGAGTCTATACTGGTCTATTCTATGTCTAATTTTTGCAAGCTGTGGTTGCTCAGCTTTGATTTTTGTTGGACTCCTAACAGTGTGAATAGAAATATCTCTAATCTTTCGACTATTCTTTGCATAATCTTCCTCTTACTGGGCTGCCATCTTTGGCCTTGCTCTTTGGTTTTGCCTAGTCTTATTGCTACATGTTAAAGTTGATTTCCCTGGGAGACCTACCCTTTTCTGAAGGGAAATAGGGGAGCATCAAATATGGGGGATGGGAGAGGTAGGAGTGAGAGACTGGGAGGAGGAGATGGAGGGGAGGCTATGCTTCAGGTGTATTGTATGAAAGAATACATTTAAAAAAAAGGAAGAATTTTTTTTAATTTGGTGCTACTCCATAATCTTTTGATTTAGCCTTATCTTGTATTTCCAATACTTTCTACTTTCCAGTAATCATTAATTATATATTATAGTTCTTTATAGAAACTCCTTGTATCATGAATAATTATAATTGGAACTATAATTTCATTAAGGTACATCTAAGGTTTTTGTAACTCATACAACTGTGTGTATCTATTTTATATTACCTTGGAAGAGTTTGTTTCTAGACTGTAAGTTAGGAAGAAGCACCTATTTTTATACGTATATTATTCTGGAAAAGTAGGTAGACACATGCTTCCATTTCTCCAGTATCAGAATTTATTGTTTAGCAATGAATTTCCAAGCCAAATAGGTTTCATTGATACCAGTCAATAGCAGTCTCAAGTAGAATGATAGATTCCCACTGGCAAACTCAAGCCTTTTATACCTATTTTAGTTACTAACCTTGCTTCCACATAAAACATTAAAAATGACTTACTAATTCTTTCTCTCTCTTATGTATACTAATGCTGCATAAGTAGATTACACAATGGGCACAAAAGGATTAAAGAATTCAAGAAGTTTAAAGAAGATTATGTCCTTGAGTCTGATATTTTATATAGATGTCAAAACAACTGTGATATTTAGATATGGTATTATTTAGCTACTCCAGTAAAGGACCAGTCACAACATTAAAATCTAAATCTGACTACAGCTTTGTATCAGTTGTAAGATAGGGCATAGGACCATCCAGCCACACTAAAGGACAGGTAGCCTTTGTGCGTATTAATGATTGCTCGAGGAAATAGTTGGCAACATAATTATTCTTTAATGTCAGTGGTTGTTAACAAATCGAGTGGAAGTCTTCTGATAGTTGTAAGTTATTTGTCTCTTAGTATTCTACTGTATGTACCAGATACTTAGATGATAGGTAGATAGGACCAATATCTTTATACTGTCAACTGTTCTATTTGCAATAAAGGGTAGTCATTATTTTGGTAGACTTGATGTGTTAATAAATTCTCAGTTTTGTTTTGTTTTTATCAAAACTCTCATGTGCTCATATACTCTCAATCTACTTTGATTTGTATATTTTGTGCTACATTTTAACCTTTGGCAATGTGTTATTTATTAATCTATCATGTTTATGTACACAGAAAGAATCATTACAATCTTTATATTTGAACTAAGATAGAGTTAAGAACTTCCAATAAGGTAATGAACAAGACAAGGTGATCCACTTTCTTCTGCTGTTCATTGTAGGGACTGGTGTCTTAGAACAATAATGTGCAAAAGAATGAAAAGGAATGCAAATAGGAAGAGAGGTCAGAAAATTGGTGTTTGCAGGGATCTTTCTCTAGAAGAGAGAATATTAAGTTTCTACCATATAATTCTTAATGCAGATTACTACTTTCACCAAGTTGACAGAACATAAAGATGACTACCTCAAATCAGAAGTTCTCTTCTGTATTATAGAGAGATAATTAGAGAAACAATCCCTTCACTCTAACAAGAAAAGATACCTGGGGAAAACATAACCAAGTTAATGAAAGACGGCTATAAGAAAAACATTTAGACACTGTAAAAAGCTGAAAAAAATGTACTTGAAGATACGATATTTCTTCTCCTCTGAGGATAATATAATTTATTTTTATGCAGATAGTTATTTTACCAAGTGCAATACATGAATTCAATGCAAATGAGTACAAACACCATAGTTAATCTTCACAGATATGACAAAAACAGTCTCATTATTGACATGGAATCACAAAAGACCAAGTATAGTGAAAGCAATCCTAAAGAAGCCAACACGATAGAGATGGCATTACCTCATTTCAAGGTATACCACAGAACCATAGCATGATACTGCTACATACTAAATTTATACATCAGTGGAATCGAATTAAGAACTGGGTAAATGTTCTACAGTTACCTCACTTTTGATAAAACCACCAAAACTATGCACTGAAGAAAAGATAGCATCTTCAACAAAGGGTGCTGTTCCTGAATGGACTTCAACCACAGAAAAAGAAAACTAAATATTTATTATTCACGTTACACAAAACTTAACCCTACATAGATCAAAGACTAATTCAACATGAGACCTGATACCCTGAAATAGCTAGAAGTACAGTGTTTACTCCAATTCATTCACAATGGTAAGATCTTTTGGATAAAAACTCCAATAGTACAGGAAATGAAACCAAAAATTGAAAAAATGGACTTTATGAAACATTCTGGACAGTGAAGCAAACTTTTAATCAACTGAAGAGTTAGTCTACAGAATGGGAAAAAAGTGTTTTTTTCTAGTTATTTATCTAACACAGGATTAGTGTCTAGAATATACAAATAACTCAAGAAACTAAGCATCAATAGCAAAATAAACCAAATAAAACTTTGGGCTATCAAGGGGAATGGTACAGAAAGGTATCAAAAGAAGAAATACAATTAGCTAAAAAATGCTTTAAATAGCGTGCATTTTCTTTAAAAGGAAAATAACAAGAAAAGTATATAGACCTGCACAAGACTAAGCCAGCCAAAATTCCAAGATAGATAGTGGAGTTGCTTGTGAAGTCTCATGTCCACCTGGCAAGCTGTAGTCAATTAATAGCTTCTGAGGAAAAAAGTTAGGTATTACTCAGGGATTCACCCCTGAATAGACAGATACATCTACATGTCCATCTGTCCACACAGAGGCAGTTATTTTGAGTACATTTTGCCAAAAACTATATATTGCCAGATTTATTGAATAACAATGGATTCACAAGCTAATAGAACTTCATTGGTCACAATTTGCAAATTTGTGCCAATTCCCCCTGATAGTTGGCCATTGCTAAATAAGAGTTCTTTTATTACAAATGTCATTCCTAAAAAGACTTGCAGATCACATACTTTCTACATATTTATATATGTGTATGTCTACATGCAGGTTATAGACTAGGTAAAAGCATGTTAAAGAGGCTAAAATATGTCTCATGGAGTTTGAAAAGGCTAATGTCTGTGATTCCGATTGCTGATATAAATGTAAAAGACAGTCAGTTCAGTATTTGATTAGGATATTAAGGCATCTGGTTGAATAGTTGTTCAATCAAAGAGTCAATTCACAATGTCACAAGTCTCATTCCTAGCCTCCTCAAGGTTTAGGTAAGCTTCAGAGATGAGATACACATCAGCTAAGTTAGAGGAGTGGTGTCAGACTTCTCCAAGTAGAGGTATGCTAATGAAAATGGAAATTAATTCAAGTAATCAGTATCAACCCAGACAATAACCAACTGAACTGAAAAGCATGGGGAAATCAGGAGTTCTCAGCATGTCTGTACTTTGATGCAAACACATTTTGTGGAGAAATGAGTGGTGCCATCTCATTGGGCTATTCGTTCTCTTTGTCTTCATGGGGTCCACCCTTATATAGCATGAGTTTTTTATCAGTTATAAATCATTCTCTTTCGGAGTATAGCTTTGTTCTTACATGCTCCAATGCTACTTTAGTGGTACTGCTTAAATTTAGGAAAAAGTAATGTATTATTAGTC
Organism: Tokudaia tokunoshimensis; assembly: GCA_036184795.1. NCBI lineage: Eukaryota > Metazoa > Chordata > Mammalia > Rodentia > Muridae > Tokudaia > Tokudaia tokunoshimensis. The sequence goes on along the minus strand of BTHU01000016.1, from coordinate 30,377,834 downwards.
CGAGATGCATTGGTGCTGTTAGACATAGGATGGTGTTTTGTGCACAGAGATGCAGAATCCTCTTTTGTGTATGTGTGTATGTGTGCATTTGAACTCAGAATGAGGCTAAATACTGTGTGAATATTAGAGCCAACCAGGCCAAGGCATAGTTTGCAAACCATTCTTTTATACAGTGTGGAATAACTTAAAGTGGGCCACAGCCTGATCACAAAATAATGTTCTTCGTTTCAGAGACATAAATAGCTTGTGCACTGTGAGAAATACTTTTCTGTGAAAGAAACATTACAGATGTGTATTGTTAGTATTAAACAAGTAGAATCCAAATATAATCACTATGATTATAATGCTGTATTCTTTAGATATAACCAAAGTCTGTTTTTCAGTTCATAATGGACATTTTTAATTCAGGCCATAGAAATACATTCATACAAAAAACTATACATAGAGTATACAGATTGGCATATGGTTCATTTGTTTTGAACAGTGTGAACACTACTTGGAAGTATAAACATTCCGTATGCTTGCTCTCTATATATTTAGACAATATAGTTGAGATTTCAATTAGGACTATGACTGTATGTTTAATTAATTCAGTTGACTATTTTCCTTTTTCCTATTGTCTCTGAAAGTAATCAGATATTATTTATATTCCTATTGATTCTCTCTAATAATGATCTCTGTACTTTTTTTTTTGTCATTAGATTTGGCTTATGTCTAAAGCCATATTCCTCTCCATTCTATTTGCAACAGCAAAGAAATGCAAACATCCTAAATATCATTATGCAGATTAATGGATAATGAAAATGTAATTTGAATACACAATGAAATATCGTTCAGTACACTAGTATGAGGAGAGATATATTTTCACATTTCACTTTCTTTACGATGTTTAATAGTCTTTATTTATTTAATTAAATGAGAAAAAATGTATACTGCAATAAAATAAAACAAATGTTAATGATGAAGTTATTTCTAGTGATCAAACATAGCGTTATAAAGCATTTAATTAAAATATGGTACAATATTTTGCAAATATTGAAAAATTTAACTGTTAAACACTGCCAATGAATCTGTACCAAAGTTGTGACTTAGAATAGGAAAGTACTGGATAGAAGCCTTGATTATAACCATAATTTGATAGAACAAAAATCCCCTGAAGCCAACAATGTCAATTTTTTGGGTTTCCAATATTTATATTATTATCATAACATATAAGAGAGTTTTCTTTAATTCATACAGGTTAGTCAGACCCTGAGTGTTGCTATGTAGCCAGAAAGAGATTATAACTTGGTCAGGATGAAGGTGAATTATGTTGGTTCAGATTACCATAATGGGCTCAACAAAGCTAGTTCATGTGCTAATAACTGGTAAACCAAGAGAAGGCTTACATACTTAAAATCATCATCATCTTCTCTCGTTCTTGTTCTTGTTCTTGATCTTCTTCTTGTTCTTGTTCTTGTTCTTGTTCCTGTTCCTCTTCCTGTTCCTCTTCCTCTTCCTCTTCCTCTTCCTCTTCTTCTTCTTCTTCTTCTTCTTCTTCTTCTTCTTCTTCTTCTTCTTCTTCTTCTTCTTCTTCTTCTTCTTCTTCTTCTTCCTCTTCTCCTCCTACTCTTCCTCCTCTTCTTCCTCCTTCTACTTTATTTACTTCTCTTCCTCTCCTCCTCTTCTACTTCCTATTCCTCTTTCTCCTCCCTCTTCTTCTTGGATCCCAGCTCTGGTCATCACCAACCTGTTGAAAATGAGCACAACGTTTATTACATTCATTTGCATCTGATAGGAATCAAATTTACTCTGGAATGTCGATACAGAAGATAGCCCATCTGTACTGGTTAGTTTATGGTCACTTTTGACACAAGCTGGAGTTATCAGAAAGGAAGGTACCACATTTGAGAAAATGTCTCCATCTGTATGGGTCGAAAGCAAGCTAGGAAGGCATTTGCTGTTGGTTTGTTTACTAATTTAAATGCCAATTGCCTTCTGCCTTTCCATAAGCCCCTCATAGAATCCTGCCCCCCTATTCACCCTCCTCTTAGCCTCAGAGAGAATGGGGGACCCTGGGTATCCCCTTACCCCTGTTCATCAAGTCTCTGCAAGATTAGGTATATTCTCTCTAGCTAAGGCAGGACAAGGCAGCCCTCTGCTACATATGTGCAGTGGACCTTGCTCTAGCCGGTGTATATATTTTTTTCTTTTTTTGACTTTTTAATTTGTTATTGGATATTTTCTTTAGTCGGTGACCCAGTTTTTGAAATCTTCCCAGGGTCCAGGTTATTTGATGCTGTTGGTCTTCCTGTGGGGTTCTTATCTCCTTCAGGGCTTTCAGTCCTTTCCCCAACTCTTCCATAAAGGTCTCCAACCTCTGTCCATTGTTTGTCTGTGTGCATCTGCATCTGTTTCAGTCAGCTGCTGGGGAGAGTCTCTCAGAGGACATTTATGCTAGACTCCTGTCTGCAAACATAAAGGGGTATCATTAACAGTGTCAGGGATTGGTGTTTGCCCATGATATGATATTGGTCTCAGGTTGGGTTAGTTATTGATTGGCCATTCAGAGGGCATTTTATTCATTAATGATTGATGAGGGAGTTCACATTCCATTATTAGTGTGCTATCCCTGGGCATGTGGTCCTGGATTTTATAAGAAAGCAGTCTGAGCAAGACATGGGAAGCAAACAGCAAGTAGTACTCTACTCCTCCATGGCTTCTGCATCAGCTCCTGCCTCCGGGTTCTTGTCCTACTTGAGTTCCTTCCCTTACTGACCTTGATGACAAATTGTCATGTGCAACTGTGAGCTAAATAAATGCCTTCTTTCCCAAGTTGCTTTGGTCATGATGTTTCATCACATATAATAACCTTAACTAATGAATCATTTTGTTGGCATTAATCATGCATTCAAACATATTCTGACCTTGGAATGACTCACTGAACATCCAATTTTGAATCGCAAGATTGCTTTCTATCATACCTTGTTCAAGAGATTCTTGCCATTGTTCTGTTCTTCATCAAACATGGGGGTTTCTTTCTGAGTTTGTCAGAATGTAAAGATGTTTTCTTTTGAATCATGGATATCCACAATGGGAATCATAGAACACAACTACCAATATTTGATCATGATACAAATGGCAGGGTGAGGAGTACACCTGCAGAAATCCAGGTTTCATATAAATCATTGCTATAACATAGCATATTCTTCTAGAGAGAGAGAGACTGTTCATACCCAGTGTACTTGCATGCCTCCATTCACAACTCCATTATGTTAACCCCCCCCACTCTCTCTCTCACTCCGTATTAGAAAAAATGTTTCACCAACAATGTGAAAGTTTTCCTGCTATACCCAAAAGGGTCAAGTCACAATCTTGAAAACAAAGATATCCTCATCAGAATTAGAATGGTAGATTATTATAAACAAATGCATTCTTGACACAGGCATCACAATGATAATGCTCTTTGTGACACTCTAATGTGGTGTTCACTATGCCCTTCTGGGAGACTATTAAAGATAACTAAACGGACCAAGATGGCAGTTGAGCACTAGGATGACTTTCATTAGGCCAAGGTGAATCCATTACTCCTATGCTTTTATATTTTCTTAAAATATCATTGGATAGTTTTATTTTGTATGTGCTCAGGCTGTGAGAGTTTAGAGTCACTTGGATGGTGTATGTCGAACCTATCCATGCCATACTGCACAGTAGCACTAGAGCTGCATATAGGCAAAGATAAGAGAACACTTATGCAGATGAAATATTGAGTTTTCAGAATCTCCAGAAAAGGTCTAGTAACCAAGTGTCTCTGCCAATGGTTATATTGAATGGAAAGAGTTAATTTGAATTTTTATGGTGTGATCTGTAAACAAGCAAATAATTATCCTGCCAATAGCACGAATCAGGACATACTGGGAAAAACAGCTGAGTAAAGTATAACTGGGTGACAAATAAAAATTTACTAGCAACTTGTAAATTAAATGTACTCCATTTGTCATGACAAAACATTTGTCATCATCTCTTATGGGCTACAGTGGGCCGGGTATAGCAAAGCAAAGCACACATGTTGGAAAAATGCATAAGACAATGAAAAGAAATTGCAGTATACATCAACATAGATATTGATATAAATGTATACTATTGGGAAGGATATGCTTTTACCCAGTTACTAGTAAAAATCAATGCAAAAATTCTTTTGACAATTAAAATGAAAATAGAACCATTATATGTCTCAGGATATTTACATGAAGAGGTCAATATCAATATACTACAAAAATACTTGCAAATCGTTTTTTCTAACAGCACTATTAAAAATAGGCAAGCTGTAGAATCAGCTTAGATATCTATCCACAGATCAGTGCTTAAAAAAAAACAGTCATAGATCAAGTGACCATAAGAGTGTGGATTCATTACTGGGTCTTCAATTTTGTTCCATTGATCTACATGCCTGTCACTGTACCAATAGCATGCAGTTTTTAACATTATTGCTCTGTAGTACAGCTTGAGGTCCAGGATACTGATTCCCGCAGAAGTTCTTTGACTATTGAGAATAGTTTTAGCTAGCCTGGGTTTTCTGTTATTCCAGATGAATTTTTGAATTGCTCTTTCTAAGTCTATGAAGAATTGAGGGGGGATTTTGATGGGGATTGCATTGAATCTGTATATTGCTTTTGGCAAGACGGTCATTTTTACTATATTAATCCTGCCAATCCATGAGCATGGAAGATTTTTCCATCTTCTGAGATCTTCTTCAATTTCTTTCTTCAGAGACTTGAAGTTCTTGTCATACAGATCTTTCACTTGTTTGGTTAGAGTCACACCAAGTCACACACTTTATATTGTTTGTGGCTATCGTGAAGGGTATCATTTCTCTTATTTCTTTCTCAGCCTTATTATCCTTTGAGTATAGGAAGGCTACAGAATGCTTGAGTTGTTTTTATATCCAGCCACTTTAAAACCATCCAGTGGAAAAAAGATAGCCTTTTCAACAAATGGGGCTGGTTCAACTGGAGGTCAACATGCAGAAGAATGCAAATTGATCCATTCTTATCTCCTTGCACTAAACTCAATTCCAAGTGGATCAAGGACCTCCACATAAAACCAGACACACTGAAGTTAATAGAAAGGAAACTAGGGAAGAACCTTGAACATATGGGCACAGGGGAGAATTTCCTGAATAGATCTCCAATAGCTTATGTTCTAAGATTAAGAATTGACAAGTGGGACCTCATAAAATTACAAAGTTTCTATAAGGCAAAGGACACTGTCAAAAGGACAAAGCGGCAACCAACTAACTGGGAAATGATCTTTACCAACCCTACATCCGACAGAGGGCCAATATCCAATATATACAAAGAACTCAAGAAGTTAGACTCCAGAGAGCCAAGTAACCCTATTAAAAATGGGGTACAGAGCTAAACAAAGAGTTCTCACCTGAAGAATATCTAGTGGTTGAGAAGCACCTAAAGAGATGTTCATCATCCTTAGTCATTAGGGAAATGCAAATCAAAACAATCCTGAGATTCCATCTCACACCAGTCAGAATGGCTAAGATCAAAAACACAGGAGACAGCAGTTGTTGGCGAGGATGTGGAGAAAGAGGAACACTCCTCCACTGCTGGTGGGATTGCAAGCTGGTACAACCACTCTGGAAAGCAGTCTGGCGGTTCCTCAGAAAACAGGGCATGACACTCCCAGAGGATCCTGCTATATCACTCCTGGGAACATACCCAGAGGCTTTACCTGCATGCAATAAGGATACATGCTCCACTATGTTCATAGCAGCCTTATTTATAATATCTAGAAGCTGCAAAGAACCCAGATGTCCCTTAAGGAGGAATGGATTCAGAAGATGTGGTATATTTACACAATGGAATACTACTCTGCAATTAAAAACAATGAATTCACGAAATTCCTAGGCAAATGGTCAGAACTTGAAAATATCATCCTTAGTGAGGTAACCCAATCACAAAAGAACACACATGGTATTCAGTCACTGATAAGGGGATATTAACCCAGAATCTCAGAATACCCTAGACACAATTTGCATATCAATAGAGTTCCAAGAAGATGGAAGGAGAGACCCCTGGTCCTGGAAAGACTGGATGTAGGGGAATGCCAGAACAGAGAAGAGAGAGGGGGTTGAATGGGGAAAAGAGGGAGGGAAGGGGCCTTATGGGCCTTACGGGGAGGCAGGAAAAGGGAAAGGGGAAATGATTTGGAATGGAAATAAAAAAACTTAGAAAAAAACAGTCATTTATTCTCAATGGAGTTTTATTCAGTAACAAAGACAAATGAAATCATTCTTCTTTCAGAAAAATTGATGTATCTGGAGATCACCATGCTAAATAGCTAAAACTCAGAGAAATAGCACTTGCCTTCATCTGTAGATTCTAGGTTTTTATATAGATACATAGTCATGTACATAGTGGACATGAAAGCAGAAGACGTGAGAATAGCTGGAAGAATGAACTTGATTATAACAGAGAAGCAACAAATATGTGAACAATGAATGTAGCCAACACATATGATATTTTTGCACAAAACACCTGCATGAAGCCTATCACTAGGAACAACAAACATGCCAACAAGTAACTAAACAAATTCAATAAAAGTAGCAACTCTTTATAGCAGTGTAGTATCTGGATGAACACTTTGGGTTTGGTTATTTGGGTAGGAGTCAGAAACATTATCTGTTCACAAAGAGAAAAGCATGCCAGCTTCACAGGTCTTTAAATTTATTAACATTCCAGGCAAGACATTATTTCAGATAGTCAATGAGTTTTTGACTCCTAGTACCTAAATCATTTGTCTCCAGGAAGCTGTTCTCGCTCTCCACCACTGCTTCTTGAGAGTTAAATATTTATGGAAATTATGGGATACATCCCATCTGCCCCCTTCTTGAGCACCATGTCCTATAAGATAAGTGCTCTGGTCACACTCAGTACAGCTTAAGAAACTACACATCAAAATAAAATTCTTTGCCAATGATAGTACCAGTTGGATTTCCTCTAGGGCTAGTTTAGACTTGAATTAGACTAATTTTTTTTTTACACAGGTTAAAGAAAATGTATGTCTTTTACTGTTTGCTAAAATGTTAATGAGTTCTTGTAGTACATGTGTTGGACAGCTCTGTGGATCAATTCACATGTAAAGAAAGAGTAAAATACCTGACACTGAGTTTCAGTCATTGCCAAGTTAGCATATTTTAGCTATGTGATTAGTGATTTTATGTCCAGTCTGCTCATCTACCCACAGCTGCAGGTGTATAGCTTATGTCAGATCCTATTTCTGCTTGCAAGTCAAAGCATATGTCCAGATCTTTTGGAACCCCTGTCGTCCTGTGAATAGAAACACAATGTGAGTTGTATATATGGTTTGTAGCAGCCCTCTTACACTTGAACCCACATTTTGAATCCCTTTAGACACTTAATGTTTACATAATTTTCTTTCTGGCTCTTCTGGCATCTGAGGTGAAAAGACTCTATACAATGTTTAGTTTTTAGCACAAATATTCTATAGCCATGGCTCATGAGTCTTGCTGTTAGGATTAATAGATATATGCTTGGCTGCTTTGCTTTACTTGTTCCAAACAGGAAGTGTCAGTTGCAATAGCAGGCCAGATGTTATGTCATATGTCACAGTGTGGATTTGATTCATCTTTCTTACATCTGGCAGTCCCATAGTTCTTCATATATTTCATTGGCCATACCAGGATGTAGATTAAATATGAGTGACATTTAAAATGTAAATTTACTGTGACTCTTACCATTTCCCTCATTTCAGTGTGTCTATCTGGCACTTATTTCCGAGGAACCATAACGCTTACATGATAAGGTCTTATTGGTTCTTCCTTTAAGATTGCATTTACTATCTGGACTTTGAGTCAAATCCCCACATATAGGTCTCCAATGTCTTTCTATATAAATTACCCATTTCAGAATGTGTGAGAAAGTACAGAGATTAGTGCAAAATATGAATAGACATAGTTTTTAGATTCTTAGTTGCACTAAAAATTGATGTACTTCAAGAGTCTCACCCTCATAGACATCTGTAAGTATGCAGACCCAGAAAACATCTTGCTTTACTATTATTTCCACATACTTAGTTGTCATATCTTTGAGAATGATTACCTGTTTGGTGAACTAATACACAATGAAGCACAGTGAGGATTCTCATTGTTTCCCATGGGAGCTACTTTGAGCAAATTTGACCCCACCCTCAATTCATGAGGAGATAAAGAGATCCATTCTAATGGAGATTTTCATTTCTCAGTGTGAAGTGTTACTTTAAATTAGTTTTAACCTTTCTAGATCCTGCTTGGCAAATGTGCATGGACATTCCACTGATCCCCTTTGGGTTTTAATGAGTGAGATTCTGATTCAGATATACAAATGAAGGGATTGTATATGAGCATCTTACCTGTGGCCAGATAGCAAGCCTAAACAGTACATCAGCTCATGGTCTTTGTCCTTGTGGTGATATGGTTCTCTGGTTCATTATTTATATGAGGCAGGTCTTTGGAAAGAAGATGTGGTTGTGTGCTGTTTTCTCTTTTCACAGTAGAGAGGTTTAATTATAGGGTTTGAATGATATCTCTCTCTTCCTTGTTCTGGTATTACAGGCAGTGATGCTGTAAGGTAGTCCTGGGTCATAGAGTAGTGTATGCTTATTGTGTTTCTCATCTCAAATTTTAATTTCTGTTTCTATGATTAAGGACATTTTCATTTTTGCTTTTGCTTATGATCCAATGAGTGGGAAGAAGGGAGGTGTCTCCATTATGTATCTCTAGCAGTGTAGGTAAAGTCTATGTTTTGTTTTATTGATCTAAACATTATGCTTTCTGCATTTCATACATTCACTCTCACTCATCAATAGAGTGTTTCCTTGATTTTCCATATGATTGACAGTTGTTGAAGAGGGTCATTGACTGTTTCTACCAGATTAATGGGGATGTGGAACATTACTTATTTCTACTCTGTCCATCTCATAACAACAAACACTTATTGAACACAAAAATTCGTTTAGCTTAGAATCTTCAGTGTATTCACAGTTGCATAATTCATATTTGAAAGTTCACTGTCATGATCTCAAAAACCCGTGAAAAAGATGACAGTAACAGATCAGTTTAGTTGATAATTTTGAAGCACGTGCAAGAACGCTGAGAGGAAATTAAGATATTTTGAAGGAAAGTGTTATCATAGAAAAAGAAAAATAATATTATTTATATATTTTAATTTAATATTTATTTATTTATTTGCACTCCAGATTTTATTCCCCTTCTGGTCCACCCTCTAACTGTTCCACATCTTATACCTCCTCACTGCCCCACTGTCTCCAAGAGAATATCCTCAACCCCAAACCAAAACTCTAGACTTTCTGGGACCTCCAGTCTCGTGAGAGTTAGGTGCATCTTTTCTGACTGAACCCAGACATAGCAGTCCTCTGCTGTATATGTGTTGGGGTCACATATCAGCTGGTGTGTGCTGCTTGGTTGGTGTTCTAGTGTCTGAGAGTTCACAGGGATACAGGTTAATTGACACTGCTGAACCTTCTAGAGGTTCTACCTCCTCCTCCTTCTCAACTTCTTCCAGCTTTTCACTAATTCAACCACAGGGCTCAGCAGTGGTTCCTCAGAAAACTGGGCATAATACTACCGGAGGACCCTGCTATACAACTCCTAGGCATATACCCAGAGGATTCTCCAGCATGTAATAAGGACACATGCTCCACTATGTTCACAGCAGCCCTATTTATAATAGCCGGAAGCTGAAAAGAACCCAAATGTGCCCCAATGGAGGAATAGATACTAAAAGTGTGGTGTATTTATACACATTGGAGTACTTTTCAGCCATTAAAAACAATGAATTCTTGAAATTCTTAGACAAATGAATGGAACTGGGAAATATCATCCTGAATGAGGTAACTCAGTCACAAAAGAACACACGTGGCATGCACTCACTCATAAGTGGATATTAGCCCAGAAGCTTGGAATACCCAAAACACATTTCACATATCAAATGATGCCCAAGAAGGAGGAAGAACAAAGTATGAATCCTTGGGTCTTTTGTAGAAAGGGGAAAAAATACCCACAGATGGAGATACAGAGACAAAAGGTGTAGCAGAGTCTGAGGAAAGACCATCCAGAGACTACCCCACCCATGGATCCATCCTATATACAGTTACAAAACCCAGACACTATTATGGATGCCCACAAGTGCTGGCTGACCGGAACCGGATATAGCAATCACTTGGGAGGCTCCCCTAGTGCATGACAAATACAGAGGGGAACGCTCTCAACCAGCCATTGAACTGAGCACAGGGATCCCAATAGGGGAGCTAGAGAAAGGACCCAAGAAGCTGAAGGGGTTTGCAATGCCACAGGAGGAACAACAGTGTGAGTCACCCAGTACTGCCAGAGCTCCCAGAGAAAAAAACCATCAACCAAAGAGTACACATGGAGTTACCCATGGCTCTAGACACATAGGCAGCACAGGATCGTCTTGTTAGACAGAAAAGGGAGGAGAGGCCCTTGGTCCTGGAAAGGCTTGATGCTTTAGGGATGAGGACTACCAGGACAGGTAAATGGCAGAGGGTTGACTGGGGAAGGGGAGATAGCTTATGGGATTTTCGGGGGAGGGGAGAATCAGGAAAGGGGACAACATTTGAAATATAAATATAGAATATATCTAATAAAATATATGTGTATAAAAAGATTATAAAACTAACTTGAAGATAATTATTAATATAATTCTCAGATCAGGAATTACATACCATAAATCCATAAATTTCCTAACACATTTCTGCTTTGTTTTCCTGACATGTTTTGAATATTTTTGTGTGCTCAGATAGTTCCTATCTACTTTAATGAGTTTATAACCTGGTGTCATTTTCCTAAAGAATAAGTTTTTTATTATTCTCTGTTTCGTGGGTGATAGATTTAAAAAATGGCTTTCATTAGTTTGCATTCTTCTACATGTTGACTGACAGTTGAACCAGCACCAATTTTTGAAAATGCTGTCTTTTTTCCACTGGATGGTTTTAGCTCCTTCGTCAAAGTTCAAGTAACCAAAAGTGTGTGGGTTCATTTCTGGATCTTCAATTCTATTCCACTCATCTACCTGCCTATCTCTGTACCAATAACATGCAGTTTTTATCACTGTTGCTATGTAATACAGCTAGAGATCAGGAATGGTGATTTCCCCAGGTGTTCTTTTATTGTTGAGAATAGTTTCTGCTATCTCGGGTTTGTTATTCCAAATTAATTTGAGAATTGCTCTTTCAAACTCTATGTATCTCCCCTCCCCAAACTCCCTAACACCCTATCCCAAATCCCCTCACCCTGCCCTCAAATTCTTCTATACTGGGGTATCGAACCTTCACAGGAACAAGGGCCTCTGCTCCCATTGATGCCCAACAAAGTCATCCTCTGCTACATATGCCATGGATCTCTCCATGTGTACTCTTTGGTTGGTGGTTTAATCCCTGGGAGCTCTGAGGGGTCTGGTTGATTGATATTGTTGTTCTTTCTATGGGGTTACAAATCTCTTCAGCTCCTTCAGTCCTTTTTCTAACTCCTCCATTTGCAACCTCATTCTCAGTTCAATGGTTGGCTGTGAGCATCATCCTCTGAATTTGTTAGGTTCTGGCAGAGCCTCTCAGGAGAGAGCTGTATCAGGTTCCTGCCAGCAAGCAGTTGTTGGCATTCAAAGCAGTTTCTGGGTTTGGTGACTGTGTATGGGATGGATCACCAGGTAGGGCAGTCTGGATTTCCTTTCATTCAGTCTCTGCTTTACACTTTCTCTCCATGTTTCCTCATGTGAGTATTTTGTTCCCTCTTCTACGAAGGATTGAAGGTTCCACACATTGGTCTTTCTTCTTCTTGAGGTTTATTTGGTCTGTGAATTTTATCTTGGGTATTCTAGCTTTTGGGCTAATATCCACTTATCATTGTGTGCATACCATGTGTGTTTTTATGTGATTGGGTTACCTCACTCAGGATGATATTTTCTAGTTCCATCCATTTGGCTAAGAATTTCATGAAGTCATTTTTTTTTAATAGCTGAGTAATAATCCATTGTGTAAACATACCACCTTATCTATATCTATTCCTCTGTTGGTTGACATCTAGGTTCTTTTCAGCTTCTGGCTATTATGAACATAGTGGAGCATGTGTCCTTGTTATATGTTGTAGCATATGTTGGGCATACACCCAGGAGTTGTATAGCTGGGTGCTCAGGTAGTACTATGTACAATTTTCTGTGGAACTGCCAGACTGATTTCCAGAGTAGTTGTACCATCTTGAAATACTACCAACAATAAATGAGTGTTCCTTTTTCTCCACATTCTTGCCAGCACCTGCTGTCACTGAGTTTTTTTATCTTAACCATTCTGAATGGTATGAAGTGGAATCTCAGGTTTGTTTTGATTTGCATTTCACTGATGAGTAAGGATGTAGAACATTCCTTTAGGTGCTTGGCCATTCAATATTCGGAATTCTTTGTTTAGCTCTGTACCCCATTTTTAATAGGGTTACTTGGTTCTCTTCATTCTAACTTCTTGATTTTGCTGTACATATTGTATATTAGCCAACTATCAATTGTAGGATTGGTAAAGATCTTTTCCTAATCTGTTGGTTGCCATTTTGCCCTATTGCCTTACAGAAGTTTTTCAATGTTGTGAGGTCCCATTTGACTTTTGTTGATCTTAGAACATAAGCCGTTGATGTTCTGTTAAGAAAAATTTCCTCTGTACTCATGTGTTCAAGGCTCTTCCCTACTTTCTTTTCTATTAGTTTCAATGTATCAATTTATGTGGAGGTCCTTGATCCACTTGAACTTGAGCTCTGTTCAGGAGATATGAATGGAATTTGTTGCTGCTATTGTTATTGATGATCTTTTTTTTACCTCTTGTGTATTGTTCTTAGATATCTCTATCGTTATTTTAAATATTATTATCATATGTAATAAATACTAATTGAAGACAATAAAAAAAGAATGGATTATGTGCATTCTTCTTCATGCTTACCACTAATTGAGCTAACATCATTTGTTGAAAATGTCTCTTTTCCTCTGGATGGTTTCAGCTCATTTGTCAAACATCAAGTTGCCATAGGTATGTGGTTCATTTCTGGGTCTTCAATTCTATTCCACGTCTCTATCTGCCTGTCTCTGCAACAATAGAATACAGTTTTTATCACTATTCCCCTGTAATACAGCTTGAGTTCAGGTATGGTGATTCCCCCAGAAGTTCTTTTATTGTAGATAATAGTTGTTGCTATCCTGGGTTTTTTGTTATTCCAAATGAATTTGAAAAGTGCTCTAACTCTATGAAGAACTGAGTTGGAATTTTGATGGGAATTGCATTGACTTTGTATATTGCTTTTGGCAAGATGGCCATTTCTACTATATTAATTATGCCAATCCACGAGCATAAGAGATCATACTCTCTTCTGAGGTCTTCTCTAATTTTTTTCTTCTGAGACTTGAAGTTCTTGTCATACAAATCTTTCACTTGCTTGGTTAGAGTTGCACCAAGATACTTTATATTGTTTGTGACTATTGTGAACTGTGTTGCTTCCCTAATTTCTTTCTCATTCTGTTTATCCTTTGAGAATAGGAAGGCTACAGATTTGTTTGAGTTAATTTTATATCCGGCCACTTTGCTGAAGTTATTTATCAGCTCTAGGAGTTCTCTGGTGGAATATTTGGGGTCACTTAAGTATACTATCATATCATCTGCAAATAGTGATAGCTTGACTTCTTCCTCTCCAATTTATATCCTTGGAACTCCTTTTGCTGTCTGATTACTCTGGCTAGGACTTCGAGTATTATATTGAATAGATAGGGAAAGAATGGGCAGCCTTATCAAGTCCTTGATTTTAGTGGGATTGCTTCAAGTTTCTCTCCATTTAGTTTGATGTTGGCTACATGTTCACTGTATATTGCTTTTACTATGTTTGGCTATGGGCCTTGAATTTCTGTTCTTTCCAAGACATTTAACATAAAAGGATGCTGAATTTTGTCAAATGCATTTTCAGCATCTAATGTAATGACCATGTACTTTTTTCTTTGAGTTTGTTTGTGTAGTGAATTACATTGATGGATTTTCATATATTGAACCATCTCGGCATCCCTGGGATGAAGCCTATTTGAAAGTGGTAAATGATCATTTTGATGTGTTCTTGGATTAGATTAGAAAGATTTTTATTGAATATTTTTGCATCAATATTCATAAGGGAAATTAGTTTGAATTTCTCTTTCTTTGTTGGATCTTTGTGTGGTTTTGGCGTCAGCATAATTGTGGCTTCATAGAACAAGTTGACTAGTTTTCATTCTATTTCTATTTTGTGGAATAATTTAATGAGTATTGGTATTAGGTCTTTTTTCAAGGTCTGATAGAATTCTATACTAAACCTATCTGGTCCTCTGTTTTTTTTTTTTTAGTTGGGAGATTTCAATGTAGGGGTTATGGGACTGTTTAGATGGTCTTTCTGATCCTGATTTAACTTTGGTATCTTGTAACTGTCTAGGAAATTGTCCATTTCATCTGACTTTTCCAGGTGTGTTGGGTACTGGATTTTGTAGAAGTATCTAATGATTTTTTTTAATTTTCTCAGTTTCTGTTGTTATATCTCCCTTTTCATTTCTGATTTTCTTAATTTGGATTCTGTCTCTGTGCCCTCTGCTTAGTCTGGTGAAGGGTTTATGTATCTTGTTGATTTTCTCAACTAACCAGCTGTTGATTTTGTTGATTCTTTGTATAGTTCTTTTTATTTCTACTTGGTTGATTTCAGCCCTGAGTTTGATGATTTCCTGCAGTCTACTCCTCTTGGTTGTATTAGTTTCTTTTTGTTCTAGAATTTAAGGTGTGCTATTAAGCTTCTATTTTATGCTCTCTTCAGTTTCTTTTTGGAGGCACTCAGAGCTATGAATTTTCCTCTTAGCACTGCTTTCATTGTGCCCCATAAGTTTGGGAATGTTTTGCCTTCAATTTAATTAAATTCTAAAAAGTTTTTGATTTCTCTCCTTATTTCTTCCTTGACCAAGGTATTATTGAGTAGAGCCTTGTTCAGGTTCCATGTGCATATGGGCTTTCTATTGTTTTTGTTTCTGGTGAAGACCAGCCTTATTCTGTAGTGATCTGCTAGGAGGCATGGGAATATTTCACTTTTCTTATATCTATTGAGGTCTTTTTTGTGACCAATTATATTGTCAGTTTTAGAGAAGGTACCATGAAGTGCTGAGAAGAGGGTATATTCTTTGAATTTAGGATGAAATGTTCTATAGGTATCTGTTAAATCCATTTGGTCCATAACTTCTGTTAGTTTCACTGATCTCTGTTTAGGTTATTTTTCTTTGATCTGTCCATTGATGAGATTGGGATGTTGAATTTCCCACAATTGTGTGAGGTAAAATGTGTGCTTTGGGCTTTAATAAAATTTCTTTTATGAATGTGGGTGTCCTTGCATTTGGAGCATAGATGTTCAGAATTGAGAGTCCTTCCTGGTAAAATTTTTCCTTTGATGAGTATGAACTGTCCTTCCTTATCTTTCTTGATGACTTTTGGTTGAAAGTTGATTCTATCCAATATTAGAATGGCTACTGCAGCTGGTTTCCTGGGACCATTTGCTTTGAAAATTGTTTTCCAGCCTTTTACTCTGAGGTAGTGTTTGTCTTTGACACTGAGGTGCGTTTCCTGTATGCACCAAAATGCTGGGTCCTATTTATGTAACCAGTCTCTTAGTCTATGTCTTTTTATTGGGGAATGGATGTTAAGGCATATTAAAAATAGTGATTATTGCTCCCTTTTATTTTTATGTTTGCGTGGTATTCTTCTTTTGGGTTTGCTGTAAGAAGATTACTTTCTTGCTTTTTCTATGGTGTAGTTTCCCTCCTTGTGTTGTAGTTTTCCATCTATTATCCTTTGTAGGGCTGAATTTGTGGAAAAGTATCATGTAAATTTTGTTTTATCTTGGAATATCTTGGTTTCTCCATCTATTGTAATTGAGAGTTTTGCTTACTATAGTAGTCTGGGCTGGCATTTGTGTTCTTTTAATGTCTGTATGAGATCTGCCCAGGATCTTCTAGCTTTCATGGTCTCTGGTGAGAAGTCTGGTGTAATTCTGATATGTCTGCCTTTATATGTTACTCGATCCTTTTCTTTTAATGCTTTTAATACTCTTTCTTTGTTTAGTGCATTGGTATTTTGATTGTTATTTGCTAGGAGGAATTTCTGTTTTGGTCCAGTCTGTTTGGAGTTCTGTAGGCTTATTGTATGTTTGTGGGCATCTCTTTCTTTAGGTTAGGGAAGGTTTCTTCCATATTTTTTTTGAAGATATTTACTGGCTCTTTAAGTTGTAAATCTTTGCTCTCTTCTATACCTATAATCCTTAGGTTTGGTCTTCTCATTGTGTCCTGGATTTCCTGGATGTTTTGGGTTACAAGTGATTTGCATTTTGCATTTTCTTTGACTGTTGAGTCAATGTTTCTATGGTATCTTCAGCACCTGAGATTCACGCTCCTATCTCTTCTATTCTGTTGTTAATGCTTGCATCTATGACTTCTGATTTCTTTCCAAGGTTTTCTATCTCCAGAGTTGTCTCCCTTTGTGATTTCTTTATTGTTTCCACTTCCATTTTTAGATCCTGGATGATTTTGTTCTGTTCCTTCACTTGTTTATTTATGTTTTCCTTTAATTCTTTAAGTGTTATTTGTGTTTCTTCTTTTAGAGCTTCTACCCGTTGACCCATTTATCCTTTATTTCTTTAGGGGACTTATTTATGTCCTTCTTGAAGTCTTCTATCAGATATATGAGATATGATTTTAAATGTGAGTGTTTTGGTGTAGCCTGGGCTCACTGCTGTGGGAGAACATGATTCAGATAATTCCATGTTGCTTTGGTTTCTGTTGGTAATGTTCTTGTTTCTGACTTTTGCCATCTGGTTATTTCCGGTGTTAGCTAGTCTTGCTGTCTCTGACTATGGCTTATCTTTCCTGTTGGCTGGCATATCAGTACTCTTGGGAGACCAGTTCTCTCTGGGGGGAATTTAGGTATGGAGAGCTGTGGTACAGGGTCAGTCCAGGTGTGCATACAGAAAACAGAATGACCCTGTCTTCAGCTGATCCTTTGTTCTTGTGTCCTGATGACTTTGGGCAGGTTCCTCTTGGGCCAGGAATTTGAAGAGAAGTGGTGGTCTTACCTGTGCTTGCAGGTATAGCCCATGGTGGGAGACCAACTCTCTTGTGATGGTATTTGTATATGTAGCTCTGCATCCCAGGATCAGCTCTGGGAGCAAATGGAAATTGAAAAACTCTTGTCTCAGGATATCCCTGGGTTCTTATGTCCTTAGGGTTTCAGGCAGGTTCCTCTGAGCAGCAGTTGTGGTTCTAACTGTGCTCTCACACCTCTCCGCATTCCTGGGATGCTAGCTATCCCTCTGCTTCAACTGGATATGGAGCTCTGTGATGGAGGATGGTCCCCAGCCAGAGACAGAAAGCAGATGGCTCTTTGGTTTATTTTTGTGAAATATTTGAGAAGTATTGCTATTAGCTCTTCTTTGAAAGTCTGATGCAATTCTGCCATAAAATTGTCCATTCTAATGAATTAGTAGAATGAACATAGTAAAAATGATCACCTAATCAAAAGCAATGTACAAATTCAAAGAAATCCACTCCAAAATTCCAACACAACATCTCAAGTACTTGAAAGAGCAAATCTTACCTTTATATGGAAAAACAAAGCAAAAGGATATTGATAGCTAAAACAATCATGAACAGTACAAAATCTTCCAGAGCTATCATTATCCCTGATATCAAGCAATACTATAAAGTTAGAGTAATAAAACCTGCTTGGAAATTCGTCAAAACAAACAGGTAACATAATGGAATCAACTTAAAGACTCAGATAAATCTATACACCTACCGATACCTGATTTTTTTATAAGAAAGACAGAAATAGACAAGGGAATAAATGAAAGCATCTTCAACAAATGGTGCTGGTCTAACTGGATGTTAACATGTAGAAGAATGTGAATAGACCCATATCTAGCACTATTCAGAAAACTCAGGTACACATGTATCAGAAACTTTAGTGCAAAGCCAGATGTCCTGAATGTGATAGAAAAGAAAGTGGAAAATGACCTGCAAAGAAATGGCACAGGAGACAATTTTCTGAATAGAATGCCAATAGCATAGACATTAAAATCAAGAATTGCTCAAGGGGATCTCATGAAACTGAAGCTTCTGTAAGGCAAAAGATATTTTCAGTGGGACAAAACATGAAGTTAAAAATGGGAGAGGATTTTTTTTTATCCAACTCTGTATTTGACAGAGGGCTAGTCTATAAAATATACAAGTAACCCAAAAAAGTAGACATTAACAAACCAAATAACCAAATTCAAAATGGAGTACAGATCATATCATAAAATTTTCAAAACAACAAAAAAGGGAATCTCAAATGTTGGAGAAATACTTAAAGGAAAGTTCAACATCCTTGGCCATAAGAAAAATGGAAATCAAAATTGGATTTCATATTATACCTTCTTATACCTATCAGAATGGTTAACATCAAAACTTAAGTGAAAAGGTAGGCTGGCAAAAATGAGGATCAAGGGAAACACTTCTTCTTTGCTGTTGGCAGTATCAAGTAAGGTAGTCACTGTGGAAATTAATATAATTTTTCCGAAAATTGGGATTACATCTACCTCAAGATTCAGCTATAATAGTTCTGTGCTTATACCATGAGGATGCTCAACTAAGAACATTAACTCAACTGTGATCATAGCAGTTTTATTTGTAATAGCCAGAAACTGGATTTATTCTAGATATTACTCAACTAGGAAATGTGTAAATGTCTATTTACACAATGGAGTTTTATTCAGGTGTGAAAAAAAGAGCTGCCTGAAATTTGCAGGCAAGTGGTTAGAACTAGACAATATCATCCTGAATAAGTAAGCCAGACCCAGAAAGAGAAACAGGGTATGCATACACTTAGAAGTAGATATTAGCTGTAAGGTAAAAGATAAACATGTTAGAAAACACAGACCCAGAGAGGCTAAGAAACAATGAAGGCTCAAGGGGAGAAGCATGATTCTCCCTAGGAAGGGAAACTTGCATAGATTTTATAGGTGCACTTTAGTCAGGTGAGGATGGGAACAGGAGTGATGAGGAGGGGGCATGGTGGGAGAGAGACCTGAGAGAGATGACTGAAATTTGGGGTCCTTTCAGGGTCAAGATGGGGACCCAGTATAATGGAAATCCTCAGCAATCCATGAAGGTGAACCTGGTTAAATCTCCTTTTAATGGGAGACATGGAGCCTGAATTGTTCATGTTCTATAACCAGGCAAGTCTTCTAGTGGAAGTGTTGAGACACCAACCCAGTCACAAACCATTAGCCTACAATTTGTCCTGCCTGCAGCTTGTTCTGGGATAAATGTGGCACTGAACTTGTGTGAATGGTCAAACTTCAGACCCATGCTACAAGAGGGAGCCCAGGTCTTATACTGCCGGAAGGTCCAGAACCTCTGAAGGTTCGATAGTTCAGAGACTTAGGATATAACTAAACATGGATTGAAACAAATAAAGAAAGATACAAACAAAACACACACACACACACACACACACACACACACACACACACACACACACAAAACTCAAAGCAAAAATGTTACTACAATGATTCCTAATGATAATGTGTGATAGTCACAGACATGAGCCTCGCGTAATCATTATCATAGAGGGTTTGTTGTCTAGCCATCGACTGGAGCAGATGCAGAGATCTCCAGCTGAAATTGAGGTGGAGCTAGGGCAATCCTGTGGAAGAAGGGAGGAATGATTGTAGGTGTCAGAGGGAGGGGTCAAAGACACCATGGGAATACAACCCAGAGAATGAACTAAATAGTGCTCATAGGGGCTCACAGAGACCAAAGTGACAATCATGGAGCTTTTATAGGTCTGAGCTACATCCTCTGCATATATGTTGTGGTTGTATAGCTTGATGTTTTTGTAAGACTTCTAACTCTGGGAGCTTGGATATCTCTGAATCAGTTGCCTGATTCAGGAACCCTTTGTTCCTACTGGATCACCTTGTCCAGCTTTTATATGAGGGCATGTACCTAGTCTTATTTTAACTTGTTATGGCATTTTGTTCATATCTCTGAGAGGACTGTTTTTTGAAGAGAAAGGAGGAGGAGTGGATATGTGGATGAAGGGGAGGTGAGAGGGATAAGGGACTTGGAGAAGAGGAGGATGGGGAAACTGGTCAGCATGTAATATAGAGAAAATATGTAAACATAAAGAAAGAATTAAAAATTAGGACTCTAACATCAAAGGAAACAGAAACAGTTTATAAAAGTCTCCCCCAAGTCCGGCAAAACAAAAACAAAAACAAAACAAAACAAAAACACCAAAATAACAAAAACAACCCAAAGCCAGAAGGTTTGAATACAGAATTCAACCAGGCTGGGCATTCACACACCTATAATGTTGGGGAATACCTGTGGGACCATGTTGTACTTTCTTCAGGCCATGGCATCTCAGGATGGGAAACCTGGGAGTTTGACTGTGCTTATCTCATGCTGGCACTGGGTAGGTGCTTGGCTATAGGGAAGAACCAGAGACACCGCTCTGGGGATGAAAATGCATACTAATAGGTGTGGGAAAGCTTGAGCTAGTTCAGGGTGGGGGTGCTCTCCAGGCCTGTGATGAGACTGGAGCTATGGGGTTCTCATAATCTTGGACATCCAGGTACACTGAGAGTCTCAGATCTGAGAAGGAGCTAGGGCCACAGACTTAAGGTGAGCTCTGACTTACCTCAGCAGTGATTGTTCTTAGCTTGGGGGCAGTTGGCTGGGAGCTCAGAGAGGCCTTCTCTGCAAGAGTTAAGTTGAAGCTCAGAAGGTGAAGACCTTCTACATGTTTTCCATGATGGTGATAGATGAGACAGTCAGTGAGTCTAGACTCTTTACTATCTGTTCATGGTGAAAATTGGATGCATACTCTATGGTACCATACCAAATTGTCAGGTTGGAGCCCAGATTAAATAACTTTGGCAAGGAGGAATGTCTGGTAAGGGAAGCTTATTGGCAAAGCCCTCAGAGCCTCTAGATACCTCATTAGTATTGAAAACTCTGTTGTGGACCTACATGACCACAGGTCATATATCCTTATGTGGGGAATGTGGTATGTGTTCTAGGTCAGGAATTTTGCAGAGAGCATGGTATTGCCTAAGTCTCAGGTGTGTGTGCCACTAAGTATCTGCATCTCAACCTGTTCTACCTACCAAGCTTCCTGGCATGGTTTTACCCTCCCACAGATACCTATCTCAGAAAGCAAGAAAGATAGGTGATTTTAACCACTGACCTCCATACAAACACACAGCTATACAAACCTGCATGCACACATGCATTTACACACAAACACATACACACACACACACACACACACACACACACACATAAAACATAAAAATAAATATCAGATTAATGCAAGATTATAGCAATGGAAACATGAGGAAAAATGACTTCATAAATGCTTTTTCATAGTTTATTGGAAAATAGAAATGTGTTCTTATTGGTAAGCTGGATATAGAAACATTTCTACCTACTGATCTACAAACACTCTGATTTCTATGAAGAAACTAAAATGAGTTGACCTGACATTATATCAAAATGATTATGCTTATATGGTATCTATTGACCAAACTAAGCTAGAGCAGTATTAGAGGGGTCTTCTGTTCTTGATCTGGATCATTATGGAATTGAAAAATATCCAATGCTGTATTTATTTTAGATATTTTATTCCAGAATCAAGTCACCAGGTCAATGCAATGAATGTAGCCTCAGGGTTGAGACAAATTGAGATGTAGGACATTCACAGATATAGAAAGAAGGGAAATGGATGCCCTGATGCACAGATATCTTGACATTGGGATCTTAGTTCAGGTAGACTGCCTATACTATGGGGTGCATGCCCTGGTCACATTCTCTTATCTTATACCATTCATGTGGTGCATTTCATTGTATAATTCCAAGATCATAAAATTTGCTGATAATATAAATGCTTCTAGGACTAGTTGTAGTCCCAGGTAAATGTGTGAATTTTTTGAGATTTTGATATTGCCAAGCCAAGAACCAAAATGTTGACATGGCCCTCACATTAAGCCCAGCTCTAGAAGTGAGGAAAGAATCAGATCTAGATATACCCAGAAGAGAGAGGGTGACTAATATTTTTACTAGGTCATTCTAGCAGTGCTGACAAATATCAGGTAGAAGAACACATCTGGCCGGAAGGTTTTGAAATATGCAGAGCAAATAGAGATGTATTTATTTCCTCTGAACTGGTTTTGGGCTTTTGACCTGGTAAGATTAAAGTATGACTAATACTCTTGTATTATCAGTCAGAAAGAATTAATCAGTTAGAGAAAGGACCCAAGGAGCTGAAGGAGTTTGCAACACCACAGGAGGAACAACAATATGAGTCATCCAGTACTCTCAATGCTCCCAAGGAGAAAACAATCAACCAAAGAGCACACATGGAGTTACCCATGACTCCAGACACATAGGCAGCAGAGGATGGTCATGTTAGACACCAAAGGGAGGAGAGGCCCTTGGTCCTGGAAATACTTGATGCCATAGCGTAGAGGAATACCAGGATAAGGAAGTGGGGGACGTTTGATTGAGGATGGGGAGACAGCTTATGGGGTTTTGGGGGGTGGGGGAAACCAGGAAAGGGGAGAACATTTGAAATGCAAATAAAGAATATATCTAATAAAAAAAGAAAAAAAGAATTGATCATAAAACCCAAACCCAAACAATGACAAAGAAACCTAATTGTAAATTACTTTACCAAAATAGACTTTAGCCTAAGCAACAGCTAATATATAATAGATCAAATATTGATATATTTTCATGTGGAAAAATAGTTGTAGTTGATGTGTCCTGAGAGGACAGAAAAATTACAGTTTCAATAAATATAGTGCTATACAGTAGCCTTCAGTTTTTGAGTTGGAAGCTTGTGAACCTGAGTTTTATTTAGGTAAAAGGAGAATGATTTTTACTTTCTGAAATGAGTGTGAATTACATTTTTAAAAAAGGATTTATATCTTTTTTCATTTATATTTTTATTCACTCTACATCCCAATCCTACCCCCTCCTTTCAATCCCTCTATTTCCCTTCTTCTCTGGTTACGGTGAGGCTCCTATGTGTACTAACCTACTCTGGGTAATCAAGTCATTGAAAGACTAGGTATATCCTCTTCCACTGAGGCCAGAAAAGGCAACCCAGTTAGGGAAACAGGATCAACAAGCAGACTACAGAGTCAGGGACAGCTCAGTTCCAGTTATTGGGAGACCTGCATAAAGACCAAGCTGCATACCAGCCATACATGAGCAGAGGGTTAAGGTCCAACTCATGTGTATTCCCTGGTTAACAGCTCAGTCTCTGGGAGTACCCAATGGTCCAGACTAGTCAAGTCTGTTGGTTTTCAACACATCATGGCAAATTATTTTCTAAGAACGGGATCCAAGATACAGACAATAACAACTTTAAATGGCAAGACTTCACTATTTAAAGCTGTGCACAACAACGTAAATAGACATGATAGGGAGAGTGACTTATTAAGAAGAGTTGTAGTTCATGGGAGATAGAAGGAAACTATCTATCTGAGATGTGAGTGACAGCAAAATGTATAATATAGTTGTGTCACAATCTCAAAAAAGTAGTTAAATGGTAAAACCATGATACTTAATATTTAATAACCACAAAGCTTCATAGTTAGAACCGTAAAACACATCCATTCACATTGATCAGACTTAGTGAGGAAGAGTGAGGGGCCCATGATGAATTTGTTAGGAATCTTGCCACGAAATGACATGTGCATTTAGAGAAAAGACAGTAAGGCCATTAGTTCTGAAAGGATTTTAATTTCTTGCTGCTTGCTCCTTCCATACCTGGTTTACAACCCTTTCTTTGATGCCTGTGGCCATTTTTTTTAAACTGGAGGGAGAGGAGTCTAGTTTATTGGGTTTAATTACAGTTTCCACTCTCCATTTTTAAGTGGTGAATTAAAGAGGACATAGGACTTGGGACTTGAAAGGGAACCAATAAGAGGCACAAAAAGTAAGATTCCAGGAGTTAAACGTATTTGGTAATCAACTTATATCTCACTAAGTTCAAGAATTCATTCCAGGAAATGTCTGTCTCCATAGAATTGTCTTGTCAATTCCGAAGTCTGGTCTCTTGAAATCTATGGGCTATTTTAGTCAAGTTTCTTTTTTCACTTGATTCTTTTGAGTACAGCATTTGCTTAGGGCAGACAAAGACATAGAGAGATGTGACTTGTTTGGAGTAGCATTACCCAGGTCTTCAAACAATGTTTGCTTTTGATGAGATACACACAGCTTCTGCTCTTTAGTATTTCTTTCACTTTGGCAGTCAGTCTTGTACACAGCAGCCTTGAGATCTTTCTCATGTTCAGCAAATATGGTGGGTTCTTTTTGAGTATGTTTCAGAAATTGAGATAGAGATAATTTTTTATAACAGGGAATATAATAAGAAACATAAGATCAATCTACTTTTATATACTTATGACACAGTTTACTAGGAAGAGGAAGTGAGCTCATGATTTATCTTAGTCTACAAAATGAATACTGGCTTCCATGTTATCTGCTGTTAGGATTTTGCTAACACAAGAGCAGTATCACACTCAGTACTCTACCTTTACTAAATCACTAATTTGGACAACGTTCTCCAGGGCTGCTCAACAAATTTTCAAATATTAACATAAAAATCTTTAAGTATATTTGTGAGAGTAAATTGATCCAGTGAAGTGACTATTTTTCAGTTTGTTCAATTTAATGAGAGAAATGCAGATGAGCTATTAGCACAGGTTCAAATTGACTTATCCCCTGCATGCAATAAGGACACATGCTCCACTATGTTCATAGCAGCCTTATTTATAATAGCCACAAGCTGGAAAGAACCCAGATGTCCCTCAACGGAGGAATGGATTCAGAAGATGTGGTATATTTGCACAATGGAATACTACTCTGCAATTAAAAACAATGAATTCACAAAATTCCTAGGCAAATGATCAGAACTTGAAAATATCATCCTTAGTGAGGTAACCCAATCACAAAAGAACACACATGGTAGGCAGTCACTGATAAGGGGATATTGACCCCGAATCTCGGAATACCCTAGACATGATTTGCATATCAATAGATTTCCAAGAAGATGGAAGGAGAGGCCCCTGGTCCTGGAAAGACTGGATGTAGGGGAATGCCAGGACAGAGAAGAGAGAGGGGGTTGAATGGGGAAAAGAGGGAGGGAAGGGGACTTATGGGACTTTGGGGAGGGAGGAAACAGGAAAAGGGAAATGATTTGGAATGCAAATAAAAAAACAGAAAAAAAATAAAAGCTGAAAGATGAGGAGACAAAAAAATAACAACAAATTGACTTATTATCATGTGATGTGTGTATGTGAGGATCAAGTGCAGGGGTAGGGAGTGCTTATGGATTGTCTGAACAAGATCTAAGGCTAAATTTGGTAGCATTTTGGTGGTTTCTGAGTAAGAGCAATATATAAAGTACAAGTAAAGAGTCACAATGTCATAAAATGTTTTTTCTGGTTTTTCAAGATGAGTTATTCACTCCATCATGACCAAGGATTGCTTTTTTTTAATCCTGTCCTCTCACACCTCAACATATTAGATTGCAATTATTTACTCTATGTTTATGTCTGTCTTCTGTTTTATGTTCCTAAGAACAGGATCCATTATGGTGCTTGAACAAATATACTTAAGAATCTTACCAATTCCTGATATAAAGAATGCTGAACTACTCTATTTTATCTAAACCAACATTGCCATATACATATAATTTACCATATGCAATTAAACTCAAATATGATATGAAGATAATTCATTTCAAAAAGCATAAAAGTGAACTTTCTGAGAGGCAAGGTAGTAGTAATTTTCTACTTACATGCTGTCTTATTTCATATATAAAATATCTTCTGAAGATATGCATTTTTGAATATATATATTCTGAGATATATATTTGAGAATCAGTGGAGCATTTATTAGGGGGGCAGAAATTCTGAAAAATATTGATAATAATATATAACATATAGTATCTTAAGTGTTCCTGGGGCTTGAAGCCCCTGAAATGCCACTACAAGGAACAAACATGTGATGGAGAGGTAGAAAAGAAAAAAAAAGAGCAGTGATTGGGCTAGGTTGAGACGTGGAGCAAGAGACAGGATGGTAAGAAGTAAGAAAGGACTTAGGTCTACATGCTATCATTGCCCAGTAGGGTCAATGGGATTGTGGAGATCAGCCTGGGGATTAGACAAATACAGACTCAGCCCTTGAATCTCCTGCCCAGCATTGGGATAACCTGGCTGTGGGGCATGAGGAATGTTTCACTTTCTGGATTGGATCACCTGTGAAGAACATTTTAGTCCATGATATCACTGGAGTCCATGTTGGTGTCAGTCATCCATGCTGCTGCTCCTGACCTCTATGAAGCTGAGTTAGTGGCATAAATTACCATCTGAGACTATATCTGAGACTGTCTGGTGGTTCATGGTCATGGCTGCTGTCTGAAGCAATGTTAATGTTTGTAGCAGAGATTTCCACACCCCTACAGCATCCCACAGAGCTGAGATATAGTGGAGAGTATAGTGGGCACCCCTCCTCTTAGGCTACCTCACAGATCTCTTCACCTGATTACTTCTGCCTTGGAAGATGGCAGAGAAAGTCTCACCCTCCCTTAACCCTTTCTTGGTAAATGTATGGCCCACACAAAAAGGAATTAAAAAAATTGGAGGATATAAGTCAAGGGGGAAGGGGGAGAGATCAACAATATATCAAACTTGATTAGGAACCATGTGTATGTTTAGAGGAAGAAGGGGCTATTTATCTCTTGAGATTGAGGATTCTGTAACTTCACATGCTGTAACAGATAATTATCAGACAAATTTGGCTCTTGATCTTCCAGTTCAATTTTATGTGAGACAAAGTCCTTTCTATACTGTTGTATTCTCCTGCTCCTGCCACGCATTTCACATTAGGAACACTGAAATTTAAGACATTTCCAAGAAGATGGAAGGAGAGACCTCTGGTCCTGGAAAGACTGGATGTAGGGGAATACCAGGACACAGAAGCTAAAGGAGGCTGAATGGGGGACAGAGGGAGGGAAGGGGGCTTATGGGACTTTCGGGGAGGGAGGAAACGGGAAAGGGGAAACGATTTGGAATAGAAATAAAAAAAACTTAGAAAAAAATGCAAATTAAAAAAAATTCAAAACAAAGTTTATTTTTGAACTCAATGTTAAATGCTTTATGGGCTGACACATGAAATAATTATCCAAGTAAACCTTACCCATTCTTTTTTTTTATTTTCTATATTTTTTTATTTGCATTCCAAAAGATTTCCACTTTCCAGTTTCCTCCGTCCCCGAAAGCCCCATAAGCCCTCTTTTCTTCCACTGTTCCCCATTCAACCCCCTCTCACTTCTCTGTCCTGGTATTCCCCTACATCCAGTCTTTCCAGGACCAGGGGTCTCTCCTTCCATCTTCTTGAAAATCTATGGATATGTGAATGGTGTCTTGGGTATTCCAAGTTTCTGGATTAATATCCCCTTATCAAAAACTGCATACCATGTGTATTCTTTTGTGATTGGGTTACCTTACTAAAGATGATATTTTCCAGTTCTGATAATTTGCCTAAGAATTTCGTGAATTCATTGTTTTTAATTGCAGAGTAGTATTCCATTGTGTAAATATATCACATCTTCTGAATCCATTCCTCCTTTGAGGGACATCTGGGTTCTTTCCAGCTTCTGCCTATTATAAATAAGGCTGCTATGAACAGAGT
Source organism: Tokudaia tokunoshimensis (assembly GCA_036184795.1). NCBI lineage: Eukaryota > Metazoa > Chordata > Mammalia > Rodentia > Muridae > Tokudaia > Tokudaia tokunoshimensis. Next base: position 30,349,974 of record BTHU01000016.1, on the reverse strand, counting down.
GGAGCATGTGTCCATATTGCATGCCAGGGAAGCCTCTGGGTACAAGCCCAGGAGTGGTATAACAGGATCTTCTGGGAGTGTCATGCCCAGTTTTCTGAGGAACCGCCAGACAGCTTTCCAGAATGGTTGTACCAGCTTGCAATCCCACCAGCAGTAGAGGAGTGTTCCTCTTTCTCCAAATCCTCACCAACAACTGCTGTCTCCCGTGTTTTTGATTTTAGCCATTCTGACTGGTGTGAGATGGAATCTCAGGGTTGTTTTGATTTGCATTTCTCTAATGACTAAGGATGTTGAACATTTCTTTAGGTGCTTCTCAGCCATTAGATATTCTTCAGGTGAGAACTCTTTGTTTAGCTCTGTAGCCCAATTTTTAATAGAGTTATTTGTCTCTCTGGAGTCTAACTTCTTGAATTCTTTGTATATATTGGATATTAGTCCTCTGTCAGATGTAAGGTTGGTAAAAATCTTTTCCCAGTTTATTGGTTGCCGCTTTGTCCGTTTGACAGAGTCCTTTGTCTTACAGAAACTTTGTAATTTTATGAGGTCCCATTTGTCAATTATTGATCTTAGAGCATAAGCTATTGGTATTCTGTTCAGGAAATTCTCCCCTGTGTCCATATGTTCAAGGTTCTTCCCTAGTTTCCTTTCTATTAGTTTCAGTGTGTCTGGTTTTATGTGGAGGTCCTTGATCCACTTGAAATTGAGCTTAGTACAAGGAGATAAGAATGGATCGATTTGCATTCTTCTGCATGTTGACCTCCAGTTGAGCCAGCATCATTTGTTGAAAAGGCTATCTTTTTTTCCACTGGATGGTTTTAGCTACTTTGTCAAAGATTGAGTAACCATAGGAATGTGGATTTATTTCCGGGTTTTCAGTTCTGTTCCATTAATCTACATGCCTGTCACTGTACCAATACAATGCAGTTTTTAACACTACTGCTCTGTAGTACAGCTTGAGGTCAAGGATACAGATTCCCCTAGAAGTTCTTTGACTCTTGAGATTAGTTTTAGCTATCCTGGATTTTCTGTTATTCCAGATGAATCTTTGAATTGCTCTTTCTAATTCTATGAAGAATTGAGTTGGGATTTTGATAGGGAATGCAATGAATCTGTATATTGCTTTTGGCAAGATCATCATTTTAACTATATTAATCCTGACAATCCATGACCATGGCAGATTTTTTCCATCCTCTGAGGTCTTCTTCAATTTCTTTCTTCAGAGACTTGAAGTTCTTGTCATATAGACCTTTCACTTGTTTGGTTAGAGTCACATCAATTCACACACTTTATTTTGTTTGTGGCTATCATGAAGGGTATTATTTCTCTTACTTCTTTCTCAGTCTGTTTATCCTTTGAGTATAGGAAGGCTACTGACTGGCTTGAGTTAATTTTATATCAGGCCACTTTGCTGAAGTTTTTTATCTGCTGTAGGAATTCTCTGGTGGAGTCTTTTGGGTCACTTAATTATACTATCATATCGTCTGCAAATAGTGATAGTTTGACTTCTTCCTTTCCAATTTGTATCCCTTTGACTTCCTTTTGTTGTCTAATTGCTGTAGCTAGAACTTCAAGTACTATATTGAAATATATGGAGAGAGAGGTTAGCCTTGTCTAGTCCCTGATTTTAGTGGAATTGCTTCAAGTTTCTCTTCATTTAGATTGCTGTTGGCTACCGGTTTGCTGAAATTGCTTTTACTATGTTTAGATAGGGGCCTCGAATTCCTGATCTTTCCAAGACCTTTAATATGAAAGGATGCTGAATTTTGTCAAATGCTTTTTGAGCATCTAATGCAATGATCATTTTTTTTGAGATTATTTATGTAGTTGATTACATTGATGGACTTCCTTGTGTTGAACCATCCCTGCATCCCTGGGATGAAGCCTACTTGATCGTGGTGAATGATCGTTTTGATATGTTCTTGGATTTGGTTGGCAAGAATTTTATTGAGTATTTCTGCATCGATATTCGTAAGAGATATTGGCTTGAGATTCTTTTTCTTTGTTGGATCTTGGTGTGATTTTGGTATTAGCGTGATTGTGGCTTCATAGAACGAGTTGGGTAGTGTTCCTTTTATTTCTATTTTATGGAATAGTTTGAAGAGTATTGTTGTTAGGTCTTCTTTGAAGGTCTGATAGAATTCTGCACTAAAACCGTCTGGACCTGTGCTTTTTTTTGGTTGGAAGACTTCCAATGATGACTTCTATTTCTTCATGGATTATAGGATGGTTTAGATGGTCTATTTGATCCTGATTTAATTTTGGTATTTTGTATCTGTCAAGGAAATTGTCCATTTCCTCGAGATTTTCTAGTTGTGTTGAATACAGGTTTTTGTAGTAGGATCTGATGATTTTTTGAATTTCCTCAGTTTCTGTTGTTATCTCTTCCTTTTCTTTTCTGATTTTGTTAATTTGGATACTGTCTCTGTGCCCTCTGGCTAGTCTGGCTAAGGGCTTATCTATCTTGTTGATTTTCTTAAAGAACAAACTCCTTGTTTTGTTGATTCTTTGTATGGTTTTATTTCTTTCTACTTGATTGATTTCAGCCCTGAGTTTGATGATTTCCTGCCTTCTACTCCTCTTGGATGTATTTGCTTCTTTCTGTTCCAGGTCTTTCAGGTGTGCCATTAAGCTGCTAGTGTATGCTGTCTCTCCTTTCTTTTTGGAGGCATTCAGAGCTATGAATTTTCCTCTTAGCAGTGCTTTCATTGTGTTCCATAAATTAGGGTATGTTGTGCCTTCATTTTCATTAAAGTTTAAAAAGTCTTTGATTTATTTCTTTATTTCCTCCTTGACCATGTTATCATTGAGTAGAGCATTGTTCAGCCTCCATTTGTATGTGGGTTTTCTGTTGTTTTTGTTGCCATTTAAGACCACCCTTATGCCATAGTGATCTGATAGGTGGCATGGGCTTAGTTTGATCTTCTTATATCTGTTGAAGACTGATTTGTGACCAATTATATGGTCGATTTTGGAGAAGGTACCATGAGGTGCTGAGAAGAAGGAGTATTCTTTTGCTCTAGGATGAAATGTTCTCTCTCTATATATATCTGTTAGTTCCATGTGGTCCAAGGCTTCAATTAGATTTACTGTGTCCCTGTTTACTTTCTGCTTTCCTGAAAGATCCATTTCAGAGAGCGGTATGTTGAAGTCACCCACTATTATTGTGTGAGGTGCGATGTGTGCTTTGAGCTTTAGTAATGTTTCTTTTATGTAATATTGTGCCCTTGCATTTGGAGCATAGATATTCAGAATTGAGAATTCTTCTTGGTGGATTTTTCCTTTGATCAGTATGTAGTGTCCTTCTGTGTCTTTTTTGATGACGCTATGTTGAAAGTCAATTTTATCTGATATTAGGATGGCTACTGTGGCTCGTTTCCTGGGACCATTTGCTTGTAAAATTGTTTTCCAGCCTTTTACTCTGATGCAGTGTCTGTGTTTGACACTGAGGTGCGTTTCCTGCACATAGCAAAATGCTGGGTCCTGTTTACATATCCAGTCTGTTAGTCTATGTCTTTTTATTGGGGAATTAATACCATTGTTATTAAGAGAGATTAAGGAGTAGTGATTATTGCCACCTGCTATTCTTGATGCTATCTTTATGTTTGAGTGGTTATCTAATTTTGGGTTTGATGCAAGAAGGTTACTATCTCGTTTTTTCCAGGGTTTTTTTTCTCTCCTTGTATTGGCAGTTTCCACTTATTATCCTTTGCAGGGCTGGGTTTGTGGAAAGTTATTTTGAAAATTTGGTTTTATCATGGAATATCTTGGTCTTTCCATCTATGCTGATTGAGAGTTTTGCTGGGTATAGTAGTCTAGGTTGGCATTTGTGTTCTCTTAGTGTCTGTATTAGATCTGCCAAGGATTTTCTGGCTTTCATAATCTCTGGTGAGAAGTCTGATGTGATTCGGATAGGTCTTCCTTTATATGTTAATTGGTCTTTTTTTCTTACTGCTTTTAATATTCTTTCTTTGTTTAGTACATTTTGCGTTTTTATTATTATGTGACGGGAGGTATTTCTGTTCTGGTCCAGTCTGTTTGGAGTTCTGTAGGCTTCTTGTATGGTCATGGGCCTCTCTCTCTTTAGGTTAGGGAAGTTTTCCTCCATAATTTTGTTGAAGATGTTTACTGGCCCTTTAAGTTGCAAATCTTCATTCTCATCTATACCTATAATCCTTAGGTTTGGTCTTCTCATTGTGTCCTGTATTTCCTGGATGTTTTGGGTCACACGTTTTTTGCATTTTGCATTTTCTTTTACTGTTTAGTCGATGCTTTCTATGGAATCTTCAGCACCTGAGACTCTTTCTTCCATCTCTTGTATTCTATTGTTGATGTTTGCATCTATGACTCCTGATTTCTTCCCAAGGTTTTCTATCTCCAAAGTTGTCTCCCTTTGTGATTTCTTAGTTGTTTCTACTTTTTTTTTTTAGATCCTGAATAGATTTGCTGAGATCCTTCACTTGTTTGTTTTTATTTTCCTCTATTTCTTTAAGATAATTTTGCATTTCCTCTTTAGGATTTCTGTCTGTTGACCCAAGTTCTCCTGTATTTCTCTAAGCGATTTTTGTGTTTCCTCCTCATGAGCTTCCATCTGTTGATCCATAGTCTCCTGCATTTCTTTAAGCAATTCTTGTGTTTCTTTTGTAAGGGCATATACCCGTTGATTTATTTCTTTAAGCGATTTTTGTGTTGCCTCCTTATGGGCTTCCCTCTGTTGACCCATGTTTTCCTGCATTTCTCTAAGCGATTTTTGTGTTTCCTTTGTAAGGGCTTCTAACCGTTGATTCATGTTCTCCTGTTATTCTTTATGAGATTTATTTGTTTCCCTCTTGAAATCTTCTAATAGCATCATGAGAAGTGATTTTTAAATCCAGGACTTGCTGCTGTTTGAGAGTTAGGTTCGGATGGTGCCATATTACTTTGATTTCTGTTAGTTTCATTCCTACGTTTGCCTTTTGCCATCTGGTTACCTCTGGTGTCAATTGGTCCTGATGTCACTGGCTGTTGGTTGGACCTCCTGTGAGCCTGCAAGGCTATTTCTGAGCCCCTTGGATTACCGGGATTCCCCTGGCACTGATTTCTGGGGCCTGCCTTGCTCCTGAGTGACTTTGGAGCCCTGATGTGTCTTGCCCCAAGAGATGTTATATCGGGGAATCCTTGCACATCCAAAGGCTCAGCGTAGTGGATTCCTGGAGCAGAGGTTGCCAAGGGGAGGCTAGTAGGCACCCGCTCTCTGTTGTTGTGATCTCTCCTAGAGTGTGGGGTCCCTCTGCAGGGCAGAAGTCCCACAGCAGAACTGAGGCATAGGTTACTGCAGACCCGCCCAGCTATTGGGAGCAGGGAGCACACAAGCTGCCTGAGACCCAAGTGATATTATGCTTGATTGTCCCTGTGTCTGGAGGTCCCAATTGCCCTGTTGCGGGAGCAAAGATGGCAGAGTGCACTCTGCACTCTCTTGGCGTAGATCACTCTGCAGGGCAGATGACCCACAGCAGAGCTGGCTCCCAGATGTCCGCAGTGCTGCACAGCTCTTGGGTGCAGATGGAAGCCCAACAGGCTGTGTCCCAAGTGATGTTATATTGGGTGGATCCTGGGTACTTGTATCCTCAGTGCAGTCGATCCCTGGAACAGAAGTCGTCAAAGGGGACTTTGAGATTGTTTATGTAGTGGATTACATTGATGGCCTTCCTTACATTGAACCATCCCTGCATCCTGGGATGAAGCCTACTTGATCGTGGTGAATGATCGTTTTGATATGTTCTTGGATTCCGTTGTCAAGAATTTTATTGAGTATTTTTGCATCGATATTCATAAGAGAAATTGGTCTGAGATTCTCTTTCTTTGTCGGATCTTTGTGTGATTTTGGTATCAGTGTAATTGTGGCTTCATAGAAAGAGTTGGGTAGTCTTCCTTCTGTTTCTATTTTGTGGAATAGTTTATAAAACTATTCTTAAGGGCATATTGATGGGATCAGAAAAATTATGAGAAATAACATCACTGGAAAAGAACTCATGGTTGAGACTAAGCAAAAAAAAAAAAATCCTAATTGAATTAAGCAGTGCAGGGGACATAGAGATAAACAACACATTATAGAAGCTATGCCAAAGCAACTCTGGTTGATGAATTCATTAACGAAATAAGGGGAGAGTTGCCAGTTGAGGTTGCTTTAATTTCATTGTGCTCTCCTGGCCTCTATTTGGTAGAATGATAAACCAAAGGACCTGATTCATGTCCCTGATGTTTACCTGAAAAGGCCAGAGAATTCCTAGTTCCTTTCTGCACAGGTCTATCCCCCTGTCCTCAGAGGGAGACTGGAGAAAAAAAGATTCAGATTCCTTTTTAACTGTGTACCATGCTCTCTTTTGCTATTCCCCATTTATAGCTTTCTTCTATACTGACTGCAAATCAGCGTGCCAGGTTTGTGATATGTATATATAAATATAGAAAGACCTTAGAAGTGGAATTTTAAAGAGCATTTGCAAGTTTTGCCAATTTTTCTAATACTTTAATCTATTTTCACCTTTTCCCTTTAATAAGAGATTACAATCACAATGAATGGCACATCTAGACTAAGCTCACTCAAACCATCTTTTGTGAAATGGATCATTTTGTATTTTCATTATAGTTCAAACAACCACTGATATTTGCTCACAATATCCCTTCTCAGGGTGTCACCAAGTCCAAAATCCTTTATATACTGCTAAAGACCACTTTGTGTGGGATATACTCTCCTTTCTTCTGGAACACATATAAATGAATTACTTTTTATATTAAAAGTGTGGCATCTTATTTTGTATACTGTGCATACATTCAAAGGAGTTAAAAAATATTATTAGCTACATGATTTGTTCCAAATTTTTATTCATCTGGATGACAATGTGTCATTATTAGCAATAGTCTAGTACATTCTATAGTTTTTATATTGTTTACTTTTCTTTCCTCACTTTAATCCTCCTCTGTACTTTGTAATGCTCTCTTTAAAGTTTATTGCCTGCTTTTTCATTACAAATTATTATGAAAATTTGTGTCAAAATATCCCCACAGAAACCTGTAATGTATATTTTCATAGTTTTTGTTATAGACACAAGTCACTTTGCAGGATCTGGAAATCGTTTCAGGTCCACTTGGATCCTCACACATCCAGTGTCCATACCTTCTACTGTAAGAACTTTATTCTTGTTACTTCTCTCCTCACCACTTTCATTTTCCAGTTTTCTTGCAAGCCCTTCAGGTTTCCTGTATATTTCAAGGAACAAGGCTCTGATGTGTCAGTAGCCACTGTAAATTTAGCATTGTAAATACTGTCATCTTACCATAGAACTTGCTCTCACAATCCACTGACTTAGCTGGAATTGCTTGTTCCCCAGCCTGTCATTTCAGGTCAGCTCCTGTTGCAGGCTCCTGTGGTTCAGGTGTTCTCCATATCTTGGCCTTTCATAGGCAACAGGGTGGACATGGAGTAGTGTTTTAAGGCCAGAAGTGGTTCTGCTTCATTGGCCACCTTTCCCAGCAGAGGTGGTTTTGAGTATAGATTGTCTTTTAGGTTTTGGTCCTTGCTCATCAGAATATTTAAGAGAGTGAGATGGGATAGCAGAACTGAGTAATTTCCCAGCATCTGCTTGGTATGTCAGCAAACAACTATTTTGTTTTTGTTTTTGTTTTTTTCTGTCCTTTCTCCAGGGGATTTTTCTTTACCAGTTTTAAATAAAAATATAGGGAGAGGAGTTTTTCACTCTTCTCTAATTTTTTGTCTTGCAATTTAAGTCACAGTTTGCTTTTCCCATTCTAATTTAATTAAATAATTCTTGGATATTTTCTCTAGTCTTTCTTTTTACCCTTTTTATGCAATTTTTCCTCTTATCTTTCAATGTTTTTCATATATGGATTTTATGATTTTTTCAGATTTATGATAATTTAGTACATTATTGCTCTTATTTTACCATTTTTATCAACAAATATTTCTGGAAAGGAAGACTGCTTGTCTTGACATTATTTGGTAATCTGAATATTTCATAGACACATGATTCTGATTTGGCAGTTTATTGTCATAAAGGTCTGTGGGTTAATACAACAGAATATATAAGCAATTAAGCAGGGGAGGTAGAGCTTATTGAAAATTCTGATAATTTAAAATATTTTGCAGAAACTAAATAAAATATATTGATTGAGCTAAGAAAAGCTATTTTACAGTCAGTTCAGTTCAAAATATTATTGTTTTAGTGTTTTCCTAGATATAAGGGAAATTTGAAGACATTACATCAATATTCCAAACATTCTTCATTTTTGATAGCTCATTCTGTTATATGTTCTCACTTCAGCTTAACATATTTTGTCCTGTTGATCTTGCCCTGTGCCTTTCTTTCTTTCTTTCTTTCTTTCTTTCTTTCTTTCTTTCTTTCTTTCTTTCTTTCTTTCTTTCTTTCTTTCTTTCTCTTTCTTTCTCTCTCTCTCTCTCTCTCTCTCTCTCTCTCTTTCTTTCTTTCTTTCTTTCTTTCTTCATTTATTTGTACTTATTCACTTTTTGTCCTGCTCACTACCTCCCTACTGTTGACCTCCTCCCGCAGTCCTACCTTCATCACTCTGCCCCTTGTTCTTGGGGCAGATGGAGGCCCCTCTGGGTTTTCCTCCATCCTGACACATCAAATCTCTGTGAGGCTACTGAATCATGCTGTACAATTTTTAAAATGTGTTCTTGAATTTGGTTTTCAAGTATTTTCTTCAGGAAAATCTTTCTATTCGTCAGGGTACTGGGTTGTTTTTGTTGTTTTAAACTATTTTGATAGCTACACACATGAGCACTGCATCTACATCATTCCTACACCTTCAGATTACCTGGTGTCTCCTCTCTTGCTCACATATTTATAACCTCTCCATTCATCAATGAGTATACAACCTATTGAGTTTATTTAGCCTTGATTCTATGAATATGTGTCTAGGGCTGACCACATGAATTTGTATAATCTCAGCAGAATCTCTACATTAAAGGACACTGATTCTCTCTCAGCAGCCACTGATCACATTTTACATTTTCGTCTGTGCGTAAACATATTTCTAAGTTGATTGAAAGTGAAGTTATAAACATTTTCTGATAAAATTGAAGATTTACATGGAAAATATCTCTGATAAAATTGAAGAAATATATAAAAAATGCATGAAGATTGAGTATTTCATGGAAAAATTATACAGATAAAATGGTAGGCATAAAGATATTCCTATGTTTTTTGAAAGTGGGATTATAAACACTTTCTGATAAAATTAAAGATCTACAAGGAAACTATTCCTGAAAAAATTCAAGAAATATATAGAGAAACTTGTTGAAACTGACTATTACATGGAAAATTATACAGATTAAATGGAAGGTATAAAAATGTTCCTAAGCTGATTGAAAGTAAAATTAGAGACATTGTCTGATAAAACTGAAGATCCACATGGAAAATACTTCTGACAAAATTGAAGAAAAATACAGAAAAACATTAAAATTGAAGATTATCATAGATAATTATACCGACAAAATGGTAGGCACAAAAACATTTCTAAATTGATTGAAAGTGAAACTATAAACACCCCCCCCCCCACAAAACCAAAGATCTACATGGAAAACACCTCGGACAAAATCGAAGACATACACAGAAAAAATGTTAAAATTAAAGATTATCATGGAAAATAATACAGTCAAAATGTTAGATACAAAAAGCATTACGGAACTGAAAGAGGAGTCACAAACATTTTCTGATAAAATCAAAGATCCACATGAAAAACATCTCTATTAGACTATGTTTTCTGTTGGGGAATTGAGTCTATTGACATTATAAGATATTAAGGAATGGTGATTGTTGCTTCCTGTTATTTTGATGTTCTTTTTATGTTTGTGTGGTTACTTTCTTTTGGGTTTGTTGGAAAAGATTACTTTCTTGATTTTACTAGGATGTATTTTCCCTCCTCATGTTGGCGTTTTCCATCTATTATGCTTTGTAGAGCTGGATTTGTGGAAAGATATTGTGTAAATTTGGTTTTATCATGGAATATCTTGGTCTCTCCATCTATGGTGATAGAGAGTTTTGCTGGGTATCATAGTTTGGGCTGGCATTTTTGTTCTCTTAGTGTCTGTATGAGATCTGCCCAGGATCTTCTGGCTTTCATCATCTCAGGTGGGAAGTCTGGTGTAATTCTGATAGGCCTGCCTTTATAGGTTACTTGACTTTTTTCTCTTACTACTTTTAACATTATTTCTTTGTTTAGTGCATTTGGTGTTTTTATTATTATGTGCCAGGAGGACTTTCTGGTCTGTTCCAGTCTGTTTGGGGTTCTGTAGGCTTCTTGTATGTTCATGGACATCTCTTTCTTTATGTTGGGGAAGTTTTCTTCTATAATTTTGTTGAAGATATTTACTGGCCCTTTAAGTTGGAAATCTTCACTCTCTTCTATACCTATACTCCTTAGGTTTGGTCTTCTCATTGTGTCCTGGATTTCCTGGATGTTTTGGCTCAGGACCTTTTTGCATTTTGCATTTTCTTTGACTGTTGAGTCAATGTTTTCTATGGTATCTTCAGCCCCTGAGATTCTTTCTTCTTTCTCTTGCATTCTGTTGCTGATGCTTGCATCTATGACTCCTAAATTCTTTCCAAGATTTTCTATCTCCAGAGATGTCTCCCTTTGTGATTTCTTTATTGTTTCTACTTCCATTTTTTAGTTTCTGTATGGTTTTGTTCAGTTTCTTCACTTGTTTGTTTGTGTTCTCCTATAATTCTTTCAGGAATTTTTGTGTTTCCTCTTTAATGGCCTCTACCTGTTCACCTATGCTCCCCTGTATTTCTTTCAGGGATTTTTGTGTTTCCTCTTTAAGGGCCTTTACCATTTGACCCATGTTCTCCTGTATTTCTTTAAGGGAGTTATTTATGTCCTTCTTGATGTCCTCTAACAGCATCATGAGAAGAGATTTTAAATCCAACTCTTGCTTTTCTTGTGTTCTGGGGCATCTGGGACTTGCTGTAGTGAGAGAACTGGGCTCTGATGTTGCCAAGTAGCCTCGGTTTCTGTTGGTAGGGTTCTTGTGCTTGCCTTTCGCCGTCTGGTTATCTCTGGTGTTAATTGGTCTTGTTGTCTCTGGCTGGAGCTTGCCCCTCCTATGGGCCTATAAACCTGTGTCTGTTCTCCTGGGAGACCAACTCTCTTCTGGCAGGGTCTGTGCACAGAAGGCTGTGGAGCTGTCTGGTTCTTTGCTGCAAATGGCTGCTGGAAGGAAAGACTCCTGTCCCAGCTACTCCAATGATCATATGCCTTGTGTGCTCCTTGCTGTGCCCCTCCAGAGAGAAGGTGGAAAATCCACCTCAGTGCTCAGAAGTGAAATCGCTGCTGGGAGATCACTTTCTACTGGCGGGCTAAGCACAGAAGGCTTTGGAGCTGCCTGGTTCCCCTGCTGGAAATGGTGGCTGGAAGGGAAGACTCCTGTCCCTGCCGCTCCACTGATGGTATGCCCTGTGCGCTCCAGCTGTACTGCTCCAGAGAGAAGGTGGAGATCTCACCTCCGTGCTCAGAGGTGAAATCGCTACTAGTGTTCTGACTTTCTTTAGGGCCATTACTCTTACAGTTCCTCTGTGTTCACCAACCCGGAAGCTCCCCTCACACTTTCTTTTTTTTTTTTTTTTAATAGGGTTATTTGGCTCTCTGGAGTCTAACTTCTTTTTTTTTTATTATTTATTTTATTTTATTTTTTTAATTTACATTCCAAATCACTTCCCCTTTCCCGTTTCCTCCCTCCCCGAAAGTCCCATAAGCCCCCTTCCCTCCCTCTTTTCTCCATTCAACCCCCTCTCGTTACTCTGTCCTGGCGTTCCCCTACATCCAGTCTTTCCAGGACCAGGGGTCTCTCCTTCCATCTTCTTAGAAATCTATTGATATGCAGATTGTGTCTAGGGTATTCCGAGATTCTGGGTCAATATCCCCTTATCAGTGACTGCATACCATGTGTGTTCTTTTGTGATTGGGTTACCTCACTAAGGATGATATTTTCAAGATCTGACCATTTGCCTAGGAATTTCGTGAATTCATTGTTTTTAATTGCAGAGTAGTATTCCATTGTGTAGATATACCACATCTTCTGAATCCATTCCTCTGTTGTGGGACATCTGGGTTCTTTCCAGCTTCTGGCTATTATAAATAAGGCTGCTATGAACATAGTGGAGCATGTGACCTTATTGCATGCAGGTAAAGTCTCTGGGTATATGCCCAGGAGTGGTATAGCCGGATCCTCCGGGAGTGTCATGCCCAGTTTTCTGAGGAACCGCCAGACTGCTTTCCAGAGTGGTTGTACCAGCCTGCAATTCCACCAGCAGTGGAGGAGTGTTCCTCTTTCTCCACATCCTCGCCAACAACTGCTGTCTCCTGTGTTTTTGATCTTAGCCATCCTGACTGGTGTGAGATATCTAATGGCTGAGAAGCACCTAAAGAGATGTTCATCATCCTTAGTCATTAGGGAAATGCAAATCAAAACAACCCCTCACACTTTCAAATACTAACATTCCAGTGCTTTAACAGGTTTGATTAGCAAAGTTTTAGGGGGAGGATTATTCTACCAGGACTCCAGAAGATGGTTGTTGTTTGCAGAGGAGCAGCCCTTTGAAATTTGGAATGTAAATAAAGAAACTTAGAAAATATAAAAAAATAAATAAATAAAAAAAATAAAAAAAAATCATTCTTGAAAAAAAAAAGAAATCTAAATGTGAAGACTGTTCTATTTACAAAGGTCTGTCTCCAAGAACAAATGCTTTCGCAGGCCCTTATATGAGGTTTGTAAAATCGTAAATGATTGACTGCATATGAACACCCAGGTAAGCCTTACTCTTCCATTTTTTATGGTGAAATGGACTTAGATTTCAACGAAGAGGGACTGAAAGTGACCAAACTTGTCACAATTCAATCAAAAATGAGGGAGGGTCTCATAAGACAAAGGCTGTCCATTTCTAAGAAGGCACTGGCAGTGGAGGGCTGTTGGAGCAGGGGATATGAATATCTTCGATGATTTAGTCATTGGTAATTTGCCTTTGCTCCAGTGATCACTTCATTATATGGGGTGATATATACAATTACACATCTATATATCCATGGTTAAACCCAGTGAGATTCTAAACAACAAACCAAAAAGACATGAAGCAGGATAGTGACTCTTTATAGCTTAGGGATATATAGGGAATTAAGAGACTTAAATTTTGACTGAGATCAAAATATATTATATATTTCTATGAAATTCTAAAATAGAAATTGAAGAGGAAACAGCAATATTACTTAATATTTTTATAGATAAAAGTTTTATAGGTCAAATAATAAAACATTTCCCTTCATATTCGATCAGACATAATAAGGAAGGCTGAGTGGCCCAACATGAATTTATTGGGAATGTTGCTTTAAAATAAAATGTGCATTTAAAGATAGCAAGGTTAGGCCATTAATTTTATGCTAACTATAGCTGTCTAATCTGTACACAGCTAGGCCAGAATCATTTTTTGCTACCCTGGCCATTTTTAGTATTTAACTTGGGGAAGGAGAGACTAATTTATTGTATTAATTCATACTCTACATTCTCCTTATATCTGGGTGGTTAACCAAATAGGATGTAGGACTTGAAAGAAAGACTAGTAAGAGGCACAGCATTTATGACAACAAGAGCCTTCTAGTGAGTCTTATTTGGAAATCAACTCTTTTGTCATTAATTATAAGAATTACACCACAAAGTAGAGGACTTATTTCACTAACATGTCTCTCTGGGGTATGCATTTGGTCCCTACATGCTTAAGGAAAGGTTTGCTGTCAAGTAATCCACAACTTGGATGCTTTTGAGTATCACTTTTGCTCAGGGCAAACAAGAATTTAGGCAGGATTGACTTGTGTTTATTGGCATCATCCATGTCTTCAAAAAAAATGTTTGGTCTTGATGCAAGGGACAGAGCAAGGTCTGTGTGAGGGTACTCTCAATTTGATAGTCAGTCTTGTCCAAGTCAGCCTTGTGGTTTGTCTTTTGATCAGCAGATATGGTGGGTTCTTTTTGGGTCTTTGTCAGAATATGAGGTAGAGGAAATTGTTAATAACAGGTTTAGAGTAAGAAAATAAGACCTATGTGAGGATTTATTTTACTTTATTTTACATTTTAGTTATGTGCTCATAGACCCCCATAATAATGTATGGCAATTTTCTACTCTATGGCTATACCTCTGTTCTGTTTTATGTTTCTGGAACAAGAACCATTTAATGTGCTTGAACAAATATATCTCAGAAAGAATCAAATAACTGGTAGAAAGAATGTACATGCTAGACATTTTATTTAAGACAAGGTTGCTATACACCTACAATTTCCCCTGTAAAATTAAACTCAAAGTAAATAGACTGACAATACAGTTCAAAGTTCAAAAATGGGTTTTATGAGAGAAGGTATTCATAATATATTCTACTTATATACTTTCTCGTTTTGTACATGAAAATTCTTCTGAAGAGATGTGTTTTCAATTGAGTTTTGTGGAGCTTTCATTAGGGGTTCAGAATTTAGGAAAAATATTGATAACTAGATATAACATATAGCAACATAAGCATTTGAGGGTTAGTAAGAAGTACCCCAAGGGCCACTACAAGGAGGAAACATGTGATGGAAAGGTAGCAAAGATCAAAAAACCGAGCAGGGAGTGAGCTAGTGAAAGAGGTAGATCTGGAGATGTGGAGAAAGGTGATAGAAAGACTGCAGTCTACATGCTGTCCTTGCTCAGAAGGGTTAGTTGGATGGCTTTGCAAGATGGGATAGAACAGCCTGGAACTCATGCAAACACAAATTCATCCCCAGAACATGAACCCAGTTGTGGGGTCCCTATAGATCTGAACAAAGGGGAAAGGTTCACTTTCTGTATTTGGATTAAGTCAAGGGACCATTGTCATCCAAGATGCCACTGGAGTCTGTGCTGTTGTCAGTGGTCCCTGCTTCTTCCCTAGACCTCAGTGAAGTCTTGAGAGTCATGGGGATGTTTGCCATCTTTGTAACTGCCTGATGCCTCAGTAATGTCTCAGTTTTTGCTGTTTTGAGGAAACATGCTGATGTTAATAGCATGTGTAATGACCTGTGACTATGGAGAGATTTATGGTCTGTGCAACTGCTGAGTGACATACTTGAATCAGTGGTCCTGATATGGTCAAGTGCTAACTATGATACTGATATCTTCAGTCTGTGTTAACATCAAAGCCCATATGAATGCCTGTGGTTAGGGTTGCTCCCTGTTAATGCCTATGGGAGATTTGGCCACACCAATAACTAGTCAAGAACTCTGATATACAAGCAGGGGATTGACAGAGAAGAGCTGACTCCCCTCTTCTCAGGCTATCTCACAATTCTCCTTAATTGTTTTCTGACTTGGATGGCAGCAGAGAAAGACAGTGGGAGCTGACCACTATGAATTTGAACATGCTCCAGTGAATATGTACACATGCACACACACACACACACACACACACACACACACACACACACACACACACACACACACCCCTTTTTCTGTTTTGGAGGGCAGATCAGGGTCAAGTGGGTCATATGTGGGACTGGATGTGAGTGTGATGTATTGATGAGATTCAATAAACAAAAACTGAAAGGATCCTAAAAAACATTCATTATGAATGAACAGTATGTCATCAAACTTGATTAGGAAGCATATGAATGCTACAGAGGAATGTGGAATTATCTCCTGAGATTGAGGCAGATGTCACTGCTATAGAGGTCAGCAGGTAACTTTTTCTATTTGAACTCACTGCAATCTTTTGTTAGATATCTCAGAATTAGATATCTCAGGATATTCTTATGGCTGACTGACAATGAAGAACCATGATCAACAAAGATCTAGCACATTTTATATTTTTAAAAACCATCTGCCCTTCTGCTTCTTCTTTTTAAGCACCCTCAAGTACTCGGTATTGTTCTCTTTCAAATTCATTGCCTGTTTTGAATCATAATTTTAACCTAGAATTTGAGTCACAATGTTCCCACATAGATATGTAATCTTTTTTTCTGTCTTCCCTCATGGACACCATCATTGTCCAGAATCTAGAAAACATTCTTGGTCACCCTGGATTTTCACACTCAGTGCCCATACCTTCCAGAGTGACATTCTTTATTCTTCTTCGATGAAGAGTAAAGTACAAGTAATTTTTCCCTTTGACACTTAACTGAGGGCCTAAAGTTTAGACAAAATTTAGACTCAATTTTGTCATGGGCTGATGAGGAAATGCGTTAAAATTGAGTTTTCTTGTGTTTAGAGTGGTGACATAATCTGTATTACATCTCATCTGACCCATTTCCTTTTCGAGATTTTTGAGCAGTCTTCAATTTTCCCACTGTATATTTCAAAGACTGGATCTCTAATATGTCACTAGTCTCTGTAATCTTAACGTTGTAAATACTGTTATCTTACCATTGAACTTGCTTTGATGCTCTCCAGTCTTAGCTCGAATTGTTTGTTTCATATTTTCTGTTTAGATCAGTTCCTGTTGCAGACTCCTGTGCTCCTGTAGTTCTGGGTGGCATCTCCTTTTATTGTGTAGAGGGTGGGTGTGTAGATTTTTTTTCTAAGTTTTTTTATTTACATTCCAAATGATTTCTCCTTTCCCGTTTCCTCCCTCCCCAAAAGTCCCATAAACCCCCTTCCTCCCTCTTTTCCCCATTCAACCCCCTCTTGCTTCTCTGTCCTGGCATTCCCCTATATCCAGTCTTTCCAGGACCAGGGGTCTCTCCTTCCATCTTCTTGGAAATCTATTGATATGCGAATTGTGTCTAGGGTATTCCAAGTTTCTGGGTTAATATCTCCTTATCAGTGACTGCATACCATGTGTGTTCTTTTGTGATTTGGTTACCTCACTAAGGATGATATTTTCAAGCTCTGACCTAGGAATTTTGTGAATTCATTGTTTTTAATTGCAGAGTAGTATTCCATTGTGTAGATATACCACATCTTCTGAATCCATTCCTCCTTTGAGGGACATATGGTTACTTTCCAGCTTCTGGCTATTATAAATAAGGCTGCTATGAACATAGTGAAGCATGTGTCCTTACTGCATGCAGGGGAAGCCTCTGGGTATATGCCCAAGAGTGGTATAACAGGATCCTCCGGGAGTGTCATGCTCAGTTTTCTGAGGAAACGCCAGACAGCTTTCCAGAGTGGTTGTACCAGCTTGCAATCCCACCAGCAGTGGAGGAGTGTTCCTCTTTCTCCACATCCTTGCCAACAACTGCTGTCTCCTATGTTTTTGATCTTAGCCATTCTGACTGGTGTGAGATGGAATCTTAGGGTTGTTTTGATTTGCGTTTCCCTAATGACTAAGGATGATGAACATCTCTTTAGGTGCTTCTCAACCATTAGGTATTCTTCAGGTGAGAACTCTTTGTTTAGCTCTGTACTCCATTTTTTAATAGGGTTACTTGGCTCTCTGGAGTCTAACTTCTTGAGTTCTTTGTATGTATTGGATATTAGCCCTCTGTTGGATGTAGGGTTGGTAAAGATCATTTCCCAGTTAGTTGGTTGCTGCTTTGTCCTTTTGACAATGTCATTTGCCTTACAGAAACTTTATAATTTTATGAGGTCCCATTTGTCAAGTCTTGATCTTAGAACATAAGCTATTGGTGTTCTGTTCAGGAAATTCTCCCCTGTGCCCATATGTTCAAGGTTCTTCCCTAGTTTCCTTTCAATTAGTTTCAGTGTGTCTGTTTTTATGTGTTTAGAGTTTTTAAGCTGGAGGTGTTTGCATTGCATTGTTTGTTGTTCTTGGAATGTACATCAATTGTACTGTTTCTCTTGGGTCTGATTCTTATACATCAGAATATTTCAAGATTGACATGGGACAAGAGCTTTGAGTTCTTCCCCACCATCTTCTTTGTGGTTTACACTCTTTTATTTGAACTATTTTTGCTCCAGTGAATTTTCTTTGACCTCTTTAAAACAGGATTTCTGGAGAGGAGATATGCCTTCCTTGATCCCTTTGTCCATCACTTTTGGCCACAATTTGCTTTTCCCATTATAAAGTTATTACCAAGTCCATGTGTAATTTATCTAGTCTTTCTACTTTCTGCTTTTTACTGCAATGTCCCTTTGACTTTCAATGCTTCTCACATTTTTGATTACACAGTGTTTTTTTCAGATTTTTCAGAATTTAGTAGAGTATTGCTTGCCTTTACTTTCCTATCTTTATGACCAAACATTTGTTGAAAGGAAGAATTAATTGTATTTGATGTTATTAGTGAATCTTGATATTTCAGAGACACATGATTCGGGCTTGATAATCCACTGTTATAATATGAATAGTCTATGTGAAAATAAAACAGAATTAAACAGCAATTCAATAGAGGGTGTTGGAACTTATAAAAATTTGGAAACATATTTAAGTATCAGAAAAAATTATAGAAAATAAATGAAATGTTCTCATTGATATATGAAAAATATTTATATAATTGGATAATTTAAATCAATACCATTTTAGAGTTTTTGCTGGATTTAAAAGAAATTTGGCTTCTGGTTATTATAAATAACACTGCTATGAACATAGTGGAGCATGTGTCCTTATTGCATGCAGGTAAAGCCTCTGGGTATATGCTCAGGAGTGGTATAGCAGAATCCTCCGCGAGTGTCATGCTCAGTTCTCTGAGGAACCGCCAGACAGCTTTCCAGAGTGGTTGTACCAGCTTGCAATCCCACCAGCAGTGGAGGAGTGTTCCTCTTTCTCCACATCCTCACCAACAACTGCTGTCTCCTGTGTTTTTAATCTTAGCCATTCTGACTAGTGTGAGATGGAATCTCAGGGCTGTTTTGATTTGCATTTCCCTAATGACTAAGGATGATGAACACCTCTTTAGGTGCTTCTCAGCCATTAGATATTCTTCAGGTGAGAACCCTTTGTTTATCTCTGTACCCCATTTTTTGATAGGGTTACTTGCCAGATGTCCCTCAACAGAAGAGTGGATTCAAAAGATGTGGTATTTTTACACAATGGAATACTACTCTGCAATTAAAAACAATGAATTCACGAAATTCCTAGGCAAATGGTCAGATCTTGAAAATATCATCCTTAGTGAGGTAACCCAATCACAAAAGAACACACATGGTATGCAGTCACTGATAAGGGGATATTAACCCAGAATCTCGGAATACCCTAGACACAATTCGCATATCAATAGATTTCCAAGAAGATGGAAGGAGAGACCCCTGGTCCTGGAAAGACTGTCGGGGAATGCCAGGGCAGAGAAGGGAGAGGGGGTTGAATGGTGAAAAGAGGGAGGGAAGGGGCTTATGGGACTTTCGGGGAGGGAGGAAACGGGAAAGGGGAAATCATTTGGAATGTAAATAACAAAACTTAGAAAATAAAAATAAATAAATAAATAAATAAATAAATTTTGCAAACAAATCAATCATCCAAATATTTCTTATTCTGATAGTTTTCTCTGTTATATGATCTTTGTTTAACCTGGTATGATTTTTTTTTTAAGATTAAGGATTCAACATCAGAACTCCAAAAAATTACATTTCATTTGTATTTCATTTATGTTCTTACCTCATTTTTTCCTTCCAGAATTTGATTTAATATCCCATGTTACATTCACCTGTCATTTCTTATTCTCTAGTTGCTTGCAATTGTTTCTCAGATTTATTTGATTTTCATGTGTTTGTATTTTCACAGTACCCACACCTTTTAGTAGCATTTAAAAGAAAATAACTTTGATGATGACTAATTTTTTGGCTTTTAATTAGACCTACCCTACCCCAGTCTCAGAAGTATCTGGAATTATAGGCTAAGTAAATTTGGTAGAAGGTTAATGTGATGTAACTTTCTATACTATCTCCTACATGGCTTCAAATTATTTTTTTATAAGCAGTGTACTGTAGAAACAAATAATCAACTAATGCAACTATACGGAAGTTTCACAGTATAAACAAACCAGTGCAAAAGCACTGGTAGAACAGTTTTGAATAATGAAGTTGAAAACCTGACAAGGTGTAAAGGATGTATAGAGTCAGGCATTTCAAACCATTACCTGTAAAGTTACATAAACATGTACTAAATGTATAACTACACAAAATAATGGGGCACAGAGTAACTTTGGGGCCATATTGCACAGCAAATGTATTGTCTCATAGTGGTCATGGAACAATGACATAGAATAAGACCAGCATTCTAAAACTCATTTTATAGATACATGAAACAAGTCAGTATCTTCTACCCAACTCAACTTCTCAAATGCCACACCTTCTGCCAGTTATGCTAAATGTGTGCAAGTAGGCTTTGCATATAGTTTGTTGATATTTCAGCTGACACAATTTACCTTACTCACCTTACTTAGCAAGATCATTTTTGACTTTTTTACTGTCTTCATAGCTGTGGACTAGGACATAAGAAGAGTGTAAAATTAGTCTTTACTTTGATACTGTTAGCATCCCTCTTTTCATGCCATTCCAGTTTTGGCAAACCAAAACTCATATCTAGTTCACAATGCAAGAGAAAAAATGATTTTTATCAGCATCTAATAATCACAAAGATATTAACACTTTCCATATTATTTGAAAACCCAAGTTATTGGGGACCTAACAGGTTAAGGAATAACTACAGCCCTACTAATTTTATGAATATATTAATATTACAAAATTTTACAAAAATCTCTGGACTAGGACCCATTAAAGGTAACTAGAATGGCAGATCAAGTGGAAAGAAATAGTGGAAATGGGACTCTGGGAGATAATGATGGGAGAGACAGCTAGTATTGAATGTCATATGAGGGACTACATGGAAACCGAGAGCAGTGGAAACTTCCTATAATTATAAAGATATATAAAGATTATGAAGATAATCATAACGAAGTGACCATCTTGTCACCAAAGAAGATTCCAGTGCTGGGACTATGTATTAACCGACTGAATTCTTTGAACAAGCCTCATATAGCAATCCCCAAATACCTCAGTGTGTTTGCAAGACAATGGATAGCTCTCTATAGGCAATGTGTAGCAAGGTTGTTTGAGGAAGACAACACCCGCACAACTCATTGAACACGGAGTGTAAATAGAAACTCCATGCTCATGTTCTAGTGTTTATGACAGTTACATATATAGTGCAGGCTCAAAAAAATAGTAAATACTAACCCAACAATCAAATTTTAGATCTACAACCTGAAATTAGGGCAATGTTGGCAGCAACTTTGTTGGAGTAATCAACTGATATCTATACCTTACACTGCTTGAATAACCAAGAACCAGAGTCTCAAGAGCACTGAGATGTCAAGTCAACCCACATAGTATAGTATAAAAAATTCAGTATGTGTAAAGTGAATCTATTGATAATGCTGTATTCCAAGGTTGATGTCTGATTCAGCCATCATTAGAACTGATGAAAACAAATACAGAATCTACAGCCAGTTTTTACACATAGAAATCTTGGAACAAACATCTCAAAACTGGATCAATTCATTGGGTTCATTCATTCCCCTCAGAGCATATGAATCCCTTTAGTAGAGGAGAGAGGAGTTGGGAGACAGAGTGGATGGAGGACTTCATTAGAACCAAATCTATGACAATGGAGCAAAGCTCATATGAACTCACAGAGACTGAAGCAGCAACCACAGGCTCTAAATCTGTCCACCCAGGACTTTTGCATATATACTGCAGCTTTCAGTAAAGTACTCTTACAAGACTCCTGAATGTGTAAATGATTGGATTTCTAATTCCTTTACCTCTCTTGGTGTTTTTTTTTTTTTCTGTTGGCTTGGTTTTCACAATTTCAATATGATGGTTTTTGCTTTAACTTCTATTTTATTTTTTTAAAAAATTAAGAAATTCAGACATATAATCTGGTATATTTTTCCTCTGTTATATCCAGATTTTATTTTGTTTTTTTTCCTGAGATTATAAATGTTCTGTTATTCCAATTTCCTTTATTTTGACTTTATTTATATTACATTTTTTCTTTGACAATTTCCTATACCTAGGCAATGTATTCTAACTACTTTCAAACCCATTACACTTGTCTATTTGTTTTTAAACCCCTTTGACACATTTTCACCTTCCTTACAACCACTTTTCTTACATCTATACCTTTGCCCTTTTCCACACACTCTTCTTAACTACATAGTCTTTGTGACAGCAGGTTTGATTCTGGTCTTTCAGACATGTGTTCATGTATGGGTCTTCAAATAAGTAGTTTCCCCAGGATACACCAGTAAGTAATAGTTTAGGGAAGTTGAGCAGAAGCCCACTGAAAACAACATGAACTGCTGTGGATCACCATTGCAATGACTATGCATGACCAAAGATTGCATTTTGAAGTCCTTCTCCTTCTACAAAGGTTTTTTTCTTTTCTGATCTTTCTCAAAGCTCCCTGAGACTTGGAGGAGATCATGTGAATGTCTATTTTGGGGCTGTACACTTAACCATCATTTATTATCAACATTAAACAATTATAAGTATCTTCTGGAGTTTATTACAAAGGGAACACTCTCTGATGGGAAGAGCATGTACTGACACATTTGAGCAGAAAGTAAATATTTAGGAGGCACTAGGACCATGTCCACTTACTTATACAGCAACATCATGTTCCCAATAAGTGTTTAAGACACTTTTATATATAGTTATTTTTTGGCTGAGTTTAGAGTAAGAGGCATGAATTAATGGAGTGGATATCAATTGCCATTAGAGAGCATGTAGTAATACCCATAACAATCATATCATTACTACACAGGTGAGCATAAATTGCTTATCAGTTGGGTGCTGTACAGTTCACAGTTAAGACCAAGGAGACACCTCACATATTTTACTACAAGATTATCAATCTTAGACAGGAGGCAGATGAAACACAGGTTGGTTTTGACAGCTGCAGAATTATTTTCATTTATTCTCATTGTTGTCTGTAGGGAGATTGTCCCTGTTTAACATGGGAAGCTTAAAAATGTACTCTTTCAACTTTAAGTGCCAGGGTTGAGGGAAAGTCAGCAGGGGCACCCACTCAGAGAAGAAGGGGATTGCAGGATGGGGAAAGAATTGTGGGAAGTGGTGATGGGGAAAGGAGAAGTGAGCAGATGTAAAGTCAATAAGTAATAATTAAATAAATAAAATTTAAAAATTTACTCTTTCTAGCTAGGTAACATATTCACAGTAAAGAGAATCCGTTATCAAAATGTGTTTTATGAGTAGTAAATATCTGAGGGAAATGACATTTCTGACCACCTTTCATACTGGTAATCTAAGTATTAATGTATCCATCTGCAAAGAAATCAGGTAGCTAATCAAAAAGAAGGCCACTTCTCCACCAGTATCTTCTCCATTGGCTTCCATAGTTCATGATATTTCACTCCCCAGATCTTTTAGAATATTGAAGAAGCTCATTCTCATGGTGTGTGTGTGTGTGTGTGTGTGTGTGTGTGTGTGTGTGTGTGTGTGTGTGTGTACATTATGTTTTACCATAGTTGTTTTTTTCAACTCTGAGAATACATTGTAGGCCATCACCAATATTAGGATGATTCCACAATAGATATATAAGTAATGAAAATAATCTACAACTGCGATATGTATCCTCTAGCCCAGTTATTTAGAGTACCAAATCTGTGCTCATCTTAGGTTTTGAAAATTAATTGTTGGCATGAAATGGTATTGAAATTCTCTTTTTATTTTAAGCACTTGCTTACAGATTTACATACAATTTATGACAGATTTTGGTAATTACAGCATTATAGGCTTTTGGAAGTCCATGGTAGGAAAATGAGCGTTATCCATTTTTCAATTTTCTGTCTTGCAGTGGTTACTACCTTCCACATGATACTTAGAGGAAGGTTGTGCTACATACTGTAAGTGCATTATTAAACATTACAAACTGGGTAGGATGATTGTCACAATACATGAACATGTGGTTCTCAAACAGGGATAGATTAATCTGTCATGTGTATCCATCATGAATTTATTTATTCCATTCAGGGTTTTGGTACAGACATGTAGACTCAGTGGGTAAGGTTGGTATTCAGAAGCTTATAACCAAATACAGTCTCTAGGAATAAATAATTATCCAGTTTAAATTGAATAGAAGTTAGATCTTGACTCAATTATAGTAATAAATATGGTTGAAATTTGATTTCTCAAGAAAATAGATCATTTTTATTTCTTCTATAACATTTGAGCATAGGCACATTTTAAGATCATGTGAAGATCCATCCAAGCCATTATCTGTACTGGTTGTCCATTGCTAGAAAGGGAATACATATTAATTTTGCATATATTCTAGCCAAGTGGGTAGAGAGAGACCAGTCTAGATAATTCTTCTTTGAGAAAAAATAATGGATGGTCATACACATAAAGTTTGCTGACCAGTCCTTCAGCTCAGTTGAGGAATAAGATTACATGTATCTAAGAGTAAATGCATGTTATTCTATATTTTTTTGATGTAAGTCACAGGTCTTTACTATTATAAAGCAGTTGCCAGAAGGATGATCACAGCCAGAATGTTTTTAAACTTTGAATCTTTAAATCCTATATAAGCTGGAAGCTACATGGAAAACACACATCTGCCTAGGATTTACAGTATCAAAGGGAAAAATTTACAGAAGAAGTAAATATCAGAGTGGGTGTGGGTATGAAAGAAACTGAAATGAAATAAGGTGACAGCAATGAAATATCTAAAATAATGTGACAGAAACATGGAAGAAACAACATAAGGGGTTTCTATTAACATATTAAACATAGTAAGAAAGAGGAATTAAAATAATTAATGACCCTTTAGAATAATGAGGACATTGATCCAGGGAATATAGCATATAACTTTAGTCCTATCACTCCGGAAGCCAAAATCAGAGCTCAAGATCAACCTAAACTACATAAAAGGACTCCATGTAAAACAAACAAACAAAACACAAACAGTAGTCTGAATCATAAATTTGTTCAAAAACCACAGGTAATTGAAAAATACTAAAACAGAATTCTATGAATTTTAGGAAAAATATTTGTGAGCATATTAATATTATTTGATATGATTATGTATGGATTTATGTACAATGATTTGAATAATTGTGTTAAGTTTTAAATTACAGGTTATAACTGTATACATCTAATATATTTAATATGTTTATTAATTAATTAAATAATTAATTGGATTTTTTCTTTATTTACATTGCAAATGTAATCCCCTTTCCTAGTTTTCGCCCTCTCCTGGAAAACCTTTATACCATCCCCCTCCACCTGCTTCTATGAGGGTATTCCTTCACCCACCCACCGACTCCTGCCTCGTCCACCTCGATTCTCTTACACTGGGGCGTCTATCGAGTCTTCATAGGAACAAGGACCTTTCCTCCCATGGATGCCTGACAAGGTCATCATCTGCTAGATATTGTAGTTCTTCCTATGGGGTTGCAAACTCCTTTAGCTCCTTCAGTACTTTCCATAATGCCTCCATAGGGGACCCCGTACTCAGTTCAATGTTTGGTTGAGAATCTGCCTCTGAAGTTGTAAGGCTCTTGAAGGGCCTCTAAGGAGACAGCAATATCAGGCTCCTTTCAGCAAGCATTTCTTGGCATCCACAATAGAGTTGGGGTTTGGTGACTGTATCTGGGATGAATTCCCATGTAGAACAGTCTCTGAATGGCCTTTCTGCTCTACACTTTGTCGCCATAATTGCTCCATTGAGTATTTTGTTCCTCTTTCTAAGAAGCACCAAAGCACCCACTCTTTGGTCTTCCTTCTTGTTGTAGTCTATGAACTGTATCTTGGGTATGCAGAGCTTTTGGGCTAATATCCACTTATCACTGAATGTATAGCATATGTGTTCTGATATCCAATATATACAAAGAACTGAAGAAGTTAGACTTCAGAGAATCACATCACCCTATTATAAATGGGGCAGAGCTAAACAAAGAATTTTCAACTGAGGAATATTGAAAGGCCGAGTAAAACCTAAAGAAATGTTCAACATCCTTAGGCATCAGGGAAATGAAAATCAAAACAACCCTGAGATCCACCTCACACCAGTCAGAATGGCTAAGATCAAAAACTCAGGTGACAGCAGATGCTGGCAATGATGTGGAGAACAAGGGACACTTCTCCACTGTTGGCGGGATTGCAAGTTGTTTCAATCAATCTGAAAATCAGTCTGGCGGTTTTTCAGAAAACTGGACATAGAAAATTACCTGTGGACCCAGCTGTACTACTCCTGGGCATATACCCAGAGACTTTACCTGCATGCAATAAGGACACACGCTCCACTATGTTCATAGCAGCCTTATTTATAATAGCCAGAAGCTGGAAAGAACCCAGATGTCCCTCAACGGAGGAATGGATTCAGAAGCTGTGGTATATCTACACAATGGAATACTACTCTGCAATTAAAAACAATGAATTCACGAAATTCCTAGGCAAATGGTCAGATCTTGAAAATATCATCCTTAGTGAGGTAACCCAAACACAAAAGAACACACATGGTATGCAGTCACTGATAAGGGGATATTAACCCAGAATCTCAGAATACCCTAGACACAATTCGCATATCAATAGATTTCCAAGAAGATGGAAGGAGAGACCCCTGGTCCTGGAAAGACTGTCGGGGAATGCCAGGGCAGAGAAGGGAAAGGGGGTTGAATGGTGAAAAGAGGGAGGGAAGGGGCTTATGGGACTTTCGGGGAGGGAGGAAACGGGAAAGGGGAAATCATTTGGAATGTAAATAACAAAACTTAGAAAATAAAAATAAATAAATAAATAAATAAATAAATAAATAAATAAATAAATAAATAAATTTTGCAAACAAATCAATCATCCAAATATTTCTTATTCTGATAGTTTTCTCTGTTATATGATCTTTGTTTAACCTGGTATGATTTTTTTTTAAGATTAAGGATTCAACATCAGAATTCCAAAAAATTACATTTCATTTGTATTTCATTTATGTTCTTACCTCATTTTTTCCTTCCAGAATTTGATTTAATATCCCATGTTACATTCACCTGTCATTTCTTATTCTCTAGTTGCTTGCAATTGTTTCTCAGATTTATTTGATTTTCATGTGTTTGTATTTTCACAGTACCCACACCTTTTAGTAGCATTTAAAAGAAAATAACTTTGATGATGACTAATTTTTTGGCTTTTAATTAGACCTACCCTACCCCAGTCTCAGAAGTATCTGGAATTATAGGCTAAGTAAATTTGGTAGAAGGTTAATGTGATGTAACTTTCTATACTATCTCCTACATGGCTTCAAATTATTTTTTTTATAAGCAGTGTACTGTAGAAACAAATAATCAACTAATGCAACTATACGGAAGTTTCACAGTATAAACAAACCAGTGCAAAAGCACTGGTAGAACAGTTTTGAATAATGAAGTTGAAAACCTGACAAGGTGTAAAGGATGTATAGAGTCAGGCATTTCAAACCATTACCTGTAAAGTTACATAAACATGTACTAAATGTATAACTACACAAAATAATGGGGCACAGAGTAACTTTGGGGCCATATTGCACAGCAAATGTATTGTCTCATAGTGGCCATGGAACAATGACATAGAATAAGACCAGCATTCTAAAACTCATTTTATAGATACATGAAACAAGTCAGTATCTTCTACCCAACTCAACTTCTCAAATGCCACACCTTCTGCCAGTTATGCTAAATGTGTGCAAGTAGGCTTTGCATATAGTTTGTTGATGTTTCAGCTGACACAATTTACCTTACTCACCTTACTTAGCAAGATCATTTTTGACTTTTTTACTGTCTTCATAGCTGTGGACTAGGACATAAGAAGAGTGTAAAATTAGTCTTTACTTTGATACTGTTAGCATCCCTCTTTTCATGCCATTCCAGTTTTGGCAAACCAAAACTCATATCTAGTTCACAATGCAAGAGAAAAAATGATTTTTATCAGCATCTAATAATCACAAAGATATTAACACTTTCCATATTATTTGAAAACCCAAGTTATTGGGGACCTAACAGGTTAAGGAATAACTACAGCCCTACTAATTTTATGAATATATTAATATTACAAAATTTTACAAAAATCTCTGGACTAGGACCCATTAAAGGTAACTAGAATGGCAGATCAAGTGGAAAGAAATAGTGGAAATGGGACTCTGGGAGATAATGATGGGAGAGACAGCTAGTATTGAATGTCATATGAGGGACTACATGGAAACCGAGAGCAGTGGAAACTTCCTATAATTATAAAGATATATAAAGATTATGAAGATAATCATAACGAAGTGACCATCTTGTCACCAAAGAAGATTCCAGTGCTGGGACTATGTATTAACCGACTGAATTCTTTGAACAAGCCTCATATAGCAATCCCCAAATACCTCAGTGTGTTTGCAAGACAATGGATAGCTCTCTATAGGCAATGTGTAGCAAGGTTGTTTGAGGAAGACAACACCCGCACAACTCATTGAACACGGAGTGTAAATAGAAACTCCATGCTCATGTTCTAGTGTTTATGACAGTTACATATATAGTGCAGGCTCAAAAAAATAGTAAATACTAACCCAACAATCAAATTTTAGATCTACAACCTGAAATTAGGGCAATGTTGGCAGCAACTTTGTTGGAGTAATCAACTGATATCTATACCTTACACTGCTTGAATAACCAAGAACCAGAGTCTCAAGAGCACTGAGATGTCAAGTCAACCCACATAGTATAGTATAAAAAATTCAGTATGTGTAAAGTGAATCTATTGATAATGCTGTATTCCAAGGTTGATGTCTGATTCAGCCATCATTAGAACTGATGAAAACAAATACAGAATCTACAGCCAGTTTTTACACATAGAAATCTTGGAACAAACATCTCAAAACTGGATCAATTCATTGGGTTCATTCATTCCCCTCAGAGCATATGAATCCCTTTAGTAGAGGAGAGAGGAGTTGGGAGACAGAGTGGATGGAGGACTTCATTAGAACCAAATCTATGACAATGGAGCAAAGCTCATATGAACTCACAGAGACTGAAGCAGCAACCACAGGCTCTAAATCTGTCCACCCAGGACTTTTGCATATATACTGCAGCTTTCAGTAAAGTACTCTTACAAGACTCCTGAATGTGTAAATGATTGGATTTCTAATTCCTTTACCTCTCTTGGTGTTTTTTTTTTTCTGTTGGCTTGGTTTTCACAATTTCAATATGATGGTTTTTGCTTTAACTTCTATTTTATTTTTTTAAAAAATTAAGAAATTCAGACATATTATCTGGTATATTTTTCCTCTGTTTTATCCAGATTTTATTTTGTTTTTTTTTCCTGAGATTATAAATGTTCTGTTATTCCAATTTCCTTTATTTTGACCTTATTTATATTACATTTTTTCTTTGACAATTTCCTATACCTAGGCAATGTATTCTAACTACTTTCAAACCCATTACACTTGTCTATTTGTTTTTAAACCCCTTTGACACATTTTCACCTTCCTTACAACCACTTTTCTTACATCTATACCTTTGCCCTTTTCCACACACTCTTCTTAACTACATAGTCTTTGTGACAGCAGGTTTGATTCTGGTCTTTCAGACATGTGTTCATGTATGGGTCTTCAAATAAGTAGTTTCCCCAGGATACACCAGTAAGTGATAGTTTAGGGAAGTTGAGCAGAAGCCCACTGAAAACAGCATGAACTGCTGTGGATCACCATTGCAATGACTATGCATGACCAAAGATTGCATTTTGAAGTCCTTCTCCTTCTACAAAGGTTTTTTCTTTTCTGATCTTTCTCAAAGCTCCCTGAGACTTGGAGGAGATCATGTGAATGTCTATTTTGGGGCTGTACACTTAACCATCATTTATTATCAACATTAAACAATTATAAGTATCTTCTGGAGTTTATTACAAAGGGAACACTCTCTGATGGGAAGAGCATGTACTGACACATTTGAGCAGAAAGTAAATATTTAGGAGGCACTAGGACCATGTCCACTTACTTATACAGCAACATCATGTTCCCAATAAGTGTTTAAGACACTTTTATATATAGTTATTTTTTGGCTGAGTTTAGAGTAAGAGGCATGAATTAATGGAGTGGATATCAATTGCCATTAGAGAGCATATAGTAATACCCATAACAATCATATCATTACTACACAGGTGAGCATAAATTGCTTATCAGTTGGGTGCTGTACAGTTCACAGTTAAGACCAAGGAGACACCTCACATATTTTACTACAAGATTATCAATCTTAGACAGGAGGCAGATGAAACACAGGTTGGTTTTGACAGCTGCAGAATTATTTTCATTTATTCTCATTGTTGTCTGTAGGGAGATTGTCCCTGTTTAACATGGGAAGCTTAAAAATGTACTCTTTCAACTTTAAGTGCCAGGGTTGAGGGAAAGTCAGCAGGGGCACCCACTCAGAAAAGAAGGGGATTGCAGGATGGGGAAAGAATTGTGGGAAGTGGTGATGGGGAAAGGAGAAGTGAGCAGATGTAAAGTCAATAAGTAATAATTAAATAAATAAAATTTAAAAATTTACTCTTTCTAGCTAGGTAACATATTCACAGTAAAGAGAATCCGTTATCAAAATGTGTTTTATGAGTAGTAAATATCTGAGGGAAATGACATTTCTGACCACCTTTCATACTGGTAATCTAAGTATTAATGTATCCATCTGCAAAGAAATCAGGTAGCTAATCAAAAAGAAGGCCACTTCTCCACCAGTATCTTCTCCATTGGCTTCCATAGTTCATGATATTTCACTCCCCAGATCTTTTAGAATATTGAAGAAGCTCATTCTCATGGTGTGTGTGTGTGTGTGTGTGTGTGTGTGTGTGTGTGTGTGTGTGTGTGTACATTATGTTTTACCATAGTTGTTTTTTCAACTCTGAGAATACATTGTAGGCCATCACCAATATTAGGATGATTCCACAATAGATATATAAGTAATGAAAATAATCTACAACTGCGATATGTATCCTCTAGCCCAGTTATTTAGAGTACCAAATCTGTGCTCATCTTAGGTTTTGAAAATTAATTGTTGGCATGAAATGGTATTGAAATTCTCTTTTTATTTTAAGCACTTGCTTACAGATTTACATACAATTTATGACAGATTTTGGTAATTACAGCATTATAGGCTTTTGGAAGTCCATGGTAGGAAAATGAGCGTTATCCATTTTTCAATTTTCTGTCTTGCAGTGGTTACTACCTTCCACATGATACTTAGAGGAAGGTTGTGCTACATACTGTAAGTGCATTATTAAACATTACAAACTGGGTAGGATGATTGTCACAATACATGAACATGTGGTTCTCAAACAGGGATAGATTAATCTGTCATGTGTATCCATCATGAATTTATTTATTCCATTCAGGGTTTTGGTACAGACATGTAGACTCAGTGGGTAAGGTTGGTATTCAGAAGCTTATAACCAAATACAGTCTCTAGGAATAAATAATTATCCAGTTTAAATTGAATAGAAGTTAGATCTTGACTCAATTATAGTAATAAATATGGTTGAAATTTGATTTCTCAAGAAAATAGATCATTTTTATTTCTTCTATAACATTTGAGCATAGGCACATTTTAAGATCATGTGAAGATCCATCCAAGCCATTATCTGTACTGGTTGTCCATTGCTAGAAAGGGAATACATATTAATTTTGCATATATTCTAGCCAAGTGGGTAGAGAGAGACCAGTCTAGATAATTCTTCTTTGAGAAAAAATAATGGATGGTCATACACATAAAGTTTGCTGACCAGTCCTTCAGCTCAGTTGAGGAATAAGATTACATGTATCTAAGAGTAAATGCATGTTATTCTATATTTTTTTGATGTAAGTCACAGGTCTTTACTATTATAAAGCAGTTGCCAGAAGGATGATCACAGCCAGAATGTTTTTAAACTTTGAATCTTTAAATCCTATATAAGCTGGAAGCTACATGGAAAACACACATCTGCCTAGGATTTACAGTATCAAAGGGAAAAATTTACAGAAGAAGTAAATATCAGAGTGGGTGTGGGTATGAAAGAAACTGAAATGAAATAAGGTGACAGCAATGAAATATCTAAAATAATGTGACAGAAACATGGAAGAAACAACATAAGGGGTTTCTATTAACATATTAAACATAGTAAGAAAGAGGAATTAAAATAATTAATGACCCTTTAGAATAATGAGGACATTGATCCAGGGAATATAGCATATAACTTTAGTCCTATCACTCCGGAAGCCAAAATCAGAGCTCAAGATCAACCTAAACTACATAAAAGGACTCCATGTAAAACAAACAAACAAAACACAAACAGTAGTCTGAATCATAAATTTGTTCAAAAACCACAGGTAATTGAAAAATACTAAAACAGAATTCTATGAATTTTAGGAAAAATATTTGTGAGCATATTAATATTATTTGATATGATTATGTATGGATTTATGTACAATGATTTGAATAATTGTGTTAAGTTTTAAATTACAGGTTATAACTGTATACATCTAATATATTTAATATGTTTATTAATTAATTAAATAATTAATTGGATTTTTTCTTTATTTACATTGCAAATGTAATCCCCTTTCCTAGTTTTCGCCCTCTCCTGGAAAACCTTTATACCATCCCCCTCCACCTGCTTCTATGAGGGTATTCCTTCACCCACCCACCGACTCCTGCCTCGTCCACCTCGATTCTCTTACACTGGGGCGTCTATCGAGTCTTCATAGGAACAAGGACCTTTCCTCCCATGGATGCCTGACAAGGTCATCATCTGCTAGATATTGTAGTTCTTCCTATGGGGTTGCAAACTCCTTTAGCTCCTTCAGTACTTTCCATAATGCCTCCATAGGGGACCCCGTACTCAGTTCAATGTTTGGTTGAGAATCTGCCTCTGAAGTTGTAAGGCTCTTGAAGGGCCTCTAAGGAGACAGCAATATCAGGCTCCTTTCAGCAAGCATTTCTTGGCATCCACAATAGAGTTGGGGTTTGGTGACTGTATCTGGGATGAATTCCCATGTAGAACAGTCTCTGAATGGCCTTTCTGCTCTACACTTTGTCGCCATAATTGCTCCATTGAGTATTTTGTTCCTCTTTCTAAGAAGCACCAAAGCACCCACTCTTTGGTCTTCCTTCTTGTTGTAGTCTATGAACTGTATCTTGGGTATGCAGAGCTTTTGGGCTAATATAAACTTATCACTGAATGTATAGCATATGTGTTCTGATATCCAATATATACAAAGAACTGAAGAAGTTAGACTTCAGAGAATCACATCACCCTATTATAAATGGGGCAGAGCTAAACAAAGAATTTTCAACTGAGGAATATTGAAAGGCCGAGTAAAACCTAAAGAAATGTTCAACATCCTTAGGCATCAGGGAAATGAAAATCAAAACAACCCTGAGATCCACCTCACACCAGTCAGAATGGCTAAGATCAAAAACTCAGGTGACAGCAGATGCTGGCAATGATGTGGAGAACAAGGGACACTTCTCCACTGTTGGCGGGATTGCAAGTTGTTTCAATCAATCTGAAAATCAGTCTGGCGGTTTTTCAGAAAACTGGACATAGAAAATTACCTGTGGACCCAGCTGTACTACTCCTGGGCATATACCCAGAGACTTTACCTGCATGCAATAAGGACACACGCTCCACTATGTTCATAGCAGCCTTATTTATAATAGCCAGAAGCTGGAAAGAACCCAGATGTCCCTCAACGGAGGAATGGATTCAGAAGCTGTGGTATATCTACACAATGGAATACTACTCTGCAATTAAAAACAATGAATTCACGAAATTCCTAGGCAAATGGTCAGATCTTGAAAATATCATCCTTAGTGAGGTAACCCAATCACAAAAGAACACACATGGTATGCAGTCACTGATAAGGGGATATTAACCCAGAATCTCAGAATACCCTAGACACAATTCGCATATCAATAGATTTCCAAGAAGATGGAAGGAGAGACCCCTGGTCCTGGAAAGACTGTCGGGGAATGCCAGGGCAGAGAAGGGAGAGGGGGGTTGAATGGTGAAAAGAGGGAGGGAAGGGGCTTATGGGACTTCCGGGGAGGGAGGAAACGGGAAAGGGGAAATCATTTGGAATGTAAATAACAAAACTTAGAAAATAAAAATAAATAAATAAATAAATAAATAAATAAATAAATTTTGCAAACAAATCAATCATCCAAATATTTCTTATTCTGATAGTTTTCTCTGTTATATGATCTTTGTTTAACCTGGTATGATTTTTTTTTTAAGATTAAGGATTCAACATCAGAACTCCAAAAAATTACATTTCATTTGTATTTCATTTATGTTCTTACCTCATTTTTTCCTTCCAGAATTTGATTTAATATCCCATGTTACATTCACCTGTCATTTCTTATTCTCTAGTTGCTTGCAATTGTTTCTCAGATTTATTTGATTTTCATGTGTTTGTATTTTCACAGTACCCACACCTTTTAGTAGCATTTAAAAGAAAATAACTTTGATGATGACTAATTTTTTGGCTTTTAATTAGACCTACCCTACCCCAGTCTCAGAAGTATCTGGAATTATAGGCTAAGTAAATTTGGTAGAAGGTTAATGTGATGTAACTTTCTATACTATCTCCTACATGGCTTCAAATTATTTTTTTTATAAGCAGTGTACTGTAGAAACAAATAATCAACTAATGCAACTATACGGAAGTTTCACAGTATAAACAAACCAGTGCAAAAGCACTGGTAGAACAGTTTTGAATAATGAAGTTGAAAACCTGACAAGGTGTAAAGGATGTATAGAGTCAGGCATTTCAAACCATTACCTGTAAAGTTACATAAACATGTACTAAATGTATAACTACACAAAATAATGGGGCACAGAGTAACTTTGGGGCCATATTGCACAGCAAATGTATTGTCTCATAGTGGCCATGGAACAATGACATAGAATAAGACCAGCATTCTAAAACTCATTTTATAGATACATGAAACAAGTCAGTATCTTCTACCCAACTCAACTTCTCAAATGCCACACCTTCTGCCAGTTATGCTAAATGTGTGCAAGTAGGCTTTGCATATAGTTTGTTGATGTTTCAGCTGACACAATTTACCTTACTCACCTTACTTAGCAAGATCATTTTTGACTTTTTTACTGTCTTCATAGCTGTGGACTAGGACATAAGAAGAGTGTAAAATTAGTCTTTACTTTGATACTGTTAGCATCCCTCTTTTCATGCCATTCCAGTTTTGGCAAACCAAAACTCATATCTAGTTCACAATGCAAGAGAAAAAATGATTTTTATCAGCATCTAATAATCACAAAGATATTAACACTTTCCATATTATTTGAAAACCCAAGTTATTGGGGACCTAACAGGTTAAGGAATAACTACAGCCCTACTAATTTTATGAATATATTAATATTACAAAATTTTACAAAAATCTCTGGACTAGGACCCATTAAAGGTAACTAGAATGGCAGATCAAGTGGAAAGAAATAGTGGAAATGGGACTCTGGGAGATAATGATGGGAGAGACAGCTAGTATTGAATGTCATATGAGGGACTACATGGAAACCGAGAGCAGTGGAAACTTCCTATAATTATAAAGATATATAAAGATTATGAAGATAATCATAACGAAGTGACCATCTTGTCACCAAAGAAGATTCCAGTGCTGGGACTATGTATTAACCGACTGAATTCTTTGAACAAGCCTCATATAGCAATCCCCAAATACCTCAGTGTGTTTGCAAGACAATGGATAGCTCTCTATAGGCAATGTGTAGCAAGGTTGTTTGAGGAAGACAACACCCGCACAACTCATTGAACACGGAGTGTAAATAGAAACTCCATGCTCATGTTCTAGTGTTTATGACAGTTACATATATAGTGCAGGCTCAAAAAAATAGTAAATACTAACCCAACAATCAAATTTTAGATCTACAACCTGAAATTAGGGCAATGTTGGCAGCAACTTTGTTGGAGTAATCAACTGATATCTATACCTTACACTGCTTGAATAACCAAGAACCAGAGTCTCAAGAGCACTGAGATGTCAAGTCAACCCACATAGTATAGTATAAAAAATTCAGTATGTGTAAAGTGAATCTATTGATAATGCTGTATTCCAAGGTTGATGTCTGATTCAGCCATCATTAGAACTGATGAAAACAAATACAGAATCTACAGCCAGTTTTTACACATAGAAATCTTGGAACAAACATCTCAAAACTGGATCAATTCATTGGGTTCATTCATTCCCCTCAGAGCATATGAATCCCTTTAGTAGAGGAGAGAGGAGTTGGGAGACAGAGTGGATGGAGGACTTCATTAGAACCAAATCTATGACAATGGAGCAAAGCTCATATGAACTCACAGAGACTGAAGCAGCAACCACAGGCTCTAAATCTGTCCACCCAGGACTTTTGCATATATACTGCAGCTTTCAGTAAAGTACTCTTACAAGACTCCTGAATGTGTAAATGATTGGATTTCTAATTCCTTTACCTCTCTTGGTGTTTTTTTTTTTTTCTGTTGGCTTGGTTTTCAGAATTTCAATATGATGGTTTTTGCTTTAACTTCTATTTTATTTTTTTAAAAAATTAAGAAATTCAGACATATTATCTGGTATATTTTTCCTCTGTTTTATCCAGATTTTATTTTGTTTTTTTTTCCTGAGATTATAAATGTTCTGTTATTCCAATTTCCTTTATTTTGACCTTATTTATATTACATTTTTTCTTTGACAATTTCCTATACCTAGGCAATGTATTCTAACTACTTTCAAACCCATTACACTTGTCTATTTGTTTTTAAACCCCTTTGACACATTTTCACCTTCCTTACAACCACTTTTCTTACATCTATACCTTTGCCCTTTTCCACACACTCTTCTTAACTACATAGTCTTTGTGACAGCAGGTTTGATTCTGGTCTTTCAGACATGTGTTCATGTATGGGTCTTCAAATAAGTAGTTTCCCCAGGATACACCAGTAAGTAATAGTTTAGGGAAGTTGAGCAGAAGCCCACTGAAAACAACATGAACTGCTGTGGATCACCATTGCAATGACTATGCATGACCAAAGATTGCATTTTGAAGTCCTTCTCCTTCTACAAAGGTTTTTTCTTTTCTGATCTTTCTCAAAGCTCCCTGAGACTTGGAGGAGATCATGTGAATGTCTATTTTGGGGCTGTACACTTAACCATCATTTATTATCAACATTAAACAATTATAAGTATCTTCTGGAGTTTATTACAAAGGGAACACTCTCTGATGGGAAGAGCATGTACTGACACATTTGAGCAGAAAGTAAATATTTAGGAGGCACTAGGACCATGTCCAC
Source organism: Tokudaia tokunoshimensis (assembly GCA_036184795.1). Taxonomy (NCBI): domain Eukaryota; kingdom Metazoa; phylum Chordata; class Mammalia; order Rodentia; family Muridae; genus Tokudaia; species Tokudaia tokunoshimensis. The sequence goes on along the minus strand of BTHU01000016.1, from coordinate 30,312,711 downwards.
TTACTTATACAGCAACATCATGTTCCCAATAAGTGTTTAAGACACTTTTATATATAGTTATTTTTTGGCTGAGTTTAGAGTAAGAGGCATGAATTAATGGAGTGGATATCAATTGCCATTAGAGAGCATATAGTAATACCCATAACAATCATATCATTACTACACAGGTGAGCATAAATTGCTTATCAGTTGGGTGCTGTACAGTTCACAGTTAAGACCAAGGAGACACCTCACATATTTTACTACAAGATTATCAATCTTAGACAGGAGGCAGATGAAACACAGGTTGGTTTTGACAGCTGCAGAATTATTTTCATTTATTCTCATTGTTGTCTGTAGGGAGATTGTCCCTGTTTAACATGGGAAGCTTAAAAATGTACTCTTTCAACTTTAAGTGCCAGGGTTGAGGGAAAGTCAGCAGGGGCACCCACTCAGAAAAGAAGGGGATTGCAGGATGGGGAAAGAATTGTGGGAAGTGGTGATGGGGAAAGGAGAAGTGAGCAGATGTAAAGTCAATAAGTAATAATTAAATAAATAAAATTTAAAAATTTACTCTTTCTAGCTAGGTAACATATTCACAGTAAAGAGAATCCGTTATCAAAATGTGTTTTATGAGTAGTAAATATCTGAGGGAAATGACATTTCTGACCACCTTTCATACTGGTAATCTAAGTATTAATGTATCCATCTGCAAAGAAATCAGGTAGCTAATCAAAAAGAAGGCCACTTCTCCACCAGTATCTTCTCCATTGGCTTCCATAGTTCATGATATTTCACTCCCCAGATCTTTTAGAATATTGAAGAAGCTCATTCTCATGGTGTGTGTGTGTGTGTGTGTGTGTGTGTGTGTGTGTGTGTGTGTGTACATTATGTTTTACCATAGTTGTTTTTTCAACTCTGAGAATACATTGTAGGCCATCACCAATATTAGGATGATTCCACAATAGATATATAAGTAATGAAAATAATCTACAACTGCGATATGTATCCTCTAGCCCAGTTATTTAGAGTACCAAATCTGTGCTCATCTTAGGTTTTGAAAATTAATTGTTGGCATGAAATGGTATTGAAATTCTCTTTTTATTTTAAGCACTTGCTTACAGATTTACATACAATTTATGACAGATTTTGGTAATTACAGCATTATAGGCTTTTGGAAGTCCATGGTAGGAAAATGAGCGTTATCCATTTTTCAATTTTCTGTCTTGCAGTGGTTACTACCTTCCACATGATACTTAGAGGAAGGTTGTGCTACATACTGTAAGTGCATTATTAAACATTACAAACTGGGTAGGATGATTGTCACAATACATGAACATGTGGTTCTCAAACAGGGATAGATTAATCTGTCATGTGTATCCATCATGAATTTATTTATTCCATTCAGGGTTTTGGTACAGACATGTAGACTCAGTGGGTAAGGTTGGTATTCAGAAGCTTATAACCAAATACAGTCTCTAGGAATAAATAATTATCCAGTTTAAATTGAATAGAAGTTAGATCTTGACTCAATTATAGTAATAAATATGGTTGAAATTTGATTTCTCAAGAAAATAGATCATTTTTATTTCTTCTATAACATTTGAGCATAGGCACATTTTAAGATCATGTGAAGATCCATCCAAGCCATTATCTGTACTGGTTGTCCATTGCTAGAAAGGGAATACATATTAATTTTGCATATATTCTAGCCAAGTGGGTAGAGAGAGACCAGTCTAGATAATTCTTCTTTGAGAAAAAATAATGGATGGTCATACACATAAAGTTTGCTGACCAGTCCTTCAGCTCAGTTGAGGAATAAGATTACATGTATCTAAGAGTAAATGCATGTTATTCTATATTTTTTTGATGTAAGTCACAGGTCTTTACTATTATAAAGCAGTTGCCAGAAGGATGATCACAGCCAGAATGTTTTTAAACTTTGAATCTTTAAATCCTATATAAGCTGGAAGCTACATGGAAAACACACATCTGCCTAGGATTTACAGTATCAAAGGGAAAAATTTACAGAAGAAGTAAATATCAGAGTGGGTGTGGGTATGAAAGAAACTGAAATGAAATAAGGTGACAGCAATGAAATATCTAAAATAATGTGACAGAAACATGGAAGAAACAACATAAGGGGTTTCTATTAACATATTAAACATAGTAAGAAAGAGGAATTAAAATAATTAATGACCCTTTAGAATAATGAGGACATTGATCCAGGGAATATAGCATATAACTTTAGTCCTATCACTCCGGAAGCCAAAATCAGAGCTCAAGATCAACCTAAACTACATAAAAGGACTCCATGTAAAACAAACAAACAAAACACAAACAGTAGTCTGAATCATAAATTTGTTCAAAAACCACAGGTAATTGAAAAATACTAAAACAGAATTCTATGAATTTTAGGAAAAATATTTGTGAGCATATTAATATTATTTGATATGATTATGTATGGATTTATGTACAATGATTTGAATAATTGTGTTAAGTTTTAAATTACAGGTTATAACTGTATACATCTAATATATTTAATATGTTTATTAATTAATTAAATAATTAATTGGATTTTTTCTTTATTTACATTGCAAATGTAATCCCCTTTCCTAGTTTTCGCCCTCTCCTGGAAAACCTTTATACCATCCCCCTCCACCTGCTTCTATGAGGGTATTCCTTCACCCACCCACCGACTCCTGCCTCGTCCACCTCGATTCTCTTACACTGGGGCGTCTATCGAGTCTTCATAGGAACAAGGACCTTTCCTCCCATGGATGCCTGACAAGGTCATCATCTGCTAGATATTGTAGTTCTTCCTATGGGGTTGCAAACTCCTTTAGCTCCTTCAGTACTTTCCATAATGCCTCCATAGGGGACCCCGTACTCAGTTCAATGTTTGGTTGAGAATCTGCCTCTGAAGTTGTAAGGCTCTTGAAGGGCCTCTAAGGAGACAGCAATATCAGGCTCCTTTCAGCAAGCATTTCTTGGCATCCACAATAGAGTTGGGGTTTGGTGACTGTATCTGGGATGAATTCCCATGTAGAACAGTCTCTGAATGGCCTTTCTGCTCTACACTTTGTCGCCATAATTGCTCCATTGAGTATTTTGTTCCTCTTTCTAAGAAGCACCAAAGCACCCACTCTTTGGTCTTCCTTCTTGTTGTAGTCTATGAACTGTATCTTGGGTATGCAGAGCTTTTGGGCTAATATAAACTTATCACTGAATGTATAGCATATGTGTTCTGATATCCAATATATACAAAGAACTGAAGAAGTTAGACTTCAGAGAATCACATCACCCTATTATAAATGGGGCAGAGCTAAACAAAGAATTTTCAACTGAGGAATATTGAAAGGCCGAGTAAAACCTAAAGAAATGTTCAACATCCTTAGGCATCAGGGAAATGAAAATCAAAACAACCCTGAGATCCACCTCACACCAGTCAGAATGGCTAAGATCAAAAACTCAGGTGACAGCAGATGCTGGCAATGATGTGGAGAACAAGGGACACTTCTCCACTGTTGGCGGGATTGCAAGTTGTTTCAATCAATCTGAAAATCAGTCTGGCGGTTTTTCAGAAAACTGGACATAGAAAATTACCTGTGGACCCAGCTGTACTACTCCTGGGCATATACCCAGAGACTTTACCTGCATGCAATAAGGACACACGCTCCACTATGTTCATAGCAGCCTTATTTATAATAGCCAGAAGCTGGAAAGAACCCAGATGTCCCTCAACGGAGGAATGGATTCAGAAGCTGTGGTATATCTACACAATGGAATACTACTCTGCAATTAAAAACAATGAATTCACGAAATTCCTAGGCAAATGGTCAGATCTTGAAAATATCATCCTTAGTGAGGTAACCCAATCACAAAAGAACACACATGGTATGCAGTCACTGATAAGGGGATATTAACCCAGAATCTCAGAATACCCTAGACACAATTCGCATATCAATAGATTTCCAAGAAGATGGAAGGAGAGACCCCTGGTCCTGGAAAGACTGTCGGGGAATGCCAGGGCAGAGAAGGGAGAGGGGGTTGAATGGTGAAAAGAGGGAGGGAAGGGGCTTATGGGACTTCCGGGGAGGGAGGAAACGGGAAAGGGGAAATCATTTGGAATGTAAATAACAAAACTTAGAAAATAAAAATAAATAAATAAATAAATAAATAAATAAATAAATTTTGCAAACAAATCAATCATCCAAATATTTCTTATTCTGATAGTTTTCTCTGTTATATGATCTTTGTTTAACCTGGTATGATTTTTTTTTTAAGATTAAGGATTCAACATCAGAACTCCAAAAAATTACATTTCATTTGTATTTCATTTATGTTCTTACCTCATTTTTTCCTTCCAGAATTTGATTTAATATCCCATGTTACATTCACCTGTCATTTCTTATTCTCTAGTTGCTTGCAATTGTTTCTCAGATTTATTTGATTTTCATGTGTTTGTATTTTCACAGTACCCACACCTTTTAGTAGCATTTAAAAGAAAATAACTTTGATGATGACTAATTTTTTGGCTTTTAATTAGACCTACCCTACCCCAGTCTCAGAAGTATCTGGAATTATAGGCTAAGTAAATTTGGTAGAAGGTTAATGTGATGTAACTTTCTATACTATCTCCTACATGGCTTCAAATTATTTTTTTTATAAGCAGTGTACTGTAGAAACAAATAATCAACTAATGCAACTATACGGAAGTTTCACAGTATAAACAAACCAGTGCAAAAGCACTGGTAGAACAGTTTTGAATAATGAAGTTGAAAACCTGACAAGGTGTAAAGGATGTATAGAGTCAGGCATTTCAAACCATTACCTGTAAAGTTACATAAACATGTACTAAATGTATAACTACACAAAATAATGGGGCACAGAGTAACTTTGGGGCCATATTGCACAGCAAATGTATTGTCTCATAGTGGCCATGGAACAATGACATAGAATAAGACCAGCATTCTAAAACTCATTTTATAGATACATGAAACAAGTCAGTATCTTCTACCCAACTCAACTTCTCAAATGCCACACCTTCTGCCAGTTATGCTAAATGTGTGCAAGTAGGCTTTGCATATAGTTTGTTGATGTTTCAGCTGACACAATTTACCTTACTCACCTTACTTAGCAAGATCATTTTTGACTTTTTTACTGTCTTCATAGCTGTGGACTAGGACATAAGAAGAGTGTAAAATTAGTCTTTACTTTGATACTGTTAGCATCCCTCTTTTCATGCCATTCCAGTTTTGGCAAACCAAAACTCATATCTAGTTCACAATGCAAGAGAAAAAATGATTTTTATCAGCATCTAATAATCACAAAGATATTAACACTTTCCATATTATTTGAAAACCCAAGTTATTGGGGACCTAACAGGTTAAGGAATAACTACAGCCCTACTAATTTTATGAATATATTAATATTACAAAATTTTACAAAAATCTCTGGACTAGGACCCATTAAAGGTAACTAGAATGGCAGATCAAGTGGAAAGAAATAGTGGAAATGGGACTCTGGGAGATAATGATGGGAGAGACAGCTAGTATTGAATGTCATATGAGGGACTACATGGAAACCGAGAGCAGTGGAAACTTCCTATAATTATAAAGATATATAAAGATTATGAAGATAATCATAACGAAGTGACCATCTTGTCACCAAAGAAGATTCCAGTGCTGGGACTATGTATTAACCGACTGAATTCTTTGAACAAGCCTCATATAGCAATCCCCAAATACCTCAGTGTGTTTGCAAGACAATGGATAGCTCTCTATAGGCAATGTGTAGCAAGGTTGTTTGAGGAAGACAACACCCGCACAACTCATTGAACACGGAGTGTAAATAGAAACTCCATGCTCATGTTCTAGTGTTTATGACAGTTACATATATAGTGCAGGCTCAAAAAAATAGTAAATACTAACCCAACAATCAAATTTTAGATCTACAACCTGAAATTAGGGCAATGTTGGCAGCAACTTTGTTGGAGTAATCAACTGATATCTATACCTTACACTGCTTGAATAACCAAGAACCAGAGTCTCAAGAGCACTGAGATGTCAAGTCAACCCACATAGTATAGTATAAAAAATTCAGTATGTGTAAAGTGAATCTATTGATAATGCTGTATTCCAAGGTTGATGTCTGATTCAGCCATCATTAGAACTGATGAAAACAAATACAGAATCTACAGCCAGTTTTTACACATAGAAATCTTGGAACAAACATCTCAAAACTGGATCAATTCATTGGGTTCATTCATTCCCCTCAGAGCATATGAATCCCTTTAGTAGAGGAGAGAGGAGTTGGGAGACAGAGTGGATGGAGGACTTCATTAGAACCAAATCTATGACAATGGAGCAAAGCTCATATGAACTCACAGAGACTGAAGCAGCAACCACAGGCTCTAAATCTGTCCACCCAGGACTTTTGCATATATACTGCAGCTTTCAGTAAAGTACTCTTACAAGACTCCTGAATGTGTAAATGATTGGATTTCTAATTCCTTTACCTCTCTTGGTGTTTTTTTTTTTTCTGTTGGCTTGGTTTTCAGAATTTCAATATGATGGTTTTTGCTTTAACTTCTATTTTATTTTTTTAAAAAATTAAGAAATTCAGACATATTATCTGGTATATTTTTCCTCTGTTTTATCCAGATTTTATTTTGTTTTTTTTTCCTGAGATTATAAATGTTCTGTTATTCCAATTTCCTTTATTTTGACCTTATTTATATTACATTTTTTCTTTGACAATTTCCTATACCTAGGCAATGTATTCTAACTACTTTCAAACCCATTACACTTGTCTATTTGTTTTTAAACCCCTTTGACACATTTTCACCTTCCTTACAACCACTTTTCTTACATCTATACCTTTGCCCTTTTCCACACACTCTTCTTAACTACATAGTCTTTGTGACAGCAGGTTTGATTCTGGTCTTTCAGACATGTGTTCATGTATGGGTCTTCAAATAAGTAGTTTCCCCAGGATACACCAGTAAGTAATAGTTTAGGGAAGTTGAGCAGAAGCCCACTGAAAACAACATGAACTGCTGTGGATCACCATTGCAATGACTATGCATGACCAAAGATTGCATTTTGAAGTCCTTCTCCTTCTACAAAGGTTTTTTCTTTTCTGATCTTTCTCAAAGCTCCCTGAGACTTGGAGGAGATCATGTGAATGTCTATTTTGGGGCTGTACACTTAACCATCATTTATTATCAACATTAAACAATTATAAGTATCTTCTGGAGTTTATTACAAAGGGAACACTCTCTGATGGGAAGAGCATGTACTGACACATTTGAGCAGAAAGTAAATATTTAGGAGGCACTAGGACCATGTCCACTTACTTATACAGCAACATCATGTTCCCAATAAGTGTTTAAGACACTTTTATATATAGTTATTTTTTGGCTGAGTTTAGAGTAAGAGGCATGAATTAATGGAGTGGATATCAATTGCCATTAGAGAGCATATAGTAATACCCATAACAATCATATCATTACTACACAGGTGAGCATAAATTGCTTATCAGTTGGGTGCTGTACAGTTCACAGTTAAGACCAAGGAGACACCTCACATATTTTACTACAAGATTATCAATCTTAGACAGGAGGCAGATGAAACACAGGTTGGTTTTGACAGCTGCAGAATTATTTTCATTTATTCTCATTGTTGTCTGTAGGGAGATTGTCCCTGTTTAACATGGGAAGCTTAAAAATGTACTCTTTCAACTTTAAGTGCCAGGGTTGAGGGAAAGTCAGCAGGGGCACCCACTCAGAAAAGAAGGGGATTGCAGGATGGGGAAAGAATTGTGGGAAGTGGTGATGGGGAAAGGAGAAGTGAGCAGATGTAAAGTCAATAAGTAATAATTAAATAAATAAAATTTAAAAATTTACTCTTTCTAGCTAGGTAACATATTCACAGTAAAGAGAATCCGTTATCAAAATGTGTTTTATGAGTAGTAAATATCTGAGGGAAATGACATTTCTGACCACCTTTCATACTGGTAATCTAAGTATTAATGTATCCATCTGCAAAGAAATCAGGTAGCTAATCAAAAAGAAGGCCACTTCTCCACCAGTATCTTCTCCATTGGCTTCCATAGTTCATGATATTTCACTCCCCAGATCTTTTAGAATATTGAAGAAGCTCATTCTCATGGTGTGTGTGTGTGTGTGTGTGTGTGTGTGTGTGTGTGTGTGTGTGTGTGTGTACATTATGTTTTACCATAGTTGTTTTTTCAACTCTGAGAATACATTGTAGGCCATCACCAATATTAGGATGATTCCACAATAGATATATAAGTAATGAAAATAATCTACAACTGCGATATGTATCCTCTAGCCCAGTTATTTAGAGTACCAAATCTGTGCTCATCTTAGGTTTTGAAAATTAATTGTTGGCATGAAATGGTATTGAAATTCTCTTTTTATTTTAAGCACTTGCTTACAGATTTACATACAATTTATGACAGATTTTGGTAATTACAGCATTATAGGCTTTTGGAAGTCCATGGTAGGAAAATGAGCGTTATCCATTTTTCAATTTTCTGTCTTGCAGTGGTTACTACCTTCCACATGATACTTAGAGGAAGGTTGTGCTACATACTGTAAGTGCATTATTAAACATTACAAACTGGGTAGGATGATTGTCACAATACATGAACATGTGGTTCTCAAACAGGGATAGATTAATCTGTCATGTGTATCCATCATGAATTTATTTATCCCATTCAGGGTTTTGGTACAGACATGTAGACTCAGTGGGTAAGGTTGGTATTCAGAAGCTTATAACCAAATACAGTCTCTAGGAATAAATAATTATCCAGTTTAAATTGAATAGAAGTTAGATCTTGACTCAATTATAGTAATAAATATGGTTGAAATTTGATTTCTCAAGAAAATAGATCATTTTTATTTCTTCTATAACATTTGAGCATAGGCACATTTTAAGATCATGTGAAGATCCATCCAAGCCATTATCTGTACTGGTTGTCCATTGCTAGAAAGGGAATACATATTAATTTTGCATATATTCTAGCCAAGTGGGTAGAGAGAGACCAGTCTAGATAATTCTTCTTTGAGAAAAAATAATGGATGGTCATACACATAAAGTTTGCTGACCAGTCCTTCAGCTCAGTTGAGGAATAAGATTACATGTATCTAAGAGTAAATGCATGTTATTCTATATTTTTTTGATGTAAGTCACAGGTCTTTACTATTATAAAGCAGTTGCCAGAAGGATGATCACAGCCAGAATGTTTTTAAACTTTGAATCTTTAAATCCTATATAAGCTGGAAGCTACATGGAAAACACACATCTGCCTAGGATTTACAGTATCAAAGGGAAAAATTTACAGAAGAAGTAAATATCAGAGTGGGTGTGGGTATGAAAGAAACTGAAATGAAATAAGGTGACAGCAATGAAATATCTAAAATAATGTGACAGAAACATGGAAGAAACAACATAAGGGGTTTCTATTAACATATTAAACATAGTAAGAAAGAGGAATTAAAATAATTAATGACCCTTTAGAATAATGAGGACATTGATCCAGGGAATATAGCATATAACTTTAGTCCTATCACTCCGGAAGCCAAAATCAGAGCTCAAGATCAACCTAAACTACATAAAAGGACTCCATGTAAAACAAACAAACAAAACACAAACAGTAGTCTGAATCATAAATTTGTTCAAAAACCACAGGTAATTGAAAAATACTAAAACAGAATTCTATGAATTTTACGAAAAATATTTGTGAGCATATTAATATTATTTGATATGATTATGTATGGATTTATGTACAATGATTTGAATAATTGTGTTAAGTTTTAAATTACAGGTTATAACTGTATACATCTAATATATTTAATATGTTTATTAATTAATTAAATAATTAATTGGATTTTTTCTTTATTTACATTGCAAATGTAATCCCCTTTCCTAGTTTTCGCCCTCTCCTGGAAAACCTTTATACCATCCCCCTCCACCTGCTTCTATGAGGGTATTCCTTCACCCACCCACCGACTCCTGCCTCGTCCACCTCGATTCTCTTACACTGGGGCGTCTATCGAGTCTTCATAGGAACAAGGACCTTTCCTCCCATGGATGCCTGACAAGGTCATCATCTGCTAGATATTGTAGTTCTTCCTATGGGGTTGCAAACTCCTTTAGCTCCTTCAGTACTTTCCATAATGCCTCCATAGGGGACCCCGTACTCAGTTCAATGTTTGGTTGAGAATCTGCCTCTGAAGTTGTAAGGCTCTTGAAGGGCCTCTAAGGAGACAGCAATATCAGGCTCCTTTCAGCAAGCATTTCTTGGCATCCACAATAGAGTTGGGGTTTGGTGACTGTATCTGGGATGAATTCCCATGTAGAACAGTCTCTGAATGGCCTTTCTGCTCTACACTTTGTCGCCATAATTGCTCCATTGAGTATTTTGTTCCTCTTTCTAAGAAGCACCAAAGCACCCACTCTTTGGTCTTCCTTCTTGTTGTAGTCTATGAACTGTATCTTGGGTATGCAGAGCTTTTGGGCTAATATCCACTTATCACTGAATGTATAGCATATGTGTTCTGATATCCAATATATACAAAGAACTGAAGAAGTTAGACTTCAGAGAATCAAATCACCCTATTATAAATGGGGCAGAGCTAAACAAAGAATTTTCAACTGAGGAATATTGAAAGGCCGAGTAACACCTAAAGAAATGTTCAACATCCTTAGGCATCAGGGAAATGAAAATCAAAACAACCCTGAGATCCACCTCACACCAGTCAGAATGGCTAAGATCAAAATCTCAGGTGACAGCAGATGCTGGCAATGATGTGGAGAACAAGGGACACTTCTCCACTGTTGGCGGGATTGCAAGTTGTTTCAATCAATCTGAAAATCAGTCTGGCGGTTTTTCAGAAAACTGGACATAGAAAATTACCTGTGGACCCAGCTGTACTACTCATGGGCATATAACCCAAACATTCTCAAACATATAACAAGAACACATGCTCCACTATGTTCTTTGCTGCCTTATTTATAATAGCTGGAAACTGAAAAGAACCCAGGTGTCCTTAAATAGAGGAATGGATACAGAAAACACATTTCTGTACATTTACACAATGGAGTATTACTCAGCTATTAAAAATGATAAATTCATGAAATTCTTAGGCAAATGGATCGAACCAGAAAATGTCATCCTGAGTGAGGTAACATAATCACAAAAGTACATTCATGGGATGCATTGACTGTTTTTTTTTTTAATCAGTTAAAAAAAAGTATTTTAAAGTTGCAATTAACATGTAGCCACCTGATGGCAACATTACTTTTCAGTGTGTGGAGTTGTTTAAGCCTGCTTTCAATTAACTCAGCTTTTACATCCCTTTGAATATGATTGCTCATCAATTTTTTTTACCTACTTAAAACAAATTATAAATTAAAATAATTATTGATGCAGTATTATTAAGTGAAGATGGATAAAAAAATGCAGTCTCTGTCTTTCCATTGAATTTGCTTTTGAGTAATTTCTTTTCCTGGAATGTAAGGAACATTCCATATATCTTGGTGGATCAGATGGAAATCTTCAAACCAATATGAGTTCAATATATAATTAGGAATTCAGGACCATGAAATATATGGTAAAGAGTGAAAGCTGAGTGCTTAGAAGATGACAAATTGGAAGAACTTGTTATTTTGATATGAGCAAATATTTGCATTGGCATGTCCTCTCCCGGGAGGACAGGAAGTCCATTGAATTGACCCTTTCTTTCCAATGAACTGGAAAGTTTTCTCTAAGAAGTCCAAAGCACAAGTGTAGTCTCATGTTTATTTCTTCTCTCTCTGAAAATAATTCACAAGTTTCAACCAGATTTTCTGTATTTTTTAGGTAAGATTGTACCTAGTCCCTGTCATTCCTTATTAAATTTCACTGAAAATTCAAAGGACTTTTAAGTTTTTAACATTAATATTCCTTTCGTGATAACATTAACTGACAAACATTTTTTCTTTGGCTTTTAATTTTTCATAATTTCAAATATTAGTGCAGAACTATAATTTTCACAGTGTCTCTCTTGTGTGGATCTCTCTCTCTCTCTCTCTCTCTCTCTCTGTGTGTGTGTGTGTGTGTGTGTGTGTGTATGTTCCTGTGTTTGTGTGCAAAGCCTATACCCCATAGCACGTGTATAGAAATCAGAGGACAACCTTTGTGTATCTATCCCAGCATTTCCACCTGTGTTCTTTCTTAGTACTGTTTTAATATATTTTATTATTATTGGAATATTTTAGGCACATATGAAAATTCATGAAATATTTTCCCCATATGTTCCTGCACTGAAAAATGTTCCCACTTCATCATCAATATCCTTTACCTAACTCTAAAAATTGGTGCAATCAATGAGCCTATACTTACTGTCATCTAAAGGTTTACACTATAAGAATTCAGTCCTGATGTCATACAATTGAAGGTTCCAATGGCTTCTGGATGAGACTGATTCTTTTCTAGGGGTGAGAGGAAGAGGTTGCTGCAGAAGCCTTCAATGTTTCTCCTTCTTAATTATGAATATTATGAGTCTGGAGTCATCAATGCCATGGCAACACAAGCTTCCTTGGCCATAAGAGCCTGCAGCAGCATGGGTCATTGAATTTCACATCGTTTCCTGATTATATTTTTTAAAAATATTTTAAAACATACCTTCTTAAGGAGAAAAAAAAACATTTGTAATACTGGATTTAAAACATCCTCTAAGTGGAAGCTGGGGGTATACAAAGGCAAACATTCAAGCTTGTGATCAGCTTGCTTTCTCCACCTTAAACAGTCTGTGATCCCACGTCCATGGAAGAGTCCTGCAGATAATCAATGTGAGTCTTCCCACATTAATTAAGGTAGCTACACTAATCTTATACAGCCATGCCCAGGAGCCCATCCTCTCCCTGATTCTAGATGCTGTCATGTTGATCGTTAACATTGACTATCAAAGCTTATTATGTCCATTAATTCTGACATGTTGAAACATTTTTGCTTCTTTGGAATAAAACCAACTCGATCATAGTCTACGTTTTTGAAAGAACTGTTATTGAGTTTGCTTTGCAAACGTTCTGTACCAGAAAATCTTGCTGTATTTGTCAAATGCATTGGAATTGTTTCTCTTGGTGTTTCTTTAAAATTTTTTTTTGAGAATTTCACATGTGAAATCTCAAATGTGCATCTATGTTACTCCTATCCTTTCATTTTTCCTTGTATATACCCTCCCCTTCCAAAATAAATAAGCATATCTCTTTTTAATGACTATATTACTTGCTAAGGCCATTTAGCACTGATGCTTTAAACATGTGTCAAGCACTGTCCACTTGAAAGCGAGTGACCTCTGCTGCATCTTCTCTTTTGAGGACATCGATTCTCCCTCAAAATCCACTCACCACCTGTAGATTTTCAAAAAGGGACTGGACCCCATGTCCCAAATTCATGTCAGTAATTCAGCTTGTGGTACCATGTGGAGGTCCTGTTGAGGTATTCATATAGCTGAGAATTTTGTGACTGAAGAATTTCTGTCATATACAAATAGAAGAGATAATTTGGTCCTCTGGTTCTTAAAATTTTATTTCCTCATTCTTTAGTTTTCCAGAGTCTTACATATATGTAGTGGTTATATTAAAAATGTGTCAATTAGGGTTAGGCACCTGATGATAATTCTCTGCATTCTGACCAGTTTTGGATCTCTGTAATAATCTCACCACCTATTACAGCAATATTCAGCTTTAATGAGGGATGATATACTTATCAGTGAGAATAAAAATAATTATTAAGCATGCAATTATATATGTTATGGAAATGCTAATTCTACGTTCCCTTCTTGCATCTATGACATCTAGAACCGTGAGGTGTAGCTGTGGTATGTTACTAGATATCAATTAACCCCATCAACTCTGGCTTATGACCCATTAGACAGCTGTTGATTAATCCTAATATAAAAGTGTCAGTATTGGATTGTTGGGCATATTTTTCCTAACTAGCCATTATTGTGGTTTATCCTCTATGTAGCTGGGTAGCACAATCATGTTTTTTTCACACTGGGCAGCCTATATAACACTTGCCTATTCCATGAGAGAAAGTATTCAGAGAGAAGACTATCAGGTTTAGTTCCAGATCAATTCCTTCAAGGTCCATGTACACAGAACATGATGTCTTCAGAAATACAAATCCCTTTTAACATCTGAAAGCCACCCATGCCATGACAATAGCCTATATTGTTGTCAGAGACCACTGTATTCCTCCAAGTACCTAAGAGCAGGTTTTCCGTGACTGACACTGACATTTTACTTGGCTAGTTCACAGCTGTGGTTAGGAGCACCATAACCTAATTTTAATGCAATGCTATTAAATATTTTTGTACATAGGTAACTATATGTGTATTTATTATTTGTCCACATCTTGTGGCCATTTGATTACACAGGTAGTTTTCCTCCCCAGGCTCTGGGTTATGAACTCTTGGTTCCCAGCTGATAGCACTGAGTGGGGAGGTCTTTGAAGCATACTATTTATGGAGAAAATAAGTCACTGGGCTCAGGATTTGATGGAGCAAAGACTAGCAAGATTCCAGTGATCTTTACCTGCCTCTTGATTGAGTTCATTCTCTATGCCTGTTGCCTCTGCTCTGCCATCATGGACTCTTGTGTCTTTTGAATTATAAATCCTCATAAACATCTATTATGTAAGTTGCATTGATATTGGCATTTTATCACTAAGATAAAAAGTAATGTACATATATCCTAATACCTGTACCATTTTTCTTTTTTCTTTTTCAGGACTAACTCAACTCAGGATGATTTTTTTTTCAGTTCAATCCATCTGACTATATGTTTCATGATGTCATTTAAAAAAATGTTTGAGTAGTACTCCATTGTGTAAATAGACCACATTTTCTTTATCCATTCTTTGATTAAGGGACATCTAGACTGTTTTCTGTTTTCCAATATAATGAATAAAACTGCTGTGCAAATGCTTGATTGTGGTAGGACAGAGCATTGTTTTGGTGTAATCAATTATCATGCCCCACTCCCGAGAGGAAAATAACGAAGAGTGCTCAAGGGTGGATATATGGAGCTACCTGGGAAGAGAACATAGAATATATTTTTGTGGGTGGACTGGGAGCAAGTGGGAATGGTAACAAGGTCATGAAGTAAGTGTCTAGGGAGAGAGTACTGGAAGAGATCACTAGAACTGAAGTGCCTTTGGAAAGTGTGATATGGAAACAGTGAGATGAAAACTTCCTGGAATGTATGAAGGCTACCTATGAGAAGATTCTAAGTAAGGGAGATAAGGAATCTTTACCAAGCATTTGTTACCAGGCAAGGTTTCTAGTTGTGGGACTGGGGCATCAGCCCTGTTATAAAAGTTTTGAACTACCATTTGTGGTGTCTGCAAGATATACTAAGGTAGTGATGTTGAAGATCTTGTGGGAGTGGGAAACCAATGACTGGTCCAGTTTGAGGTTCACACTATGAGGGGAAGACTATGCCTGATACTGCCTGGATATCCAGAAACCAGAAGCTGGATATCCTTGAGACCTTAGATAAAAGCAAGAGTTGGCAAAACAAAGAACAGAACAGAACAGATCAGAACCTAACAGAACAGAACAGATAAGAACAGAAGTGAACAGAAGAGAACAGAACAGAAGAGAACAGAAAAGACCAGACAAGGAAATTCCAAAACTATATTTGTTTATTCTCATATACAGAAACCTAATCCAATCATCAAAAGAATAGCTACATTTAGTAACTGATGGAAGCAGATGCTGGAGCCACAGACAGACATTAGGCAGAGCTAAGCTGAGGGAACCCAGCAAAAGAGGAAGAAGAGAGACTGTAGGATGCAGAGGGCCTGAACTTTGCCCACAGAGTCAACAAAATAGAACTCATAGGGGCTCATAGAAACCGAAGCAAGAATCACAGAGCATATAGAAGTCTGAACTAGATATTATACATCTTGGTTGGGTAGCATGGTGTTCTTCTGGAACTCATAACAGTGGAAATGAGGGTGTTTCTCACTCTCTTGCCTCCTCTAGAGACCATTTTCTCCTATTGGATTGCCTTACTTAGCCTGTACTACTGTCAGGATAAAATATATGAAAGAAGGAGTTAAAACCATACTTATTAGTGATGTTACTTGTCTGTTGCCACTTCCTGTCCCCCTACATCACTCTTTTCTCTCCTTCCTGTTAAAGTACCCAAAGATTTCTACTATCATTTTCACAATACCTGCATCACCCTATGCCCCCCTTCAGAGCTTCTTGTCCCTACTTGTTTTTATGGTCCCTTTCTGGTTTCCTAACTTCTTCTGTTACTGGAATCTAAAGGTTTGGAATTAGTACCTATATATGAGAGAATATGTTGGTATTTGTCTTCTGTGTGAGAACTAATCTAACTTATAAAATTTTCCAGTTTCATCTATGGACTGTAAAATTCATGATTTTAGTTGACTTTATAGCCAAATAAGGTGCCATTTCAGGGAAGTACCATACCTAATGATCCTTTGATGATGTCCATGACCTATGTATCATTTCAAAAGGCAGTTTTATATCTACATGGTTCTATATTTTCTGTACATTCTACAATTTAATTTATAGGGTCATTCTCTTTTCTTGTATTTTGATTGTCATCTAGGACATATTCCATTTTGGAAAATGTTAGATTTTCTCATAGATCTATTCTTCAGTTTCTGGGTAGAATCTACAATTACCTGGTAAGGCCATTTGTTTTATGATGCAGTTTTATTCTGTAATATATTTGTTAATTTTTGGTGTCAATATGGTATTTATGTGATTGATTATAATTGGAAGGTGATGTTTATGTCTAGTACTGTTTGTTCTGTGGCAGTTTGCACCAACATTTATTCATATCTATTTGCTTTCATTTTTCTTATTATTGTTCTTTCTATCAATATATAGTAAACTTTGAATTTACTCCACTGGTTTTGACTTAAGATGATTCTGCTTGCTTTTGCTTTCCAATGGCTGAGAATATAATGTATTTACTTACTCTGTGTGTGTTAAAAAGTATTTTTTTATATGCAATGAATAAATCAGGGTTTCCTGTCAGTCAGCACAACTGTCAGCTCACTTAGTAGCTAAGGCAAGGCTTGAATATTTTTTCTACTGATGCATATCTTCCAAGAACAGAAATCATAGGTGTGTTCTACCATCCCTTGCAAACTGTGGTTGTTCAGCTTTGGTTTTTGTTGGACTCCTAACAGTGGGAATGAAAATATCTCTAATCTTTTGACTGTTCTTGGGATAATCTTCCTCCTACTGGGCTGCCTTCTTTGGCCTTCATATGAGGGTTGGATCTAGTCTTATTGCTATATGTTAAGTTGATTTCCCTTGGAGACCTGCCTTTTTCTGTAGGGAAATAGAGTAGCAGCAAATATGGGGGATGGGAGAGGTAGGAGTGAGAGACTGGGAGGAGGGGAGGAAGGAAAGGCTATGCTTCAGTTGTATTGTATGAAACAAGAATATATTTAAAAAAAGAAAAAAGTTATTTTTATTTGGTGCTACTCCATAATCTTATGATTCAGCCTTATTTTATATTTACAATACTTTCCCCCTTTCCAGTAATCATTAATTATATACTATGGTTCTTTATAGAAAGCCCTCGCATATGAATAATTTCAGTTGGAAATATAATTTCATTAAGGCACATCTAAGATTCTTGTAAAGCACACTAATGTGTGTATCTATTTTATGTTTCCTTGGAAAGGTTTGTTTCTAGACTGTAAGTTAGGAAGAAACACCACTTTTATATGTGTATTATTCCAGAAAAGTAGGTAGACACATGCTTCCATTTCTCCAGTATCAGAAATTATTGTTTAGCAATGAATTTTCAAGCCAAATAGGTTTCATTGACACCAGTGAATAGCAGTCTCTAGTAAAATGATAGATTCCCACTGGCAAAGACAAGTCTCCTATATTTATTTTAGTTACTAACCTTGCTTCCATATAAAATATTACGAATTATATAATAATTATTTCTCTATCTTATGTATACTAATGCTACATAAGTAGATTACACAATGGTCACAAAATGATTAAAGAGTTCAATCAGCTTAAAGAAGATTATGTCCTTGAGTCTGATATTTTATATAGATACCAAAACAGCTGTGATATTTAGATAAGGTATTATTCAATTCAGCTACTATAGTAAAGAACCAGCCATAAAATTAAAGTCTGAATCTCACGGCAGTTTTGCATCAGTTGTAAGACAGGGCATAGGACCATGCACTCACAATAAAGAACATTCAGGCTTTGTGCATATTAATGATTGCTTGAGGAAGTTAGCAATATAATTATTCTTTAATGTCAGTGGTTGTTAACAAACTCAGTGGAAGTCTTCTGATAGTTCTAAGTTATTTTCCCCTTAGTAATTTACTGTATGTACCACAAACTTAGATGACAGTTAGGTGGGACCAATGCCTTTATACTATCAAATATTCTTTTTAATTATATAGGATAGTTATTATTTTGGTTGACCTGATGTGCTAATGAATTCTCAGTTTTGTTTTGTTTTTATCAAAACTCTCATGTACTCATATACTCTTAATCTATTTTGATTTCTATATTTTGTGTTACATTTTAACTTTTAGCAATGTGTTATTTATTAATCTATCATGTTTATGTACCCAGAAAGGATCATTATAATCTTTACATTTGAACTAAGATAGAGTTAAGAACTTCCAATAAGGTAATGAACAAGACAAGGTGCTCCACTTTCTTCAACAGTTCATTTTAGGGACTGGCATCTTAGAACAATAATGTGCAAAATAATTAAAAGGCATGAAAATAGGAAGAGAAGAATTCATAAAATTGGCATTTGCAGGGATCTCTCTCTAGAAAAGAGAATATAAAGATTTTACCATATAATTCTTAATGCATATTACTACTTTCACCAAGTTGACAAAACATCAAAATGACTACCCCGAATAAGAAGTTCTCCTATGTACCATGGAGAGATAAAGAGAAATAATCTCTTTACTCTAGCCACAAAGATTTCTGGGGGAAAAATAACCAAGTAAATGAAACATTTAGACACTGTAAAAAAAAGTTGTAAAAAGTACTAGAAGATAGGATATTTTCCTTCTTATAGAAAAATTTAATTTATTTTTATGCAGATGGTTATTTTACCAAATGAAATTCATGAATTCAATGCAATTGAATACAATCACCATAGTCAATCTTCACAGATGTGAAAAAAATACTGTCAGTATTTACATGGAATCATAAAAGACCAAGGATAGTGAAAGTAATCCTGAACAAACCAACATGATGGGGTTACCACTATATCTCATTTCAAGGTATACCACAGAACCATGGCATGATGCTCCTGTATATTAAAATTTATACATCAGTGGAATAGAAGTAAGAACTAGGTAAATGGTCTACAGTTACCTGACTTTTGACAAATCCACCAAAACTATGCACTGAAGAAAAGATAGAATTTTCAACAAAGGGTACTGGGCACAATGGAGTTAAACCATAGAAAAAGAAAACTAGATATACATCATTCACTTTACACAAAACTCAACCCTACATAGATCAAAGACTGATTCAACATAAGACCATGTACCCCTAAATAGCTAGAATCAGTATTACAGTGTTTACTTCAACTTATGCACAATTGTAAGATCTTTTGGAACAGGACTACAATAGTACAGGAAATGAAACCAAAATTTGGCAAATTGATCTTATGAAACCACAAAAACCTCTGGACAGTGATGCAAACTTAATCAACTGAAGTGTTAGTCTACAGAATGGGACCAAAGTGTTTTTTCTAGTTAATTATCTAACGCAGGATTAGTGTCTAAAATATACAAAGATCTCAAGAAACTAAACATCACTAGCAAAATAGCAGAAATCAAAAATAAGTTATGATACAGAAAAGTATCAAAAGAAGAAATACTAATAGCTAAAAAACACTTCAAATAGTGTTCATTATTTTTATCTATAAAGAAAATACCAAGAAAAGTGTATATACATTCACAAGACTAAGCCAGCCAAAATCCTATGATGGATAGCAGAGTTACTTGTGAAGTCTCATGTCTACCTGGCAAACTGCAGTTGATAATAGCGTCTGAGGAAAAAAAAAAGTTAGGTATTACTCAGGGATTCACCCCTGAATAGACCGACACATCTACATGTCCTTCTATCCACACAGAGGCAGTTATGTTGAGTACATTTTGCCAGAAACTATATATTGCCAGATTTATTGAATAACAATGGATTCACAAGCTAATAGAGTTTCACTGGCCACAATTTGCCAAGTTGTGCCAATTTCCCCTGATAGCTGGTAAACAAGACTCCATTTATTACAAATGTCATTCCTAAAAAGACTTGTAGATCACATATTTTTTACATATTTATATGTGTATATGTCTACATGCAGGTTACAGGCTAGGTAAAAGCATGTTAAAGAGGCTAAAACTGGTCTCATGGAGTTTAAACAGACTAATGTCTGTGATTCTGATTGCTGATACAAATGTAAAAGAGTATTTGTTCAGTATTTGATTAGGATATTAAGGTATCTTCTTGAAGAGTTGTTCAATTGAAGGTTCAATTCACAATTTCACAAGGCTTCTTCCTAGCCTCCTCAGGGTTTAGGTAAGCTTCAGAGGTGAGATGCACAACATCAACTGCATTGTAGGAGAGGTGTAGGACTTTTCCAAGTAGAGATATGTTTACGAAAATTAATTCAAGTAATCAGTATCAACCCAGATAACAGCAAACTGAACTGACAAGCATGGAGAAAACAGGAGTTCTCTGCATGACAGTACTTTGATGCACACATATTTTGGGGAGAATTAAGTGGGGACCATATCATTGCACTGTTGGTTCCCTTTGACTTCACGGGGTCCACCCTTACAAAGTATGAGTCTTTTTTTTCCTGAATTTTTTTTATTTTCTAAGTTTTTTTTATTTATATTCCAAATCATTTCCTCTTTCCTGTTTCCTCCCTCCCCGAAAGTCCCATAAGCCCCCTTCCCTCCCTCTTTTATCCCATTCAACCCTCTCTCTCTTCTCTGTCTCAGCATTCTCCTACATCCAGTCTTTCCAAGACCAGGGGTCTCTCCTTCCATCTTCTTGGAAATCATTGATATGCGAATTGTGTCTAGGATATTCTGAGATTCGGGGTTAATATCGCCTTATCAGTGCTTGCATATCGTGTGTTCTGTTGTGATTGGGTTACCTCACTAAGGATGATACTTTCAAGTTCTGACCATTTGCCTAGGAATTTCGTGAGTTCATTGTTTTTAATGGCAGAGTAGTATTCCATTGTGTAAATATACCACATCTTCTGAATCCATTCTTCCATTAAGGGACATCTGGGTTCTTTCCAGCTTCTGGCTATTATAAATAAGGCTGCTATGAACATAGTGGATTGCATGCAGGGGAAGCCTCTGAGTATATGCCCAGGAGTGGTATAGCAGGATCCTCCGGGAGTGTCATGCCCAGTTTTCTGAGGAAACGCCAGACAGCTTTCCAGAGTGGTTGTACCAGCTTGCAATCCCACCAGCAGTGTTGGAGTGTTCATCTTTCTCCACATCCTCGCCAACAACTGCTGTCTCCTATGTTTTTGATCTTTGCCATTCTGACTGGAGTGAGATGGAATCTCAGGGTTGTTTTGATTTGCGTTTCCCTAATGACTAAAGATGATGAACATCTCTTTAGGTGCTTCTCAGCCATTAGATATTCTTCAGGTGAGACCTCTTTGTTTAGCTCTGTATCCCATTTTTTAATAGGGTTACTTGGCTCTCTGGAGTCTAACTTCTTGAATTCTTTGTATATATTGGATATTAGCCCTCTGTCGGATGTAGGGTTGGTAAAGATCATTTCCCAGTTAGTTGGTTGCCACTTTGTCCTTTTGACAGTGTCTTTTGCCTTACAGAAACTTTGTAGTTTTATGAGGTTCCATTCCATTCTTATCTCCTTGCACTAGGCTCAATTCCAAGTGGATCAAGGACCTCCACATAAAACCAGACACACTGAAACTAATAGAAAGGAAACTAGGGAAGAACCTTGAACATATGGGCACAGGGGAGAATTTCCTGAATAGCATGAGTTTTTAATCAGCTATAAATCATTCTTTTTCGGAGTACAGCTTTGTACTTACATGCTCCAATGCTACTTTAGTGGTACCATTTAAATTTAGGAATAAGTAATGTATTAGTCTGAGAGGCATTGGTGCTGCTAGACTTAAGATGGTGTTTTGTGCACAGAGATTCAGAATCCACTTTTCTGTGTGTGTGCATTTGAACACTTTAAACTCAGCATGAGCTAAATACTACGTGCATATTAGAGTTACACAGGCCAAGGCATAGTTTGCCAACCATTTTTTATACCATATGGAATAACTTAGAGTGGGACACAGCCTGTTCACTAAATAATGTTCTTTGTTTCAGAGACCTAAATAGCTTGTGGACTGAGAGTAAAATATGCTTATCTGTGAAAGAAACATCACAGATATGTATTGTTAGTTTTAAGCAAGTAGAATCCAAATATAATCACTCTGAAAATAATGATATTATCTTTTGATATAATCAAACTCTGTTTTCAGTTTATAATGGACACTTTTAATCCAAGCCATAGAAATATATGCTTACAAAGAACTGTACATAGAGAATATAGGATGACATATGATTCATTTGTTTTGTTCTGTTTTGTTTTATTAGTTATTTTCTTTATTTTCATTTCAAATTTTATCCCCTTTCCTGGTTTCCCCTCTGAAAACACCCTATCTCATCCCCCATACCTCTGCTCACCAATTCACCCACCCTGCTACCCTGTTCTGGTGTTTCCCTATACTTGGGTATCAAGCCTTTTTTAGGGCCAAGGGCCTCTCCTCCCATTGATGTATGACAAGGGCATCCTCTCCTACATATGTAGATGGAGCCATGGGTCCTTCCATGTGTACTCTTTGGTTGATAGTTTAGTTCTTGGGAGTTTTGGAGGTACTGTTTTTTTTTCATGTTATTGTTACAACTATGGGGCTGAATGCTTCTTCAGCTCCTTGGGACCTTTCTCTAGCTCCTCCATTGGGGACCTTGTGCTCAGTCCAATGGTTGGCTGAGAGGACCCACCTCTGTATTTGTCAGGTACTGGCAGAGACAATCAGGCTACAGCTATATTAGGTTTCTGTCAGCAAGCACTTGTTGGAATCCACATTAGTGTCTGAGTTTTGTGAGAGTTTATAGCATGAATCCCCAGGTGGGACAGTCTCTGTATGGCCTTTCCTTCAGTCTCTTCTCCACACTTTGCATCTCCTCCCATGAGTATTGTGTTTCCGCTTCTAAGAAGGACCAAATAATCCACACTTTAGTTTTCCTTCTTCTTGAGCTTGGTTTAGTCTGTGAATTGTATCTTAGGTATTCCATACTTCAGGGCTAATATCCAATTATCAGAGAGTGCATACCATGTTTGTTCTTTTGTGATTGGGTTACCTCACTTGGGATGATATTTTTCTGTTCTACCCATTTGCCTAAGAATTTCATGAATTCATTGTTTTTAATAGGTGAGCAGTATTCCATTATGTAAATGTGCCACATTTTCTGTATCCATTCCTCTGTTTAGGGACATCTGAGCTCTTTCCAGTGTCTGGCTATTATAAATAAAGCTGCTGTAAACATAGTGGAACATGTATCCTTATTACATGTTGGATAATCTTCTGGGTATATGCTCAGGAGTGGTATAGCTGTGTCCTCTGATAATACTATGTCCAGTTTTCTGAGGAACCACCAAATTGATTTCCAGAGTTGTACCAGATTGAAATCCCACCAGCAATGGAGGAGTGTCGATCTTTCTCCAAATCCTCTCCAGCACCTACTGTCACCTGCGTTTTTGACCTTAACCATTCTGACTGGTGTGAGGTGGAATCTCAGTATTATTTGATTTGCATTTGTCTGATGAATAAGGATGCTGAACATTTATTTAAGAGCTTCTCTGACATTTGGTATTCCTCAGTTGAGAATTCATTGTTTAGCTCTGTACCCCACTTTTTTTTTTAATTTTATTTTTTTAATTTACATTCCAAATCACTTCCCCTTTCCCATTTCCTCCCTCCCCGAAAGTCCCATAAGCCCCCTTCCCTCCCTCTTTTCTCCATTCAACCCCCTCTCGTTACTCTGTCCTGGCGTTCCCCTACATCCAGTCTTTCCAGGACCAGGGGTCTCTCCTTCCATCTTTTTAGAAATCTATTGATATGCGGATTGTGTCTAGGGTACCCCACTTTTTAATAGGGTTATTAGGTTCTCTGGAGTCTAACTTCTTGAGTTCTTTGTATATATCAGATATTGGCCCTCTGTCAGATGTAGGGTTAGTAAAGATCTTTTTCCAATTTGTTGATTGCTGTTTTGTCCTATTAGCAGTGTACTTTGCTTTACAGAAAGTTTGTAATTTTATGAGTTCCCATTTGTCAATTCTTGATCTTAGCATATAAGATATATGTGTTCTATTCAGGAAACTTTTAACCCTTTGCCCAAGACTCTTCCCTGTTTCTTTTCTATTAGTTTCAGTGTGTATGGTTTTATGTGGAGGTCCTTGATCTACTTGGATTTGGTTTTAGTACAAGCAGATAAGAATGGATTGATTTGCATTCTTCTTCATGCTAACCTCCAGTTGAACCATCACCATTTGCTGAACAGGCTATATTTTTTCCACTGGATGATTTTGCTCCTTTGTCAAAGATCAAGTGACCATAGGTATGTGGGTTCATTTCTGGGTCTTCGATTCTATTCCATTGATCTACATGCCTATCACTTCACCAATACCATGCTGTTTTTAACACTATTGTTCTATAGTACTGCTTGAGGTCCTGGATACTTATTCTCCTAAATGTTATTTATTTTGTTAAGAATAGTTTTAGCAATCCTGGGTTTTTTTGTTATTTCAGATGAATATGAAAATTGTTCTTTCTAACTCAGTGAAGAATTTAGTTCAATTTTGATGGGGATTGCATTGAATCTATAGATTGCTTTTGGCAAGATGGCCATTTTTACTATATTAATACTGCTAATCCACGAGCATTGGAGATCTTTCCTTTTCTGAGATCTTCTTCAATTCCTTTCTTCAGAAACTTGAAATTCTTGCCATACAGATCTTTCACTTGTTTGGTTAGAGTCACACCAAGATACTTTACATTGTTTGTGATTATTGTCAAGGGTGTCGTTTCACTAATTTCTTTCTCATCCTCTTTATCCTTTGAGTATAAGAAGGCTACTGGGTCTTAGTAGTCTAACTTCTTGAGTTCTTTGTATATATTGGATATTAGCCCTCTGTCAGATGTAAGGTTGGTAAAGATCTTTTCCCAATTTGTTAGTTGCCGTTTTGTCCGATTGACAGTGTCCTTTGCCTTACAGAAATTTTGTAATTTTATGAGCTCCCATTTGTCAATTCTTGATCTTAGAGCATAAGCTATTGGTGTTCTGTTCAGGAAGTTTTCCCCTATGCCCATGAGCTCAAGGCTCTTCCCATTTCTTTTCTATTAGTTTTGTTGTGTCTGTTTTTATGTGGAGGTCCTTGATCCATTTGGAATTGAGCTTAGTGCAAGGAGATAAGAATGGATTGATTTGCATTCTTCTGCATGCTGACCTCCAGTTGGACCAGCATCATTTGTTGAAAAGGCTGTCTTTTTTCCACTGAATGGTTTTAGCTCCTTTGTCAAAGATCAAGACCATAGGAGTGTGGGTTCATTTCTGGGTCTTCAATCCTATTCCATTGATCTACATGCCTGTCACTGTACCAATACCATGCAGTTTTTAACACCATTGCTCTGTAGTACTGCTTGAGATGCATCGGTGAAACTGATTCCCCCAGAAGTTCTTTTACTCTTGAGAATAGTTTTAGCTATCCTGAGTTTTCTGTTATTCCAGAAAAAAATGGGATACAGAGCTAAACAAAGAATTTTCACTGGAAGAATATCGAATAGCTGAGAAGCACCTAAAGAAATGTTCAACATCCCAAGTCATTAGGGAAATGCAAATCAAAAGAACCCTGGAGTTTCACCTCATACCTGTCAGAAAGGCTAAGATCAAAAGCTCAGGAGATAGCAGGTGTTGGCGAGGATGGGGAGAAAGAGGAACCCTCCTCCACTGCTGGTGGGATTGCAAGCTGGTACAACCACTCTGGAAATCAGTCTGGCGATTCCTCAGAAAACTGGGCATGACACTCCCAGAGAACCCTGTTATACCATATACCCAGAGGACTCCCCAGCATGCTATAAGGACAAATGCTCCACTATGTTCATAGCAGTCTTATTTATATTAGCCAGCAGCTGGAAAGAACCCATATGTCCCTCAGTTGAGGAATGGATAAAGAAAATGTGGTATATTTACACAATGGAATACTACTCAGCAATTAAAAACAATGAATTCATGAAATTCTTAGGCAAATGGGTGGAATGGGAAAATATCATCCTAAGTGAGGTTACCCAATCACAGAAGAACGCACATGGTATGCAGATAAGTGGATATTAACCCAGAAGCTTGGAATACCCAAGACACAATTCACATATCAATTGATTCCCAAGAAGAAGGAAGGAGAGGCCCTTGATCCTGGAAAGACTGGATGCAGCAGCATAGAGGAATACCAGGACAGAGAAGTGGGAGGGGGTTGACTGGTCAACAGGGGAAGGGAAGAGGGCTTATTGGACTTTCGGGGAGGGTGGAACTGGGAAAGGGGAAGTCATTTGGAATGTAAATAAAGAATATAGAAAATAAAAATTAATAATAAAAAAAGAAGGCTACTGGGTTATTTGAGTTAATTTTATATCCGGCCACTTTGCTAAAGTTGTTTCTCAGCTATCGAAATTCTCTGGTAAAGTTTTGGGGTCACTTAATTATACTATCATATCATCTGAAAATTGTGGTAGTTTGACTTCTTCCTTTCCAATTTTTATCTCTTCGACCTCTTTTGTTGTCTAATTGTTCTAGCTAGAACTTCAAGTACTATATTGAACAGATATGGAGAGAGAGGTCAACCTTGTTTACTCCATGATTTTAGTGGGATTGCTTCAACTTTCTCTCCATTTAGTTTGATAGTGATTACTGGTTTGCTGTATATTGTTTTTACTATGTTTAGTTATGGGTTTTGCATTCTTGGTCTTTCTACAACTTTTAACATGAAGGAATGCTGAATTTTTTCAAATGCTTTTCAGCATCTAATGCAATTACCATGTGGCTTTTTTCTTTGAGTTTGTTTATGTAGTGGATTACATTGATGAATTTCTGTATATTGAACCATCCCTGCATCCCTGGAATGAAACATACTTGATCATGTTAAATGATCATTTTGATGTGTTCTTGGATTCAGTTGACAAGAATTTTATTGAGTAATTTTGCATTGATATTCATAAAGGAAATTGGTCTGAATTTCTCTTTCTTTTATGGATGTTTGTCTGGTTTTTGGTATCAGCATAATTGTGGTTATATAGAATGAGTTGGGTAGTGTTCCTTCTGTTTCTATTCTGTGAAATAGTTTGATGTTAGGTCTTTTTTGAAAGTCTGATAGAATTCTACACCAAACCTGTATGGTCCTGGGATTTTTTGGTTGAAAGTCTTTCAATGACTGCTTCTATTTCTTTAGGGGTTACGGGACTGTTTAGATGGTCTATCTGATCCTGATTTAACTTGAGTATTTGGAATCTGTCTAGAAAATTGTCCATTTCATCCAGATTTTCCAGTTGTGTTGAGTATAGGCTTTTGTAGTAGAATATGATTATTTTTTAATTTCCTTAGTTATTGTTCTTACGTCTACCTTTCAATTTCTGATTTTGTTAATTTTGATACTGTCTCTGGGCCCTCTTGTTAGTTTGACTAAGGGTTTTTCTCTCTTGTTGATTTTCTTAAAAAAAAAACAGCTGCTTGTTTTGTTGATTCTTTGTATAGTTCTTTTTGTTTCTACTTGGTTGATATCAGACCTGAGTTTAATCATTTCCTGCTGTCTCATCCTCTTGGGTGTATTAGCTTCTTCTTGTTCTAGAGCTTTTAGGTGTGCTGTTAAGCTGCTAGTGTATGCTCTCTCCAGTTTCTTTTTGGAGGCACTCTGAGCTATGAGATTTCCTCTTAGCACTGCATTCATTGTGTGCCATAAGTTTGGGTATGTTGTGGCATCATTTTCATTAAATTGTAAAATGTCTTTAATTTCTTTCTTTATTTCTTCCTTGACCAAGGTGTCATTGAGTAGATTATTTTTTAGCTTCCATCTGTATGTGGGTTCTCTGTTGTTTCTGTCGCTATTAAAGACTAGCCTTAATCTGTGGTGATCTTATAGGAGACATGGGATTATTTCAATCTTATTATATCTGTTGAGGTCTGTTTTGTAACTGATTATATGGTCAATTTTGGAGAAGATACCATGAGGAGCTGAGAAGAAGGTATATTCTTTGGATTTAAGATGAAAAATTCTATAGATATATGTCAAATCCATTTTTTCTATAAGTTCTGTTAGTTTCACTGTGTATCTGTTTAGTTTGTGTTTCTCTGATCTGTCCATTGATGAGAGTGGGATGTTGAAATCCCTGACAATTATTGTCTGAGGTTCAATGTGTGCTTTGAGCTTTAGTAAAGTTTCTTTTGTGAATGTGTGCACCCTGGAATTTAAAGCATAGATGTTCAGAATTGACTGTTCTTTGATGTATATGAAGTGTCTTTCAGTGTGTTTTTTGATGACATTTGGTTGAAAGTCGAATTTTTCCAATATGAGAATGACTATTCCAGCTTGTTTCCTGGGACCATTTTCTTGGAGAAGTATTTTCCAGCTTTTTTCTCTGAGGTATTGTTTGTCTTTGATATTAATGTGTGTTTCCTGTATGCAGCAAAATGCTGGGTTCTGTTTATGTATCCAGTCTGTTATTCTATGTCTTTTTATTGGGGAATTGGGTCCATTGATGTTAAGACATATTAAGGAATAGTGATTGTTGCTTCCTGTTATTTTTGATGTTATTTTTATGATTGTGTGGTTATTGTCTCTTGAGTTTTTTTTTTTTTTTTTGAAAGGTTACTTTCTTGTTTTTTCTAGGGAAGAGTTTCCCTCCTTGTCCTTGATACCTACAATCCTTAGGTTTGGTGTTCTCATTGTGTCCTGGATTTCCTGGATGCTTTGGGTAACTCTCATATGGCCATTGATTTTAAATGTATCAAGCTTTCAGTGGGTAAAAATGGCACTTCTAGAAGGCCACATCACCAGGAAGGAAACCGTGTCTACAAACAAGGAAAGCAAACTAATACCTAAAATGAGGTCATAAACGCATCAGACTCAGAGGGAGAACAATGCACAACCTAAGTTCAGCAGAAACAATTGTGACAGAATCATTCAATAACATTGTACAAGGGAAAAGGACAATGTAACCACAGTGGAGCCCACCTTCTTCTAAAGTTGACAATGCATAAATTGAAAACTTTAGTAAGCGTTGTTGCAGCACATTGGTAGGGTCTAGCAATCTTAGCCTCTTATGGCTTAGTTCTGTTATATTGTCAAAAAGAAGAGATGGGAAAAATACTCTCAATTAGGCAAGGGAGGTTTATTTTCAGTGTACAATGCCACTCAATTTTCTATTCTCTCTGAGCAGAGTGTTCATTCATTCATCTGTGCCAGACTTCCAGGTTTGTGATTTCACAGAAAAAAAAAAAAAATTCTATCTACTCACAGTGCTCTTGTGGCCACAAAATGCCAAAAATAAAATCAGAAAAATTCTTCAATGAAAATACCCAGAATCTATGAATAAATATGTCACCTTTCAATTGATCAGATATACCAATGGGTTGAAAATGTGGAGTATTTTTTCACAAATGGCGTTTAAGTGATGTGTAAATGTTCTTTCATGTTTGGCAAACATCCCCATGAAAAGAAGTAAATTAGTGTTATGCTTAGAGATATATTTGAGTCAAAAGATAACAAATTGGTTTAGCTTTTCTCTCTACCTCTCTCTCTCTCTCTCTCTCTCTCTCTCTCTCCCTCTCTCTCTCTCTGTGTGTGTGTGTGTGTGTGTGTTTGTCTTGGATAAAATGTTTCAGCAACAATGTGAAGGTTTTCCTGCTATACCCATAATGGTAAAGTCACAATCATGAAAACAAACATGACTTCACCAGAATCAGAATGGTAGATTATTGTAAACACCTGCATTCATGACACAGGCATCACTGACGACGTGCTCTTTGTGACACTCTAATGTGATGTTCACTTTGCCTTGCTGGGAGACTATTCAAGGCAGCTAATGGGACCAAGATGACAGCTGAGCCCTAGGATGACTTTCACCTAGCCAAGGTGAATCCATTACTCCTATTATTTTATATTTTCTTAAAATATCATTGGATATTTTTCTTTTGTATGTGCTCAGGCTTTGGGAGTTTAGAGCTGCTTGGATGGTGTATATTGAGACTATCCCTGCAATACTGCTCAGTAGCACTAGATTTGCATATAGGCAAAGATAAGAGAACAGTTATGCAGAGGAAAGAAGTATCTCTTTACTGCAATGTACTATCTGGATGAACACTTTGGTCTTGGTTATTTGGGTAGGAGTCAGAAGCATTATTTGTTCACAAAGAAAAAAACATGACAGATTCACAAGTCTTTAAATTTATTAACACTCCAGGCAGGACATTGTTCCAGATGGCCAATGAGTTTTTGTCTCCTATTACCTAAATCTTTTGTCTCTAGGAAGCTGTTCTCTCTCTCCCATTGTGTCTTGAGAGTTAAGTTTTGATGGAAATGATGGGATACATCACATCTACACCCATCTTGGGCAGCATGTCCTATAAAATAAGTGCTCTGGACACTCTCAGTACAGCTTAAGAAACTACACATCAGAATAAAATTCTTTGCCAATGATAGTAGCAGTTAGATTTCCTCTAGGGCTAGCTTAGACTTGAATTAGTCTAATGGGTTTGTCTACACAGGTTAAAGAAAATGTGTATGTTTTACTGTTTGCTAAAATGTTAATGAGTTCTCATAGTGCACGTGTTGGACAACTATGTGGATCAATTCATGTGTAAAGAAATAGTAATATACCACATTTTATCTTCTGCGACTGAGCAGGCAGGTACAGCCAGGAGCTCAGGGAACACTGGAGTGGCAGAGCAGCTGGGACAGAGACCGTCTGAGCTCCACCTGCACCTAGGAGCTGGGCAGAGCCACAGCTGTCTGTGCACCTATTCTGCCAGGGGAGAACTGGTCTACAGGGTGTGATTTGACTCCCGGGTTTGGAGCTGAGACCTCCATTTTGTCTCCAGGGACTGAGCAGGCAGGTACAGCCAGGAGCACAAGGAATACAGGAGTGGCAGAGCAGCTGGGACAGGGTCCTTCCAGGCTCCATCCGCACCCAGGAGCTGGACTGAAAACATCACTCTGTGCCAGGGCATAGCTGGTCACCCAGGGGTGCTGAGACAGGCTTGCAGGCCCAAAGGAGGGACAGGCACCAGCCAGAGACAGTAAGATCAACTAACAGCAGAGATAACCAGATGGTAAAAGGCAAATGTACTAACATTACCAACAGAAATAAAGACAACATGGCTCCATCCAAACCCAATTCTCCCACAACAGCAAGTCCTGGATACCCCAACACACCAGAAAAGCAACATTTGGATTTAAAATCACAGCTCATGATGCTGATAGAGGGCTTCAAGAACGACATAAATAACTCCATTAAAGAAAGAGAACACACATAAACAGGTAGAAACCCTTAAGAAATTACAGTTAAGCACAACCAAATGTGAAGAAATTGAACAAAACCATCCAGGATCTAAAAAACGGAAGTAGAAACAATAAAGAAATCATAAAGGGAGACAACTCTGGAGATAGAAAACCTAGGAAAGAAATCAGGAATCATTAATGCAAGCATCTACAACAGAATACAAGAGATAGAAGAGAGAATTTCAGATGAAGAAGGAACAAGCATTGACACAACAGTCAAAGAAAATGAAAAATGCAAAGGGCTCCAAACCCAAAACATCCAGGAAATCCAGGACAAAATGAGAAGACCAAACCTAAGGATTATAGGTTTAGAAGAGAAAGAGTGAAGATTTCCAACTTAAAGGACCAGTAAATGTCTTCAACAAAATTATAGAAGAAAACTTACCTAACCTAAAGAAAGAGATGCCCATAAGCATGCAAGAAGTCTATAGAACTCCAAATAGATTGGACCCAAAAAAGAAATTCCTTCCAACACATAATTAAAACATGAAGTGCATTAAACAAAGAAAGAATATTCAAAGGAGTAAGGGGAAAAGATCAAGTAACATATAAAGGCATAACTATCAGAATTACAGACTTCTTGCCACAGACTATGAAAGTCACAGGATCGTGGGAAGATGTCATACAGACCCTAAGGGAACACAAATGCCAACCCAGGCTACTATACCCAGCAAAACTCTAAATTAATATAGATGGAGAAAACAAGGTATTCCATGACAAAAAAAAAATTTACACAGTATCTTTCCACAAATCCAGCCCTTCAAAGGATAAGGAATGGAAAAACACCAATAAAAGGAGGGAAACTACACACTAGAAAAAGCAAGAAATTAATCTTCTTTTAACAAACCCAAAGGAAGAGAGCGACACAAACAAAACTCCACCTCTAATCACAAAAATAACAGGAAGAAACAATCATATCTCCTTAATAGCTCTTAATATCAATGGACTCAATTCTCTAATAAAAAGACATAGACTAACAGACTGGATACATAAGCAGGACCCAACATTTTGCTGCATACAGGAAACTCACCTTAGGGACAAAGACAAACACTATCTCACAGTAAAAGGCTGGAAAACAATTTTCCAAGCAAATGGTCACAAGATCCAAGCTGCTGTAGACATTCTAATATTGAATAAAATCGACTTTCAACCTAAAGTAGTCAAAAAACATAAGGAAGGGCACTTCATATTCATGAAAGGAAGAATCTACCAAGATGAACTCTGAATTCTGAATATATATGCTCCTAATACAAAGACATCCACATTCATAAAAGAAACTTTTCTAAAGCTCAACGCACGCATTGTACCCCACACAATAATAGTACGAGACTTCAACACACCACTTTCATCAATGGACAGATCAGGGAAACACAAACTAAACAGAGAAACAATGAAACTAACAGAAGTTATAAAGTAAATGGATTTAACAGATATCTATAGAACATTTTATCCTAAAACAAAAGAATATACCTTCTTCTCAGCACCTCATGGTACCTTCTCCAAAAGTGTCCTTATACTCGGTCACAAAATATACCTCAGATGAAATAAGATAGAAATAATTCCCTGTACCCTATCATTACCACGGACTAAGGCTGGTCTTCAATAACAACAAAAACAACAGAAATCCAACATACACATGGAAACTGAACAACATTCTACTCAACGATAACTTGGTCAAGGAAGAAATAAAGAAAGAAATTAGAGACTTCTTAGAGTTTAATGAAAAAGAAGGCACACCATAGCCAAACCTATGGGACACAATGAAAGCAGTGCTAAGAGGAAAATTCATAGCTTTGAGTGCCTCCCAAAACAAACTGGAAAGAGCATACACTAACAGCTTGACAGCACAGCTGAAGGTTCTAGAACAAAAAGAAGCAAATACACCGAAGAGGAGTAGACAGCACGAAATAATCAAACGCAGGGCAGTAATAAACTAAGTAGAGACAAAAAACTATACAAAGACTCAATCAAACCAGGAGCTGCTTCTTTGAAAAAGAAAAGATAGATAAACCCCTAGCCAAACTAACCAGAGGACACAGAGACAGTATCCAAATCAGCAAAATCAGAAATGAAAAGGGAGACATAACAGATACTGAGGAAATCCAAAAAAAATCATTAGATCCTACTACAAAATCCTATACTCAACAAAAGTGGAAAATCTATATGAAATGGACAATTTTCTAGACAGATACCAGGTACCAAAGTTAAATCAGATAAATGATCTAAACAATCCCATAATCCCTAAAGAAATTGAAGCAGTCATTAGTAGTCTCCGAAACAACAACAACAACAACAACAAAATATCCCAGATGGGTTTAATGCAGAGTTTTATTAGACCTTCAAAGAAGACCTTATACCAATACTCTTCAAACTATTCCACAAAATAGAAAGAGAAGGAACACGACCCAGTTCGTTCTATGAAGCCACAGTTACTCTGATACCTAAGGCACACAAAGACCAAATGAAGAAAGAGAACTTTAGAAGAATTTCCCTTATGAGTATCAATGCAAAAATACTCAATAAAATTCTTGCCAACTGAATCCAAGAACACATCAAAATGAGGGAAGGGGGCTTATGGGACTTTCGGGGAGGGAGGAAACGGGAAAGGGGAAGTGATTTGGAATGTAAATTAAAAAAATAAAATAAAATTAAATTAAAAAAAAAAAAAAAAAAAAAAAAAAAATGATCATCCACCATGATCAAATAGGCTTTATCCCAGGGATGCAGGAATGGTTCAATATAGGGAAATCCATCAATTTAATCCAGTGTATAAACAAACTCAAAGAAAAAAAAACACATTATCATTTCACTAGATGCTGAGAAAGCATTTGACAAAATCCAATACCTCTTCATGATAAAAGTCTTGGAAAAATCAGGAATTCAAGGCCCATACCTAAACGTGGTAAAAACAATATACAGCAAACCAGTAGCCAAAATCAAACTAAATGGAGAGAAACTTGAAGCAATCCCACTGAAATTAGGGACTAGACAAGGCTGACACTCTCTCCCTACCTGTTCAATACAGTACTCAAAGTCCTAGCCAGAGCAATTAGACAACAAAAGGAGGTCAAAGTGATACAAATTGAAAAGAAAGAAGTCAAACTATCACTATTTGCATATGATATGATTATATACTTATGTGATCCCAAAATTCTTCCAGAGAACTCCTAAACCTGATAAACAAATTCAGCAATTGTTTGGATATACAATTTACTCAAATCAGTAGCCTTCCTATACTCAAAGGATAAAGAGGCTAAGAAAGAAATTAGAGAAATGGCATCCTTCACAATAGTCACAAATAATATAAAATAGCTTGGTGTGACTCTAACCAAGCAAGTGAAAGATCCATATGACAAGAATTTCAAGCCTCTGAAGAAAGAAATTTAAGATCTCAGAAGATGGAAAGATCTCCCATGCTCATGGATTGGCAGGGTTAATATAGTAAAAATAGCCATCTTGCCAAAAGCAATCTACAGATTCAATGAAATCCCCATCAAAATCCCAACTCAATTCTTCATAGAGTTAGAAATAGCAATTCCCAAATTTATCTGGAATACCAAAAATCCCAGGATATCGAAAACCATTCTCAAAATTAAAAGAACTTCTCGTGGAATCAGCGTCCCTGACCTCAAACTGTACTACAGAGCAATAAAAACTGCATGGTAGTGGGACAGTGACTGGCAGGTATATCAATGGAATAGAATTGAAGACCAAGAAATGAACACACACCCGTAGTCACTTGACCTTTGACATAGGAGCTAAAATCATCCAGTGGAAAAAAGACAGCATTTTCTACAATTGGTGCTGGGTTAACTGGCAGTCAACATGTAGAAGGATGCAAATTGATCAATTCTTACCTCCCTGTACAAAGATCAAGTTCAGGAAGATCATGGACCTCCCCATAAAACCAGATACACTGAATCTAATAGAAGAGATAGTGGGGAAGAATGGAGCACACGGGCACAGGGGGAAATTTCCTGAACAGAACACCAATAGCTTATACTTTAACATCAAATATTGACAAATGGAACTTCATAAAATTACAAAGTTTCTGTAAAGCAAAGGACACTGTCAATAGGACAAAACAGCAACCAACAAATTGGGATAAGATCTTTACCAACCCTACATCTGACAGAGGGTCTATATCCAATATATACAAAAAACTCAAGAAGACTCCAGAGAAACAAATTACCCAATTAATAATGGGGTACAGAACTAAATAAAAATTCTCAACTGAGAAATACCAGATAGCTGTGAAACACTTAAAGAAATGTTCAAAACAATCTTGAGATTCCACTTCACACCAGTCAGAATGACTAAGATCGAAAACTCAGGTGACAGCAGCTGCTGGCAAGGATGTGGAGAAAGGGACACACCTCTACTGCTGGTGAGATTTCAATCTGATACAACAACTCTGGAAATCAGTTTGGTGATTCCTCAGAAAATCGGACATAATATTACCTGAAGATCCAGGTATACCACTCCTGGGCATATACCCAGAAGATTATCCAACAGGAAATAAGGACACATGCTCCACTACATTCATTGCAGCCTTATTTATAATAGACAGATGCTGGTAAGGACCCAGATGTCCCTCAACAGAGGAATGCATAGAGAAAATGCAGCATATTTACACAATGGAATACTATTCAGCAATTAAAAATAATGAATTCATTTAATTCTTAGCAAATGGATGGAGCTAGAAAATATCATCCTGAGTGAGGTAACCCAATCACAAAAGAACGCAAGGTATGCACTCCGTGATAAGTGGATATTAGCTCCAAAACTCAAAGCTCAAAATACTGAAGATACAACTCACAGACTACATGAAGCTAAGGAAAAAGAAAGACCAAAGTGTGGATACTTTGATCCTTATTGAAAGGTAAATCAAAATACCCATGTCTCCCAGCCAACAAATAGAATGAGCATAGGGTCCCCAATGGAGCAGCTGGAGAAGAGACCCAAGAAGCTGAAGAGTTTTGCAGCACTGCAGGAGGAAAAATAATATGTACCAATCAGTTCCCCCAGAGCTCCCAGGGACTAAACCACCAACCAAAGAACACACATGGAGGGACCAATGACTCCAGTGACATATGTAGCAGAAGATGGCTATTTTAGACATCAATTAGAGAAAAGGCCATTGATTCTGTAAAGGCTTGATTCCCCAGAAGAGGTGAACGCAAGTCAGGTAATTGGGAGTGGGCATGAGCAGGGGTGGGGGGGTGGGATAGGGGGTTTTAGGAGGGATAAGGAGGAAAAGGGATACTAATTGAAATAAAGCAAATATAATAATAATAATAATAATAATAATAATAATAATAATAATAATAATAATAATTATAATAAACCTGACACTGAGTTATAGCCATTGCCAAGTCAGTATATTTTAGCTGTGTCCCATCCTGCTTTAGTCATTTTATGTCCAGTCTGCTCATCTACACACAGCTGCAGGTTCATAATTTGTTAATTCCAATTTCTGCTTGCAAGCCAAAGCATATGTCCAGATCTTTTGGAACCCCTATCTTCCTGCGAACAGTAACACAATGTTAGTGTTGTATCTGGTTTGTAGCAGCCCTCTTACACTTGAACCCATATTTTGGATCCCTTTAGACACTTTGTGTATATAATATACTTTCTGACTCTTCGGGCATCCTCAGTGAAAAGGCTCTATACAACGTTTAGTTTTTAGCACAAATATTTTACAGCCATGACTCATGAGTCTTGCTGTTAGGGTTCATAGATATATGCTTGGCAGTTTTGCTTTACCTGTTCCAAACAGGATGTGTCAGTTGTAATAGCAGGTCAGATGTTATGTCATATGTCACAGTGTGGATTTGATTCATCTTTCTTATATCTGACAGTCCCATAGTTCTTCATATTTTTCATTGGTCATACCAGGATGTAGATTAAATATGAGTGACATTTAAAATGTAAATTTCCTGTGACTCTTACCATTTCCCTCATTTCAGTGTGCCTATCTGGCACTTATTTCCAAGGAACCATAAAGCTAACATAAGGTCTTACTGTGGTTCTTCTTTTAAGATTGCATTTACTATCTGGACTTGGAGTCAAATCCCCATATATAGGTCTCCAATGTCTTTCTATATAAATTACCCATTTCAGAATGTGTGAAAAAGTACAGAGATTAGTACAAATTATGAATAGACATAGTCTTTAGATTCTTAGTTGCACTAAAAGTTGATGTACTTCAGGGGTCTCACCCTCATAGACATCTGTAAGTATGCAGACCCAGAAAACATCTTGCTTTACTATTATCTCCACATACTTAATTGCCATATGTTTTGATAATAATCACCTGTTTATTATTATTTTTATTATTGTTTCACTAATAAACAGTGAAGCACAGTGAGAATTCTCATTATTTCCCATGGTAGTTATCTTTGAACAAAGCTGATTCCACCCTCAATTCATGAGGAGATAAAGAGATCCATTCTAATGGAGGTTTTCATTTCTCAGTGTGGAGTGTTACTTTAAATTAGTTTTTACCCTTCTAGCTCCTGTTTGACAAATGTACACAGACATTCCATTCTTCGCCTTTGGGTTTTAAAGAGTGAGGCTCTGATATAGATATACCCATGAAGTGGCTATATATGAGTGTCTTACCTGTGGCCAGACAGTAAGCCTCAACAGCAGGTCAGCTCATGGTCCTTGTCCTTCTGGTGATGTGGTTCTCTAGTTCATGATTTATTGGAGGCAGGTCTTTGGAAATAAGATGTGGTTGTGTGCTGTTGTCTGATTTTCACAGCAGAGAGGTTTAATTATAGGGTTTGCATGGTATTTCTGTCTTCCTTGTTCTGGTATTACAGGTAGTGATGCTGTAAAGTAGTTCTGGATCATTTGGTAGTGTCTGATTACTGTGCTTCTCGTCTCAAGTTTTTATTTATTTTCCCTGATTAAGGACATTCTCATTTTTGCTTTCGCTTATGGTCCAATGAGTGGGAAGAAGGGAGGTCTCTCTATTCTGTATCTCTAGCAGTGTAGGCAAAGTCTATGATTTGTTTTATTGATCTAACATTATGCTTTCCGAATTTCATACAGTCATTCTCACTCACTTATCAGTAGAGTGTTCCTGTGATTTTCCATATTGTTGACAGTTGTTAAAGAGGGTAATTGACTGTTTCCACCAGATTAATGGGGATGTGGAATATTACTTGCTTCTACTTTGTCCTTCTTATAACAAAAATACTTATGGAATACAAAACTTATTTACACATTTTTTTAATTTAAAATTTTATTTATTTATTTACATGCCAGATTTTATTTCCCTTATGGTCCGCCCTCCAACAGCTCCACATCTCACACCTCCTCCCTGTCCCAAGCCCCCATACCACCACTTTAACCTCCCTGGGGCCTCTGCTCTCTTAATGGTTATGTGCATCTTCTCTTACTGAAGCCAGACGCAGCAGTCCTCTGCTATATATATGTGGGGGTCTCATATCAGCTGGTGTGTGCTGCCTGGTTGGTAGTTAAAGTTTCTGAAAGATCACAGGGGTCCAGTTTAATTGAAAGTTCTGGTCCTCCTACAAGGTTGCCCTCCTCCTTCTCAGCTTCTTCCAGTTTTTCACTAATTCAACGACAGGGGTCAGCAGCTTCTGCCCATTGGTTGGGTACAAATATGTGCATCTGACTTTTTCAGCTGCTTGTTGTGCTCCTGGAGGGCAGTCATGACAGGTCCCTTTTTATGAGCTCTCCATAGCCTCCATAGCTCTCCATATTGTTAGGACTTGGGACCTCCTGCTTGAGCTAGATCCCACTTTGGACCTGTCACTGGACCTTCTTTTCCTCAGGCTCCTCTCCATTTCCATCCCTGCAGTTCTTTCAGACAGATAAAATTATGGGTCAGAGTTTTGACAGTGGGATGGCAACTCCCACCCCGCCCATACTTAATGCCCTTTCTTTCTGCTGGAGGTGGGCTCTATGAGTTCCCTCTTCCTACTTTTGGGCATTTCCTCTAAGATCTCTCCATTTGAGTCCTGAGAGTCCTTCACCTCACAGTTCTCTGGTGAATTCTGGGGATTCCCGAACCTCCTACCTCCCAAGGTTGCCTGTTTTCATAATTTCTGGTTTTCCTAAGGGCTTCAGTCCTTTCCCCACCCAATATCAAATCAGGCTTCCCTCTTCCCCATTATTGTCCTCTTTCCCTCCCAAGTCATGCCCTCCCTCGCCCTTGTGATTGCTTTCTTCTTCCTCCCAAGCAGGATTGAGAAACAATAGTGTCTTCATTTGCTGACTGTAAGGGATGGATCTCCAGGTGTGACAGGCTCTGGATGGCCTTTCCTTCAGTCTCTACTCCACACATTGTCTCCATATTTGCTCCAGTGAGTATTTTGTTACCCCTTCTAAGAAGGACTAAAACTAGATACACTGAAAGTAATAGAAGAGAATGTGGGGAAAAGCCTTAAATACATGGGCACAGGAGAAAAGGTCCTGAAAAGAACACCAATGACTTATGCTCTAAGATTGAGAATTGACAATTGGTATCTCAAAAAAATTGCAAATATTCTGTAAGGCAAAGGACACTGTTAATAGAACAAAATGGCAACTAACAGATTGGGAAAAGATCTTTACCAATGCTACATCCGATAGAGAGCTTATATCCAATATATGAAAAAAACTCAAGAAAATAGACTCCAAACAATCAAATAACCCTATTAAAAATGGGGTACAGAGCTAAACAAAGAATTCTTAACTGAGGAAACTCGAATGGTCAAGAAGCACCTAAAGAAATGTACAACATCCTTAGTCATCAGGGAAATGTAAATCAAAACAACCCTGAGATTCCACCTCACACCAGTCAGAATGGATAACATCAATAACTCAGTTAACAGCAGGTGCTGGCAGGGATGTGGAGAAAGAGGAACACTCCTCCATTGCTGGTGGGATTGCAAGCTGGTATAACTGCTCTGGAAATCAGTCTGGTGGTTCCTCACAAAACTGGCCATAGTATGAGACACTGTTACAAACACAAAATAGACGTATACTCAGGCATCTCTGGCTGACAAATTCATTAGCAATATATACGAAGTGTTGCTGTAGCTTCATTGTGCCTCATTTTTCTCTAAGAAGCATAGTATAAAAGCTAAAGTACTTGAATTAGATCCCTGATTTCCACTTGCAAAGGCTAGAGTTTTGCTAGCTTCATTCTGCACAGGTCTATGCCTTTGTCCTCAAAAGAGAAATGTGTAAAAAAAAATCCAGCTTTAATTTTTCAAGAGTTTCTTTTTTCTGTGTACCATCATTTTATTTGCCATTTCCTGTTAGCTTTCACCTATAATGGATATGAATCTGGGTGCCAGAGTTGTGATTCTGCAGATATAATATATAAATACTGTAGAGTTAGCATTTTGTGAAAGCAATAGAAAGGTATGCCAATTTTTCTTCCCAATATTTCCCTTCAATTGGATAATATAAACACAACTAATGAATTACAAGTCTAGTCTAAGCTCATTCAACCCATCTTTTGTTAGATGGGTTGCTTCATATTTTCATCATGTTTTGAAACAATCTGCTCATTGCACATAAGGTCCATCCTCAGGAAGTCACCAATACCTTCATTCCTTTTATTCTGCAAAAGACCACTTAGAGTAGAGTATACTAGACTTGCTTCTGGAATACATATAAATGGCTAACCTTAAGATTTTGCTAAAAATTAAGGCTTGGTGTTTCATTTCTGTATACTGTGTCTACACTCAAAATCTTCTAACTCTTTTTTAAAATATGTAATTTGATTCAAATTGTTATCTGGCTCAATAATTTGGAGAGCAATTATCTACAAAGATCTAGTATGTTTTGCAATTTTTAAAACCGTTTCCCTTTCTTTTTCTTCCCTTCAAGCCCTGCCATATACTCTGTAATGCTCTCTTTCAAATTCACTGTCTGTTTTGATTTCATTGCAATTCATGAATAAAATTTGAGTCAAAATGTGGTCACAGAGACATGTAATGACCTGTTCTCTTGATCTTCTCTCATAGACATCATTAACTGATCAGGATATAGAAAACATTCCAGGTTATCCTGCATCATATAACTCATATACACTCAGTGCCCATACCTTCCAGAATGACAGCCTTTAGTCTTGTATTTGTTCAGTAAAAAGTGAATTACATGTGATGTTCCTGCTCCCTGTAATATGCATTTTCAGGCATAAAATTTAGGCAAAATGTGCCTTCACTCTTCTATTAAGGATAGATGAGGAAACAGATTTGAATTCAATATTCTAGTCATCACCAAGGTGAGTTGCTCTATAGTCTCTTCTGATCTGTTTTATTTTTCAAGATTGCTAGCATTCCCACAATTTTCTCATAGATTTTAAAGGCTGAGGCTCTAATGTGTTGCTACCCAGTGTATTTCAGCATTGTAAATACTATCATCTCATAATGGAACTCGATTTCACCCTCCACTGTCTTAGCTCAAATTGCTTGTTCCATAGACTTTGATTTAGGGTCCAGTCCTGGTACATGCTCCTGCACTTCAGTGGTTCTCTGTTTCTCTGGGTCACTGGTTTAATTGGGTAGAGGGCAGAACTTGAGTGTCTTGAGGCCAGATGTAGTTGTGCTGCACTGGCTGCTGTTCCCAGTGGAGTTGAGTTTCTTTTGGTTTCTGTTTTTTGTTCATTGAAATATGTAAGAGATTGACATATGACAGCAGCCCTGAGTAGTTTCCCAGTATCCATTTACTGGGTCTGTATTCCCACTATTATATTTTTGCTGTCTTTTCTCCAGGGAAGTTTCCTTTGCTCCATTTAAAGAAAGACATGGAGAGAGGAGAATTTCACTCTTTTCCATACTTTTAGTCCAACACTTTAGGACACATTTTGTTTTTCCTATTTGTAACTGTATTAACAAATATTTGTGTATTTTATCTGGTTTTCATTATTCTTCTTTTTACTGTAATGTTCCCTTGTTTTCAGTGCTTGTAACAGTTTTGATTTCATATATTTTGTTCTTTCTTTTTCACATTTGTGAGTATTTAGTTGAATATTGTTTGCCTCCACCTTACCATCTTTAACAACAAATATTTGTTGAAAGGAAAATTATTTATCCTTGACAATATTAGAGATTCTTAATACTTCATAGAAACATGAATCTGGTTTGACAGTTTGTTGTGATAGTATGGAAGGTTCATGAAAAAATACAAGAGAATAAAACATCAACATATTTGAGAGAGTTGGACCTTATGCAAAGATTCTGTGAAATAATTAACAAACATTTTGAAGAAAATCAATGAAATCTTGTTACTGAAAAAAAATATAATTATCCTTGGGTCATTTGAAAATATCATTATCATTTTAGAGTTTTCTTACATTTAAAGCTTATTTTTCAAGACATCAAAAGATTGATTACAACAAAAGAGCACAGCATTAAAAAATACAAAACAAGATAATAGCGCTTGGGTCTCAGGCAGCTTGTGTGCACCCTGCTCCAAAGAGCTGGGCAGGTCTGCAGTAAACAACGCACCAGGTCTTCTATGGGATTTCTGCCCTATAGAGGGACCACCCCCTCCGCTCTGGGAGCGATCACACAACCCCTGCACAGGGCAGGAGCCTACCAGCCTCCCTTTGGCGACCTCTGATCCTGGAATCCACTACTCTGAGCCTTTGGATGTGCAAGGATTCCTCAATATAACATCAATTGGGGCAAGGCACATCAGGGCTCCAAAGTCATGCAGGAGCATGGCAGGCCTCAGAAATCGGTGCCAGGGGAATCCTGGTAATCCAGGGGGGTCAGAAATAGCCTGCCAGGCTCACAGGAGGTCCAACCAACAGCCAGTGACAGCAGGACCAACTAACACCAGAGGTATCCAGATGGCAAAAGGCAAACATAGGAACGTTACTAACAGAAATCAAAGTAATATGGCACCATCCGAACCCAACTCTCCAACAGCAGCAAGTCCTGGATACCTCATCACTCCTGAAAGACAAGATCTGGATTTAAAATCACTTCTCATGATGCCATTAGAGGATTTCAAGAAGAACACAAATAAATCTCATAAAGAATTACAGGAGAACATGAATCAAAAGTTAGATGCTCTTACAAAGGAAACACAAAAATCACTTAAAGAAATGCAGGAGAACATGGGTCCACAAGGAGGCAACACAAAAATCACTTAAAGAAATGAATCAAAGGGTAGATGCACTTTCAAAGGAATCACAAAAAATGCATAAAGAAATGCAGAAGAATATGGGCCAACAGATGGATGCCCATAGGGAGGCAACACAAAAAATGCTTAAAGAAATGAATCAACAGGTAGATGCCCTTACAAAGGAAACACAAGAATTGCTTAAAGAAATGCAGGAGACGATGGATCAACAGATGGAAGCCCATGAGGAGGAAACACAAAAATCGCTTAGAGAAATACAGGAGAACTTGGGTCAACAGGCAGAAATCCTGAAAGAGGAAACACAAAAATACCTTAAAGAACTACAGGAAAATACAAACAAACAAGTGAAGGATCTCAGCAGATCCATCCAGTATCTAAAAAGGAAGTAGAAACAACGAAGAAATCACAAAAGGAGACAACTTTGGAGATAGAAAACCTTGGGAAGAAATCAGGAGTCATAGATGCAAACATCAACAATAGAATACAAGAGATGGAAGAAAGAATCTCAGGTGCTGAAAATACCATAGAAAGCATCGACTCAACAGTCAAAGAAAATGCAAAATGCAAAAAACGTGTAACCCAAAACATCCAGGAAATCCAGGACACAATGAGAAGATCAAACCTAAGGATTATAGGTATAGATGAGAGTGAATATTTGCAACTTAAAGGGCCAGTAAATATCTTCAACAAAATTATGGAAGAAAACTTCCCTAACCTAAAGAGAGA
Source organism: Tokudaia tokunoshimensis (assembly GCA_036184795.1). Classification (NCBI taxonomy): domain Eukaryota; kingdom Metazoa; phylum Chordata; class Mammalia; order Rodentia; family Muridae; genus Tokudaia; species Tokudaia tokunoshimensis. Next base: position 30,268,157 of record BTHU01000016.1, on the reverse strand, counting down.
GATGCCGATGAACATATAAGAAGCCTACAGAACTCCAAACAGACTGGACCAGAACAGAAATACCTCCCTTCACATAATAATCAAAATACCAAATGTACTAAACAAAGAAAGAATATTAAAAGCAGTAAGAGAAAAAGGCTAAGTAACATACAAAGGAAGACCTATCCGAATCACATCAGACTTCTCACCAGAGTCTATGAATGCCAGAAGATCTTGGGCAGATCTCATGCAGACACTAAGAGGACACAAATGTCGGCCTAGACTACTATACCCAGCAAAACTCTCAATCACCATAGAGGGAGAGACCAAGATATTCCATGATAAAACCAAATTTTCACAATATCTTTCCACAAACCCAGCCCAGCAAAGGGTAATAGGTGGAAACCACAAATACAAGGAGAGAAACAACACAATGGAGAAAACGAGATAGTAACCTTCTTTCATCAAACCCAAAAGTAGATAACCACTCAAACATAAAGATAGCATCAAGAATAGCAGGGGGCAATAATCACTATTCCTTAATCTCTCTTAATATCAATGGTGTCAATTCTCCAATAAAAAGACATAGAGTAACAGACTGGATACGTAAACAGGACCCAGCAATTTGCTGCGTGCAGGAAATGCACCTCAGTGTCAAAGACAAACACTACCTCGGAATAAAAGGTTGGAAAGCAATTTTACTAGGAAATGGTCCCAGGAAATGAGCCGGAGTAGCCATCCTAATATAAGATAAAATTGACTTTCAACATAACGTCACCAAAAAAGACACAGAAGGACACTACATACTGATCAAAGGAAAAATCCACCAAGAAGAACTCTCAATTCTGAATATCTATGCTCCAAATGCAAGGGCACCCTCATTCATAAAAGAAACTTTACTAAAACTCAAACCACACATTGCACCTCACACAATAATAGTGGGTGACTTCAACACCCCACACTCTGAAATGGATCGTTCAGGAAAGCAGAAAGTAAACAGGGACACAGTGAATCTAATTGAAGCCTTGGACCAAATGGAACTAAGAGATATACATAGAACATTTCATCCTAGAGCAAAAGAATACACCTTCTTCTCAGCACCTCATGGTACCTTCTCCAAAATCGACCATATAATTGGTCACAAATCAGACCTCAACAGATATAAGAAGATTGAACTAATCCCATGACTTCTATCAGATCACTACGGAATTAGGTTGGTCTTCAAAGGCAACAAAAACAACAGAAAACCCACATACACATGGAGGCTGAACAATGCTCTACTCAATGATAACTTGGTCAAGGGGGATATAAAGAAAGAAATCAAAACTTATTAAAATTTAATGAAAATGAAGGCACAACATACACTAATTTATGGGACACAATGAAAGTGGTGCTCAGAGGAAAACTCATAGCCGTGAATGCCTCCAAAAAGAAACAGGAGAAAGCATACACTAGCAGCTTAATGGCACACCTGAAAGCCCTGGAACAAAAAGAAGCAAATACACCAAAGAGGAGTAGAAGGCAGGAAATCATCAAACTCAGGGCTGAAATGAATCAAGTAGAAACAAATAAAACCATACAAAGAATCAACAAAATGAGGAGTTGGTTCTTTGAGAAAATCAACAAGATAGATAAGCCCTTAGCCAGACTAGCCAGAGGGCACAGAGACAGTATCCAAATTAACAAAATCAGAAATGAAAAGGGAGAGATAACAACAGAAACTGAGGAAATTCAAAAAATCATCAGATCCTACTACAAAAACCTGTATTCAACACAACTAGAAAATCTGGAGGAAATGGACAATTTCCTAGACGATTCCAAATACCAAAATTAAATCAGGATCAAATAGACCATCCAAACAGCCCTATAACCCCTGAAGAAATAGAAGTCATCATTGAAAGTCTTCCAACCAAAAAATGCACAGGTCCAGATGGTTTTAGTGCAGAATTCTATCAGACCTTCAAAGAAGACCTAATACCAATTCTCTTCAAACTATTCCACAAAATAGAAACAGAAGGAACACTACCCAACTCTTTCTATGAAGCCACAATCACACTAATACAAAAACCACACAAAGATCCGACAAAGAAAGAGAATCTCAGGCCATTCTCTCTTATGAATATCGATGCAAAAATACTCATTAAAATTCTTGCCAACCGAATCCAAGAACACATCAAAACGAACATTCACCATGATCAAGTAGGCTTCATCCCAGGGATGCAGGGATGGTTCAATATAAGTAAGTCCATCAATGTAATCCACTACATAAATAATCTCAAAGAAAAAAACCACATGGTCATTTCATTAGATGCTGAGAAAGCATTTGAGAAAATTCAGCACCCTTTCATGTTAAAGGTCTTGGAAAGATCAGGAATTTGAGGCCCATATCTAAACATAGTAAAAGCAATTTACAGCAAACTGGTAGCTAACATCAATCTAAATGGAGAGAAACTTGAAACAATCCCACTAAAATCAGAGACTAGGCAAGGCTGCCCTCTCTCTCCCCATATCTTTTCAATATAGTACTTGAAGTTCTAGCTAGAGCAATTAGACAACAAAAGGTGGTCAAAGGGATACAAACTGGAAAGGAAGAAGTCAAACTATCACTATTTACAGACAATATGATAGTATACTTAAGCGACCCAAGGAACTCCATCAGAGAACTCCTGCAGCTGATAAACAACTTCAGCAAAGTGGCTGGATATAAAATCAACTCAAGAAAGTCAGAGGCCTTCCTATACTCAAAGGACAAGCAGGCTGAGAAAGAAGTAAGAGAAATGATACCCTTCATGATAGCCACATACAATATAAAGTATCTTGGTGTGACTCTAACCAAACAAGTGAAAGATCTGTATGACAAGTACTTCAAGTCTCTGAAGAAAGAAATTGAAGAAGACCTCAGAAGATGGAAAAATCTGCCATGCTCATGGATTGGCAGGTTTAATATAGCAAAAATGACCATCTTGCCAAAAACAATGTACAGATTCAATGGAATCCCTATCAAAATTCAACTCAATTCTTCATAGAGTTAGAAAGAGCAATTCAAAAATTCATCTGGAATAACAGAAAACCCAGGATAGCTAAAGTATTCTCAAGAGTAAAAGAATTTCTGGGGGAATTACTATCCCGGAACTCAAGCTGTACTACAGAGCAATAGTGTTAAAAACTACATGGTATTGGTACAGTGACAGGCATGTAGATCAATGGAACAGAATTGAAGACCCAGAAGTGAATCCACACTCCTATGTTCACTTGATCTTTGACAAAGGAGCTAAAACCATCCAGTGGAAAAAAAGATAGCCTTTTCAACAAATGGTGCTGATTCAACTAGAGGTCAACTTGCAGAAGAATGCAAATTGACTCATTCTTATCTCCTTGCAATAAGCTCAATTCCAAGTGGATCAAGGACCTCCACAGAAAACCAGACACACTGAAATTAATAGAAAGGAAACTAGGGAAACTATTTTAATATCCATTTATGAAAAATATTTGTACAACATTAGAAAATGAAGTTGTATATGAAAATTAAAAAAAAAAAAAAACAGCGGCACTCCGCCATCTTTGCTCCAGTGACTGGGAAGTTGGGACAGCCAGGTTCTGAGACAGACAGGCTTTTTTTTTTTTTTGCGTTATTTTAAGCATGTTTATTTTTATTTTATTTTATTTTTTTAATTTACATTCCAAATCACTTCCCCTTTCCCGTTTCCTCCCTCCCCGAAAGTCCCATAAGCCCCCTTCCCTCCCTCTTTTCTCCATTCAACCCCCTCTCGTTACTCTGTCCTGGCGTTCCCCTACATCCAGTCTTTCCAGGACCAGGGGTCTCTCCTTCCATCTTTTTAGAAATCTATTGATATGCGGATTGTGTCTAGGGTATTCCGAGATTCTGGGTCAATATCCCCTTATCAGTGACTGCATACCATGTGTGTTCTTTTGTGATTGGGTTACCTCACTAAGGATGATATTTTCAAGATCTGACCATTTGCCTAGGAATTTCGTGAATTCATTGTTTTTAATTGCAGAGTAGTATTCCATTGTGTAGATATACCACAGCTTCTGAATCCATTCCTCCGTTGAGGGACATCTGGGTTCTTTCCAGCTTCTGGCTATTATAAATAAGGCTGCTATGAACATAGTGGAGCATGTGTCCTTATTGCATGCAGGTAAAGTCTCTGGGTATATGCCCAGGAGTGGTATAGCCGGATCCTCCGGGAGTGTCATGCCCAGTTTTCTGAGGAACCGACAGACTGCTTTCCAGAGTGGTTGTACCAGCCTGCAATTCCACCAGCAGTGGAGGAGTGTTCCTCTTTCTCCACATCCTCGCCAACAACTGCTGTCTCCTGTGTTTTTGATCTTAGCCATCCTGACTGGTGTGAGATGGAATCTCAGGGTTGTTTTGATTTGCATTTCCCTAATGACTAAGGATGATGAACATCTCTTTAGGTGCTTCTCCACATAAAACCAGACACACTGAAACTAATAGAAGGGAAACTAGGGAAGAACCTTGAACATATGGGCACAGGGGAGAATTTCCTGAACAGAACTCCAATAGCTTATGCTCTAAGATAAAGAATAGACAAATGGGACCTCATTAAATTACAAAGTTTTTGCAAGGCAAAAGACACTGTCAAAAAGACAAAGCGGCAACCAACTAACTGGGAAATGATCTTTACCAACCTTACATCCGACAGAGGGCTAATATGCAAGATATACAAAGAACTCAAGAAGTTAAACTCCAGAGAGGCAAGTAACCCTATTAAAAAATGGGGTACAGAGCTAAACAAAGAGTTCTCACCTGAAGAATATCTAATGGCTGAGAAGCACCTAAAGACAGACAGGCTTAATATCGCTTGGGTCTCGGGCGGCTCGTGTGTGTGCAGCTCCCAACGGCTGAGCAGATCTGCAGTAGCCGGCATGCTAGCTCTGCTGTGGGACTTCTGCCTGGCAGAGGGACACCCCTTCCCCCTCCTAGGAGAGATCACACACCCCTGCACAGGGCAGGAGCCTACCCGCCTCCCTTTGGGGACCTCTGCTCCAGGAATCCACTAGGCTGAGCCTTTGGATGTGCAAGGCCTCCCCAATATAAGATCACTTGGGGCAAGGCACATTAGGGCTCCAAAGTCACTCAGGAGCAGGCAGGCCCCAGAAATCGGTGCCAGGGGAATCCTGGCAATCCAGGGAGGGCAGAAATAGCTTTGCAGGCTCACAGGAGGTCCAACCAACAGCCAGTGGCAGCAGGACCAACTAACATCAGAGGTATCCAGATGGCAAAAGGCAAACGTAGGAACGTTACTAAAAGAAATCAAAGTAATGTGGGACCATCCGAACCCAACTCTCCAACAGCAGCAAATCCTGGATACCCCACCACACCCGAAAGACAAGATCTGGATTTAAAATCACTTCTCATGATGCTATTAGAGGATCACAAGAAGGACACAAATAAATCTCATAAAGAGTTACAGGAGACCATGAATCAACGGTTAGAAGCCCTTACAAAGGAAACACAAAAATCGCTTAGAGAAATGCGGGAGAACATGGATCAAAAGATGGAGGCGCACAAGGAGACAACATAAAAATCGCTTAACGAGATGAATCAACGTGTAGATGCACTCACAAAGGAATCACAAAATTGGCATAAAGAAATGCAGAAGAATATGGGTCAACAGACGGATGCCCATAAGGAGGCAACACAAAAATTGCTTAAAGAAATGAATCAACGGTTAGATGCCCTTACAAAGGAAACACGAGAACTGCTTAAAGAAATGCAGGAGACAGTGGATCAACAGATGGATTCCCATGAGGAGGAAACACAAAAATCACTCAGAGAAATGCAGGAGAACGTGGGTCATCAGGAAGAAATCCTGAAAGAGGCAATGCAAAAATACCTTAAAGAAATACAGGAAAATACAAACAAACAAGTGAAGGATCTCAGCAAATCCATCCAGGAACTAAAAAAGGAAGTAGAAACAACTAAGAAATCACAAAGGGAGACAACTTTGGAGATAGAAAACCTTGGGAAGAAATCAGGAGTCATAGATGCTAACATAAACAATAGAATACAAGAGATGGAAGAAAGAATCTCAGGTGCTGAAGATTCCATAGAAAGCATCAACTCAACAGTCAAAGAAAATGCAAAATGCAAAAAACGTGTAACCCCCAAAACATCCAGGAAATCCAGGACACAATGAGAAGACCAAACCTAAGGATTATAGGTATAGATGAGAGTGAAGATTTGCAACTTAAAGGGCCAGTAAACATCTTCAACAAAATTATGGAGGAAAACTTCCCTAACTTAAAGAAAGAGATGCTGATGAACGTACAAGAAGCCTACAGAACTCCAAACAGACTGGACCAGAACAGAAATACCTCCCGTCACATAATAATCAAAACACCAAATGTTCTAAACAAAGAAAGAATACTAAAAGCAGTAAGAGAAAAGGGCCAAGTAACATACAAAGGAAGACCTATCCGAATCACATCAGACTTCTCACCAGAGACTATGAAAGCCAGAAGATCCAGGGCAGATCTCATGCAGACACTAAGACAGCACAAATGCCAGCCTAGACTACTATACCCAGCAAAACTCTCAATCATCATAGATGGAGAGACCAAGATATTCCATGATAAAACCAAATTTTCACAATATCTTTCCACAAATCCAGCCCTGCAACGGATAATAGGTAGAAACCTCCAATACAGGGAGAGAAACAACACCCTGGAAAAAATGAGATAATAACCTTCTTGAATCAAACCCAAAAGTAGATAACCACTCAAACATAAAGATAGCTTCAAGAATGGCAGATGGCAATAATCACTATGCCTTAATCTCTCTTAATATCAATGGTCTCAATTCCCCAATTAAAAGACATAGACTAGCAGACTGGATACATAAACAGGACCCAGCATTTTGCTGCATGCAGGAAACGCACCTCAGTGTCAAAGACAAACACTACCTCAGAGTAAAAGGCTGGAAAACAATTTTACAAGCAAATGGCCCCAAGAAACGAGGTGGAGTAGCCATCCTAATATCAGATAAAATTGATTTTCAACCTAAAGTCATCAAAAAAGACACAGAAGGACACTACATACTGATCAAGGGAAAAATCCACCATCAAGAACTCTCAATTCTGAATATCTATGCTCCAAATGCAAGGGCACCCTCATTCGTAAAAGAAACTTTACTAAAACTCAAAGCACACATCGCACCGCACACAATAATAATGGGTGACTTCAACACCCCGCTCTCTGAAATGGATCGTTCAGGAAAGCAGAAACTAAACAGGGACACAGTGAATCTAATTGAAGCCTTGGACCAAATGGAACTAACTGATATATATAGAACATATCATCCTAGAGCTAAAGAATACAACTTCTTCTCAGCTCCTCATGGTACCTTCTCCAAAATTGACCATATAATTGGTCACAAATCAGACCTCAACAGATATAAGAAGATGGAACTAATCCCATGCCTCCTATCAGATCACTATGGAATAAGGGTGGTCTTCAATGGCAACAAAAACAAAAGAAAACCCACGTACACATGGAGGCTGAACAATGCTCTACTCAATGATAACTTGGTCAAGGTGGAAATAAAGAAAGAAATCAAATACTTTTTGAAAGTTAATGAAAATGAAGGCACAACATACCCTAATTTATGGGACACAATGAAAGCACTGCTAAGAGGAAAATTCATAGCCATGAGTGCTACCAAAAAGAAACGGGAGACAGCATACACTAACAGCTTAATGGCACACCTGAAAGCCCTGGAACAAAAAGAAGCAAATACACCCAAGAGGGGTAGAAGGCAGGAAATCATCAAACTCAGGGCTGAAATCAATCAAGTAGAAACAAATAAAACCATACAAAGAATCAACAAAACGAGGAGTTGGTTCTTTGAGAAAATCAACAAGATAGATAAGCCCTTAGCCAGACTAACCAGAGGGCACAGAGATAGTATCCAAATTAATAAAATCAGAAACGAAAAGGGAGAGATAACAACAGAAACTGAGGAAATTCAAAAAATCATCAGATCCTACTACAAAAACCTGTATTCATCATAACTAGAAAATCTTGAGGAAATGGACAATTTCCTTGACAGATACCAAGTACCAAAATTAAATCAGGATCAAATAGACCATCTAAACCATCCTATAACCCCTGAAGAAATAGAAGTTGTCATTGGAAGTCTTCCAACCAAAAAAAGCACTGGTCCAGATGGTTTTACTGCAGAATTCTATCAGACCTTCAAAGAAGACCTAACACCAATACTCTTCAAACTGTTCCACAAAATAGAAACAGAAGGAACACTACCCAACTCTTTCTATGAAGCCACAATTACACTAATACCAAAAGCACACAAAGATCCGACAAAGAAAGAATCTCAGGCCAATGTCTCTTATGAATATCGATGCAAAATTACTCAATAAAATTCTTGCCAACCGAATCCAAGAACACATCAAAACGATCATTCACCACGATCAAGTAGGCTTCATCCCAGGGATGCAGGGATGGTTCAATATAAGGAAATCCATCAATGTATTCCCCTACATAAACAATCTCAAAGAAAAAAACCACATGGTCATCTCATTAGATGCTGAGAAAGCATTTGACAAAATTCAGCACCCTTTCATGTTAAAGGTCTTGGAAAGATCAGGAATTCAAGGCCCATATCTAAACATAGTAAAAGCAATTTACAGCAAACCTGTAGCCAGCATCAATCTAAATGGAGAGAAACTTGAAGCAATCCCACTAAAATCAGAGACTAGACAAGGCTGCCCTCTCTCTCCCCATATCTTTTCAATATAGTACTTGAAGTTCTAGCTAGAGCAATTAGACAACAAAAAGAGGTCAAAGGGATACAAATTGGAAAGGAAGAAGTCAAACTATCACTATTTGCAGACGATATGATAGTATTCTTAAGCGACCCAAAGAACTCCACCAGAGAACTCCTACAGCTGATAAACGACTTCAGCAAAGTGGCCGGATATAAAATCAACTCAAGCAAGTCAGAAGCCTTCCTATACTCAAAGGATAAGCAGGCTGAGAAAGAAGTAAGAGAAATAATACCCTTCACGATAGCCACAAACCATATTAAGTATCTTGGCGTGACTCTAACCAAACAAGTGAAAGATCTGTATGACAAGAACTTCAAGTCTCTGAAGAAAGAAATTGAAGAAGACCTCAGAAGATGGAAAAATCTGCCATGCTCATGGATTGGCAGGATTAATATAGTAAAAATGAGCATCTTACCAAAAGTAATACACAGATTCAATGCAATCCCCATCAAAATCCCAACTCAATTCTTCATAGAGTTAGAAAGAGCAATTCAAAAATTCATCTGGAATAACAGAAAACCCAGAATAGCTAAAACTATTCTCAAGAGTAAAAGAACCTCTGGGGGAATCAATATTCCGGACCTAAAGCTGTACTACAGAGCAATAGTGTTAACAACCGCATGGTATTGGTACAGTAACAGACATGTAGTTCAATGGAACAGAATTGAAGACCCAGAAATGAATCCACACTCCTATGGTCACTTGATCTTTGACAAAGGAGCTAAAACCATCCAGTGGAAAAAAGATAGCCTTTTCAACAAATGGTGCTGGCTCAACTGGAGGTCAACATGCAGAAGAATGCAAATTGACCCATTCTTATCTCCTTGCACTAAGCTCAATTCTAAGTGGATCAAAGATCTCCACATAAAACCAGACACACTGAAACTAATAGAAGGGAAACTAGGGAAGAACCTTGAACATATGGGTACAGGGGAGAATTTCCTGAACAGAACTCCAATAGCTTATGCTCTAAGATCAAGAATAGACAAATGGGACCTCATTAAATTACAAAGATTTTGCAAGGCAAAATACACTGTCAAAAAGACAAATCGGCAACCAACTAACTGGGAAATGATCTTTACCAACCTTACATCCGACAGAGGGCTAATATCCAAGATATACAAAGAACTCAAGAAGTTAAACTCCAGAGAGGCAAGTAACCCTATTAAAAAATGGGGTACAGAGCTACACAAAGATTTCTCACCTGAAGAATATCTATTGGCTGAGAAGCACCTAAAGAGATGTTCATCATCCTTAGTCATTAGGGAAATGCAAATCAAAACAACCCTGAGATTCCATCTCACACCAGTCAGGATGGCTAAGATCAAAAACACAGGAGACAGCAGTTGTTGGCGAGGATGTGGAGAAAGAGGAACACTCCTCCACTGCTGGTGGAATTGCAGGCTGGTACAACCACTCTGGAAAGCAGTCTGGCGGTTCCTCAGAAAACTGGGCATGACACTCCCAGAGGATCCGGCTATACCACTCCTGGGCATATACCCAGAGACTTTACCTGCATGCAATAAGGACACACGCTCCACTATGTTCATAGCAGCCTTATTTATAATAGCCAGAACCTGGAAAGAACCCAGATGTCCCTCAATGGAGGAATGGATTCAGAAGCTGTGGTATTTTTACACAATGGAATACTACTCTGCAATTAAAAACAATGAATTCACGAAATTCCTAGGCAAATGGTCAGATCTTGAAAATATCATCCTTAGTGAGGTAACCCAATCACAAAAGAACACACATGGTATGCAGTCACTGATAAGGGGATATTGACCCAGAATCTTGGAATACCCTAGACACAATCCACATATCAATAGATTTCTAAGAAGATGGAGGGAGAGACCCCTGGTCCTGGAAAGACTGGATGTAGGGGAACACCAGGACAGAGAAATGAGAGGGGGTTGAATGGAGAAAAGAGGGAGGGAAGGGGACTTATGGGACTTTCGGGGAGGGAGGAAACGGGAAAGGGGAAGTGATTTGGAATGTAAATTAAAAAAATAAAATAAAATTAAATAAAAAAAGAAGAGAAAACAGAAAAAAAAAACCAAAACAGCACTGTCTTTACATATAGGTGTTTTCCTATCACTGTGAAGTGAAGAATATTCAGGTTAATTTGGTGGCCTTGCTGGAAATCCTCATACCAATATGAGCTCATGTTAAACTAGGTGTGGAGGAAATGGAAAAAATCTGGTAAAGAGTAAAAGCTGAGTGCTTAGAATATGGCAAATTGGAAGAGCTACTGTACTTTGATATGGGCAGAAAATATTTTAATTTCCATGTCACATCCTCAGAGCCCAGGAAGTCCAGAAAAGTTCCCCTTTCTTCCCCATGAACTGGAGATTTTCTTTTAGGAGTCCAAAAAGTCAAGGGAAGTCTCAATTTTATTTCTTCTATCTGATCATGTTTCCCAAATGTCAGCCATCTTCTCGGTTGTTTTAGGATATGTTCTATTTAGTCACTGCCATTCCTCCTTTATCTCAAGTGAAAATTCAAATATTTGAGATCAATATTTCTTCCATGACACATTTAATCGATAGGTAATTTTATTTGAATTTTAATTTGTCATTTTCCCAATATTCTATCATACCAATAATTTATTTATTTATTTATTTATTTATTCACATTGCATCCTTATATCAGCCCCCGCCCCCATCCTTGGAAGTAGGTGCATCCTCTCCCACTTAGGACAGACAAGGCAGTCTAGTTATGAGAAAGGGGTCTACAGGCAGGCAACAGGCAAGGGGACACAACGCACTTTAGTTCTTGTGTGACTCACATGAAGACCAGGATACACATCTGCTACATATGTGTGGGGGTCCAGGCCATGCTCCCTCTTTAGTTGGTGGTTCAGTATCTGGGGGCATCCAAGAGTTCAGGTTAGTTGATTCTGTTGGTCTTTTTGTGGAGTCCCTATCTTTTTGGGGTCCATCAATCCTTCCTCCAACTCTTTCACAAGAAACCTGGAAATCCATCTAATGTTTGGCTGTGGGTCTATGCATCTGTTTTTATTGGCTGCTTGGTGGTTCCTCTGAAAGGACAGTCATGCTAGACTCCTGTCTACAAGCAAAACAGAGTATGATTAATAGTATCAGTAATTGGCTCTTGCCCCTTGGGAAGGGTTTGAATTTGGATTAGTCATTGGTTGGCTATTTCCCTGGTCTCTGATCCATCTTTGTGCCTGCACATCTTGTAGACAGGAAACATTTTGGGTTGTAAGTTTTGTTGGTGGGTTGCTGTTCTTATCTCTCCACTGAAAGTTCTGCCGGGCTATAGGAGGTGGTCAATTAAGGCTCCATATGTTCTACTGCTAGAAGTCTCATCTAGAGTCACCCCCATGTACTCTCTCAGGGACTTCCATACGTGCAAGTTCTCTGTTTCATCCTACAGATGCCTCACTACCTGTCCACAGTCTAGTTTCATTCTCTTTCCTCTGTTCTCACTACACCTAAGCCCCTGTCCCACCCTAGTCCCTTCCCCATTCTCTCTCTCACCCAATTCCCTCCTTTCATACACCTACATTATCTATTTTATTTCCTATTGAGAAAGTTTCAAGCATTCTCAATTGGGCCCACTTTTTTTATTTGGTTTATTTTGGCCTGTGGATTATAGTATGGTTTTCTTATACTTTATGACTAATACCCACTTATAAGTGAGTACATACCATGTGTGTCTTTTTGGATTTTAGTTACTTCATCTAGGATGATATTTTCTAGTTCTATCCACTTGTCTTCAAAATCATGATTTCTTTCTTTTTAATGAATTCTGATGATCTCACTGAACCTTCTTCCCATTCTGATTAGTCAAATAAAGGCTAGAGCCGATAATTGGGAAGAAATATTTTGTAGATATCTGTTAGATCCATTTGATTCATTACCTCAGTTACTCTTATTATTTCCCTGTTTAGTTTCTGTCTCAATTACCTGTCCATTCGTCAGAGCAGGGTGTTGAAGTCTCCCACTATTAATGTGTAAGGTTTATTGTGTGATCTCAACATTAATAATGTTTCTTTTACAAATGTGTGTGCCCTTGCATTTGGAGCATAGATGTTCAGAACTTATACTTCCTTTTGGTGGATTTTTCCTTTGATGAGTGTCAAGAGGTCTTCCTCATCCCTTTTGATTATTTTAGTTGAAAGTTTATTATATTAGATATTAGAATGGCTTGTCCACCTTGTTTCTTTGACCCATTTGCTTGGGAAACATTTTTCTAGTCCTTTATGCTAAGATAATTTCTATCTCTGTTGCTGAGGTGTGTTTCTTGTATGTTACGGAATGATGAATCCTGTTTACGTATCCACTCTGTTAGCCTTTGTCTTTTTGTTAGGGAAATTAATAGCACTGATGTTGAGAGATATTAATGATGAATGGTTATTAGTTCCTGTTATTTTGATGTTGTTGTTGTCTCTGTGGTTGTTTCTGTTTCTCTTTGTGTGTGTGTGTGTGTGTGTTTGTGAGTGTGTGTGTGTATGTTTCTTCTTTTGGTTTTGTTGGTATGTAGTAACCTATTTTTTATATTTTCTTGGGTGTGTTTTCCCTGATTGTGTTGGAGTTCTCCTTCTACTATCCTCTATTGTTCTGGATTAGTTTTAATTTAGGTGTCTCCCCCCCCCCCCCGTCTACTGTGATTGAAAGTTTTGCTGGGTATAGTATCATGGGCTGTCATTTCTGAACTCTTAGAGACTGTAAGATATCTGCCCAAGCATTCTGGCTTTCATAGCCTCTGTTGAGAAATCTGCTGTAATTTTATTCAGTTTTCCCTTATATATTACTTGTTCTTCATCTGTTTCAGCTTTTAATATTTTTTCTTTGTTCTGGACATTTAGTGTGTTGATTATTATGCCACAAAAAGGTCTTTTCCCTCAACTCTATTTGGTGTTCTCCAAGCATCTTGTACAATTATAGGTACTTTCTTTAGGTTAGGGAATTTTTCTTCTATGATTTTGTTGAAGTTATTTTTGGGGGCAAGGGGCTTGAGTTGGGAGTCTTCTCCTTCTTCTTTCTTTTATGCTTAAGTTTGTTTATTTTCTTTTTGTAGTGTCCCAAAAATCTGGGATGTTTTATGTTAGAAAATTGACTGCAGGGTTTTCTTTGGCAATTTCTTCTATTGCATCTTCTACACTTGACACTTTCTCTTCCATCTCCAGTATTCTGTTGGGGATACTTTTATCCATAATTCCTGTTCTCTTTTCTTGGTATTCCATGTCAAAAGTTGCCTCAGTTTTTGTTTTCTTTATTGCTTCTATTTCTAATTTCAGGTCTTGAACAATTTTGCTCATTTCTTTTTCCTGTTTGGTTGTATTATCATGTATTTCCTCATATTTATCTGTTGCTTCTTTAAGGGCCTTTACCTGTTTGATTGTATTTTTCTGTATTTTTTAAGGGGTTTATTCATTTCTTCTTTAAAGGCCTTTATCATCCCCATAAGATTAGATTTAAGGTCATTTTCTTGAGATTTGGGTGTGTTTGAACATTCATGACTGGTATTGTAGAACAGCTGATTCTGGTGGTACCTTATTACTCTGGCTTTTGTTGATTTTGTTCTTATATTGACCTTTAACCACCTTGCTGTCTGTGGTGTTGACAGACCTTGTAGTACTGAGGATGGCAGGCCTTTGGGGCTGCAGATAGAGCTGGTTACTGTGGAAAGCCAGAGTACTGCCATGAGAGCAGTCTGTATAGCCAAGGTCATGATAGCAGTCTGTGTAGCCAAGGTCAGAGAGTACTGTGTGCATCCAACTCCCATCTATGTTTAGTCTGTAGAGGAACTTTCTCAAGAAGAACTTTGCTGAAAGACTTATAAGCTGGAGCTGCAGAAATAAACTTTGAGCCTTGGCTGGTCTTCATTTTCTCTCGCCCTATCCTTTTCATTTCCAGCCCTCCTTTCAGGTGATCCCTGCTTGACTGTAAGCTGCCAGACAGCTACAGGTTACCTTGGGAGGCAGCAGGCTTCCAGAGATGCAGACAGAGAAGGTAGTGCTTGATGACTTCAATCTGCTGGTTTTCATGGATGGAAACAGGGATGCAGGTGGAGTTTTGACCCTGGAAATAGAGTGAGTGGGCTGGGGGGTGGGGAGAGAAAGAGCTCCCTGCTGCTGCTGAGTTTGCCCAGAGTGGCAGGCAGGCAAGGATTAGGGGTAGGAGTCTCACCTGGTTATCTAATGGCTGCAGGCATCTGGGATTGTGTTTAGAGGTGTGCATGATAAAATTGAGCACAGAGTGGGGACAGGTTATCCTTTGGTACAGGTACCTCTCTCCTCACCGTCCAGGGCTCTTAGTTCTGTTCCACAGGTGAGCAAATCTGGATGAGCAGTGGAAGACATGGAAGTTCCAGGTTTGCCAAACTGTGGTTCCCACAGCAGCTATGCCTAGAACAATAATTTTCCTATTAACTAATTAAATTATTCATTTTATATCTAAATATCTGCCTTCCTTGTCCTCCCAGTACCCTCTTCCTCATCTCCTCCCCCATTTCCCTTTCTACCTTGAGAATGGGAGGTTCCCCCTTGGGTACCACCCTGCTCTGACACATCAATAATTTTTAATGGATCCATGTGGGTGTGAGTGTGTTTGTATGTGTATGTACATAGTATGTTTGTACGCGTGTGTGTCGTATGTGTGTGTGCGTACATGCACGTATGTGTATGTGTTTGTGTGTGTGTGTCTGTGTCTGTGTGTTTGTTTATGTGTATGAATGTTCCTTTGTCTGGGTGCATTGTCCAAATCCCATAGCACTTGTATGGAAATCAGATTGTGTCCATGCTAGAACTTATACCTATCTTCTTTCTTAAAATTATAATTAAATATATTTTATTATTAGATTATTTTAGGTGTATGTGAACATTCATAATGTCAGGATTTTATATGGTCCTGCCTACCAATACATTTTCCTAATGATCAATATTCTTCACCAAATCTAATATTGGTGTAATCAATGAAGCTATATTTACTATTGTCATTTAAAGTCCCTATCTTATATATAATATTTACTCTGGTTTCATAAGTCTTTGGTTTTAGATATGTGTTAATTATCATGGAATATATTTTTTATTGCTTTTAATGTCTCATAAGTTCTGCCTTTTTATCTCTCCTCTTACATACCTTTCATATTTATTTATTTATTTATTTATTTACCATTTCTATAGGTTTTTTTTTCATATCATGAATAAAGTATGTCACCTCTGCAGACTGGAATCTTTCATTGAATAACATGAATGTAATATTCTCTTTGGTTTCTTTGGTAGATCTTTGGTTTCGTTGGGGTTGGGGTGTTAGTAGTTTCACTTTCAATTTAGGAATGTTTTTGTGCCTACCATTTTGTCGGTATAATTGTCCATGATAATCTTCAATTTCAATGTTTTTCTGTATTTTTCTCCAATTTTGTCAGAAGTATTTTCCATGTGGATCTTCAGTTTTATCAGACAATGTCTATAATTTTACTTTCAATCAAGTTAGGAACATTTTTATACCTTCCATTTTATCTGTATAATTTTCCATGTAATAGTCAGTTTTAACATGTTTATCTATATATTTCTTGAATTTTTTTCAGGAATATCCACTAGTTCTGACATGTTGAAACATACTTGGCAGCATAAGACCTCCACAAGATTTAACCAGGAAAATATGCATTTTGATGGGGGAAGGGCTCCTTTATGTGGTATGGTTATCAATTTAGAGATGCTAGAGGAAGGAATGGAATTTCAGTTTCTTCAGGAGTGTAACCACTACAAAGTAGGCTATGCTTGAACAAACTACTTCCCATCCATGCTCCTGTGTACAATCATAATTAAACTTGGTGTGACACACACACACACACACACACACACACACACACAAGCTGATGGAGTCTTCTGGGGACAAAGAAGGTTTCAGAAGAAGAAGGGGAATGAGAAAAGGAAATGGATTGGAAACAACTAAAATTCACTGTATAAATATGTATGAGCAAAGAACAATGTATACATGTATATTATTTTTTTTCGTCATGGGGTTTCCATAACAAATTTTATGAGGTAGCACTATGATGACTCATGCTGGTGGGAGTGCAGTTCAGGCTTAGAGCATCAACAAACATAATAATGTGCTGTGATCACCAGCATCATGTCAAAAGGAGGAAACAATGAACAGTCACTGAAACAAACAGCAGTGCTACACATTAGGAAATAAACTCCAATAATGACTTCAGCAGGCACAGATAACTTCTTAGCACCTCATGGAAGTTTCAGCAGATAGAAGAAAATTGAAATAATGTCTTGTATCTTATTAGACCTCCATAGATTAAAGCTGGACAACAATAATAACAGAAACACTGGAAACCTATGCACTCATGGAAATTGAACAACTGTCTACACAATGATTGCTTGATCAGGGAAGAAATACAGAAAGAAATTAAAGACTTTCTAGAGTTCAATGAAAATGAAGGCACAATATACCACAAATTATGGGACTCAATGAAAGCAGTGCTAAGAGAAAAGTTCCTAGTATCATGTTCCTCCATAAAGAAAACAGAACGTTCTCACACCAGCAATTTACAAGTACGCTTGAAAGCTCTAGGTAAAAGGAAGCAAGCAGACCAAAGAGGAGGAGAAGGCAGGGCATAATCAAAATCAGGACTAAAATCAATTAGAACAAAGAAAACAATAAAAATGAATCATTGAAACTAAGAGCTTACTTCAAAAGGCTCTACTCCGCAGAATTAGAAAAACTTAATGAAATGGGTGATTTTCTTCAAAGATACCACTGATGAAAGTTAAACCAAGATCAGATAAACTATTTAAATAGCCCTACAGTATCTGAAGAAATAGAAATTAAAATTCTCCCATCTAAAAGAAGCCCAAGTCTGTATGGTCTTATTGCAAAATTCTACCAGACTTTCAAAGAAGAGCTAATAGCAATACTCTTCAAACTATTCTAGTGAAGAAAAACAGAAGGAACGTTGCTAAATTCATCCTATGAACCCTGAGTCACCCAGATACCTAAAGCACACACAGACTCAACAAAGAAAGAAAATTTCAGACTAATTTCTCTTAGGAGCACAGATGCAAAATTACTTGATAAAATATCCACAAACAGAATCCAGGAACAGTTAAAAAACATCATTCATCATGGTCAAGTTGGCTTTATCCCAGGGATGCAGGGATGGTTCAATACATAAAAATCCATCTATGTAAACTACCATATCATCAAACTGAAAGAAAAAAATTACATAGTCATTTCATTACATGCTGAAAATGCCTTTAATAAAATCCAGCACCCCTTCATGTTCAAAGTATTAGAGACATCAGTCATCCAAAGCATATACTTAAACATAATCAAAGCAATATATAGCAAGCCAGTAGACAATATCAAGGTAAATGTAGAGAAACTTAAAACAATTTCACTAAATCAGGGATAAGGAAAGGCAGTCAACTCTCTCCCTATCTATTCAGTATAGTGCTTCAATTTCTAGTCAGATCATTAAGAGAGCTAAAGGAGATCAATGGGATTCACATTGGAAAGGAAGAAGTCAAAGTATCACTTATTCAGGATGATATAATAATATACATAAGGGGCCACCAAAATTATATCAGAGAACTTGTACAGCTGATAAACACCTGCAGTAAAGTGGCTAGATGCAAAATTATCTCAAGGAAGTTAGTTGCCCTCATTTATACAATTTTATAAATGGGCCAAGAAAGAAGTTATGGAAATAATTTTTTTATTGCTTTTGACTTTACAATAGCCTCAAATACTATAAAATATCTTAGTGTAACTCTTACCAAACAAGTGAAAGGTCTGTATGACAAGAACTTCAAGTCCCTGAAGAGGAAAACTAGAGAAGATATCAGAATGTAGAAATATATCCCATGCTCATAGATAGGTAGGATTTTCATAGTGAAAATAGCCCTCTTGCCAAATGCAATCTACAGATTAAATGTTTTCCCTATCAAAATCCAAACAACGTTTATTTATAGACCTTGAAAGAGGAATACTCAACTTCATATAGAAAAATAAGAGGCCAAGGATAGCTAAAGGAATCCTGATCAATAAAAGAACTTTGGGAGAAATCACTGCCCCTGACCTCAAGCTATAATACAGAGCAATAGTGATAAAAACAGCAGGGTATTGGTACAGAAACAGATATGTTGATCAACTGAATTAAATCATTCAGAAATAAATTTACACATCTATCAACATTTGTTTTTTGATAAAGAAGCCAAAACCATACAATGGAAAAAAGAAAGCATCTTCAACAAATGGTGCTGTTCTAACTGGATGTCTCCATGTATAAGAATGCAAATATAGCCATATGCAAGTCCAACAGATCAAAAACGTCAAAATAAAACCAGATAAACTAAATTTCATAGAAGAAAAAGTGGGAAACAACCTTGAACACATTGAAATAGGAGGCAATTTCCTGAACAGCACATCAATAGCTTAGGTTCTAAGATCAACAATTGATAAATGGGACTTCATGAAACTGCAAAGGACACTGTCAATGGGGGGAAAATGCAGCCTACAGGTTAGGAAAGGAATTTTCACCAATGCTACTTCTGACAGAGGACTAATATCCAAAATTTATAAAGAACTAAAGAAGGTAGATACCAGGAACTCAAATATACCAATTAAAAATGGGGAATAGTCTCTGCTCTATACTTTATCTCCATAATTGCTCCTGTGAGTGTTTTGATCCCTTTCTCAGAAAAACTGAAGCACCTACACTTTGGTCTTCCTTCTTGAGGTTTATGTGGTCTGTTTATTGTATCTTCTTTATTCTGAGCTTTTGGACTAATATCCACTTATCACTGAGTGCATACCATATGTATTCTTTTGTGACTGGGTTACCTTACTCAGGATGATATTTTCTAGTTCCATCAATTTGCCAAAGAATTTCATGAATTCATTGTTTTTAATAGCTGAGTAGTACTCTATTGTGTGAACATACCACATTTTCTGTATCCATTCCCTGTTAAAGGACATCTGGGTTCTTTCTAGCTTCTGACTATTATAAATAAGACTGCTATGAACATAGTGGAGCATGTGTCTTTACATGTTGGAGCATCTTCTGGGTATATGCCCAGGAGTGATATAACTGGGTCCTAAGGTAAGGTCTAGTTTTCTAAGGAACTGTCAAACTGATTTCCAGAGTGACCGTACCAGCTTGCAATCCCACCAGCAATGGAGGAGTGTTCCTCTTTCTCTACATCCTCATTTTGTTCTGAGAAAGGGAACAAAATCTTCACAGCAGAAATTATGGAAATAAAGTTTAGAGTAGAGACTGAAGGGCAGGCCATCCAGAGACTGTCCTACCTGGGTATTCATCCTATAAACAGTCACCAAACCCCAACATTATTGTAGATGCCAAGAAATGCTTGCTGAAAGGAGCCTGATATGACTGTCTTCTGAGAGACCCTGCCAGAACCTTACTAATACAGTGGCAGATGCTAGCAGCAACCATTGTACTGAGTGTGGGGTTCCCAATGGAGGAATTAGAGAAAAGACTAAAGGAGATGAAGGGATTTGCAATCTCATAGGAAGAACAGCAATATCAACCAACCAAACCCTCCAGAGCTCCCATGGACTGAGACATCAAACAAGGGCTACACATGGCTCCAGCTGCATTTGTAGCAGAAGAATGCCTTGTCAAACTTCAGAGAGGTCCTTTTTCCCATGAAGGCTTGATAGATGCTCCAGCATAGAGAAATTGAGGGAGGGTAGGTGGGAGTGGGTTGGGTAGAGAAACATCCTCATAGAAGCATGTGGAGGGAGGATGGGTTAGGGTTTTTCTGGGGGATGGGGACTGGGAAAGGGAATAACATTTGAAATGTAAATAAAGAATATATTCAATAAAAACATGGGGTATAGAACTAAACTGATAGAGGCATGTCAAATACCCTACAGCACATAAAAAAAATGTTTGAGGTCCTTAGTCATCAGGGAAAAGCAAATAAACAAACTCTTTGATTCCATCTTACAAAGTTCAAAATGGCTAAGATCATTAACTCAAGTGAAGACATGCTGACAAGGATGTGGATCAAGGGGAACACTTCTCCATTGCTGGTGGGATTAAAAGTTGTACAACCACCTTTGAAATCAATTTGGTTGTTTCTCAGAGAACTGTGAATAGTTCTATCTCAAGATACAGCTATATTGCTCCTGTGCATATGTGAAAAAGATATATTCTGCATCCCACAAACACAGTTGCTCTGGTATGTTCACAACAATCTTATTTGTAATAGCCAGAAACTGGAAACAGCCTAGATGTTCCTTGAATGAAGAATGGATTAAGAAAATGTAGGATACTATACTACACTATGGAATACTTTCCAGTTATTAAAAACAAAGACATCATGAATTTTCCAAGCAAATGGAATGAACTTGAGAATATCATACTGATTGAGATAATCCAGTTCCAAATGACATACTTCATATGTACTCAATTATAAGTGAATATTAGACATAAAATACAAGATACCTCTGCTATATTCCACAGACCCAAAGAAACTAAACAAAAAGGAAGAGACAGGCCAGGGGAATTGGATGGGAGAGGGAATGGGGAGGGGAATGAGTGTGATTTAGAATCAGGTATGCAGAGGGACAGGTGAGGTGGCCAGATGGCCATGTGAATGAATGGTAATCTGCAACTGATTGGGGTTTGGCAGCTATAGAAAGAGACATAGACCTAGGCTAAGGGAGGCATCCAAGTATCAGTGGGAGTGACCTTAGCTGTGACTCACAGTATTTTATATGGAGCTTTCAGAAGCTACCTCCAATAGCCAGGTAGGAATCCCAGTGGAGTGATAGGGACACCAATGTACCCAAAAAACTTCCCCCCCAAAATTTATCCTGTCTACAAGAAATTCAGGGACAGTGATGGAGCTGAGACTGAGGGTATGGTCAAACAATAACCAGCCCAACTTAGGACCCATCCCATGGACAAGCACCAATCCATGACACTATTAATGATTCTCTGTTATGCTTGCAGACAGGAGTCTAGCATATATTTCCTCTGAGAATTTCCATGCAGCAGATACCTATGTTCAAGTATATTCATATTGTATGCTTTAGATTTTGTCAAGAATGTCATTCTTTATGTGTAATAACATGTATAATAATAATATATAATATTTATAATAATGATAATTACAAAGGCTGGTTGGTTTGGGCTGCAAAGGGATTGATGTATATTATCTCTGCCTTTCATTTTTGGAGTGCTGCCTTCAGAACAGATGAGTGTACACAACAATGATATCATTTCTCTGCTGAAAACTTCCATGTCTGTAGTCATGGGGACGCACAGTAGTTAATTTCCTTTAGTTGTTCTAGCAGTGGGTATGAGTTGGGTTCTCAATGCACACATTGTGACTTACAAACACTTGTAACTGCAGTTTCAGAAGATATCACATCTACCTCTGTGTTCTGCAGCCACTAGGCACATACCTGGTAAACATATGCATGCAGGAAAAATAATGATGCATATTAAAAATAATAATAAATCTTGAAAAAGATCAGTCCTTTTTGCTGGGACAGGAGGAGGCCCCAGGGTTTCCCTTAGGGTGACTCTAACTGAGATTCTTAGCAATGTGGGTTATAGTCCCTGAAGTGACAACTTCCTATAGCCAGGCAGCACTGCCAGTGGAGGGATAAAGACAGCAACACACCCACAAAACCTTCTGCCCAGAATGTCTATCCTCACATGATGTTCAGTGACAGAGCAGAGACAGAGCAAATGGCCAACCAATGACTGGCCTTACTTGAGACCCATTAACCAATCGCTAACACTATTAATGCTACTCTTTATACTTGCAGACAGAAGTCTAGTATATCTGTCCTTGACAGTCTCCAACCAGCAGCCAATGTAAACACATACAGAGAAGCCGCCCCCCACCCCCCAGTCAAACATTTGATGGAACTCAGGGAGCATTGTGGAAGAGTCAGGGGAAGGACTGAGTGCCAGTCTCAGCATGAGGAGGATCCTGAGAAAGGGGGTGAATGGGTACAGTGCAGATTCAATAACGACTCAGTAGTGGATGCAAGCTGTCAGTTCAAGTGTTCTTTCATTGTCCAACCATTTTCCTCATTTTTCCTGACTGGAGAGCCTGAACCCAGTTTTTGATTTACTAAAGCTACATCATCAAGGCTTTAACCATTGTTAATCATTGTTTTAGAAATCCTTTAATTTACATAAATTCTAAAAATCCCGGACCATTAACCACCACCCCCTCCTCCTTAACACAAGCAAAAGCACATTTCCTTATAGTCCTTACACAGCCTGTTCTTCATGGGTAGCTAGGCACAGCTCTTGCAGTGTCATGCTACAGCAAACAGCAGTCATTAGTAACTAATTTCATGCAAGAACAGAAAGGTTACAGACTCCTGAGTTAAAAATAATTTCTTACAAAGTTTGAAAATTTATGCTAGTAAAGCAGTTAGTTCTCTCTAATCTCTCTAGGCATTGTCATTTCCAATCTCTTAAGTAGCTTGGAGAACTACTTACTAACTTTTTATATGCTTGTATAACACATTTTAATTATTTAATCTTTGTTTCCTTATCCTAGCAATTCCTTTGCCTCATGTCCAAAATTGACAATTCTCAAGCCTACCATCCTTTTCCATTGAATCCGACTCTCCTAATTTGTTTCTAGATCAAGCCTTCCTGCAATAAGATAAACCCTTGTATCATTTGTTTGATTTTTATAGATTCTTCCTTTTCTCCTATGCATGTCTTTTCTTCTTGAGACTACTTCAAGTCTCTGTCCCCAAGTTCACCCTGGCTAATTAATACAGGAAACATTGAACCAGAGGGTACACATATTTCCTCATATAATTCCAAGTTTGGCTAAATCATGTAATGAATGATTTCTACAAAGGGCCTTGTAGATTTGTATGGTCTCTGTGGTTATGTTCTATCTAGATCCTAAGCTGAAGACCTGTTCCTCATTCCCCACAGCCTCATAACCACCTCCATTCATCATTCCTGAGAAACATATCTGTTTAATTTATTATGGGAGTAATGGGGGAAGAATATGCCCCAGAAAGAGAGACTGAAAGTAGGATAGAAGAGGCAGTTTCAAGTGAATTATATCTTGGGTATTCTGGGCTAATATCCACTTATCAGCGAGTACATATCATGTGTGTTCTTTTGAGACTGGGTTACCTCACTCAGGATGATATTTTCTAGTTCCATCCATTTGCCTAAAAATTTCATGAATTCATTGTTTTTAATAGCTGAGTATTACTTCATTGTGTAAATGTACAACATTTTCTGCATCCATTCCTCTCAGAATTCCCAAGATAGAATTCACAGAACACATGAAGCTCAAGAAGGAAGACCAAAGTGTGGACACTTTGGTCCTTTTTAGAAGAGATACACAATACCCATAGGAGGAAATACAGAGACAAAGTACAGAACAGAGACTGAAGGAAAGACCATCCAGAGACTGCCCCACCTGGAAATCCATCCTATATACAGTCACCAAACCCAGACACTATTGTGGATGCCAACAAGTACTAGCTGACAGGAGCCTGATATAGCTGTCTCCTGAGAGGCTCTGCCAGTACCTGACAAATACAGAGGGGGATGCTCTCAGCCAACCATTGAACTGAGCAGAGGGTCCCCAATAGAGAAATTAAAGAAAGAAGCTGAAGGGGTTTGCAGCCACGTAAGAGGAAAAACAATATGAATCAGCCAGTACCCCCAAAGCTCCCAGAGATTTAGCCACCAACCAAAGAGTACATATGGAGGGACCCATGCCTCCAGCCACATAGGTAGCAGAGCATGACCTGGTTGGACATCATCAGTGAGAGGAGAGGTCCTTGGACCTGTGAAGACTCAATGCCCCAGTGTATGTAAGGGAATGCCAGGTCAGGGAAGCAGGAGTGGGTGGGTTGGTGAGCAAGGGGAGGGGGAATGGGATAGCGGGGGTTGGAGGGGAAATGAGGAAAGTGGATAACATTTGAAATGTAAATAAAGAACATATGTGAATAGAAAAAAGAGAAGATAGAAAATTTACAGCATAATTGGAAAAATAAAATCTGCTCATTTTTTTTACCAAACAATAACAACAAAAACAAAACCAAACAAACAACAACAAAAACAGAAACAAACCAACAAAAAGAAAAAAGAAAAAACGCAACAGAGACAGCAGATAAGCTTCAGGGCAACAGCACCCATTAGCAGCATACTTGAGAATCAATGACCTGGAGATGCTCTAGGGGCAAGAACTATGTCACACACACCACCTCTTAAACAGCCATGCCAGACTTGCAGTTGAGGGAATTGAAGATTAGGAACTCCTCCGCAGGAAGAACAGCAGGCTCGACTGACCTGGACCTTTGGGGGCTCTCAGAGACTGAACCGTCAACCAGAGTGAGCATTGCCTGGACCTAGTCTCTGGCACATATGAAGTAGATGTGCAGCTTGATCTTCTTGGGGGTCTTCCAATAACTGGAGCAGGGTCTATCTCTGAATCTGCTACCTGTCTATAAATCCCATTCCTATAAAAGGGCTGTCTTGTCTGGCCTCAGTGAGATGTGCCAGAGAGTGAGGGGGATTGAGTGGGTGGATGCTGCATATAGGGAGACTACCCCTTCTCAGAGGAGAAGGGGAGCGGGAAATGTGGGGAGGGTCTGTTTAAAGGGGTCCTGGAAGAAGAGGAGTGCTACTATTGAGAAGTAAAGTGAATAAATACATTTAAAAACAATTAATTAATTAATTAATTAAAAAGTCCTCACTAAAAACAAAATAAAAATAGTTTTGATACTTGAGATGTTAAAATTCCTTGCAAATACACTCCATATGATGCATAGTAACTAATGTCTCCTCATTGGAAATCGATGATTGCTTAAGGTTCTAAACATGTATTTGTATAGTATCCAGAAAATAATATTTTAAAAATAGGTGAAGTTGCAAGCTTTTTCTCTCAACTGTGAATGAAGAAAACAATGAAACACTGCAACAAGAGGTTTCATTTACCTCATTTGAAGATTACCACTATAATTAATAAAGACGAATTCAGGTATAAATGAGAGTTAAGATGTCAGATGCAGATATTTGCACCCAGCCAATGGACAGAAGCTGATAACCCCTGTGGTAGAATTAAGGTAAAGCTAGAAAAAGATGAAGAGGTGGGCAACCCTGTAGGAGGACCAGCAGTCCTAATTAACCTGGACCCTTGTGATCTCTCAGATACTGGAACACTAACCAGGCAGCACACACCAGGTGATATGAGGCCCCCAACTCATATACAGCAGAGAATTGTTGGGTCTGGATTTAGTCAGAGAAGATACACCTAACCCTCAAGAGACTGGAGGCTCCAGGAAGTTTAGAGTTCTGGGGTGGGGTGGAGGATGGGGCATCCTTGTGGAGACAGGGAGGGGCTGGAAGGAAGTATGGGATGTGGAACATTTGGAGGATGGACAGGGAGGGGAATAAAATCTGGAGTTAGAGAGAGAGAGAGAGAGAGAGAGAGAGAGAGAGAGAGAGAGAGAGAGGTAAAAATGACTTGTTAATGTTGCAACTCAAACTGTGGATTCATTGTACAGTTGCTTAGTCACATGAAGTGCCTGCATTTACATGCATATGGCATTATTGTTAATCCTACAGATATCCTATGAAGTGTAATATTCCTGCAGTCAGTGTTGATCCCTCCATTTTGTGTCCAGGCTTCTCTTTGTTCTCAAATCATCTATATTTTATGTTCCTTTTCACTTCCAAGAAACAAATGTATATTTTTTTTTCTTGATGGTTCATAGAAGGTTGGATTATCCCTCCATGTCATAGAAATATACTATCAAAATACAGTACAAAATACAGTATTGGGTTGGCCTGGATGACAAACACAATGAATTTACAAGCTACAGACACTTAAAAAAACATTATCTAGTTATAATGTATTGCATATTTAAAAAACTGTGGTTTATCTCAAAATTGGACCTACTTAATTGTTGGAGTGTTCAGTTTAGGCAATAGTAATTTTGTAATTTTGTTTTCTTGTAAGCAACTGAAATAATAGTTTCACATTCTAACATGTCCTTAAATACTTAAAATCAATTTTAAATCTAATTTATAAAAATTGTTCTAATGATAGCAAAAGTTAAATATATTTTCTCTATATGTGTTATATATTTAAAATCTGCTATAGAATATGTGAAATCTATTAAAATGACTTTTTGACTATATAATAATTAAGCCCTTTAATTATTTTAAAAATTCATCTTCTGTAAACATGAAAATAAAAATAATTTGATTTGAAATCATCTGAGTATCTAGATTACTGCTAAACGTTATAAAAGCGAATTTGTGGGCACTAAATGTTAACCAGAAGTTACTTATATATGTGGAATAGTTATTACACAGTTTACAGTGTAACAACAATATAAGCTTGTTTTTTCTGAACAGCATTAACTTTCTTGCTATATGCTAATCAACCAAAGCAATGTTAATTATGAAAAATGGAATAATTAACTAATGGGCTATGTAACATAGTCCATTAACATTAACCCACATATTTATGTCTGGGTTTAAACTTTCTTTATTTTTCTTTTTTCTTTTTTTTTTTATTGAATATAATCTTCATTTACATTTCAAGTGGTAAAACCTTTCCCAGTTTCCCCCTTCCCAAAACCCCCAAACTCCTCCTCCTACTCCCTGCCTCCAAGTATATGCCCCTCCACCCGACCCACTCCAACCTTCCCCCCCAATTGGTTTAAAACTTTCTAACAAGCCTGTATGAAGTTATTTTTCCTTACTTTGAAAAGCCTAAACACAAATCAGTAAGGTATTATTTATGGCTAGAACTAGTCTGTTAAAATGTTGTGAGATAAAGTAAAAACATGTAAATGTTTTTCAAAGCTTTTATAAATATAAACTAAAATTTAATTGGATTTTTGTGTTAAAATGCAATTCATGTGTAAGAAATACATATGCAGAGTCATCTAACTTCTTATAAGTCAAAACAGAGAATAAATCACTCAATCTGGAAATAATATTATAGTTCTGATTTTTCCCATAGGAGATTAATAAATATTTCAAGTCTGGAGCATGAATGTAGTGACAAGTTTCTCTCAGAAGGAACATTCAAATATGCAACATATGTGGATTTAGTTGGAAGTCATTAAGTACCAAGAAAATGTGCATAGTGCGAATGGTTTCTGTTTCTAACTTTCTCTTCTCATTTCTAAGTACATTCTGAGTACTGGAACATTATTCCATTTCCTCCCATACAAAATGTTTAATATCAGAATTATCCAGCCATTTGCAGTAGAATTCTTTCTTACAAAGAGCTGTGAGGGCTTACCTTACCTCTCAATTTGATTGTGCTAAAGGACATTTAGGAGATTGATAAACCATATAACCGAGCTGCTGTAAGGAAGTGTCAAGAGATACACAAACGGGCTGCATTCTACCCTAAAGGCAGGCAGGAGCATCCTATAATCTAAAACAAATGATGAAAATTGAAGAAGCCATTGTAGGGCATGAATGTTTCTCTCATTTTCTGGACATCATAAAATGAGCAACTTGTGCCCACATGACTTTCTACCAATTAGAAAGTGGAGTAAGTGAGTTTCTTTGGGGGAGAAAAAGGGCTGCAATTTGCCTGAGCAATATAAAGTGCTATTAGTAAACAATGGTTCTTCAGTAGAGTAGATACACCACAAAGAAAACGTAAAGTAAGCCCCCCCCATCCCTGAATAGGCTAAGACATAAAATAAAGTGCAGCAGTGTAAGCAGTGAAAGCTGAGTTAGAAGTAATTTTAAGAACATTCTCTATAGGAGTAATTCCTTTCAAGAGCCTCCTTAGGCTGGGAATCATGCTTAAAACCATAGAACCATGAGGCAAAATAGCCAGGAGTATGAAGACACCCAGCTGAAGACAAGAAGAGTTTGAGGCCAGGCAGAGAGGAAGTGGTCATTACAGCCCAGATGGCTCTGTAGTCAAAAGAAGTTTTCTTTCTTCACAAGCAACATTAGCCAAAGACATCACTTGATTGTATAACATTATCTGACTCCACACAAAAGTATAATATGAAAAAAAATCTATAATCATAGCCTGTGATCTTATGTAAGCAATGATCATTTTTTAAAAAAGACTACAATGAAATATTCATGCTTTTGTGAACACTGGAATAAACAACAAAATTCTAAGACATGCTAATAATCCAGTGATGGTTAAATGTTTTTTCTCATCCTGACTACAAGTATTCAGAGATAAGTTTTAGTGTTTATTTATTTAATTCTCAATTCTTTGTACTGAAAATTAAGGAGACTTCTTGGAAGTTGTTTAAATATTAATTTCAAAGATGAAAGGATTGGCTCCTAATGAGTCAGGTGACATTTGGATATTAGAGAAACACATTCAAATGTCAAATAGATACTTGAGCCAGCTGTAGCAATATTCAGATAAATAAGTCAAGTGTTTCTTTAATGCATGATCAATTGTAGGAAGAAATGGTCAAAGATAATAAAACTGAGTGCCAAAGTATTCACTGGTTGACCTTTATGAGAACAGGTAGACACAGGTACAAGGAGATTAGTGAGAACCCAACAGGGATTTATATCTTTTTGTCATACTGCGATGTTGTGTAGTTTGGAACCAAGCCCAGGGAAAAGCAAACTGCCAATTGTACGAAACTCAGCTTTTGTGTTAGGGATAGAAAGACTGGGTTTAGTGGTTTCCAGTGTGTTGCTCTAAGTTCCTTATACTGGGATAAAATAATAAATAGTATAAACGTAGTTCTCTTCCTTCTGACTCATCTACTTACTAACCAAATATTGCTATTGTGATTCGAGTGTGTTTGAATTCCTGTGTTTGAATTTATGTTCACCTTCCTGGGGATCAGAATCAAGCTCAATTCCAATCTGTCATGAAAACTATTGCGTTCAACTTGAAGCATATTATATTCATTAACTTTATCTAAACATTCTTAACCAAGTATTTTTCATTGATATATCATTCTAAATAAGTACTCTTTGTTAAGTTAATTGACACTTTTTAAATAGAATGGCACACATTCATGTATAATTCCAGTTGTTTGAGATCCAAAGCCCTCCTCCTGCCTTTGCGAGCTTCTTCATGCTCCTGGTGCATATAAATTCATTCTGTCACACATGTATCATAAATGAATTTTTTAAATGCCATTGAGTTAGAGACATCAGTAAAATAAAATGTAAGCATAGGTTAAATATTCATATCTTCCTTTAGGAGCTGGATAAGATTCCAATGGGTGAGGAGGGGACTATCAAGTTAGCTTGAGTGAGTGAGAATTTAGGGGCAAGTGAGTGAGAATTTAAGCATGTTGATTTGTAAGTAGCTAAAAAACTACAGAGGTTTGACAGAAGAGAATGAAAGGTATGGATTATAGTATGGATGAATTCAGAAGGAGTCAGGCCACAAAGAAATTTCTTCCTGTAAATGGTGATTTAGAGCCTCAGGACACTAGAGACCTTGAGATGCCTAAGCTGTAATATTATATCTACAATGTAAGGCTTACAAACCATAATTAGTGAATATCTCAGAGAAGGCAGAAAGACTTAAAATGACAAATGACCAGCTTGCTTACTGTGAGATCCTGTTGCTACACAACATGAAAGATGAACCCATAATATCTTAACAATATTCCTGCAGAGAATCTATGTTGGGTTTCTAACAGTGACATGGAAGGTCACAACCATCTCCAAGTATGGTCCCAGAAGATCTGAAATCCACGTCCAGCCTCTAAGGACATTTCACACATATAATACAAGGGCATACATCCAGGCCAATACCCAAATACATAGAAATAAATATTAAAAGCAATTAGTGACAGATGAATACCAGCATGATGACATCACCAGTCAATGTGCCAATGTGAATGGGAAAATTCAAGATCCACTCCTAGATGAAGAGCTACAGGCTTACTGAGGATGAGAGATGGCAAATCAGTCTTTTCTAGGGATGTGCCCTCTGATAGGCTATCAAATCTCAAGTGATAATTTCTAAAATCATGTACATAGGATAATATTAGATTCAGAAGGTTTTGTGTCAGTAGGTGTGTAACAGTAGTATTTAGAAAGGAAGAGGTTATGAATTTGACAGGGAGTTGTGGAAGAGAAAACTAGGAGAAGCTTGAATGGGGAAAGGAGAAGTGTTAGTCGGTGGTTTTATTAATTGAAGAACTGAGTTCCTTGATATAGAGAGATATTAATAACCAATGATTGTTAATTTCTGTTATTTTGATGTTGGTAGTGTGTGTGTGTGTTTGTGTTTGTCTGTGTGCGTGTGTGTGTGTGTGTGTGTGTGTGCACATGCTTCCCTTATTTTTGTTTTTGCTTGTGTGGAATTAGTTATTTCCTATGATTTCTTGTATGTAGTTAACCTCTTTGGGCTGGAGATTTTCTTCAAATAATTTCTGTAGGGTTAGATTTGTGGAGAGATACTATCTAAGTTTAATTTTTTGGGGGAAGGGGATCTTATTTTATCCATCTATGGTGATTGAGAGTTTTGCAAGGTACAGTAGTCTAGGTTGGCTTCTGTGGTTTCTTAGAGGCTGTACAACATCTGTCCAGGCGCTTCTAGGTTTTAGAGTCTCTGTTGAGAATTCAAGTGTTATTCAGAAAAGTCTGAATTTGTATGTTTCTTGGCCTTTTCCCCTTGCAGTATTTTTTATTAGATATATTCTTTATTTACATTTCAAATGGTTACCCCTTTCCTGGATCTTCCCTCCCTGAAAGTCCCATATACCCTCTACCCTCACCCTGTTCCCCAATAAAGCCCTTCCCTCTTCCTTGTCCTGGTATTCCCCTATTTTCTGTCTTTGTTTTGAAGATTAAGTGTTTTGATTGTTACTTTGTGGGAGGATTTTTTTCCTGGCTCAATTTAGTTGTTGTTCTGTAAGCTCCTTGTATGTTTATAGGCATCTCTTTCTTTAGGTTACAGAAATTTTCTTCTATGATTTTGTTGAGAATATTTATTGGACTTCGGAGCTAGGACTTTTTACCTTCTACCATTCCTATTATTCTGAGGTTAGGTCTTTTCATAGTTTCCCAGATTTCAGGAATGTTTTGTGTAAAGAATATTTTTTGAATTTAATGTTTTCTTTGACTGATATATCAATTTCTTTTGTAGTACCATTTACAGCTGAGATTCTCTTCTATTTCTTGTATTCTGTTGGTGATGCTTGTATCTGTTGTTCCTCTTCTCTTTCCTAGGTTTTCCATCTCTAGGATTCTATCAGATTGTTTTTTCTTTATGTTTTCTATTCCCAATTAATGGTCCTGAAGAGTTTTATTAACTTTCTTCATCTGTTTAATTGTATTTTCTTGTATTTATTTGAGGATTTATTCATTTCTTCTTTAAAGAAATCTATCATCTTTTTAAGATTGGATTCAAGATTATTTTTTTGTGCTTCAGTCGTGTTAGAATATGAAAGACTTGTTGAAGTGGGGTAGCACTGTTCTGAAGGTGCCACATATTTCCTGGTTGTGTTGATTGTGTTCTTACACAGGCCTTCATCTATCTTGTTGTTCATGAATGTTCCTGGTATATCTGACATCGAGAAGGTGAGCCTAATCAGGATATTCCTGGTGCAGCAGCACTCTGGTGGGAAGCTTTGGACTGGATGTTCTTGTTGTAGCAGGCCTAGACATTCCTTGTGTGGTATGCCAGGTGGAGTCTAGTAGAGCAGTAGCCAGAGAATGGAGCTTTGGGGACAGCTCCTAGGTAGCTCTGAAAGGAGAGTTGTAAATGAGGTAAATGCAGTATTCATGTATAAAATTATCAAGACTATTTAATTTAAAATTTTAATTAAAAATCAGAGTAAAAGGAGATTTGTTCTCAGTGAATATATTCCAAATATTGCATACCTAGTATATCGCAAACACTAGTGTTTACAATGCTTGGTTTATTCTAATTTCTAGAAAGACACTACTAAACAAAACCTTGATATAACGTTGGCTCACTGAAGAAAAACCCATGGTGGTCTTGCAAATAGGGCCTAGGACATTGCGCAGTAGGAGAAGGTAATGTGAAGAGTTATAGACAGCAAAATTTGGCTGACTGCTTTGAACAAGAAGTCCAAAATATTGATACTACTAATAAACTATACAATGATAAATAAAAGTGAAAGACATCAGAGACAAGACAGGCAACAAGGTGTTACTCATAACAATTACGAAACAGGTTATTTTAGTGTTCTTTAGGCAGCCTTAAAATGTAGGAACAATGTAAAAAAGGCCACAACAAACTTTCTTTTTGCAGCCTAATAATAGATCCCATCCCAGGTTTCTAGCTTATATGACTTGAAATTCATAGAATCTAAGATCGATAAAGGAGGGATAAACAGTGAAGATTTTCATGCACAATATTATGAACAAAGAACTCAATCATTATTTTAGTATTAGTAATGAGTCATAATATAATATTCCTTACTAAAATGTGCTTTAGATAGCCATTTTTAAATGAAAACTTCTCTATTATTTTTGTTCTTAGTAAAAAACTTTCTTCTTTCTTCCACTAAAATGTAACCTGTTTTAAAGAGTTCAACATTGTCTGTTTTGATGCTGTAATATTTTGTAAGACAACTACATTCAAAAACTTTTCTTGGCCTTACACTACCTTGTAGAACTAATAATGTTACTAATGCAAATAATAACTGTTGTTTTAAACATCACATATACCCCATTCATAGTACATCTCTAACATCCATATTGTAAAAATTGATCCCCAAAGAGGTTATTTTAAAATACAAATTATATTAATTCTTTGAGATTTTCATATGTAGTATTTTGATATTTATCCTTCTTTCTAATCTTCTCCCAGATTACATCCACTTTATATCCACCCAACTCTGTGTCTATTTAAACCCACCAAGTCTTATTAGTGTTACCTATATATTTGCACTGTGTATCCATATACTGAAGCACTATAGACCTACTAGAAGTTATATCTTTTGAACTGTTTTGCTTTCACATAGCAGAATTTCAAGTACATAATTTACAGCATTGAGAAATCAATGTGTAACATATTCTAAGCCCCATTTTTACTTTCTGAGTATTCCTGAAATTCCATCACAGTATATAGTTTCAATTATATTATGCATAGGGAATGATGAGAGTCTAAGATGCTGGGTTATTATAAGCTATAAATGTGTGTTAAGAGAAGCACATACTCAGTAACAACAACCTTACATATGAAAATAACTGACAGAGGACGGGAAGCTATTGTATTTTCCTCTTCTGTTATCCTTTGCCTTTTCCCGTTCAGAAGTAGTATCTCTGACTGATCACCTTTAGTATCTCCATTTTGCCAATAATTTTTTCATTCCTAAAAGGAGAACTGCTTGTTATAATGATTTATCTTGATCTTAGTCTTTCCTTATAATATTAAGTACAATTTCTTATAAAGAGCTGGAGAAACTCTGTAATTGTGTGTCCATCAAACTAATGGTAATAACTGTATAACTGCATCTATATCATTGCATACTCTAATAGCAATAAAATAACAATAAATAAAATAGTATTTGAAAATACAGTATATAATAACAATTTTTCTATATTTATATCATTAAAGATTTTTAGAAATGCCACACTCAGAGGCATTCAATAAAGAGAACATGTCGCAGAAATGTAACTCAACAACTGAGAACTGAAGTCTGATCTGTAGCATAAGAAATAATTGTTGAGGGAAAGAATTAAAAGAAAGTGAAGGACAAAGTTAAAACAGAACAAAAATCTTTAGCGTTGGATGAGATCTGTCTATTTCTTATTTAAGGAATCAACGTGCTTTTTCATAATTATTTTTCAAGAAATACATAATCTTTTTTTTTTTTTTTTTTGGTTTTTCGAGACAGGGTTTCTCTGTGTAGCCCTGGCTGTCCTGGAACTCACTTTGTAGACCAGGCTGGCCTCGAACTCAGAAATCCTCCTGCCTCTGCCTCCCAAGTGCTGGGATTAAAGGCGTGCGCCACCACCGCCCGGCTGAAACACATAATCTTAAGCATCAATTTTATATAAAACAAATTACATAAACCCCTTTGCACATGCCATTCATAATTATTTTGAATATGTTTACAACAGTTGAGAGTTGTTTAACATTTCCTAAGAGTGGTATAGCTGGGTCCACAGGTAGAACTATTTCCAGTTTTCTGGGGAACCTCCAGACTGAGTTCCTAAGTGGTTTTACCAGCTTGCAGTCCCACCAGCAATGGAAGAGTGTTCCTTGTTCTCTACATCCTGGCCAGCATCTGCTGTCACCTGAGTTTTTGTTCTTAGCCATTCTGATTGGTGTGAGGTGGAATCTCAGTGTCATTTTGGTTTGCATTTCCCTGATGACTAAGAATGCTGAACATTTCTTTTGTTTTATTGGATTTTTTATTTACTTACATTTCAAATGTTACCTCCTTTCTCAGATTCCCCTCTGGAAGGCCCCTCCTCCTTCCCCCTCATCCTGCTTCTATGAGGGTGCTTCCCCACCCACCTACCTATTCCTGCCTCCCCACCCTGGCATTCCCTTACACTGGGGCATTGAGCTTTCACCAGAGGAAAGGCCTCTCCTCCCATTGATGTCTGATAAGGCCATTGTCTGGTACACAAACAGCTGCAGTCATGGGTTGCTTCATGTGTACTCTTTGGTTGGTGGTTTAGTTCCTAGAAGTTCTGGGGGGGGGTCTGTCTGGTTGATACTGTTGTTCTTCCTGTTGGGTTGCAAATCCCTTCATTTCCTTCAGTCCTTTCTCTAACTTCTCCATTGGTTTATGTGCTTCTCAGCCATTCGAGATTCCTCAGTTGAGAACTCTTTGTTTAGCTCAGTACCCTATTTTTTTTTATGTAGCTACTTCGTTTTTATTTCTGACTAGTTTTAAAAGTATAAATATGTCCTGCATGTCTTGGCTCTAGATTATTGGCTTATAAATTATTGGGTATGATTACAAATTTGTAACATTGTTAACAGAAAGTTGGCTTAAAACTGGTAACTCAGGGTTGGAGTCATTCTAGAAAGCAACATGTGGCATGAGTCAACCCAGGAAAACAGGTCTCTAAAGATACGTCTAAATTGGAGTGATATTTTATGTAATTCTTATCCTAGAAATGAGACTTATAAAAGGTAGGATTTAGGGCAGTGTCTCTTTGGTGAGGTATTGGAGGCTGCACCATTGTGTGTTCAGGAACTGGCAGCCGAACTTTGTAGCACGGGAGTGATGCACTTGTGTTGATTTTGGAGAAACTGGATTGTTTGTTGGAGGTTGAGTCTTGCTTTTCAAATATGGCTATTTGGTTCTCTGGTGTCTAACTTCTTTTGTTCTTTGTATATTTTGGATATTAGCCCTTTATCAGTTGTAGGATTGGTAAAGAACTTTTCTGTTTTGTCCTATTGCCTTACATAAGCTTTTTAATTTTATGAGGTCACATTTGTCAATTGTTAATCTTAGATCACGAGCCATTTTTGTTCTGTTCAAGAAAATGTCCCCTGTGCCAATGTGTTCGAAGATCTTTCACACTTCTTTTTCTATTAGATTCAGTGTATCTGGTTTTATGTGAAGGTCCTTAATCTACTTGGACTTGAGGTTTGTACAAGGAGAGAAGAATGGATCAATTTGCATTCTTCTACATGCCAACTGCCAGTTGAACCAGCAACATTTGTTGAAAATCAACATTCCAACCCAGTTCTTCACTGAGATAAAAAAAGCAAGTCTCACATTTACCTGGAATAACAAAAAACTGTGGATAGGAAAAAACATTCACAATAATAAAAGAACTTCTAGGGGGAATCACCATACCTGACCTCAAGCTGTACTACAGAGCAATAGTGATAAAAACTGCATGGTATTGGTACAGAGGTAGGCAGGTAGATCAATGGAATAGAAGACCCAGAAATAAATCCACACACTTATGGTCACTTGATCTTTGACAAAGAAGCCAAAACCATCCCGAACGGCAGGGGCAGCATTTTTAAGTGAAGGGTTCTTATCATGTGTTGCTGGAGACTATCCCTGGCACTTAATATTTATTGGTTCCTCTTGAGGTAGTGGGGCAGAAAGAGCATCTGCAGGGGCAGAGTTGCTGTTCAATAATAAAACTTTTACCTCTCTTAAGTCTTAGTCACTTTCCTGCTGTAGCTTACCTGCCTGAGTTTCTCTGAAGCCAGAAACTGCAATCTTTGGATTTTAGCACCTTATCCTAAAACAGCAGGAGATTAAATAAGATAGCCTTTGTTCTATCTTCACAGGAATTGCAAGGCTCTAACTTAGCCAGTTAGTTGAAGTCTCAGGAAGAAAACAGAAAACTTTGAAAAGTGATTTTAATCTTTGTTTCTAAATTCTCTTTTAAAAGATTTCTATGAAAGTTCTCTAAGAATTTTCTTTTTCAGGGTCAAAAATTCTAACCCAGAATTGTTCCTGTCTAAAAGAACTGCAGGAACAAAACTGGAGAAGAGACTGAGGGAAAGGAAGTCCAGTGACAGGCCCAAATTGGGATCTAGTTCTAGAGGAGGATTCAAGGTCTGACACTATCACTGATTCGATGATATGCATGCAGAAAGGAACCTAGCATGACTGTCCTTGGATTGGTCCAACAAGCAGCTGACTGAGACAGCCACAGCTACTTACACCCAACCAATGGACTGAATTAGGAAAGACTGAAAGAAGCTAAGGAAGAAGCCAGCACCATAAGAAAAGCAGTAGTCTCAACTGATCTGAACCCCTGAGATCTCTCAGACACTGAGCCACCAACCAGGGGGCTTATATGAGCTGAATCAAGACCTCTGGCACATATACAGCAGAGGACTTCTTGGTCTGGCCTTAATCAGAGAAGACTTGTCTAACCCTGGAGATGACTGAGGCCCCAGAGAGTGGGGGTAGGGGGGGAAAGGGGTAGACAGGGGCAGAGGGTAACATTCTCTTGAAAACAGTGGGGAGGAGGAATGTAATGAGTAATTATGAAAGGGTGGACCAGGAAGGTAGACAAAGACAAGACTACAGAAAAAAAAAGTAAAAAGTAAAAGAGAGAGAGAGAGAGAGAGAGAGAGAGAGAGAGAGAGAGAGAGAGAGAGAGAGAGAGAGAAAGAAAGAATAAGTTAAAAAAAGAGATTTCTACATAAAGTTTATCAGAACTTAATATCCTACTTCTGTGTGTTACAATTGCAATGAAAAAGTTTACATATAAATTCAAATTATAAATTGAAAAGAGAAGTTTACAATGGAGAATGTTTACAAGCATATCCATTCAGAGTAATTATCTGGCTAAACATTCATTATTTGTCACCAGCTCTACATATTCATTAAATGCTAAAAAAATATATTTTTTGTAACTAAGGTATTTGTGAAGTTTAATATAGATAAACCCAATCAATATTTTGTCTTCTGTCCTTGCACCTATAGCAAATCATTAGTTCCCTTTTTATGACTAGTGGTTAGTAGTTTAACAATTCCCTTTGAATGTACTAAGTTGTAGATGTCTGCTTGCTATTTCAGAAGCAATTAACTCATGACACTTGAAGACTGGCAGAGTTCTCACTGTAGTTTTGACACCAGAAAGGGCTTAATGGAAGTTCTATTATAAAAGAGCTTAATAATTACTAATATATTTTTTAAAATTCAGTTTATTTATTTATTTTACACTCCATATTTTATTCCCTGCCTCTGTCCACCCTCTTACTGTTCAACATCCCAAACCTCCTCCCCACCCTCCTGTCTCCATGAGGATGACCTCACCCCGACTCCACCTGACCTCTAAATTCCTTGGGGCTTCCAGTTTCTTGAGGGTTAGGTGCATCTTAATGAATATAGACCCAGCAGTCCTCTAATGTATGTGTGTTGGGGGCCTCATATTAGCTAGTATATGCTGTCTGTTTGGTGGTCCAGTGTTTGAGAGATCTTGGGGGTTCACATTAGTTGAGACTACTGGTGCTCCTACAGGGTTGTCCTTTTCCTCAGCTTCTTTCAGTCCTCCCTAATTCAACTTCAGGGGTCAGACACTTCTGTCCATTGGTCGGGCACAAATATCTACATCTGACTCTTTGAGCTGCTTGTGGGGTCTTTTGGAGGGCAGGTCCTTTTTGTGAGAGCTCTATAGCCTCAGTAATGGTGTTAGGCCTTGGGACATCCCCTTGAGCTGGATTCGACTTTGGGCCTGTCACTGGACCTTCATTCCTCAGGCTCCTCTCCATTTCCATCCCTGTAATTCTTTCAGACAGGAGTACTTATGGGTCAGAGTTGTGACTGTGAGATGGCCCCTCTCTCCCTCATTTGATGCCCTGACTTCCTGCTGGAGGTGGGCTTTATAAGTTCCCTTTTGCTATTGTCCAGCATTTCATGTAAGGTCCTTTCCTTTGAGTCCTGAGAGTCTCTTACCTCCCAGGTCTCTGGTGCATTCTGGAGGGTCTCCCCAATCTCCTATCTCCCGAGGTTGCCTGTTTCCATTCTTTCTGTTGGCCTTCAGGGCTTCAGTCCTTTTCCCTCACCCAATACCAGATCAATTTCCCCCTCTCCCCACAACTCCCACCTCCTGTTCACTTTCCCTCCTAGGTTCTTCCCTCCCTCCCCACTTGTGATTGCTTTCTTCAATCTCCCAAGTGGGACTGAGGCACCTTCACTTGGACACTTCAGCTTGTTGAACATTTTGAGTTCTGTGAACTGAATCATGGGTGTTCTGTATTTTTTTATTTTTATTTTTTGTCTAATATCTGCTTATTAGTGAGTACATGCCATGCATGTCCTTTTGGGTCTGAGTTACCTCACTTGGGATGATATTTTCTAGTTCCATCCATTTGCCTGCAAAACTGAGGATATCCTTCTTCTTAATAGCTGAGTAGTATTCCATTGTGTAAATGAAGCACATTTACTCTATCCATTTTTCTATAGTGGGACATCTAGTTTTTCTCCAGCTTATAGCTATCACAAATAAGGCTACTATGAATATAGTAGAACATGTGCCCCCATGGCATGGTGGGGCATCTTTTGGATATATTCCCAAGAGTAGTATAGCTGGGTCTCCAGGCAGATCTATTTCCTATTTTCTGTGGAATCTCCAGATTTATTTCCAGAGTCCTTGTACCAGTTTGTAATCCCATCAGCAATGGAGTAGTGTTCCTCTTTCTCCACATCCTCTCCAACATGTATTAACACATGAGGTTTTGATCTTAGCCATTCTGATTGGTATAAGGTGGAATCTCAGGATTGTTTTGAATTGCATTTCTCTGATCACTAAGGACTTTGAACATTTTTTAGGTGCTTCTCAGTCATTGGAGATTCCTCAATTGCGTAATATTGGTTTAGTTCTATACCCTATGTTTTGATAGGATTGTTGGTTTTTAAGTGATTAGCTTCTTGAGTCCTTTATATATTTTGAATATTACCTCTATCAGAAGTGGAGTAAGTAATGTTTTCCCAATCTGTGGGTTGCTTATTTGTCTTATTGACTATGTCCATTGTCTTACAGAAGCATTCCAGTTTCATGATGTCTCATTTATCAATTCTTGATCTTAGAGCATGAGCCATTGGAGTTATGTTTAAGAAATTTCCCCCTGTGCTAATGAGTTCAAGGCTCTTTCCCACTTTCTGTTCTATTAGATTCAGTGTACCTGGTTTTATGTTGATATCCTTGATCCACTTGGACTTGAGCTCTGTGCCAGGTGAAATATATATGGGTCTGTTACTCTGACGTAGTGTTTGTCTTTGACACTAAGGTGCATTTCCTGGATGCAGCAAAATGCTGGGTCCTGTTTGCGTATCCAGTCTGTTAGTCTATGTCTTTTTATTGGGGAATTGAAACCATTGATATTAAGAGAGATTAAGGAATAGTGATTATTGCCACCTGCTATTCTTGACGCTATCTTTATGTTTGAGTGGTTATCTACTTTTGGGTTTGATGAAAGAAGGTTACTATCTCGTTTTTTACAGGGTGTAGTTTCTCTCCTTGTATTGGCGGTTTCCACCTATTATCCTTTGCAGGGCTGGGTTTGTGGAAATATATTGTGTAAATTTGGTTTTATAATGGAATATCTTGGTCTCTTCATCTATGGTGATTGAGAGTTTTGCTAGATATAGTAGTCTGGGCTGGCATTTGTGTTCTCCTAGAGTCTGTATGAGATCTGCCCAGGATCTTCTGGCTTTCATAGTCTCTGGTGAGAAGTCTGATGTAATTCGGATAGGTCTTCCTTTGTATGTTACTTGGCCTTTTTCTCTTACTGCTTTTAATATTCTTTCTTTGTTCAGGACAGAGAAACGAGAGGGGGTTGAATAGGAAACAGGGTGAGGGAAGAGGGCTTATGGGACTTTCGGGGAGGGAGGAACTGGGAAAGGGGAAATCATTGGGAATGTAAATAAAAAAAATATAGAAAATAAAAAAATAAAGACACTGCATTGTTAAAGAGAAAGAGACAATAAATAAAATCCAATAGGAAAAAATATATATGGGTCTGTCTTTATTTTTCTATATACAGAAAGCCCGTTAGACCAGCACTATTTATTGAAGATGCTTTCTTTTTCCCCATTGTATATTTTTTGCTTCTTTGTCAAAGATCAACTGTCCATAAGTGTGTGGTTTTATTTATGGGTCTTCAATTCTATTCCATTGATCAACATATCTGTCTCTGTATCAATATCATGCAGTTTTTATCACTATTGCTCTGTAGTAAAGCTTGAGATCAGGTATGATGTGTCCCCCAGCCTTTCTTTAATTGTTAAAAATTGTTTTCACTATTCTAGGAATTTTGCCTTTCCAGATGAATTTGAGAATTTCTCTTCCCATGTCTTTGAAGAATTGTGTTGAGATTTTGATGAGGATAGTATTGAATCTACAGATCTCCTTTGATGGATGGTCATTTTTTCTGTGTTAATTCTGTCAATTCATGAGAATGGGAGATCTGTCCATTTTCTGAGATCTTCTTTGATTTCTTTCTTGAGAGACTTGAAGTTATTGTTATACAGGTCTTTTACTTGTTTGGTTAGAGTTATCCCTAGATATTTCACATTATTTGTGGCTCTTGTGAAGGGAGTTGTTTCCTTACTTTCTTTCTCAGCTTGTTTATCATTTTTATAAGGGAAGGTTACTGATTTATTTCAATTCATTTTCTATCCAGCCACTTTGCTGAAGTTGTTCATCAGCTGGAGAAATTCTCTGATAGATGTTTTGGGGTCTCTTATGTATACTATCATATCATCTGCAAATAGTGATACCTTTATTTTTTCTTTGCCCATTTTCCCCCTTGATCCTTTTTAGTTGTCTTACTGTTCTAGCTCGCACTTCAAGTACTATATTGAATAGCTATGGGGAGAGTGGGCATCCTTGTCTTGTTCCTTATTTCAGTGGGATTGCTTCAAGTATTTCTCCATTTAATTTGATATTGGCTGTTGGTTTGCAGTAAATTGCTTTTACTATGTTTAGATATGGCCCTTGAATTCCTGATCTCTCCAATACTTTTAACATGAAGGGGTGTTATAATTTGTCAAATGCTTTTTCTGCATCTCAGGAAATGATCACGTTATTTTTTCTTTGAGTTTGTTTGTTACATTAATGGATTTTTGTATATTAAACCAACCTTGTATTTCTGGGATGAAGCCTACTTGATCGTGGTGAATGATGGTTTTGATGAGTTCTTGCATTTGGTTTGCAAGAATTTTCTTGAGTATTTTTGCATTGATATTCATAAGTGAGATTGGTCTAAAGTTCTTTTTGTTTGGGTCTGTGTGTGGCTTAGGTATCAGAGTAATTGTGGCTTCATAGAACAAGTAGGTACTGTTCCTTCTCTTTTGATTTTATAGAATAGTTTGAGGAAAATTGTTATCAGGTTTTCTTTGAAGGGCTAGTAAAATTCTGCACTAAATAAATCTGGCCCTGTGGGATTTTCCCCCCTTGGGAGGTTTTTAATGACATCTTCTGCATCTTTTTACAATATGGGTCAGTTTAGATAATTTACCTGCTCTTGATTTAACTTTGGTATGTGGTATCTGTCTAGAAATCCATCCATTTCATCTAGATTTTACAGTTTCATTGAGTATTGGCTTTTGTAGTAGGATCTGATGATTTTTTTGTATTTTGTCCATTTCTGTTGTTATTTTTCCCTTTTCATTTCTAATTTTTTTTTAATTTGGATACTTATTCTGGGCCTTTTAGTTACATTGGCTAGGGGTTTATCTCTCTTGTTGATTCTCTCAAAGAACCAGCTTCTGGTTTTGTTGATTGTTCATATTGTTTCTCTGTTTATATTTAGTTGATTTAGGCCCTGCTTTTGACTATTTCCTGCCTTCTACTCCTCTTGGGTGAGTTTGCTTCTTTTTGTTTTAGAACTCACAGCTGTGCTGTTGTTAGTGTAAGACCTCTCCAGTTTCTTTTCCAGGGCCCTTAGTGATATGAACTTTCCTCTTAGCACTGTTTTCATTGTGTCCCATAAGTTTGGGTATGATGTGCCAACATATTCATTAAATTCCAGAAAGTCTTTAGTTTCTTTCTTTATTTCTTCCCTGACCAGGTTATCATTGAGTAAACAGTTGTTCAGTTTCCATGTATATGTGGACTTTCTGTAGTTTTTGCTGTTCTTGAAGATCAGCCTTAGACCCTGGTAATCTGATATGATTCATGGTATTATTTCACTCTTCTTGTATTGATTGAGGGTCATTTTGTGGCCAATTATATGGTAAATTTTGGAGAAGGTTCCATGAGGTACTGAGAAGAAGGTGCATTCCTTTGTTTTTGGGTGAAATGTTCTGTAGATACCTGTTAAATCCATTTGGTTCATAATCTCACTTAGTTTCACTGTGTCTCTGATTAGTGTCTATTTCAATGACCTGTCCATTGGTGAGAGTATGATGTTGAAGTCTCCCACTATACAATGTGTGTTTTGAACTGTAGTAAAATTTCTTTAATGAAAGTAGGGGCTCTTGAATTTGGGGCATAGATGTTCAGAATTGAGACTTTCTCTTGGATTTTAGCCTTGATGAATATGAAGTGTCCTTCTTCATCGTGCTTGATAACTTTTGGTTAATAATCTCTTTTATTGGATATTAGGATAGCAACTTCTGCTTGCTTCCTGGGACCATTTGCTTGGAAGACCGTTTTCCATTCTTTTACTCAGAGATAGTGTCTGTCTTTGTTATTGAAGTGTGTTTCTTGTGTGCAGCAAAATGATGGATCTTGTCTGTGTATCCAGTCAGTTAGTTTATGCATTTTTATAGGTGAATTGAGTCCATTAATATTGAGAGACATTAAAGAGAAATGACTGTTGGTTCCTGATGTTTGTTTTTGTAGGTGACTTTATGTGCTTGTGGTTTCTCTCCTTTTGGCTTTGTTGTGTGATGCTTAATATCTTGTCCTTTCTTTGGTACAGGTACTTTCCATGTGTTGGACTTTCCTTCTAGGATCCTCTGTAGGGCTGGATTTGTAGATAGATATTGTTTGAGTTTGGTTTTGTCCTGGAATATTTTGGTTTCTCCATCTATGTTGATTGAGAGTTTTGCTAGGTATAGTAGCCTAGGCTAGCATTTGTGTTCTACTAGAGTCTGCATGACCTCTGATTAGGCTCTTCTGGCTTTCATAGTCTCTGTTGAGAAGTCTGATGTAATTCTGATAGGTCTACCTTTGTATGTTACTTGGCCTTTTTCCCTTGCAGCTTTTAATTTTCTTTGTTCTCTGTGTTTACTGTTTTGATTATTATGTGACAAGAGGATTTTTTTTTCTGGTTCCATTTATTTGGTGTTCTATATGCTTCTTGTACCTTTATGGACATCTCTTTCTTATGTTGGGGATATTTTCTACTATGACTTTGTTGAAAATATTTTCAGGTACTTTGAACTGAATCTTCATTCTCCTTTATTCTGATTATTCTTAAATTTGGTCTTTTCATTGTGTCCTGAATTTCCTGGATGCTTTGGGTAAGGAAATTTGTATTTAAGTTTTGAATTTTCTTTGACAGTGTTGCCAATCT
The DNA here is from genome assembly GCA_036184795.1 of Tokudaia tokunoshimensis. Classification (NCBI taxonomy): domain Eukaryota; kingdom Metazoa; phylum Chordata; class Mammalia; order Rodentia; family Muridae; genus Tokudaia; species Tokudaia tokunoshimensis. The sequence continues at coordinate 30,223,469 of BTHU01000016.1, read as the reverse complement.
CTTCTATGGTATCTTCTATACCTGAGATTTTTTTCTCTTGTATTTTGTTGGAGATACATCTCTAATTCCCAACCTCTTTGTTAGCTTTTCCATTTCCAGGTTTGCCTCCATTTGTGTTTTCATTATTGTTTCTACTTCTACTTTTAGGTCTTGGATCACTTTATTCAATTCCTTTACCTATTTACGTGTGTTTTCCTGTATTTCTTTCAGTGAGGTATTGATATCCTCTTTAAAGGTCTCTATTATCTACATGAGATAGGAATTTAGGACAAATTCATGGTTTTCAGGTATGTTGTTGTATTCACGGCTTGCTGTGGTGGAATAACTGGTTTCCGATGATGCTGATGTATATTGGCTTTTGTTGCTTATTGTCTTGCCCTTGCCTTTCACCATCTGGATATCCCTTCTTTTTGTTGGTCTGTGTGACTGTCTGGAGTCTGCCTCTTTTGTCTCTGGGTTGCTTTAGGTCTCCTGGTAGGCCTGTAACCTTGGTTGTAGCAGATCACCTGTGGGGCTTTCCAACTGGTGGTTCTTCACAGGAGCAGAGAAGCTGCTGATCTGTTGCCCTGGCTACAGTAGATCTCCTAGGAAGCCTTCAGAGTGTTTGGGTCTTTAGTGGAGCAATCAAGCTGTTGTCCAACTTCTCTGAGTGCAGCTGATCCTCAACTTCTTTGAGTGAAGCTAGTCTTCAACTGCTCTGAGTGCAGCAGGTCTTCTAGGATGGGTCAGGATATTTTGCCTTTATGGAATAAGACCAGCTAGGAGTCTGCCCCAGCAGAAAGAACTGGGGAAATAGGCAGAAGGGACAGTAGGGGAATGGTATTTGGGAAGGTAGGGGTTTTGGTGGGTGATGGGTCCCAAATCCACTGGACTCCCAGCAGAAGTTCTGGGGTGCTGGATTTGTGTGTGGGGTTCTTACCAACTGCTTTTGAGTGCAGAGGGTCCTCTAGGATAGGTGAGGATATGGTTTCTTCACTGGAGCAGACCAGCTAGGAGTATGTCCCAGCAGAAAGGACTGGGAAGAAGGGGCAGAAAGGATGGAAGGGGCAATAATTACTAATATAATTTTAGGAATTCTTATAGAATCATCATTAAGAATTAAGAAATCATCTATTTGTCTATATAGTATCACTACAAGACAGTAAATCTTCATTGTTCTGCAGAGACTGCTCAAAAGGAGGACTATGCCCAGTGATATATATATATATATATATATATGTAATCATTGTTAGCCAACATATACAACATCTGAGAACAGAGTCCTTCTTTCTTCAATATAATTTCTTTGGGATACAAAAATAGAATCTATTATACTATGGTATTTTCAGTGTTACAAAAGAACATTTTATAAAGAAACTTAACCATATCATTGTAAGCTTTGACATTCACATAAGAACATCCGCTAATTTTGATGTCCATATAAGGTTCAGTGAAATTTGTTGGCTATCACAAATGTTTAGATGTACAGTAATTAATTCTATCCACTGTCTTATGTCTAAATATGCAAGATAGTTCCATTTGCATGTGTAAGCAATTAGTAAGGATTAACTCTTCATTGTTGTGGAAAAGTATGAGGAAGGAAGACATAGATGTTTTATTACTTGATCAGAAATATCTGTGGGTAATCCTGTGAGGTTATAAAAGATGGGCAACATAATGTACAAGGAAAATGTGTTTTCCTTTGGTTAAATAAACAGTATGGTGCCTGTTTATTTAGTATCAGTATCTGGCCTGATCAAGAGATTTCCTTGGATCAACAAGTGCCAACAGTCTCAGCATCCTGAGGAAGTTTATTTATATACTAACATGTAATGTAACTTATTATGGGTGAAAATATGCCCTTGTCCTCATCATAGATGACAAAAAGTCAATATAACTTGATTTAATCATTCAGGCATGTGTTTCTAAGTGAATATATTAGCTATGCTCATATGATTTTATCCAATAGCCAGAAACATTGAACTTACCTATCCACAAAATAGTAGTTGGTTTCTTCAGTGACCTTAACATTATTCCAGACAGTCTTATAACTAGCACAAAAGAGAACTTAAAACTGAGATAGTTAAAATAAAAAATTAACAAATTACAAAATTGGTAAAATTATGTGGGTTTTTTTTTACATGAAATAGTTAAACACAATTTCCTCTGTACTGAAAAATATAAAAGAAGAAATATCATTTGCACTATGGTTATTTTATAGAATTTCAAACTTATCACAGAAAATAAGAAGGGCATTTAGTAGTGTAGGTATTTAAGCCTAATTTGTATAAAACTAAATATATGTATATATCTATATAAAACTAAAATATGTATTGAGTAGATTCTGTTCTCTGGTACATCTTATTCACATAGACAGGCAAACTAAAAGACATTTTGCAACATATATACATACATTATACATGAGTCTCTCAAAATGCCTCTTAGTACTATGTATGTACTACTTGAGATTGGTAAATTATTCTCTCATATTTATCAAAACATTTTTCTTAACATCATTTCCTAGGAAATTTGCTGTCAGTATTCTATCTTGCTTCATTTTTGTGACATGGGTAAAAGTTTAGAAATCATAAAACCTTGTGTAGATATATGCACTAAATGATAAAAATTTGATATGTTTCTCAATATTATGTTTAAAAACATTCAACCAGAAAATAAAGTCCAATACTGGTGACTTTAAAGATAACTGGGGTTCTTTGTCAATATACTTTTGAAGGCATTATCACATTGAATTTGCAAAAGTACAAGACACAATTGTATTCCGAAGCATTCAACAATTTCCTCATTTCAACAATTAGATTTGGACACTTCAATTTCTGTGAGGAAATCTTGAATTCTCAAGAGATCATGAATGGTAACAGCACACACTCATTCTGAAAGGGACAATGTTTTAAATTGTGCATGTGTGCATATCTATTTCCTTTTGCATAGAGGTATACTCATGTAAAGATGTGCTCATGGAGACTAGAAATTGTCCAATCCCTTGCAGTTACAAGCAATCATAAGGCACCATACATGGCTGGAAGAAACCAAACTCATTATTCTATGTAAGAGCATAAAGTACAAAGCACCTAAAGATATGTTCAACATCCTTAGTCTTCAGAGAAATGCAAATCAAAACAACCCTGAGATTCCACCTCACACCATTCAGAATGGCTAAGATAAAAAAACTCAGGTGACAACAGATGTTGGCAAGGGTGTGGAGAAAGAGGAATAACCTTCCATTGCTGGTGGGATTGCAAGTTGGTACAACCACTCTAGAAATCAGTTTGGTGGTTCCTCAGAAAACTGGACATAGTACTTAGTAACTGAGCACCCAGCTATACCACTCTGGAGGATATATCCAGAAGATGCACCAACATGTAATAAGGACACATGTTCCACTATGTTAATAGCAGCCTTATTTATAATAGTCAGAAGCTGGAAACAACCCAGATGTCACTCAACAGAGGAATGGATACAGAAAATGTGGACATTTAAACAATGGGATACGACTCAGCTATTAAAAAGAATGAATTCATGAAATTCTTAGGCAAATGGTTGGAACTTGAAAATATCATCCTGAGTGAGGTAACCCAATCACAAAAGAAAGCACCTGGTATGCACTCACTGATAAGTGGATAATAGCCCAGAAGCTCACAATACCCAAGATACAATACACAGACCAAATGAAGTTCAAGAAGAAGGAAGACCAAAGTATGGATACTTTGGTCCTTCTTAGTAGAGGAAACTAAATACCCATGAGAAGAGATACAGAGACAAAGTATGGAGAAGAGACTAAAGGAAAGGCCATTTAGAGACTGCCTCACCTATCCATCCCATATACAGTCACCAAACCCAGACATTATTGTGGATGCCAACAAGCACTTGCTGACAGGAACCTGAAACAACTGTCTCCTGAGAGGCTCTGCCAGTATTTGGCAAATACAGAGGTGAATGTTCTCAGCCAACCATTGGACTAAATACAAGGTCCCCAATGGTGGGGCAAGAGAAAGGACACAAGGAGCCGAAGGACCTTGAAACCTCATAAGAGGAACAAAAATATGAACCAACAAGTAACCCCAGAGTTTCCAGGGACTAAACTACCAACTAAAGAGTACAGATGGAGGGATCCATGGCTCCAGCTGTATATGTAGCAGAGGATGGCCTTGATGGACATCAAAGGGAGGAGAGGCCCTTGGTCCTGAGAAGACTTGATGCCCCAGTATAGGCAAATGCCAGGACAGAGAAGTGGGAGTTGGATTGGTTAGCAGGGGGAGAGAGGATGGGAGATGGGGACTTTGCAAGTGAAACCAGGAAAGTGGATACCATTTGAAACGTAAATAAAGAAAATATCTAATAGAAAGAAAGAAATGAAAAAAGGAAAAAAGGAAAAACAAGCAAACAAAAAACTAAAAACAAACAAACAAACAAAAAAAACAACAAACCAGACTACCTTTAAATACTTCCTGTGTAACCCTGTGCTAGAGGAGTAGAGAACAGAGAAACCTTTTAAGACAGATTTTACATTTGTGAATAAAATAACTGCCATATTATAAAAAAAAGAAGAGCATGAGGTACTCTTAATCTGAGTCATTTCTGCAGCCCCCTTAAGAGAAAAAATCCTCACAGCTCTGAGAAGATAAAAATTATTTGATTAAGAGCTTTGGAAACATTTACTGACAAATATATAGATACATTATATCACTAGATGAGCATAAAAATGCTAGTAAAATTTGTTTCTTTTTTATCATACTTTTTTTTAATTAGACATTTTCTTATTTACATATCAAATGTTATCCCCTTTTCTGGTTTCCCTTCTGAAAACTCCATCCCTTTTGTCTTCCACATGCTCACCAATCCACCCACTCTTGCTTCTCTGTTCTGGCATTCCCCTGCACTGGGGCATTGAGCCTTCACAGGACCAAGGGCCTCTCCTCTCATTGATGTCCAACAAGGCCATCCTCTGCTACATATGCAGCTGCAGTCATGGATCCCTCTATGATCCATGCACTTTTTCATTGGTAGTTTAGTCCTTGGGATCTCTGGGAGTACTGGTTGGTTCATATTTTTGTTCCTCCTATTGGACTGCAAACCCCTTCAGCTCCTTGTATCCTTTCTCTGTCTCCTCCATTGGGGACACTGTGCTCTGTCCAATGTGAGTGTCCATCCCTGTATTTGCCAGGAACTGACAGAGTCTCTCAGGAGACAGCTATATCAGATTCCTGTCAGCAAGCTCTTGTTGGCATCCACAACAGTGTCTGGGTTTGGTGACTGTATATGTATGGCCTTTCCTTCAGTTTCTGTTCTACACTTTTTCTCTATCTCTTCCCATGGTATTTTGATCCTCTTTCTAAGGAGGACTGAAATATCCACACTTATTGACCTTCATGAGGTCTGTGAATTGTAACTTGTTTATTATGAGTTTTTGGGCTAATATCCACTTATCAATGAGTGTATACCAACTGTGTTCTTTTGTGGTTGTGTTACCTCACTCAGGATATTTTCTAGTTCCAGCCATTTTCTAAGAATTTCATGAATTCATCATTTTTAGTAGCTGAGTAGAAATACATTTTTTAAATGTACCACATTTTCTGCACCTATTCCTCTGTTGAGGGACATCTGGGTTGTTTCAAGCTTCTGGCTATTATAAATAAGACTACTATGAACATAGCAGAGCATGTGTCCTTATTACATGTTGGAGCATCTTCTGGGTATATGCCCAGGTGTGGTATAGCTGGGTCCTCAGGTAGTACTATGTCCAATTTTGTGAGGAATTGCCCAACTGATTTCCAGAGTGGTTGTACCAGCTTGCAATCCCACCAGCAATGGAGAGATTGTTTCTCTTTCTCCACATCCTTGTCAGCATCTGCTGTCACCTGAGTTTTCGATCTTAGCCATTCTGACTGGTATGAGGTGGAATCTCAGGGTTGTTTTGATTTGCATTTCCATGATGACTAAAGATGTTGAACATTTTTTTAGATACTTCTTGACCATTTGGTATTCCTCAGTTGAGAATTCTTTGTTTAGCTCTGTGCCCCATTTTTAATAGGGTTATTTGCTTCTCTAGAGTATAACTTCTTGAATTTTTTGTATATATTGGATATTAGCCCTCTATTGGATGTGGGGTTGGTAAAGATCTTTTCCTAATCTGATGGTTGTTGTTTTGTCCTATTGACAGTGTCCATTGCCTTCCAGAAGCTTTGCAATTTTATGAGGTCCCATTTGTCAATTCTTGATCTTAGAGCATAAGGTATTGGTGTTCTGTTTAGGAAAATTTCCCCTCTACCCATGTGCTAGAGGCTCTTCCCCATTTTCTTTTGTTTCTAATAGCCATATACAAAGTCATCACATGATGTCAAAATGTCAGTTAGATGACTAGCAATAAAATCTGGCATGACAAATCCTGTGTCATACCTGGTTAACCAAGAAGTGTTTGCACAACCCAATTGTGCCAAAACAGGAACTTTGCAGAGTACATATAGACAGCTGGGACTCTTGTCTGATGTCACCTTTCTTTTTTTCAGCAGGATAACGCCTCATTCTGCTCTAAATCCAGCAGTAAGTAGCACTCCTTTATTATAAGATCAATTTCCTAATGTAATACATTTATAACTCAACAACTGTGAAATTTTTCAGGTAATAATTGCATGTGTGGTTGTTATCAGAATCATACTGATTATTTTATTGAGAAGAATGGTTTTTATTTAATCATATAAAACTAAATACATGATTTATATTGCTTATTTGTTATCTTGGAAGTAATTTTGTAGAGAGATAATGAGAATGAAACTTTTTAATTCTAAAATCACAAATAATATCTATGTTTTTTTCCATGTAGTTCTGTTAGTGATATCTTTGCCAAAATTTTGATTTAGCTGTATACAAATTTTATTTAAAATATATTTCTGTAAAGTGATGTAAATGTTTTTAAAATATGGATGAGAATATACCCTTACAACTGGTTTTAAATTGGTCAAAACATTATAGCAGTGAACTTGAAATAATTATTCTATCAATGATCATCATCAGAAAATATAACTTGCCCATAAAATACATTCAAGACAAGCATAAAATGAAACATACAATTTTTGTGGTCATAGGTAAATATATTCTGGCAGCTTGTAGATTATTTATATGTATAAATTGTGTATATATCCTATATGACAAACACATAACAACTTTGTGTTTGGGGCAACCAAAAATGTTTCTGGAAAATACTAGTGTATCATGAAACTATTTAATGTCAATCAGAAATAAATTATATGCTAATGGAGAAGATTAGCATTCCAAAAGCATTTATGGATTTTTTTTCCATGTGGCTAAGTCATGTGCTCAGCTAGTTTATATCTGAACATACAGTGCCTGCCAATCTGTCTAAACTTCTGAATTTGGATAAAGTGCAGTCAAAGTTACAATAAGTGTAAATCCTGAAAACTATTAGACAAAGGAATGCTAATTTATGAGATGAAGGGTGAATTGCAGAAATGAGTGTCACGAACTTCAATAACTATAGATCAGGCACAGTTCAGAATTTCAGTGCTACTGCTTAGCAAATTCAAGGAAGCAAGGACATTCTTTCTTGGAAACTGATAAAAAAATACTTTGTAGGAATTGACAAGATTGTTTTTACAACATTTTTGCAATGTCCCTAATGATTTCTAGTAGTTTGGTAGAACTTATATTCTCTGATGACTGATTCCTACATCAAAAAAAAAGACAAAACAATAAAGAGTGAGGAATACATATTATATTGGAATTTAGAAAATATTACAGTAGATAATTGGGAGAATATGACTCTTTAGAATCATGTTATTTTTCTTGTAATATGCTCATCCTATGTACTTCTGGTGAGGTTTTATTGACATAGTTTCGTGTCTACATAACCTTTAAAGCATTGCACTCTCTGGCTTTCAGAATCAAAGGCTTTGAAGCCATAGAGATGGTGCTTCTATTTCAGTTCTGCTACTTGTGACAGTTCATTATTAAATCTTTAATACTGAGATTGCTCATGTGTAGAGTGGAGTATTGAGTCATAGTATCTCCCAACTAGGTTTTTATGAGTTTGAAATGAAGTCCATAAGAGAGTCACATGAAAAGTGATACTAAGCACATAGTCACTACATCTATGTTATTCTGAGGGCCTATGTTAGGAAAAGGGGTACTTTAAAACATTTCATAAAATGCATTGTATCCATCCCACATTGATCTTCACTTATTAATTATAGAGTAAGAAAAATTTTTCTTACTGGTTAGGGGAAATCATTAAATAGTAATTTAAAAAGCAAACTGTGAGTGCTGGCAAGATGGCTCAGTAGACAATGCACGTGTTATACAAGCATGGAGACCAGAGTTCAAATCACCAGAGACCATGTAAAATCCAGATGGGTATGGCTGCATGCTATTCATTTCAGTGCAGACAGAAGGCTGCGACAGAATGTACCAAGAACAAGTCGTGTGGTCAGATCAACTAAAATGTTGAGCTCTGATAGATCCTGTCTCAACTTATATGAGGGAAAGCAAATTGAGGAAGACACCTGATCTCTGCCTCAGGTATCCACATGCAATCATATGCATAGACTTGCATACTGGCATATCTTCAAATGTTTGTGTGTTTGTGTGTAGATGTGTGGGTGTTCTACAGAATACCATTAATAAGAGAATGTGTTCCAAATTATTTAAATGGTTTCTTTCCCTATTTTTGAACATGCATTTATCATGTACAAAAGTAATATATATTTACCATATAGTAAAATATGATGATGAAACTCTAAGATTTTAGAGGTTTGATCTTGGTATTTTAGATCAGACAATGAGAATAAATGTGTTAATACACTGGACACAAAAGCCAAGTTAAGGACATTGGTCAAAATATATAGTGGACTTGTGTGTGGTAGTGTACAGATATGTCTCAACACTTGAAAACTCTGAGGCAAGGTTGTTCATTTGAAGCCAGACTGGGCTACATAGTGAAATCTTATTTCAAAAGGCAGAGACTCAGCACTCAGGCACTAGAAGCTGGTGGATCTTTGTGAGTTCAAGTCCAGCCTGGTCTACAGAGGAGAGTTTCATCAGAGTCAGGGCTAAATGAAGAAACCCCATCTCGACAAAATAAAACCAAACCAAATCAACCAACCAACCAAAAAAAAAAAAGGAAGAGAAAAAACTTTTAGTGAATAAATAATAAGCATACAGTAGAGGACATTCTGGCTAGTTTTATGTCAACTTGACACAGCCAGTGTTATTTGACAGAGGAGGAAACCTTACATGAGAAAACACTTCCAAAAGATCATGTTATATGCAGGTCAACTTTTAGGAAAATTTCTGTTACTGATTGATGTGGAAGGCCTCAACCCATTTTGGGTAGTGCTAGTTCTGGACTTGTGGCTGTAAACTCTCTAAGAAAGAGAGGTAAACAAGTCATTGTGAGCAAACCAGTAGCGTCACCTCTCCATGATGTCTGCATCAAACCTGCCTCCAGTTTCCTTCCATGTTAGAGATCCCACTTTGGCTTCTCTCAGTGTGCTGTGGTTTGGTATATGCAAGCCATATAAACCCTCTCCAGTTGTGTGTGGTCATGCTGTTTCAATAATAATCAGAACTAAGGCACAAGATTTATCCAGGCTTTTAACAATTCTACAACCCAACAGGACTGATATGACAGATTCTTACTTATAATAGGAAAATGTGTCTATAAGAATATATTTATCATGGGGTAGGAAACAATTATCAAGAAAACACCTAGTTATACCATGTTATTGCCTGTCATGGTAACAACTCTAAGCTATTGATATTCTTGGAAGGACAAAGAAAGAATTGCTAGACTCCTAAAACCTGAAAAGAAAACCTACATGTATTAGTGTGTTGGGATAAAACTAATTACCCAGAGCATTCGTAGGTAACATCATAATACATGTCTTTGTTCTCTTCTTTGTTGTGTAGACATGGCATTAATTCTAGTGCTGTTGTTGCTGGCTGCTGTACTGCCCCCATCCCTTCTTCAAGATGACTATGAGGTAGGTATGGGTAAGGTTTAGTATCTTCTCAGAAGAATTTAGGTAGCTATGAAGGCTATACTAGTAAGCAACTAGATCACTCTTCAAAGTTTTAAAAGACTAGAGTGTGTAGTAAGTGACAATTTATTCACTGATAGTTCAAAGTAATTTACATCATTTTAAAGTTGTGATGAATGAACTTGTAGCCCTAATTACAAGTGAATATTATTGATTTAGGTTGATTAAATTAAAATGGCCATGTTTATGCAATATCTAAAGGAACAAGCATACATTCATTACACAAAGTAGATATCAAAAATGCTGGAGACAAATATAATAAATTTTGTATCAAGAATAGTTAAGTTGTGTTTTTGCTATATAATTTAAATATAAATATTGATATTAATTTAAAATACTCTTTTCATTTTAATGTGGTCAAGAAATTAAACTTACACATGATATTTGAATTATATTTGTATTGGATTTCTCATTGTCTCTGGATTTATTTCCTGAATGTTTCTGTTCTAAGAATTGTTATTATTTTATTTAATCCATTTCACTGTGGTCCTCACAGAAACTTCATATTATATTCCAAATAGCACAACTTTATCATATATATTTTCATAGATACTGTGTGAAGATCATTTGTCTATTTTTGGTTTTAAAAATTTGCTGGAATATAGCTAGAGATGATACTAAAAAACACTTGCCTAGAATGCATAAATCCATGGAATTGATCCTCAGCAATACACACACACACACACACACACACACACACACACACAGCGCTGTTAAGTACATCTACTATGCAAACAATAAGTATGTAGATGAGCCAAATATTAACTATTTATAATATGTTCTTATATTTAGACAATTCAAGTGAGGCTTAGTCATCCTATTAAATGATGGAGTATGAGGGACTTGCAAAGAAGTTCCTCATCTTGTCAGAGAGCTACTAAAAGTTAAAAGCACATTGCTGCAACCCTCATGCTCTTTTCTGGCCTGGACATCAGAGACAACTGGAATTCGTCAAGAATAGGAAGTGCAATAACTGGCTAAACTTGTTTTGGAATATAAGCTGTATGGAAATTTTTTTTGTTATCATAACCAAATTGGCATTCTAGACACTATTTATAGGTGTTCTTTCTAATTGTTTGTATTCCCAGTTTCTTTCCTAAAGTGATTGTGTTTTATAGCACCGTTGAAGCATACATTCTTCTTCCCTTCTTCCCTGAACCTTTGCTTCTCTCTTTGGTCTACTAGTATCTCTGGAGAATTTCAAGATACAAAAAGCAGAGAAATTCAGAATCATCTTTAATTAATGAAAGTTTCTTTGAGAGTTACCATGAAGAACTGATTTTCCTGTTACTCATTTCCATTCTCATCTTAAGTTTGTGCTGTTGTAATTATATTACATCATATTACCTATCTAATATGAACCCTTTAACAAGTTTTTAATCCCCACATTTCCATGTTTATAGCATCTCTTAAAAAAGAAACATTACCATTGCCTGTTAAGAAAATAGAAGCACATTCATTATCTCTTGGAGTTTTTAGCTACCAAGGAAGGTAGCATATCAAGCAGAAAATAATGTCTTTCTCAGAAACCATATATTATGTCTTTAGAAAGGTAATAACCTTATGTAGGGATTTTAGGTTAAAACTAAATATCTAAGGAGATATACTTTAGTGGATTAGTGCATTTACTGCTCTTGCCAAATATACTTTGGTTTCTGTTACCTAAGGCATGTGGCTTACATCCATAGCTCCAAGGAATCTGCTACCCTCTTCTGGCCTCTACAAGTATTGCACTCATTTACACAAACATATACATTTAATTAAAAACAAATAATTGTAGAAAATGATGCCTTTTCCTTAATAAATAAACATTGAAGGATAGTGTTACTATACCTTATAATAAAATATGAGGATTTTCCAGCAGTGACTTAAAGATATACATTCTTTCTGTCTTAGAAATCACTAGCCATGAGAAATCCCTAGGCTCAAGGCATTCATTAGTGCATTCAGAATATAAAACAACAGCTAGATGTGGACATGTAGCAAATACTGGCAATGCATTGTGATTAGATCTATGTGTGCAATGTCTGCAGAAACTTGAGGGTACTAAGTACTGCAGGAAAGAGAAATTACTTATCCCAACAGTAGGATAAAATGTATGTTAGGCTCTGTCCATTGAAAATTAAGCTATAACAACTTTCTCTGCATTATAAAAGAAGAAGAATTTGAAGTATGCTTCCACCAGCAAGGAGTTTTCATATCTCTTCCAATTCACATAATATCAGTCTATCCACCTGTTTTTGTTTTAATTTTACTTTGACATGTCATGAATTCATGCCTTACTCTCCAATTTTCTGTTTAAAATGTTTCTGATGAAAAGTAACAGATGTTCTTAATGTTTAGTTTTAAAGTCAATGACTAATATTGTCTGAGCACTTTAATAATGACCTTCATTCACCTTAGCCATCATTTTCACTATTTATTATAACCTTATCATACACTAATGTTACTTTCATTTTTTTTCCTTTTAGAATAAAAGTCTTGAGGATTTGTCAACCTCTAAAACATCAATCCAAGAAGAGATTGTAAACAAGCACAACCAATTGAGACGAATGGTTTCTCCATCTGGTAGTGACTTACTAAAAATGGTGAGGACTCACATCAGACAGTGCATTTGGAGAGCTGTGTTTGGAGCTGCTGATAGCACCTGTCTTCTCCTATGTGGTTGAAAGGAGATTTGCTTCTATTTTAGCATCTATTTTAAAAACTATACTTATTGTTTTCTTTATGTGCATGAGCATCTGTGTATGTGTGTGTCTATGTATTGTGGCATGCGTGTAAGATCAGATTTCTTTCTCTCCTAAGTCTTCAGCCATGATGTGATTAGAATAGAATTTATTAAATTCTCTTTACAACAGTGACTCATTGGTGTTATGGAGCTATATCAGTTATGGTCACAGAACTAAATGTAAATTTTTTGACTTTTCTCTTTAGTGACAAGGCACTGAGTTATTCTCTCTCTCTCTCTCTCTCTCTCTCTCTCTCTCTCTCTCTCTCTCTCTCTCTCTCTCTCTCTCTCCCTCTCTCTCTCTTAATCTAGGGTCAGGACACCTTTACTTTATGACCTTTCATCTAAACAGTCTTCTGTCTTGGATCCAGATCTAAAGTCTATATTTCTTTTAAATTCGTTCAACGTGTAAAAATGAAACTAGCATTTATGAGGCAACTTTTTACAGGGGTGAAAATAGTCTTAGTGCGTCCCCATAGTTACTGCTTCTTGTAGTACAGCAACTGTGTAAAGTCTTTATGATTCCCATTGTGGTTTCAATAAGTTATTAACCCGTTAAGTATTTTAGTATTTTTGGTGATCTTGGGAAGACAGACTACTTGTATTTCTTTGAAATAGAAAAAGGCATAAATAAGTGGGAAGAACTTTGGATATAGCTTATGAAACTCCCAAGCAGATAATGAAAGGGGAAAAAGGTGCTGTGAAAGGTATGGGAAGAGGAAGGAAGTACAACATGTGTGACATCAAAGGGAGGTCGTATGTGAGGGCATGAGAGGATGAGCAGGATCAGGACAATGGAGGAGAAAAGCATGCAAAAATAAGCTTGCTATAAATGTCACAATGAAAGTTGATAGTATATAGGCTAACATACAAATTTAGATATATACTATTTTAAATGTGTTGATTGTGATGAATGTCATATGGTGCCTACAGAAATCTTGCAATGATATAAGTCAATCCTACCAGACTGCCTACAAAGATAATGTGCCTTTGAGGTTTGCATTATTATATAGCTATCTTCTTTCTTTTTTCTCTTTAGGAATGGAGCCATGATGCTCAAGTGAATGCTCAGGATTGGGCAGACAAGTGCACGTACAAGCACAGTCCTATAGAACTCAGGACAACCAGTACGTAAACTCAAAAGCACTTATGTATGAATGGAGCGTAACACAGGAGGGCCCAGTTTCTGGTATTGTGCTAACAAAACTTTGCAAAGTAAACACCTATTCTGATACTGTCTTTTAAAAAAAGTTAAATATCTCTCAACCTGGATGGCTCAGAGTGGCTTCATATTATGCTAATTGGATATATTGTATTTTACACAAATTGTCTCCAATAATTTCAGCTTTGTGTCTTGTAACTAGAAAGTGAAACAAGGTAGGGATCACCTCTTTACTTTAAAGATTAAAACTCTTGTCTGGATGAAACTACCAATTAAAGTAATATGAAGGGGATGTGAAATTAGAATCTCTTTAATTTTATCCTATTATTTTTTATGTGTATATGTGTCTTGTGTATATATGCACATGCGAATGTATGTGCTTATACTGAAGAGTGCCTCTAGAGACCAGAAGAAGGCATTGAATTTTTGGGAGCTGAAGTCTGAGTGATTGTAAACCATTCCATTTGAATGCTAAAAGATGAATTCAAGTGTGCTAAAATAGCAGGATATGCTTTTATCTGTTGAGCCACTTTTCCAGTCCTCTGTCATTAGAATTTCTAAATTTCTATCATTTAAGCCAGTATCTTATCTATCTTGTTTTGTTGTTTTCTTTTTGTTTTTATATTGTTTGTTTGTTTGTTTTGAGTTAGGGTTTCTCTCTGTAGTCCAGGCTGTTCTGGAACATACTCTGTAGACCAGGCTAGCCTGGAACTCACAGAGATCTGCCTGCCTCTGCTTCTTGATTGCTGAGATTAAAGACATGTACTACCATAAATGCTATCTTATCTTATGATGTGGCTTGTTTATGTTTATAAGATATATTTTTATTTATAAAAATATATTTAATCTGAGCAACTAATTCTTCATTTTTCTCAAGAAATATCAAATATTTTCATTACCTTTCATTACTTCTTTTATTGTTTTTGGTTTGATAGGACATAGGTCTCACTGTATAGTCCAGGATGTCTTCACACAATATGTATATGTAATCTTCCTAGTTCAGTTTCCTAAGCACTAGAATTGTATATGTGCCAAACTCTGTCTTCATTTTTGGAGACAGCAACTTATGTACATTCTGAGTGGCTGAAAATTATATTAAGTTAAAAATAAATTATGAGATATAATCTTTACATTAGGAAGTATAGAAATTATGAGAAAATCATGGACTATGAGATATAATATTTCTTGAAACATTAGAAATGGTAATCTCTGGATGAATTTGAAAATAATTTAATTATCTCTTATTAAGGTTTTACTTCTTAGATATTAATATTTTAATAATATAATGGTTTAAAAGTTTATTTAAAATGCTTTAACATTCAGTTAAAGTATAAAATAATTTTGAATCTTCAGAGATTGAGAAAATACTAATCTATTTATTTGTTTTTAAATGTGGGGTTTTTTTTCTCCATTCTTGGAAGAATATTTAGCTCATGAAATTTTCATTTTATATAACCTATAAACTTTAAAAGTATTGTTCCTTCTGTTTTTGTTTGCTTTGTATTTGTAGGTTTTAAGTGATGGTTATAAAGAAGGCTTATACAAAACAATAATACTAAATATGTAACATTTCACATAAAAAATCTCTAGTTAGAACAGGAGAGAAATTAACGGAGTTAGTATCTGTCTTTTCTAAGAGTTCAAATCAACATTTGTTACATATAAGGCACACACACACACACACACACAAAAATACATCTTCCCTCACACATATTCACATAAGTATGGAGAATTTAATGTGTCAATGAGTCAATTCAAGGAGAGAAGTTACTGAGAAAAAGACTTCTTTTATCAATTCAGTTCATATGGTGTTTAGCCCATACATTGAAAACCTGTTGTTACTGTTCAGATGAATGATCAAGTGTGAAGCATGTCTCTTAGGAAATAATCAAAAGTAACTGTGAGCAATGTCTTTAAAGAACAGGAATTCTGCTTTGTCTAGCCTCTCTCCCTCTCTGCCTTCCCCTCCCCCTCCCCCTCTTCCTTTCCCCCTCTGTGTGTGTGTGTGTGTGTGTGTGTGTGTGTGTGTGTGTGTGTGTGTGTGTGTGTGTTTGTTCTTTTTTCTTTCCTGCTGCCTTAATGAGTGGTCTGTTTTTTTTTTCCCATAGATTTAAAATGTGGTGAAAATTTGTTCATGTCAAATTACCTTGCACCATGGTCTTCTGTAATCCAAAACTGGTATGATGAATACAATGATTTGACCTTTGGTTTGGGCCCAAAGGAACCTAATAGTAAAGTCGGACATTATACTCAGGTAAGAAAAAATATTCTCTCTATAAATGAGTGGCAAGAAAATGTTTTGAATTACTTGACCAGGGCTGCACATCAGCTTTGTTTGGCTCCTGAAGGAGAATGGGAACAGTCTTCCTGAAGTTTCTTTCCAGACCCCATGACTTCCAAACCAAAATGATGACTGTTTTAGCAAAAATTATACAATTGTGCCTCAATCCAGGTCACTGTCGAATAGGGCCTACCAAAGCTAAGAGAGAAAGGAAAGTGCTAAGACAAGGGATTTTTTTTGTTTGTTTGTTTTATTTTGCTTTTGTTTTTGTTTTCTTTTTCTTTTCTTTGATAGAACACCAAGAGAAAAAGCAAAGTGGGGAGGAAAGGGTTTATTTGATTTATACTTTCAGCCTGTTGTGCATCAACAAAGGAAATGGGGAAAGAAACTCAAACGCTGTAGGAACCTGGAAGCAGGATCTGATACAGATGCTATGGAGGGTGCTATTTGTATGCTGCCTATAGCTTACTCAGCCCTCTTTCTTGTAGAATCTAGGACCATCAACCCAAGGATGGCCCAACTACCATGCTGGGCAGTCCCTCATTGATCAGGAACTATGATTTACATCTAAATCATAGGGAGGCATTTTCTCACCAGAGATTTCTTCTTCTCTGATGACTCTAACTTTGTCAAGTTGCTACACAAAACAACCAATACAACTGTCCCCTTGTCAAGTTGACACACAAACATACAAATTACTTTTAAGCCACAAACTTTTGTTCTTATTCGTCCCCAAGATCTCACATTAAAATACAAATAACTTAAAAAGTCCCACAGTCTTTACAAATTCGAAAGCATTAAAGTTGTAATCTCTTTAAAAATCCAAAATCTCTTCTAGAAGTTTAAAGTATTTCAGTAGTACATGCAGGTAAAAATCAAAATAAAGTGAAATATATTTTTCAGTAGAGAAGAAGCAGAGCATGGTCAGAATCTAAAACAAGCAACAGCTAAACCCTAACAATATAAATAGCTCAATATCCATTGTCTGGGATCCACACATGATCTTATGGGCTCCTCCAAATGGCTTGGGTCACCTCTCCACCTCTGTCTCTTGTGACACATGCAGCATGTCTTCTAGGCTCATACTGGCTACATTTCATTGATGCTACTGTTATTGGTGGTGGTGGCATGGTGTTTTAATTTCCAAAATTCTGAGGTTTTCTGCTGCAACTGGGCTGCACTTTCAAGAATAGCCTCTCGTAGGCTCTCTTCCTGATACCAAGTCTCAAATTCATTTCATGACCCCTTTAATCCTGGGCCTTCAACTACCACTTAGGCTGCACCTTCATCAATGGTCTCTCCTGGCCTCATACAATGCCAACTTTCAGCTACTTTCCATGACCCCTTCATGCCTTCAAAACTAGTACCATTTGTGGAACTCTTTTACATTACCAAGTCCAGCTGCCAGCAAAAGATACAACTTTGGCCACATCATCTAGAACACAGCTTCTCTGTGCTCTTAGGAAAACACTTCCCAGCAGATTTCATCTTAGTGATGCTAGTCTCTTCTTAATCACCACTAATCTTATCTCCAGCTAACCAATATCAATTGTCCCCGAAACATAAAGGTTAACTTCAATAATTCTGGTATCTTGTTAATGGCAGCTGATTTTTCAGCTCCAGCTAACAAGAACCACAGAATCTTAAAGCAAAATGGAAAATGGCCCTAATAGAGTCTTTAATCTTCCCTTTAAAACGCCAGATATCTCTCTTCTGTACTGCTCAACATTCTTATCTTCCAAGTTCTTAAATTTTCACTCGGAGATCTTAATATTCCGTGGCTTTTCTAGTTCAAAGTTCCAAAGATTTTCCAAAATCCTCCCAAAAATATGGTCAGTGATGTCACAGCAATACCCCACTATGTTTTTACCAAAATCTGCAATAATCAGGGTTCTCTAAAGTCACATAACTTATGGAATGACTCTCTCTCTCTCTCTCTCTCTCTCTCTCTCTCTCTCTCTCTCTCTCTCTCTCTCTCTCATTTATATTTGGGATACTAAAAGGATGTACCTCAAGGGACACTGCTTCCTATTCTAAATTTACAATGCATTTACATTTGTATGAGGGATAGCTATAAAATATTAGACATTAGTATGACCTGATTATTGTTCATGCATTTTTTGTTGTCCAAGGGATAGCCATACATATTAGGCATTATTATCACCTAGTTATTGTTTTCATTTGGACATGAAAAATTATTTGTGTCAAAATGACAAGGGGTAGATTATGATGAATATTCTTGGTTGCCAACATGACCATATCTGCAATGAATTACAACCAAAAATAGACTCATACCTGTTTTCTGGATCTGAAGGTAAGAAGACAATATGTCTTAGGATCTTGAGGCTGGAAGGCACAAGCTTTTGATACAGATCTTGAGGTGGGATGACATACACTTTTGATCTCTATCAATACATACTTTAAGGTGTGCCTCAAGATCTGGATTAAAGGTGCATGAACAATAATCAGAGGACTGCCATATGTGTGTTGGGAGCTTCATATCAGCTGGTGTATGCTGCCTATTTGATGGTCCAGTGTTTGCGAGATATGTAGAATTCATGTTCACTTTGATGGCTGACTAGGAACTGACATGAATATCCAGGTTACCCTCTTGTAGTTTATTGTCACATCCCTAGAAGGTAGGAAGCAGAGAAATTCTATGTCTCACCAGGGTCCTTCTGGTATCCATGGATTCTTTGATGTATTTCATTTTGACAT
This sequence comes from Tokudaia tokunoshimensis, assembly GCA_036184795.1. NCBI lineage: Eukaryota > Metazoa > Chordata > Mammalia > Rodentia > Muridae > Tokudaia > Tokudaia tokunoshimensis. The sequence goes on along the minus strand of BTHU01000016.1, from coordinate 30,204,531 downwards.
GAAGATCATTGGCCTCGGCCCAGCCTTCTGCATCCTCATCGTCTTGTAAACTGTCAAAAATGCACTAGAAGAACACCAGAGTCTCTGAGATGGGGCAAAAGTAGTTGTCAGTCTCCCTAATCTCCCCCTAGATGCTTCATGTAAACTTTGATGGGATAGCTGGCCAAAATCAGGCCCTGAGGGATCTTTTAACATTTGTAGTCCGATTCAATAATTTGAGTATTCAAGAAGGCATATAGAAACAAAGTATACCAAAGGTGTTTCAAAGTTTGCATTTTCTATTTGTTTTTCTGCATTACTTTTCTCTCTGACACATGTCCCATATTCATCCCTGGGCATGTAGGTTGTTTGGAATTCAACTTTCCAAGTTGCATGCGGAGTTGCTGAATGCCCTGAAAAACCATTGAAATTCTTATATGTTTGTCACTATTGTCCCGTGTAAGTATACAATTTAGAGTTCATTTTCAACCACATCAAATGCAATTTATCATTTTTAATTATCAAAGTGTAAAAAAAGATTATAGATATACATTATAAATGGAAATACAAACTTTTAAATACTTCCCGTAGTTGGAACTTATACAGAATTCTTGAAAGGGCCAACTCATCAGTTCTATAAATCATACTCAGAAACTTTCACCCTATGCTTAAAAATTATTTCTCTTCCCTCTTCAGTTGGAGTTTCTGGACTCATGGTGACCACAAAGCATAGGGATAGTTAAAGTCAAATTTTCAGTTATTGCTATGTTTATAGTTTACAAAGGAATCTGTTGATATCAGACCAGGGGTGAGCATTAGTGAAGAACACAGGATAGTGATTTCAGAATTTCCATTAAACTAGTAATACTTCTGATTATATAGGCTATTATTTCTCCTTATAATTATTTATCTTTTGAGAATTTCATATAGGAGTACTGAATTTGCATAACTTTCACTCTTCCCTCTCTTCCTCCCAATCTTCCAAGCCCCTATTCCCTCTCAAATTCATTATTCTATATTTAAATGTTATTGTTATACACACATGTTCTACACATATATGCATATATCATAACACACATCTATACATATATGTACATATAACACACACAATACCATTGAGTTTATTTAGTGTTGCTCTGATGTTTAAGTGTTTGGGTTTGACCACTTTGTACTGGATAACCTATCAGAAGTCTCCACCCTGGAGACTCCCTTTCTCAACATCCCTGATTATCCATAGCTCTTTATTCAAAGCAATATAGTTTTTTGATGGCCACTCAGGACTTGAAGGTGAGACCCTATTGCTGAAAACATCACACACTTCAGACATAGGAGATAGAGGAAGTGAAGTGGAACTGCTCTGGAAGGCTGCTTCCTGCAGACTAACTCTCGTAGTATTAAAAGATGCTATTTGTAAGCTGCCAAGGGAGAAAATAATCAACAAATTTATCTTCCTGTAAAGCCATAACAATGACTAACCCAGTTGCTATTTTTCAAAAACTTTATTTTTTGGATCTATTTATGTATGTGCACAATATAGTGGGTATTGGGAATTAAACTCAGATCCTCTGCAAGAACAGCAAATTTTCTTAACCACTATACCATCTTTCCAACCTCTTGTTGCTACCTTATACCTGTAAGGCTTTATTAAATCAGACTTCAAAGGCTTTTAAGAAATCATTAATATATTTTAAATAGTTAAGAAAGATAACCCTGCTTCTCATAATCTCCTAAAAATTCTGCAAAATCCATTCATTCAGATCTTGATTTAAAAATCAAAAAACTTACTAATGAAACAGAAACAAACTGTTTGTGCTCTTTAAAAATTTCCAGTGAATAGAACAAAGGTATATTCATAATCTTTCAACTGTATTCTTTCAAAAAAGATTGTAATTACAACTGCTTGTCACTCTGTCTGTGTGTGGACTTGTGCAGAGTGGTGCAGATGCCTGTGAGGGCCAGAGACTTCAGATTGCCTGGAACTGTCATCACAGACAGTTGTAATCCACCTGAAATGAGTACTGGGAGTCAAATTACAAGTATTGCCCAAAGAAATGGGCACTCTTAACTGCTGAGACATCTCTTCAGCTTTATTTGTATATTTTCATATAAGAAACCTATACAACAGGAGGGTGAGAGTCTTTCTAAATCAATTTTTTAAAATGATTCAATTCTATACTGTAGGTAACACAGATGGTATAGCATCTCAGTTTAAGAGAAAGATCCCAAAAGAATTTTCAAACATGTTTCTGTTGTTAAGTAAAATATAAAGAAAGCAGCTACTAGAATCCATTCAGCTGTCTGGTCAAATAAGAAGCATCTTGAACCTAGGAGAGTCAGATATTAATAAAAAGAAGAAAATGACAGTTTGTGCAACATATTGTCTTTTCTATTTTTATATTGCTCACAGACTCTATATGCTGTGTTCTGCATATAGAGTAGTGGTTCTGCTACTAGCCCTTGAACTGTACACACACAGACATACACACACACACACACAGATACACACAGACAAACAGACAGACACACACACATATAGACACACACACATACAGGCACAGACACACACACAGACACACACACACACACACACACATACACACACTTACCACCCCTTGATGCAATGAAGAATCTGACTTCTTTGTATTTTTCTATGACAGTCGGTGAAGTGATATTCCCATCTAGGCACAGTCTAGCCACAATCAGAGTACTGCTACCTTCAGATGACTTTTTATAAAACCTCTTACTTTAATATCTTCATTTTTGATAAGCATAAAATCTCATCCCTTCCTGTTACATTTAAACACTGTCAAGCCTTCATAAACATAGGGTCTTTTACAATTGTTCACTTAAGTTCTTGAAACCTGTCACTTAGTATCCTGTTCTATGTTACAGGATTTACAGCTTTTTTCTCTACCTACCTAACTTATAAAAAGTAGATTTTACACATAATTAGCTTCCTGTATTGCACTGTCTAGGAATTTTCTAGGTTTATCAAGTAATGAAGAGGGTGTTTTAACATTAAAATATCTCTAGACTTTCAGACTCTTATGAGTATTTCAGTTTCTCAGGTTCTAAGATGATGGTTGTGAAAAAAGTATGCATTGATTAATTATCTCCTTACTATACATCTACATCAGAATACTCTTAGGAAATGTAAGGTTTTTGTTATGGTATAACTGTAGTTTTTAACAACAATCCAAACATATATATATATATATATATATATATATATATATATATATATATATATATGAATTATCCATATATGGCTCTCTCTCTCTCTCTCCTCTCTCTCTCTCTCTTTATCTATAATTTGGTGATATATGTAAGCATTGGCATATAAACAGAAAAATTAAAATCATCTAATGATTTTGCATATTTCATTTCAGTGGCAATTACGTAAACAGGCTATACATCCCTTACACAGAAGGAGCACCTTGCGCCAGTTGTCCTGATCACTGTGAAGATGGATTGTGCAGTAAGTTTATTAACATGCAAATATAATAACATAGATTGACAATCTACTTTAAGATTTAATAGCATAAGCTTCCTTGCAAGAGACAAAAAATGCACTTAACATCATTTAAAATTTTTTCAATTAATTCATTTATTCCTTTTATATCCCAATCTCAGCTCTGTCCTCCTCCCTCACACAGTCCCTCCCTGACCCCTTTCCCTTCACCTCTGAGAAGGAGGAGGTGATCCCCTGGGTACCAGCCCACTGTGGCACCTTAAGTAACTAAATCACAGCAGGACTAGGCACATCATCTCCCACTGAGGGCAGACAAGGCAGTCTAATTATAAGAACAGGATCAACAAGCAGACAAAAGAGTAAGAAGAAGACCCTTTCCAGTTGTTTTGGGACCCCAGAACGACCAAGCTGCACATCTGCTACATAGACTAATATTTTTTGAACTACAGATTTTCCTTTGTGTAAGATGTGTGTACTTTTGACATTGAAAAAAGTAATATTTCATGTAGTTTAAAGAAACTTTAAAAATAAGTGAAAACTTGTAACTATATCAGAATTGTTGCTGCTGGAGTCTACAAAAATATTGCTGAAGATGTAATTTAATAAAATTTAAAGTGAAGTTTCTTATACTCAAGGTTAATAAGGTCTTAAGGTTGGCATTTTTAAAAGAGGAAGCAATGGAAATTTATGGAATTGAAATAATAAATCATGAGTCAGCACAGAGAAAAAAAGACAGGTACTAAAATTCTTTGCACACCAAGGAGCTTAGCACAATAATTTTTTAGGCTACTCCAGAGCATAAATGGAATTTTTTTATTTACTTGTGGATGTATTTGTTTCTTTCTAAAAGTTCAGGTGTACACATGTGTGCCATGGCATCTGTATGTGATTATGTGTTGAAGTTAGAGGACAGTTTATATGGAATCGTTCTCTCCTTCCATAGTATGAGTATGGGAGACTGACTGCAAATCACTAGGCTTAGTGGCAATATTTACCCTGATCCATGTCCCTGGCCCAGGGTGTGATTTGAATCCATTCATTTAATCAATCATTATTTACATGTTTTTGTTTAACGTACTTTTCTGTGCAGTTTTAGAGTCTAAATAAAATCTATGTATATTATTAGTTCATTACAAACTATAGTATTTCATCAAAGAAATGGAGTAAAATGAATGCCATAGTATTCCATTTTTAGTATTATTATGTGCATACATAGAATAAAAGTACAAAGAATAAATGTAATCTCACAAATTTGGTGGCAGAGGAAGGATAATCAGCAGTTTAAACCTGGGTTAGAATGTGCATCAAACTCCAGGTCAGCCCCGGTGACATAAAAAAACTGAAACAGCATAATAATTATATATATATCTAATTAGATATTAGATATATATATATATAATATATCAGATATAATTTTTTAAAATTAATTTAATTTTTTGCACTCCATATTTTATTCCTTCCCCTTTCCTGCACTGTCTACCCTCCAACTGTTCCACAACCCATTCCTCCTCCCCATGCCCTGTGTCCATGTGGATGCCCCTATCTCCCACCCCACTTATCTTCTAAACTCCCTGGGACCTCCAGTCTCTTGAGGGTTAGGTGCACCATCTCTGAATGAACACAGACCCGGCAGAGGACTGCCATATGTGTGTTGGGGGCCTCATATCAGCTGGTGTATGCTGCCTGTTTGATGGTCCAGTGTTTGAGAGATCTGGGTGTGAGGAGGGGGTCCAAATTAATGGAGACTGCCAGTCCTCTTACAAGGTTGCCCTTCTCCTAAACTTCTTAAAGGCCAGTCTTAGCTGTTTGGCTCACCTCCCCCACAAACCCCAAGGCTAGCCCTATGTCGTCTCCTGGATCCCAAGGCTAGTTTGCTAAACTAACCAAATCAGTTTAACCTGAAATGCTTGAAGCTAAAGCCACCCCCCCCCACCATCCCACCCCTGTGGCTGGCCAGAAAAATGCCAGCCAGCTACCACTTGCTCAGCTCCTCTTAGTCCCTTGAAATGAAAACACTAAAATCTTATACCAATCAGATTTATAACAGTAAATCTCCAGCTCCAAAACACACATGCAAAGAACACACAACTCAGTTAATATAAAGACAAACAGCATGCCTACACTACTCTATTGCCCAGCTATGAAATCCCTAGCTACTTGTGTCTCCTCCAGGTCACATGGGTCTGCTCCGTCTTCCATCTCTTCCTCCATCCTCTTCTCTCTCTGTCCTCACATTGGTCTTCTCTTCTTCCTCTTTCTCTCCCCTCTCTAAAATTTTCAGTGCTGTCTTTTCTTCCACTGCCCAATTACAGACTCTAGGCTTTATTTGACCAATTAAGATTTTATCTGACACTTGGGAGGCAGAGGCAGGCGAATTTCTGAGCTCGAGGCCAGCCTGGTCTACAAACTGAGTTCCAGGACAGCCAGGGCTAGACAGAGAAACCCTGCCTCCAAAAAAAAAAAAGATTTTATCTGACACCACCTAAGTAGGTGATCTACTCCTCATCCAGGCACCCCTCTTGAGGGAGCAGATAATACAAACAGCAATCCACAAGAAATGTCCAGTATTTTTATAGAAAGAGGCCACTAGGCACAGTAGGTATAGAAAATTTTAATGAAACATGTTTTGCTGAGAATATAAAGTTTAAATATTAATCCTATTAAGTTTTAAACATACTTGCATAATAACCACCATTTTAGTGGTTCTCTTTTAATGCTTATTTTTTATTTCATATTATGAATATTTGGTTACATTTATGTGCATGTATTTATGTGTACCACATTTGTGCTTGTTTACCATGGAAACCAGAAACAGGCATTGGGACTAAAATCGCAGGTGGTCATAAGCCCCCATGTGGATGGTGAAAACCAAAACCAGCTTCTCCATAAGAATACCAAAGGCTCCTAATCAATAAGCCATCTTTACAATAGCTAGATAGTCCAGTTCTACAAAGAACCACTCAATTTAAATTTTTTAAGCTTTTGTGAGTGAAGAAATCAGTTTCACAAATCTGCAGTTTAAAAGATATCTATTCATTTGCTCAATCACCTTGCTCTGATTCATATAAGTTTTATTTTGTTACCATTAGCAGAGGAACATAATAAATAAGTAATACTTATTTTTGTTCTTTATTTCAGCGAATAGTTGTAACTATGAAGATGATTATTCTAACTGTGTAGATCTGAAGAAGATGACAACCTGTGAAAATCCAATTGTTAAAGAAGGTTGCAAAGCTACATGCTATTGTGAAGACAAAATTCACTAAATTTCCAGTACACACTATCAGGACCATGTAGAGAGAGACCATACCCTCTACTTAGGCTTATCACATCCCAGGTTTAGTGCATTGAAATAAACCAAATGGTAAAGATTCTGCTTTTTCTTCTATTTCTTTTTATTTTGCAGAAACCATTTACCCCCAAATATTTTAAAATAACAAAATCAATAATACCTTTGGACCTTAACATATGAAATCTGTGACACATTCATGGAGTCAAATATAGTCCATGATTATACATTGTCTGTATGACTAAAGTCATAAGAACTCTGGCTTGAAAATATGAATCATATTCCCAGAGTACAATGAAGTAAGGTAACAGCATATAGTTACTCTGTAATGGTCAGTCATCTTTTCTTGCTCTACCTAGTTAACTATCTCTGCAGAAACATTCATATTAATTGTCTTTTACTTCTCACCATTTATTATTCTTTACATTCATCAAAATCAGTGGTCTAAATTCTAAACTGCTACTTACATTTTAGTTGTTGGGTCTTTTAAGAATGATATTAAAATTTACCTTAATGAACAGAACTTGCTTGTTCAGGAGGCATTGACCTTGGTTGCTTCAGAAAAAAAATAAATCTTAATCTTAGCATATTAATTATCCCCTAGTATTTATTTAAACTGGTTATTTGGGGTTTGTTTTCACCAATATGATATTTTAATATTTATGATAACTTTTACTTCATTTTTATTTATATTAAAGTTGTCAGCCTTCAGAGAGTTTATTCTAATCAGAGTATACCTCAATTAATATTCAATAGTGGATTCAGTTTGGCAAGTATAGACCAATCCCAGGTCACACATCCTCTATACAGTCTGGTGGGTCCTGTGGAGCTTAGCCCACTCATACAATCTCAACATTCAGACTCAGTTATCCTAGTTGCACATCTTGTGCCCTGGGCTAACTCTGAAGCACCCTAGAAGATATCATTAGATGACGGGGTTCAGCTTTGACACAGGATGAGAGTTCTCAACTGGAAGCAGGAATATCTGAAAGGTGCATAATAAATTTACACAGAATACTTTTTGGGTACAAGCTAACAGACAATTTTTTAAGGCTTAAAGTTTCTCTTCTCTCTCATTCTCTTCTCTCTTTCTCGCTCATTGCTCACAGCTTGAGGCTGCACACACTCTACATTCTCCTGTGCGCTCTGCTTTTCTCCTATGTGCTTTTCTTTTCTTGCACTCTCCTGCTCATATATACCTCTATGCATTCCCCTTTCACTCACACGCACACTCTTCACACTCATCTCACACACACACCACAGGCACTTTCTTTTCACTCACACACACACTCTTCACACACATCTCATACACACAAACCACATGCACTCTCCTTTCACTCATACACACATACTCTCCATACACACCTCACATTCTCTCTTCACTCACTCTTCACATTCTCTCTCCACTCACTCATCACATGCTGTTCTCATGCTCACTCGCCTTCTTGCCCCAGTCTTTTATTGAGACTCCAAAAGCAAATAAAAAAGACATTGTGCAATCATTGCCAAATGAAATTCAAAAGAAGAACCAAGTCCCACAAAGAATCAAGAATTACAATTGTTCCCCAAAGTTTCAAGCTTCCCTATTCCTAGGCCTATAGTCAAAATAATAATAATTGCAAACTTATCATTATTTAAACTTTAACTTTAACTTATTATACTTCAGAGCTCAGAGCTCCGAGGCCAGCTACTTGCATTTTCTTGTGAAGCTCTAATGATAAATGACATGGGCAAAGCTTCTAGGAAGCAGCCAGAAAGAAACAAGTTAACTGTTAACTCAGTAGTTCCCCTAACTTGCAGCTTCTGCACATTACACACAATGACTCTCCTAAGAGTCCCAGTGTTTTGACTTAGTTTTACTAATATAAGATTTTACATATTATATACTTGCTTATTCAGGAACCACACTCAAATGTGTGCAAAACTAATTTCATAACTTTAATAGATTTTTATTTCTTTGGGGTCCCAATGTTGGCTCTAACTCATGTTTTAATAATTTCATTAAACTTTCTTTGCCACTCAAGCATTAATCTCTAACTACCATTGTGCAGTAATTACATTGTTTCTAAGATCAGAACACATAGCATGCACCTGGGCCATTAGGACTGTGCTGTGCTGTGCCCCATGCCTCAAATTTTAATTGTTTAAGAATCATTACATCAGGGAACATCTAGTTTCACAGAATTTGCTAGAGCAGGAGAAAGAAGCAAGAAAGTCAGATATAATAGAACAATTATACACACCAAGGCCAACTGAAAAGCAGCCATTAACAAATGAAATCTTTACAGTCATTGTCCAGAGCTAAGGTTAGGAGAAATGGGAACAACTGTTGTTACAAAGAGCTGCCATGGGCTACTAAGATGTCTCCATCCAGGCCTACTGCAGGCAGTTCCTTATTTCAGATGGCAGGTCCCCTGGAGAAATGTGTCTCTTGCTTCTCAGGGTCCCAGACACCATCCATTTCTACAAGGAGCTTCCACAGACTTCTGAGATGTCTCCATTCTAGCCTACTGCAGGCAGGCCCTGTCATTGTTTACTGTCCCCAGCAACTGCACATAAAACCAATAAAAGTAAACTATGTTCCCTGGTCTCATTGCAAAAACACAGTATGTACAGTTGAAGTACCATTATCTTATCCTGCAAGACCCAATAATCTTACAGAATATTTCCCAAAGAGAATTTCTGCTGGATACAAAATATCAAAACAAAAAGTAATATCAAGGAATTTGAGAGTTTTAAAGAAGACATGAACAAATATCTCAAAACCAAACAAATAAACAAACAAGCAAGCAGAACCATGAATATATTGCCAATGAAATGATGAAGATAATTCAGAATTTAAAAACTCTATTTTCAGTAAGAGAAAGAAACTCCATCAGAATTTATAATTTATTTATAATTTGTAAGAAACTAACAAAAAAGCTGAAAAATAACACAGGTCAATGTGAAAAACAACCCATCAGATTAATGAGTGATTTCTCAATAGAAACTATAAAATCCAGAAGAACCTTAAGAAATGTATTTCATATTCTAAAAGACCATGAGTGCCAACCTAGACTCCTGTTCTCTACAAAGGTATCTCAATAGCTAAAACAGAAGTAAAAAAAAAAATCATGATAAAACAAAAAGAATTCATACTTATTAAATTAGACCTAGAGAGAGTGCTTGAAACCATACTTCAGAATGAGAAGAATAAGAATAGAGGTTAGAAAAAGAGAATAAATGAAATGATAACTACTCAAAAACAAACTACAACTAAGCAACAGCAAACAACAGACAGAAGAACACTGACATAAAAAAGCAAGGAAAAAGACAAACAAACAAAAACACCAAGTCAAAACAAAACAAAATGGCTACCCTTCCCCCAAGAACATTGTGCATATTTTGTGTTTCTCAAGAACTTCTGGGCATCTGTCTTGTGCTAGACTATAGCTGATAAACTCAGTAACATTTCATTGTAGAATTGCTTTTCTCTATGATCTTTGTCTTTGTTTTAGGAGACAAAGAGAGAAACAATATGAGGTTGAGTGGATAGGGAATCAGAGAGAATTAGAAGAAGCTTAGGTAGGAGAATAATAATAAAATCAAAACAGTATATATTTAAAATAAAATTTTAAGGAAGGGGATGGATGGAAAGAGTGCTCAGTGTTTAGGAGCACTAGCTTCTCTTCCACAGGACCTGAGTTGAATTCTCAGCAACCAAATGGCATCTCACAACTGTTTGTAACAGCATATCCATGGGATCTGACACCCTTACACACACACACACACACACACACACACACACACACACACACACACAGACACACAAGTATAGGCAAAACATTAATGTATATAAATAAATAAATAAATATTAGAGGGGGGAGAGGGAGGGTAGGGGGAAGGGCAGAGGAAGAGATGGGAGTGGTGGTATATGCCTTTATTCCCAGCAATAAGGAGGCAGAGACAGGTAATCTTTGTGTATTTAACGCTAGGTCTACAAAGCCAGACCAAGACAACCAGAGCTGTTACATAGGAAAACCCTGTCAAAGAAAAGAAAAAAAAAAGGTAAGAGAAAGAATGAAAGAAAAGAAAAAAGAAAAGGAAAAAGAAAAGGAAAAAGAAAAAAAACCCAAAAAATCAAAGGGACAGGTATCAACACACATCTTTGAGAAAAATAACTGAATAGTTATGGCCTCTATTCCACAATCAAAAGCACAGGCTAGTTAAATGGATAAGTCTGGCGGTTCCTCAGAAAACTGGGCATGACACTCCCAGAGGATCCTGCTATACCGCTCCTGGGCATATACCCAGAGGCTTCCCCTGCATGCAATAAGGACACATGCTCCACTATGTTCATAGCAGCCTTATTTATAATAGCCAGAAGCTGGAAAGAACCCAGATGTCCCTCAACAGAGGAATGGATTCAGAAGATGTGGTATATTTACACAATGGAATACTACTCTGCAATTAAAAACAATGAATTCACGAAATTCCTAGGCAAATGGTCAGAACTAGAAAATATCATCCTTAGTGAGGTAACCCGATCACAAAGAACACACATGGTATGCAGTCACTAATAAGGGGATATTAACCCAGAATCTCGCAATACCAAGACACAATTCACATCAATTGATGTCCAAGAAGATGGAAGGAGAGACCCCTGGTCCTGGAAAGACTGGATGTAGGGGAATTCCAGGACAGAGAAGCGAGAGGGGGTTGAATGGGAAACAGACAGAGGGAAGGGGGCTTATGGAACTTTTGGGGAGGGAGGAAACAGGAGAGGTGAAATCATTTGGAATGTAAATAAAAAACTTAGAAAATAAAATAAATAAATTAAAAAAATAGCATGAAGACAAAAAAAATAAAAGAAAGAAAATGTATCTTTTTGTTGTCTACAAAACCATATCTTTCCTTTAAAGACAGGAACTACTTTAAGGTGACAGTATGAAAAAAAAATACTATAAGGACCAGGAAGCAGTCAGGTGCCTCTGTCCTAGTACTGGATCAAACAGACTTCAAAATAAAACAAATCAGATTAAAGAACAACCTAAACAAGGGAACAATTAAGCAAAAGAGACTGCATTTCTAAGCATATATGGACCAAATTCTCAGGCATCAAGTTTCATCAAAACCATATTACTTTTGAATCATTTTCTTTCTTCCTTCTCTTCCCTTCTCCAGTTCCTCCCATGGGCTCTCCACTTGTTTACTTTCAATCAATCAATCAATCAATCAAAGGCCTTCAGAACAGGCACTTTGAGATATAGATTATTATACACTTAAGTCCTAGGAAAGTGCATACTCAATGTATGCTTATATCACTCTGGTGAAGACTTAAGCTCCCTGTTTGTCTGTCACTTGAGTCACTGTCTTTGTTTTTTTTTTTTTGTTTTGTTTTGTTTTTTTGTTTTTTGTTTTTTTCTGTTTTTTTTTCGAGACAGGGTTTCTCTGTGTAGCACTGGCTGTCCTGGAACTCACTTTGTAGACCAGGCTGGCCTCGAACTCAGAAATCCTCCTGCCTCTGCCTCCCAAGTGCTGGGATTAAAGGCGTGCGCCACCACCGCCCAGCTGAGTCACTGTCTTAAAAGCACTGCCTATTAGAAAAATATCAAGCTCCCTATTTTATCTATATTTTAAAATACTTTTATTAAAGTATCAACAATAACCATCGGTTAATCACAGAATTAATAAAAAGATATATACAACCTTTAAAATATGTACTAATGGAAATAAAGTACACAAATTAATACCAACATGATAATAATAGGTGATATAAATACTCCATTTCCTCTGATAAGAAAAGTCATGTAGAAAAAAAATAGACAGTAACATCAGAACTAAATAGCATCATGTAAGCTAGTGAACCTAACAAATTACTACAGAATATTTTCTGAAACGCAAAAATATGCACATTTTACTGAGGCTATTTATAATGGGTTACATTGGAACACAAAGCAAATCTTAACAGATTCAGATAAACTGGCATAACTTTGTGCATTCTATCTAAGCATGTGCATTACAAGTTTAAAATCAACTGCAAACAAAGCTCTGGTAATTATATAAATTCATGGATATTGCCGGGCGGTGGTGGCGCACGCCTTTAATCCCAGCACTTGGGAGGCAGAGGCAGGAGGATTTCTGAGTTCGAGGCCAGCCTGGTCTACAAAGTGAGTTCCAGGACAGCCAGGGCTACACAGAGAAACCCTGTCTTGAAAAACCAAAAAAAAAAAAAAAAAAAAAAAAAAATTCATGGATATTAAGTAGCACAATATTGAATAATGAATAAATTTTTGAAAAAAGAGTCACAAAAATGCTAAAACATTTTTCTAGTTCAAAATGCAAATAGAAGCAAAACACACACACACACACAAATCCTTAGATAGATTAAAAGCAGTCCTAAGAGGGAATTCATAGTTTTTAATGCCTCTAAAAATTGCATAGAGTAAAAACAAATTAATTCCTGATGCACCTAAAAAAATTGGAAAAAAAAATAACAAGCCAAAACTAAGTCCAGTAAACAGCAAGAAATAATAAAAAATCAGAGCATAAATTATTGCAATAAAAATTATAAAAAAAATCAATGAATCTAAATTCTAGTTTTTTTAAGAAATAAAGATTTGAGTTTTTTAAGTTAAAAAAAATCAAATGGAAAGAAACTTGGTTCAGTTAACCAGAAGAAAAAAGAAAAATTGATCCACAATAACAGAATCAGATTTTCAAGGAGACAGTACCATAAACACTAAAGAAGTACTAGTGAGTAGTGTCAAGTATTCCTTTAAAAATGTATGTTTTACTATGTTAGAATATCTCAATTCAACCAAATACTAAAGTTAAATAATGTGGAAACAACAAACATAGCTATAAGAATTGGGAACAGGTGACTTGGTAATAAGTAGTCTATGACAAAACAAACAAACAAAAACAGACAGGCAGACAGACAGACAGACAGAAAGAAAGGAAGGAAGGAAGGAAGTAAAGGAAGCAATACCAAATTTTTCTTAGAAAGCCCATATTACTCTCATACAGAAGTCAGGGATAGAAACAACAGAAGGAGAAAGAGGAGGATGAAAAGGAGAAAGAGAAGCAGATGGAAAAGGGAAGGAAAGAAGAGAGGTAAATAGGGAGAAGGAAACAAAGAATAAAATAATGATTCTAATTATATATGTATCATAATATAATATAAATAAAATCATACATCACATAATACATACTATATAGTATAATATATTTTAATATACATATATAATGTATTATATATTCATATATATAAAATACATTAAATACCATATCTAACTAAACACATAAATAATACATATTATATAATATGCATAATATATGATAGAAAATCATGTATAATATATTATATACCATAATATATTCAATCATATATAATACATGCTATCTAATGCATGATACATGATACATGATATATGATATAGCATAATAAATAAGATAATAATTATTAAAATAATTAAAAAGATAATACTTATTATTATTGTTTTTGTTATTATGGACAATATCCCTGATGAATACAGGAAATACTCCCATTATAAACTGAATATGGGCATATGTCAAATAGATTATTGACATGAATCAATTTGACTTTATTCAGGAGATATAGATTGTTTAAATACACACAAACCAATAAATGTAATAAATCATATAAATTACTAAAAGACAAATGATCACTTTATCTTCTCAATATATATGCAGAAAAGACCTATGACAACATCCAACAAGACTTCATGCTATAAGTCCTAGACAAAGGAGGACAGGAGGGAACATACAACATAATGAAAACTTTATATGACAAACCCAAAATTGACTTTATCCTAAGTGGAGAAAAACCCAGTTATTTCATTACATCAGGAACAATACAGGGCTGCCCACTATCCTCACACCTTTACAATACCATGCTTAAAGCCCCAGCTACAGCAATGAGACTAGAAGAAAACTAAAAGCGAACAGATAGAAAAAGAGGTCAAATTATCACTATTTTTCAATGATATATTATACATAGATGCCATAAATTCCAACGGAAACATTTTACAGATTATCAACATTTTAGCAAAATAGGACACAAAATTTCCTTAAAAATAGTATCTGTTCCATACAGCAATAACAACATACTGAGAGATAGAGCATTCACAATAGCCTCAAAAATATATTAAATAAGCAAACAAACAAACAAATAAAATCTAGGATAAAATTAAGGAAGTAAAATACTTCAACAATGAAAACTAAAAGAGATGGGCAAGACATTATAATATGAAAATACTCTCCACATTCATGGACTTGTATAATAAATATTGTGATAATCCTACAGATCCCATGCCATTGCAATCAAAATCTACAAGTCATCATAGAAACAGAACCTCCAAAAATTCACGTGGTGCCTCCAAAGGTCCCACACAGCCTAAGCAATCCTGAACAAAAAAGCAGAGCTAGAGAGACACTGGACCGGTTTCATTATTCAACCAGATTTAGTGGGTTTTTGAAAAATTTTTCTTATTTATTTTCATTTCCTGTAGAAGACTTGAACTCAAGGATCACATATTTTATAATTTATTCCTAACTTATACAAGGAGAAAGCAAAACAAAGAAGAAATAAGAGGCACGATGACATACCTTCTTAATCTGAAAGAACCGTGATGTTCTCTTTGGTAGGATCCCTGGCTATTCTCCTGCAGAAGCCAGAAAGCTTTCTCTCACTGGTCTTAAAATAAACAAATAGATGACAGATATAGATATAGATAGATAGATAGATAGATAGATAGATAGATAGATAGATAGATAGATAGATAAAGAACAAAATAAAAAATAAACTAAGATAACAAAAATATGTGATTCCCACACAAAACTAGAGTTAAACACAAAGTCTAATGGTAGTCCATGACTTCAGCTGAAATATTTATTAAAAGACATGTATCATGTTGCTTTGGAATACAAACAAAACAAAAACTACTTTCTTTTCAAATATTCATCATTTGTACTGCAAAGGACTTTACACAGTATAATTAGAGATGGAATGTGGGGAAGGATTATGTAATTTTTTTTCTTTTTTCTTTTTCTTCTTTTTTTGTAATCTTATGATTGTCTATGCTTTTTATTTTCTAATCTATTTGAAAGAAGATAGGGAAACAAAAACCAGGAGAAAGACAATCTGGCCTTCTGATACTTATTTGAAGACTTTCTAATTTCCCAACTCTAGCTCCAAACCCTGTTTTACTGTTTAGTATTCTAGGCTGGCAGTTTAAGACTGTATCTTTCCAAATCAAGATAGACAGGACGGAGGACCAATCACGGAGCTGGATTTTCTTTCAAATTCTACCAATGGCTATTGTGCAGGAGACTTTGAACTCACAAAGAAAAGGTGGGGCCAAGACTTATGCGTTAAAAATCACCTCCAAGCCAGCCTCCCAGCAGCAGTAAGCAGGTTTTCTGCATACCATCAGGATGGATCTTTCTAAGAAGTTGACTCTGGACAAAGTGGATCTTAAGGAAAAGAGAGTCATCATTAGAGTAGATTTCAACGTTCCCATGAAGAATAACCAAATTACAAACAACCAGAGAATCAAGGCTGCCATCCCAAGCATCAAGTACTGTCTGGACAATGGAGCCAAGTCTGTTGTTCTCATGAGTCACCTCGGCCGACCTGACGGTATCCACATGCCAGACAAATACTCATTAGAGCCTGTTGCTGCTGAGCTCAAGTCCCTGCTGAACAAGGACGTTATATTCTTGAAGGACTGCGTGGGTTCTGAAATAGAGAAAGCCTGTGCTAACCCAGGAAATGGGTCTGTCATCCTGCTGGAGAACCTGCGCTTCCATGTGGAGGAAGAAGGTAAGGGTAAAGATTCTTCTGGAAAAAAGATTAGCGCTGAACCTGATAAAGTAGAAGCCTTCCGAGCATCACTCTCTAAACTTGGCGATGTCTATGTCAATGATGCTTTTGGCACTGCACATCGGGCTCACAGTTCCATGGTGGGAGTAAATTTGCCCCAGAAGGCATCTGGGTTCCTTATGAAGAAGGAACTAGATTACTTTTCCAAGGTTTTAGAAAACCCAGAGAGGCCTTTCCTGGCTATCCTTGGTGGAGCCAAAGTGACAGACAAGATCCAACTCATCAAAAATATGTTAGACAAAGTCAATTTCTTGATTATTGGTGGTGGGATGGCTTACACCTTCCTGAAAGAACTCAAGAACATGCAGATTGGTGCTTCCTTCTTTGATGAAGAGGGAGCCAAGATTGTCAAAGAGATCATGGACAAAGCAGAAAAGAATGGTGTAAAAATATCCTTTCCTGTTGACTTCGTTACTGGTGACAAGTTTGATGAGCATGCTAAAGTTGGACAAGCCACTGTAGAATCTGGTATACCACCTGGCTGGATGGGTTTGGACTGCGGCCCTGAGAGCATTAAGAACAATGCTCAAATTGTGGCCCAAGCGAAACTGATTGTTTGGAATGGACCTATGGGGGTATTTGAATGGGATGCCTTTTCTAAGGGCACCAAAGCCCTCATGGATGAAGTTGTAAAGGCCACCTCCAAGGGCTGTGTCACCATTATAGGAGGTGGAGATACTGCTACTTGCTGTGCCAAATGGAACACTGAAGACAAGGTCAGTCATGTGAGCACAGGAGGTGGGGCAAGTCTTGAGCTTCTGGAAGGTAAAACCCTTCCAGGGGTAGAGGCCCTCAGCAACGTGTAATTGCCATGATGCACTTGCTTCCTGCTTCCTGAGCCCAGCACCAGAACCAATTCAGTGCTTTTACATAAGCTACATCTTAACGTTGGTTAACCTCTACTGTATCAAGATGCAGGTACAGAGCTAGCAGTGACCCATCAGTATCACATCAGCACATCTTAAATCTGTCACACATTTTTTACTCTCTTCAAGATCTCATCAGGATTCCCCACAGTCCTTCCTAGGGAGGAAACGTTCTCATGTCAACTATTAAAGAAGTGAGCTGAGTAAGTTGAATGTATTGTCTTTACTTAAACTTCATTTCTCTCTGAAAGTGGGAGACAACATACAGTCTGCTATTGGAGAAGGATGGGTAAAGTCTGTCAGAATTGACCCAAATTAACAGTTATCATGATATAAATATAACTCAGTTATAATTAGATTGCTGTTAACAGTTTTTTCTAAAAAGGAAAGTACTTAGTAAACACAATGATTTTCTTTTAAAAAAGGAAGAAGTAAATTTCACTGATATTTCTACTAATGTGTAAACTAAAATCAGAATCAGAGGATGAATAAAGAATTGCTTGAAAGCAGATAACATTTAGAAAGATATATTTGAATTCTTCCCCCCACCCCCACAGGTAATGTCTACATTTATTTTATACCAAAAAAGTTATGTGCAGCAAATAAACATTCTTACATATTTACATCTGTTTTTATTTACCAGTTAGCAAAATGGTATCCTAAATCTCTGATAAAGAATACTTCTATCTATATTAAAGAAGGAATCTTTCCAGTGAAATCCTTTGGTACTCAGGAACTTTTGAAGCAGGAGTAATATTTTAGATGGAATGTTCTTCACAGGTCATATATACCTATTATCTAGGCCACACTCAATACAGCCTCATAACACTTCACCTCTTCTGGGCCTATTAGTTTAAAAGGGGGAGGGGTGCTTGGTCACATTGCCTGGAATCCTAATCTGCTCTTTTTGACTCAGGGTTGTTATCACAAAATTAGGATTCATAAATGCTAAAAGGGAAAGGGGTGGGTTCTCTGTGCACTGGAAGAAAATGGAAGTGGGTGAGGTTCATAGCCCCAAACAGGTTCCTGGACATAACAGTGGGCAAGTTTGCTGATATTTTTCTGACTTTTAAGGTCAGATCACCTACTACCTTATAGTATCCTTCAGAATCAACTGGTGGTACCAGCTAGAGCTTAGCAAGTAACTGCTAAGCAGTCTTTGTGGTTTTAGTTTTTTGCTTTTCTAGAGACAAGGTCACAAAATAGCCCAGCTTGCCCTTGAACTTCTGATCTTCCTGCCTCTACTTCCCAAGTGCTGGGATTATAGGCATGTGCTACTATGACTGGCTGCACTTTTAGTCTTTTGAATATAATTATAAATAAAGCACAAAAGCAACAAAATTATTGTCCTCTATCTTACGTCACAGGTACAAGGATTTTTTTGTACCAAACAAAAGAATTTCATATGTGTGTTTTGCCTGTATGTATGTCTATGCATCATATGCATGCAGTGCCCTTGGGAACAGAAGAAGGTGTCAGATCTCCAGGAATTGGAGTTGCAGATAAAGGTTGTTAAGCAGGCATGTGGGTGGTTGGAGCCAAACCTAGGTCCTCTGCAAGAATGGCAAGTGCTTCTAACTGCTAAGTCACCTCCCCAGTCCCCAAAACTTGTCTCTTTACATGATAAAAGTTAAGGCTTTTCAACATTCCTTATGTATCATGATTTGAACTACTCGTCCTAGCACTTGGGAGGCTAAGACAGGTGGAATGTCAAGTTTGAAGCCAGTCTGGTCTATGTACTGAGTTCTAGGACAGCCTGGCTATAGAGAATGATCATGTGTCTCTTTTAAAAACAAAACAAAAGAACAACAACCACAACAAAAGAGCTAAAGAGAGGAAACATAGATGAAGCTAAAATAATTCTTATAATACAGTTAGAGAAACTAGCTAAACCTGAGTGTACCAGAAGTTTACACTCCCGGATAGAAACTACCTGTGGGAAAGGACCAAGGGAAATCCCACAAGGCAACCACAGGCCCTGGAGCACACCTAGCCAAAACTTCTCTTAGTCCCTCAGATTGTTTCTGTGAAGTAAGAGGCTTCCTTTATGAATCACTTCGAAACCATGAAGAACAGAATTACTACAAGAATCATTTGCCCCCTGGTCTGCCCTTTCATATTTATCGTTAAGTCAACTAGCAGTGTTTATTAGTTTTACTATATAAACCTGGCTGACCTGGAGATCATTGCCTAGGTCAGAGTGACCTAGAACTCAGAGCTCCACCTGCTTCTTATTCCCAAGTGCTGGGACTTAAGGTGTATGTTACCGGGCCCGGCCAATCCCTGCTTCTTCAGTGTGAAACAGACTGAATGATACTCAGTCTGAAACAGTCACGACAATATTAGCAGTTTTATAACGCAGTGTTCCCCCCCCCCATTACACTAGGTTTAATAGAAGGTACAGAGAGAATCCTCAATTCCCTCAGGGCAAAACTACAATATAAAACACAACAGGCTCCCTTACAATATGTTTGGCTAAAATGTATTTTAGCCAAAAATAAATAAATAAATAAATAAATAAATAAATAAATAAATAAATAAAAAAAGATAGGATCTCCTGTAGATAATGCTGGTCTCTATTTTGCTATGTAGTCAAGGATGACCTTGAATTCCTGATCCTTCTGTATTTATATCCCAAGTGATGGGACCACAGGCAAGCATGAGCACACTGGTCAGCAAATGCTGTTTTTCCAACAGCAGAAGTTAACTCTCAGTGAGAAAGGGGTATTCATTCTGTTAGGTCACAGGAATGTAACAAACAAGCAATTCATACAATCAATAATCATGGTCCTTCCAAGACTTAGGAAAGCAAAGGGAAGCTTTGAAGGGTCTGGTGGATGGAATCCTCTCATATTTTCTTGAGTATGGGTTGGAGATATCTGTAACATCAAGACAAGCTTTAACTCCACTCTGCTGAGTGATAATGGACAGAAAAGGTCATTTTGAATTGGGACCTAAGGGAGAAGTTTAGCAGAGTCTTAATATGTAAGTAGCAAAAGTCTTAGCTGTTAGCCATCCCACTGCCTCGGGAGACCTGAACACAGGCATATGAGATGACCTCTCTGTACAGTTCTAGAATGAGGACTTGCTTTACCATAAATAACTTTCAGTATTTTCTAGTCATTCTTTACTTCAGAAGACAGCAGCAAACGCATACATAGTAAGATAGTCATGTAAATATTCACATTCATGGGGAAACACCTTTGATGAAATCAGAATAAAGCTTTTAAGAAAGTGGTTAGAACCTCCTTAAAGGGCATTACAATTCTTATTTTATACCTGTCCTAGGCCAGAAATAATAAGGTGCATCAGTTACAACTAAAGTTCGTAAACCACTCAGTGATTGCCCTCTCAGAGTTTGCTGCCTAGTTGCCTAATTTTTTTTTCCATTTTTTCTTTTATTGGATAATTTCTTAACATATTGACCAAATCATTGATAAAACCACTGCCACTTCTCAACCCGAGGAATAAAATGTCTACACGTACCTTCTAGTTGAATGCAAGTTCTCACTTTGTTATGGTAAGGAAGGACAGGAGGGATACTTCTGCCCCAGTTCAACACAGAATGATTTGGTTTGAGATTTAAAATAGAAGGCACTTTTAACATCTTCCGTAAGATGCTAACCAGAGAAACACAGCCACATGCCATCGAGGTTTGTTCAGATCACCTCTAGGTCTCTTTTCACTGATTCTGTGTGGCTACCAGAGTGGGACAAAGTTTCCACGTTTCTCTTGTGTGTCTTTCTGCATGTTGTGTTTCTTCTGAGTCAGCAAACCGTTCCTCACGACAGCCCTCATGTTTGAAAATTCAGTATGCGATTCTGAAACACTTACTGATCATCCTTAGTGCAAGAAGAAACAAGAAGGGGAAACACTATGGACTGACCTCAGAGCACGTGGTTTGTGCCTACTTCAGTTGGAATATGGGTGAGCTGACTGCCACTGTTATCAAGGGAACACATGTGTATTGAGAGGGCAGCCACTGTTTAAGAGACTTTGCCCAGAAATGCTATAGTAGTTTCAGTTTTTCTCCAAAGACTACATCCACTTCCCACCATCAGTGTCCTGAGAGCCTAAATTAAAAGGTCTAGTCATGTGACATGCTGTACAGTTATGATTCATCCAGTTCTAACTAGTCAAACTTGACTTGGATGTTCAGACTTGTTTCTTCCTCTCTGTCAACACTTCACAGGCTGTAAGTGCGTTTCCCAAGATGTTCTGTTGTTGTCTACTATCTCCACTATTTATCAGGCATGATGAGCTGACAATTCCTTGCTACATTTGAACTAAACTATACAGTAAGTTCTGCAGGGATGAATCCAATGTTTCTACCTTTACAAATATCACACGAATGAACTCTAATTGAATCTGCAAGTTTAAATCCATTGGCTAAAACATATTATATTTTGTATATATGGCAATATTTAATACAGTATCTAAAAATATTTTCATGTTCATGATCACATTCATTATACTTGAAATTGAATTTATACGCATAAAGAGTTACTTACAATGGCTGCTCACTTTATGGTGAGGACCAGGGGCTAGAGCTACATTTTATTATCCCAGAAAAATCTTCAAGGTAAAGTTAAACCTTGTCTTTGATTGGCTCGCCGTATCCTTTTTTGTATCTGGATTTAAGGTGAAGGGGATTTAAAACTAGAAGGGCTCCTACCTATTTGAAATATTTTAAATATTCTAATTTACAATATATTTTTTTTTAAAAATCAGTTTAAGATTCTCAGGGAAAGTGTTTGCTATGAATTAAAACAAAACAAAACAAAATCCTTGGAAAATAAACTTAATGAAAGAAGTGTTTGAGATGGTTGGATGGAGATCCGCAGATCCGCTGGCCGTTAGTCTTCCTTAGGCTGCGGCTGTCTCTTCTAGGCCTCGTTCAAGTAAACTAGTCGTTTGTAATTGATGATGATGATGATGAGGAGGAGGAGGAAGTTCAGGACATATGTGGTGACAGAAATGATGCCTAACTCCTTTAGTACAAAGTTCAGGATGTAGGCCAGGTACAAAGATATCACCAGGGACATGATGAGGAGGTCATGAGGACCAGAGCTGCAACTGCGCTGGCTGTCAAACCTGGAGGGCAGGGCCGCGGAGCACTTCATCCAGGACCCCAGGTCACAGAGGGCCGGTTGCTCAGGGTCCCTCTCTTTCTCCCTCTCCACGTGGTTGTCCTAGACGGAGAGCAGGATCCCAGCGCGGAGCATACTGCATAGGGCCACCCGTTCTCATCGCAGCACCGACATTCTCAGCAGAATGGGCGCCGCCATCTTCCCTCCTCCATCGTTGCCTCCCTCCACAGCCTCCCTCCTCCTCCACCTCAGAGGCCACCGCCCATCTCAGCTGTCTCTGCTGCTGCCCAACACTTGAGTTCTTAAAGTTAGTTTATGAAATAAATAAAAATGTCAGCATTTCAGTATTGAGAAAATAAATCTGTAAAAACCCATTTTAAAAGTAAGAAAGCATGTTAGAAACAGAAATACTTATTGGTTAGTTTTGTTTTGTTTCAAAATTTAAATCTAGCTGCCAGGAATAGGACATTTCCCCTAATTTTAGTTGTGCATACCTGATAGAGTTCTTAGGTGCAAAACTGGAAAGCAATGAACTTTACCTTAAATACTGTGCTTCCATGAACCTCCTGAAGGATTTTATCTCAGGAATTCATTCTCTAGTTACAAGTCCAGAACCCCTACTATGGCACTCCTTTCCAAGATGTTTTCAGTGCTGACCTCTTATAATTTGTTACTGTCTCTTTGTACTGGCCCATTTCTTCAATTTTGATGTGATGAATCCCATTTATTCCACTTGCCCCTCACTTCTAGGATGTGTTGATTCTTCTGTTTGCAAGGTACCACTTTGTAAAGCAGGTATTAACTTCCACATTTTATATCCTCTACAAAAATTAAAATATGCTTTTGTTTCTTTAAATTATTATACATTTTAGAATCTTAACACCTTTTTAATTATCTAAGCGTGGCGGCCACATACTATATTATGGAGGTGGGATGATTACAGAATATAATCAAAGATTTAAAAACTACTAAGAATGTTTCATTTTCAAATATTGCTCACAGTTTCATGGACAGAATTACTTCACAAGAAAGATAAGCATCGCTATTAGTCCAGATTGTGGCTTAGTCTTAGAACTTTATATTTCTATATTCTCTATTTAACTGTGTTTCCTATCATGTCCCTTAAGGGATGGAGTAAGTGAGGTTTCTTGTTTGGAAACATCATTGATACATGATACACTCAGTTTATATTTTTTCTTGTTTAACATCTAAGCCTACTAACTCCAACCGCCTTTTTTTTTCAGTAGCAATCTAAACTTCTTGGCTTTATGAGCATTTTGTTTGTGTTTTTGTTTTCTTTCATCTTCCTTTTAAATTGTTTTAATTTGACAGACTAATTTTGTTAGTCAGATGTCATTTTACCACCACACAGATTAGAAACAATTTAAAAAGAAGAAGGATTTATTTAGGTATAAGGTTTCAGATAATTCAATCTATAAAGCAAAGTGGTTCAACTTGTTGAAGGCATGGGCTCTTGTCCAGTTCTGATGTGTTAGGCTTTGTTTTGTTTTATTTTGCACACACACACACACACACACACACACACATTTTTGTCTCTCTCCTTTTTCTCACCTGACCCAAGGAGTTAAAAGAGTTCCTAGTTATTCAGATAGCTACAGAGTACCAGCCCAAGTAAATATAGCTTCCTTCCCTCATAAAAAAAATTCTGCTGAATAACTCTTTCAGTCACTGGCTGCCTTTGGTAGCAGCCCCTGTAGGTATCTGGACCATTGACCCCCAAAGGCTGCCTGCCTTGGTTTACCCACCACATGGATGACAAAGCCAGTCATCAGCATGCTGATGACTGTTGTTGTCCTGCAACTGATCTGCTGTCTATATTTTACTTTCAATCTCTTTACTGGAGAATATACTTCCCTCATTACTCAGAGATAATCACTCCATAATAAATGAATCAGATGTGGTTCTCAGGAATGAGGGATGGAGGTGGTTATGAGGCTGTGGAGGATGAGGAACAGGCCTTCCACCTGGCCTGTAGGATCAGGGGAAATCATCTAAAAAGCAACCAGAGGCCGTAAAAGACTACATGGTCCTTGATTGAAATAATTCATTGCCAGACATGGCCTTAAATTTGGAATTATGAAGAGATACATGTACCCTCTGGGTCAATGACTGCTGAATTAATTAGCTGGGGTGAACTTGACATCAAGGATAGAGTTAAAATGGTCTCAAGAAGAAAAGGCATGGTTAGGAAAAGAAGGAATATATATATATATATAAAAGCAAATGGTAGGTTTGATTATCTTATAGGAGAAAGGCTTGTATATAATCTAGAAATAAATAGTATCAGAAGGAGAGTACATGAGTCTATGGGATTGCTAGGATACATAATCAAAGATCAGAGAATTAAAAGATGATGTACAAGCATACAAAAAGTTTGTACTTTGTTCTCCTAGCTACTTGAAGGATTGGAGATGACAATGCCTAGAGAGATACTAGAGAGAGCTAGCTGCTTTACTTGCATAAATTTTAAAACTTTGTAAGAATTTATTTTAACTTCAGTAATCTGTCACCTTTCTGTTCTTACATGAAAATAATTACTAAAGACTGCTGTCTGCTGTACCAGGAAACTGCAAGAGCTATGCCCAGGTACCTGTGAAGAACAGGCTATGCAAGGAAATGGGCTTTTGCTTTGTGTTTAGATTCCATTTTAAGGAAGTGGAGGTAGGGATTATTGGGATTATTTAAAAATTTCTAAAAATTTATTAATCATGGTCAAAGCTTTGATGATATAATTTTAATAATGAAAGATTGGGTATAGGCTCTTTGTATCCATTACCAACTTCGAGTCATTACTGAATCAGCACCACTCCCATTCCCCCTTTCCTCAGGGCCCTCCTCATGCTGAGGTTGGACCTTGCCCTGGAAAGAAAAACAAAAACAAAGAATGCCTGTGCCTCCTTCTTCCACTTTGCTTCAGCCTGAAGTCTACTCTTCTGCCTACACCCAGGGCACGTGTTGAGGTTGGACTCTTCTCTAAATTATTTCCTATTCTTAAAAACCGCTTTTCAGCATGTACCTTGTCCTTGGTGACACCTTTGGATGAGCATCCTTGTTTAGCACCACACATGGGGCACAAACTTTAATAACTTTTTCCTTAAAGTATGAAAAATTATCACCTTATTAGGTCATCAAAGTGGATTAGGAATGTGTGAGATCATAGTTAAAACCCTATCAGTAGACCGAAGTCCAAGAATCTATTAGAGTTGACCCAGGAGAAGTGGAAGTATCCCCACCTAGACACCCACAGAGATAAAACCAAGTGCTACAGTGTCAATGGCTCTTTCCCTGCATGTGCATCAAGCGGCTCAGATAAAGAAAATTACTGACTCTACTGTGGGCTCAGTCCCCAGTTTTGACATGACCATCTTTGATTACTGACATGTTTGTCCCTAAAGACCCAGTTTTATACTTAGACTATTCAACATGCCTCAAGGTTGAGGGTAGGTTCAACCATATGACCCTGTATCTTGACGACACCAGTGCTCATAAAAGTATGTAGCAATAATGGTGGATGTGAATGCAGGACTAGGGTTAGTATGCCCCCCCCGGGATATTGTCTTTATATACATTTCAAATGTTAGCGCTTTCCCAGTTTCCCCTTCAGAACCTTCCTATTCCATGCCTCCTGACTCTATGAGGGTGTTCCCCCTCCCATCTGCCCATTTCCAGCTTCCCGCTCTGGCATTCCTTTACACTGGAGCATCAAACCCACACAGGACCAAGGGCCAGTCTGTCCACTGATATCCAACAAGACCATCCTCTGACACATATTCAGCTGAAGCTATGAGTCCCTCCATGTGTACTCTTTGATTGGTACTCCAGTCCCCTGGAGATCCAGGGGGTCTGACATTGTTGCTCCCTCCATGGGACTGCAAACCCCCTCAGCTCCAGTCCCTTCTCCAACTCCTCCATCTGGGACAGTGCTTTCAGTCCAATGGTTGGCTGCATGCACTCACCTCTGTATTTGTCAGGCTCTAGCAGAGCCTCTCAGGAGACAGCTATACCAGGCTCCTTTCAGCAAGCCTTTCTTAGCATCCACATTAGTGTCCAGGTTTGGTGATTATATATGGGATGGATACCCAGGTGGGGCTGTCTCTGGATGGCCTTCCCTTCAGTCTATGCTCCACACTTTGTCTCCATAGCTCCTCCTGTGAGTATTTTGTTCCCTCTTTTAAGAAACACTGATTGATTCATCCACACTTTGGTCTTCCTTCTTGGAGTTCATATGGTCTATGAGTTGAATCTTGTGTGTTGCAAACTTTTGGGGCTAATATCCACTTATCAGTGAGTGCATACCATGTGTCTTCTTTTGTGACTGAAATACCTCACTCAGGATGATATTTTCAATTTCCATCCATTTTTCTGTGAATTTCGTGAAGTCACTGCTTTAAATAGTTGAGTATTATTCCATTGTATAAATGTACCACAGTTTCTAAATCCGTTCCTCTATTGAGGGATATTTGAGGTGTTTCCAGGTTCTGGATATTACAAATATGGCTGCTATGAACATGTGGAGCATGTGCCCTTATTACACTTTGGAGCATCTTCTGGGTATATGCTCAGGAGTGGTATAGCTGGGTCCTCAGGTAGTACTATGCCCAGTTTTCTGAAGAATTGCCAGACTGATTTCCCAGAACAGTTGTACCATCTTGAAATCCCACCAAAAATGGTGGGGTGTTCCTTTCTTCACATCCTTGCCAGCATCTGCTGTCATCTGAGGTTTTGATCTTAGTCATTCTGACTGTTGTAAGGTGGAATCTCAGGGTTGTTTTGATTTGCATTTCCCTGACGATAAAAGATGTTGAACATTTCTTTAAGTGTTTCTTGGCCATTCTAGTTTCCTCAATTGAGAATTTTCTGTTTAGTTCTGTAACCATTTTTTAATAGGGTTATTTGTTTCTCTGGAGTCTAACGTCTTGAATTCTTTGCAAAGATTGGATATGAGCCCTCTATCAGATGTAGGGAAAAATCTTTTCCCAATCTGTTGGCTGCCATTTTGTCCTATTGACAGTGTCCATTCCCTAACAGAAGCTCTGAAATTTTTAAAGTCTCATTTGCTGATTTTTGATCTTACAGCATAAGCCATTTTTGTTCTGATCAGGAAAGTTTCCCCTGTGCCCATGTGTTCAAGGCTTTCCTCTGCTTTCTCTTCTATTTTATTCAGTCTATCTGGTTTTATGTGGAGGTCCTTAATCCACTTGGACTTGGGCTTTGTACAGGGAGATCAGAATGGATTAATTTCTATTTTTGTAGAAGTTGACTGTCAGTTACCTTTTTTTTTTTTCTTAGCTTTTCTTTCTTTCTTTCTTTTTCTTTTTTTTTTTTTTTTTTGGTCTTTTTGTTATCTTTTTTTTCCAGTGCTGAGGACTGAACCCAGGGCCTTGCGCTTGCTAGGCAAGCACTCTACCACTGAGCTAAATCCCCAACCCCTAGAAGTTGACTGTCAATTAAATCAGCACCATTTTTTGAAAATACTCTCTTTTTTCCCACTGGATGATTTTAGCTCCTTTGTCAAAAATCAAGTGACCATAGGTGTGTAGGTTCATTCCTGGGTCTTCAGTTCTATTCCATTGATCTTCCTGACTGTCTTTGTACCAATACCATGCAGTTTTTATCACTATTGCTCTGTAATACAGCTTGAGGTCAGGAATGATGATTCCCCCCTGAAGTTCTTTTATTGTTGAGAATAGATTTTGCTATCCTGGGTTTTTTGTTATCCCAGATGAATTTGAGAAATGCTCTTTCTAACTCTATGAAGAATTGAGGAGAGATTTTGATGGGAATTGCATTGAATCTATAGATTGCTGTTGGCAGGATGGCTATTTTTACTATATTATATGTTAATCCTGTCAATCCATGAGCATTGCAGATCTTTACATATTCCTTAGGTCTTCTTCAATTTCTTTTGTTCAACGCCTTGAAGTTCTTTTTATACAAATCTTTCAATTGCACCAAAATATTTTATGTTGTTTGTGACTATTGTGAAGGGTATTTTTCCTTAAATTTTTTTCTCAGCCCATTTACCCTTAGAGTATAGGATGCTTACTGCTTTGAGTTAATTTTATATTCAGTCAAATTGCTAAAGTTATTTATCAGGTTTAGGAGTACTGTGGTGGAATTTTGGGGGTCACTTAAGAATACTATCATATCATCTGCAGTTAGTGATAATTTGGCTTCTTTCTTTCCAATTTGTATCTCTTTGACCTCCTTTTGTTGTCTAATTGCTATAGCTAGAACTTCAAGTACTATATTAAATAGATAGGGAGAGAGCAAACAGCCTTGTCTAGTTCCTGATTTTAGTGAGATTGCATCAAGTTTCTTTCCATTTAGTTTGATGTTGGCTACTGGTTTGCTGTATATTGCTTTTACTATGTTTAAGCATGGGCCTTGAATTCCTGATATTTCTGAGACTTTTAAAATGAAGGGATACTTAATTTTGTCAAATGCTTTTTCAGCATCTAAAGAAATGATCATGTGATTTTTTTCTTGGAGTTTGTTTATGTACTGGATTACCTTGGTAAATTTCAATATATTGAAACATCCCTGCATTCCTGGGTTGAAGTCTATTTGATGGTGGTGAATGATAATTTTGACATGTTCTTGGATTCTGTTAGCAAGAATTTTGTTGAGTATTCATATGGAAAATTGGTCTGAGGTTCTCTTTCTATGTTGTATCTTTGTGTGGTTTAGGTATATGTGTAATTGTGGCTTCATAGAATAAATTGGTTAGTATTCCTTCTGTTTCTATTTTGTGGAATAGTTTGAATAGTGTTAGGTCTTCTTTGAACATCTGATAGAATTCTGTACAAAAACCATCCAGGCTTCTTTTAGTTGGGAGACTTTTAATGATTGCTTCTATTTCTTTAGAGGTTAGGGGATAGTTTAAGTCATTTATCTCATCCTGATTTAACTTTGGTGTTTGATCCATCTAGAAAATTGTACGTTTCAAACAGACTTTCCAGTTTTGTTGAATATAGGCTTTTGTAGTAGGATCTGATTATTTTTTGAATTTCCTCAGTTTCTGTTGTTATATCTTCTTTTTCCTTTTTGATTTTGTTAATTTTCATATTGTCTCTGTGCCTTCTTTTTATTCTGGCTAAGGGTTTATATATCTTTCTGATTTTCTCAAAGAACCAGATCCCTGGTTTTGCTGATTCTTTGTATTGTTCTTTTTGTTTCTACTTGGTTGATTTTAGCCCTGAGTTTTGATTATTTTCTGTAGTCTACTCCTCTTAGATGTATTTGTTTCTTTCTGTTCTAGAGCTTTCATGTGTGCTGTGAAGCTACTAGTGTATACTCTCTCCAGTTCATTTTGGAGACACTCAGAAAACTGAGTTTTCTTCTTAGCACTGTTTTCATTGTGTTTCATAAGTTTGGGTATGTTGAGCTTCATTTTCATTAAATTCTAAAAGTCTTTAATTTCTTTCTTTATTTCTTACTTGACTAAGTTATCATTGAATAGGGCATTGTTCAGCTTCCTTGTGTATGTGAGCATTCTGTTGTTTTTGTTGCTATTGAAAACCAGCCTTAGTCAGTGGTTATCTGATAAGATGCTTGGGATTATTTCAATCTTCTTGTATTTGTTGAGACTTGTTTTGTGACTGATTATATGGTCAGTTTGGGAGAAGGTACCATGTGCTGAGAAGAAATAAGATATATTCTTTTGTTTTAGGATGAAAAGTTCAATAGTTATCTGTTAAATATATTTCATCTATAACTTCTTTTAGTTTCACTGTGTCTCTGTTTTGTTTGTGTTTCCATCATCTGTCCATTGCTAAGAATATGCTATTGAAGTCTCCCACTATTATTGTATGAGGTGCAATGTGTGCTTTCTGCTTTGGTAAAGTTTCTTTTATGAATGTGGTTCCCTTGCGTTTGGAGCATAGATGTTTAGAATTGAGAGTTAATCTTGATAAATTTTTCTTTTGATGAATATGAAGTATCCTTCCTTATCCTTTTTGATAAGTTTTGATTGAAAGTTGATTTTATTCGATATTAGAATGGTTACTCCAGCTTGTTTCTTAGGATCATTTGCTTAGAAATATGTTTTATAGCCCTTTACTCTGAGGTAGTGTCTGTCTTTGACACTGAGGTGCGTTTCCTGTATGTAATAAAATGCTGGGTCCTGTTTACATATCCAGTCTGTTATTCTACTTCTATTTATTGGGGAATTGAATCTAATGTTGTTAAGAGATATTAAGGAATACTGATTGTTGCTTCCTGTTATTTTTGACTTTACATTTATATTTGTGTGGCTATCTTCTTTTTGGCTTGTTGAAAGATTACTTTCCTGCTTTCTCTAAGGTGTAGTTTCTCTTCTTCTGTTTGCATTTTCTATGTGTTATCTTATGTAGGGCTGGATTAATGGAAAGATATTGTGTAAATTTGGTTTTGTCATGAAATATCTTGGTTTGTCCATTTATGGTAATTGAGTGTTTTTCTGGGTATATTATCCTGGGTTGACATTTTTATCTGTATGACATCTGCCCAGGATCTTCTAGTTTTCATAGTATCTGGTAAGAATTCTGGTATAATTCTGATAGGTCTGCCTTTATATGTTACTTGACCATTTTCTCTTATTGCTTTCAATATTCTTTCCCTGTTTTGTGTATTTGGTGTTTTGACTACTATGTGACAGAATTTCTGTCCTGGTCCAATCTATTTGGGGTTCTGTAGGCTTCTTGTATGTTCATGGGCATCTCTTTCTTTAAGTTAGGGAAGTTTTTTTTCTATAAGAAATATATGAAACTGTCCCATTAGTATACTGAATAAGAAGCCTTCTCTTGTACTAAGTTAAATACTCTCTAACTTAGGACAAGAGATCAGTACTGGAAATTCTAGCAGTAGCTATGAGCTTATTAACTTTTGTCATCTTATTGCATTGTGTCCAAATACAATTGGAGAGGTTTTTTGGTTTCTTTTTGTAAATCTTGTTATAAAATTGATCTCTTCCTCAGGTTCTGACAGAGACTAAAAAAGAACTCATTATATCTGCTAATTTTAAGGAAAACGTGGATTTTTCATGGGAAGAGACTGACTGCCAAAATATTAGAAATAACATAGAAGACGTTGCAAGGCTCCAACAAAGTCAAAACTCTGTTTCAAGGAACATAGGAACACACAGTTGTTTCTATGTGAACTTTTGCTTTCTATCACACACACAGAAAAAAAAACTCCTATGAGTATGTTTTCAATACTAGAAATGGACACACAGATCTTCATTTGCAACTCCAATCTAAAAGACTAGTGTTAGGCACCATAACCAAGGTTTTACTCTCTCATTCAAAGACTCTTTTTACAAATAATTGAAATTAATGAGTAATAACTTTTATCCAATTAAATAGGACCCTACTAATATCCTAAATATTATGGTCTCTTTTATTCTGCCAAGTCTGCATACTGTCCACTTAATCACACACATATACACACACACACACACACACACACACACACACACACACACACACACAAAATCCCTGGCAGGATTTTCAGTAAGGTCCTCATTCTTCTTTACTATAGTCTGATCAGATTAGAATGAAAATGAGCTGTGCTTCTGTTTGATTAAAAACCTTTGTACTTATACTGTAGTAATTATCATGCATTTTTATATGATTTTTTTGATTGTTTTATATAACATATGATAGACTTTGATCATACTTCCCTTTCAAACATTCTTATTTACACCCATTCCCCATGAACTCTAATCATTTTTTCTCAATAAACACTCTCCTGATTCTTGCCTTTTTTCCTGTTGCAATTTGTGACAGTCTGGTTTAACTAGGTTCTGCCAGATGATCGGAAAGAACCCACCCTATCAGCAGATCACAAGACAAATGTCAAGATAGTCATGGAAAAGATTGTCTTCAAAAAAATAGCTGATCGATTTGAAAATAATATACAGAATTTTGTTGAGTTCTTGTGTGAATTAGGTGTTCGTGTGATTAACCGTAATTCAAATGATTATAACTCTGTAATCATAAATCAACTCTCTTTTCTTAACTATGATGGCCAATTCTACAACTAGACTTAGGCTCTAAAAACAAAGTTTTACTCTCTTGTTCAAAATCTCTTGAAATTGATATATAATGCAGTTTTTTTTCTTTTTTTAATCAATAAACTCAGAGTCTCCTGGTGTGCTAAATACCATGCCCCCTATTATACTCTCTGTGAAGTCTATATATTATTCATGGAATCACTCATACACAAGAATAATATGGAGTGTAAATAACTTCAATAAACTAAGAAAATTAGTCCTTCCATTTTAAGGAAGAAAAAAAGTGTTCACAACAAACTGTGGATATAGCAGAAAGCTAGGTATTAGCATCACTTCATGATGATTATCCTACCCTGATCTTTCTTGTTTTTTTTTTTTTTTGAGACAGGGTTTCTCTGTGTAGCCCTGGCTGTCCTGGAACTCACTCTGTAGACCAGGCTGGCCTCGAACTCAGAAATCGGCCTGCCTCTGCCTCCCAAGTGCTAGGAATAAAGGAATGTGCCACCACCGCCCGGCCTGATCTTTCTTAAATTAATTCTTCTCCTCCTTCCTACTGCTGCAAATCAAAACTCTTGTTGTAGTGACCCCCAAATCTAACAAAATTCCCATTGCTACTTCATAACTGTAAACCTGTTAATGTTATAAATTGCAATGTAAACATCTGAGATTCATGGTATCTAATATTTAACCCCTATAAAATGGTCATTCCACCCCCAAAAGAGTTTTCCCCAAAACGGGATTAAGACATCTGCCTTTAATTCATATGTCGTGCTTGTACATTCTCAGTAAAATCATCATTGTCTCCTCACTCATTCTTAGTGTGTTCTTATCAAACTGGAATGAGAATGAGTCATGTTTCATTCAGACTATTAACCTTTGTGGTTATACAGTAGTAACTATCTGATTTTCTTTCTGACATTTGATTTTTGATGATTTCATATAATCGTGTGATACATTTTGATTCAATTATATTCCTAAATATATCTCCTTCAATATAACTCCTTATATATTATTTTGCACTTGTACTACTTATTAAAATGTTAGTATCTGTTTAAACTAAAATAAACAATCATTAGAATCAATTTCATTGAAAGATATTAGTGAAAAATATATAACAGAATTTTTATGTAAGATAAGTTGTGTATTGTGTTGTTTTTAAGTAAATTTATTGCACTGAATAAAAAATAAAATTATGCATGAGGTAGAAATTATTTGACTGTGCCTTATCTAGAAGAAAGTACCTCTGTTTATGTTACACCACTAAACTACAACTACTCATATACAAAGATATTTCTGGATAAAATGACAGAGAAATAATGGGAGGGGTTAACTAATGACTGGATTTTTGGACAAATCTGAAAAAACATTTTGGAGTGCTTTCTCTCAAGAAACACTTTCTCAAAGATTTCACATCTGTGATGATGCCCACTTTGGTTTTTTGTTTGTTTGTGTGTTTGTTGTTTGTTTGTTTTTTCTTTTCCTTTTTTATATTTATTTTCTTTTTTTATTTATTTTCTAAATTTTAATTACATTCCAAATCATTTCCCCTTTCCCGTTTCCTCCCTCCACAAAAGTCCCATAAGCCCCCTTCCCTCCATCTTTTCCTCACTCAACCCTCTCTCTCTTCTCTGTCTCGGCATTCCCCTACATCCAGTCTTTCCAGGACCAGGGGTCTCTCCTTCCATCTTCTTGGAAATCTATTGATATGCAAATTGTGTTTAGGGTATTCCGAGATTCTGGGTTAAAATCCCCTTATCAGTGATTGTATACAATGAGTGTTCTTTTGTGATTGGGTTAGCTCACTAAGGATGATATTTTCCAGTTCTGACCATTTGCCTAGGAATTTCGTGAATTCATTGTTTTTAGTTGCAGAGTAGTATTGCATTGTGTAAATATACCACATCTTCTGAATCCTTTCCTCCATTGAGGGACATCTGGGTTCTTTCTAGTTTTCTGGCTATTATAAATAAGGCTGCTATGAACATAATGGAGCATGTGTCCTTATTGCATGCAGGTAAAGCCTCTGGGTATATGCCCAGGAGTGGTATAGCAGGATCTTCTGGGAGTGTCATGCCCAGTTTTCTGAGGAACCACCAGAGAGATTTCCAGAGTGGTTGTACCAGCTTGCAACCCCACCAGCAGTGGATGATTGTTCCTCTTTCTCTACATCCTCACCAACACCTGCTGTCTCCTGTGTTTTTGATCTTAACCATTCTGACTGGTGTGAGGAGGAATCTCAGGGTTGTTTTGATTTGCATTTTCCTAATGACTAAGGATGTTGAACACTTTTTTAGGTGCTTCTCAGCCATTAGATATTCTTCAGGTGAGAACTCTTTGTTTAGCTCTGTACCCCATTTTTTAATAGGGTTACTTGGCTCTCTGGAGTCGACCTTCTTGAGTTCATTGTATATATTGGATATTAGCCCTCTGTTTGATGTAAGGTTGGTAAAGATCATTACCCAGTTAGTTGGTTGCTGCTTTGTCCTTTTGACAGTGTCTTTTGCCTTACAGAAACTTTGTAATTTTATGAGGTCCCATTTGTCAATTCTTGATCTTAGAGCATAAGCTATTGGAGTTCTGTTCAGGAAATTCTCCCCTGTGCCCATATGTTCAAGGTTCTTCCCTAGTTTCCTTTCTATTAGTTTCAGTGTGTCTGGTTTTATGTGGAAGTCCTTGATCCACTTGGAATTGAGCTTAGTGCAAGGAGAAAAGAATGGATCAATTTGCATTCTTCTGCATGTTGACCTCCAGTTGAACCAGCACCATTTCTTGAAAAAGCTATCTTTTCTCCACTGGATGTTTTTAGCTGCTTTGTCAAAGATCAAGTGACCATAGGAGTGTGGATTCATTTCTGGGTCTTCAATTCTGTTCCATTGATCTACATGCCTGTCACTGTACCAATACCATGCAGTTTTTAAAACTATAGCTCTGTAGTACAGCTTGAGGTCTGGGATAATGATTCCCCCAGAAGTTTGTTTTACTCTTGAGAATAGTTTTAGCTATCTTGGGAAATCATTTGGAATGTAAATAAAAAACTTAGAAAATAAAAATAAAATAATACCTGTCACCTGGGAGACTCTGCTAGTGCATGCCAAATACAGAGGGGGACACTCTCAGCCAGCCATTGAACTGAGCACTGGGTCCCCAATGAAGGAGCTAGAGAAAAGACCCAAGGAACTGAAGGGGTTTGCAGTCCCATAGGAGGAACAACAATATGAGCCACTCAGTATTCCCAGAGCTCCCAGGAACAAAACCATCAACCAAAGAGTACACATTTAGTTACCCTGTTGGACATAGTGGAAAGCAGAATTTAGGGGCTGGAAAAATTGAGTCCACTGGATAGAGTAAATTTAGAGCTGTTGCATCTGTTTTAAGGGGACTTGTTTTGGAAAGGCTTGGAGCATGGTCTTACCTGTTTCTCTCTGTTGCTTGAAAACCTCCGGTACAGTAGGCAATGTTATTGGCCAGGAAATGGAGCACAGGGCTTTATGCAAACCAGGCATTTTTAAAAACACTCTTAGAGACATCTACTGGTTACAAAAATTAAATATTACTGAAAATTCAAATAAAGGTGCGTATGTCCCAAATTTATTCCAGTCCCATTTTCATGTGTGTTTAAGGGAAGATCACTGAGTAATGTGAGGGCATGACATTTAGTTGTGTAACATAAACAAAGATAGACTTTCTTCCAGATAAGGCACAGACAACAAACCAATCATCTCTTCCTCAACTATTAATTTTACAATTTATTAAATGCAATCAACTTACATAGAAAGACATACTTCAGCACCCGACTTACTTTATTTAAAAACCCTTAGTTATATTCTCCTCACTAGTATGTTAACTTTCATAATATTTATTAAAACTTGATCATTTTAGTTTACCTAGATAAAAAAATTAATGAATAGTACAAATAGCAATATACAAGTGAGTAAATTAAAATCAATATCAATATATTTATTAAAATTATTGAGAGGTTAATAATAAAAATAAAATTATTGACATTGGTAAATGGTTTATGGGTAAAATGCTCACCATGAAAGCATGGATTTAAATTTGCAAATTTAGCCACCATGTATAAAGGCAGGAATGCTGCCATACTTATTATCTCAATGTTGGAAAGCTGAGAAATGAAAAACTGATAACTTGTGGGCCAACTAGTGAACCAATAAATAAGTTCTGAATTTAATGAGAGAACAAATCTCAACGAACAAGATGGGAGTAGATCTTGCTTTTAGAGAAAATCAGAAAATCACCAAGTCTAAGTAAAATGAATACTGCTGGTATTGAACAAGAAGGCTGTGAGTCACAGTTATATTTAGGTAAAAGGAGAAATATTTACAACCTGAAGAGTGTGAATAACATTCTACACTGAGAAATACCTATACAGTTTAATCCTGCTGTTGAAATCTGTTCTGATTCATATTTATTTGTAGAAAACCCAGTACCACATATTTATAATATTGTATTTTATTTTCCAATTACTTTTCTGTCATTAAATAATATTACAGTGTCTGCTAAGAATTGAAATCTGTGTATAACTATAATTTATATTAAATAATTAAAAGCAGATTTCACTGTCTTTTGTTGTATCAAAATGCTTGTCCTTGTAAGTTAAAAAAATTCCACCAAATTAA
The DNA here is from genome assembly GCA_036184795.1 of Tokudaia tokunoshimensis. NCBI lineage: Eukaryota > Metazoa > Chordata > Mammalia > Rodentia > Muridae > Tokudaia > Tokudaia tokunoshimensis. The sequence goes on along the minus strand of BTHU01000016.1, from coordinate 30,167,297 downwards.
AACTTCATTACATCATTACAAATCACTGTCTAAGTATTGTGTTATACACACTGTAACAAATTTAAACAGTTTACATCATTGCAAATCACTGTCTAAGTATTGTGTTATACACACTGTAACAAATTTAAACAGTAATGGTCACCATCAAAAGCTCTATGAGAAGCTATAAGACAGACTTTGAATCCTACATCTGCCTTGAAGACTTTCTGTGATATGAGTGTCATAGTGATCCATTCTCTGAGGAAAAACTCCAATGTCTTACCTCCAAAGCTCTGGAATTTGCACAGTGAATGTATAGGAGGAAACTATTCCTAACACTCCTCTAGGAGTGAGGAGGTGAGGCCAGCGGTGGTCAGCGATTTTGACTTGTAAGTGGGAAGACTGTTCTATTTGCAAGTATCAGTCTTCAAGTCAAGTAAGTTACCAACCCAGTACACAAGTTTTTTTTTTTTAAATCTCAACTGACTTGACTGAATATGAATATCCAACTCATCTTAATCTTTTCCATGTGGCAAACTGAACAGGTTTTACCAATACAGGCCTGCACAAGATTGGACTTGCCAACATTCTATCATTGATGGAAAAAGATCTCATATGACCTGGTTGCTCTTTAGGAAGGCGTTGATAGTAGCCTGCTGCTGGAGAATTGGGAGTCATTATCTTCAGTGGTTTAGTTATTTCTGACTTGCCTTTTTTCTAAGGGTAACTTCATACTCATGACCACGGGAGTAGCCCTAGTTAAACCAGACTGTCACAAATTGCAACAGGAAAAAAGGCAAGAATCAGGAGAGTGTTTATTGAGAAAAAATGATTAGAGTTCATGGGGAATGGGTGTAAATAAGAATGTTTGAAAGGGAAGTATGATCAAAGTCTATCACATGTTATATAAAACAATCAAAAAAATCATATAAAATGCATGATAATTACTACAGTATAAGTACAAAGGTTTTTAATCAAACAGAAGCACAGCTCATTTTCATTCTAATCTGATCAGACTATAGTAAAGAAAAATGAGGACCTTACTGAAAATCCTGCCAGGGATTTTGTGTGTGTGTGTGTGTGTGTGTGTATGTGTGTGTGTGTGTGTGTGTGTGTGTGTGTGTGTGTGTGTGTATGTGTGTGATTAAGTGGATAGTATGCAGACTTGGCAGAATAAAAGAGACCATAATATTTAGGATATTAGTAGGGTCCTATTTAATTGGATAAAAGTTATTACTCATTAATTTCAATTATTTGTAAAAAGAGTCTTTGAATGAGAGAGTAAAACCTTGGTTATGGTGCCTAACACTAGTCTTTTTTAGATTGGAGTTGCAAATGAAGATTTGTGTGTCCATTTCTAGTATTGAAAACATACTCATAGGGGTTTTTTTTCTGTGTGTGTGATAGAAAGCAAAAGTTCACATAGAAACAACTGTGTGTTCCTATGTTCCTTGAAACAGAGTTTTGACTTTGTTGGAGCCTTGCAACGTCTTCTATGTTATTTCTAATATTTTGGCAGTCAGTCTCTTCCCATGAAAAATCCACGTTTTCCTTAAAATTAGCAGATATAATGAGTTCTTTTTCAGTCTCTGTCAGAACCTGAGGAAGAGATCAATTTTATAACAAGATTTACAAAAAGAAACCAAAAAACCTCTCCAATTGTATTTGGACACAATGCAATAAGATGACAAAAGTTAATAAGCTCATAGCTACTGCTAGAATTTCCAGTACTGATGTCTTGTCCTAAGTTAGAGAGTATTTAACTTAGTACAAGAGAAGGCTTCTTATTCAGTATACTAATGGGACAGTTTCATATATTTGAAGCAAATTTTTGAAGGTGTCTTGCCATACAACTTTCAGATATTAACACATAAAAATATTTTAGTCTATTTGGAAAGAATAATTTGATCTAGTGAAGGAATTATTTTGCATTAATTTCAACAAAGTGACAGTGATTTAGCTGATAATCAAGAAGTATTGTTTCCCATGTATACATTATCATGTAGATATGAGCAGGTGGGGAATCAAATTCGTGGGTAGATCCATTTATGTAAACTGTCAGACCAGGACATAAGGTTAAATTTCAAGTATAATTTGGTGCCCTATTAATAAGAGAATATTTAAGCACATGTAAAAGACATGGTGCCATTAAATACTTTATCAACTATTTTACAGTGAATTACACATTTGACAGATTGGTTACGATTGATTTCATTAGAATTTTTTAGAACTGTCCTCCTAGATCTCACCATATGATATGGCAATTGTCTAATATCTGTCTATATTTCTTATCTATTTTCTGTTCTCAAGAACAGGACCAATAGAGTGTGCTTGAATAAGTAGACCTAACACACTTAACAATTATTTGTAAAAAGAATGCGCATATTATATATCTATAATAGCAACTGCATTTCATTTAAGCCACATTGTCATGCACATTTTATTTGTATTGAACTCAAAATTGAATTTAAATCACATTTATTTCAAAACTCAAAATTTTAAGAGACTTTTAAGAGAAAAGGTAATAGTAATTTTCTGCTTCTTATACCTTCTTCCTTTGTACATAAAATTTCTTATTAAAGTTTAAATATTTTAATGACATTCCTTATGGCATTTATTAGAAGAAAGATTTTTTAAATTACTGATAATACATCAAACATACTATATCAACATAGTTCATATTGAATGAACATAACATCAGCAATCCTATTAAAATATCTTATGCTATACAGCAAGGTAAAGTTTACATATCTCTTGAGATTGAGGCACATTTTACATCCTATAGAGGTTAAAGAATGATTTTGCCTGTTATCCTCACAATCAGCTTTCTTTATAATGAAATTCTTTGTCCACTGTTAAGAGTTTTCTTCCCCTGTCTCATAACCACACAGTGAGAATATCGAAGATACATGCTTCAAATTTAATCTCAACTCTTCGTGCTTTACAAAGGATACTCATCTCAATTCCCTTAAAAACAAACTTGAGATTTGGTAAGTACAGGGTATTTGTAGTTCATCTCCATTGACAAGTATCCAGTTGCCACATGTCAATGGTGGTTTTTACCCTAGCCAGTGGTAGAGAGTGCAAACATAAACTCAAATCTCCATAGCCCTGCTAATTGCTTCAAGAATCCCAAAGAATGCTGTCACCTATCTGACTCTTTGGAATTTACTACTATCAAGTAGTGTGAACTTTTACAAAGTTGTTAGTCAGATCTGAGATTATTATCCATTTTAAACTTACCCTCCTTTTAGTGAGCATTGATAGTAGCAGCAGAGTTGTGAGGAACAACTTCATTGTGAAGGAAACCCTGCTGAAATTAATCAAAGATGTCTTAGTTGAAGGAAGAAGTGCAGGAGATGCAGAGTATACCCACAATATTGATAGAAATTATGCCTACCCAAGAAACTACACTTGACAAATTCTTTAACAGTATAACAAGGGAACAGATATTATATGTTGTCACAGTAGTTTCATTGTGGCAAACTTCATTCTAACAGAGATGATTCATAAGCTTAAGGACTTTATTGAACTCTCAGGTGTGTATTTGCAAAGAGCGAGAATTTCTAGTTTCTTTCTGCACATGTTTATTCCTATCTTCAGAAGAAAATGCAAAAAAAAATACAAAAACATAACTAGCAAACAAAGATACAAAAAATAAAAACAAATGAACAAAAAAACAATTACAAACATTAGAAAGTTGCTTTACACGTTGTAACATTATTTATCTCACTATCTTCTGTTTATGGTGTTCATCTATGTTGGGCATAAATTAAAGCAGCAGGGTTGTGATTAAGGAGACAGAAATGTAAAAACACCTTGGAAAGCATTTTTTTAAGAATATTTGTAAGTTATGTCATTTTTTCTTATACCCAAATCAAATTTCACTTTGTTTATTTAATAAAAAATATAAGCACAATTAATCAGTTGCATACATTCTATTTAAGTTCATTCAATCTAAGCTTTTAGAGGTGGGTGGTTTCAAATTCTTATTAAGATTTAAAAACACTCTTCTCATTGTATAAAGAGTTTATTCTCAGGCACTATCAAATCCTACATCCCTTAGTTGCTTCTAAGGGCCCTTAATGTGGATTCTTTAGCCTCCTCACTGGTTATCATAGAAAGCATTTTCCTTGTTAATCGACGAGGTGGTACCTTAATTTGTATACTGTATGTACAGTCTGCTCATTCAAATTCTTTTCAAGTATTTAATTTGCTTCAGATTTTTATCTGACTCAAAGACAATGCTGATATGCAGCAAACATCAAGTACATTTTACATTTGTTATTTCATCTAACCCTTTCCTCTCTTCAAACTCTTTCATATGTGGAACAATGCTGTATTTCCTATAATTGTCTACTTTTTTCATTGGCATTTATGGCTAAAATTTGAGCAGGAACCTCTCCATGGATATATGTAATGTCTTTTTCTTGCTCTTAATTTGTAAACACAAAAAACTAGAAATGACCTACAAAACATTCTGGATCCCCATACACTCACTGTCTACAACTTATAGAGAAATAAAATTTGCTCTTCTACTTGGTGAATCTGTAAATTGTGAATTGCAAGTAACACCTGTGCCCTTTATTATGCTTTAAGCTAAATGTGGGCTTACTATCTATCATGGACAGATATTACTGCATTCAAACTGAGTTCTCTAGCTATCAATATTGTATGTTGGTTTATATTTCTTCCAACTTAACCAAATTTACTTGTGAAGATTGCTAGCTAATCCCAGAACTTTCCTGTATATTTTAAAGACTTGGGATATGATATGTCCCTAGCCACTGTAATCTAAGCTTTGTAACTATTGTCATCTTACATTGAAATGTACTTTCATGCTCTACAGACTTGCTCAAATTGCTTGTTTTATATCTTCCTATTGAGATAAGTTCTTGTTGCAATCCTTTGCTTCTGGTGTTCTCTGAGTCTTTTCCTTTCATGGGATAGAGACAGGTCTTTTATACTTCTGAATCTAGATGTGGTTTTGTAGCATTGGCTGCTCTTTCCTGTAAAGTACATTGATTTATCTTCAGTTCTGCTTCTTGAGCATCAGAATATTTGAGATAATGACATTGAATAGCAACACTGAGTAATTTCCTAACTTGTGATTGTTGGCTCAACAATTGACCATTTTGTCTTTGCTACTGGAGAATTCTATTTGTTCCTTTTTCAACCAAGAGATGTGGATCGAGACTCCTGCACATTTTTGCTGTGTCTCTAGCAGCTTAGTTCTGTCTTTTTCCCCATTAAATTACAAATATTTTTTGTATTTTATCCAGTCATTCCTATTTACTGCAGTGTTCTCTTGCCTTTCTCTTGGTTTCACATTTTTTAGCATACAAAGTAATATATATATATATATATATATAAACTAGGATTCTATAATATGTTTCAGGTTTGTGAGCATTTAGTAGAGTGAAGCTTCTCTCCACTATTATTTAGAAAAAGAAATAGTTGTTGAAATAACTATCTTTGACATTATGAAAAATCTTAATAATTTTGACTCATTTGGCATTTAATTGTCATAAATTAGTAAGTTCTGTGAGAAGTATAACACAATAAAGGAGTAATATAAATGAACAATTGAAGCTTATGGGAAAAATCTGAGTATTTGTTCATTTTAAATATCCCCTTTATTCTTGAATATTCTTTGATTTATAGGGACTTCATTCACATATTGCATCAAAATCCCAAGTATATCTCTTTTATTGTTATCTTGTTTGTTTATATGATGCCATTCTAGCTTTGTGTATCTGTTAAAAATAAGGATCCAAGTCAGTCAGTGGTGATGCAAGACTTCAAGCACAGCACATGGAAGGCAAATTCAGGTGGACTCATTGAGACTGACGCCTGGCTACTAATGTCAAGGACAGCTAAGGTGACAAAGACCCCAAAACATGAAAATATGGAGGTAAGCAAACAAACAAAGAAACAATATCAGAGTTCAAGGAATTTAACAATTCATTGGTATTTCATCAATTTTTCCACATATCATTTTATATATTCCAAAATAAGTTCTCTTATTCCAGCTAATTCTTTGGTTTCTGGCAAATGTTCCTCAGATTTATTTATTTCTCTGAGGCTCTCTGTTCCATGCATTACTCTCATATTTCAGTACTATTTTGAGGAAAATTACACAATTTTGTGATGACATGTTTTTAGCGTATAATTAGACCCAAACTACCTCTGTTTCTTAGGTCCCTAGGATTACATAGGTCAGGGTAAGAATTTGGGCTTAAGAGTGAAACAGCAGGGTAAAAGAGAAAAGTAGGAAACCACCAAACAGGCAAAGAAAACACAGGCAAGTAGGCTTTTATTAGGGGTTAGAGAAAGTAAATATAGGAGACAAAAAAATAAAACACTGTAGAAATACTCAAACAGCATCAAGTCACCATATCTTGTATTAACTATAATTATGCTCGTAATCATATAAGTGCATGTGTAGACACATATATCTGTATGTATAATTCCAAAAATAAAGTGTGATATAGTGTATGTGTGTATGTGTGTGTGTTTGTATGTGTATATCTTAAATGAACTTATATTGGTTTAACACCACTTGAAAAGAAACATAGACTAATAAACATTTTAGTACCAGGCGTCAAAATCCTTACTAATGATTGTTTCATCAAGTTAGATCTGACGATGCCCCAGGAGGTCTAGTCTATACCTGTGTCTCTATTTTGTCTTTCTAAGATTAAATAACATAGTATTGTTAAAGAAACCTCACACATAGGAATCAGGTAATGTGATTTGGATCAAATATAAAAGCCTCCTTCCTACAAAATACATTTCACATTACCAAAAATTCCTATGCAAAATCCTAAGGGAGTTTAAACACTCAATATTCTTGCAAAGATATAACAGCATCTATATATCAAAAATAGTTTTCATCAGAACTAAATGTTGAGTGTCAAATAATTTGCACTGAAATGTTAGTAGTGACCAACAGTTGTCTACTTAGAGTTTAAGCCTCCTCAGCATTAGGGAAATTGTGCTTGGTACTAGAAACTTAAACAGCATCCAGGGCTAGTATTGTTTTGACTTAGAAAGGAATCTGTCACCTCTACTTTGTTAGTCTAGCACCAGTCCTTACTGAATTCTAAGCCTTATTCTTACCTTCACAGATATTGGGAGTATCACCCTTCATCAGAGATGCTTTCTTTTTGCAGTAAATGAGACCATCACAGGTCAACACAGATGAGTTCAATACCAGGTTTAAGATATTTGGGGGATCCTGCAAATAATTTCAGGGATCATCATGGCATAGAGGGCCAGAACGTTTTTAAGAGTATGAATATCAGGAAGGCTGCTGTGATTTAACTTATAGAGAAAGATTTTCTAATTCCTAAAGAAAGAGGATCTTTTCTTTATTTCTGTGTTTTACCAACGTGACAACTGGGATGATGGCACATATCCTACTGTAACATCTGATGCCGCTGTCTTGTAAATACAGACTGGCTTTTGAAGAACTTGGAAGCTTGAGTGATATGCTCATCGACATGTAAGAGAAGGTTTGAAGGCCTCTTAGGACACAGTTAATTCAATACACACATAATTCTGTCCTTTAAGAAGAAAATTATTCGGTTTGGCTCTTTAGAAAAAAAACAGTGCAGCTGTATAAACAAGAAAGATGGCAAAGAGTGCTCTTAACATTACACATTTGGTTAGTAAATAATTTGATTTTCACAAGGTTTTCACCACAGTGGCATCCAACTCAATTATTTTTGAGAGAGAATAAAATAAAGGAATACATAAAATATATCTACTCTGTGATCAAAAAATGTAAAATGTTCTATACCTCTTAGAGAGAATGTTCACATAGTTTTAGCCTCATTGGGGGTTGAAAGCTTGAGAATGAAGAGGCCATACAAGGGTGTTGAAGCTTGGCAAAATCAAGACTTTCATACACACCATGACCTTTTCATGCCTTCAAGACTAAATACTTCCTGGGTGAATCTTATACTATCATTTGAGGCAGCTAATGTGAGATACAAGCTTGGTCACCTCTGAACCAAGGCTGCTGTGTGATGACTCTCAGAAAACTCATTGCAGAAGATTTCACCTCAGTGATGCTTGTCTCTTCTTAATCACAGCCAATTTCTCAGCTCCAGCTTATTAGATGTTTCTTAGTACCAAATAAGTTAGTGAAAGAATCTTTTATCAAAAGAGCAAATGGCCCCACAGAGACTTTAAACTTCCCTTTGAGACTTCATAAACCAAGCCTTTTTAATCAGCACTGCAGTCAACATGATTGTCTTTCAAACTCCAACAGATCCCCCCATGAGTACTCAACATTCATTGTCTAGACCAAAATTGCAAAATACTTCCACATTCCTTCCTAAAACACAAGACGTTCTGTCATATCAGTAGCCCAGAATCTTGATACCACCCAGGATTTTGTGTTTGTTATGGTTTCTCTTGCTGTAATGAAACATGACCTAAAAAACAAGTTGTAGACAAAATGGTTTATTTTGTTTACAATTCCATATTGCTGTTCATCATCTAAGGAATTCAGGACAGAACCAAAACATGTTAGGAAACTGCAGGCAGGAAGTTATGCTAAAGCCATAGAGAGGTGCTGCTTCTAGCTTATTTCACCTGACTGGCAGAATCATATATACATATATATATATATTTTATAGAATTCAAAAACCCCAGTCCAGGCAAGGAACCTCCCACAGTAGACTTGGCCTTTTCCCATTAATAAATAATTAAGAAAATCATTTACAGACAGATCCTTTAAAATCATTTCCCAACTTCCAATAAAACGTGTGTGTGTGTGTGTGTGTGTGTGTGTGTGTGTGTGTGTACATGCAAAGTAGCATAGGAAAACTGGCAAACACAAGTCTTTTATCTCAAGTTTAGTTACTAACCTAGCTTCCTGATAAGACATTAAAAATCACACATCAAATTTTGTTTTTCCTGTATGAATGTATCCTGTATATGTACAATGGGATTAAGGGTAACAAGAAGCTCAAGGAAGCTGATGTACTTGAGTCTGACATTTAACATAAAGACAAGAGAATATGACTGTGATATTTAGATTAGAAATTATTTGATTCAGTTGCTCCACTGAATAGGCAAGTCACAAAGACAATGTCTGAATCTTCCTCAGGATTACATCAGCTTCAGGGGAAGGCAAAGATTCTGACAGCCAAAGTAAGGAGATGTGAGAAGCATGCATATAGACAAGTGCTTGGGAGAATAGTTACCCAAACAATCCAGCCTTAAGATCAGATTGAATGGCAGCTATAGGATAGTTATGATTCTTTGATCTTGGTGTGCTAATGAATATACAAGTATTTAAATGATAAGATGAATGGGGCAAGGCCTTTATAGTATAAAAAGATTTTCCCTTTTAATGAACAGAAATAACAAAAAAGGAAGAGACAAAGTACAAGAAGTTCATACAGACACAAAGACACAAATTCTTGCCTAAGAAAATCCTATAAATACACAAAACATGAAACCATAATATAAATGAAGCAATCTTTCCTTTAAAAAAAATTACTAGAGAAAGTGTTACATGATAAAATAAGCTTCCAAATATAACATTGAATTCTTGTGTTAACCATCTACTTGTGGGCATGTAGTGTGTGCTTAAGTGTAGTTTGTATACCCTGTTATACTCTTTTGCATATTCTTTTTTTTTTTTTTTTTTTTTTTTTGGTTTTTCGAGACAGGGTTTCTCTGTATAGCCCTGGCTGTCCTGGAAGTCGCTCTGTAGACCAGGCTGGCCTCGAACTCAGAAATCCGCTTGCCTCTGCCTCCCTAGTGCTAAGATTAAAGGCGTGTGCCACCACCGCCCGGCTCTTTTGCATATTTTTAATTTTGGAATGGTTATCAATTTGAAATACCTTCTAGGTTAAGGATTGCTGAATGTGTTAAAATCTCATTACTGAGAAGCTTTCTGACTTAGACATGTGAGTCCATGTGAAGGCCATTTAAATCACTGTGAGTTCATATGTGCATCAGCCCTGTAGGGTCTAGAAAGCCTTGTTACTAAAATGTTGCATTCCAATTGGCTCTTACATACTTTTACCCTCCTCTACCACAGTTTCCTGAGGAATGAGAAGAGGAATTTCATAAAGACATCCCATTTAGAACTAAGGCCTCCAAAATTTCTACTCTCTGTTCTTGGTTCAGCTATTGGTCTCCCCCTTTGCTTCTCTCTACTATAGGACAGATTTTCTCTAATGATGACTAAGCAAGAAACCAAAGAATGATTATAGCCAAATATAATTTGGAGTTATTTTTGATGCTTTTCTCCTATGGCAGAACAGTAGGGTTTGGTTTTCCTTAATTCCTATGGCATAACTAGTCTCAGAAACCAGAGACATGTTAGTCATAGATTCCGTTTCACTTAGTGGACCTTAAATCCAATCAAGTAGTTGCTGGTTATTCCCACAATGTTTGTACCACTATTTCACCAGAATATTCTGCAGTCAGGCCACTGTTGAAGTTTAAGGAGTTTGGAGCTTGGTTGGTGTTTACCATTCTTATTTGGTAGAGTATGTAATATTGTCTAGTACCACAAACATCAGTATTCAGTAATGGTGAAGTGCTAGGCAGTCACCAACTTGAATTAATCATGTCTCATGATTAGGTAAATGCAGACCTCAGTCATAGGGTTTTACCTTAAGTTTATTGGAGAGATTGCAAGATCTTTAGAAATATCCTGGGATAGTGGGAATATCTTTGGTTTCTCTTTGAATAAAAACTCAATTAGATGTAACCCACTCCTGGCTCTGGAGTTTTCAATTGATCTTGAGAAAAGTTTAGATGTATCTTTGTTTCTTCTGTTACAGAATGATTTCATTCAATTTTTTTTATATCTCTATACAATGTAATTCTACCATAATACATCACATATGACACTTAAACTGTCTTTTATGATTAGCTATGCCTCTTCATATTTCCTCCCCTACCTCCCTAAGGCTTATCCTCCCTCTTTGATACTCCTGATACTTTCTACTGTACTGTACAACACATCCTTTTCCATTCATAATTATCTATATCATTCCCCTTCTAAGGCAAATCTTTCCTCCACTGTATTCTCTTATTCTTTACCTAACATTTTTGGTCATAGAAATTATAAAATATTGAAGATTTATTTAAGGGAACATGAACCAAACTTGTGGGTTTTTTGCAGGGGGTGGGAGCAGGTCTGTTATTTTTCCATAACAGCAAGCTTAAAAACATCATCCTGAATAAACAATGACAAAAAAATACAAACTGAGGAAGGAAGGGTATATTTATTTACAATTCCATAGTGCTGTTTATCATCTAAGGAAGTCACAAAAGGAACCAAAAACAGGGCAAAAATTTTGAAGCAGATGTTGTTGCAGAAGCCGTGGAGGGTTGTTGTTTACTGGTTTGATTCATATGACTTTCTCAGGCTGTTTTCCTTTAGGACCCAGGACTACCATCACAGGAATTGCACCAATCACCATGGGCTGGACCATCCTATATTGATCACTGATTGAGAAAATGACTTACAGCTTAATCCTATGAGGTATTTTCTCAACTGAGTCTCCTTCCTCTCTGATGACTCTAACTTGCCTCCAATTGACACAAAATGGCAGGCAGAGATCTCACCTGAAGAATATCTAATGACTGAGAAGCACCTAAAGAGATGTTCCTCATCCTTAGTCATTAGGGAAATGCAAATCAAAACAACCCTGAGATTCTATCTCACACCAGTCAGAATGGCTAAGATCAAAAACACAGGAGACAGCAGTTGTTGGCGAGGATGTGGAGAAAGAGGAACACTCCTCCACTGCTGGTGGGATTGCAAGCTGGTACAACCACTCTGGAAAGCTGTCTGGTGGTTCCTCAGAAAACTGGGCATGACACTCCCGGAGGATCCTGCTATGTTACTCCTGGGCATATACCCAGAGGCTTCCCCTGCATGCAATAAGGACACATGCTCCACTATGTTCATAGCAGCCTTATTTATAAAAATCAGAAGATGGAAAGAACCCAGATGTCCCTCAACGGAGGAATGGATTCACAAGATGTTGTATATTTACACAATGGAATATTACTCTGCAATTAAAAACAATGAATTCACAAAATTCCTAGGCAAATGGTCAGAACTGGAAAATATCATCCTCAGTGAGGTAACCCAATCACAAAAGAACACACATAGTATGCAGTCACTGATAAGTGGATATTAACTCAGAATCTCAGAATACCCTAGACACAATGCGCATATCAGTAGATTTCCAAGAAGATGGAAGGAGAGACCCCTGGTCCTGGAAAGACTGGATGTAGGAGAATGCCAGGACAGATAAGCGAGATGGGGTTGAATGGGAAAAATAGGGAGGGAAGGGGGCTATGGGACTTTCAGGGAGGAAGGAAACGGGAAAGGGGAAATGATTTGAATGTAAATAAAAAAAATTAGAAAATAAAAAAAATAAAAATAAATCACTTAACTTCATCACAGTGGCTAACGGCTTGTTAGGGAGAAAAAAAAAAAAAGAAAGCAGTTGGATAAATGAACAAGTGGGGTATTACCCTGACAGGCCTGACCATGATTATTATGGGAAGAATGTGGACTTGGGACTTTGGATTACAAAAACTGTGAATGCTGAAAGATAGAACTAATAAGTCATACTAGTAAGTTTATGAAAGACACTGGTGCTGAATGCAATATAGAACTTGATGACCCCAGCCTAAGAGATTACAGAGGAGTAATTGGAAGATAGGGGATCTAGAGAAAATTCTTGTAATATTTGGGGAAAGAATGCATCTATTCCTGTTTTTCATGACTCATCATTGATTCTATTTTTGTCATAACAAACCAAAGTGTTTGTTTTTTCTACTTCATACAGATATATTAAACTGCTGGTAGATAGTAGAAAAGAGATTTTAACTATGACAGAGTTCGTGGTACATCATGTCAGTCCAGGTTAAATTTATGAAGAGCTCATAGAACCTTACATATGACGTAGAAGCTTGTCAGATGGAGGTAAGGCTTTCTGGAATAAAATAATCAAAATCATGATCATTGTCATCTTCATCATCATCATCATCATCATGATTTTCTCCTCATCTTTCTCTTCCTCTTCTCCTTCTTCCTATCTCTCTTATTTTTTTTTTTAATTTACAGCTAATAACATCAGTCTATTGACAAGCAGTCTGATGTAAATGTATTCATTTGTTGCTTAGGCATGAAGTTAACTGAGGAATGTCAAGAACGAAGATAAGTCATCTAAGTGACTATTAGCATTGGTCATCCATTGGGGTCCTTACCTTGAAGGAAGTTACTGAGGTTTCTCTCTTGTACCTAATATTTATTCAGCCTCTGAATTCTTGTGTGTAGATGGAAAAAGATAGACACTAGATCAGAGTTCATGGTTGATCATGTTGGTCAAGGTTAACATTATGAAGAGCACACAGAAGCTTGCATTTAAAGTAGAAGCTTGTTAAACTTATTGAGTTAAAATCATCACCAACTTCATCATCATTATTTTCTCATGTTTTTCTTCTTTTTTTCCTTCTTACTCTTTCTACTGTTTTTATTTTTAATTGTAACTATGGATATTACCATCCCATTGAGAAGGAACCTGAAATTTCTATATTCATTTCTTTCTCTTAAATATAAAATTAACTGTGGAATGTCAACAAGGAAGATTTGTCTTCTAAGAGACTAATTGTATTGGTCATTTACTCAAAAACATTCTGAACTTGAAGGAAGTTACAGAGCATTTCCTATGGCCCTCTATGCCATTAAAAATACCTCCTTGAAGACATCCTTATCAGTTTCATTGTCTTCATCAGACATAGGGTTCCTTTCAGAGTTAGTGTCAGAACCTAAAATAGAGATATTTTCTTTATAAACATCAACGTCCATAGATGGTGACAATACAAAACATCCATTATCATTGTATCAAATTAACAAAGGGCGTACTGAAGGAAACATATGATGGATCTCAGACCTCATATAGATCACTGTTTCAACATAACATGTTCATCAAGAAAGAATGTGCAGTCCAAGTATATAGGTGTGCCTCATTTATGGCTCCATTAAATACACTTAATATATTTGTAGCCTATTTTCAGAATTGTTCAGTAGACATGTTTCAAAGACTAACTACAAAATTTTCAGTCAATATGGGAGGAGTAATTTCATCTAATGAGTAGAAGATTACTTTTTTGGTTAATAATTAAAATTTAAGAGAAAAATTATTGACACTAGGGCCCTTTATAATCAGTTTAAATTTGTGATATATATATATATATGTGTGTGTGTGTGTGTGTGTGTGTGTGTGTTGTTGCCTTCAAAAGTTTCTCAAGTTTTCGAGCACCAGAGTTTCAAAGTTCCATTCAGCAATACCCACATTCTTCAGCAGTATCTTTTTAAACCCACAATTTAAGGATGCCATGTTATAATTTAAACTTATTCCCCCCTATATCAGTATCTCAAATACATAATATGACATAGATCAGGGCAAGGACATGGGGTGAAGAGGGAAATTCCAGGATATAAGGGATAAGAAGAGGGTAAATAAATAGGAAAGTGTACCCTAAGGAGAGGTGGTGAAAAGGTGTAGTTTTTATTAGATATATTCTTCATTTACATTTCAAATGATTTCCTCTTTCCTGATACCCCCCAAAGTCCCATAAGCCATCTCTACTCCCCCTGTTCCTCAATCAACCACATCCTGCTTCCCTGTCCTTGTATTCCCCTATACTGCTGCATCTAGCCTTTCCAGGACTTCTCATCCCTTTGATTTCCAACAAGGCGATCCTTTGATGTCTATGCATCTGGGGCCATGGGTAACACCATGTGTACTATCTGGTTGATGTTTTTGTACCTGGAAGCTCTGGGAGTACTGGGTGGCTCATATTTTTGTTACTCCTATGGCACTGCAAACCCCTTCAGCTCCTTGGGTCCTTTCTCTAGCTCTCCCATTGGGGACCCTGTGCTCAGTTCAATGGCTGGTTGAGAGTGTCCCCCTCTGTATTTGTCATGCACTAGCAGAGCCTCCCAGGTTACAGCTATATCCAACTCCAGTCAGCAAATACTTGTGGGCATTGATAATAGTGTCTGGGTTTTGAAACTCTATATGGGATGGATCACTAGGTGGGGTAGTCTCTGGATGGTCATTCCCTCAGTTTCTGCCCCACAATTTGTCTCTGTATCTCCTTCTGTGGGTATTTTGTTCCCCCTTCTAAGAAGGACCAGAGTATCCATACTTTGGTCTTCCTTCTTCTTGGGCATCATTTGATATGTGAATTGTGTCTTGGATATTCCGAGCTTCTGAACTAATATCCACTTATCAGTGAATGAATACCATGTGTGTTCTTTTGTGATTGGGTTACCTCACTTAGAATGATATTTTCTGGTTCCACCCATTTGCCTAAGAATTTCATGAGTTCATTGTTTTTAATAGCTGAGTTATTGTGTAAATATACCACATTTGCTGTATCTATTACTCCATTGAGGGACATCTGGGTTCTTCCCAGATCCTGGTTATTATAAATAGGGTTGCTATGAACATAGTGGAGAATGTGTCCTTATTACATGCTGGGGAATCCTCTAGGTATATGCCCAGGTCAGTACACAAAGAACCATACAGAAAAAGAACAAATTAATTACAGAAAGTATGCGTATGGTGGCCACTAGGTGGGACCTGATGGATGTTGAGCAAGCCTCCATACTACTCTTATATGACTAGTCTCCATGATCGATAGCATAACTTGTAACAGAAGACAGAGGGTGCTAGAAAACTTGTGAGCCTCAGAATGAGTTCAACACAGGAGGTGGCTCTTTCCCCATCTTCACAGACGTCCCTTTGGCTGTGGACATCTTGGCACTTCCCTGTATTGACAGTGAAATAATTACGTACCACAGAACTCATGTGTATTCTCCATTGTCTAAATACTGCATAAAACTATTTGTTGCTATGCAATACAGTAGATTTGCACCTTGATGCTGATGTCTATAATTTGTTTCCCAGGTTGTTTTCTCCACGTTCCCATATTCCCTCCTGGATCATGGTTCCCACCACAAAGGTTTATTGATAGATCATCGAGGTATCATATTTTAATTTATCTAGGAAAATTCACAATTTATGTAAGTGTATGTGTATATATATATAATGTAGGTTTTTGTCTGTGTTCTCGTGTGTGTGTGTGTGTTTGTGTGTGTTTATCTTAACCAAAGGTAAGCCAAAACTCCCTCAAGTCAAGTAAAACTATCATACCCTCATCAAAGAGGCCTCTCTTTACATCAGTGGAGAATATCACAGTTAATAACACCTGGACTTAATTCTTCACTCCAGATCCTATATATATAACTCAGAGGACAACACAGATCAGAGATGCAGAAAGTTTTTAAGTGTAATAATACCAGGAAGCCTGTACAGATGTAAATTACAGTGCAGGATGTTCTAATTAATTTTAGATATCATAAGGCAAGTGTATTTTTCATAAAAATTATAATTCTCCAGGCTCTTGAGGGTTAAGTGCTTACAGGAATGGAAATGGAGAGGAGCCTAAGGAAAAGAAGGTCCAGTGAAAAGCCCTAAGTAAGATCCAGTTCAAGGGGAGGTCCCCCCCCAAAAAAAAAAAAAAAACAAAAAAAGACCTAGCATGACTGCACTCCGGAAGACCCAACAAGCAGCTGAAAGTGTCAGATGCAGATATTTGCACCCAACTGATAGACAGAAGCAGTTGACTCATACTGTTGAAATAGGAAAGACTGAAAGAAACTGAGGAGAAGTGCTACCCTATAGGAGGATCAGCAATTTCAATTAATCTGGACTCATGAGATTTCTCAAACCCTGGACCACCAAGCAGGTAGCATACACTAGTTTACATGAAGCCCCCAGCACACATATAGTAGAAGACTGCCAGGTCTGTGTTCATTCAGACATGATGCACCTAATGCTCAAGAGACTGAATGGAATTTGAACAGGGAATTTAGAGGTCAGGTGGGGTGGTGGTGGGGACATTCATGTGGAGACAGGGAGGTGGGGAGGAGGTATGAGATGTGGAAAAAAGTGAGAAAAAAATTGATCATACTTTAGCCAAAATTCCCATCACAATTAACAGAAATGACAGAAAATGAGCTTATGCATATAATACATGTTGGAAATACAACTCTTAAACACTATGGATGGACTGACAAATTGCAACTATTTTTGAAGTCAGTCTTTGAGTTGTCAAAAATATCAAACTAGAAGTACCATGTGATCCATAATTTCTTCCATGTCCAAATATCTAAAGGACTTTCTGTCCTTCTGTGTCAATATTTGTATATCCATGTTTATTTATGGACATCTCTTTCTTTAGGTTGAGGATGTTATCCCTGAGAAATATCAGAAGAAAAATC
The DNA here is from genome assembly GCA_036184795.1 of Tokudaia tokunoshimensis. NCBI lineage: Eukaryota > Metazoa > Chordata > Mammalia > Rodentia > Muridae > Tokudaia > Tokudaia tokunoshimensis. The sequence goes on along the minus strand of BTHU01000016.1, from coordinate 30,149,968 downwards.
ACAGCTCAAAATCTAGAATATATTTTCAACAGTCCTAGAGGAAAACTTCCAAACATGAAGAAAAGATTTCTGTAATTGTTCAAAAAGCTTACAGAACCCAAAGGAAAGAAAACGGAAGTCCTTCCATTTAATAATAATCAAAAAATTAAATGAATAGAACAAAGAAATAATATTAAAACCTGGAAGGGAAAAATGCCAAGTAACATAAAAGCAGACTAAATGATAATCTCAATTATAATAGAAGTAGAAAACATTTTATTGCATGACAAAACCAAGTTTAAAAAATATGTATACACAAATCTAGCCTTATAGAAGATAAGAGAAGAAAAATTCCAACCCAAGGAAATAATCTACACCCAAGAAAACTCTGTAGATAAATAATATAACAATAAAACCAAAAGAAGGTGAAAACAGGTACCCATGCATGTGTGTACATACACACACACACACACACACACACACACACACAGCATGACACCTCATTTCTAAAAAGAATCAACAATCATTAGTCATTAATATCTTTCAACATCAATGGATTCAACTCGCCAATAAAAATCTACAGTCAGAAGAATGGATTCAAAGACAGGATAGGACATTCTGTTGCATACAAGAAACACAAGTTATAGAGAGTCATTGAAATGCCATAAAACCTGAGAGTCAAATTCAGCTGCCTGCATTCACCTACTCTGAGCTGAGGAATTCCAGCCAAACCTCCCCCTCACCTGGTGGAGCTGGCAGAGCTCTGAAAACAAACCTTTGTCTTCAAAGGAGCTGCAGCCTCCTGCGAAAGGGGGGTCAGCCACCATCTCCTGCAGAGTAGCAGACCCTGTGGAATTAACATCTTCCTGAGAGCTATTATGTCAACATCTCTCAGCCTGACAGAGACCTACTGACAAGATTCACAGCTTTGGAAGAGAGGGTCACGCCCCCAAAGCTTATATCTCCTGTTTACCCTAAGTAAAGGTGGACTTTGAACAGTTGTGTTGTCTTGGTCTGTGTTCTTTTCGTCATCCTCCCCACACATCGCTAAGTATCTTTTACAGGTCACCGGTTCGCATGTAGCTGCAGGTGGCTACAGGTGGCACCCAAACGTGGTGGCTTGACAGAGGAAGATACCGAGGTGACCCTGTCTTTGGAGAAGCTTCGCAGAAAACGGAAGAAGATGGTATCCTGCACGGTGAGCAACTACAGGAGTTAAATACTAGCGCTAGTGTAACATTTCATCTTGTTGAAGTTGTGGTTGTACGTGCAGAAAAAGATACAGGCTAAGTGGGACAGCGTTGACCCAGCACTGGACTCGCTTAGGGGTAGACAGTGAAAATGGGGCAGGAAACTTTTAAGCAGGCATTTGTTGGCACCCTTCAAGAGCTGCTTCAGGTGTAAGGAATCGGGTTTGAACATTTTTTAGATCAGATAGATCATTGTTGCCCATGGTTCCAAGTAAAAAGAACTTTAGATGAGAGAACCTGGGAAAAAATTGGAAAAACGCTAAGAGCCACCAAGGCAGGAAATACTACTCTCTGCCTCTGGATGCTTATAAAGGATGCTTTTAATGAAAAGATCTCACAGTCATCAGATAGTATACAGGGAGATCTTGAGGAATCTCAAGAAGGATGCCTGCCAGAGAGGACTCCGTCAGAAAAGTGTCCTCTCAACCCTAAATTAGAAAGATATAAAAATAGTACTGATGAGCTAACATTAAAAAGAAAGCTCATCTAGAAGAGGGAGCTGCCAAATATTATGGTGAGGATTGGCCTTCTATTGCACCTTCTGCTCTGCCTATGGCCTCTACTGTACAAGATGATACCCAGATGGAAATGCAGTTACATAAATTGGAGTTTGAAATTAAGCTGCAGAAATTGACTAATGAGCTATAGGAGCTGAAAAATGTATCAAGTGCAGGAAGGAGCAATGATTCTGAGACTCTCCAGTCGTCCCTAGAAAGAGCTGTGAGTCAGGCTCTCGGGAATGTACAGGATACATCTGATGTGCTAGCCTTCCCTGACATTGAGATCACGAATGAGCAGAATAGAATTAGACAATATCTGACCTTGGAGTTCAAGGTGATAAAAGAATTAAAAACAGCCATGTCACAGTATGGTCCTATGGTTCCTTTTACGCAAGCTTTAATGGACACTGTGATGGAGTCAAATTTAACTCCACAAAATTGGAAGATTCTATGTAAGGCTACTTTGTCAGGAGGAGATTTTTTACTTTGGAGTTCTGAATGGCATGAAGCTAGTAAGACAACTAACTGCTGGGGTAAATGCTCAGGCAGGTAGCCCAGAGTGAGATACTGATATACTACTGGGAGAAGGTCAGTATAAAGGCAATGCTAATCAGATCAGGTATCCTGTTGGAGTGTATGCTCAGATTGTAATGGCTGACCACCGTGAGTGGAATTAATTACTGACTAAGGGAGATCTCAGTGGAAGTTTAACTAGAATTAGACAGGCTCCTGACGAACTTTTAAAAGATTTTGTGGATAGGCTACTGAAAACAGCTAATAGAATTCTTGGAGGTTCTCAGGCACAAAATCTGCTTATCACACAGTTGGCTTATGAGAATGCTAATGCAGCTTGTTGCGCTGCCATCAGACCTCACAGGGAGCAGAAAGACTTAGCTGGGTATATTCATCTTTGTTTGGAGATTAGGTCTTCTTACAATCTGGGTCTTGCCATGGCTGCAGCTTTTAAAGGAACAACTGTACATGGGATACTTTCACAGAGAAAAAGGAATAAAACGTGCTTTAATTGTGGAAGTTTTGGTCATTTTAAAGCTAACTGTCCTAAGAACAGAGTCGCGATTAAGTGGACAATCAAGTTGTGCTCCAGAAGTTTGTCCCAGATGCTGGAAGGGCAATCACTGGGTCAACGAATGTAAATATAAGATAGATATTCCGGGCCATCCCTTGCCGGGAAATGGGCAGAGGGGTCCGCCTCAGGCCCCCAAACACCCACAACAAGCAGCTTATGGGGCCACGAAACTGCTGCCAGGCCAGGGAAATCCATTTTTGAACTTATCAGGGCAACACCAGGAAGTGCAGGACTGAACATCTGTTCAACATCCAGTGTCGTATTAACTCCAGAAATGGGAGTTGAGACTCTGCCTACAGGAGTTTTTGGACCTTTGCCTGCAGAAACTTGGGGACTGCTTCCAGGATGAAGCAGTACTATTATAAGAGGGTTACAGATTTATCCTGGTATCATAGATAATGATTATGAGGGAGAAATTAGAATTATGGCTGCTTCCCCTCATGGTGTACCTGCTAATCAAAGAATTGCTCAGCTTGTCTTAGTTCCCTTGCATCCAATTCCTTCCACATTTGTTAAAGGTAAGATAGGACAGAGTGGCTTTGGTTCCTCTGGTGTGTATTGGGTTCAATCTATCACTAATAAAAGACCTAACCTTAAATTAACAATTGAGGGAAAAAGCTTTGAAGGATTAATAGATACTGGAGCTGATGTGACAATTATTAGAGGAAAAGATTGGCCATCAGCTTGGCCTTTGTCAGAAACACTCACTCATCTCCAAGGGATCAGATATGCCAATAATCCAAAACAAAGTGCTAAACTCTTAACTTGGAAAGATGAAGAGGGTAATTCAGGACAAATTCAGCCTTATGTTATGCCGAACTTGCCTACTACCCATTGGGGAAGAGTTCTTTTGTCACAGATGGGACTTATAGTGTGTCGTCCTAATTCGGTAGTCACTAAGCAGATGCTGGAACAAGGATTTTTGCCTGGTCAGGGGCTAGGAAAAGAAAAGCAAGGCATTAAAATGTTTGAAGGTCCTAAGCCTAATATTAATACTAGAGGTTTGGGAAATTTTCGGTAGTGGTGCTATCTCACCTATACCCCATGCTGATAAAATTCAATGGCTTAGTGATAATCCAGTTTGGGTTGATCAGTGGTCATTTTATACAGAAAAATAGGAGCCACCTTGTTGCTAGTACAGGAGCAACTAGAGGCAGGACATCTAAGAGAATTTCAGTCACCATGGAATACACCAATATTTGTTATCAAAAAAAAAAATCTGGTAAATGGAGATTGTTACAAGATCTAAGAAAGGTTAATGAAACCATGGTACCTATGGGAGCTTTGCAACCTGGACTTCCATCTCCCATGGCTATTCCTAGAGGATATTATAAAATAGTTATAGAGTTGAAAGATTGCTTCTTTACTATTTCTTTGCACCTTGAGGATTGTAAAAGATTTGCTTTTAGTGTTCCTTCCATTAACTTCATGGAACCTATGAAACAATACCAATGGACAGTCCTTCCTCAGGGCATGGCCAACAGTCCCACCTATGTCAAAAGTTTGTGGCTCAGGCCATTCAGCCTGTGAGATGGCAATGGCCAGAGCTTTATTTTGTCCATTACACAGATGATATTTTGATTTTGGGTAGAAATCCTCAAGATGTGCTCTTATGTTATAAATATTTACAACAGGCTTTAGCTGAAAAAGGACTGCAAATAGCTCCAGAGAAGGTACAAACTCAAGACCCTTATAATTATTTGGGTTTCAGACTTACAGATCAAGCTGTTTTTTTCGCAGAAGATAATTATTCACAGAGACAGTTTAAAGACCTTAAATGATTTTCAAAAGTTGTTAGGTGATATTATTTGGCTTCATCCTTATTTAAAGCTTACTACAGGAGAATTAAGATCTTTATTTGATATTCTAAAAGGGAATGCTGATCCTATATCCCCTAGATCTTTAACCCCAGAAGGGCTGCAGGCCTTAAAGCAGGTAGAAAGAGCTATTGAAAATCAATTTGTTACCTATATGAATTATTCTTTGCCTTTACATCTGTTGATTTTTAATACAACTCATGCGCCTACAAGATTATTGTGGCAAAAGTCTCCTCTTATGTGGATTCACCCAAGGGTGTGACCGAAACGTAATATCCTACCATATTATGAGGCAGTAGCCTAGATGATTATACTATTATATATCATTGGGAGGAAGAAGGTTCTGAATTATTTTGGCAAAGAACCAGATATCATTGTTCAGCCTTTTAATGTAGATCAAGATACTTGGCTAAAGCAGCATAGTACAGACTGGTTGCTAGCTCAAATAGGATTTGGAGGAAATATTGATAACCATTATCCTCAAGATAAGTTGATAAAGTTTTTAAATATGCATAAGGTTTTGTTACCTGATATGACATCTTTACAGCTGTTGCATAATGCTCTTGTGATTTTCATGGATGGCTCCTCAAAAGGAAGAGCAGGATACCTCATGAATAATCAACAGGTGGTCATAGAGACACCTGGGCTCTCAGCTCAGTTAGCAGAATTGACAGCAGTAATTAAATGTGTTTCAATCTGTGAATTGTGCTTTTAATCTTTTTACCAATAGTTTGTACGTTGCTGAGTCTGTTCCTTTATTAGAGACATGTTGCATATTTAATTTTAATATACCAGCAGGATCCTTATTTTCACAATTACAAAACTTAATTCTTGTTAGAAAAAATACCTTTTACATTGGCTGTATACAAGTTCACTCTGGTCTTCCCGGACCTTTAGTTGCAGGAAATGATCATATCGATAGAGCTCTTATAGGAGAGATTTTAATCTCAGATCCTGTTGAATTGGTTAGAAGAGACCATAATAAATTCCATCTTTCTAGCCACACCTTAAGGCTCCAACATAAGATCACTAAGGAGCAAGCAAGAATGATTGTGAAACAGTGTCCTAATTGCCTTACCTTGTCCCCAGTTCCTCATTTAGGAGTTAACCCAGGTGGCCTTATGCCCAATCGTATTTGGCAAATGGATGTAACTCACTATGCAGAATTTGGAAAATTAAACTTTATTCACCTTTGTATTGATACGTGTTCAGGATTCCTTTTTGCTTCCCTACATATGGGAGAGGCTTTGAGAAATGTAATTGATCATTGCTTACAAGCTTTTAATACTATGGGATTACCTAAAGTCATTAAGACAGATAATGGGCCAGCTTATACTGGCAACAATTTTTATCATTCTGTAAATAATTTGGTATTGAACATAAAACGGGAATCTTTTATAACCCAATGGGCCAAAGAATTGTTGGACGTGTGCATCACACTATTAAAAATTGGCGTTTTAAAACAAAGAAGGGAGAATTATACCCTTCAAGATTACCAAAAGCACATCTCGCCTTTGTCTAATTTGTTTTAAATTTCTTGCAAACTGACATTAAAGGTCATTCTGCAGCAGATCAACACTGGCACCCAGCCACTTTTAATTCATATGCTATGGTTAAGTGGCTAGACCCTTTAACTAATACATGTAAGGGTCCAGATCCTATTTTAATATGGGGAAGAGGGTCTGTTTGCGTTTTTCATAGGAAGAAGATGGCGTCCGATGGCTGCCAGAAGGACTGGTTCGTCAACTAGACACAGACCCTGTGTCTTCCAGTAAGTAATAGGTGACTATTCAAAAAAAGGGGGGAGGTCTCTGTTGATTTTCAAAGCCACATCCCTCACACTGGGAAGTTAAGCTTTGTGTTTTAAAGAGCTACTAATTTGCAATTGAATACCTTGGACCTTCCAGAGACAAGCTAATTTGCAATTGAACATTGTTTCTTTCTCAACTCTTTGTCTTGTATTTTAAGCAGATTGTCTCTATCCAGGCTCACCTGAATTGGAAACAGGTGTGTCTGTTAAAAGACTAGTAAGGCGTTTTGGCAACTACATGACTCTGGCATCAAAGCCTATACAAGTGGATCTCCTTCATGGAGTCACATAGAACTCAAATCTATGTTTGTCTGCTTACAAGCTGACATGGGCATCAGGAGAGTTGCACAGCAATGCATTGCACGGGGAGGATTTAATTATCTGGTTCTGAGTCCCTGAAGAGCAAGCCTGATTTGTAAAGGGGTTGGTGTCTGTCTTTAGACTCTGCCCCTCCCCTCCAAAAGACACCAAGAGCCATCTAAAAGGTGGAAGCAATAATTTGTTCTCCAAGAGGGGAATTAGACCTCTATTCCCACACCCTGGGTAAAGGCCCACCATCATGGATCGATTACTATCCACTTGTTTAAACTAATAAGGAAGGGGGAGATGTAGAGAGTCATTGAAATGCCATATAACCTGAAAGTCAAATTCAGCTGCCTGCATTCACCAACTCCAAGCTGAGGAATTCCAGACACACCTCCCCCACCTGGCGGAGCTGGCAGAGGTTCGAGAACAAGCCTTTGTCTTCAAAAGAGCTGCAGCTTCCTGCGAAAGGGGGTCAGCCGCCATCTCCTGCAGAGTAGCAGACCCTGTGGAATTATCATCTTCCTGAGAGATGTTATGTCAAAATTTCTCAGTCTGACAGAGACCTTCTTACAAGACTCGCAGCTTTGGGAGGGAGGGTCACGCCCCCAAGTCTTATATCTCCTGTTTACCCTAAGTAAAGGTGGACTTTGAACAGCTGTGATGTCTTGGTCTGTGTTCTTTTCGTCATCCTCCCCACACATTCCTAAGTATCTTTTACAGGTCTCTGATTTGCACGTAGCTGCAGGCGGCTACAACAACTCAATAATAAAAATAGATATTACTCAGAGTAAAGTACTGGAAGAAGTTATTTTAGGAGCTGGAATCAGTAAAATAGAAACAGAGATTCAAGAGATGCCTCAATAAAACCAAGGTCTGCTTCTTTGAGAAAATCAACAATATAGGTAAACCCTAACCCAAACTAAGTAAAAAGCAAAGAGAGGGACTATCCAAATGAATAAATCAGAAATGAAAGGATGATATAACAACATACACTGGGGAAATCCAAACCATCATTATGTCTTATTTTAAAAGTCTATACACCACAAAATTAGAAAAATCTAAACAGAAATGTAGAATTTTCTTGATAAATACAACTTATCAAAGTTAAAACAAGGTCAGATAAATAATCCAAATAGAGTCACAACACACGGTGAAATTGAAGCAGTCATTGAAATTCTTCCAAGCAGAATCATCCCAGGGACATATGTTTTTAGTGCAAAATTCTACCATAATCTTAAAGAAGAGGTCTTTAATAATACCAATATTTCTCAGACTTTTCCACAAGATAGAAAGAGACGGAATACTGACAAATTAACTTTATGATGCTGTAGTCATCCTTTGTACCTAAGTCACACAGACTCAAACAAGAAAGGGTATCAAGCAAATTTCCTTTATGGACTTTGATGTAAGACTATGCAATAAAATAGTTGTGAAATTAATACTAGAAGCTATGAAGAAACATTACCCACTCTGCAAGTAGCATTCATCTCAGAGATGTGGTTTAAAATATGAACACTAGTCAAAGTAATCCAACATATAAACTGATTGAAGCAAAAAAATGAAATAATCATCTCATTATATGGTGAACAAACCTTTAGCAATTTCCAACACCCTTTCATGACAAAAGTCTGAGAGATCATGGATACAAGGCATATACCTAAACACAATAAAGGCAATATCTAACAATGTAGTAGACAAAATCCAACTATATGTGGAGAACATTAGAACAATTTAACTAAAATCAGTGACAACACAATATATTACCTGGACTTTTTGCATGAGCAATAAGACAACTAATGAGTATCAAAGGAATACAAATTATGCAAGAGAAATCTTATCGCTGATAAGCACCTCCATCTGAATACAAAGTTAACTCTCCCCCCCAAAAAATAAATAAACCAGTGATACTCGTATATTCAAATGATAAATGTGCTGAGAAAGAAAACACTCTTCACAACAGTGTCAAATAATATAAACTATCTTGGTATAACTCTCTTCAAGTAAATGAAAGACTATTATAACAAGAATTTTAAATTTTTGTAGAAAGCTATTGAAGATGATATTCAAAAGTGGGCGATCATCCATACTCATGAACTTGTAGGACTAATATTAGAAAAATGTTCATACTATCAAAAATAATGTGCAGATACAACACCATATCCATAGACATATATATATATATATATATATATATATATATATAAAATACTTAATGACTCTGTTGTTATAATTTCCTTTTCATTTCTGATTTTGTTTATTTGGATGCTGTCTCTCTGTACTTTTGATTAGTTTGGCAAAGTGTTTGTCGATCTTGTTGACTATCTTAAAGAGCAAGCTCTTGGTTTCACAAATGCTTTTTATCGTTTTCTTTGTATCTAACTGATTGATTTCAGCTATGATTTTGATTATTTCCTGCCTTCTACTACTCTTTGGTGTACTTCCTTCCTTTTTGTATGTTGTGCCAAGTAACAAATGATGAAGTCATGAAAGCAAGAAATTGACACATTCTTTGCAAATATAATACAAAAATGGTCTCTATTCTACCTATTTTAATTTTACTCCTATTAAATCTCTTGAGCTAGTTCATCAAAATCTACATTGTTTTAGTAACACTGTCTTCCATACTGATACTAGCATCACCTTAAGTCTTTCTTTAAGCATTCAACAACCATTGTAATCTAAAGTTACAAGTCCACATTCAGCCAATAAGCAACATAGACAGGTCTGTCACAACAATACCCCTCTTCTTGGTTTATCTTACATCTGTCTTAATCAGAGTACTTGCTGTCTTTTTGTGTCCACTTGACAAAAGCTACAGTCATCAAAGTGGAAAACATATCTGTTGAGGAAATGATTCATAAGATTCAGAAGTAAGGCCTTTTCTCAATTTATTACCAATGTGGGAGGGCCCGTCCCTCATGGTGGGTGGACAATTCCAGTGATAGTAATTCTGGATTCTCAAGACAGAGAGAGACAGAGAGAGAGAGAGAGAGAGAGAGAGAGAGAGAGAGAGAGAGACCTCAAGCCAATAAGTAGTAACCCTCCATAGCCTCTGCATCAGCTACAACTTCCAGGATACTGACATGTTTGTTTCCTGTTCTAACTTCCTCAGGTGATGACAAGGAATATGGAATTAAAAACCTATTTTGTTTAAGGTACTGCTGCTCTAGTTATTTGATCAGAAGAAAGAGCTGTCATTAGTAAGATACCAGAACAACTAAATGGAATCCTTTACTCATCTTAAATACTCAGTGCTGCTCAACAAGACCTGATAAATTACTTTTGAATACAAAGTGGGCATCATCACAGATGTGAAATCTTTGATGTAGTGTTTCTTGAGAGAAAGCACTCCAAAATGTTATTTCAGATTTGTCCAAGGAACCAGTCATTAGTTAACCCCTCCCATAATTTCTCTGTCATTTTATCCAGACATATCTTTGGATATGAGTAGTTGTAATTTAGTAGTGTAACATAAACAGAGGTACTTTCTTCTAGATAAGGCACAGTCAAATAATTTCTACCTCATGCATAATTTATTTTTGATTCAGTGCAATATATTTACTTAGAAAAAACACAACATACGTCTTGCATAAAAATTCAGTTATATTTTTTTCACTAATAAATTTCAATGCAAGCGATTCTAATGGTTGTTTATTTTAGTTTAAATAGATACTAACATTTTAATAAGTAGTATAAATACAAACAATATATAAGGAGTTATATTGAAGAGGATATATTTATGAATATAATTGAATCAAAATGTATCACACAATTATATGAAATCATCAAAAATCAAATGTCAGAAAGAAAATCAGATAGTTACTACTGTATAACCACAAAGGTTAATAGTCTGAATGAAACATGACTCATTTTCATTCCAGTTTGATAAGAACACACTAAGGATGAGTGAGGAGCCATCGATGATTTTACTGAGAATGTATAAGCATGACATAAGAATTTAAGGCAGATGTCTTAATTGTGTTTTTGGGAAAACTCTTTTGGGGGTGGAATGACCATTTTATAGGGGTCAAATATTAGATACCATGAATCTCAGATGTTTACATTGTAATTTATAACATTAACAGGTTTACAGTTATGAAGTAGCAATGAGAATTTTGTTAGATTTGGGTGTCACTAAAACGAGAGTTTTGATTTGCAGCATTAGGAAGGTTGAGAAGAATTAATTTAAAAAAGATCAGGGTAGGATAATCATCATGAAGTGATGCTAATACCTAGCTTTCTGCTATATCAACAGTTTGTTGTGAACACTTTTTTTCTTCCTTAAAAAGGAAGGACTAATTTTCTTAGTTTATTGAAGTTATTTACACTCCATATTATTCTTGTGTATGTGCGGTTCCATGAATAATACATAGAATTCACAGAGAGTATAATAGGGGGCATGGTATTTAGCACACCAGGAGACTCTGAGTTTATTGGCTAAAAAAAGGAAAAAAAAAAACCTGCAGTATATATCAGTTTCAAAGATTTTGAACAAGATAGCAAAACTTTGTTTTTGGAGCCTAAATCTAGTTGTAGAATTGGCCATTATAGTTAAGAATAGAGAGTTGATTTATGATTACAGAGTTATAAATCATTTGATTTTTGGTCAATCACACGAACACCTAATTCATACAAGAACTCAATAAAATTCTGCAAATTATTTTCAAATCGATCAGCTATTTCTTTGAAGACGATCTTTTCCATGACTATTTTGACATTTGTCTTGTGATCTGGTGATAGGGTGGATTCTTTCTGATCATCTCGCAGAACCTGAGGTAGAGATAATTTTTAAATAAATGTTTACATTAAGAAACACAAAACCTATCAAATTTTATTTTTATAGGATGCAATGAAATAAGAAGGGGCTGGGAGCTCATGACTAATGCTTGACCTTCTAAGGTGTACACTGCCACCTAAAGTTAGAGAGTGTTTAACTCAGTACAAGACAAGGATTCTTACTCAATACACTAAAGAAAAAATTCATAAATTCGGAACAAAATATCCAAAGTTTCTCAATATCCAAATTTCAGATATTAATACTAATTTTTTTCATATATTTGGGAAGAGGAAACTTATCTAGTGAAGTGATTGTTTCTCACTGTGTTCAAGTTAGCGACAGTGATATAACTTAAAACCAAGAAGCACTGGTTCAAATGTATATATTATCTTGTAGACATGTGCATGTGGAGACTGAGTTCAAGGATAGAACAGTGTTAGTAAGTTGGCAAAACTGAATCTAAGGTTGAGTGTCTACAACAAATTGCTGGCCTATGAGTAACAGAATATTTAAGAAAAAAAAAAAACCACATGGTGGCATTATATATTTTCTCTATTTCAGGTTGAGTTATTCAATTGACCAGGTACAAAGATTTATTTTGTTTCAGTTTTAAAGGTCTGTATTTTTAGACTCCACCATATGTTATGGCAATTTTGTCATATCTGTCTATATTTATTTATTTCCTATTTTATGTTCCCTATACAGGGACTATTAGATTATGTTTGACCTAACACACTTACCAATTACTTGTAGAATGTGGATTCAAGATATCTGTAATAGTCATTGCAATTTATCTAAGCCACTTTGGCTATTCATCCTCACAATGAGCTTTATTTAAAATGAAGCTCTTTGTCCACTGATAGATTTTTCTGACCCTGTTTCACATTGCACTATGGAACAATTGAAGAGAAGACATGTTTCATATCTCAACACAACTCTTCATGCTTTGTAGCTGGAATGCATCTCAATCCCCTTAATATCTAATTTGAGATCTGGAAAGGACAGAATATTTTAGTGCATCTCCATTTTCAAGTGTCTAGTTGCCAGTTGTTAATGGTGGCTATTACACCAGCCAGTGATGGAGAGTGTAAACTTACTCTCTTATCACCACAGCCCTCTTAAGGGCTACAAGACTCCCTAAGAACATAATCACTTATAAGATACTTTTTATTTTGCTACTCAAATAGTATGAAATTTCACAAATTTGGGTAGTAGATCTGAGACGATTACCAATTTTCAACTTACCCTGCCTTCAGTAAGCACTGACAATAGTAGTAGACTTATGAGAAACCATATCACTAGGAAAGAAGTGTTGTCTGAAATGAAACAAAGAATATATTTTAGATGCAGAAAGTAGTAATGGGACACAAAGTGTAACCAAAATATTCATTAAGTTAGGCCTGCCCAAGAAACAATGTGTGATAATTTTTTTAATAGTAAAACAACTGAAGAGATAACATGGAGGGTCAGTGAAGTTTCATTGTGCCAACACTGCCTCTGATAAAGATAATATGTAAGCTATAGGACTTTCCTGAATTGTAAGATGTGTATGAGAAATTGGAGGGGAATTCTTAGTTTCGTTCTGCTCATGTCTATTACTTTGTCTTCAAAAGGGAAATTTGCCAAGGAAAAAATTACAAATATTTGACCAGAGGTTTTCACAGTGTTGTACCATTATTGTTTTTGCTATTTTCTGTTTATATATTTCATTTAGATTGGTCGTGAATCAGGGTGTCATGATTGCAGGAATTTTTTTTTTCATGGAAATATGCAAAAACCTCAGAAAGCATTTGCTGAAGAAAAATTTTAAATTACGATATGTTTTTTCTAACACTTGAATCAAATTTTACTTTGTTATTCAAGAAAAACATCAATACAATTAATCGATTGTATATATTTTATTTAAGTTTACTCAACCCATGCAATGGGAGATCAGTGGATTCATATTCTAACTGTGCATTAAACATATTTTCCATTTTCAGGTGGTGCCAAACCCTGTATTCATTAGATGCTCCTAAAGGCCAATTAGCGTGGATGATTTAGCCTTCCTGCTGGAATTAATAGAAACAGCTTTCCTTGTAAAATGATGGGGTGATACCATTTTTGTATACTGTGTGTAAAATCTGCAACTTCAAATTTGTTTTTTGAGTATATAATTTGCTTCAGTTTTTATCTGGCTCAAACACAATGCAGCCATTGCCAGCAAACATCTAATACATCTTACATTTGTTATAGCATTTATTATTTTCCTCTCTTCAAATGCTTCCATATATTCAATAATGTTCTCTTTCTAATAACTGCCTGACATTTGATTGACATTTATGGATAAAATTTAAGATAAAACCTCTCATAGGTATCGATAATGCCATTTAATTTCTCTTACTTCAAGGAAACAAGTAACACAAAACAATCTGGGATACATTGGATTACACTGTGATGCACTCATTGTACTTACAGAGTAATGGGATTTATTATTCTACATTTTAGATCAGTAAACAGCGAATTTGTAGTAAGTCACGTATTTTCTAAAGTCCTTTATGCCAAATATGACCTTACAAATCTCTAATGGGCAGATGAAGTCATATAATGAAATTGAGTTTTCTAGCCATCATTGTGATGTGTTGGTTTATATTGTTTACCCCTAGAATAGACTTATTTTTGAAGATTACTGGGCAGTCCCATAGCTTTCTTTATATTTCAAAGACAGAGGGTCTGATGTATCACTGGCAATTGTATTCTTAGCATTGTTAACTACAATCATCCTACCTTCTAAACAATACTCACACTCCACAGTCTTAGCTTGAATTGCTTGTTTTATAGAATCTCAGTCAGATCAGCTCCTGTTGCAGGCTCCTGGGCTTCTGACATTCTCTGGGCCTCCTCCTTTTATTGTGTAAAGACAGGTCTTTAGTGTTTTGAAGCCAGATGTGGTTGTGCTTCATTGATTGCTCTTCCCAGCAACGTGGTTGATTGCAAAGTTTTTCTTGGGTTCTGCTTCTTCATCATCAAAATATTTAAGATAGCAACACTGGATAGAAGCCATGTGTAATTTTCCATGTATGGTTGTTGGATCAACAATCTACTATTTTGTCAACCCTCTCCTATTTCCTTTAGTTTCTTTCTCAGGCAAGAGAAATAGCTAGGAGACTCATGTCCATTTTGTCTCTTTTTGTCTAGAATTGTGGTTTATGCTTTTTCTGACCATTATAGCTGTATTTTTAAATAACTATATATTTTGTAAAGTCTCTCATAATTACTGCACTGATTTTATGCCTTAATGTTCTCACATTTTGATGAAAGGGAAAAATACACACACATACCTACACACATCCACATTTTATATATATATAAAGTTTCAAGTTGTAGACATTTAGTAGACTGTGGCTTGCCTCTTTATTTATTACACTAATATTTCTTAAAAGAAAGAATTTCTAATCCTTGACATTATTAAAGAATCTTGTATATATGACTCATATTTTAATGTTTATTGCCATAATTTTAAAAGTTCTGTGAAAAATATAACAAATAAAATGGTAATTTAATTGAATACTTGAAGCATATGGGAAAAACTCTGATCGAGAACTATAAGATATTTCATAGATAAACAAGAAAAAATACCTAGAGTAGGTCAGTTCATATATTATCTTCATGCTGGAGAATCCTTCATTTACAGGCAATTGGTTAACAAATTTCATCAAACTCTGAAGTACTTTTCTTTTACTTTCAGCTTCTTTTATTATATCATGTCATTTCAGCTTAAAATACATATTAAAAATAAGAATCCAATCCAGTCAGTGGTGGTTCATAACTTCAAGGCTAGTATTTGACAGGTGGATTACTGTGAGTTTGAGGCTTGACTAGTCTACAGAGTAAGTTCTGGGACATCTAAGGCAGTATAGAGAAATCCTATTCAAAAACACAAATCACAAACCAGAAAAATGCCACCAAACAAATAAAACTTTTACTATACCTCTAATGTAAACAACAAATCTGTATAGGTAGAGAGGCCAGCAACTTCTGGCATCAGAATAACTTGAAGTCAAAATAGGTATATGTTATTATACAAATCAACCCTGATCTCTCAAATGACCAAGTCTTGCCCCCATCTTTGTTCTTTGTCCTCTGCTACCTTCAAAAGACAACAAGAACATGTGAGCTAGCTCCCAGCAGTAGTTTGCTCTGAATAACTTTTATCGAACTTGGCAGTATGAATGAGAATGAATATACCATTATGGAAAGTATTGCAGCTCTCTCAAGATATAGTTAGTTCAATTCATGGATTGTTCTATCCTTTGGAAAATATTATTCCAGTTGGCTTGTTAAAAAGAACAGTGCTGCTGAATAAACAAGGCATATGATGATGACTGTGCTTAATACACAGTTCCCTAGTTAGTATTCTATGTGATTGAAAACACCACAACATCACCTAACACCATTATTTTGAGTTAGGGTGATTAAAATAAAGGAATAAAAATTATACCTCTAAATAGGGAATCTACAATATGCCATGTTCTATGAATCTTAAAGATATTGTTAGGTTTGAAATAGATGAAGGCATTTGATTTGAATTTCAATTTTAGAAAGTTAGTCAAATACACTGTTTCTCCATTTGCACTTCAAGTTTGTTTTCAAATAAGCTATAAAGTAATCATTTGAGGTCATAGTTCTGATGGTTGTAATCTGTTTGAAATCTACAAAATTGTTTTAATTGAACATTAGTCTATGATCTTCAATAACATTATATTTTGCTTTAACAATATAGTGCAGTTGTTTGATTGAAACATTTAATGTGATGAATATCTCCAAATGTAAGAATGACTTTATAAAGAGGCATCCAGTACAGTTGTTAAGCACACCTCAGTGGGTCTATTTTGGATTTACAGGGAATAATTTGCTTCTGGAATTAAGAGAAGATGAAATTCCCACTTTCCTGTGCATACTGCAAGACTAAAATTCACAGACCCTTAATCTGCATAAAACATCAGAATTTGTTTACCAACAAATTCCCAAGACAAATTAGATCTATAATCCCCAATGCCAAGAGGTCTGAATTTCTGAATTTGTAGCATAGATGGTATCTCAGGGTTTTTACTGCTGCAATGAAACTCCATGGTGCCCCTTCTTCCCCCCTCCCCAAATAAAAAACATGTTGGGAAGGAAAGGGATTATTTGGCTTTTGGCTTAGACTTTCTTTCACTGTATAACATTAACAAATGTCAGTACAGGATCTCACACAGGGCTAGATCCTATAGGCAAGTACTAAAGCAGGAACATGGAGGGATGATGTTTAGTGATGTGCTTACCCCGGCATGTGCAATTTGATTTCCTGTAGTGCCAGAACAAACTGCCCATGAACAAAACACCTCACAATAAACTGGGCACACTCCTATTAATTGCTAATTAAGAAAATGATTTACAGATGGATATTTTGAAGGCATTTTTTCAAGTGAGTTCCCTTATATATACATAACGATAGTTCGTTTTCCAGATTGAAATAAGACTAGCCAGGAAAATGTCAAAATGAAATGAATTGTTATTATGCCACAAAATTCCTTTCTCATTCACCTTCAAAATCAGAATTAACAAATGTAAATATCTACAAAGAGCATCATGTATTTCTTACCAATTCAGATACTTTAAAATTATGATATTTCTTATAGCTCTTCAGAACTCGAACGAGTCCAAAAATCAATGAAGTAATTTCTCTCATAATTACGAAGCTATCTACCTCCAGACCCAGCTATACATATAGCCAAAGACACTCTGCTATACCACAAAACACTTGCTGTGTTCATATCAGCTTTATGCATAATAGCAGAAATCATAACAACCTAGATGCACCTCAAATCAAGAACAGATTTTTTAAAAAATGTGGTTGATTTACCCCATTTAGTATTTCTCAGGTACTACAAACATTAATAGCATTATATGTGATAGCAAATGGATGGAAGTAGAAAAGATCAACCTGTCTTTTTATGTTAAAGCATGTATAAAAAATAAGAATCCAAGCCAGTGAGTTGTGGTCCATGACTTCAAGCCCATTACTTGGTGATAGAAGCAGGTGGATTTCTTTGAGTTTGAAGCTTGCCTAGTCTATAGAGTAAATTCTAGGACATCAAATGTCATACAGAGATATCTTGTCCTAAAATCCCAAACCACACACCATAAAAAAAGCCATCAAACAAATAAAACCTTAACTAATACCCCACTCTTAGTAACAAATCTCTATAAGTAAAGAGGGCTGTAACTTCTGGCATGAGAGTACCTTAAAGTCAAGATAGGCATATGTTAACCAACCCTGATGTCTCAAAAGACCAAGTCTTGCCCCCTCCCTATGCTCTTTGCCCTGTGCTACCTTCAAGAGAGAACCAGAACATTTGAGATATCCCCCAGCAATAGTTCATTAGGAATAAATTATAAAGAACTTGGCAGTATGAGTGAGGATTAAGAAAAGTTTTGCAGTTCTCTTAAGATATAGTTAGTTCAGACATGGATGGTTCTATCCTTAAGGACAAATATTATTGCAGCTGGATTGTTAAAAAAGAACAGTGCAGCTGCATAAACAAGACATGATAACGAAGACAGCTCTTAACACACAGTTCCATAGTTATGAATTTGATCCTATTTTGCATGGTTGGAAACACTACAACATCATCCAACAACATTATTTTGAGTCAGAGTAAATAAGATAAAGGAATACATGAAATACATCCATATACTGATCTACAATATGCCCTGTTCTATGACTCTTATAGATTTTGTAAGGTTTGAAATAAATGAAGGCATTTGGATTGAATTTCAATTTTAGAAAATTAGACAAATATGTTGTTTCTCCATTTGCACTTCAAAATTTTAATTTTCAAGGAAACCACTAGGTAATCACTTGAGGTCACAGTTCTGATTATTTTAATATGTTTGAAATCGATAAAGTTATTTTTATTGACCATTAGTCCATGTTCTTTTCATCAGCATTATCTTTTGCTTTAACAGTATAGTACTGCTTTTGATTGAAACCATTTAGTGTGATAAATACCTCCAATTGTACAAATAACTTCATAAAGACACATCCAGTAGAGGTTTTAAGCACACCTCTGTGTGTCTATTTTGTATTTCTCAGTAATAATTTGCTTCTGGACTATAAGAGAGGAAAAAATTCCCAATTTCCTGTACATACTGAAGGACTAAAATAGGAAGACCCCTCTTAGTCTGTCTAAAACATCAGGATTTATTGTTATCCACAAATTCCCAAGACAAATTGTATCTATAATCCTCAATGCCAAGAGGTCTCAATTTATACAATAGTTGGTATCTCAGGTTTTTTACTGCTGCAATGAAAGTCCATGACCCATATAAAGAACTTGGGAAGAAATGGGATCCTTTGGCTTACACTTCATATCACTGCACATTGCCAAAGGAAGTCAGTACAGAATCTCAAACAGGGCTGGATTCTGGCGGCAAGCGCAGAAACATGGAGGGATGATACTTACCCTGGCATATGCAATTTGATTTTTTTGTGGAGCCAGGAAAAACTGCCCATGAACAGAACAGCTCACAATGTATTGGGGAAACTCCTATTAATTATTATTTAAGAAAATGAATTACAGATGGATATTTTGAAGACTTTCTCAAATGATTTTCCTTACATATTGATATCCATAGTTTGTGTGCCAGGTTGAAAGACTAACCAGGGTAACTTACCCTTTGTTAAAATGACAAAGAAACAGATTGCTATTATGCTACAAAGTTCCTTTCTTATTTTTCTCCAAAATCACAATTAACAAATATAAATAACTATAAAAACTATCATATATTTCTTACCAATTCAAATACTTTAAAATTATGTTATTATTTATAGTAGTTCAGAGTGCAAACGAGTCTGGAAATCAATGGAGTGATTTCTCTGATGATTAGGAAGCTGTCTGTCTCCAGACCCTGCTATACTACTCCAGGGCAATTACCAAAAGATACTCTGCAATACCACAGGAAACTTGCTCAGTTATGTTCATATCAACTTTGTGCATAATAACAGAAATCAGCAGGCTGAGAAAGAAATAAGAGAATTGATACCCTTCATGATAGCCACAAACAATATAAAGTATCTTGGTGTGACTCTAACCAAACAAGTGAAAGATCTGTATGACAAGAACTTCAAGTCTCTGAAGAAAGAAATTGAAGAAGACCTCAGAAGATGGAAAAATCCTCAATACTCATGGATTGTCAGGATTAATATAGTAAAAATGACTATCTTGCCAAAAAGCAATATACAGATTCAATGCAATCCCCAGGTGACAGTTATATCCGGCTCCAGTCAGCAAGCACTTGTGGGCATTTATGATAGTGTCTGGGTTTTCTAACTGTATATGGGGTGGATTCCTATGTGGGGCAGACTCTGGATGGTCTTTCCCTCAGACTCTGCTCCACTCTTTGCCTCTGTATCTCCTTCTGTGGGAATTTTGTTCCCCCTTCTAAGAAGAACCAGAGTATCCATACTTTGTTCTTTCTTTTTCTTGAGCATCATTTGATATGTGAATTGTGTCTTGGGTACTGACACGTAGATATTAGCCCAGAAGCTTTAAATACCCAAGACAATAACTTTATGTCTCTGAAGATAGAAATTGAAGATTTCAGAAAATTGAGAGATCTCCCATATGCATAGATTGGCAGAAAAAACAGTAAAAATGACTATTCTACCAAATGCAATCTACAGATTCAATGCAATCTCCATAAAAGTCCCAATACAATTCTTCAAAACATGGAAAGGGCAACTCTCAAATTCATTTGTAAAAACAGTAACACAGAATAGCAAAAACAATAAAATAACTTCTTGGAGAATCACCATCCCAGATCTCAAGCTATACTACAGAGTGATAGTGATTAAAACTGCATGGTATTGGTACAAGAACAGACAAGGTGAACAATGGAATAGAACTGAAGATCCCAAAATAAAACCACACACTTATGGACACTTGATCTTTGACAAAGGCTCCAATAATATACAATGGAAAAAGGAAAGCAACTTCAATAAATGATAGTGGTCTAACTGGCAGTCTGTATGTAGAAAAATAAAAATGGATCCATATGGGTAATATTTTGTATAGTAAAAGTTTTATTTGTTTGGTGGCATTTTTCTGGTTTGTGATTTGGGTTTTTGAATAGGATTTCTCTATATTTCCTTAGATGTCCCAGAACTTACTCTGTAGACTAGTCAAGCCTCAAACTCACAGTAATCCACCTGTCAAATACTAGGCTTGAAGTTATGAGCCACCACTGACTGGATTGGATTCTTATTTTTAATATGTATTTTAAGCTGAAATGACATGATATAATAAAAGAAGCTGAAAGTAAAAGAAAAGTACTTCAGAGTTTGATGAAATTTGTTAACCAATTGCCTGTAAATGAAGGATTCTCTAGCATGAAGATGATATTTGAACTGAACCAACTCTAGGTATTTTTCTTATTTTATCTATGAAGTATCTTATAGTTCTCTATCAGAGATTTTCCCCATATGCTTCAAGTATTCAATTAAATTACCATTTTATCTGTTATGTTTTTCACAGAGCTTTTAAAATTATGGCAATAAACATTAAAATATGAGTCATAAATACAAGATTCTTTAACAATGTCAAGGATTAGAAATTCTTTCTTTTAAGAAATATTAGTGTAATAAATAAAGAGGCAAGCCACAGTCTACTAAATGTCTACAACCTGAAACTTTATATATATATATATATATATATAATGTGTGTGTATAGATATGTGTGTGTATTTTTCCCTTTCATCAAAAATGTGAGAGCAACATTAAGTTATAAAATCAGTGCAGTAATTATGAGAGACTTTACAAATTAAAGAGTTATTTAGAAATATATTTATAATGGTCAGAAAAATCATAAACCACAATTGTAGACAAAAAGAGACAAAATGGACATGAGTCTCCTAGCTATTTCTCTTGCCTGAGAAAGAAGCTAAAGGAAATAGGAGAGGGTTGACAAAATAGTAGATTGTTGATCCAACAACCATACATGGAAAATTACTCATGGCTTCTATCCAGTGTTGCTATCTTAAATATTTTGATGATGAAGAAGCAGAACCCAAGAAAAACTTTGCAATCAACCACGTTGCTGGGAAGAGCAATCAATGAAGCACAACCACATCTGGCTTCAAAACACTAAAGACCTGTCTTTACACAATAAAAGGAGGAGGCCCAGAGAATGTCAGAAGCCCAGAAGCCTGCAACAGGAGCTGATCTGACTGAGATTCTATAAAACAAGCAATTCAAGCTAAGACTGTGGAGTGTGAGTATTGTTTAGAAGGTAGGATGATTGTAGTTAACAATGCTAAGAATACAATTGCCAGTGATACATCAGACCCTCTGTCTTTGAAATATAAAGAAAGCTATGGGACTGCCTAGTAATCTTCAAAAATAAGTCTATTCTAGGGGCAAACAATATAAACCAACACACCACACTAATGGCTAGAAAACTCAATTTCATTATATGACTTCATCTGCCCATTAGAGATTGTAAGGCCATATTTGGCATAAAGATCTTAGAAAATACATGACTTACTACCAATTCACTGTTTACTGATCTAAAATGTAGAATAATAAATCCCATTACTCTGTAAGTACAATGAGTGCATCACAGTGTAATCCAATGTATCCCAGACTGTTTTGTGTTGTTTCCTTGAAGTAAGAGAAAGAAAATGACATTATCGATACCTATGAGAGGTTTTATCTTAAATTTTATCCATAAATGTCAATCAAATGTCAGGCAGTTATTAAAAGAGAACATTATTGAATATATGGAAGCATTTGAAGAGAGGAAAATAATAAATGCTATAACAAATGTAAGATGTATTAGATGTTTGCTGGCAATGGCTGCATTGTGTTTGAGCCAGATAAAAACTGAAGCAAATTATATACTTAAAAAATAAATTCGAAGTAGCAGATTTTACACACAGTATACAAAAATGGTATTACCCAATCATTCTACAAGGAAAGCTGTTTCTATGAATTCCAGCAGGAAGACTAAATCATCCACACTAATTGCCCTTTAGGAGCATCTAATGAACATAGGGTTTGGCACCACCTGAAAGTGGAAAATATGTTCAATGCACAGTAAGAATATGAATCCACTGATCTCCCATTGCATGGGTTGAGTAAACTTAAATAAAATATATATAATCGATTAATTGTATTGATGTTTTTCTTGAATAACAAAGTAAAATTTGATTCACGTATTAGAAAAAACATATCATAATTTACAATTGTTCTTCACCAAATTCTCTCTGAGGTGTTTGCCTATTTCCATGTAAAAGAAGATTCCTACAATCATGGCACCCTGAATCATGAACAATCTACATGAAATATATTAACAGAAAATAGTAAAAACAATAATGGTACAACACTGCGAAAAGCTATGGTCAAATATTTGTAATTTTTTCCTTGGCAAATTTCCCTTTTGAAGACAAAGTAATAGACATGTGCAGAACGAAACTAGGAACTGCCCTCCAAATTCTCATACATATCTTACAATTCAGGAAAGTCCTATAGCTTACATATTATCTTTATCAGAGGCAAGGTTGGCACAATGAAAGTACACTGACCCTACATGTTATCTCTTCAGTTGTTTTACTGTTAAAAAATTATCACACATTGTTTTTTGGGCAGGCCTAACTTAATGAATATTTTGGTTACACTTTGTGTCCCATTACTACTTGCTGCAACTAAGATATCTTCTTTGTTTCATTTCAGACAAGACTTCTTTCCTAGTGATGTTGTTTCTCATAAGTCTACTACTATTGTCAGTGCTCAGTGAAGGCAGGGTAAGTTGAAAATTGGTAATCGTCTCAGATCTACTACCCAAATTTGTGAAATTTCATACTATTTGAGTAGCAAAATAAAAAGTATCTTATAAGTGATTATGTTCTTAGGGAGTCTTGTAGTCCTTAAGAGGGCTGTGGTGATAAGAGAGTAAGTTTACACTCTCCATCACTGGCTGGTGTAATAGCCACCATTAACAACTGGCAACTAGACAATTGAAAATGGAGATGAACTAAAATATTCTGTCCTTTCCAGATCTCAAATTAGATACTAAGGGGATTGAGATGCATGCCAGCTACAAAGCATGAAAAGTTATGTTGGGATATGAAACATGTCTTCTGTTGGATTGTTCCATAGTGCAATGTGAGATAGGGTCAGAAAAATCTATCAGTGGACAAAGAGCTTCATTTTAAATAAAGTTCATTGTGAGGATGAATAGCCAAAGTGGCTTAGATGAATTGCAATGACTATTACAGATATCTTGAATCCACATTCTACAAGTAATTGGCAAGTGTGTTAGGTCAAACATAATCTAATAGTCCCTGTATAGGGAACATAAAATAGGAAATAAATAAATATAGACAGATATGACACAATTGCCATAACATATGGTGGAGTCTAAAAATACAGACCTTTAAAACTGAAACAAAATAAATCTTTGTACCTGGTCAATTGAATAACTCAACCTGAAATAGAGAAAATATATAATGCCACCATGGTTTTTTTTTTTATTTTTATTAAATATTCTGTTACTCATAGGCCAGCAATTTGTTGTAGAAACTCAACCTTAGATTCAGTTTTGCCAACTTACTAACATTGTTCTATCCTTGAACTCAGTCTCCACATGCACATGTCTACAAAATAATATGTACATTTGAACCAGTGCTTCTTGATTATCAGTTACATCACTGTCGCTAACTTGAACACAGTGAGAAACAATCACTTCACTAGATAAGTTTCCTCTTCCCAAATATATGAAAAAAATTAGTGTTAATATCTGAAATTTGGATATTGAGAAACTTTGGATATTTTGTTCCAAATTTATGAAATTTTTCTTTAGTGTATTAAGAATCCTTGTCTTGTAATGAGTTAAACACTCTCTAACTTTAGGTGGCAGTGTACACCTTAGAAAGTCAAGCATTAGTCATGAGCTCCCAGCCCCATCTTATTTCATTGCATCCTATAAAAATAAAATTTGATAGGTTTTGTGTTTCTTAATGTAAACATTTATTTAAAAATTATCTCTACCTCAGGTTCTGCCAGATGATCAGAAAGAACCCACCCTATCACCAGATCACAAGACAAATGTCAAGATAGTCATGGAAAAGATTGTCTTCAAAGAAATAGCTGATGAATTTGAAAATAATTTACAGAATTTTATTGAGTACGTGTATAAATTAGGTGTTCCTGTGATTGAACAAAAATCAAATGATTATAACTCTGTAATCATAAATCAACTCTCTATTCTTAACTATAATGGCCAATTCTACAACTAGATTTAGGCTCCAAAAACAAAGTTTTGCTATCTTGTTCAAAATCTCTTGAAACTGATATATACTGCAGGTTTTTTTTTTTCTTTTTTTAACCAATAAACTCAGAGTCTCCTGGTGTGCTAAATACCATGCCCCATATTATACTCTCTGTGAATTCTATGTATTATTCATGGAACCGCACAAACACAAGAATAATATGGAGTGTAAATAACTTCAATAAACTAAGAAAATTAGTCCTTCCTTTTTAAGGAAGAAAAAAAGTGTTCACAACAAACTGTTGATATAGCAGAAAGCTAGGTATTAGCATCACTTCGTGATAATTATCCTACCCTGATCTTTTTTAAATTAATTCTTCTCAACCTTCCTAATGCTGCAAATCAAAACTCTCGTTGTAGTGACCCCCAAATCTAACAAAATTCTCATTGCTACTTCATAACTGTAAACCTGTTAATGTTATAAATTACAATGTAAACATCTGAGATTCATGGTATCTAATATTTGACCCCTATAAAATGGTCATTCCACCCCCAAAAGAGTTTTCCCAAAAACACAATTAAGACATCTGCCTTAAATTCATATGTCATGCTTGTACATTCTCAGTAAAATCATCGATGGCTCCTCACTCATCCTTAGTGTGTTCTTATCAAACTGGAATGAAAATGAGTCATGTTTCATTCAGACTATTAACCTTTGTGGTTATACAGTAGTAACTATCTGATTTTCTTTCTGACATTTGATTTTTGATGATTTCATATAATTGTGTGATACATTTTGATTCAATTATATTCATAAATATATCTTCTTCAATATAACTCCTTATATATTGTTTGTATTTATACTACTTATTAAAATGTTAGTATCTATTTAAACTAAAATAAACAACCATTAGAATCGCTTGCATTGAAATTTATTAGTGAAAAAAATATAACTGAATTTTTATGCAAGACGTATGTTGTGTTTTTTCTAAGTAAATATATTGCACTGAATAAAAAATAAATTATGCATGAGGTAGAAATTATTTGACTGTGCCTTATCTAGAAGAAAGTACCTCTGTTTATATTACACTACTAAATTACAACTACTCATATCCAAAGATATGTCTGGATAAAATGACAGAGAAATTATGGGAGGGGTTAACTAATGACTGGATACTTGGACAAATCTGAAATAACATTTTGGAGTGCTTTCTCTCAAGAAACACTACTTCAAAGTTTTCACATCTGTGATGATGCCCACTTTGTATTTAAAAGCAATTTATCAGGTCTTGTTAAGCAGCACTGAGTATTTAAGAAGAGTAAAGGATTCCATTTAGTAGTTCTGGTATCTTACTAATAACAGCTCTTTCTTCTGATCAAATAACTAGAACAGCAGTACCTTAAAACAAATAGATTTTTAATTCCATATTCCTTGTCATCACCTGAGGAAGTTAGAACAGGAAGCAAACATGTCAGAATCCTGGAAGTTGTAGCTGATGCAGAGGCTATGGAGGGTTACTACTTATTGACTTGAGCTCTCTCTCTCTCTCTCTCTCTCTCTCTCTCTCTCTCTCTCTCTCTCTCTCTGTGTGTGTGTGTGTGTGTGTGTATGTGTGTCTGTCTTGAAAATCCAGAATTATTATCCCTGGAATTGTCCACCCACCATGAGGGATGGGCCCTCCCACATTGGTAATAAATTGAGAAAAGGCCTTACTTCTGAATCTTATGAATCATTTCCTCAACAGATATGTTTTCCACTTTGATGACTGTAGCTTGTGTCTAGTGGACACAAAAAGATAGCAAGTACTCTGGTTAAGACAGATGTAAGATAAACCAAGAAGAGGGGTATTGTTGTGACAGACCTGTCTATGTTGCTTATTGGCTGAATGTGGACTTGTAACTTTAGATTACAATGGTTGTTGAATGCTTAAAGAAAGACTTAAGGTGATGTTAGTATCAGTATGACAGACAGTGTTACTAAAAGCAATGTAGATTTTGATGAACTAGTTCAAGAGATTTCATAGGAGTAAAATTAAAATAGGTAGAATAGAGACCATTTTTGTATTATTTTTGCAAAGAATGTGTCAAATTCTTGCTTTCATGACTTCATCATTTGTTACTTGGCACAACATACAAAAAGGAAGAAAGTACCCAAAGAGTAGTAGAAGGCAGGAAATAATCAAAATCATAGCTGAAATCAATCAGTTAGATACAAAGAAAACGATAAAAAGCATTTGTGAAACCAAGAGCTTACTCTTTAAGATAGTCAACAAGATCGACAAACACTTTGCCAAACTAATCAAAAGTACAGAGAGACAGCATCCAAATAAACAAAATCAGAAATGAAAAGGAAATTATAACAACAGAGTCATTAAGTATTTTATGTATATATATATATATTTCTATGGATCAATCTGTCAGTGTCAATACAAATACCATGTGGAGTGTTATTATTATTGCTATTTAGTGTATCTCAAATTCAAAGATGGTGATATTGCCAGAAGTTTTTTTATAGTGTAAGATTGTTTCAGCAATTCTGGTTTTTGTTTGGTTTGTTTTTCCATATAATGGTGAGTATATTTCTTTCAAGGTCTATAATTAATTGTTTTGTAATGTCTATGGATATGGTGTTGAATCTGCACATTATTTTTGATAGCATGAACATTTTTCTAATATTAGTCCTACAAGTTCATGAGTATGGATGATCGCCCACTTTTGAATATCATCTTCAATACTTTTCTACAAAAATTTAAAATTCTTGTTATAATGGTCTTTCATTTACTTGAAGAGAGTTATACCAAGATAGTTTATATTATTTGACACTGTTGTGAAGAGTGTTTTCTTTCTCAACACATTTATCATTTGAATATAGGAGTGTCACCGATTTATTTATTTTTTGGGGGGGAGAGTTAACTTTGTATTCAGATGAAGGTGATTATCAGCGGTAAGATTTCTCTTGCATAATTTGTATTCCTTTGATCCTCATTAGTTGTCTTATTGCTCATGCAAAAAGTCCAGGTAATATATTGTGTTGTCAGTGATTTTAGTTAAATTGCTCTAATGTTCTCCACATTTAGTTGGATTTTATCTACTACATTGTTAGATATTGCCTTTTTTGTGTTTAGGTGTATGCCTTGTATCCCTGATCTCTCAGACTTTTGTCATGAAAGGGTGTTGGAAATTGCTAAAGGTTTGTTTACCATGTAATGAGATGATTATTTCATTTTTTTGCTTCAATCAGTTTATATGTTGGATTACTTTGACTAATGTTCATATTTTAAACCACATCTCTGAGATGAATGCTACTTGCAGAGTGGGTAATGTTTCTTCATAGCTTCTAGTATTAATTTCACTACTATTTTATTGCATATTCTTACATCAAAGTCCATAAAGGAAATTTGCTTGATATCCTTTCTTGTTTGAGTCTGTGTGACTTAGGTACAAAGTGTGACTACAGCATCATAAAGTGAATTTGTCAGTGTTCCTTCTCTTTCTATCTTGTGGAAAAATCTGAGAAATATTGGTATTATTAAAGACCTCTTCTTTAAGATTATGGTAGAATTTTTCACTAAAAACATATGTCCCTGGGATGATTTTGCTTGGAAGAATTTCAATGACTGCTTCAATTTCACCGTGTGTTGTGACTCTACTTGGATTATTTATCTGACCTTGTTTTAACTTTGATAAGTTGTATTTACCAAGAAAATTCTCCATTTCTATTTAGATTTTTCTAATTTTGTGGTGTACATACTTTTAAAATAAGACATAATGATGGTTTGGATTTCCCCAGTGTATGTTGTTATATCATCCTTTCATTTCTGATTTATTCATTTGGATATTCTCTCTCTCTGCTTTTTACTTAGTTTGGGTTAGGATTTACCTATATTGTTGATTTTCTCAAAGAAGCAGACTTTGGTTTTATTGAGTCATCTCTTGAATCTTTTTGTTTCTATTTTACTGATTTCAGCCCCTAAAATAACTTCTTCCAGTACTTTACTCTGAGTAATATCTATCTTTATTATTGAGTTATTGTAGCCGCCTGCAGCTATGTGCAAACCAGTGACCTGTAAAAGATACTTAGGAATATGTGGGGAGGATGACACAAAGAACACGGACCAAGACAACACAGCTGTTCAAAGTCCAGCTTTACTTAGGGTAAACAGGAGATATAAGACTTGGGGGCATGGCCTTCCCTCCCAAAGCTGCGAGTCTTGTCAGCAGGTCTCTGCCAGGCTGAGAGATGTTGTCATAACAGTTCTCAGGAAGACGTTAATTCCACAGGGTCTGCTACTCTGCAGGAGATGGTGGCTGACCCCCTTTCGCAGGAGGCTGCAGCTCTTTTGAAGACAAAGGCTTGTTCTCGAAGCTCTGCCAGCTCCGCCAGGTGGGGGGAGGTGTGACTGGAATTCCTCAGCTTGGAGTTGGTGAATGCAGGCAGCTGAATTTGACTATCAGGTTATATGGCATTTCAATGACTCTCTACATCTCCCCCTTCCTTATTAGTTTAAACAAGTGGATAGTAATCGATCCATGATGGTGGGCCTTTACCCAGGGTGTGGGAATAGAGGTCTAATTCCCCTCTTGGAGAACAAATTATTGCTTCCACCTTTTAGATGGCTCTTGGTGTCTTTTGGAGGGGAGGGGCAGAGTCTAAAGACAGACACCAACCCCTTTGCAAATCAGGCTTGCTCTTCAGGGACTCAGAACCAGATAATTAAATCCTCCCCGTGCAATGCATTGCTGTGCAACTCTCCTGATGCCCATGTCAGCTTGTAAGCAGACACACATAGATTTGAGTTCTATGTGACTCCATGAAGGAGATCCACTTGTATAGGCTTTAATGCCAGAGTCATGTAGTTGCCAAAACGCCTTACTAGTCTTTTAACAGACACACCTGTTTCCAATTCAGGTGAGCCTGGATGGAGACAATCTGCTTAAAATACAAGACAAAGAGTTGAGAAAGAAACAATGTTCAATTGCAAATTAGCTTGTCTCTGGAAGGTCCAAGGTATTCAATTGCAAATTAGTAGCTCTTAAAACACAAAGCTTAACTTCCCAGTGTGAGGGATGTGGCTTTGAAAATCAACAGAGACCTCCCCCCTTTTTTTGAATAGTCACCTATTACTTACTGGAAGACACAGGGTCTGTGTCTAGTTGACGAACCAGTCCTTCTGGCAGCCATCGGGCACCATCTTCTTCGTATGAAAAACGCAAACAGACCCTCTTCCCCATATTAAAATAGGGTCTGGACCCTTCCATGTATTAGTTAAAGGGTCTAGCCACTTAACCATAGCATATGAATTAAAAGTGGCTGGGTGCCAGTGTCGATCTGCTGCAGAATGACCTTTAATGTCAGTTTGCAAGAAATTTAAAACAAATTAGATGAAGGCGAGATGTGCTTTTGGCGATCTTGAAGGATATAATTCTCCCTTCTTTGTTTTAAAACGCCAATTTTTAATAGTGTGATGCACACGTCCAACAATTCTTTGGCCCATTGGGTTATAAAAGATTCCCGTTTTATGTTCAATACCAAATTATTTACAGAATGATAAAAATTGTTGCCAGTATAAGCTGGCCCATTATCTGTCTTAATGACTTTAGGTAATCCCATAGTATTAAAAGCTTGTAAGCAATGATCAATTACATTTCTCAAAGCCTCTCCCATATGTAGGGAAGCAAAAAGGAATCCTGAACACGTATCAATACAAACGTGAATAAAGTTTAATTTTCCAAATTCTGCATAGTGAGTTACATCCATTTGCCAAATATGATTGGGCATAAGACCATGTGGGTTAACTCCTAAATGAGGAACTAGGGACAAGGTAAGGCAATTAGGACACTGTTTCACAAACATTCTTGCTTGCTCCTTAGTGATCTTATGTTGGAGCCTCAAGGTGTGGCTAGAAAGATGGAATTTATTATGGTCTCTTCTAGCCAATTCAACAGGATCTGAGATTAAAACCTCTCCTATAAGAGCTCTATCAATATGATCGTTTCCTGGAACTAAAGGTCCAGGAAGACCAGAGTGAGCTCATATATGGCCAATATAAAAGGTATTTTTTCGAACAAGAATTAAGTTTTGTAATTGTGAAAATAAGGATCCTGCTTGTGTATTAAAATTAAATGTGCCACATGTCTCTATTAAAGAAACAGACTCAGCAACGTACAAACTAATGGTAAAAAGATTAAAAGCACAATTCACAGATTGAATCACATTTAATTTACTGCCGTCAATTCTGCTAACTTAGCTGAGAGCCCTGGTGTCTCTATGACCACCTGTTGATTATGCATGAGGTATCCTGCTCTTCCTTTGGAGAAGACTTCCGTGAAAATCACAAGAGCATTTGAGCTAGCAACCAGTCTGTACTATGCTGCTTTAGCCAAGTATCTTGATCTACATTAAAAAGCTGAACAATGATATCTGGTTCTTTGCCAAAATAAGTCAGCGCTTGCTTCCTCCCAATGATATATAATAGTATGATCTTCTAGGCTACTGCCTCATAATATGGTAGTATATTACGTTTAGAAGACACCCTCGGGAGAATCCACATAAGAGGAGGCTTTTGCCACAATAATCCTGTAGGTGCATGAGTTGTATTAAAAATCAACAGATGTAAAGGTAAAGAATAATCTATACAGGTAACAAATTGATTTTCAATAGCTCTTTCTACCTGCTCTAAGGCCTACAACCCATCTGGGATTAAAGATCTAGGGGATATAGGATCAGCATTCCCTTTTAGAATATAAAATAAAGATCTTAATTCTCCTGTAGTAAGCTTTAAATAAGGGTGAAGCCAAATAATATCACCTAACAACTTTTGAAAATCATTTAAGGTCTTTAAACTGTCTCTGTGAATAATTATCTTCTGCGAAAAAACAGCGTGATCTGTAAGTCTGAATCCCAAATAATTATAAGGGTCTTGAGTTTGTACCTTCTCTGGAGCTATTTGCAGTCCTTTTTCAGCTAAAGCCTGTTGTAAATATTTATAACGTAAGAGCATATCTTGAGGATTTCTACCCAAAATCAAAATATCATCTGTGTAATGGACAAAATAAAGCTCTGGCCATTGCCATCTCACAGGCTGAATGGCCTGAGCCACAAACTTTTGACATAGGTGGGACTGTTGGCCATGTCCTGAGGAAGGACTGTCCATTGGTATCATTTCATAGGTTCCATGAAGTTAATAGAAGGAACACTAAAAGCAAGTCTTTTACAATCCTCAAGGTGCAAAGGAATAGTAAAGAAGCAATCTTTCAAATCTGTAACTATTTTATAATATCCTCTAGGAATAGCCATGGGAGATGGAAGTCCAGTTTGCAAAACTCCCATAGGTACCATGGTTTCATTAACCTTTCTTAGATCTTGTAACAATCTCCATTTACTAGATTTTTTTTTTGATAACAAATATTGGTGTATTCCATGGTGACTGAGATTCTCTTAGATGTCCTGCCTCTAGTTGCTCCTGCACTAGCAACAAGGCGGCTCCTATTTTTCTTTAGATAATGGCCACTGATCAATCCAAACTGGATTATCAATAAACCATTGAATTTTATCAGCATGGGGTGTAGGTGAGATAGCACCACTACCGAAAATTTCCCAAACCTCTAGTATTAATATTAGGCTTAGGACCTTCAAACATTTTAATGCCTTGCTTTTCTTTCCTAGCCCCTGACCAGGCAAAAATCCTTGTTCCAGCATCTGCTTAGTGACTACCGAATTAGGACGACACACTATAAGTCCCATCTGTGACAAAAGAACTCTTCCCCAATGGGTAGTAGGCAAGTTCGGCATAACATAAGGCTGAATTTGTCCTGAATTACCCTCTTCATCTTTCCAAGTTAAGAGTTTAGCACTTTGTTTTGGATTATTGGCATAATTGATCCCTTGGAGATGAGTGAGTGTTTCTGAGAAAGGCCAAGCTGATGGCCAATCTTGTCCTCTAATAATTGTCACATCAGCTCCAGTATCTATTAATCCTTCAAAGCTTTTTCCCTCAGTTGTTAATTTAAGGTTAGGTCTTTTATTAGTGATAGATTGAACCCAATACACATCAGAGGAACCAAAGCCACTCTGTCCTATCTTATCTTTAACAAATGTGGAAGGAATTGGGTGCAAGGGAACTAAGACAAGCTGAGCAATTCTTTGATTAGCAGGTACAGTTAAAACACCATGAGTGGAAACAGTCATAATTCTAATTTCTCCCTCATAATCATTATCTATGATACCAGGATAAATCTGTAACCCTCTTACAATAGTACTGCTTCATCCTGGAAGCAGTCCCCAAGTTTCTGAAGGAAGAGTCTCAACTCCCATTTCTGGAGTTAATACGACACTGGATGTTGAACAGATGTTCAGTCCTGTGCTTCCTGGTGTTGCCCTGATAAGTTCAAAAATGGATTTCCCTGGCCTGGCAGCAGCTTTGTGGCCCCATAAGCTGCTTGTTGTGGGTGTTTTGGGGCTTGAGGCTGACCCCCTCCACCCGTTTCCTGGCATGGGATGGCCCTGAATATCTATCTTAGATTTACATTCGTTGACCCAGTGATTGACCTTCTAGCATCTGGGACAAACTTCTGGAGCACAACTTGATTGTCCACTTATAGCGCCTCTATTCTTAGGACAGTTAGCTTTAAAATGACCAAAACTTCCACAATTAAAGCACATTCTATTCCTTTGTCTTGTGAAAGTATCCCTTGTATAGTTGTTCCTTGAAAAGCTGCAGCCATGGCTAGACCCTGATTGTAAGAAGTCCAATCTCCATACAAAGAAGAATATACCCAGCTAAGTCTTCCTCCTCCCTGTGAGGTCTGATGGCAGGATGACAAGCTGCATTAGCATTCTCATAAGCCAACTGTGTGATAAGCGGATTTTGTGCCTGAGAACCTCCAAAAATTCTATTAGCTGTTTTCAGTAGCCTATCCATAAATTCTTTAAAAAGTTGGTCAGGAGCCTGTCTAATGCTAGTTAAACTTCCACTGAGGTCTCCTTTAGTCAGTAATTGATTCCACTCATGGCGGGCAGCCATTGCAATCTGAGCATACACTCCAACAGGATACCTGATCTGATTAGCATTGCCTTCATACTGACCTTCTCCCAGTAGTATATCAGTATCTCACTCTGGGCTACCTGCCTGAGCATTTACCCCAGCAGTTGTCTTACTAGTTTCATGCCATTCAGAACTCCAAAGTAAAAAATCTCCTCCTGACAAAGTAGCCTTACATAGAATCTTCCAATTTTGTGGAGTTAAATTTGATTCCATCACAGTATCATTAAAGCTTGTGTAAAAGGAGCCATAGGACCATACTGTGACACGGCTGTTTTTAATTCTTTTATCACCTTGAACTCCAAGGTCGAACATTGTCTAATTCTATTCTGCTCATCCCTGATCTCAATGACAGGGAAGGCTAGCACGTCAGATGTATCCTGAACTTTCCCGAGATCCTGACTCAAAGCTCTTTCTAGCGATGACTGGAGTGTCTCAGTATCATTGTTCCTACCTGCACTTGATACCTTTTTCAGCTCCTGTAGCTCATTAGTCAATTTCTGCAGCTTAATTTCAAACTCCAATTTATGTAACTGCATTTCCATCTGGGTATCATCTTGTACAGTAGAGGCCATAGGGAGAGCAGAAGGTGCAATAGAAGGCCAATCCTCACTATAATATTTGGCAGCTCCCTCTTCTAGATGAGCTTTCTTTTTTAATGTTAGCTCATCAGTACTATTTTTATACCTTTCTAATTTAGGGTTGAGAGGACACTTTTCTGATGGAGTCCTCTCTGGCAGGCATCCTTCTTGAGATTCCTCAAGATCTCCCTGTATACTATCTGATGACTGTGAGATCTTTTCATTAAAAGCATCCTTTATAAGCATCCAGAGGCAGAGAGTAGTATTTCCTGCCTTGGCTCTTAGCGTTTTTCCAATTTTTTCCCAGGTTCTCTCATCTAAAGTTCTTTTTACTTGGAACCATGGGCAACAATGATCTATCTGATCTAAAAAATACTCAAAACTGATTCCTTTCACCTGAAGCAGCTCTTGAAGGGTGCCAACAAATGCCTGCTTAAAGTTTCCTACCCCATTTTCACTGTCTACCCCTAAGCGAGTCCAGTGCTGGGTCAACGCTGTCCCACTTAGCCTGTATCTTTTTCTGCACGTACAACCACAACTTCAACAAGATGAACTGTTACACTAGCGCTAGTATTTAACTCCTGTAGTTGCTCACCGTGCAGGATACCATCTTCTTCCATTTTCTGCAAAGCTTCGCCAAAGACAGGGTCACCTCGGTATCTTCCTCTGTCAAGCCACCACGTTTGGGTGCCACCTGTAGCCACCTGCAGCTACATGCAAACCGGTGACCTGTAAAAGATACTTAGGGATCTGTGGGGAGGATGACGAAAAGAACACGGACCAAGACAACACAACTGTTCAAAGTCCACCTTTACTTAGGGTAAACAGGAGATATAAGCTTTGGGGGCGTGACCCTCCCTTCCAAAGCTGTGAATCTTGTCAGTAGGTCTCTGACAGGCTGAGAGATGTTGACATAATAGCTCTCAGGAAGATATTAATTCCACAGGGTCTGCCACTCTGCAGGAGATGGTGGCTGACCCCCTTTCACAGGAAGCTGCAGCTCCTTTGAAGACAAAGGTTTGTTTTCAGAGCTCTGCCAGCTCCACCAGGTTGGGGGAGGTGTGGCTGGAATTCCTCAGCTCAGAGTAGGTGAATGCAGGCAGCTGAATTTGACACTCAGGTTATATGGCATTTCAATGACTCTCTATAACTTGTGTTTCTTGTATGCAACAGAATGTCCTATCCTGTCTTTGAATCCATTCTTCTGACTGTAGATTTTTATTGGCGAGTTGAATCCATTGATGTTGAAAGATATTAATGACTAAAGATTGTTGATTCTTTTTAGAAATGAGGTGTCATGCTGTGTGTGTGTGTGTGTGTGTGTCTGTGTGTGTGTGTGTGTGTGTACACACATGCATGGGTACCTGTTTTCACCTCTTTTGGTTTTATTGTTATATTATTTATCTACAGAGTTTTCTTGGGTGTAGATTATTTCCTTGGGTTGGAATTTTTCTTCTCTTATCTTCTATAAGGCAAATTTGTGTATACATATTTTTTAAACTTGGTTTTGTCATGCAATAAATTGTTTTCTACTTCTATTATGATTGAGAGTATCATTTAGTCTGCTTTTATGTTACTTGGCATTTTTCCCTTCCAGGTTTTAATATTATTTCTTTGTTCTATTCATTTAATTTTTTGATTATTATTAAATGGAAGGACTTCCGTTTTCTTTCCTTTGGGTTCTGTAAGCTTTTTGAACAATTACAGAAATCTTTTCTTCATGTTTGGAAGTTTTCCTCTAGGACAGTTGAAAATATATTCTAGATTTTGAGCTGTGATTTTTCTTCTGATATTTCTCAGGGATAACATCCTCAACCTAAAGAAAGAGATGTCCATAAATAAACATGGATATACAAATATTGACACAGAAGGATAGAAAGTCCTATAGATATTTGGACACGGAAGAAATTATGGATCACATGGTACTTCTAGTGTGATATTTTTGACAGCTCAAAGACTGACTTCAAAAATATTTACAATTTGTCAGTCTATCCACAGTGTTTAAGAGTTGTATTTCCAACATTTATCATACGCATAAACACATTTTCTGTCATTTCTGTTAATGGTGATGGGAATTTTGACTACAGTACGATCATTTTTTTTCTCACTTTTTTCCACATCTCATACCTCCTCCCCACCTCCCTGTCTCCACATGAATGTCCCCACCACCACCCCACCTGACCTCTAAATTCCCTGTTCAAATTCCTTCCAGTCTCTTGAGCATTAGGTGCATCATGTCTGAATGAACACAGACCTGGCAGTCTTCTACTATATGTGTGCTGGGGGCTTCATGTAAACTAGTGTATGCTACCTGTTTGGTGGTCCAGGGTTTGAGAAATCTCATGGGTCCAGATTAATTGAAATTGATGATCCTCCTATAGGGTAGCACTTCTCCTCAGTTTCTTTCAGTCTTTCCTATTTCAACAGTATGAGTCAACTGCTTCTGTCCATCAGTTCGGTGCAAATATCTGTATCTGACTCTTTCAGCTGCTTGTTGGGTCTTCCGGAGTGCAGTCATGCTAGGTCCATTTTTTATTTTTTGGGGGGACCTTCCCTTGAGCTGGATCTTACTTAGGGCTTTTCACTGGACCTTCTTTTCCTTAGGCTCCTCTCCATTTCAATTCCTGTAAGCACTTAACCCTCAAGAGACTGGAGAATTATAATTTTTAAGAAAAATTCACTTGCCTTATGATATCTAAAATTAATTAAAACATCCTGCACTGTAATTTACATCTCTACAGACTTCCTGGTATTATTACACTTAAAAACTTTCTGCCTCTCTTATCTGTGTTGTTCTCTGAGTTACATATATATAGGATCTGTAGTGAAGAATTAATTCCAGGTGTGATGAACTGTGATATTCTCCACTGATGTAAAGAGAGGCCTCTTTGATGAGGGTATGATAGTTTTACTTGACTTGAGGTAGTTTTGGCTTAACTTTGGTTAAGACAAACACACACACACACACACACACACACACGAGAACACAGACACATACCTACATTATATATATATACACATACACTTATATAAATTTTGAATTTTCCTAGATAAATTAAAATATGATACCTCGATGATCTATCAATAAACCTTTGTTGTGGGAACCATGATCCAGGAGGGAATATGGGAACGTGGAGGTAACAACCTGGGAAACAAATTACACATATCAGCATCAAGGTACAAATCTACTGTATTGCATAGCAGCAAATAGTTTTATGCAGTATTTAGACAATGGAGAATACACATGAGCTCTGTGGTACGTAATTATTTCACTGTCAATACAGGGAGGTGCCAAGATATCCACAGCCAAAGGGACTTCTGTGAAGATGGGGAAAGAGCCACCTCCTGTGTTGAACTCATTCTGAGGCTCAAAAGTTTTCTAGGACCCTCTGTCTTCTGTTACAAGTTATGCTATCAATCATGGAGACTAGTCATATAAGAGTAGTATGGAGGCTTGCTCAACATCCATCAGGTCCCACCTAGTGGCCACCATACGCATACTTTCTGTAATTAATTTGTTCCTTTTCTGTATGGTTCTTTGTCTACTGACCTGGGCATATACCTAGAGGATTCCCCAGCACGTAATAAGGACACATTCTCCACTATGTTCATAGCAACCCTATTTATAATAACCAGGATCAGGAAAGAACCCAGATGTCCCTCAATGGAGTAATAGATACAGCAAATGTGGTACATTTACACAATAACTCAGCTATTAAAAACAATGAACTCATGAAATTCTTAGGCAAATGGGTCTAACCAGAAAATATCATTCTAAGTGAGGTAACCCAATCACAAAAGAACACACATGGTATTCATTCACTGATAAGTGGATATTAGTCCAGAAGCTCGGAATACCCAAGACACAATTCACATATCAAATGATGCCCAAGAAGAAGGAAGACCAAAGTATGGATACTCTGGTCCTTCTTAGAAGGGGGAACAAAATACCCACAGAAGGAGATACAGAGACAAATTGTGGGGCAGAAACTGAGGGAATGACCATCCAGAGACTACTCCACCTAGTGATCCATCCCATATAGAGTTTCAAAACCCAGACACTATTATCAACGCCCACAAGTATTTGCTGACTGGAGTTGGATATAGCTGTAACCTGGGAGGCTCTGCTAGTGCATGACAAATACAGAGGGGAACACTCTCAGCCAGCCATTGAACTGAGCACAGGGTCCCCAATGGGAGAGCTAGAGAAAGGACCCAAGGAGCTGAAGGGGTTTGCAGTGCCATAGGAGGAACAAAAATATGAGCCACCCAGTACTCCCAGAGCTTCCAGGTACAAAAACATCAACCAGATAGTACACATGGTGTTACCCATGGCCCCAGATGCATAGACATCAGAGGATGGCCTTGTTGGAAATCAAAGGGATGAGAAGTCCTGGAAAGGCTAGATGCAGCAGTGTAGGGGAATACAAGGACAGGGAAGCAGGATGCGGTTGATTGAGGAACAGGGGGAGGGGAGATGGTTTATGGGACTTTGGGGGGTATCAGGAAAGGGGAAATCTTTTGAAATGTAAATAAAGAATATATCTAATAAAAACTACCCCTTTTCACCACCTCTCCTTAGGGTACACTTTCCTATTTATTTACCCTCTCCTTATCTCTTATATCCTGGAATTTCCCTCTTCACCCCATGTCCTTGCTCTGATCTATGTCATATTATGTATTTGAGATACTGATGTAGGGGGGAATAAATATAAATTATAACATGGCATCCTTAAATTGTGGGTTTAAAAAGATACTGCTGAAGAAGGTGGGTATTGCTGAATGGAACTTTGAAACTCTTGTGCTCGAAAACACGAGAAACATTTGAAGGCAACAATCCACATATATATATATATATATATATATCACAAACTTAAACTGATGATAGAGAACACTAGTGTTAATAATTTTTCTCTTACATTTTAATTATTAACTAAAAGAGTAATCTTCTACTCATTAGATGAAATTACTCTTCCCATATTGACTGAAAATTTTGTAGTATTTGAAACATGTCTACTGATCAACTCTGAAAATAGCCTACAAATATATTAAGTGTACTTAATGGAGCCATAAATGAGGCATACCTATACACTTGGACTGAACATTCTTTCTTGATGAACATGTTATGTTAAAACAGTGTTCTGTATGATGTCTGAGATTCATCATGTGTTCCCTCCAGTATGCCCTTTGTTAACTTGATACAATGTTAATGGATGTTTTGTATTGTACCCATCTATGGACGTTGATGGTTATAAAGAAAATATCTCTATTTTAGGTTCTGACACTAACTCTGAAAGAAACCCCATATCTGATGAAGACAAA
Source organism: Tokudaia tokunoshimensis (assembly GCA_036184795.1). Lineage (NCBI taxonomy): Eukaryota > Metazoa > Chordata > Mammalia > Rodentia > Muridae > Tokudaia > Tokudaia tokunoshimensis. Next base: position 30,110,209 of record BTHU01000016.1, on the reverse strand, counting down.
GAAAATGACAAGGATGTCTTCAAGGAAGTATTTTTAATGGCATAGAGGGCCATAGGGAATGCTCTGTAACTTCCTTCAAGTTCAGAATATTTTTGAGTAAGTGACCAATACAATTAGTCACTTAGAAGACAAATCATCCTTGTTGACATTCCACAGTTAATTTTATATTTAAGAGAAAGAAATGAATATAGAAATTTCAGGCTCCTTCTCAATGGGATGGTGATATCCATAGTTACAATTAAAAATAAAAACAGTAGAAAGAGGAAGAAGGAAAAGAAGAAGAGAAACATGAGAAAATCATGATGATGAAGTTGATGATGATTTTATCTCAATAAGTTTTGTCCCCTTTAACAAGCTTTTACTTTAAATGCAAGCTTCTGTGTGCTCTTTATAATGTTAACCTTGACCAACATGATCAACCATTAACTCTGATCTGGTGTCTATCTTTTTCCATCTACACACAAGAATTCAGACGCTGAATAAATATTTAGGTACAAGGGAGAATCCTCAGTAACTTCCTTCAAGGTAAGGACCTGAATGGATGACCAATGCTAATAGTCACTTAGATGACTTATCTTCTTTCTTGACATTCCTCAGTTAATTTGATGCCTAAGCAACAAATGAATACATTTACATCAGACTGCCTGTCAATAGACTGGTGTTATCAGCTCTAAATTAAAAAAAAATATATAGGAGAAATAGGAAGATGGAGAAGAGGAAGACAAAGATGAGGAGAAAATCATGATGATGATGATGATGATGATGAAGTTGACAATGACAATGATCATGATTTTGATTATTTTATCCCAGAAAGCCTTACCCCCATCTGATAAGCTTCTACTTTATATGTATGGTTCTATGAGCTCTTCATAATTTTAACCTGGACTGACATGATATACCCCAAACTCTGTCATAGTTAAAATCTCTTTTCTACTATCTACCAGCAGTTTAATATATCTGTATGAAGTAGAAAAAACAAACACTTTGGTTTGTTATGACAAAAATAGAATCAATGATGAGTCATGAAAGACGGAAATAGATACATTCTTTCCCCAAGTATTACAAGAATTATCTCTAGATCCCCTATTTTTGAATAACTCCTCTGTAATCTCTTAGGCTGGGGTCATCAAATTCTATATTGCATTCAGCACCAGTATCTTTTATAAGCTTACTAGTATGACTTATTAGTTCTATTTTTCAGCATTCACAGTTTTTGTAATCCAAAGTCCCAAGTCCACATTCTTCCCATAATAATCATCGTCAGGCCTGTCAGGGTAATACCCCACTTGTTCATTTTTTCAACTGCTTTCATTTTTTTTTCTCCCTAACAAGCCATTAGCCACTGTGATGAAGTTAAGTGATTTATTTTTATTTTTTTTATTTTCTAATTTACATTCAAATCATTTCCCCTTTCCCGTTTCCTCCCTTCCTGAAAGTCCCATAAGCCCCCTTCCCTCCCTCTTTTCTCCATTCAACCCCATTCACTATGTACTGATCCACAGAGTAGAAGAATAAATTCAATTATCTGTAGGTTATAGATAACGAGTGTATCACACTGTAATTCATTATATTCCTGAATGTTTTGTAGGTCATTTATTATTTTTGTCCATGAATTAAGAGAAAGAAAATGGCATTACATATATTTATGGGGGATTTTAACTTAAATTTTATTCATAAATGACAAAGAAAACAGGCAGTTATTAGAAAGTGTTATTATGTATATGAATGGGTTTTAAATAAGGAAAAGAGTAAATGTTATAACTTATGTAAGATGTACTAGATGTTTGCCAATAATGACTGCATTGTGTTTGAGCTGGATATAAAATTGAAACAAATTATATATTTAAAAATAAATTTTAAGATGCAGAATTTACACAAAATATACCAAAAAGATACCCCCTTTAACTTTACAAGGAAAGCTGTTTCTGTGATTTGCAGTAGAAAGGCTAAATCATCTACACAAATTGGCCTTTAGTAGCATCCAAAGTGAACAGTATGTACAATGTGCAGAGTGTGTTTAAATCTTAAAAGAATATGTCACCCATCTCTCTTTGCATTGATTGAATGAACTTAAAACAAAAATATATAATTCATTGTTTTTATACTTCTGTTGAAAAACAAAGTAAAATAGGATTCAAGTATTAGAAAAACATCATAATTTACAATTGTTCTTTACTAAATGCTTTCTGAGGAGCTTGTATATTTCCATCTTAATACAATTCTGCAAACTAGTACCCTGATTCATGACCAATATAAATGGAAGTTACAAACAGACAATAGCAAAATAAATAATGCTATAACATGGTAAAAAACTATGGTCAAATATTTGTAAGATTTTTCTTTGCAAATTTCCCTATTGAAGGCAAAGTAATAGACATGTGCAGAAAGAAGTTAGGAATTCTCCCATTTCACATATATAATTGAGAGTTCAATAATATCCTATAGCTTACATATCACTATTATTCCAGGCAAGATTAGAACAATGAAACTAGTGGCCCTACATGGTGTCAATTCTGTTGTTATAGTGCTAAAAAAATTGTTTCACATTGCTTCTTGGGCAGTCCTAACTTAATCAATATTTTGGTTTCCCTTTGTGTCCCCTGCACTGCTTGCTTCACTAAGATAACTTCTTTGGTTTATTTCAGCCAAGACTTCTTTCCTAGTAATGTTGTTTCTCATAAGTCTGCTGCTACTGTCAGTGCTCACTGAAGGCAGGGTAAGTTTAAAATTTGTCATCACCTCAGATCTACTCACCAACTTTGAGAAATTTCACACTATTTGAGTAGCAAAATAAAAAGGATCTTGTAGGTGGTTATATTCTTAGGGAGTCTTGGAGCACTAACAGGGCTATAGTGATAAAACTGTAAGTTTGCACTCTCCACCACTTGTGGGTATAATAACCACCAATGACAAGTGGCAACTGTACACTTTGAAATGGGCACTACAAGTATACTGTCCTTATCAGACCTCCAATTAGATGCTAAGTTGATTGAGACGCATGTTAGTTCCAAAGCATAAAGAGCTGAGTTCAGATATGAAGCATGCCTTCTATTGGAGTATTTCCACAGTGAAATGTGAGACCGGGAAGAAAAATCGTTCATTGGAAAAAGAATTCCATTTTAAATAAAGCTGAGTGTAAGGATCAACAGCCAAAATTACCCCTTAACATTTATAGCTTGTGAATTCTTCCTCAGTCTCCAAAGATAAATAAACAATACCTTGCTCTGTTTCATATAATTGTTAAAGGATTGCTGGTATAATGATAATTCAATTTGAACTTTGGGTTTTTTTTTATTTTTATTGGTCATTTTATTTACATTTTAAATGTTATCCCCTTCCCAGTTTCCCCTTCACAAACTCCCTATCCCTTCTCTCCTCTCCCTGCTTCTATGAGGGTGACCCCCACCCACTCCTGCCTCAGCACACTAGCTTTCCTCTACCTTGCATTATCAAGCATCCACAGAACCAAGGGGCTCTCCTCCCAGTGATTCCTCATAAGGCCATCCTCTGCTACTTATCCCTCAGAGCCATGGGTTCCCTCATGTGCACTCCTTGGTTGGTGGTTTAGTCCCTGGGAGCTTGTGGGGTCTGGTTGGTTGATATTGTTCTTCCTGTAGTGTTGCAAATCCTTTCAGCTCTGTCAGTTTTTCCCCTAACTTCTCCATTGGGATCCCTGCATTCAGTTCAATGTTTGTATGCGTACATCCATCTCTGTGTTGGTCAAGCTCTGCAGAGGTTTGCTGGGATCAGCTATGCCAAGCTCCTTTCAGCAAGTGCTTTCTGGCATCAGCATTAGTGTCTGGGTTTGGTGTTCACATATGGGATGGATCCCTAGGTGGGTCAGTCTCTGAATGGCCTTACCTTCAGTCTCTGTTCCACTCTTTGTCCCTTCATTTCCTTTTGATAGAAGGAATTCAGGATTAATATTTTTGAGGTGGATGGGTGGACCCATCCCTTAAGCAGGAGCTGTGCCCATTCACCTGATATAGTCACTACAGGTTATATCACTCTTTTGTTGAGTATTTTGCCTAAAATTCTCACTGATGTGTCCTGGGAACCTCTTGGGTCTCTGGCCTGTGAGACTTACTAGAGGCTATCCCCAGTTCCCCCTCCCCCACTGCTACATACCTACTTTCAAATTCCTGAACCTCAGTACTTCTCCCTAATTTCCTCCCATATCTGAACCAGCACTCTTTTTTCCCTCTGCCTCTTCTCTCCCTCTCAGACCCATCTTTCCCTCTATTTCTAGAGATTATTTTATTCCCCTTTCTGAGTAGGACTGTTGCATTCACACTTTGGTATGGTCTTCATTTTTTTGGGGGGGGTTCATATGTTATCCCCCTTCCCAGTTTCTCCTCCGCAAACTCCCTATCCCCTCTTTCCTCTCCCCTGCTTCTATGAGGGTGCCTCTCACCCACCCACTTGCCCATTTCTGCCTCAGCACCCTAGCATTCCTCTACCTTGTGTCATCAATTATCCACAGAACTTGTGAGTTGTATTGTGGTATTCTGAGATTCTTTCAGGCTAATTTCCACTTATCAGTGAGTTCATACCATGTGTGTTTTTTTGTGATCAGGTTACATCACTCAGAATGATATTTTCTAGTTCCATCCATTTGCCTAAGAATTTCTTGAAGTCGTTTTTAATAGCTGAGTATTACTCTACTGTATAAATATCCCACATTTTCTTTACCAGTTCCTCTGTTGAGGGACATCTGGGTTGCTTCCAGCTTCTGGCTATTATAAATAAGGCTGCTATGAACATAGTGGAGTATGTGTCCTTGTTATATTTTGAAGCACAATCAGGATTTATTCCAAGGAGTGGTATACCTGGGTCCTCAGGTAGAATTATTTACAATTTTCTGAGGAAACTCCAGACAGATTTCCAGAGTGATTGTACCATCTTGCAATTCCAGCAGCAATGGAGGAGTGTTCCCATTTCTTCACTTCCTCAGCAGCATCTGCTGTCACCTGAGTTTTTTTTTTTTTTATATATTTCAAATCATTTCCCATTTCCCGTTTTCTCCCTCCCCGAAAGTCCCATAAGCCCCCTTCCCTCCCTCTTTTCCCCATTCAACCCCCTCTCGCTTCTCTGTCCTGGCGTTCCCCTATACCCAATCTTTCCAGGACCAGGGGTCTCTCCTTCCATCTTCTTAGAAATCTATTGATATGCGAATTGTGTCTAGGGTATTCTGAGATTCTGGGTTAATATCCCCTTACCAGTGACTGCATACCATGTGTGTTCTTTTGTGATTGGGTTACCTCACTAAGGATGATATTTTCAAGTTCTGACCATTTGCCTAGGAATTTCATGAATTCATTGTTTTTAATTGCAGAGTAGTATTCCATTGTGTAAATATACCACATCTTCTGAATCCATTCCTCCGTTGAGGGACATCTGGGTTCTTTCCAGATTCTGGCTATTATAAATAAGGCTGCTATGAACATAGTGGAGCATGTGTCCTTATTGCATGCAGGTAAAACCTCTGAGTATATGCCCAGGAGTGGTATAGCCGGATCCTCCGGGAGTGTCATGCCCAGTTTTCTGAGGAACCGCCAGACTGCTTTTCAGAGTGGTTGTACCAGCTTGCAATTCCACCAGCAGTGGAGGAGTGTGCCTCTTTCTCCACATCCTCGCCAACAACTGCTGTCTCCTGTGTTTTTGATCTTAGCCATTCTGACTGGTGTGAGATGGAATCTCAGGGTTGTTTTGATTTGCATTTCCCTAATGACTAAGGATGATGAACATCTCTTTAGGTGCTTCTCAACCATTAGATATTCTTCAGGTGAGCACTCTTTGTTTAGCTCTGTACCCCATTTTTTAATAGGGTTACTTGCCTCTCTGGAGTTTAACTTCTTGAGTTCTTTGTATATATTGGATATTAGCCCTCTGTCGGATGTAGGGTTGGTAAAGATCATTTCCCAGTTAGTTAGTCACCTGAGTTTTTGATCTTAGCATTCCGATTCAGGTAAGGTAGAATCTCAAGGTCATTTTGATAAGCATTTCCTTGATGGCTAAGGATGTTGAACATTTCTTTAAGTGCTTCTCAGTCCTTAAAGATTCCTCAGTTGAGAATTCTGTTTAGCTCTGTACCACACTTTTAGTAGGGTTATTTGTTTCTCTGGAGTCTAACTTCCTGAATTCTTTGTATATTTTGGATGTTAGGCCGCTATCTGATGTTGGGTTGAAAAAGATCTTTTCCCACTCTTTGGGTTGCTGTATTGTTCTGTCGACAGTGTCCTTTGCCTTACAGAAGCTTTGCAATTTTATGAGGTTCCATTTGTCAATTCTTGAACATAGAGCATAAGCCACTGGTGCTCTGTTCAAGTAATTTCTTCCATTGCCAAAATGTTCGAGGTTCTTTCCCACTTTTCCTTCTATTAGATTCATCTTATCTGGTTTTATGTGGAAGTCCTTGATCCACTTGGACTTGAGCTTTGTACAAGGAGGTAAGAATGGTTCAATTTGCACTCTTCTACATGCCAACTGCCACTTGAACCAGCACCATTTGTTGAAAAGACTGTCTTTTTTCCAATGAATGGTTTTAGCTCCTTTGTCAAAGATCAAGTAACCAAAGGTTTGTGTTTTTATTTCTGGGTCTTCAATTCTATTCCATTCATCAACATTTTTTTTAATCACTATTGCTCTGTAGTATAGCTTGAGATCAGGAATGGTGAGTCTCCCAGAAGCTCTTTTATTGTTGAGAACATTTTTTGATATCCTGTTTTTGTTGTTGTTGTTATTTCAAATAAATTGATAATTGCTCTTTTTATCTCTGTGAAGAACTGAGTTGAAATTTTGATAGGGATTGCATTGGATCTGTAGATTGCAATTGCTTTTGGTAAAATGGCCAATGTTAATCCTGCCAATCCATGAGCATGGAGCTCTTTCCATCGTCTAAGGCTGTCTTCAATTTCTGTCTTCAGACACTTGAAGTTCTTTTCATACAGATCTTTCACTTGCTAGGTTAGATTTAGACCAAGATATTTTATATTATTTGTAACTATTGTAAAAGGTGTCGTTTTCCTAATTTCTTTTTCAGCCTGTTTATCCTTTGATTAGAGGAAATCTCCTGATTTGTTTGATTTACTTTTGTATTCAGACACATTGCTGAAGTTGTTTATTAGCTGTAGGAGTCCTCTTGTGGATTTTTTTGTAACATTTGAGGTTTGTTAATTTGGTATATTTTATATATTTTTCTCAATAATTTTTAGAATATCTGCCTACTAATAAATTTTCTACTTATATTCATTATAAATTTTAAGAAGAAATTTTATCTACAAAGGAAGATGGTATGAGAAGCATAAAGTAACTATTGCTTTTTCTCCTAAGTAAATTCTCTTTTTTTTTTTTTTTTGAGTTTAGAAGTCATTTGCTTTATTTTTCTTTTGGGGTTAAATAGAAATAGAATGAGAATGAAAGTTTTGGCTCGGATGAATTGCAATGACTATTACAAATGTCTAGCATGGACATTCTTTCTACAAGTGATTGTTAAGTATGTTAGATGAAACATACTTTAAGAGTCCATGTCTTGCCGGGCGTTGGTGGCGCACGCCTTTAATCCCAGCACTTGGGAGGCAGAGGCAGGAGGATTTCTGAGTTCGAGGCCAGCCTGGTCTACAAAGTGAGTTCCAGGACAGCCAGGGCTACACAGAGAAACCCTGTCTCGAAAAACCAAAAAAAGAAAGAAAAAAAAAAGAGTCCATGTCTTGAGAATATAAAATAGGAAATAAATATAGATCAACAGGAGACAACTGCGATAACATCTGGTGGAATCTAAGAAGACAGACTACAAAACTGCAACAAAAGCAATCTTTGTGCATGGTCAATTAAATAACTCGACCTGAAATATTAGAGAAAATATACAATGATACTATGTTTTTTTTCCGTGTGATTAAAAATTCTCTTACTCACAGGCTACCAAATTGTTGTAGAAACTCCACCTTTGATTGAGTTCTGACAATTTGCAAGCATTGTTCTATCCCTGAACTTGATCCCCACATGCACATGCCTACAAGATAATGTAGAAGTTTGAACCAGCACTACTTGGTTTTCAGTTAGAACACTATCATTAACTTGAACACAATGAGAAACTGTCACTTCAAAAGACAAGCTTGCTCTTTCCAAATAAACTAAAAATGTTTTTATGTTAATATTTGAAAGTTGTGTGTTGAGAAGCCTTGGATACTTTCCTCCAAATGTGTGAATAGTCTTTTTAATGTCCTGAGTAAGAAGCATTGTCTTGCACTGAACTAAACACGCTCTAACTTTGGGTGACAGGGTGTTCCATGGAAAGTCTAGCATTAGTCAGGAGCTCACAGCCCTTATTTTATTGCATCCTATAAAAATACAATTTGATGGGTTTTGTGTTTCTTATTGTCAACCTTGATGGAAAAAAAAATTGTCTCTACCTCAGGTTCTGCCAGATACTCCGAAAGAATCCACCATATATGCTGATCTCAAGACAAATGCCAAGGCCTTCACGGATAAGATTACCTACAAAAATGTACGAAAAGTATTTCAAGATAATGTAGCCATAGGTTTTGAGATTTTGTGCCAAATAGGTTTTAAATTGTTTATCCCAAAGCAACAGGGTAATTCACATTATGAACTCTGCCTTCTTTACTAGCATGGCCAATTCAAGCAACTAGAGTTGGGTTCCAAAAACAAAGTTTTACTCTCTCATTCAAAATTTCTTTTGACAAATACTTGAAATTAATGTGGAATGAGATTTTTTACCAACAAACTAGGAGACTCCTATTGTCCTAAATACTGCATCCCTTATTATACTCTCTAGGAAAACTTTTAAGTATTCACTCAACCACACACTATAGAAAAATATGGAATGTAAATAACTTCAATAAATTTAAGAAATTAGTCTTTCTACTTTGAAGAAGAAAATAATTGTTCCAATGAAGCTGTGGATGTAGCAGGAAGCTAGGTATTAGCATCATTTCAAAACGAATACACTAACCTGTACTTCCTTAAATTAATGGTTCTCAAAATTCTGAATGCTGCAAATCATAACTTATGTTGTAGTGACCTCCAGATATAAAACAGTTCTGATTACTACTTCATAACTGTAAACCTGTTAATGTCATAATTTATAATGTAAGCATCTTATATTCCTGGTATCTGATATTTGACAACTGTAAAATGATCATTTGACAGCCCCCAAATGGGTTGCTACCAAAGGGGTTGCTACCTCTGTCATATATTCACATTTTACACTTGTTAAAACCCTCATAAAATCATCATGAGCCCCTCAATATTAGTGCAGTTTCATCAGATTGGAATGAAAACTCCATTCAGACTATGAACCTTTACGGTTATACAGTGTAGTAACTATCATGCATTTTCTTCAGATATTTGCTTTTTGATGGTTTTATAGAATCATGTGATAAAGTATTATAAAACTCTATTTCAGGCTCTCTTATTGCATCCATTCTCCATGAAATCTAATCTATTTTTCCCAATAAATACATTCCTGATTCTTGCCTTTTTTGCTGTTGTTATTTGTAACCATCTTGGTTAACGAAGGTTAGTTACATACAAGGTCATGTGCATAAAGATATGCCTGGATAAGGGGCAAATTAACAATGGATAAGCCACTGAAAAGAATGGCACACCCTGTTCCAGCAGCTGGCCACTTCCAGTGCCATTATTATTATTATTATTATTATTATTATTATTATTATTATTATTATTATTAAATATCTTCAATTACATTTCAAGTCGTAAAACTTTTCCCAGTTTCCCCCCTCCCCAAAACCCCCCAACACTTCCTCCCACTCCCTGCCTCCAAGTATATGCCCCTCCACCCGACCCACTCCCACCTCCCCCAGCCATTAATTTCCCCTTGTTGGAGCATCTATTTAGCTTTCACCTGACCAAGGACCACTCCTCCCACTGATGCCCAACAAGGCATTCCTCTGCCACATTTTTGGCTGGAACCATGTGTATCCCTTGGTTGATGATTTATTCCCTGAGAGTCCTGGGGCATCTGGGTGGCCAACATCGTTGTTCTTCCCGTGGGGCTGTAAACCCCTTCAGATCCTCCAAATCACCCTCCAATGCCTCCATTGGGGACCCCACTCCCAGACTAATGTTTGACTGCTAGCATCTGCCTCTGTATGTGTAAGGCTCTGGCAGGGCCCCTCCGAAGACAACCATGGCATGCTCCTTTTAATATGCACTTCTTGTCGTCCATAGTCATGTTGGGGTTTGGTGACTGTTTATAGGGTGAATTCTGAGGTAGGGTAATCTCTGGGTGACCTTTACTTTAGTCCCTGCTCCACACTTTTCCTCCATTATTGCTCCGATAAGTATATTGTTCCCTTTCTCAGAGAACCCAAGCACCCCAACTTCAGTCCTCTTTCTTTTTGAGCTTCCTGAGGCCTGTGAATTGTAACTTTTTTATTTTGAGCTTTTGGGCTAACATCTACTTATCAGTGAGTGTATACCATGTGTGTTCTTTTGTGATTGGGTCACCTCGCTCAGGATGACACTTTCTAATTCCATCCATTTGCCTAAGAATTTCATGAATTCATTGTTTTTAATAGCTGAATAGTACTCCATTGTGTATATATACCACAGTTTCTGTATCCATTCCTCAGTTGAAGGACATCTGGGTTCTTTCTAGCTTCTGGCTATTATGAATAAGGCAGCTATACTACTGCAGAGCAATAGTGATAAAAACTGTATTGTATTGGTATGGAGACAGGCACGAAGATCAATGTAATAGAATTAAAGACCCAGAAAAGTACCCACATACGTATTGTCACTTGATAGTTGACAAAAGAGCTAAAAATATCCAGTGGAAAAAAGACAGCATTTTTAACAAATGGTGCTGGATCAACTGGTGGTCAGCATACAGAAAAATGCAAATCAACCCATCTCAAAAGCTCAAGTCCAAGTAGATCAAGGACCTACACAAAAAACCAAATACACTGAAGCTTATAGAGGAGAAAGTGGGGCGGAATCTTGAACACATGGGCACAGGGGAAAAGTTCCTGAACAGAACAACAATGGCTTATGTCCTAAGAACAAGAATTGACAAATGGGACCTCATGAAGCTGTAAAGCTTCTATAAGGCAAAGGTCATGATCAGTAGGACAAAATGGCAACCAACAAATTGGGAAAAGATCTTTGCCAATCCTACATCTGATAGAGGGCTAATATCCAAGGTATACAAAGAACTCAAGAAGTTAGGCTCAAGAGAGTCAAATAACCCTATTAAAAAGTGAGGTACAGAGCTAAACAGGGAATTCTCAAGTGAGGAAACTCGAATGGCTCTAGAGCCCCTAAAGAAATGTTCAGCATCCAGTGCCTTTTTAGAGAGAAACTACGTCCCATGAAAACCTTTCCCATCTATAACTGAATGGTGATGAGCCCAGTCTTCTGCAAGTCTGTATTTGCAAACCTCTGTCCACTTTCCTTACAACAAGAGTAAGTATAACCTGAACATGGCTATTTATTCATGTTAGTTGAGTTGTTTTGAAAACTTAAATAAGGCATTGTTAACCTACTTCTCTTGAAGATATGCATTTGTAAATAAAACAGCCTTCACTCTTACATTTCAAAATGTTTGGTCATACACCACCAACTTTTCCTAGAAGGCTGGCAGGGATATCTTTTCCTAAATATTCACTGTCTAAACACAGAGTTTTTGAGGTAAGCTTTGAAAGTATCAGAGGTTTTTTTTGGGAATGTGAATCTCCTTGACACTCATGTCACTTAAAGTCCTCAAAGCAAACATACAATAATCTGGATGCTTCTCATAGAGCTTTTAGTGATGAAAATTGCTGTTGAAGTTTGTTACTGTCTATATCTTGTGCTCAATTCTTAGACAGTGATTTGCAATGATGTACTAACTTTTTGATTTGCTTAAGTTTTATAACTAATAATGACATAGTATCAGCTACTAGTACCCACAATGCAGATAAAGACAGTGAAATTGGATTTTAATTTTTTAATGCACATTATGGGTTAAGTTCTTAAAATAGACATTTGTATATTATTCAATGCCAGAAAAGTAAAGGTAAAAATAAAAATAAAGGTATCACTATTTGCAGATGTTGTGATAGTATACAAAAGGAATCCCAAAAGTTCTGCCAGAGAACTTCTCCAGCTGATAAACAACTTCAGCTAAGTGTCTGGATATAAAATTAACTCAAATAAATCAGTATCTTTCCATTATATAAATGATAAAAAGGCTGAGAAAGAAATTAGAAAAACAACTTCCTTCACAGTAGCCACAAATAATATAAAATATCTTGGGGGTAACTCTTAACAAACAAGTGAAAGAACTGCATGACAATAACTTCAACTCTCTCAAGAAAGAAATCAAAGAAGACCTAGGAAAAGGAGAGATCTCCCATGCTCATGGATTGGCAGAAATAATATAGTAAAAATGGCCATCCTACAAAAGGCAATTTACAGATTCAGTACAATCCCATTCAAAGACATGGAAATAGCAATATACACCAGGAGAAAGACCTGGTTTATATTGGGAAGTAGACTTCACTGAGGTAAGACCTGGTAAATATGGATACAAATACCTCTTAGTTTTTGTTGATACTTTCTCTGGATTGGTAGAGGCTTTCCATTTTAAAAATGAGACAGCTCAAGCAGTTGTCAAGAAGATCATAGAAGAGATAATTTCCAGGTTTGGAGTACCTAAGGTCATAGAGTCTGATAATGGCCCTGCCTTCCTTGCACAGGTAAGCCAGGGTGTGACCAAGTATCTGGAGGTCAAATGGAAATTACATTGTGTATACCAACCTCAAAGTACAGGGCAGGTAGAGAGGATGAATAGAACTTTAAAAGAGACCTTGACAAAACTAGCCATGGAGACTGGCGCAGTTTGGGTGGCACTCCTTCCTCTTGCTCTCTTCAGAGCAAGAAATACCCCTTCCAGATTCAGCCTTACCCCACTTTGAAATCTTATATGGGGCTCCAGCTCCTCTGACTGTATTAGATGATGTTATTGAACCAACATGTCATAGTTATAATGATTTGTATGCTAGGCTAAAAGGCCTACAGGTGATACAGAAAGAAGTCTGGTCACAACTGGCAGCAGCCTATGCCCCAGGGACCCCTAAGACATCTCACCAGTTCCAGGTAGGGGATGTGGTTTACATATGCCACCATCACGCTCAGACGTTCCTCGATGGAAAGGTCAATACTAGGTCCTGCTCACCACCCCAACTGCAGTCAAGGTGGAAGGGATCGCTGCCTGGATCCATGCTTCCCATGTGAAGCCAGCCGCCCCAGAGGACACCCAGATGCCTTCCCATTGGAGAGTCCAGACATCCGGAAACCCACTCAAGCTCAAGATCACCAGGAAGCCCGAATCAGCGAACTAAGATGAAGATTCTTCTCCTAACTGTCCAGCTGGTGCTGTGGTGCAAACAACCTTATGTTCATGGGGGATTTGCTCCCCTCATGAGTAATCTCGAGTTTCTTTCATCTCTTTATGACAACCCATGCAACTGGGGGGGGGGGAGGCACAGTCCTTGCTCTGTCCTGGAATACTTACTCTGTTGATTGTGGAGAAAAAACAGCTTACTTGTCCCAATACAATACATTCTCAGGAGAACTAAACCCATGGTGGGAATGTGTTAAGAAACCTAAGCCCCTCGTGGGAAATGATGGACAGTGTCCTGAAAATTGTACTTTCATAAGTCAGATGAATTCTATTTGCTATGGTTCTTTTTGGGAATGTACAGCAAAAGGAGAGCAATATTTTGTGGCAATACCTGTCAGAACATATTCGGGTACTTTTGGGGGAGATTGGGGTACCATCCCACAGGTTTTAGGACCAAGTTACAAGTATGCACAAGCCCATTGCCTCGCCCTGGTAGGCGAGCATGCCTGCTGGCCACAGAGGGCCCCCATACATGTATCAGTGGAGGGCCAACAGACGAGGTAAGAGATATTGAAGTCCAAAGAGAGGTACAAGCCCAGATTGACAGTTTACTGCCCAAACTCCATTACTACCCCCTCTTACTACCAAAATCTAAGGGAATAGATCTAGGCCCCCAAACTTATGAGATAATCCAAGCCACTCATGCTGCTCTAAATGCCTCCAACCCCAAGATGGCAGATGACTGTTAGCTGTGCCTGGTCTTGGAGGTCAGTTGGCCTATAGTGGCACCTCTCTTAAATACATCTGACACCACCATCCTGGCTGAAGACAGGTGTACCCTTATAAAACCCTTTAAAATACAGCCTACTAGTTTTGAAAATCCTATTTGTTATTTTAATGGCCCTAAAATAATTCTTATGATATAGATGTGGGCATTGCTACCTTTACAAATTGCAGCCAAATTATTAATATATCCACTAATGTGTGTCTCAGGGGGGAAGAGTCTTTGTATGTGGAAGCAATATGGCCTAGACTTACCTCCCCACAAACTGGACCAGTTTATGTGCACCCGCTTGGCTGTTACCTGATATAGCGATCATACCTGGAGACCAGTCGATCCCTCTTCCCAGTTTTGATTTCTTAATTCCCCGGCATAGAAGGGCTTTACAGTTCATACCTCTCTTAATATACCTCGGAATCACTGGGGCAGCAGCTACGGGTTCAGCTGGCCTTGGGATAGCTATAGATTCCTATACTAAGCTCTCACCGCAACTAATTGATGATGTAAAAATGGTTTACCAATCTATCCAGGACCTACAGGACCAGGTAGACTCGCTGGCTGTGGTGGTCCTCCAGAACAGAAGAGGCCTAGATTTGCTAATGGCTGATAAGGGAGGAATATGCTTAGCTTTACAGGAAAGGTGCTGTTTTTACGCCAACAAATCAGGGATAGTGAGAGACCATATACGCATGCATCAAGAAGAGTTAGAAAAAAGACGCCAAGAGCTTTTTAATAACCTCATGTGGAGTGCCTGGAATGGAATGTTACCCTATTTACTCCCCTTATTAGGACCACTGGTGAGCTTACTATTGATCTTATCCGTGGGACCCCTAATCTTTAACAAAATAACTGCCTTTATAAGAGAACACATCAGCACCATTCAGGTGCTAATGCTGCGGCAACAGTATTAGGAACTAGGACAGCATGAGACCTCATTTCAGGATTGAAATGGTCATAAGAAAGAGGAGGGACTGTGAGAACCCTCTTAGAAACAGCAGGCCAACCCCCACAACCAAGGATGGGGGCTAACAGCAGGACTAGAACATTTCATTCTGCCCAGGACTCCCTGGGGGAGGACAGATAAGTTAATGACCTAAACAAAGAACCAACCAACCACCCTGCCTAGGGTGAGGCTATCGAGGGAAGTGACTCAAAAAAAAAAAAAAAAAAAAAGACAAGACCAGGAAATACCATGAATACAACAAGGTGGGCAGGGCCAAATGGTGGAGACGACCTCCCCATTTGAGTTGACTAATAATTTTAAATGTTGCTCAGGGTAACCAACAGTCATCCAACTCAGGTGATCGCTGAACTCCCCGCCAAAATGTTTATAAAAAGTGTATGCCTTGTGAGCTCGGGGTCTCCTCTTGCCTGAATGCTGGGGGACCCCAATGTACATTGGAACATTAAACGTCTTTCTGATTGCAGCGATTTCGGTCTCTGTGACCTTATTGAGTGGGGGTCTTGCGATGGACTCTAACATCACTAGAAGTAAAACCCCAATCCATGGAGGATAGTTTCATCTAGGGAAACACAGAAAATAAGTAATTTAACACCTGCAAAATATCACACACACACACTATCACCATCAAAGGCAAAATATGAATTAATAATTATTAATCATTAATATCTTACATCACTAATAGACTCAATTTCCCAATTAAGAGAAATGACCTAACAGAATGGATCAGAAAACAAGATTAATAATTCTGCTGAATTTAACAAACACAATTTAGCAATAAAGATAGACATTACCTCATAGTAAAGGGCTGGGAAAAAAGTTTTTCAAGCAAAAGGACCCAAGAAGCAACCTGGAGTATCCAGTGTAATATCTAATAAAATACACTTTCAACCAAATGTAATGAAAAGAGATAGGGAAGGACACTTCAGATACATCAAAGGGAATATTCACCAAGATGATATCCCAATTCTGAACATCTTTTCTGTCAAAACAAGGGCCCCAAATTTGCAAAAGAAACTTTGCTAAAGTTTCAATCACACATTGAACAGCACATACTATTAGTGGGATCTATCAACACCCTACTGACACCAATTGACATATCATCCCTCAAAAAATTAAATAGTGAAATAATGAAAGTAGCAGAAATTTTTAATCAAAGGAACCAGCAGCCATCTATAGAATATTTCAATCAAACACTAAAGACTATACCTTTTAAGGACCTCATGAATTCTTTTTTTTTTATTTTATTTATTTTATTTTACTTTTTTAATTTACATTCCAAATCACTTCCCCTTTCCCGTTTCCTCCCTCCCCGAAAGTTCCATAAGCCCCCTTCCCTCCCTCTTTTCTCCATTCAACCCCCTCTTGTTACTCTGTCCTGGCTTTCCCCTACATCCAGTCTTTCCAGGACCCGGGGTCTCTCCTTCCATCTTCTTAGAAATCTATTGATATGCGGATTGTGTCTAGGGTATTCCGAGATTCTGGGTCAATATCCCCTTACCAGTGACTGCATACCATGTGTGTTCTTTTGTGATTGGGTTACCTCACTAAGGATGATATTTTCAAGATCTGACCATTTGCCTAGGAATTTCGTGAATTCAATGTTTTTAATTGCAGAGTAGTATTCCATTGTGTAGATATACCACATCTTCTGAATCCATTCCTCCGTTGAGGGACATCTGGGTTCTTTCCAGCTTCTGGCTATTATAAATAAGGCTGCTATGAACATAGTGGAGCATGTGACCTTATTGCATGCAGGTAAAGTCTCTGGGTATATGCCCAGGAGTGGTATAGCCGGATCCTCTGGGAGTGTCATGCCCAATTTTCTGAGGAACCGCCAGACTGCTTTCCAGAGTGGTTGAACCAGCCTGCAATTCCACCAGCAGTGGAGGAGTGTTCCTCTTTCTCCGCATCCTTGCCAACAACTGCTGTCTCCTGTGTTTTTGATCTTAGCCATCCTGACTGGTGTGAGATGGAATCTCAGGGTTGTTTTGATTTGCATTTCCCTAATGACTAAGGATGATGAACATCTCTTTAGGTGCTTCTCAGCCATTAGATATTCTTCAGGTGAGAACTCTTTGTTTAGCTCTGTACCCCATTTTTAATAGGGTTACTTGCCTCTCTGGAGTTTAACTTCTTGAGTTCTTTGTATATATTGGATATTAGCCCTCTGTCGGATGTAAGGTTGGTAAAGATCATTTCCCAGTTAGTTGGTTGCCGCTTTGTCTTTTTGACAGTGTCTTTTGCCTTGCAAAAACTTTGTAATTTAATGAGGTCCCATTTGTCTATTCTTGATCTTAGAGCATAAGCTGTTGGAGTTCTGTTCAGGAAATTCTCCCCTGTGCCCATATGTTCAAGGTTCTTCCCTAGTTTCCCTTCTATTAGTTTCAGTGTGTCTGGTTTTATGTGGAGATCTTTGATCCACTTAGAATTGAGCTTAGTGCAAGGAGATATGGATGGGTCCCTCTCTCCATATCTTTTCAATATAGTACTTGAAGTTCTAGCTAGAGCAATTAGACAACAAAAAGAGGTCAAAGGGATACAAATTGGAAAGGAAGAAGTCAAACTATCACTATTTGCAGACGATATGATAGTATACATAAGCGACCCAAAGAACTCCACCAGAGAACTCCTACAGCTGATAAACGACTTCAGCAAAGTGGCCGGATATAAAATCAACTCAAGCAAGTCAGAAGCCTTCCTATACTCAAAGGATAAGCAGGCTGAGAAAGAAGTAAGAGAAATAATACCCTTCACGATAGCCACAAACCATATTAAGTATCTTGGCGTGACTCTAACCAAACAAGTGAAAGATCTGTATGACAAGAACTTCAAGTCTCTGAAGAAAGAAATTGAAGAAGACCTCATGAATTCTTAACCAAGATTGACCATACAGTCAGTCACAAAGTAAGGCTCACCAGACTGAAATGATGGGGAGTTAAGAGGGTAGTAGAGGCCGAGAAAGGCAGAGAGAGAGAGAGAGAAAGAGAGAGAGAGAGAGAGAGAGAGAGAGAGAGAGAGAGAGAGAGAGAGAGAGAGAGAGAGAGAGACAGAGAGACAGAGAGAGAGACAGAGACAGAGAGAGAGACAGAGACAGACAGACAGGGACAGACAGACAGACAGACAGAAAGACAGACAGAAGGCCAGGCCACGAACACGTGGAGAATGAGGGGGAAAGAGTATGGGGAGAGGGGAAGGGAAAGCAAGAACAGGAGAAAGCAAGAGACCAAGAGAGTCACTGTCTTTTTTCTGTATTAAAAGGTTTAGTTGATGATACTGTCATTACATGTTGAACAAACTGAAGTCAATTAAAAAATATTACATCATTGTCAAGCACTGTCTAAGAATTCATCTGGTAGAAGATGCAAATAGTAAGAAATTCAAGTAACAATGGTCACCAACACAAGCTCCATGGGAATTTTCCAGACTGAGAATCCTTTATCTGCTTTGAGAAATTTCTGTGATATGAGTGTCAAGGTGATCCATTCTCTGGGATTAATTTCAATACTTTCAAAGCTTTCTTCAAGTTCACTATGAGGTTTGCACAGTGAATGTTTAGCAGAAAGTATCTCTCCCAGCCCTTCAGAAGAAGTTCTGGAGAAGAGTAACTGAACATTTTGAAATGCAAGAGTGAAGGCGGTTTTATTTACAAGTGCCCATGTTAAGGCCAGTAAATTACCAAGCTCTTATTCAAGTTTTTAAAATAACTTAACTGACTTTAATAAATATTAACACACAGTTTAGACATACTATTGTTATCCACATGGAGACGTGGACATATACTTGGTAGAAAAGGGATCGGAACAAGACAAATCTTGTCAACATTCAGTCACAGATGGAGAAGGGTCTGAGGAACTGGTTGCTCTCTAGGAAGGCAGTGGTACTGGGCAGCTGCTGGAGCATGGAAGCGATTGTCTTCAGTGGCTTAGCCAGTTGTGATTTGTCTTTGTACTTCATACACTTGGCTAGGTTAAAACCACATGTAACTACATACACATGGCTGTCACAAATAACAACAGCATAAAAGGAAATAATCAAGAGAATATTTATATAAAACGAGACTATCATTCTTGAATTATTGAAGGAAATGTGAGATCCTGAAATATGCAAGTAATCAAAATCTATCACATCCATTTGCCTGAATTTCATGAAATCATTATTTTTAATTGCTGAGTAGTTCTCCACTATGCAAATGCACCACATTTTCTGTATCCATTCCTGTTGATGGACATCTGGGTTCTTACAAGCTTCTGGCTATTATAAATAAGACTGCTATGAACATAGTGGAGTATGTGTCCTTGTTATATGGTGGAGAATCTTTTGGGTATACGTCCAGCAGTGGTATAGCTGGGTCCTCAGGTAGTACTATGCCCAATTTTCTGACGACTCACCAGACTGATTTCCAGAGTAGTATACCAGTTTGCAATCCCACCAGCAGTAAAGGACTGTTCCTCTTTCTCCACATCCTTGCCATCACCTGTCACCTGAGTTTTTGATCTTATCCATTCTGATTAGGGTGAGGTGGAATCTCAGGGCCTTTTGATTTGCCTTTCCCTGATGACTAAGGATGCTGAACATTTCTTTAGATGCTTCTTGGCCATTCAATATTCCTCAGTTAAGAATTCTTTGTTTAACTCTGTACCCAAATTTTAATACGGTTATTTGGAGTCTAACTTCTTGAGTTCTTTGTATATATTGGATATTAGCACTTTTTTGGATGTGGGATTGATAAGTGTCTTTTCGCAATCTATTGGTATGGACAATGTCCATTGTCTTACAGAAGCTTTGCAACTTTAATAGGTCCCATTTGTCAATTGTTGATCTTAGAGCATAAGCCATTAATGTTCTGCTCAGGAAATTTTTCCCTTTTCCCATGTGTTCAAGGCTCTTCCCTCCTTTCTCTTCTATTAGATTCAGTGTATCTGGTTGTATGTGGATGTACTTTATCCACTTGGAATTGAGCTCTGTACAAGAAGATAAGAATGGATTGATTTGCATTCTTCTATATGCCGACCACCAGTTGAAACAGCACCATTTGTTGAAAAAGCTATCTTTTCCCTACTGGGTGGTTTTAGCTTCTTTGTTAAAGATCAAGTAATCATCTTGTGTGTCGATTCATTTCTGGGTCTTCAATTCTATTTCCCTGATTTTCCTGCCTGTCTCTGTACCAAAACCATACAGTTATTATCACTAATGTATTGTAATACAGCTTGACATCAGGGATGTTGATTCCTCCAGAAGTTCTTTTATTGTTGAGAATAGTTTTCACTACCCTGGGTTTTTGATTATTCCAAATGAATTTGCAAATTGCTCCTTCTAACTCTCAAGAATTGAGTTGGTATTATGATGGGTATTGCATTGAATCTGTAGATTGCTTTTATCAAGATAGACATTTTTCCCTATATTCATCCTGCCGATCCATGAGCATGGAAAATCTTTCCATCTTCTGAGATCTTCTTCCATTTCATTATTCAGAGATTTGAAATTCTTGTCATATAGATCTCTTACTTGCTTGGTTAGTAATATCAAGGTATTTTATATTATTTGTGACTATCCTGAATGGTGCCATTTTCATAATTTCTTTCACAGACTGTTTATCCTTTGAGTAGAGGAAGGTTTCTGATTTGTTTAAGATAATTTATATCTAGCCACATTGTTGATGTTGTTTATCAGGTGTAGAAGTTCTCTGGTGGAATTTCTAGGGTCATTTAAGCATACTATTATATCATATTCATATAGTGATATTTTTACTTCTTCTTTTCCTATTTGTACCCCTTTGACCTCCTCTTGTTGTCTAATTGCTCTTGCTAAGACTTCAAGTACAATATTGAATAGATAGGGAGAGAGTGGGCAGCCTTGTCTAGTCCCTGATTTTTGTGAGATTGCTTCAAGTTTCTCTCCATTTAGTTTGATTTTGACTACTGGTTTGCTGTATACTGCTTTTACTATGTTTTGGTATGGGGCCTGAATTCCTGATATTTTCAAGGCTTTACCATGAAGGCATCTTGAATTTTGTCACATGCTTTTTCAACATGTAATGAGATGATCAAGTTCTTTTTTCTTTGAGTTTGTTTATATATTGGATTACATTTATAAATATCCTTATATTGAACCATCCCTGAATCTCTGGGATAAACCCTACTTGATCATGGTGAATGATCATTTTGATATGCCCTCGGATTTGGTTTGCGAGAATTTTATTATTTTTGCCTTGATATTCCTAAGGGAGATTGGTCTGATGTTCTCTTCTTTTTTGGGGTCTTTGTTTGGTTTAGGTATAACCATAACTGTGGCTTCATAGAACACATTAGGTAGTGTTCCTTCTGTTTCTATTCTATGGTATAGTTTGAAGATTATTGGTATTAAGTTTTCTTTGAAGAAGTGATAGAATTCTGCACTAAATCCACTGGTCCTGGACATTTTTAGTTTGGAAGACTTTTAATGATTTCTTCTATTTCTTTAGGGGTTATGGGACTGTTTAGATGTTTTATCTGATCCTGATTTAACTTTGGTTCCCGGGATCTATCTAGAAAATTGTCCATTTCATCCAGATTTTCCAGTTTTCTTGAGTATAGGATTTTGTAGTGGGATCTGAGTTTTTTTGGATTCCCTCAGCTTCTGTTGGTATGTCTCCCTTTTCATTTCTCATTTTGTTAATTTGGGTGCTGCCTCTGTGCTCTCTGCTTAGTCTGGCAACAGGTTTATCTATCTTGTTAATTTTCTGAAAGAATAAGCTCCTGGTTTTGTTGATTCTTTGTATAGTTTTTCTGCTTCTACTTGGTTGCTTTCAACATTGAGTTTGATTAATTTAACCATCTATTCCTCTTGGGCATATTTGCTTCTTTTTGTTCTAGAGCTTTAAGATGTGCTGCCAAGTTCCTAGTGTATGCCTCCTGTGTCTTTTTGGTGGCACTCAGAGCTGAGTTTTCCTCTTACCACTGCTTTCATTGTGTCCCATTCGTTTGGGTATGCTGTACCTTTATTTTCATTAAATTCTAAAAAGTCTTTAATTTCTTGCTTATTCACTGAAGTTATCATTGTGTGGAGAGTTGTTCAGCTTCTATGTCTATGTGGGCTTTCTGTTGTTTTTGTTGTTATTGAAGATAAGCCTTTTTCTGTGGTGTTCGGATGGTGTGCATGGGATTGTTTCAATCTTCCTGTATCTGTTGAGACCTGTTTTGTGATCAATTATATAGTCAATTTTGGAGAAGGTACCATGAGGTTCTGAGAAGAGGATCTATTCTATTGTTTAATGTTCTGTAGATATCTGTCAAATCCATTTGGTTCATAACTTCTGTTAGTTTCACTGGGTCTCTGTTTAGTTTCTGTTTCCAAGATCTGTGCATTGATTAGAGTGTTGAAGTCTCCCACTATTACTTTGTGTGAGGTACAATGTGTACTTTGAATTTTAGTAAATTTTCTTTTATGAATGTGGGTGACCTTGTATTTTGAGCATAGATGTTCAGAATTGAGAGTTCATCTTGGTAGATTTTTCCTTTGATGGACATGAAGCATCCTACTTTAACATTTTTGTTAATTTTTGGTTGAAAAATTATTTTATTTGATATTAGAATTGGTACTCCAGCTTGTTTCTTGGGACCAGTTGCTTGGAATTTTCTTTTTCCAGCCTTTTACTTCGAGGTAATGTCTGACTTTGTCAGTGAGGTGAGTTTCCTGTATGCAGCAAAATGCTGGGTTCTGTTTATGTATCTGGTCTGTTAGTCTATGTTTTTTTTTTAATTTGGAAATTGAGTCCATTGATGTTAAGAGATATTAATGACCAGTGATTTTTGCTTCCTGTTATTTTTGTTGTTAGAGCTGGAATTAATTTTGTGTGGCCAACTCCTTTTTGTTTTTTGAAAGAACATTGCTTTCTTGCTTTTTTAATGGTGTATTTTCCCTCCTTATATTGGAGTTTTCTGTCTGTTATCTTTGTATGTCTGGATTTGTGGAAATTTATTGTGTAAATTTGGTTTTTCCATGGAATATCTTGTTTTCTCCATCTATGGTAATTGAGAGTTTTGCTGAGTTTAGTAGCCTAGGTTGGAATTTGTGTTCCTTAGGGTCTTCTAGCATTCATAGTCCCTGTTGAGAAGTCTATTATAATTCTATTATATAATTATATATAATTCCTATATGCCTTTATAGGTTATTTGATTTTTCCCTTATTGCTTTTAATATTCTTTCTTCATTTTGTGCTTTTGGTGTTTTAATTATTATATGACAGGGGGATTCTCTTTTCTGGTCCAATCTATTTGAGGTTCTGTAGTCTTCTTGTACATTTATGGGCATCTTTTTCTTTAGGTTAGGCAAGTTTTCTTCTGTAATTTTGTCGAAGATGTTTACTGGCCCTTTGAGTTGGGATTCTTAGCTGTCTTGTATAACTATTATCCTTAGGTTTGGTCTTCTCATTGTGTCTTGAATTACTGGATGTTTTAGGTTAGGAGCCTTCTGCCTTTTGCATTTTTCTTTTTTCTGTTGCATCAATGTTTTCTGTGGTATATTCTGCACCACAGATTCTCTCTTCTATCTCTTGTATTCTGTTGGAGATGCTTGCATTGATGACTCCTGATCTCGTTCCTAGGTTTTCTATTTCCAGGGTTGTCTCCATTTGTGATTTCCTTTTTGTTTCTATTTCTATTTTCAGATACTGTGTAGTTTTGTTCCATTCCTTCACTTGTCTGGTTGTGTTTTCCTGTAGTTTACTGAGGGATTCATGTGTTTCCTCTTTAGGTACTTCTACCTAATTATCTGTGTTCTCCTGTATTTCTTTAAGGGATTTATTTATAACCTTCTTAAATTCCTTTATAATCATCATGAGATGTAATTTTACATCAGAATCCAGTGTATTGGGTTATCCAGAGCTTCCTGTGTTGGGAGAACTTGGTTCTGAATATGACAAGTAGCCTTGATTTCTGTTGCTTAAGTTCTTATACTAGCCTATCACCATCTGGCTATCTCTGGTGTTAGCTGGTCTTGCTGTCTCTGATTGGAGCTGTTCCTCTTGTGAGCCTGTAAGCCTCTGATCTTAGGTGTGTCAGCACTCTTGGGATACTAACTCGATTAGGGCAATAATGGGATGTAGATAGCTGTGATCTTAGGTTTGTTGGTACTTCTGCAAGATCACTTCTTTCCAGGTGGAATTTGGATAAGGAGGGCAGTGGAACAGGGTTAGCTACAGGGTGCAAATGGAAGCTGGAAGAAAGTGTTTGGTTTTGCCATAAGCATTCTACATCCATGGTAATTGAACATTTTCCTGGATATAATAGCCTAGGTTACCAGCTATGGTCTTTCTGAGACAAAACAAGAATACGCATTCTCCAAATATCTACTCAATATAGTACTCGAAGTGCTAGCTAGAACAATAAGACCATAAAAAGACATCAAGGAGATACAAATTAGCAAAGAAGAAATAAATGTATCACTATTTGCAGATGATATGATAGTATACATAAGTGTCCCTAAAAATTCTACCAGAGAAATTCTCTAGCTGATAAACAACTTCAGAAAAAATAGCTGGGTTTAAAATTAAGGCAAATAAATCACTAACTTTCCTTTATACAAATGATAAACAGGCCAAGAAAGAAATTAGGGAAAAAACTCCCTTCATAATAGCCACAAATAATATAAAATATCTTGGGGTGACTCCAAACAAACAAATGTCCTGTATGAAAATAAGTTCAAGTCTCTTAAGAAAGAAATAAAAGGTGTCAGAAAATGAAGAGATCTCCCATGGTCATGGATTGGCAGAATTAATAAAGTATAAATGGCCATTCTACCAAAGGCAATATACAGATTCATTGCAATCACCATCAGAATCCCAACATAATTCTTCAAAGAAATGGAAAAAAAATCTCAATTTCATCTGGAAAGGCAAAAACTCTAGAATAGAAAAAAAATCATAAGAATAACAGAATGGCTGAGGGAATCACCATGCCTAACCCCAAGATTTACTACAGAGCAATAGTGATAAAAACTGCATGGTATTATGTACAGAGATAGACACATTGATCAGTGGAATAGAACTGAAGACCTAGAAAATAAAACCACACACTTATGGACACCTGATATTTTACAAATATACCAAAAATATACAATGATAAGTAAAAAGCATCTTCAATAAATTTTGCGGGTATAACTGGCTATCAGTATGCAGAAAATAGACACATATTTATCACCTTGCACAAAGCTTATATCCAAGTGGATCAAAGACCTCAACATAAAACCAGACACATTGAATCTAATAAAAAAGAAAATGGAAAAGAGCCTTGAACGCATTGACACAGGGGAAATTTTCCTAAACAGAACTCCAGTGGCTCATGCTCTAAGATAAAGAATTGATAAATGGGATGTCATGAAACTGGAAAGCTGTTATAAATCAAAGGACATAGTCAATAAGAAAAATCAGCAAACTACAGATTGGAAAAATATCTTCACTAACCCCACATCCAATAGAGGGCTAATATTCAAAATATATAAAGAACTCAAGATGCTAACCACCAAAAAACAAACAACCCAGTCAAAAATATGGTGTATAGAACTAAACCAAGAATTTACAACAAAGGAATCTCAAATGACCGAGAATGAACTAAAGAAATATTAAAAGTCTTTAGTGATCAGAGAAATGCGAAGCAAAATGACCATGAGATCTCACATTACACCATTCACAATGACTAAGATCAAAACTTCAGTTTACAACAAATGTTGGCGAGGATGTGGAGAAAGCAGAACACTGCTCCATTGCTGGTGGGATTGTAAACTGGCACAAGCACTCTGGAAATCAATCTGGAGGTTCCTTAGAAAATTGGAAATAGATCTATGTGAAGACTCAGCAATACCACTCTTGGGAATATACCCAAAAGATGCCTTATCATGCTACAGGAGCATGTGTTCTATTATGTTAATATCAGTCTTATTTATGATAGCCAGAAGCTAGAAACAACCCAGATGTCCCATGATAGAAGAATGGATAGAAAAAATGTCGTTCATTTACACAATTTTATACTACTCAGTTACTAAGAATGAGGACATCCTCAGTTTTGCAGGAAAATGAATGAACTAGGAAATATCATCCTGAGTGAGGTAACTCAGACCCAATAGGACATGTGTGGTATGTACTCACTCATAAGTAGACATTAGACAAAAACGCGGTGGGAAAGGAGGGAGGGAACTGGGAGGGAAAGTGGATAGGGTGTGGGGAGAGAGAGGGCAAACTGATTTGGTATTGAGTGTGAGAAAAGTACTGAAGCCCTAAGGGCCAGTAGAAAGTATTGAAACAGGCAACCTCAGGAGGTAGCAGGTTGGGAGGACCCTTCAGAATGCACCAGAGACCAGGGAGGGGAAGGACTCTCAGAACTCAAAGTGAGGGACCTTAGATGAAATGCCTGACAATAGAGAGAAGGAACTGATAGAGTCTACCTCCAACAGGAAGACAGGGCGTCAAATTTGGGAGGGGGTTGCCATCCTGCAGTCAAAACTGTGACCCATAATTGTTCCTGTCTGAAAGAACTACAGGGATGCAAATGGAGAGGAGCCTGAGGAAAAGACTGTCCAGTGATAGGCAAAGTGGGATATAGCTCAAGGGGATGTCCCAAGGCCTGAGACTATTACTGGGGCTATGAATTACTCACAAAAAGGGACCTAGCATGACTGCATTCTGGAAGACCCAAGAAGCAGCTGAAAGATTCAAATGCAGATATTTGCACCCAACCAGTTGGCAGAAGCTGCTGAGCCCTGTGGTTGAACTAGGTAACGGTGGAAAGAAGCTGAGAAGGGCAATCCTGTAGGAATCCCAACAGTCTCCCTTAATCTGGAACCCTGAGATCTATCAAACACTGGACCACCAAACAGGCAGCATATACCGGATGATATTTGAAATTAATGAGTACTGAGCTTTTTACTAATAAACTAGTATCCTCCTAGTATCCTAAATACTGTGCCCCTTATTATAATTTCTGTTACATCTTTATACTATTTACTTAACCACAGAAACATTGAGACCCCTAATACATATACAGCAGAGGACTGCTGGGTCTGTGTTTAAACAGAGATGATGTACCTAACTCTCAAGAGACTGGAGGCCCCAGGGAGTTTAGAAGTCAGGTGAAGTGGGGTGGGGAAATCCTTGTGGAGACAGGGGAGTGGGGAGGAGATATGGGATGTGGAACGGTCAGAGAGTAGACGAGTGGACATGGAGGGGGAATAAACTCTGGAGTGTAATAAATAAATAAATACATAAATACATTAATGCATAAATACATAAATAAATAGAATTGCAGCACTAGAATGGCTGAGAACCACTGATTTGATAAGGAAAAATTGGCATATTAATTTTTGAATTGATGCTAATGCCTATCTTCCTGCTATACCTACTGCTTGCTTAGAATAATTTGTTCTGCCTCTAAGTGGGGAGACTAATTTTCTGAGGTTATTGACTTTATTTATTCATATTCTAATTCTTCTAGTGTTTTTTGTGGTTAAGTGAATAGTGTAAAGACATGACAGAAATTATAAAAAGGGGCACAGAATTTAGAATACTAGGAGGCTACTAGTTTACTTGGAAAAAGCTCAGTACTCATTAATTTCAAATATTTGTCAATTGTTTTTGAAAGAGACTAAATCTCTGTGTTTGGTGCCTAACACTAGTCCATGGAATTGGTCATGCTAGTAACATTTACTGTGTCCATAACTTGTATTAACAACATAGTTCTTGGATATTCAAATCAACACAGGTGTTTGACATGAACTGATTATCATTGAGTATTCTTCAATATGGTATTTAGCCTTAGTTGGTGCCATGTAAAATCTGGTCAACATCTTCCAAGTAATTTCTTACATTATCACAGTCATTCTCTTTCATGACACCATTTACATTTGTCTTGTGATAATCAGTTATATTGTGATCTTGCAATTTTCCATATAGTTTGTTATAGAGAACATTACAGCTGTATAAACAAGGAAAGAGACAATGTGTTCTTTTCACACAGTTCCTTTGTTAGGAATGAGATTTTCTTTAGCAAGGTTGTTACAACCACAAGGCAATTATATTTGAGTCAGAAAGATTAGATTAAATGAATATATAAAATAGTTCTTCATGTGATCTACAATGTTCCCTATGATATTACTCATTTTTATATGAAGATGGCCTATATTTACCGATTATCATTACTATATAGTAATTGTTAATACTTTTCAGATGTGGATGCTTATAGCCAACCATCAGCTTGAGCATGGGGACCCCAATGGAGGAGTTAGGGGAAGGACTGAAGGAGCTGAAGGGATTTGCAACCCCAAAGAAAGAAGAACAATAGCAACCAACCAGATCCCTCAGAGCTCCCATAGACTAAACTACCAACCAAAAATACATATGGAGGGACCCATGGCTCAAGATGAGTATATAGCAGAGGATCATCTTATCTGGCATTGATGGGAGGGAAGGCCCTTGGTCTTGTGAAGGCTTGATGCCCCAGCATAGGGGAATGCTAGGGTGATAAAGAGGGATTGGGTGGGGGGTGGAGCACCCTCATAGAAGCAGGAGGATGGAGTGTAATATGGAGGTTATGGAGGGGAAACTGGGAAGGGGAGATAACATGTGAAATGTAAGTAAATAAAATAATCAATAGAAATGAATAAATATATAAATAAAACAATTCAAAACAAACCCAGAAAAACTGTAGAAAACCCTCAGAATCCAAGATTTCATAATTCTTATTAGCCTTATTTACTGACATTCTCTCCACACATTTTAAGGCATCTAGTAGAAGTTTAAAAGCCCCTGAAAAGTCTGAGACACATTTTTTGAGTAATATAATTAAAATATAATAGATTTTATACAACTTCTTCCTCCTAATAACCTATAGTTTGTGTTCCAGGTTGTCATAAGCTCAGCCAATATAACTTGCTCATTGTCAACTTGACCTAAAAAGAAAAAAAAAATGATATTAAGCCACAGTGTTCATATCTTAGTTGACTTCCAAAAATCTCATATCAAAAATATAAATAAGTTTAAAATCCCATTTTTAACCACTTCAAACATATTAAAATTATGCTCTCTTACTGAGGGATAAAACCATCCATGACCAAACTACCTTAAGACCCATCACATATTCAAGCACCAATTTCTTATACTATTAATGATACTCTGTTATGTTTGCTGATAGGAGTCTAGCATGGCATCCCTCTGAGAAGCTCTCCATGGCAGTTGAATCAAATGGATGTCAGCACCCACAGGCAAGCATGGATGGAGTCTGAGGACTCTTATGGAAGAGTGGGGAGAAGGATTATAGGCCATGAATGGGATAAGAAATATACAAGAAGACCAACACAGTCAACGAACCTGGACCCTGGGGACTTTCAACGTCCGAACCACCAACCAAAGAGTATACAATGGCTGGACATAAGCCTTTCCATATAGGTGCATCTTGGTCTTCATGTAGGTCTGAACAACCAGAATACAGGGCTATTCCAAAAGATATTGCATGTCCGGAGAATATGTTCTTGTAGCTGTCTTGTCCTGTCTGGTCTCAGTGAGAGAGGATGCAACTATACTTACAGAGACTTGATGTGCTATGTGGCAGGAACCCTGAGGACATCACAGAGAAGAAGAGGTGTGGGGATAGTTGTGAGGATAGCAACAGTTGCCCAGGAGAGGAGGCAGTGAGCAGGATGTATGAAATTAAAAAAAAAATACACATAAAAATATTTGGTGTCTTTATTGCTGGTTGGAGTCTAAACAAGCACAGTCCCTTTGGAAATCTATATAGATATTTCTCAGAAAATTGGGAATCTATCTACCTCAAGACCCAGCTATACCATCCTTGGACATATACCCAAAGGTCACATCTACCATACCACTGGAAACTAGCTCAAATATGTTCACAGCAGCTTTATGCATAATAGTAGAAACTCAAAACTTCTCAGATGAATAGCAAATAAAGAAAATGTGGTGCATTTACCCAGAAGGGTGTTACTCAGCTATTTAAAACAATAACATCATGAAAATTGCCAGCAAATGGATGAAACTAGAACAGATGATGTGAAGCAACCCAATCTGGAAAGGCAGACATAGTATGTATTCACTTATCAGCGGATAATATCAGTAAAATTAAGGGTAATTATGACACATTCTACAGACTCAAAGAAGCTATGAGCATTTAGGGTCCAAGTAGCAGACAAATAATTCTCACTGAGAATGGGAAACAGAATAAGCAACATGAATAGATTGGGAGAGGGAACTCGAAGAGGGTGGAGAGTGTGGAAGGAAGCAGTAGGAATCAAGTGTTGTGGATAATGGAGGAAGATAGTATTGGGGAAGAAATCTGGAATGTGGGTGCTGTCTCTGGGAAGAGATACAAACCTAGAGAAATGGAAACACCCAGAATTCAATGAGGGTGATCCTAGCTAAGATTCTTAGCAACGGCGTATTGGAATCTGAACTGAAGAATTCCTGTAACTAACTAGGCAAGACAACCAATAGAGGGTTTGGGATACTAACTCAGGTATGAAAACTCTAACCTAAAACTTCTTATGCCCACAAGATATGCTGAGAAAAAAGTGTCAAAGAAATTGTGGGAGTGATCATCTAAAGACTCTAATGACTGGTCCAGACTGATGCTATGAGAGCGAATCCACCCTGGACACTGCTTGTGAAGCCTAGAGCCACAGGCTAGATATTCCAGATAGTCATTATAGAACAAAACATGATTAGCAAAAACAAACAAACAAACAAATGGAGAAATAAAAGAAAAATGAAACAAATTCTAATAATATTCTTCTATACTCACAGTTTAGTGTCTAGCCAGATTTTCATTAGAGATGCTTTACTTAGCAACTAATAAAAAGAGATACAGAGACCCTAAGCAGATACAGACAGGTAAATATTAGTCAGAATTTGGAGAATCTGCAAAATAAAGGGAGAAAACATTGTAAGAGACAGAGAAGTCAAGAACATTATAAGAAACAGTCCACAAAATCTAATATCCATGGATCACTGACACTCACAAGGACTATCAGGAATCATGCATGGGTCTGACCTAGTACCCGTGAATATATGTTATGGTTGTGTAGCTTGATGCTGTTGTGGGACTTCTATCAGGAAGCAGTGGCTGTCTCTGACTCTGTTACATGCCTTTGGTATACTTCCCCCTATTTGGTTAGATTGTCTAGCCTTAAAAGAAGAAGAGGTGCTTAGTCGTACTTCATGTTGATATACAAAGATTGGTTAATACTAATCTTGGATAGTCTAGTCTTAAGAGAAAAGAAGGAGGAAGAGTCAAGGGAGGAGAGGTTGTGAGTGGGTCTAGAAGGAGATGAGGGAGGGGAAGCTGTGGTCTGGATATAAAAAATAAAAAATTAAATATATTTACTCTAGAAATCTAATATCTCTTAAAATTTCAAAATCTTTCAACTATGGCAGAGTCACAATGCAAACCAAACAAAACCAGGCTCCAACATTACAAATAACTCAATGCTCAATTATCTAAGATTCATTCATAATATTCTGGGCTCCTCCAAGAATCTTGAATTGTTTTTCCAGCTATGCCATTTACAACACATTCAATTTTTCACCTAGGTTCTGGCTGGCTCCATTCAACTGTTGACTGTTCTTGGTGGTCATCCAATGGTACTGGTATGTCCTAAATACTGGGTATTTTTTTCTCCACTGGGGCTATACTTATTATCCCAGCATAGGCTATCTTCACGGTGCCAAGCTTCAACACCTTTGGATGACTCCTTCAGTCTTGGGCTTTTAATTGCCAATTAGGCTAAAACTACAGGAATGTCTTCTCCTATCCTTCAGTCTCAAGTCTCAGTTGCTTAACATATTTTCACTTCTTCAGGATTAATGCTCTATGGGCAACTCTTATACTACCACTTTCAGCTTCCAGGTTGAGGTAGAAATCCTGGTCATCTCTAGAAGAAGACTTCAATATGGGAACTCTCAGGAAACACTTAACCAGAGATTTCACCTCAATGATGTTGGTTTCTTGTTAATCACAACTAATTTCTCAGTTCTAGCTAACAAGTATTTAGTATTCCAGCAAAGCAAAGGTTTCCATTTAATCACAGCTGTTTCTTATCACCAAATACATTATTGACAGGAGCTTAAATCAAAATTGCTTATAACCCTATAAGGCTTTGAACTTCCCTCTGAAACTTCACAAGCCAAGCCTCCATACATCACACTGCTCTCAAAATGCTTATCTTTCAAACACCTACAGAACACCCCACTGAAATCTCCACATTCAATTATTTTCTAGAACAAAATTTGGAAACCTTCTCATGATCTTTCCTAAAACACAGTCTGTTCTGTCACAGAATTACCCTCAAATTTTGGTACCCACTTGTTTTTATTAGGGTTTCTCTTGCTACAATGAAAAATGACATAAAACAAACAAACAAACAAAACAATAAGAAAACAAACAAATGGAAACCCAAGATATTGAAAACAGTATAGATTTGATTTACTATTCCATATTGCTGGTCATCATCTAAGGAAGTCATGGTAGTACCAAAACATGGCAGGAATCTGTATGAAAGAGTTGATGCAGAAACAAAAGAGGGGTGCTGCTTACTGGCTTCTTTCACCTGACTTGTTGATCCATATTTTATATAGAATCCAAGAACACTACCCCAGGAGGGAACCATCCACAATGGTTAGGGAAATTCATTAATGACATAATTAAAACATTCTTTACAGACCAAGAAATTGGAGAAAATTTTCTCAAATAGGGCTTCCTATTTTCATATAATTCAAGAGTGTGTAAAGTAGCATAGTGGACCACTGGCAAGCACTAGAGGGTCATTTGAAGTTTAGTTACTAACCTCTTTTCCAGACAAGATGTTACAAATCAGACATCAATTTTTGTTTTTCAGATATAAATAGATGTATATATGTAGGTTATACAATAGCTACAGAGAGCATAAAGCAGACAAAAAAATCTCAAAGAAGCTGATATACTTGAGTCTGCTCTTTGACATCATGACAAAGAAGTGTCACTGTGAGATTTGGAATAGGTATTACTTGATTTAGCTGTTCCACTGAAGAGCCAAGTCACAAAGACAATGTCTTAAATTGCCAGAGGATTGCACCAGCTTCAGGAGAAGACACAGATCTTGGTGGTCATATTAAGGAGCAATGGGAAACGTGCTTGTAGACAACTGCTTGGGAGAAAAGTTAGCCATACAATCCTTAAGACCAGTAGTGAGTTTTAACAAACTGAGTGGCAGCCATTGGATAGTTGTAGCTCTTTGCCTCTTATTATGCTAATGAATATACAACTATTTTAATGAGAGATTCATGGGGACCTAGACCTTTATCTTGTTAAATATTTTTCCTTTTATGCTACTAGTTCTCAACATTCCCAGTGCTGCAAACCTGTAACAAAAATCACTTGTTGTGGTGACCCCCTTTCTTTATTTTGACTTTGGTAAATTATTAATGATAATTTTGCCAAATTATGAATCATGATACTTATATCTGATATGCAGGATACTTGATATGTGACATTAAATATTGTCACATTCCTGAGGTTGTGATCTGCTGCTTTGAGGGGGTACAGGGTATATGTTAAACAGCTTTGTGCTGTTCATCTGGCATGGTCATGTATTCTCAGGCTTGGTTTTACTAAATGCTCTCATGTACTCATATAGTGTAAATGTGCTCTGATATTTGTATTTTATGTTACATATTCAAGTTCAGAAAAATGTATTTATTAATCTGTGGTGTTTATGTAAACAGTAAGAGTCATTATCATCTTTTATTTAAATTGAACTCAAGATGAAGTAAAGTATATCTAATAAGTTCAGAAACAAGACAAGGTTGCCTACTTTCTTTAATGCTGTTCATTGTAGAGATTGAAACTTACAACACTTAAGAGAAAAATAAGTAAAAGTCATACAAAGGAAGAGAAGAATAAGAGGATGTCTATTTGGTGATATTGTTCTCTAGGAAGGAGACAATAAGGATTACACCACAGGAGGTTTTTTATATATATATATATTTATTTACATTCCAAATCATTTCCCCTTTCCCATTTCCTCCCTCCCCGAAAGTCCCATAAGCCCCCTTCCCTTCCTCTTTTCCCCATTCAACCCCCTCTCGCTTCTCTGTCTCTGCAATCCCCTACATCCAGTCTTTCCAGGACCAGGGGTCTTTCCTTCCATCTACTTGGAAATCTATTGATATGCATATTGTGTCTAGGGTATTCCGAGATTCAGGGTTAATATCACCTTATCAGTGACTGCATACCATGTGTGTTCTTTTGTGATTGGGTTACCTCACAAAGGATGATATTTTCAAGTTCTGACCATTTGCCTAGGAATTTCGTGAATTCATTGTTTTTAATTGCAGAGTAGTATTCCATTGTGTAAATATACCACATCTTCTGAATCCATCCCCCCGTTGAGGGACATCTGGGTTCTTTCCAGATTCTGGCTATTATAAATAAGGCTGCTATGAACATAGTGGAGCATGTGTCCTTATTGCATGCAGGTAAAGCCTCTGGGTATATGCCCAGGAGTGGTATAGCTGGATCCTCCAGGAGTGTCATGCCCAGTTTTCTGAGGAACTGCCATACTGCTTTCCAGAGTGGTTGTACCAGCTTGCAATTCCACCAGCAGTGGAGGAGTGTTCCTCTTTCTCCACATCCTCGCCAACAACTGCTGTCTCCTGTGTTTTTGATCTTAGCCATTCTGACTGGTGTGAGGTGGAATCTCAGGGTTGTTTTGATTTGCATTTCCCTAATGACTAAGGATGATGAACATCTCTTTAGGTGCTTCTCAGCCATTAGATATTCTTCAGGTGAGAACTCATTGTTTAGCTCTGTACCCCATTTTTAATAGGGTAACTTGCCTCTCTGGAGTTTAACTTCTTGAGTTCTTTGTATATATTGGATATTAGCCCTCTGTGGGATGTAGGGTT
Source organism: Tokudaia tokunoshimensis (assembly GCA_036184795.1). Classification (NCBI taxonomy): domain Eukaryota; kingdom Metazoa; phylum Chordata; class Mammalia; order Rodentia; family Muridae; genus Tokudaia; species Tokudaia tokunoshimensis. The sequence continues at coordinate 30,075,177 of BTHU01000016.1, read as the reverse complement.
GGTAAAGATCATTTCCTAGTTAGTTGGTTGCCGCTTTGTCTTTTTGACAGTGTCTTTTGCCTTGCAAAATCTTTGTAATTTAATGAGGTCCCATTTGTCAATTCTTGATCTTAGAGCATAGGCTATTGGGGTTCTATTCAGGAAATTCTCCCCTGTGCCCATATGTTCAAGGTTCTTCCCTAGTTTCCTTTCTATTAGTTTCAGTGTGTCTGGTTTTATGTGGAGGTCCTTGATCCACTTGGAATTGAGCTTAGTGTAAGGAGAAAAGAATGGGTCAATTTGCATTCTTCTGCATGTTGACCTCCAGTTGAGCCAGCACCATTTGTTGAAAAGGCTATCTTTTTTCCACTGGATGGTTTTAGCTCCTATGTCAAAGATCAAGTGACCATAGGAGTGTGGATTCATTTCTGGGTCTTCAATTCAGTTCCATTGATCTACATGCCTGTCACTGTACCAATAAAATGCAGTTTTTAACACTATTGCTCTGTAGTACAGCTTGAGGTCTGGGATACTGATTCCCCCAGAGGTTCTTTTACTCTTGAGAATAGTTTTAGCTATCATGGGTTACTGTTATTCCAGATGAATGTTTGAATTGCTCTTTCTAACTCTATGAAGAATTGAGTTGGGATTTTGACTGGGATTGCATTGAATCTGTATATTGCTTTTGGCAAGATGGTCATTTTTACTATATTAATCTTGCCAATGCATGAGCATGGCAGATTTTTCCATCTTCTAAGGTCTTCTTCAATTTTCTTCTTCAGAGACTTGAAGTTCTTGTCATACAGATCTTTCACTTGTTTGGTTAGAGTCACACCAAGATACTTTATATGTTTTGTGGCTATCGTGAAGGGTATTATTTCTCTTACTTCTTTCTCAGCCTACTTATCCTTTGAGTATAGGAAGGCTACTGACTTGCTTGAGTTGATTTTATATCCGGCCACTTTGCTGAAGGTGTTTATCAGTTGTAGGAATTCTCTGGTGGAGTTCTTTGGGTCACTTAAGTATACTATCATATCGTCTGCAAATAGTGATAGTTTGACTTCTTCCTTTCCAATTTGTATCCCTTTGACCTCCTTTTGTTTTCTAATTGATCTAGCTAGAACTTCAAGTACTATATTGAAAAGATATGAAGAGAGAGGGCAGCCTTGTCTAGTCCCTGATTTTAGTGGGATTGCTTCAAGTTTCTCTCCATTTAGATTGATGTTGGCTACCAGTTTGCTGTAAATTGCTTTTACTATGTTTAGATATGGGCCTTGAGTTCCTGGTCATTCCAAGACCTTTAGCATGAATGGATGCTGAATTTTGTCAAATGCTTTCTCAGCATCTAATGAGATGACCATGTATTTTTTTTTTCTTTGAGATTGTTTATATAGTGGATTACATTGATGGATTTCCTTATATTGAACCATCCTTGCATCCCTGGGATGAAGCCTACTTGATCGTGGTGAAAGATCGTTTTGATGTGTTCTTGGATTCGGTTGGCAAGAATTTTATTGAGTATTTTTGCATCAATATTCATAAGAGAGATTGGCCTGAGATTCTCTTTCTTTGTCGGATCTTTGTGTGCTTTTGGTATTAGTGTAATTGTGGCTTCATAGAACGAGTTGGGTAGTGTTCCTTCTGTTTCTATTTTGTGGAACAGTTTGAAGAGTATTGGTGTTAGGTCTTCTTTGAAGGTCTGATAGAATTCAGCACTACAACCATCTGGACCTGTGCTTTTTTTGGTTGGAAGACTTCCAATGACGACTTCTATTTCTTCAGGTGTTATAGGACTGTTTAGATGGTCTATTTGATCCTGATTTAATTTTGGTATTTGGTATCTGTCAAGGAAATTGTCCATTTCCTCGAGATTTTCTAGTTGTGTTGAATACAGGCTTTTGTAGTGGGATCTAAAGCAGATAAGAATTCCTGTGTCTTATCTCCATGTGCATACAAGTTCACTATGTGGATTCAAAGCTTTAAAAGGGAAGAAGGTAAGCACAAAAATTTGCATGGGAAAGTAATGAGGAAATAGCATAAGAATGAAGTAAGTAGAAATGGAGGTTTGTGGTTTTGAGATAAAACTATTTTCAAGTGTGTGTGTGTGTGTGAATATTTACCCTAAAAATGAGTAAAAAATATTTTATCTTATTTATCCAAAATTACATCATCTATAACACAAGGGACAGAAAATTCTATCCTGTATAAAAAGATATTTTGGAAACAGTTGCTTTTTCACTGTTGATAGAGTGATAAAGTGCAGCCTCTTTTGAAATTTTTTCTTGGGTTGTCAAATAATATCAAACTAGAAATACCATGTGATCCAGTGAGATCACATTTGGCAAAATACTGAAAAGACTTTGTAATGCTTTGAATCAATATTTATACATCCATGTTGATTTCTGTTGTGTTCATAATAATGAGGAAATAGAATTAATCTTGTGCTCTATCAATGAATAATGAATAATAAAATGTGGTACATATATGAAATGTGAAATTCTTAAACCATAAAGAAAATTATTATGAAATTTTCAGGCAAATGGAAAGGATTTAAAGAAATTATCCTGAATTAGGTTTCCTAGGCATAGAAACATAAATGCAAACTTTTTTCTCTTGTACATGGTGATAGATTTATATATTATCTGTGTTCAAATTATAGTATATGTTCTGGCAGCCAGTTTATTATAAATGTTATATTGGAGGAGATTTATTACTGAAAGTGGGACACTAGAACATGTGTAAAATGAATTTGGAGAGGGCTCCTATAAATGCAGAGAAGTACAAGAGGAAAAGGTATGGAGAAAGAAGGGAAAGGATAGTGGGTAATTAAATGCAGGGTGAGTAAAAATGATAATGGAATCCTGAAACCATGCAATCAGTTAAATAATTAAAGAATAGTTTTAAAAAAAATTGTACAAAAGAATTCAGGTTATAAGAGGTATTTAAAATGTAAGTATGATATGGTTCAAGGAGATACAGGAAAGATGTGATAGAAGATGAGGTAAGCAAACTAAGAATTGTCAACTAAGACTATGAAAATATATTACTTTTAAATTAATTAAACACATACATATATTTCTTTTTCATAATATCTTAAATGAGTATAGGACTTCCTTTACCCAAACTCTACCTGTATCCTCTCCACATCACATCACCCATATCCACACTCTTTTGTGATCACACTCATGAGAAAATAAATATGAATCTAAGAAGAAAGAGACACAAGGAATATAAAGTAAGATAAAATTTTATTAAACAAAACAATCTAGAGTAAGATAAAACAACCAAATGAACAGCAACAAAAAAAAGGGAGAATCAAAGTACAAGAAGTTCTTACACACTCGAAGGTATGTTGACTCCTGAGGAAATTCCACAAATACACAAAATATAAAAATATAATCTTAATGAAACAAACTTTGCTCTAAAAAATGACTGAAGAAAGTGTTATGAAATGCAATAAACCTCCAAATACATCACTATGTTCAGTTTGGTTAGCCTTCTACATTTGGGCATGGAGCCTTGTCTTAAGTTTTGTTAATGAATATGTAGATGTTGACCTTAGCAATAAGGCCTTACTATCAGTTTTTGGAAAGAAAGAGGATCGAAATATAGCACTCCTGGGCATATACCCAGTAGATGTTCCAACACATAATAAGGACACATGTTCCACTATGTTCATACTAGCCTTATTTATAATAGCCAGAAGCGGGAAAGAACCAAAATGTCCCTCAACAGAAGAATGGATACAAAAAATGTGGCACATTTACACAACGGAATACTACTCAGCTATTAAAAACAACAACTTCATGAAATTCTTAGGCAAATGGATGGAACTAGAAAATATCATTGACTGAGGTAACCCAATCACAAAAGAACATACATAGTATGTACTCCCTGATAAGTGGATATTAGCTTAGAAGCTTGGAATAAGCAAGATATAATTCACAGACCACATGAAGCTTCAGAAGGAAGACCAACTTGTGAATAATTTAGTTCTTCTTAGATAGTGTACAAAATACCCATGGCAGGAATATCCAAAAACTGCCCTACCTGGAGTTCCATTCCATATGCAGTTACCAAGCCCAGACACTATTGTGAATGCCAACAATTGCTTGCTGACAGGAACCTGATATAGCTGTTTACAGAGAGGCCATGCCAGTGCCTAGTAGGACATCAATGAGAGGAGAGGCCCTTGGACCCAGAAAGGCTCATTGCCCCAGGGTAAGGTAATGCCAGGTCAGAAAAGCAGGAATAGGTGGGTTAGTGAGCGGGGTAGGGGAACTGGGATAGGGAGTTTTCAGAGGGGAAACAATGGAAGCGGATAGCATTTGAAATGTAAATAAAAAAAATATCTAATACATACATACATACATACATACATACATACATTTTGGTTAAAAATTAAAAAAAGAATGTATATTCTTCTATATTTACATATACATTATTCTCAATATCCTTTGTTGAAGATGTTTTCATTCATTGTGGTGTGTAGTTTTGGAACTATTGTTAAAAATAAAATAGCTGTAGTTACACATACTTGAATATTTTCATTAAATATGTCCTTCTTTTGAATCACATTGGTATGTAAAAAGAAAATAAATATTCTGGACTGGTAGAAATTTCTATGGTATACATCTGTAAAACAAGTGTCTTAGATATAACTCACTCCTGGCACTGGAGATTTCATTTGGTGCTGAGAAATTCTTAGTTTTGTGGTTTTTTGCCCTGAAGATTCCTCATATTTAAGAAAAGCTTAGCTGTCTGTATCTGTTTAGCATCTCTGCACCTGGTTCCATCAGTTACCAGTTTCACTGATGACAATTGTGCTTTGTTCCAATCTGTGAGTATAGCACAATATCATCAAAAATCATTTCATCGACATTTTTTGCCTTTGATGTTTGGTTCTTAAGTAGGTCTTTGGGATTTCCAGACTCTGACTCTTAGCAGTGTCAGGGGTGGGATTCTAGACATGTAATGGGTTTCATGCTGGACCAGTTTTTGATTGGCACTCCTACAATTTTATTACTATGCTTACACAAGCACATCTCATAAGCAGAACAAAGTGTAGGTTATATCTGTTGTTCACGAGATGGTCTCAAAATCCCTCCACTGAATGTCTTGCTTGGTTCCAAGAGGTGGCCAGTTCAGACTCCACAACCTCCAATGCTAAGAGTCCTATCTAGTCTCCCCTTATCAATTTTTGGGAGTTTCCTTTGACCTAGGTTTCTAAATCTTACCAGAAATGCCCTCAATTTCCAGTCTTCTTCCTAAGTACCCTTTCCTTCTATCCTCCCAACAACTAGTTCCTCCAGTTCCCATCTTCACTTTTCACCTACATATAGTCCCCTCTCTCCATCTCCCAATCATGTCAATTTAGTTTCCCCATATAAATGAGTTTTACATGTCCCTCACTTGTGGCCTACTGGCTACTACTTATCTTTTTTGGGTCTTTGGAGATTTGCATGATTATCTTTTACCTTAATGCTAATATTCAATTATAATTGGGTATATACTATGTTTGACTTTATGAATCTGCTTTAGCTTACTCAGCATAATGGTTTGTAGCTCCCTGCATGTGTTGGCTTATTTCAATATGTTATTGTTTTTCATATCTGAGAAAGAATCCGTTGTGCAATTGTACACATTTATTTTCTATTGATTCTTCAGTTGAGATACTTCTAGAAAGTTTACAGTTTGGACTATTATTTTATCTTACATTGTCATTTAGGCATCTGATTTTCCCTGGGGATCACTCAATGATCCTGATGATGGCAGAAGGCAGTGGGAGTCTTGGACTAGACAATAAATGTCAGCAGGACATGACAACTGGCTATACTTCAGCAGACCTCACTTTCAAGGGTCTGGTGGAGGAATATTCCAAGTTCATAGTTCTTGGGGCCCCTACAGACGTCTCTGTAGGATTTTACAAGAGGACCAGAGTCTGCCGGCTGTGCTACAGCAGACAAGACTGGGAGGGAATTGGTGAGGCAGGTTTCCAAGGCAGTTATCGCTGGATGCACTTTGATTCCAGCAAGGCTCCTCAAGAATAAAAGGTTAGCCAAGTGCAGCTAATCTACATTCTTACCATAGACATTCACAAATATGTAATGAAATGCTAGAAAATTAGATGATATAAGGAAATTGAAAATATGCTAACAGTGACATTTCTACAAATGAAAATAGAACAAAAGAGGTCTTTTCAGTTGAATTAAATTACACAGTGAATTTCAGTCTTTTCAGTTGAATTAAATTCACTCTACATGTAATTCTTACTGTCTAGATTGCACAAATCCTTTTACCTGAATAGAAGACTGGCTATCTTACAATTCAGTAGCAGCAGGATAAGCTGTAGTACTATTTTTACTGAAAGTATAATTTCCTGGTCTTTTCTGAAGGCAGAAGCTACTCCCCCTCTTGTTTGTTGAGATAGGGTCTCTCATTAAAATCAGAGCTTATCGATTACTAGACTGGATAGTCTATAAGGTATTGGATTTTCCTTTCTCATCCTTCTAATTCTGAGGAAATAGGCATGACAACCACTTCCCTTTTACATGGTTGTTAGTTATCCAAACTCATATCCATGCTCACAGGACAGTTATTTTACATATTGAAATATCTTCCCAACTTCAATGATTTAATTTTAACTATTGAACTTTCTATAAGTTTTAGTAAGTATAATATTATCTACTTCAATTTATTCACTCTCTTTTGCAACTCACTTGTACATCGTATTAAAATTTTTTTCTACATAAATTAAAGTTCTCAATGTTTTTTAATATGGGTCTTTTGAAAGACATATTTTCTCAGGGAGGTGAATATAATTAATGTCTCATTCATGTTCTTAAGTAAGATTTGAGTTGTGTGCTGATGCATTTTTTCTAAGTAAATTTATTGTATGTAGTATGAAGTTAAATAAATCACTTGAGGTAGAATTTTATGAATTTGTATTATGTAGCTCTTTTCAAACATTGAAGACTTCTTCCTAGGACAAGCAGGAAACTCAGTAGGCTCAAGATGTTAGTGAAACTTACATGGGTAATACACTTGGAAATTTCCAAGATTCACTTACACTGCAGAACAGTTATCTACCTACAATTATTATAGGGAGAGTCATGAATCCAGGAAGTTCACGGATGCTGTTTAAGAGTTTTCTGTGGAGATGAGCCTTTTGGTGATGCAGTTGACTAAGCCACCCATGTTACTCCATGTATCACTTCTACTATATTTCTGTAAAAGGCAGACATGAGGTTATTATTTCAAAAAGTTAAATATGGATGGAATTCGTTCATTAGTCTGTTGTTGGTACCTTATCTAGAGGAAAGTCTATTGATGTCTAAGTTACATCAGAAAACATCATGCCACTGACTTCACTGTGTGAGCTTCCCTTAAACAAATATAAAAAAATTGGATTGGAATGAGTTTGGAATATAAGCATCTTTATTGGAACACTGAGTAGTATTCAATATTCAATTTTAGTAACCAATAGGAATCTCTACGTGTATTTTTAAAAAAATCAGGTTTATAACCTGTCCCCTGTGCTCCCTGCTAGCTTATTTTGAGAAGCAATAGCAGAAGTATCCCAGGTCAATGTCCAAAAAATATCTTTAATATTCATAAAAGAAAAAATCCCAAACATAAAAAAAAGATTTCTATAAATGTCCAAAATGTTTACAGAAATTCTGTAAAATAGGGGGAAAAAGGAAAGTCCTTCAGCTTAATAAAAGTAAAAGAAAAAAAAAACCCTCAATGTATAGAACAGAGAAATAATATTTAAACCTGGAAGGGAAAAAACCATGTAACATATAACAGAAACCTGTCCAACACTTTCAGTCATCAGTGATGTAGAAATTAAGATATGAGAAAACATGAGAAAACAAAATTTAAGCAATATCTACCCACAAATTAAGATCTACAGAAGATAGTAGAAGGAAAACTTGAACCCACAGAAGAAAACTACACCCATGGATACTCTGGAGGTAAATAATATCACAACAACAAATTAAGGAGAAAATGGATGCCACAAATGTACACACACACACACACACACACACACACACACATACACACTCTACTAGAACCTATTTCTAACAGGAAATAACAATCATTGGTCACTAATATCTTTCAACATCAATTGACTCAAATCAAAAATAATAAGATATATTCTAGAAGAATGGATTAAAAAACAGGCTCCAATTTTTTTTTTTTTTTGCATATAAGAAACATACTTTAGTAACAGATAGCAGAGGATGGCTGGTCCTATCCTTAGTGAGAGGAGATTCACCTACACTTTCAGAGACTTGAGGCCCCAGGTAGTGGGGTGGTCTGTTGGTGGTTGGGGAAAATCCTCTTGAAGAAAGGAGGGAGAAGGAATGGGTTGAGGAACTGTTGGAAGAGGGGGTGGGGAGGAGGCAACGGCTGCAATGTAAAATAATAATAATAATAATAATAATAATAATAATAATAATAATAATAATAGAAAATACATGCATCACAAAACTAGAAACTCTTAATGAAATGAATAATTTTCTTGGTAAATATAACTTATCAAAGTTAAAGTAAGGTCAAGTAAACAATCTAAATAGATTCACCTCACTTAGTAAAATATAAGCAGTTATTGAAATTCTCCCAAGTAGAATCTTCCCAGTGACAGATGTGTTTAGTTCAGAAATCTACCAGACTTTTAATGAAGAAGTAATACCAATATACTGTGAAAATTTCCACAAGATCAAAACAGAAAGAACACTATTAGGCCATAGTCACATTTGTACCTTACTCACCCAATCTCAACCAGGAAAGAATGTCAAACCAATTTCCATAATGAATTTTGCTGTAAGAATACATGAAAAAATACTTGCAAACCAAATCCAAGAAGCTATCAAAAGCATTATCCACTTTTCAAGTAGGCTTCATCTCAGAAATAGAGGGATGGTTCAAAATATGAACATCAGCAAAATTAATCCAACATATAGTCTTAGAGGGAAAAAAAAAACTTGACATGATCTTCTGATACCATAATAAATAAGCCTTTGACAATATCGACCACACTTTACCGACAAAAGTTTTGAAGAGATCAGGGATAAAAGACACATATCTCAACAAAATAAAGGCTACATATAACAAGATAATAAACACCATACTAAATGGAGAGAAAATTAAATCAATTCCCCTAAAACCAGTGAGCACACAAGGTTTTTACCTTTCTTCCTATCTACTTTATATAGTACTTGGACTTTTACCTAGAGCAATAAGACAATTAAAGGGGATAAAAGGAATACAATTTGTAAAGGAAAAATTCAAAGTATTGCTTTCACAGAAAAAATGATAGCATACATAAGTGACCCAAAAAAATTCTACCATGTAAGTCTTACAGCTGATAAAAACTTTCAGCTATATGGCTGGATACCAAGTTGGCTAAAAACAAAATAAAACAAAACAAAACAACAAAAATAAAACAAATCATCAGTAGATCTCCTATAAACCACTGATAAAAATGATGGGAAAGAAATTAGGGAAATTGGTTAGCCCAGAGCATCCACCTCTGTATTTGTCAAGCACTGGCAGAGCCTCTTAGGAGACAGCTATATCAGACTCCTAATAGCAAGCACTTGTTGGCATCCACAATAGTGCCTGTGTTTGGTAACAATATATGTGATAGATCCCCAGGTGGGGAAGTCTCTAAATGGACTTTCCTTCAGTCTCTGCTCCACATTTTGTCTCTGTATCTCATCCCATGGGTATTTTGATCCCCCTTATAAGAAAGACTTCCTTCTTCTTGAGCTTCATGTGGTCCGTGGATTGTATCTTGAGTATTCAGTTTCTGGGCTAATATCCACTTATCAGTGAGTGCATACCATGTGTGTTCTTTGGTGATTTGGTTACCTCACTAAGAATGATGTTTTCTAGTTCCATCCATTTGCCTAAGAATTTCATGAACTCATTATTTTTAATAGCTGAGTAGTACTCCATTGTATAAATGTACCACATTATATGTATCCATTCCTCTGTTGAGGGACAGCTGGGTTCTATCTAGTATCTGGCTATTATCAATAAGGCTGCTATGAACTATGTGCTAGAGACTCTTCTCCAATTTCTTTTCTATTAGTTTCAGTGTATCTGGTTTTTGTGGAGGTCCCTGATCCACTTGGGCTTGAACTTTGTACAAGGAGATAAGAATGGATTTATTTGCATTCTTCTGCATGCTAACTGCCAGATGAATCTTCACAATTTGTTGAAAAGGTTGCCTTTTTTTCACTGGATAGTTTTAGCTCCTTTGTCAAAGATCAGGTATCCATAGGTGTGTGGGTTCATTTCTGGATCTTCAGTTCTATTGCATTGACCAACCTACCTGTCACTGTACCAATACCATGAAGTTTTTATCACTTATGCTCTATAGTAGAGCTTCAGGTTAGAGATGGTGATTCCCCCAGAAGTTCTTTTATTGTTAAGAATAGTTTTCACTATCCTGGGTTTTTTGTTATTCCAGATGAATTTGCAAATTTCTCCTTCTAACTCTATGAAGAATAGAGTTGGAATTTTGATGGGGATTGCATAGACTCTGTAGACTGCTTTAGGCAAGATGGCCATTTTTATCATATTAATCTTGACCAATCCATGAACATGGGAGATCTTTCCATCTTCTGAGATCTTCCTCAATTTCATTCTTCAGACACTTGAAGTTCTTGTCTTACAGATCTATCACTTGCTTAGTTAAAGTCACAGCAAGGTATTTTATATTAATTGTGATTATTGTGAAGTGTGTTGTTTACCTAATTTCTTTCTCGGCCTGTTTATCTTTTGAAAAGAGGAAAGGTATTGATTTGTTTGAGTTAATTTTATATACAGCCACTTCACTGAAGTTGTTTTTCAGGCTTAGGAGTTCTCTGGTGGAATTTTTGGGGTCACTTAAGTATACTATCATATCAGCTGCAAATAGGGATATTTTGGCTTCTTTTGTTCCAATTTGTATCCCTTTGATCTCCTTTTGTTGTCTAATTCCTCTAGCTAGGACTTTAAGTACTATATTGAAAAGGTATGGAGAGAGTGGGCAACTTTGTCTAGTCCTTGATTTTGGTGGGGTTGCTTCAAGTTTCTCTCCATTTAGAGGAGACAGAGAAAGGAACCAAGGAGCTGAAGGTGTTTGCAGACCTATGGGAAGAACAATAATATGAACCAACCAGTACCCCCTGAGCTCCCAGGGACTAAACTACCAACCGAAGTGTAAACATGGAGGGATCCATAGCTCCAGCAGTGTATGTAGCAGAGGATGGCCTTGTTGGACATCAGTGAGAGGAGAAGCCCTTGGTCTTGTGAAGGCTCATTGCCCCAGTGTAGGGGAATGCCAGGACAGGGAAGGGGGAGTGGGTGTTATAGTGAGCAGGGGGAGGGTCATGGGATAGGGTGTTTTCAGAAGGGAAAAGAGGAAAAGTGATAACATTTGAAATGTAAATAAAGAAAATAAGTAAAAAAAAACAAGAGGGAAAGAAGGTATATGCTATAATGCTATATAGATCAAAGCAGGTACCCTAATCTTTTATTAAAAATAATTTTCTATTATTATATGAAAAATAGAAAATATTGAAACAACACTCTTCACAATATCCTCAAATACTATAAAATTTTTTGGTGTAAAATAAATGAAAGGTCCTTATGACACAACCTTCAATTCTTTGTAGAAAGCAATTGAAGAAGATCTCAGAAAATGGGACACTACCCATATTAATGGATTGGTAAGATTAATAAAAGAAATATATCCATCCTACCAAAAGTAATGTACAGATTTAAGATCATATCTCTCCACATTCCAACACAAATCTTTATAGACCTTGAAAGAAACATAATTTCATTTATATGGAGAAAACAAGTAAACAAACAAAATTGGGATTGCTAAAACAATCCTATACAATAGAACACTTTCTAGAAATATCATTATCCCTCATACGAGGTACACTACAAAGAAATAATAATAAAAATGCATGATATTTGTATTGAAACAGACTGATTAATTCAAAGGAATCAAATTGAAGACCCAGAAATAAACCCACACACATATGGACTCTTGATTTTTGACAAAGAAGCCAAAGACACACAATGGAAAAGAAAGAACACCTTCAATAAATTGTGTCATTCTCACCATCTACATATAAAAGTATGCAAATAGATCCATATTTCTTACCATGCACAAAACTGAAGAATAGACAAAGGACCTCAATATAATACCAGGCAAACTAAATCTAATAGAAAAGAAAGTGGGTAATACCCTTGCTACAAACCACAAATCCAAAGAAACTAAGTGACCAGAATGGTCCAAGAGAAAATGCTCGAATCATACAGAGATGAAAATAGATTGACATAATTGTTTCATGGAGAGAGCGCACCTGGTTGAGGAGAGTTTGGGTATGAGAACAAGTTGAATAAAGAGTGGGGGAAACAGAGTGACCTGAGAGACAACAGGATTGGGGGTATCTCAGAGAACAGATGCAATTCTAGTTCAACAGATTCTCCTAAGAATCTGTGAAAGTGATCCTAGCCAAGACTCCTAGTAATGGTAGACATGAAGCCTGAACTGTTCATCTCCTGTTATCAGAAAGAAGCCTACATAACTGTCATCAGAAAGTCTTCATCCAGTAACTGGTTTAAGTAGATGGAGAGACACACATCCATCCATTAAATGGAGCTTTGGAAGAGGAGGAGCAAGGACTGCAAAAGACAGAAAGGTCAAGGAAACAAGAGTAAAACCTACAGAATCAACTAACCTACACTCATGGTGATTCTTAGAGAATGAACTGCAAAATAGAGCACTTGTACAAAATGGACTTAGGCCCTCTGAACTTATGTAGCAGTTTGGGGGCTGCAACTTCCTGTAGGACTCCTAAGGTGGGAGCAAGGGCTGTATCTCACTACATTGCCTGCCTTTGAATCTTTTTTCCTAACTGGTTTGCTTTTTCTTACTTAAATTGAAGAAGATGCACCTAGTTTTAGTGCAAATTAATATCTCATGATTGGGTGATAGCAATGGAAGGTTTCCCCTCCTTTAAGTAGAAAAGGATGTGTGGTAAAAATAATGGAAGTTGAGAGGAAAGGGTGGCACTGGGAAGACAGGGGGCAGGGGAAATGCAGTCAGGATATAAAGGAACAAAAAATACATGAATTGATTAAAATATGCAAATATTATAAAAATATGCTTCAATGGTTATTTTATATTGCAGGCTCACATGCTCATTTGGACTCAGTGGGATTAAACTGACAATCAGGGAGCATGCAGAGGTTTGACGTAGGTCCATACATACATGTTATGGTTGTATAGCTTAATGTACATATGGAACTTCTAGCTGTGCATTCAGGGACTTTCACTCTGTTGCCTGCCTTTGGGACCTTTTCCACATACTGGGTTGGCTTTTCTAGTCTTAATCAAAGGGGAGATACCTAGACTTACTGCACGTTGATATGCTATAGATGGTTGATAGCAGTCTAGGGCAGGTTTTTCTGAACAGAAAAGGAGAAGATGGGAAGGAGAATGAAGGTAGTTTTGGACTGGAATGAAAGGAGGGAGTAGAAAATGTGATATGGATATAAATAAATAAGATAGAATATGTAATTTCTCTAAAAATAATATATAACGTATATAACATAATATATATGTATATAAAACATAAAAAGATCAAAGTCTTTCAGTTATTGGTTCATGTAAAAAAATAAAATTCAATACTTTCTCAAGGAAAGGTAGATGCAAGGCACTGTCACTATGCAGACCAAAAAAAAAAAAAAAAAAAAAACCAAAAAACAAAAACAAACAAACAAAACACAATCTAATAGTATAAATAACCTAAAGCCCAATTATCTGGGATTCATTCATGATCTTAAAGGATGCTCAGAGGATTTTCAATCATTGCTCTATTTCTGTCCATTGCAGAACACATAGTTTGTTTTCTATACTTTGGCTGGCTACAATCCACTGATGTTAATGGTCTTGGTTGTTATCCAACAGTACTGGCATCTCCAAAACCCTGGGGTCTTTTCTCCACCTAGGCTGTATTTTCACCTGTACCCCATCACGTCTTCATGTTACTTACCTTCAAATCGTTTGCATCACCCCTTTACTAAGGCTGCATCTACACCCATGGTGTCTCCTGGCATTAAATGTTCCAAGACTCAACTAACTGCTCACCAAGATCTTTTCATGCCTTAAAAACTAACACTACATAAGTGACTCCTACACTACCACTTTCTGCTGTGAGTGTGCAGTACAAACTTAATGACATCTGGTACATGGCTTCTGTGTGTTGACTCTTAGGAAACAATTCCCAGAAGATTTCACCTCAAGTGAAGCTGGTGTCTTCTTAATCACATCTATTTTCTCAGGTCCAGCTGACAACCATTGAATATTCCAGAAAAGCAAAGTTTTCTCTTTAGTACTTCTGGTATCTTGGTTATCATAAATAATGCTTCAGATCTAAATAAGTAGAATGACAAAGTCTTAAAGCAAAATACCTGATGGCCCTACAGAGTTCTAAAAATTTCCTTTGAAACTTCATGACTCAGGCCTCAGGAACAGTGGGTTCCTCCAAGGTTTTTTTTTCACCAGTTAATTTGCACCCACCTTGAGAACAAAGAGACTTAAGTCCTCCTGTAGTGAGCTTAAGGTGAGGTTAATATATAAGATAAGGCCAATTAAGATATCCTAACAACGTTTGAAAATCATTTAGAATAAGCAAATCATCTTTATTTGAATCTTCAGTGTCAATTAACCTAGGATACAATTGATAGATTACCTTTGAATCTTTTTAGGAGCAACAACTACTTAAATTTTTAAAACCCATTGTTAAGAGAAAAGGCCTATAATAAAATTCTGTGAATATACACTGAAAGATTTAAAATCCTAACTTCTTGTATTGAAGCAGAGACAAAACATTTTTTCTCACATAAGGTAAAATTATCAGCCCTTTCTTGAGGAAAAACCTTCTGCAAATGCTTTTGCAATTATCAGGATCCGCAAAGCAAAAAAAAAAAAATAAATAAATAAAAAAATAAAATAAAATAAAAAAAATAAAAAAAACCTTTTAAATCCATAATAATTTTGTATAGAGTAGGCAGTCCAGATTTTAATGCCTTCATAAGCTCTACAGGCCTTATTAATCTTTCATAGATCTTAAGTTTGAACTCTATTTTGAACCACACCTGGATAAGTCTGTCAATAATGTTGTTTTTGTCAGAACCTCCTTAGGTGGGGTTTGCAAGACAGAGCAGTACCTCACTAGCCTCCACTGAGGCAGCTCTGAGCTTTGTATTAACTCAAATGTAAATATTTTCTAATCTGAGCCTATTGTCCAAGGCCAGACCCAGACCCACCTGTCCTGGGGGGGGGGGTGCAGCAGCCTGCAACCAGACCCCATTGTATGAGGATCAAATAATGAAAGGAACCTATAATTTGAGGGTTCCTGGAAAAATTCTACTAGCTATATTTAGTAGTCTTTTTGAAACAGTTCAAAAAAGCCTGTTTGATATCGAATAAATTTCCACTGAAATTTCCTTTTCAATCTTGGGGGGGTTAAAATTTGCTTCTATCACTCTATCCAATGTACTTGTGAAAAAGTGGCAACAGGCCTATACTGGCCACAGCTGTTTTTAATCTTTATCACTTTTGAAATCATCTTAATTACAAAATATGTTAAGAATCATGGTGAGCCTTCATTCAGACTGCAAACTGCAGTCAATGGTACAATGGTAGCTGTTAACCATAATTCTTAACTTTTTCTTGCAATATTAGGGCATAACTACAATTTTGGAAAGCAAAAACTAATTTTAAACAATCTGTTTTCTTTAAAATCAAGGGCAAACACAATACTTTCACATGACAAAGTTTTTCTACTAGTTTTTGTGTTTGAATGCATGACAGTGAAACTTATTAAAGAGACATTGTCTTGAATCTTATTCTTTATGAGTCTAATTCCTAGGACAAGATCCACACAAAACACTATGCCAGTTTGGAAATATCCCCAGAGGCCCACTTCTCCTGGGTTGGGTCATGCCACGTGTTGCTCATGATGGCTCCAACCCGGAATCACCAGCTCTAAGCCAACTTCCAGCTACCAACAGTATACTCTTACATACTTTACTTTTCCTTGTTGGGTGGCCAGTATGCTAGGAGGGGAAGTGTCACCACAGGGCCCCGTGGCCCAGCTTGTCGACTCCGGGTCCCTATAGCTGGTCCAGAACCAGCCTCAGAAAATGGAGCTGAAGGGGACGGTGGTGATCTCTGTTGATTCAAAGGAGGAAGGTAGGGAGGAGGGTCTAAAGGAGGAGATCAGCATCAGGATCTGATAAGATGGTATTCTTGGGGGTCTCCTGGAAGGCATACATCCCCACCAGCAGAGAGGTCCTGTGAAGGAAAGGAGGGAACGGACCCAGGAGGGCGGAAAGGTGGCTAAGTCCTCCCAGATGATGCTATACGGGACTCGGTCCGGGTGACTCGCAGACCCGTTCCCGAAGATTTGCATCTTGATACCTTCAATAATAGGAAGAGAAAAGGAGCCCTGGGTCGGCCATCCAGCCCCAACAGTGGGCCACTCTGAAGAGCACAGAGTCTGCCACTTTCTCTTTTTAACTTCCACTGACAGGTTGTGAGCTCTACTTTTAACTTCCCTCCAATGGTCTAACGGCAGAGTCAGAGAGTAAAAGCAGTCTGTCCCATGGTTTCAAACAGTCAGTCAGTCCAAGTCCAAAAACGAAACAAAGGCCAAAAAGACACACTAAGAAAAAGACCACATGGCGACCTGCCACAGAAGAAAAAGACTCAGATGGCCAGGGGTGGGCGCCCCCTGTGCCAGATGGAGAGGAACCCTATCGGATTCTTTCTCCCAGCAGGAGACCAGAGCACCCTCTGAACCTCCTAATGTCACAGCATCCGACACATCTGCCTGATGTTTTGGCAATTAAAGAAACAGACTTAGATGGCCGGGGGGGGGGGAGCCCCTGTGCCCAGATGGAGACGAACCCGAACCCTATCGGATTTTTTCTCCCAGCTGGAGACCAGAGTGCCCTCTGAGTCTCCTGTTGCCACGGCATGTGGGATCGCCGTTCTGGCAACTACAGATCAAACCCAAACTACAGACGAACGGCCGCCAGAGAAAAAAGAAAGAGGCACACAAGATGCACACACAGACAGACAAAGACGACAGACAGGGATCCCATGTTACCTTGCTCGAGCAAACCTCCGATATACGGCATCTGGGTCCTGAGGGGGGGAATTTCCCGGCCCATGCACCAAATGTTAGAGTCTGTCGGAAGACCCCCCACTCAATAAGGCCACAGAGATCCGAATCGCTGAAATCCACAAGAGGTTTAATGTTTCAATGTACATTGAGGTCCCCCAGCATGCAGGCAAGAGGAGACCACGAGCTCATAAAGCATACCTTTTTTATAAACTTTTTGGCGGGGAGTTCAGCGGTCGCCTGAGTTGGAGGACTGTGATTGGTTACCCTGAGCAACATTTAAAATTATTGGTCAACTTGAATGGGGAGGTTGTCTCTGCCATTCAGTCCTGTCCTGCCCACCTTGTGGTATTCGTGGTACTTCCTGGCATGGTCTTTTAGTCACTTTCCTCTCTGTCCTAACCCTAGGCAGGGTAGTTCTGTTTAGCCCATTTCTGTATCTGTCCTTACCCCAGGCAGTCATGGACAGATTGGAAAGTTCCTGCCAGCTGTGTCCCCCCTTGGTCGTGGGGAGCTGGTCTGCTGTTTCTGACAGGGTTCTCACACTACTCCCTTGAAATTACAGCTAGAAAAAGTAAGAAAAATTTTTATAGTCAATATATAAGATATGTGTGGCCACTCATTTCATGTTTGTTTCTGACTGGTCTTAAATGTATAAATATGCCCTGCATGTCCTGTTTATAGATTATTGGCTTATACATTATTGGATATGATTAAAAATTTGTAACATTGGTAATAGAAAGTTGTTTTACAACTGGTAACTCCGTTGGAGTCATTCTTGACAACAACATGTGTCATGCGCTAACCTAGAGAAACAGGTCTCTAAAAATATGTGTAAATTAGGACAAAATTTTATGCAATTATTTCTCTAGGAACAGACTTATAAAAGATAGGATTTAAAATAATGAGGTTTAAAAGTTTCACCATCATGCATTCATATATAAGAATGGACAGCCAACCTTTGTAGCATGAAAGTAATTAACTTGCTTTTTTTTTCTGAAAGAACAGATTGTTTACACCGTTAAAAATTGGTTTTACTTTTCAAAATTATAGTTATGCTCTAATATTGCAAAAGAAACTTAAAAATTATAGTTAAACTGCCAATGTTTCATTAGCTGCAGTCTACAATTCAATCACAAGTTCAAGATTTTAACTCACTTATATTTGTAATTAAGAAGGTATCTGGCAAGTGGAGATTATTACAAGATTTATGGAAGGTTAATGAAACTAGGCACTTTTTGGAGCTTTACAACTTGGCTTATTTACTCTAGCTGCCATTCCAAAAAATAAGTATAAAATCATTATAGATTTAAAAGATTGGATTTATACTATTCCTTCGCATCACATGATTGTAAAAGATTTGCATTTAGCATGTTTTCTTGTAATTTTAAAGAACCTGTGAAGTGATATCATTGGAAAATTAAGACACAGGGAAATATATATATATATATATATATATATATATATATATATATATATATATATATATATATATAAAATGTTGCTTCAATACAAAAAGTTAGGACTTTGAATCTTTCAGTATATAATATTTACTGTATGGATAGTTTATTAGCTGATCCCTTGGAAGCAGTTTTAATACAAACATTTGCTTTTATACAACAAGTTTTAAAATTTTGGAAGTAGTTGTTGCTCCAGAAAAGACTCAAATAAAATATCCTTATCAATATTTGGGACATCAGTTATTTCCTAAGCAAATTGTGGCACAGAAAATTCAAATAGGAAAAGACAGTTTACTTTAAATTATTTTCAACAGCTTCTAGGAGATGTTAATTGGCTAAGACCTCACCACAGAAGGACTTAAGTCTCTGTTTGATGTTCTCAAGGGGGATGCAAATCCTAATTCTGCTCAACAATTAACTGATGAAGGACAATAGCTTTGCAGAAAGTAGAGGAAGCTATTAGTTAACAACAGATACATTGTATAGACTATGATCAAGTGCTGCCTGTTTGCACCCACAGTAGTCCTTTGGCAAAAGGGACCATTAATGTGGATTCATCTTCCTATAAGGAAAGTTTTAATGCCCTGTTCTGAAGCTGTTGCAATGTTAATACAGAATTGTAGGAGAGAATCAGAAAAGTATTTTGGGAAAGAACATGATGAAATATTTATTCTTTATTCCAAACAGCAATTAAATCGGTTATTGCAGAATACTGATATTTGGTCTATTGTATGTGCAAACTTTTTAGTCAAAATTAATAATCATTATCCAGATGACAAGTTGTTACAATTTGCCTTCATGCATGCTTTTGTAATTCCTGTAAATTTGCATATATAGACAATAAAGAATGCACTTACTGTATTTATAGATGGCTCATCTAAATTGAAAGCAGCATATGTAATTGGATTTTGAGTTTCCCCCTACTTCAATACAGATAATTGAATTGTGTGCTGTAGTTGCTGTTTTTGAAATGTTGACAAATCAAGTTTTTAATTTGCTACTGATAATATGTAGTTCAAGGTTTATAATTGCTTATAACTGTTCCTTTTGTTTTCTGATATTGCTAATTCTCAAATTTTGCAATTATTCATGCAAATACTGAAAGACTCTGGAGAGCTTTAAAATTTTGTGGAGTAGCTTACCACGGACTCCCTGAGTAAACAACACAGAGCCTGGAATCGATGCAAAAACCAAGAAGAATTTATTGTTCCAATGCATTAGAGCTGTCCTACACCCAAAGAGAAGTGGCAACCCCCACATAGCCTGTTTGGTAAGTCTTTATAGAACTTCCTTTGTCTGTAGATGGCAAACAGTCAATCAGTCCTGCAGAATGTGTTTATATGCTCTGGGCATCCCCTACCCACAGTAGTCAGTGGTCACCCCCACCGTCCGACTTAATACAACTTACTTTAAGAGAACATACTGTTCCTTAACTTTATAGGACATTTAAAAGCTCATAGCGAAAGGGGGTTGAATGGGGAAAAGAGGGAGGGAAGGGGGCTTAGGGGCCTTTCAGGGAAGGAGGAAACAGGAAAGGGGAAATAATTTTGAATGTAAATTAAAAAAAAACTTAGAAAATAAAATAAAATTAAAAAAAAAAAAAAAGCTCATACTGGATTGCCTGGTCCCCTTAGTAAGAGTAGTGCCAGGCAGATTTGTATACCAGGCAGAATATAGGCCTTACAGGAACAATTGGCCATACAATCTCATTCTTTACATCATCAAAATAGTATTGGCTTGAGACCATAATTTTGTATTTCTAGAGAATGTGCATGTCAAATTATAAATATTTTTTTCAATGTCCTTAATTTCTACATGTATTACATAATGATGTCAATACTCAAGGACTAGTACCTAAACAATTATGGCAAGTGGATGTTACTCATTTCTGATTTTGGAAAATTAAAATGTATATGTGACTATTGATACCTTTTCAGTCTTTCTAGGTGCAACTGGTTTAACAGGAGAAGCAACTAAAAATGTAATTAGTCATTGCCTACATTGTTTATCTATGCTGGTTGTGTTCTAAATCAGACTAAAACAGATAATATTATATTCAAATATTATACTCAAGCATTTGAGATGTTTTATTGACAATTTAAAACTGCCCATATTACTGGGATTCCTTATAATCCTCAAGGACAATGTATTGAGAAACACGTATTATGGAACTTTAAAGCAATATCTTCATAAAATAAAAAAGGGGGAATCATATCCCCTTATACTACAAATTTATTTAAATCATGTGCTTTTTATTTTACATTTTAAAATTTGTATGCCAAGGAACTCTTTGCGGAATGTGTATGGCACACAACCACTGGGCATACATATGCCTAGTTGAAATTGAAGGATTCAATTACTGGCATATGGTATAATATTAATCAGGTATTAATATGGGGAAGAGGTCATGTTTGTATTTTTTCCTCAAAATACTGAAGGACTATGGTAGCTGCCAAAGTGATTGGTGAGACATGGTGATTCTGGGACAAAGAATAATGGTGACCTTGCTGAAAGCCACAATGATTTCCATAGAGACTGTTAAAATTTGCCCTCCCATCACCAATGGATGGAAGTTCCCCTTACCTCACATCCTCCACAGCATTAACTTTCATTTGATTTATTTATCTTGGCCAAGCTAACAGGTAAAGGACAAAAATCTCTGTCTTGCTGGTTGTCATTTCCATGATGACTGAGAAAGTGGAACACTTTTCCTGTATTATTTTATCTTTTTTAATTGGATACTTTCTTTATTTACATTTCAAATATTATCCCCTTTCACAAGCAATTCCCCCACCCTGAAAACCCATATCCCATTACCCTCCAGCTGCTCCAGCTGCTTCTATGAGTGTGTTCCCCCACCCGCCCACACCTGCCTCCCTGCCCTCATATTCCACTACATTGGGGCATTGAGCCTACACAGGACTAAAGGCTTCACTTCTTATTGATGACCTACAAAGCTACCTTCTTCTTCATATGCATCTGGAGCCATGAGTCCTTCCATGTGTAGACTTTGGTTGGTGGTTTTGGTCCTGGAAGCTCTAGGGGATCTGGTTTGTTGATATTGTTTTTCCTATGGGTCTGCAAACCACTTCAGCTCCTTCAGTCCTTTCTACAATTCCTCCGTTGGGGACCCAATGCTCAGTCCAACGGTTGACTATGAGCATTCACCTCTGTATTTATTAGGTTCTGGATGATCCTCTCAAGAGACAGTTGTACTAGGCTCCTAACAGTATGTACTTCTTGGCATCCACAATAGTGACTGGGTTTGGTGACTGTATATTGGATGGATCCCCAGGTTGGGCAGTCTCTGAATGGCCTTTCCTTCAGTCTCTGCTCCACACTTGTCTCCATATTCGCTTGCTTGCATGAGTAACTTTTTCCCCTATGAAGGACAGAAGCATCCATACTTTGGAAATTCCTTCTTCTTGAGCTTCATTTGGTCTGGGAATTGTATCTTGGGTATTCTGAGTTTTTGAGCTAATATCCACATATTAGTGAGTGCATGCCATGTGTGTTCTTTTGTGATTGGGTTACCTCACTCAGGATGATATTTTCTGGTTCCATCCATTTGGCTAAGACTTTCATGAATTCATTGTTTTTAATAGCTGACTAGTACTCCATTGTGTAAATGTACCATATTTTCTGTATTCATTCCTCCTGTATTCAAACCTGGGTTGTTTCCAGCTTCATGCTATTATAAATAATGCTGCTATAAACATAATGGAGCAGGTGCCCTTGTTATATGTTGGAGCATCTTTTGGGTATATGCCCAGGAGTGGTATATCTGGGTCCTCAGGTAATACTATGTTCAATTTTCTGAGGAACTACAAGACTGTTTTCCAGAGTAGTTGTACCAGCTTGTAATTCCACAAACAACAGAGGAGTATTCCTCATTCTCTGTATCCTCAACAGCATCTGCTATCACCATAGATTTTGATCTTAGACATTCTAACTGGTGTTAGGTGGAATCACAGAGATCTTTTGATTTGCCTTTCCTTGATGACTAAGGATGTTGAACATTTCTTTAGGTGCTTTTTGGCCATTAAATATTCCTTGGTTGAGAATTCTTTTTTTAGCTCTGTCCTCATTTTTAAATGGTTGATTCTCTGTAGTCCAACTTCTTGAGTTCTTTATATACATTTGATATTAGTCTTCTATAAGATGTATGGTTGTTAAAGATCTTTTTCTAATCTTTTGGATGTCATTTTGTCCTTTTGCCTTACAGAATCTTTTCAATTTTATGAGGTCCCATTTGTCAATTCTTGATCTTAGAGCATAAGCCATTAATGTTCCCTGCAGGAATTTTTCTCTGTGTCCATGTATTCGATATTCTTCCACACTTTCTCTTCTATTATATTTAGTATATCTGGTTTAATATATTGGTGCTTGATCCACATTGACTTGCGCTTTGTACAAGCAGATAAGAATGGATCAATTTGCATTCTTCTACATGTTGACCTCCATTTGAACCAGCACCATTTGTTGAAAATGCTGTCTTTTTTCCACTGGATGGTTTTAGCTACTATGTCAAAAACCAACTGACCATAGATGTGTGGGTTCATTTCTGAGCCTGCAATTTTATTCCATTGATCTTCCTACCTGTCTCTGAACCAATACCGTACAGTTTTTTTTTTATCACTATTGTTCTATAATACAGCTTGAGATAAGGGATAGTAATTACCCCAAAAATTCTTACATTGTTGAGTATAATTTTTGCTATGCTACTTTTTTTTATAATTCCAAATGATTTCGAGAATTGCTCTTTCTAACTCTATGAAGAATTGAGTTTTAACTTTGATGGGGATTGCCTTCAATTTGTAGATAGCTTAAGGCAGTGTGACCATTTTTACTATATTAATCCTGCCAATCCATGGTCATAGGAGAATTTCCTATCTTCTGAGATTTTTGATTTCAGTCTTCAGTAACTTGAAGTTCTTGTCATATGGATCTTTCAATTGCTTGGTTAGAGTCACACTTTTTGAAGGGTTTCATTTCCCTAATTTTTTTCTTAGCCTGTTTATACTTTGAGTATAGGAAAGATACTTATTTGTATGACTTAATTTTGTATCTAGCCACTTTGCTGAAGTTGTTTGTCAGCTTTATGAGTTCTCTGGTGGAATATTTGGGGTCAATTTATTATACTATCATATTATCTGTAAATAGTCATAGTTTGACCCCTTCCTTTATAATTTGTATTCTTTTGAACTCCTTTTGTTATCTAATTGCTCTGGCTAGTAATTCAAGTACTATATTGAATAAGTAGGGAGAGAGTGAGTAGCCTTGTCAAGTACCTGATTTTAGTGAGATTGCTTCAAGTTTCTCTCCATTTAGTTTGATGTTGGTTACTGGTTTGTTGTATATTGCTTTACTTTGTTTATGTATGGACCTGAATTCCTGATCTTTCTAAGACTTTTACAATAAAAGGGTGTTGAATTTTGTCTAATGCTTTCTCAGCATCTACTGAGATGATAACATGTTTTTTTCTTTTAGTTAGTTTATATAGTGGATTATACTGATGGATTTCCATATATTGAACCATCCCTGGGATGAAGCCTAATTGATCATGATGAATGATTGGTTTGATGTGTCCTTGGATTCAGTTTCCAAGAATTTGATTGGGTAATTTTGCATCAAAATTCATAAGGGATATTGGTCTGAAGTTTTATGAGTTTCTCTGGCATTGTAACTTATGCTTTTCACAATTCTCTTCTTAGATTTTCACCCTACTGTTAAATCTGGTGTTTTGTTTTCTTGATATCCAGTTTTTGGGGCTATTTATATATTTTGGGTATTAATTCTGTATTATATGTGGAGTTGTTATAAATATTTTCCCATTGGGAAGGTCTCTTCTTTGTCTGAATGATAGCATCATATCCCAGTGTGAAGCATTTGTTTTATTTTATTCCATTTGTTAGTTATCATCTTAGACCTGATGCTAACACTGTTTTGTAAAAAAAAAAAAAAGCCCTTTAATACTTCTCCACCTAGAAATCTGATAAGAAATAACCCAGGGCAACTCTGGCCAGAGAGTCAGGTACTACTACAGAAGTCACAAACCTCTTTAATCAGAAATACACCTGCTCCTTTCCCTCTGCTCCTCAAAATTCTGTCTCCCAGACATACCTATGTCTGCAATGAAGCACCTGTTGCTTCCTCCCTTCCTTCTGATATCTATCTCCTGTGGATCCCTTCCAATCTTTTCCCCTTATATTATTCCATATCTTAAATAGACAAGGCCATCCTTTCTATTAAGTATTCTCTGCTCCACTAATTTAGTCCTACAGTTTCATCTTAGCTCTGCAGCAGAACTACCACTGAAACCAAACTCTCCCCAATTCTTCTTAGTACAGGTGATCACTCAAATAATCCCCTCCACACTTTTTTACTCCTGCCTTTTGTTTGCCCCAGCCTCCAATTACAGCAGGCATTATCTGGTAATGAAGGAAAATTCCTTAAACTTTTTTTTTTATATCTTTATCCTTAAAGCCTGATGCATTTTGACAAGGGCAGAAGGTGCCACATTTCTAGTCAAAATATCATAGGATAATTTCTTGATCTCTTATTAATATTTTCCTACTCCAAAATCTCTTTAGCTTGGTCATCTTAATCTACATTGCTTTGTTTCACTGTCTTGAACAAGGGTACTATGATGGCCCAATAAGCCCTAGTCTAAGCATTCAACTGCTTTTCCAATCCAAACATTCTAAATCAAGATGCTGCCAATTAGCAATGTGGTCATTCTTGCCCAGCAATAACCCATGAACCAGCTTATCACCCTGTAGTCTTAGTGAGTGTTCTGCTATTGAGTAGAGTCACCAAGGCCACTGTAACTCTTATAAAGAATGGGATTTTCCCTTGATTACAGCTTCAGAGGTATAGTCTATTATCTACTTGTCAGGCAACATGGCAGCATTAAGATAGACATGCTAGCTGAGATGTCTACAACTAGATATGAAGGGAACAGGAAGAGAGGGAGAAATTGTGTCTCTTTTGAGCATTTAAAATCTCAAAACTTATCCCCAATGAATTATTTCTGCTAGTAAAGTCACAAAACTCCAACAAGGCCATAAGTTCTAATGCTGCGATCAACTAGACCTAGCTTTAAAATACGAGTATGGGAACATTCCTATTCATAAATTCATGTAGTCCTTCCACTATTATTGTTTTAATGAATTCTTTATTTATTTTTTATTAAATATATACTTTATTTACATTTCAAATGATTTCCCCTTTCTTTGTTCCCCCATCCCTGAAAGTCCCATAAGACTTCTGCCCTCCCCCTGTTCCCCAACCAAACCCCTACCATTTCCCTGTTCTGGCATTCCCCGACTCTGCTGCATTGAGCCTTTCCAGGACCAGGGCCCTCTCCTTACTTCTTCTTTGGCATCAATTGATATGTGACTTGTGTCCTGGGTATACTGAGCTTTTGGGCTAATATTCACATCAGTGAGTGCATACGATGTGTGTTCTTTTGTGAGTGGGTTAGCTCACTCAGGATGATATTTTCCACTTCTACCCGTTTGCCTAAGAATTTTATGAATTCATTGTTTTTAATAGCTGAGTAGTATTCCATTGTGCAAATATACCACATTTTCTGTATCCATTCCTCTGTTGAGGGACAGATTCTAGGTTCTTTCCAGCTTCTGGCTATTATAAATAGGGCTGCTATGAACATAGTGGAGCATGTATCCTTATTGCATGCAGGGGAAGCCTCTGGGTATATGCACAGGGGTGGTATAAGAAGGTCCTCTGGTAGTATCATGCCCAGTTTTCAGAGGAACCGCCAGATTGATTGCCAGAGTGGTAGTACCAGCTTGGAATTCCACCAGCAGTGGAGGTATGTTCCTCTTTCTCCACATCCTTGCGAGCACTTACTGTCTCCTGAGTTTTTGATCTTAGCCATTCTGAATAGTGTGAGGTGAAATCTCAGGGTTGTTTTGATTTGCATTTCTCTGATGGCTAAGAATATTGAACATTTCTTTAGCTACTTTTCAGCCATTCGATATTGCTCAGGTGAAAATTCTTTGTTTAGTTCTGTAGCCCATTTTTTAATAGGTTATTTGGCTCTCTGGAGTCTAACTTCTTGAGTTCTTTGTATATATTGGATATTAGCCCTCTGTCCGATGTAGAGTTGGTAAAGATCTTTTCCCAATTTGTTGGTTGCAGTTTTGTCCTACTGACAGTGTCCTCTGCCTTAAAGAAAATTTGTAATTTTATGAGGTCCCATTTGTCAATTCTTGATCTTAAGAGCATAAGCTATTGGTATTCTGTTCAGGAAATTTTCCCCTGTGCCCACGTGCTCAAGGATCTTCACCAGTTTCTTTTCTATTAGTTTTGGTGTGTCTGGTTTTATGTGGAGGTCCTTGATCCACTTGGACTTGAGCTTAGTACAAGGAGATAAGAAAGGAGTCATTTGCATTCTTCTGCATGCTAGCCATCAGTTGAACCAGCACCGTTTGTTGTAAAGGCTATCCTTTTTCCACTGGATGGTTTTAGCTCCTTTGTCAAAGATCAAGTGGCCAAAGATGTGTGGGTTCATTTCTGGGTCTTCAATTCTATTCCATTGATTTACCGTCCTGTCACTGTACCAATACCATACAGTTTTTAACATTTTTGCTCTATAGTATTGCTTGAGATCCAGGATACTGATTCTTGCAGAAGTTCTTTTACTGTTAATTCTTTTAGCTATTATGGGTTTTTTGTTATTCCAGATGAATTTGAGAATTGCTCTTTCTAACTTTATGAAGAAGTGAGTTGGGATTTTGATGGGGATTGCATTGAATCTTTATATTGCTTTTGGCAAGATAGCCATTTTTTGTATTAATTCTACCAATCCATGAGCATGGAAGATTTTTCCTTCTTCTGAGGTCTTCTTCAATTTCTTTCTTCAGAGACTTGAAGTTCTTATCATACAGATCTTTCACTTGTTTGGATAGAGTCATACCAAGATACTTTATATTGTTTGCGGCTATTTTTAAGGGTGTCGTTTCCATAATTTCTTTAAAATTATTTCAAAGGCCTGTTTAGCCTTTGAGTATAGGAAGGCTACTGATTTATTTGAGTTAATTTTATATCGGGCCACTTTGCTGAAGTTGTTTATCAGCTGTAGATCTCTGGTGGAATTTTTTTGGTAACCTAAGTATAGTATCATATCGTCTGCAAATAGTGACAATTTGATTTCTTCCTTTCCAATTTGTATCCCTTTGACCTCCTTTTGTTGTGTAATTGCTCTAGCTAGAACTTCAAGTACAATATTGTGTAAATATGGAGAGAGAGGGCAGCCTTGTCTAGTCTCTGATTTTAGTGGGATTCCTTCAAGTTTCTCTCCATTTAGTTTGATGCTGGCTACTGGTTTGCTGTATATTGCTTTTACTATGTTTAGGTATGGACTTTGCATTCCTGTTCTTTCGAAAACCTTTAACATGAAAGGATGCTGAATTTTGTCAAATGCTTTTTCAGCATCTAATGAAATTATCAAGTGTTTTTTTTCTAAGTTTTTTTTTATTTACATTAGAAATCATTTCCCCTTTCCCGTTTCCTCCCTCCATGAATGTCCCATAAGCCCCCTTCCCTCCCTCTTTTCCCCATTCAATCCCCTCTCGCCTCTCTGTCCTGGCATTCCCCTACATCCAGTCTTTCCAGGACCAGGGGTCTCTCCTTCCATCTTCTTGGAAATCTGTTGATATGCGAATTGTGTCTAGGGTATTCCGAGATTCTGGGTTAATATCCCCTTATCAGTAACTGCATATCATGTGTGTTCTTTTGTGATTGGGTTACCTTACTAAGGATGATATTTTCAAGTTCTGACCATTTGCCTAGAAATTTCGTGAATTCATTGTTTTTAATTGCAGAGTAGTATTTGAAAATGTTTATGTAGGAGATTACATTAATGGATTTCTGTATATTGAACCATCCCTTCATCCCTGGGATTAAGCCTACTTGATCATAGTGAATGATCATTTTGATGTACTTTTGGATTTTGTTGGCAAGAATTTTATTGAGTATTTTGTGCATCAAAATTAATAAGGGAAATTGGTCTAAAGTTCTCTTTCTTTGTTGGATCTTTGTGTGGTTTGGTATCAGTGAAACTGTAGCTTCATAGAATGGGTTGGGTAGTGTTCCTTCTTCTATTTTGTGGAATGGTTTGAAGAGCATTTATTGGTGCTATGTCTTCTTTGAAGGTATGATAGAATTCTACACTTAATCCATCTGGTCCTGTGCATTTTTTGGTTGGGAGTCTGTCAATGACCTCTTTTATTTTTTTTTAGGGGTTACTGGACTGTTTAGATGGCCTATCTGATCCTGATTTAAATGTTATTTGGTATCTGTCTAGGAAATTGTCCATTTCATCCAGATTTTCCAGTGGTATAGATTATACACTTTTGTAGTAGGATCTGATGATTTTTTGAATTTCCTCAGTTTCTGTTTTTATATCTCCCTTTTCATTTCTGATTTTGTCAATTTGGATACTGTCTATGTGCCCTCTGCTTAGTCTAGTTAAAGGTATATCTATCTTGTTGATTTACTCAAAAAAGCAGCTCCTGGTTTGGTTGATTGTATAGATCTTTTTGATTCTACTTGGTTGATATAAGCCTTGAGTTTGATGATTTCCTGCCTTCTAATCCTCTTTGGTATATTATCTTCTTTCTGTTCTAATGCTTTCAGGTGTGCTGTTAAGCTGCTGATTTATACTCCCTCTAGCTTCTTTTTGGAGGCACACAGAGGTATGAGTTTTCCATTTAGCACTGCTTTCATTGTGTCTCATAAATTAGGGTAGGTTGTGCCTTCATTTTCATTAAATTCTAAAAGGTCTTTGATTTTTTTTCCTAATATCTACCTTGACCAAGGTATTTTTTTTTAATAGAAACACAGGTGCCTTTATTTTTTTTTTTATTTTCTATACTTTTTTTATTTACATTCCCAATGATTTCCACTTTCCCAGTTCCTCCATCCCTGAAAGTCCCATAAGCCATCTTCCATCCCCCTGTTTCCCATTCAACCCCCCCCTTGCTTCGCTGTCCTGGTATTCCCCTACATCCAGTCTTTCCAGGACCAGGAGTCTCTCCTTCCATCTTCTTGGAAATCAAATGATATATGAATTGTGTCTTTGGTATTCCGAACTACTGGGTTAATATCCCCTTATCAGTGACTGCATTCTATGTGTGTTCATTTCTGATTGGGTTACCTCACTAAGGATGCTATTTTCCAGTTCTGACCATTTGCCTAAGAATTTCATGAATTCATTATTTTTAATTGCAGAGTAGTATTCCATTGTGTAAATATACCACATCTTCAGAATCGATTCCTCTTATTTTGAACCATCCCTGCATCCCTGGGATAAAGCCTACTTGACCATGGTGAATGATCATTTTGATATGTTCTTGGATTCGGTTGGCAAGAATTTTTTTATTATTATTATTTATTTTATTTTTTTTTTGGTTGTAAGTCTTGTTTTTTTTTTATTTTATTTTATTTTTTTAATTTACATTCCAAATCACTTCCCCTTTCCCGTTTCCTCCCTCCCCGAAAGTCCCATAAGCCCCCTTCCCTCCCTCTTTTCTCCGTTCAACCCCCTCTCATTACTCTGTCCTGGCGTTCCCCTACATCCAGTCTTTCCAGGACCAGGGGTCTCTCCTTCCATCTTTTTAGAAATCTATTGATATGCTGATTGTGTCTAGGGTATTCTGAGATTCTGGGTCAATATCCCCTTATCAGTGACTGCATACCATGTGTGATCTTTTGTGATTGGGTTACCTCACTAAGGATGATATTTTCAAGTTCTGACCATTTGCCTAGGAATTTCGTGAATTCATTGTTTTTAATTGCAGAGTAGTACTCCATTGTGTAGATATACCACAGCTTCTGAATCCATTCCTCCGTTGAGGGACATCTGGGTTCTTTCCAGCTTCTGGCTATTATAAATAAGGCTGCTATGAACATAGTGGAGCATGTGACCTTATTGCATGCAGGTAAAGTCTCTGGGTATATGCCCAGGAGTGGTATAGCTGGATCCTCCGGTAGTGTCATGCCCAGTTTTCTGAGGAACCGCCAGACTGCTTTCCAGAGTGGTTGTACCATCCTGCAATTCCACCAGCAGTGGAGGAGTGTTCCTCTTTCTCCAAATCCTCGCCAACAACTGCTGTCTCCTGTGTTTTTGATCTTAGCCATCCTGACTGGTGTGAGATGGAATCTCAGGGTTGTTTTGATTTGCATTTCCCTAATGACTAAGGATGATGAACATCTCTTTAGGTGCTTCTCAGCCATTAGATATTCTTCAGGTGAGAACTCTTTGTGGAGCTCTGTACCCCATTTTTTAATAGGGTTACTTGCCTCTCTGGAGTTTAACTTCTTGAGTTCTTTGTATATCTTGGATATTAGCCCTCTGTCGGATGTAAGGTTGGTAAAGATCATTTCCCAGTTAGTTGGTTGCCGCTTTGTCTTTTTGACGGTGTCTTTTGCCTTGCAAAAACTTTGTAATTTAATGAGGTCCCATTTGTCTATTCTTGATCTTAGAGTATAAGCTATTGGAGTTCTGTTCAGGAAATTCTCCCCTGTGCCCATATGTTCAAGGTTCTTCCCTAGTTTCCCTTCTATTAGTTTCAGTGTGTCTGGTTTTATGTGGAGATCTTTGATCCACTTAGAACTGAGCTTAGTGCAAGGAGATAAGGATGGGTCAATTTGCATTCTTCTGCATGTTGACCTCCAGCTGAGCCAGCACCATTTGTTGAAAAGGCTATCTTTTTTCCACTGGATGGTTTTAGCTCCTTTGTCAAAGATCAAGTGACCATAGGAGTGTGGATTCATTTCTGGGTCTTCAATTCTGTTCCATTGATCTACATGTCTGTTACTGTACCAATACCATGCAGTTTTTAACACTATTGCTCTGTAGTACAGCTTGAGGTCCGGGATACTGATTCCCCCAGAGGTTCTTTTACTCTTGAGAATAGTTTTAGCTATTCTGGGTTTTCTGTTATTCCAGATGAATTTTTGAATTGCTCTTTCTAACTCTATGAAGAATTGAGTTGGGATTTTGATGGGGATTGCATTGAATCTGTGTATTACTTTTGGTAAGATGCTCATTTTTACTATATTAATCCTGCCAATCCATGAGAATGGCAGATTTTTCCATCTTCTGAGGTCTTCTTCAATTTCTTTCTTCAGAGACTTGAAGTTCTTGTCATACAGATCTTTCACTTGTTTGGTTAGTGTCACGCCAAGATACTTAATATGGTTTGTGGCTATCGTAAAGGGTATTATTTCTCTTACTTCTTTCTCAGCCTGCTTATCCTTTGAGTATAGGAAGGCTTCTGACTTGCTTGAGTTGATTTTATATCCGGCCACTTTGCTGAAGTCGTTTATCAGCTGTAGGAGTTCTCTCGTGGAGTTCTTTGGGTTGCTTAAGTATACTATCATATCGTCTGCAAATAGTGATAGTTTGACTTCTTCCTTTCCAATTTGTATCCCTTTGACCTCTTTTTGTTGTCTAATTGCTCTAGCTAGAACTTCAAGTACTATATTGAAAAGATATGGAGAGAGAGGGCAACCTTGTCTAGTCCCTGATTTTAGTGGGATTGCTTCAAGTTTCTCTCCGTTTAGATTGATGCTGGCTACTGGTTTGCTGTAAATTGCTTTTACTATGTTTAGATATGGGCCTTGAATTCCTGATCTTTCCAAGACCTTTAGCATGAAAGGATGCTGAATTTTGTCAAATGCTTTCTCAGCATCTAATGAGATGACCATGTGGTTTTTTTCTTTGAGATTGTTTATGTAGTGGATTACATTGATGGATTTCCTTATATTGAACCATCCCTGCATCCCTGGGATGAAGCCTACTTGATCGTGGTGAATGATCGTTTTGATGTGTTCTTGGATTCGGTTGGCAAGAATTTTATTGAGTATTTTTGCATCGATATTCATAAGAGAGATTGGCCTGAGATTCTCTTTCTTTGTTGGATCTTTGTGTGCTTTTGGTATTAGTGTAATTGTGGCTTCATAGAACGAGTTGGGTAGTGTTCCTTCTGTTTCTATTTTGTGGAACAGTTTGAAGAGTATTGGTGTTAGGTCTTCTTTGAAGGTCTGATAGAATTCTGCACTAAAACCATCTGGACCTGTGCTTTTTTTGGTTGGAAGACTTCCAATGACAACTTCTATTTCTTCAGGGGTTATAGGACAGTTTAGATGGTCTATTTGATCATGATTTAATTTTGGTACTTGGTATCTGTCAAGGAAATTGTCCATTTCCTCAAGATTATCTAGTTGTGTTGAATACAGGTTTTTGTAGTAGGATCTGATGATTTTTTGAATTTCCTCAGTTTCTGTTGTTATCTCTCCCTTTTCGTTTCTGATTTTATTAATTTGGATACTATCTCTGTGCCCTCTGGTTAGTCTGGCTAAGGGCTTATCTATCTTGTTGATTTTCTCAAAGAACCAACTCCTCGTTTTGTTGATTCTTTGTATGGTTTTATTTGTTTCTACTTGATTGATTTCAGCCCTGAGTTTGATGATTTCCTGCCTTCTACTCCTCTTTGGTGTATTTGCTTCTTTATGTTCCAGGGCTTTCAGGTGTGCCATTAAGCTGTTAGTGTATGCTGTCTCCCGTTTCTTTTTGGCGGCACTCAGGGCTATGAATTTTCCTCTTAGCACTGCTTTCATTGTGTCCCATAAGTTAGGGTATGTTGTGCCTTCATTTTCATTAACTTTCAAAAAGTCTTTGATTTCTTTCTTTATTTCCACCTTGACCAAGTTATCATTGAGTAGAGCATTGTTCAGCCTCCATGTGTACGTGGGTTTTCTTTTGTTTTTGTTGCCATTGAAGACCACCCTTATTCCATAGTGATCTGATAGGAGGCATGGGATTATTTCTATCTTCTTGTATCTGTTGAGGTCTGATTTGTGACCAATTATATGGTCAATTTTGGAGAAGGTACCATGAGGAACTGAGAAGAAGGTGTATTCTTTAGCTCTAGGATGAAATGTTCTATATATATCAGTTAGTTCCATTTGGTCCAAGGCTTCAATTAGATTCACTGTGTCCCTGTTTAGTTTCTGCTTTCCTGAACGATCCATTTCAGAGAGCGGGGTGTTGAAGTCACCCACTATTATTGTGTGCGGTGCGATGTGTGCTTTGAGTTTTAGTAAAGTTTCTTTTACGAATGAGGGTGCCCTTGCATTTGGAGCATAGATATTCAGGATTGAGAGTTCTTGATGGTGGATTTTTCCCTTGATCAGTATGTAGTGTCCTTCTGTGTCTTTTTTGATGACTTTAGGTTGAAAATCAATTTTATCCGATATTAGGATGGCTACTCCACCTCGTTTCTTGGGGCCATTTGCTTGTAAAATTGTTTTCCATCCTTTTACTCTGAGGTAGTGTTTGTTTTTGACACTGAGGTGCGTTTCCTGCATGCAGCAAAATGCTGGGTCCTGTTTACGTATCCAGTCTGCTAGTCTATGTCTTTTAATTGGGGAATTGAGACCATTGATATTAAGAGAGATTAAGGCATAGTGATTATTGCCATCTGCCATTCTTGACGCTATCTTTATGTTTGAGTGGTTATCTACTTTTGGGTTTGATTCAAGAAGGTTATTATCTCATTTTTTCCAGGGTGTTGTTTCTCTCCCTGTATTGGAGGTTTCCACCTATTATCCGTTGCAGGGCTGGATTTGTGGAAAGATATTGTGAAAATTTGGTTTTATCATGGAATATCTTGGTTTCTCCATCTATGGTGATTGAGAGTTTTGCTGGGTAGAGTAGTCTAGGCTGGCATTTGTGCTGTCTTAGTGTCTGCATGAGATCTGCCCAGGATCTTCTGGCTTTCATAGTCTCTGGTGAGAAGTCTGATGTGATTCGGATAGGTCTTCCTTTGTATGTTACTTGGCCCTTTTCTCTTACTGCTTTTAGTATTCTTTCTTTGTTTAGAACATTTGGTGTTTTGATTATTATGTGACGGGAGGTATTTCTGTTCTGGTCCAGTCTGTTTGGAGTTCTGTAGGCTTCTTGTACGTTCATCGGCATCTCTCTCTTTAAGTTAGGGAAGTTTTCCTCCATAATTTTGTTGAAGATGTTTACTGGCCCTTTAAGTTGCAAATCTTCACTCTCATCTATACCTATAATCCTTAGGTTTGGTCTTCTCATTGTGTCCTGGATTTCCTGGATGTTTTGGGTTACGCGTTTTTTGCATTTTGCATTTTCTTTGACTGTTGAGTCGATGCTTTCTATGGAATCTTCAGCACCTGAGATTCTTTCTTCCATCTCTTGTATTCTATTGTTGATGTTTGCATCTATGACTCCTGATTTCTTCCCAAGGTTTTCTATCTCCAAAGTTGTCTCCCTTTGTGATTTTTTAGTTGTTTCTACTTCCTTTTTTAGTTCCTGGATGAATTTGCTGAGATCCTTCACTTGTTTGTTTGTATTTTCCTGTATTTCTTTAAGGTATTTTTGCATTACCTCTTTCAGGATTTCTTCCTGATGACCCACGTTCTCCTGCATTTCTCTGAGCGATTTTTGTGTTTCTTCCTCATGGGATTCCATCTGTTGATCCATCGTCTCCTGCATTTCTTTAAGCAGTTCTCGTGTTTCCTTTGTAAGGGCATCTAACCGTTGATTCATTTCTTTAAGCAATTTTTGTGTTGCCTCCTTATGGGCATCCGTCTGTTGACCCATATTCTTCTGCATTTCTTTATGCAAATTTCGTGATTCCTTTGTGAGTGCATCTACCCGTTGATTCATCTCGTTAAGCGATTTTTGTGTTGTCTCCTTGTGCGCCTCCATCTTTTGATCCATGTTCTCCCGCATTTCTCTAAGCGATTTTTGTGTTTCCTTTGTAAGGGCTTCTAACCGTTGATTCATGGTCTCCTGTAACTCTGTATGAGATTTATTTGTGTCCTTCTTGTGATCCTCTAATAGCATCATGAGAAGTGATTTTAAATCCAGATCTTGTCTTTCGGGTGTGGTGGGGTATCCAGGACTTGCTGCTGTTGGAGAGTTGGGTTCGGATGGTCCCACATTACTTTGATTACTGTTAGTAACATTCCTACGTTTGCCTTTTGCCATCTGGATACCTCTGGTGTTAGTTGGTCCTGCTGCCACTGGCTGTTGGTTGGACCTCCTGTGAGCCTGCAAAGCTATTTCTGCCCCCCCTGGATTACCAGGATTCCCCTGGCACCGATTTCTGGAGCCTGCCTGCTCCTGAGTGACTTTGGAGCCCTAATGTGCTTTGCCCCAAGTGATCTTATATTGGGGAGGCCTTGCACATCTAAAGGCTCAGCCTAGTGGATTCCTGGAGCAGAGGTCGCCAAAGGGAGTCTGGCAGGCTCCTGCCCTGTGCAGGGGTGTGTGATCTCTCCTGGGGGGGGAGGGGGCGTCCCTCTGCCAGGCAGAAGTCCCACAGCAGATCTGGCACGCTGGTCACTGCAGATCAGCCCAGCACCTGGGAGCAGGTTACACACAAGCTGCCTGAACCCGAAGCGATATTATGCCTGTCTGTCTCTGAGCCTGGCGGTCCCAACTACCTGGTCACTGGAGCAAAGATGGCGGAGGGCACTCTCCGTGGCGCCGCTCACCCTGTGGTCAAGATGGCCCGCCGATCTGGCACCCAGACGACCACAGCGCCAACCCGCCCTCGGGTACAGACAGAAGCCCCAACAGGCCGTGTCCCAAGTGATGTTATATTGGGGGGAGAGCCTGGGTACTGGTCTCTCCAGCGCAGTCCGTGGGAACAGAGGTCGCGGAAGGAAAGCTGGCAGGCTCCCTCCCTGCGCGGGGTCCCTCCACCAGGCAGAAGGTCCCACCGCAGAGCTGGCGCACTGGTTACTGCAGATCAGCCCAGCACCTGGGAGCAGGTTACACACAAGCTGCCTGAAACCGAAGCGATATTATGCCTGTCTGTCTCTGAGCCTGGCGGTCCCAACTACCTGGTCACTGGAGCAAAGATGGCGGAGCTATTTTATTTTTTTTAATTTACATTCCAAATCATTTCCCCTTTCCCATTTCCTCCCTCCCCGAAAGTCCCATAAGCCCCCTTCCCTCCCTCTTTTCTCCATTCAATCCCCTCTTGTTTCTCTGTCCTGGCGTTCCCCTACATCCAGTCTTTCCAGGACCAGGGGTCTCTCCTTCCATCTTCTTAGAAATCTATTGATATGCGGATTGTGTCTAGGGTATTCCGAGATTCTGGGTTAATATCCCCTTATCAGTGACTGCATACCATGTGTGTTCTTTTGTGATTGGGTTACCTCACTAAGGATGATATTTTCAAGATCTGACCATTTGCCTAGGAATTTCGAGAATTCATTGTTTTTAATTGCAGAGTAGTATTCCATTGTGTAGATATACCACATCTTCTGAATCCATTCCTCCGTTGAGGGACATCTGGGTTCTTTCCAGCTTCTGGCTATTATAAATAAGGCTGCTATGAACATAGTGGAGCATGGGTCCTTATTGCATGCAGGTAAAGCCTCTGGGTATATGCCCAGGAGTGGTATATCCGGATCCTCCGGGAGTGTCATGCCCAGTTTTCTGAGGAACTGCCAGACTGCTTTCCAGAGTGGTTATACCAGCTTGCAATTCCACCAGCAGTGGAGGAGTGTTCCTCTTTCTCCACATTCTCGCCAACAACTGCTGTCTCCTGTGTTTTTGATCTTAGCCATCCTGACTGGTGTGAGATGGAATCTCAGGGTTGTTTTGATTTGCATTTCCTAATGACTAAGGATGATGAACATCTCTTTAGGTGCTTCTCAGCCATTAGATATTCTTCAGGTGAGAACTCTTTGTTTAGCTCTGTACCCCGTATTTTAATAGGGTTACTTGCCTCTCTGGAGTTTAACTTCTTGAGTTCTTTGTATATATTGAATATTAGCCCTCTGTTGGATGTAAGGTTGGTAAAGATCATTTCCCAGTTTGTTGGTTGCTGCTTTGTCTTTTTGACAGTGTCTTTTGCCTTGCAAAACTTTGTAATTTAATGAGGTCCCATTTGTCTATTCTTGATCTTAGAGCATAAGTTATTGGAGTTCTGTTCAGGAAATTCTCCCCTGTGCCCATATGTTCAAGGTTCTTCCCTAGTTTCCCTTCTATTAATTTCAGTGTGTCTGGTTTTATGTGGAGATCTTTGATCCACTTAGAATTGAGCTTAGTGCAAGGAGATAAGAATGGGTCAATTTGCATTCTTCTGCAGGTTGACCTCCAGTTGAATCAGCACCATTTGTTGAAAAGGCTATCTTTTTTCCACTGGATGGTTTTAGCTCCTTTGTCAAAGATCAAGTGACCATAGGAGTGTGGATTCATTTCCGGGTCTTCAATTCTGTTCCATT
Source organism: Tokudaia tokunoshimensis (assembly GCA_036184795.1). Taxonomy (NCBI): domain Eukaryota; kingdom Metazoa; phylum Chordata; class Mammalia; order Rodentia; family Muridae; genus Tokudaia; species Tokudaia tokunoshimensis. Next base: position 30,037,229 of record BTHU01000016.1, on the reverse strand, counting down.
GATCTACATGTCTGTTACTGTACCAATAACATGCGGTTTTTAACACTATTGCTCTGTAGTACAGCTTGAGGTCCGGGATACTGATTTCCCCCAGAGGTTCTTTTACTCTTGAGAAGAGTTTTAGCTATTCTGGGTTTTCTGTTATTCCAGATGAATTTTTGAAATGCTCTTTCTAACTCTATGAAGAATTGAGTTGGGATTTTGATGGAGATTGCATTGAATCTGGGTATTACTTTTGGTAAGATGCTCATTTTTACTATATTAATCCTGCCAAACCATGAGCATGGCAGATTTTTCCGTCTTCTGAGGTCTTCTTCAATTTCTTTCTTCAGAGACTTGAAGTTCTTGTCATGCAGATCTTTCACTTGTTTGGTTAGAGTCACACCAAGATACTTAATATGGTTTGTGGCTATCGTGAAGGGTATTATTTCACTTACTTCTTTCTCAGCCTGCTTATCCTTTGAGAATAGGAAGGCTTCTGACTTGCTTGAGTTGATTTTATATCCGGCCACTATGCTGAAGTCGTTTATCAGCTGTAGGAGTTCTCTGGTGGAGTTCTTTGGGTCGCTTATATATACTATCATATCGTCTGCAAATAGTGATAGTTTGACTTCTTCCTTTCCAATTTGTATCCCTTTGACCTCTTTTTGTTGTCTAATTGCTCTAGCTACAACTTCAAGAACTATATTGAAAAGATATGGAGAGAGAGGGCAGCCTTGTCTAGTCCCTGATTTTAGTGGGATTGCTTCAAGTTTCTCTCCATTTAGATTGATGCTGGCTACTGGTTTGCTGTAAATTGCTTTTACTATGTTTAGATATGGGCCTTGAATTCCTGATCTTTCCAAGACCTTTAGCATGAAAGGATGCTGAATTTTGTCAAATGCTTTCTCAGCATCTAATGAGATGACCATGTGGTTTTTTTCTTTGAGATTGTTTATGTAGTGGATTACATTGATGGATTTCCTTATATTGAACCATCCCTGCATCCCTGGGATGAAGCCTACTTGATCGTGGTGGATGATCGTTATGATGTGTTCTTGGATTCGGTTGGCAAGAATTTTATTGAGTATTTTTGTATCGATATTCATAAGAGAGATTGGCCTGAGATTCTCTTTCTTTGTCGGATCTTTGTGTGCCTTTGATATTAGTGTAATTGTGGCTTCATAGAACGAGTTGGGTAGTGTTCCTTCTGTTTCTATTTTGTGGAACAGTTTGAAGAGTATTGGTGTTAGGTCTTCTTTGAAGGTCTGATAGAATTCTGCACTAAAACCATCTGGACCTGTGCTTTTTTTGGTTGGAAGACTTCCAATGACAACTTCTATTAGTTCAGGGGTTATAGGACGGTTTAGATGGTCTATTTGATCATGATTTAATTTTGGTACTTGGTATCTGTCAAGGAAATTGTCCATTTCCTCAAGATTTTCTAGTTGTGTTGAACACAGGTTTTTGTAGTAGGATCTGATGATTTTTTTTAATTTCCTCAGTTTCTGTTGTTATCTCTCCCTTTTCGTTTCTGATTTTATTAATTTGGATACTATCTCTGTGCCCTGTGGTTAGTCTGGCTAAGGGCTTATCTATCTTGTTGATTTTCTCAAAGAACCAACTCCTCGTTTTGTTGATTCTTTGTATGGTTTTATTTGTTTCTACTTGATTGATTTCAGCCCTGAGTTTGATGATTTCCTGCCTTCTACTCCTCTTTGGTGTATTTGCTTCTTTCTGTTCCAGGGCTTTCAGGTGTGTCATTAAGCTGTTAGTGTATGCTGTCTCCCGTTTCTTTTTGGCGGCACTCAGGGCTATGAATTTTCCTCTTAGCACTGCTTTCATTGTGTCCCATAAATTAGGGTATGTTGTGCCTTCATTTTCATTAACTTTCAAAAAGTCTTTGATTTCTTTCTTTATTTCCACCTTGACCAAGTTATCATTGAGTAGAGCATTGTTCAGCCTCCTTGTGTACGTGGGTTTTCTTTTGTTTTTATTGCCATTGAAGACCACCCTTATTCCATAGTGATCTGTTAGGAGGCATGGGATTATTTCTATCTTCTTATATCTGTTGAGGCCTGATTTGTGACCAATTATACGGTCAATTTTGGAGAAGGCACCATGAGGAGCTTAGAAGAAGGTGTATTCTTTAGCTCTAGGATGAAATATTCTCTATATATCTGTTAGTTCCATTTGGCCCAAGGCTTCAATTAGATTCACTGTGTCCCTGTTTAGTTTCTGCTTTCCTGAACGATCCATTTCAGAGAGCGGGGTGTTGAAGTCACCCACTATTATTGTGTGCGCTGCGATGTGTGCTTTGAGTTTTAGTAAAGTTTCTTTTACGAATGAGGGTGCCCTTGCATTTGGAGCATAGATATTCAGAATTGAGAGTTCTTGATGGTGGATTTTTCCCTTGATCAGTATGTAGTGTCCTTCTGTGTCTTTTTTGATGAATTTAGTTTGAAAATCAATTTTATCTGATATTAGGATGGCTACTCCACCTCGTTTCTTGGGGCCATTTGCTTGTAAAATTGTTTCCCAGCCTTTTACTCTGAGGTAGTGTTTGTCTTTGACACTGAGGTGCGTTTCCTGCATGCAGCAAAATGCTGGGTCCTGTTTACATATCCAGTCTGCTAGTCTATGTCTTTTTATTGGGGAATTGAGATCATTGATATTAAGAGAGATTAAGTCATAGTGATTATTGCCATCTGCCCTTCTTGACGCTATCTTTATGTTTGAGTGGTTATCTACTTTTGGGTTTGATTCAAGAAGGTTATTATCTCATTTTTTCCAGGGTGTTGTTTCTCTCCCTGTATTGGAGGTTTCCACCTATTATACATTGCAGGGCTGGATTTGTAGAAAGATATTGTGAAAATTTGGTTTTATCATGGAATATCTTGGTCCCTCCATCTATGGTGATTGAGAGTTTTGCTGGGTATAGTAGTTTAGGCTGGCATTTGTGCTGTCTTAGTGTCTGCATGAGATCTGCCCAGGATCTTCTGGCTTTCATAGTCTCTGGTGAGAAGTCTGATGTGATTCGGATAGGTCTTCCTTTTTATGTTACTTGGCCCTTTTCTCTTACTGCTTTTCTTTGTTTAGAACATTTGGTGTTTTGATTATTATGTGACGGGAGTTATTTCTGTTCTGGTCCAGTCTGTTTGGAGTTCTTTAGGCTTCTTGTATGTTCATCGGCATCTCTCTCTTTAGGTTAGGGAAGTTTTCCTCCCTAATTTTGTTGACGATGTTTACTGGCCCTTTAAGTTGCAAATCTTCACTCTCATCTATACCTATAATCCTTAGGTTTGGTCTTCTCATTGTGTCCTGGATTTCCTGGATGTTTTGGGTTACACGTTTTTTGCATTTTGCATTTTCTTTGACTGTTGAGTTGATGCTTTCTATGGAATCTTCAGCACCTGAGATTCTTTCTTCCATCTCTTGTATTCTATTGTTGATGTTTGCATCTATGACTCTTGATTTCTTCCCAAGGTTTTCTATCTCCAAAGTTGTCTCCCTTTGTGATTTCTTAGTTGTTTCTACTTCCTTTTTTAGTTCCTGGATGGATTTGCTGAGATCCTTCACTTGTTTGTTTGTATTTTCCTGTATTTCTTTAAGGTATTTTTGCATATCCTCTTTCAAGATTTCTGCCTGATGACCCACGTTCTCCTGCATTTCTCTGAGTGATTTTTGTGTTTCCTCCTCATGGGAATCCATCTGTTGACCCATCGTCTCCTGCATTTCTTTAAGCAGTTCTCGTGTTTCCTTTGTAAGGGCATCTAACCGTTGATTCATTTCTTTAAGCAATTGTTGTGTTGACTCCTTATGGGCATCCGTCTGTTGACTCATATTCTTCTGCATTTCTTTATGCAATTTTTGTGATTCCTTTGTGAGTGCATCTACCCGTTGATTCATCTCGTTAAGCGATTTTTGTGTTGTCTCCTTTTGCGCCTCCATCTTTTGATCCATGTTCTCCTGCATTTCTCTAAGCGATTTTTGTGTTTCCTTTGTAAGGGCTTCTAACTATTGATTCATGGTCTCCTGTAATTCTTTAGGAGATTTATTTGTGTCCTTCTTGTGATCCTCTAATAGCATCATGAGAAGTGATTTTAGATCCAGATCTTGTCTTTCGAGGGTGGTGGGGTATCCAGGACTTGCTGCTGTTGGAGAGTTGGGTTCGGATGGTCCCATATTACTTTGATTTCTGTTAGTAACATTCCTATGTTTGCCTTTTGCCATCTGGATACCTCTGATGTTAGTTGGTCCTGCTATCACTGTCTGTTGGTTGGACCTCCTGTGAGCCTGTAAAGCTATTTCTGCCCCCCCTGGTTTATCAGGATTCCCCTGGCACAGATTTCTGGGGCCTGCCCTGCTCCTGAGTGACTTTGGAGCCCTGATGTGCCTTGCCCCAAGTGATGTTATATTGGGGAGTCCTTGCACATCCAAAGGCTCAGCATAGTGGATTCCTGGAGCAGAGGTCACCAAAGGGAGGCTGGTAGGCTCCTACCCTGTGCAGGGGTGTGTGATCTCTCCTGTGGGGGGAGGGGGCGTCCCTCTGCCAGGCAGAAGTCCCACAGCAGATCTAGCACGCTGGTTACTGCAGATCTGCCCAGCTCTTGGGAGCCACGTGCACACAATCCACCCAAGAACCAAGGGGTATTATTCCTGTCTGTCTCAGAGCCTGGTTGTCCCAACTTCCCAGCCACTTGAGCAAAGATGGCGGAGTGCACTCTGCACTCTCTCCGTGGCGCTGCTCACCCTGCAGACGCGATGGCCTGCAGATCTGGCACCCAGACGACCACAGCGCTGTCCTGTTCTTGGGCGCAGACGGAAGCCCCAACAGGCCGTGTCTCAAGTGATGTTATATTGGGGAGAGCCTGGGTACCTGTCTCTTCAGTGCAGTCTGCGGGAATAGAGGTCGCGGAAGGAAAGCTGGTAAGCTCCCGCCCAGTGTGGGGTCCCTCTGCCAGGCAGAAGTCCCACAGCAGAGCTGGTGTGCTGGTTACTGCAGATCAGCCCAGCACTTGGGAGCCACATACACACAAGCCGCCCGAGACCCAAGAGATATTATGCCTGTCTGTCTCAGAACTTGGCTGTCCCAACTTCCCAGCCACTGGAGCAAACGGTTGGCAAGAATTTTATTGAGTATTTTTGCATCAATATTCATAAGAGAAATTGGTCTGAGATTCTCTTTCTTTGTCAGATCTTTTTGTGATTTTGGAATTACCGTAATTGTGGCTTCATAGAACTAGTTGGTTAGTATTCCTTCTGTTTCTATTTTGTGGAATAATTTGAAGAGTATTGGTGTTACATCTTCTTTGAAGGTCTAATAGAATTCTTCATTAACCCATCTCGTCCTGTGCTTTTTTTTGTTGGAAGATTCCAATGACCACTTCTATTTCTTCAAAGGTTATAAGACCGTGTAGATGGTCTATTTGATCCTGATTTAATTTTGGTATTTGGTATCTGTCTAGGAAACTGTCCATTTCCTCAAGATTTTCTAGTTGTGTTGAGTACGTGCTTTTTAGTAGGTTCTAATGATTTGTTGAATTTCCGCAGTTTCTGTTGTTATCTCCCCCTTTTCGTTTTGAATTTGTTAACTTGGATACTGTCTCTGTGCCTTCTGGCTAGTCTGGCTAAAGGCTTATTTATCTTGTTGATTTTCTCAAAGAACTAGCTCCTAGTTTTGTTGATGCTTTGTTTGGGTTTATTTATTTCTACTTGATTGATTTCAGTCCTGAGTTTGATGATTTCCTGTCTTTTACTCCTCTTGGGTATATCTGCTTCTTTTTGTTCCAGGGCTTTCAGGTGGGCCATTAAGCTGCTAGTATATGCTCTCTCACATTTCTTTTGGAGACACTCATGCCTATGAATTTTCCTCTTAGCACTGCTTTCATTGTGTCCCATAAATTTGGGTATGATATACCTTCATTTTCATTAAATTTTAAAAAGTCTTTAATCTCTTTCTTTATTTCTTCCTTGTCCAAGTTGTCATTGAGTAGAGCATTGTTCATCTTCCCCATGAATGTGTGCTTCCTGTTATTTTTGTTGCTATTGAAGACCACCCTTATTCCATAGTGATCTGATAGGAGGCGTGGGATTAGTTCGATCTTCTTATGTCTGCTGAGGTCTGTTGTGTGACCAATTATATGGTCAATTTTGGAGAAGGTACCATGAGGTGCTGAGAAGAAGGTATATTCTTTTGCTTTAGGAAGAAATGTTCTATATATATATATATATCTGTTAGATCCATTTGGTCCAAGGCTTCAATTAGTTTCACTGTGTCCCTGTTTAGTTTCTGTTTTCCTGATTGGTCCATTTCCGAGAGTGGAGTTTTGAAGTCACCCACTCTTATTGTGTGAGGTGCGATGTGTGCTTTGAAGTTTAGTAAAGTTTCTTTTACAAATGCGGGTGCCCTTGCATTTGGAGCATAGATGTTCAGAATTGAGAGTTCTTCTTGGTGGATTTTTCCTTTGATCAGTATGTAGTGTCCTTCCGTGTCTTTTTTTTTTTTATGACTTTAGATTGAAAGTCAATTTTATCTGATATTAGGATGGCTACTCCAGCTCGTTTCCTGGGACCATTTGCTTGTAAGAATGTTTTCCAGCCTTTTACTTGGAGGCAGTGTTTGTCTTTGATACTGTGGTTTCCTGCACGGAGCAAAATGCCAGTTCCTGTTTACATATCCAGTCTCTTAGTCTATGTCTTTTTACTGGGGAATTTAGACCATTGGTATTAAGAGATTTTAAGGAATAGTGATTAATGCCACCTGCTATTCTTGACGTTATCTTTATGTTTGAGTGGTTATCTACTTTAGGGTTTGATCAAAGAAGGTTACTATTTCATTTTTTCCAGGGTGTATTTTCTCTCCTTGTATTGGCGATTTCCACCTATTATCCTTTGCAGGGCTGGGTTTGTGGAAAGATATTGTATACATTTGGTTTTATCATGGACTATCTTAGCCTCTCCATCTATGGTGACTGAGAATTTCACTGGGTATAGTAGTCTCGGCTGGATTTGTGTTCTCTTAGAGTCTGTGTGAGATCTGCCCAGGATATTCTAGCTTTCATATTCTCTGGTGAGAAGGCTGATATCGTTCGAATAGGTCTTCCTTTATATATTATTTGGTCTTTTTCTCTTACTGCTTTTAATATTCTTTCTTTATTTAGTACATTTGGTGTTTTGATTATTATGTGACTGGAGGTATTTCTGTTCTGGTCCAGTCTGTTTGGAGTTCTGTAGACTTCTTATATGTTCATCGGCATCTCTCTCTTTAGGTTAGGGAAGTTTTCTTCCATAATTTTGTTGAAGATATTTACTGGCCCTTTAAGTTGCAAATCTTCACTCTCATCTATGCTTATAATCCTTAGGTTTGGTCTTCTCATTGTGTCCTGGATTTCCTGGATGTTTTCGGTTACACGTTTTTTGCATTTTGCATTTTCTTTGACTGTTGAGTTGATGCTTTCTATGGTATCTTCAGCACCTGAGATTCTTTCTTCCATCTCTTGTATTCTATTGTTGATGTTTGCATCTATGACCCTTGATTACTTCCCAAGGTATTCTATCTCCAAAGTTGTCTCCCTTTGAGATTTCTTAGTTGTTTCTACTTCCTGTTTTACATCCTGGATGGATTTTGTCAGTTTCTTCACTTGTTTGTTTGTGTTTTCCTGTATTTCTTTAAGATATTTTTGTGTTTCCTCTCTCAGGACTTCTGCCTGTTGACCCTAGTTCTCCTGTATTTCTTTAAGCGATTTTTGCTTTTCCTCCTTATCGGCCTCCATCTGTTGACCCATATTCTCCGGCATTTCTTTAAGGGATTTTTGTATTTCCTTTCTAAGGGCTTCTACCTGTTGATTAATGTTCTCCTGTATTTCTTTAAGCAATTTTTGTGTTTCCTTTGTAAGGGCTTCTACCCATTGATTCAAGTTCTCCTGTTTTTCTTTATGAGATTTATTTATGTCCTTCTTCATATCCTCTAATAGCATCATGAGAAGTGATTTTAAATCCAGATCTTGTCTTTCAGGTGATGGGGTATCCAAGGCTTGCTGCTGTTTGAGAGTTGTGTTCAGAGGGTGCCATATTGCCTTGATTTCTGTTAGTAATGTTCCTACATTTGCCTTTTGCCATCTGGATATCTCTAATGTTAGTTGGTCCTGCTGTCACTGGGGGGTGCTTGAACCTCCTGTGAGCCTGTAAGGATTTTTCCGCCCCCCTGGATGATCAGGTTTCCTCTGGGACTGATTGCTGAGGGGCTGCCCTGCTCCTGAGTGTTTTTGGAGCCCTCGTGTGCCTTGCCCCAAGTGATGTTGTACTTGGGAAATCCCTGTATACCTGGAGACTCAGTGTAGTCTATCCCTGGAGCAAAGGTGGCTGAATGGAGCCTTGTGTGCTCCCTCCTGGTGCTGGTCACTCTACAGGGCAGATACCCCACAGCAGATCTGGAGTGTAGATGACCACAGTGCTGCCCAGCTCTTCGGAGCAGGGAACATACCAGCTGGCTGTGTCCCAAGCGATGTTATGCTCGGTTATCCCTGCACCTGGAGGTCCCAACTCCTCTGTTGCCAGATCAAAGATGGCAGAGCAACCAAGGTATTATTGAGTGGAGGGAGCTTTGTTCAGCTTCCATGTGTATGTGGGCTTTCTGTTGTTTATGTTGTTATTGAAGACTACCCTTACTCCATAGTGATTTGATAGGTGGCATGGGATTAGTTTAATTTTCTTTTATCTGTTGAGGTCTGTTTTGTGACCAATTATATGGTGAATTTTGATGAAGGTACCATGAGGTGCTGAGGAGAAGGTACTTTTTTTTGATTTAGGATGAAATATTCTATAAATATCTATTAAATCTATTTGGTCTAAAACTTCTGTTAGTTTTACTATGTCTTTGTTTAGGTAGTCTAGATTAGGTTTCCTAGACTGAAGAAGGGTTATTTGTCTTGGTTTCTTTTTTCTCTCTGGTTTTTAAAAGAATATGATGGCTGGGTTTCACCTGGTAGGAAATTCTTTTGGAGTCTTGATAATTGTGGCCAAAAATTTCCAATTAAAATGTGTTTCTGGTTGTTGTGAGCTGAGTGTTAAGCATGGGGAATGTCTGGTGAGATTTTTGGAGTAATTCATAGGGCAAAGCCTGGTGCCCCACTAGTATTTCCTCAGTTTGTTAACATAAAATGATGGAAAGTGTAATTGGAGAAACAGTAGTGTTTCTACAGAGATGGGAATGAGAGTTGTTAATTGGACATGGAAGAATTGAAGGAGACTTGAATGTGTACAGTGAACCTACCTGTTTTCCAGATCAGGATAGCCTGGGAGGCTTCCTGGAGAAGTGTGTCTCAGTAGTGTCCCTGCAATGAGGTCTATTCAGAGTGGTCTTTGGATGAAGCCATGAAGGTGAAGCCTGGATTGCTGTGGAGACACATAGATGTTGGAGATGACAGAGCCATGGAAATTCTTTCTGGGAAAAGGTATAGACTTTTAAATATTTTCCCTTATAAGTGCGATCATGCTGTGTCTTCACAGCATTAGAAAAATGAGAGAAAAGTGAATAAAATGAGAAAACTCAAACACAAAGAAATCAGCAAATTAAAAGTTTAGAATCTCAAACAGAACTACAGTGGCAAACCTCACTAGTAGAATACCAGAGATGAAAGGTAGAATCTCAAACTGTTGAAAATGTTGGAAGTAATAGATCTATCAGTCAAAGAAATTACAGTCTAAACATTTCCTGCCATAAAAACTCTAGGAAATAAAGGATATTATGAACAGATTAAATATAAGAATAATAGGATTGGAGGGTGAAGAAGACAACCAGGTCAATGGCACATTAAATATTTTCAACAAGTCTAGAAAGTAGTTTCTTCAATGGAAGGAAGGAGGTGACTATACTAGTCCAAAATCATAGAGAAAAACAAATATACTGGAATAGAACAGAAAGGGCCCTTGGAATATTATAACCAAAACAGAAACCATACAGAACATAGGAAGACTCTTAAATGCTGTGAGAGAAAATGTTCAAGTAGCATAAAAAGACATAAATGTCAGAATTATTCTTGGCTTCTTAGTGGAGACTCTAAAAACCAGAAGGACCTTGACAGATGTGCTACATACTCTTAAGAGAACATACATGTGAGCCCAGACTACCATATTCAGTAAAACTTTCAATCACCATAACAAAAGACACTCCATGATAAAATTTAAGCAATATCTAGCAACAAATCCAACTCTACAGAAGGTCCTAGAGTGACAACTCCTAATGATAGATCACTATTTATACCCATATATTAATACATTATAAAACCCTGATCAATGAAACTTTTTTTCAGAAGATGTTTATATACCAGAGACACACATCTAAACAATGTGCAGTGAATGGAATACTTTGAAATTCAAGATTCTTGGATTAAAGCAAAAGAGCAAGCAAAATGATGCTAAGGGCCAGAGGTGGTATATGATTTTGAGGATCATCATTTTATTTTAACTCTTTTATGTTTTTACTTATACTTTACATTAGATCCACAATCATTCTCTCCATCACCCTTCCCAAAATATTTTCCCTATATCCCCACCCACTGTCCTCTGATCAGGTGAGTACTACCTTAAATATCCTTTTCACCTGGCCACATCAAGTCTCTGTGAGTACAGGTTTTTCCTATCCCACTGGGGCCAGAGAAGGTACCCTGATTTAAAGAATGTATCCCACATATAGGCAACAACTTTTGGGATAGCCCTCCAGCTCCAGATGCTTTGGACCCACAGGAAGACCAAGCTGTACAACTGCTACATATTTGGGGGAGCTCTAGATCAGGCTTGTGTATGTTGCTTGCTTGTTGGTTCAGTTTTTGAGAGCTCCAAGGGTTCAGGCTAGTTGATTCTGTTCATCTTCTTGTGGAATGCCTATCCCCATAGAATCCCAGTCACTAACCCAGATGGCCCATAGAACGAGTAGCAATCTGAATCTTACAGAGGTGGGTAGAGGGAATCTCCAGAAAGAAAGAAACATGTGATAGGGGAGGCACCAAAGAAACACAGGGACTTTCCTTCACTGTGATTCAGAGCATTGTGGATATGCAGCCTGGGGAAGCTACATCCTGTGCCTGGGCAGGAACCCCAAGAGAGGCATAGGGAGACCAACCATCCATAAAACCCATCCATAAATCATAAAACATCCATAGACCCAAACATGTTCTGTCTACCAGAAATGCAAGGATTGTGGATGGAGCACACACTGAGGAATTGACAACCAATAACAAGCCCAAATTGAGACCCATCCCATGGGTATACACCAATCCTGGAAACTGTTAATGATACTCTGTTATACTTTCAGGCAGGAGTATGTTGTCCTCTGAGAGGTTCCATGTAGCAGCTGACTCAGATAGATGTAGAATTCCAGAGTCTAACTGTGGATGGAGCTTTGGGATTCTTATGAAAAAATACAAGGGAGAATTTAAGCTCCTAGGGGATCAATATTTTCCAGATGGAATGCAAGACACATATGAAAATCCAAAGACCGTGACAATATGCATTTGGTCAGAACATACTCCATACAAAATTCCATCATGGAAGATGGTAAGTTGGCACAAAGCCAAACCCTAAGCAAAAAACAAACAAAAACTATTTGCAAGAAGCATCTGCTAAGGGAGTGAATATAGGTTATTTTCAAGGGAAAGACTAACCATTCCAAGCATATGTCAAGGCATGACCCATGGTCAGGAGGAGTTGGCCAATAAAAAATGATGGTGTTGGGTGACATTGTGTTGCTTCCAACCATGCAAAAGGCAATTAAATTCATAACTAGGGAACTGGGTGTTAAGAGCTGTCTTCATTGTCTGCCCTGTTTATACAGCTACACTGTTCTTTATTAGAAGTCAACTAGAATAATATTTGTCCTGAAGGATAGATCCATCCATGATTGGAATTAATTACACATTAAGGGAGCTACAAATCTGTTCTTATTGGTAAATTAATACTCACTTATACTGCTAAGTTCTTTAGAAGTTATTCAGAATGAACTAGTGCTGGGGGCTAGCTAAAATGTTCTGGTTTTCTCTTGAAAGCAACAGAGGGGAAAAAGAATAGACAGGGTCAAGACTTGTGAGAGACCAGGGTTGATTTGTGTAATAACATATACCTATCTTGATTTTAGTTTACTCTGATGCCAGAAGTTGTGGGCCTCTCTACTTATATAGATTTGTTGCTAAAATTAGAGGTATAGTAAAAGTTTTATTTGTTTGGTGGCATTTTTCTGGTTTGTGATTTGGATTTTTAAGACAGGATTTCTCTATATGGCCTTAGAGCTCCCAGAACTTACTCTGTAGACTAATCAAGCCTCAAACTCACAGTAATCCACCTGCCAAATACTAGGCTTGATGTTATATATCACCACTGACTGGATTGGATTCTTATTTTTAATATATATTTTAAGCTGAAATGACATAATATAATAAAAAAGCTAGAAATAAAAGAAAAGAACTTGAGAGTTTGTTGTAATTTATAAACAAATTGCCTGTAAATAAAGGATTCTCAAGCATGAAGATGATATTTGAACTAAACAAAATCTAGGTATTTTTTCCTGTTTTATCTATAGAATATTTTGTAGTTCTCTATCAAATTTTTTCCCATATGCTTCAAGTACTCTATTAAGTTACTGTTTTATCTGTTATTTTTCTCACAGACCTTTTAAAATTATGTCAGTAAACAGTAAAATATGAGTCATAAATACAAGATTCTTTAATAATGTTAAGGATTAGTAATTCTTTCTTTTAAGAAATATTTATTTCTGTAATAAAAATAGAGGCAAGCCCCAGTCTACTAAATGTCTACACACCTGAAATGTATTATATAATCCTATGTTTATATATTTTTCCCTGTCATCAAAAATGTGAGAGCAACATAAAGGCATAAAATTACTTCAGTAATTATGACAAACTGTATAATTTACAGAGTTATTTAGAAATACAGTTATAATGGGCAGAAAAATCATAAACCAGAATGCTAGAAAAAAGAGACAAAATGGACATGAGTCTCCTAGCCATTTCTCTTGCATGAAAAAGGAGTTAAAGGAAATAGGATACTATTGACAAAATAGTAGATTGTTGACTCAGCAATCACATGTGGAAAAATTACGCAAGGCTTCTATCCAATGTCTCTTTCTTAAATATTCTGATGGTGAAGAAGTGGAGTCCATGAAAAACTCTGCAATCAACCACATTACTGGGAAGAGCAACCAATGAAACACAACCACATCTGTCTTGAAGACACTAAGGACGTGTCTTTGCATAATGAAAGGAGGAGGCCCAGAGAAGCTCAAAAGCACAAGAGCCTGCAACGGGAGCTGATCTGAACTGACATTATATAAAACAAGCAATTCAAGCTAAGACTGTGGAGTGTGAGTATTGTTTGGAAGGTAAGATGGCAGTAGTTTAACAGTACTAAGAGTACAATTGCCAGTAATACATCATAGCCTCTGTCTTTAAAATACAAAGGACATTATAGGACTGTTCAGTAATCTTCAAAAATAAGTCTGGTCTAGGGAAAAGCAGTATAAACCAACACACCATACTGATGGCTTGAAAATTTAATTTCACTGAATTACTTCATTTGCCCATTAGAGATAATAAGGCCATATTTGGCATAAAGTATTTTAGGAAATACATGACTTACCTGCAGTTCACTATTTACTGATCTGCAATGTAGAATAATAAATCCCATTACTCTATAATTAAAATGAGTGTATCACAGTGTAATCCAATGTATCCCAGATTGTTTTATAGATCTTTTGTTGCTATTTGCTTCCATGAAGTAAGAGAATGAAAATGAGAGTACTGATATCTATGAGAAGTTTTAACTTAAATTTTATCCATAAATGTCAATGAAATATGATGCATTAATTACAAAGAGAGCATTATTGTGTATATAAAAGCATTTGAAGAGAGGAAAAGAATAAATGCTATATTAAATGTAAGATGTACTAGATGTTTGCTAGTAATGACTGCATTGTATTTGAGCCAGATAAAAGAATTGAAGCAAATTATATCCTTAAAAATAAATTTGAAGTTTCAGAATTTACACACAATATACAAAAATCATATCATCCAATCATTTTACAAGGAAATCTATTTCTATGAGTTCCAGCAGGAAGGCTAAATCATGCACACTAATTGACATTTAGGAGAATCTAAAAGACGTAGGGTTTGTCACAACATGTTCAATGTGCAATGAGTGTTTAAATCTTAAGAGAAATATGAACCCACCCATCTCCCATTGCAGGAATTGAGCAAACTTAAATAAAATGCATATAATTCATTAATTGTGTTTATATTTTTCTTGAATAACAAAGTAAAATTTGATTCAAGTATTAGAAAAACATTTCATAATTTACAATTGTTCTTTACCAAATGCTTTCTGAGGTGTTTGTATCTTTCCATGGGAAAATAAAATCCTGCAATCATATTACCCTGATTCATGACCAATATAAGTGAAAGATATAAACAGCGAATAGCAAAACAAATAATGGTATAACACTGAAAAATGCTATGGTGAAATATTTTTATTTTTTTCCTTTGCAAATTTCCCCTTTGAAATCAAGGTAATAGACATGTGCAGGAAGAAACTAGGAATTCTCTTCCCATTTATCATACATATCTTACAGTCCTATACCTTACAGATCACCTTTATCAGAGGCAAGGTTGGCACAATGAAACTACACTGACCCTACATGGTATCGCTTCCATTGTTTACTGTTAAAAAACTTGTCACACATTATTTCTTGGAGAGGCCTAACATAATCAACATTTTGGTTACCCTTTGTATCCCATGTACTACTTTCTGCAACTAAGATATCTTCTTTGATTCGTTTCAGCCAAGACTTCTTTCCTAGTGATGTTGTTTCTCATAAGTCTGCTGCTACTGTCAGTGATAACTGAAGGCAGGGTAAGTTGAAAATTGGTAATTGTCTCAGATCTATTCACCAACTTTGTGAAATTTCATACTAGTTGTGTAGCAAAATAAAAAGAATCTTATAAGTGATTTCATTCTTAGGGAGTCTAGGAACTCTGAACAGAGCTATAGTGATAAGAGAGTAAGTTTGCACTCTTCACCACTTGTGGGTATAATAGCCACCAGTGACAACTAACAACTAGACACTTGAAAATGGAGGTGCACTAAAATATACTGTCCTTACCAGATCTCAGATTAGATACAAAGGGGACTGAGATGCATGCCAGTTACAAAACATGAAGAGTTGAGTTGAGATATGAAACATGTCTTCTATTGGATTGTTCCGCAGTGAAATGTGAGACAGTATCAGAAATATCTATCAGTGGACAAAGAATTTCTTTTTAAATAAAGCTAATTGTGAGGATGAACAGACAAAGTGGTTTAGATGAATTGCAATGACTATTACAGATATCTAGAATGCATATTCTTTCTACAAGTAATTGGCAAATGTGTTAGGTCAAACATTGTATGATATTCCCTGTATAGGGCACATAAAATAGGAAATAAATAAATATAGATAGATATGAGAAAATTGCCATAACATATGGTGGAATATGAGAACACAAACTTATAAAACTGTAGCAAAATCAATCTTTGTACATGGTCAATTGAATAATTCAACCTGTAATATTAGAGAAATATATAATGCCACTATATTTTTTTATGTTTTTAGATATTCTCTTACTTATAGGCCACCAAATTGTTGTAGAAACTCAACCTTAGATCAATTTCTGCCAATTTACTAGCATTTTTCTATCTTTGAACTTGATCCCCACATTCACATGTCTATAAGATAATGTATAAATTTGAACCAGTGATAATTGGTTATCAGCTACATCACTATCACTATCTTGAACACAATGAAAAACAATCACTTCACTAGATAAATTTACAATTTTTGTGTTAACATAAAATTTGGATATTGAGAACTTTGGATATTCTACTTCCAATTCTTGTCTCATACTGAGTTAAACACTCTCTAACTTTGGGTGACAGTGTGCACCTTAGAAAGTCTAGCATTAGTCATGATCTTACAGGCCCTCCTTATTTCATTGTCTCATACTGAGTTAAACACTCTCTAACTTTGGGTGACAGTGTGTACCTTAGAAAGTCTAGCATTAGTCATGATCTTACAGTCCCTCCTTATTTCATTGCACCCTATAAAAATAAAATTTGTTAGGTTTTGTGTTTCTTCCTGTAAACCTTAATTGAAAAAAATTATCTCTACCTCAGATTCTGCCAGATACTCAGAAGGAGCCCAACATATCAACGGATCAAAATACAAATGTCAAGGGGGTCATGGAACAGACTGTCTTCAAAGAAACAGCAAAGAATTTTGAGAATAATGTATCAGTTTTTTTTGAGTTCTTGTCTGAATTGGGTGTTAATGTGATTTCAAAAGTCTATGTGATTATAAATCATATTCATAAATCAATTCTGTATTCTTGACTAGCATGGCCAATTCTAGAAATAGACTTAAGTTCCAAAAGCAAAGTTTTACTCTCTCATTCAAAAATCTCTTGAAATTGATATGTACTGCAGTTATTTTTTTAACCAATAAACTCAGAGCCTCCTGTTGCACTAAATACTATGTCCCCTATTATAGTCTCTGTGAAGTCTATATATTATTCATGTAACCACACATACACAACAATAATATGGAGTATAAATAACTTCAATAAACTAAGAAAATTACTCTCTCATTTTTAGGAAGGAAATAAGTGTTCAAAACAAGCTGTGGATAAAGCAGGAACATAGGTATTGGCATCACTTCACATCAAATATCATATCCTATCCTTCCTTAAATTAATGCTTCTCAACCTTTCTAATGCTGCAAATGCTCTTGTTGTTGTGAACCCCAAGTATAACAAAATTCTCATTGCTATTTCGTATCTGCAAACCTGCTAATGTTCTAAATTGCAATGTAAGCATCTGCTATTCATGGTATATTTGATCCCATATAAAATGGTCATTCCATCTCCAAAAGGTTTGCTGAAAACATAAGACATCTGCCTTAAATTCATATGTCATGCTTGCAATTTCTCAGTAAAATCATCAATAACCCATCACTCTTTCTTAGTGCATTCTTATCAAACTGGAATGAAAATGAGTCATTCTTCATTCAAACCATGAACTTTTGTGGTTATACAGTAGTAGCTATCTGATTTTTTTTCTAGTATTTGAGATTATATACAATCATGTGATAAATTTTGATTCAATTATATTCATAAAATTATCTCCTTCAATATATGCCCTTATATATTGTTATGACTTTGTACTACTTATTAAAATGTTTGTATCTATTTGAACTAGAATAAACAATCATATTAGAATCAGTTTCTTTGAAAATTAACTTATTAGTGAAAAAAATGTAACTATGGATTTTTAAGTAAGATAAGTTATGTGGGTTGTTTAAAGATGGTTTGTTGTTTGTACCCAAAAGAAATTCCTCCATACAATTCATCTTGAGTAGAAAAAAGAACAAAGAATTCTTTTTTATTTTAGCCTTACTGAAGTGTGGTAAAAAAAATTATATCTATCTAAGGAATGCAACATGATAGTTTAAATATGCATTGGGAAATGATTCCCACTAACAGACCAGTTAATATTGTCTCTATGCCTCATAGTTACTGTTTGCAGTAGGACAGGAGGGTGAGAATGAGATATTTTAAGATCTATTATTTCATAAAGTAAAATTATTTTAAAAATTACAACAGAAAAATGTGGTCAAAATCAAAATTTTCCTTTATATGTATTGCTCTAAGAAAATATCATTCATATTATGGTGGCTTTTGTACACTTATACACAAAGGCACAATTATTTCTCTCAAAATTCATATATACTGTACATGTAGACTTAAGGCTTTTGGCCATCATGTTATACACTGAACAATTTTGATATCCTTGAAAAGTCATTTAGAAGATATAAAATCGTGGTAGAAAGGAAGTTTTATAGAGCTACTATCCAAAATTAAAATGATGTTGAATAAAAAAGAAAAAGAAAAAAAAAGTTGTGTGCTGTTGTGTTTTTTCTAAGTAAGTTTATTGCATTTAATAAAAAAATAAAATTGCTCATGAGGTAGAAATTATTTGACTGTGTCTTAACTAGAAGAAAGTGCCTCTGTCTATATTACACCACTAAACTACAACAACTCATGTCCAAAGATATGCCAGGATAAAAGTGACAGAGAAATTATGGGAGGGGTTAACTAATGACTGGACTCTTGGACTAATATGAAATAAAATTTTTGCAGTTCTTTCTCTCAAGAAACACTTCCTTGAAGATTTCACCTCCATGAGGATACTCAGGCCTTATTCTCAGCTTATTTATCAGGTCCTGTTAAGACATTGAGTATTTAAGAAGAGTGAAGGATTCCATTTAGTAGTTCTGGTATCTTATTAATAACAGCTCTTACTTCTGATCAAAGAAGAAGAACAGAATCTTAAACCAAAATAGGTTTTGAACTCCATATTGCTTGTCATCCTCTAAGGAAGTCAGAACAGGAATCAACTCTACATAGGGTTGCTGCTTACTGACTTGCTTCAGAGGGTCTAACTCAGTTTTTTTTTTTTCTTTTTGAGAATCCAGAATTACCTCCCATCCCCTGAATTACCTCATCCACCATTGGTTATGGGCCCTACCACATTAGTGTTTTATTTAGAAAAGTCCTTACATCTGAATCTTTTTTTTTTTTTTTGGTTTTTCGAGACAGGGTTTCTCTGTATAGCCCTGGCTGTCCTGGAACTCACTGTGTAGACCAGTCTGGCCTCGAACTCAGAAATCCACCTGCCTCTGCCTCCCAAGTGCTGGGATTAAAGGCGTGCGCCACCACCGCCCGGCACATCTGAATCTTATTAGGCATTTCCTCAACAGATACTCTTTCCACTTTGATGACTGTAGCTTGTGTCAAGTTGACACAAAAACACAGCAAGTACACTGATTAAGACAGAATTAAGATAAACCAAGAAGTGGGGTATTGCTGTGACAGAACTATGTTGCTTAATGCCTGAATGTGAAGTTGTAACTTTGGATTATAAAAGCTGTTGAATGCTTAAAGAAGGACTTAATACGTGATGCTAGTATCAGTATTGAAGACAGTGTTTCTAAAAGCAGTGTAGATTTTGATGAACTAGCTCGAGAGATTTTGTAGGAGTAAAATGAAAATAGGTGGAATAGAGATGATTTTTTTATTATTTTTGCAAAGTATGTGACAAATTCTAGTTTTCATGACTTTTCATCATTTGTTACTTGACATAAGATAGAAAGGTTTTTTGCCCCAATTCATAGAGAGTCATTCAACGCCTGAGTGCTGGTTTGTAGTTTGAAAGAGATTGTAACCAGGTCAGAGTTCAAGGTGCATCATATTGATTCAGGTTACTATGAAGAACTCAATGAAATTTACATATAAAGTAAAAGCTGTGGTCTTGTTATGGATCTAGTCTGTTAGCTTATGTCTTTTTATTGGGGAATTTAGTCCATTGATATTATGAGATATTAAAGACCAATGTGTGTGTTTCTGATATTTTTTTTGTTGGGTGTGGTATTATGTTCATGTGATTTTCTTCTTTTGGAAGGACCAGGTATAGATACTTCAATCCTACTTAGAATGGTGAACAAAATAATCACAGGAGGCAGAGAGGGTGGGATCTGGTTGGGAGAGTGAAGGGGGGAGGAAGAAGCTGGAACAGGATCTGGTATGAGGAAAGACAGGAGAGAATCCCAGAGGGCCACAAAAGTAAATAGAAATGTGCAGTAGTATGGGTTTAGAGGCTCGGGAACCTCTGGAACATACAAGACACTAGGCATCTGAGATGCTTCCATGACCCAATAGGGATGCCCTTTGCGAAAATGACCAACAATGGGGAAATGGAACCTAAAAGGAGCACTTCCAGTAGGTAGACCAGGTCCCTTTTTGAGGCAGGTGGTCACTCAGCCACATTCAAAATTTTTGAACCAGAATTGCTCCTCTCTAAAGTAAATAGAGGGACAAAAATTGAGCAAAGGCTGAAGGAAAGGTCATCTAGAGAATGCCCTACCTAATGAATCATATCATACTCAGTCACTAATCCTTAACACTATTACTGATGCCATGTTGTGCTGACAGACAGAAGAGTTGCATAGCTGTCTTCTGAGAGATTCTACCAGCAGTTGACTAAAACAGATACAGATAAATATAGACAACTCTTGGTCTGAGGTCAGGGAACCCCATGGAAGAGTTAGGGTGAGGACTGAAGAATCATAAGGGTACTGCAACCTCTTAGAAAAAATAACAGTATCAAATAACAGGGACTCCACAAAGCTCTTAGAGTTTAAACCAACAACTAAAAAGCATATACAAACTGGTCCATGGCCCCCCTGCTACATATGTAGCAGAGGACTACCTTGTCTGGCCTCAGTTGGAAATGATGTACTTAATCCGGTATAAATTTAATGCCCCAGTAAAGGGGGATGCCAGTGGTGTGAGGTGGGAGTGCGTGAGTGGGTGGGTGAATATACTCTCAGAAACAAAGGGGAGGGGGCATGGGGTAAAGAACTCCTGGAGGGGGAATCCAGAAAGAGTGGCAACATTTGGAATATAAATAAAGTAATTAATAAAAAATTCATCATCATCATCATTGACATATTCATCACTATTTTCTTCTTATCTTTGCTTTCCTCTTCTCCTTCTTCCTCTTTCTCCCTAGGGTTTTTGTTTGTTTGCTTGTTTGTTTTGTTTTTGTTTTGTATTTTTTTCCTAGCTTTGGGTATCTCCAGCCCATTGACAGGGATCTTTATTACTGTAATTATTTGTTGCTCTCAGGCATTAGTTTTGCTGTGAAATGTCAAGATATGAGATAGGTAAAGATAGATAAGAAGATATAATATAATATAATATAATATAATATAATATAATATAATATAATATAATATAATATCTATAATAAGATGGATATCTTCTTGGCTATTAGTATTGATCAACCATTCAAACACATCCGGACCTGGGGGAAGTTACTGAGCATTCCGCCTATACCATGTACCATACCTTCATCAGATATGTGGTTTCTATCAGAGTTTGTGTCAGACCCTAAAGCAGAGATTTTTTTTTTTTTATAACCACAAATGTCCATAGTGGAAGACATAATGTACATCCACTATCGTTGGATCAGGATAGAGAAGGGCAGAATGGAGAGAACACATGCTGAATCCTAGATTTCCTCTGGATCATTGTTATAACATTGCATGCCTATCAAGAGACTGCTCAGACCCAGTGTGCATGCTTAATTCATTCACAGCTCTATTAAGCTTAACATAAAAGCTATTTCTGTCTAGTGACTACCCTGCTACAATAAGCAACCTTTCCTGGAGGTAAAGGTCACATTCTGTGTTTTTGTGATGTTTTTGAAGAGTATCTGAGCAAAGTAAGAACTGTTGAACTTTACCTACATTTAGCCATTTCTATTAGAGTAAACTGAAAACAGTTTATGGTAATTAAATCAAAATCTTACTTAATCATGGCTTTGCTATTTGTCCCTTAACTTGTGTTCCTGAATCATCTTAAACAGTTTGTAAAGCAGCTATTAGAAGGACTGAGTAAAACCCTTGCATTTTTAAATAAATTGCATAGGCGCAATGTCTATCTAAGACTAACAATATTATTTTCATATTTTGTATCAATATACAGATTTATACCAATAAATTTTTTTAATTTTATTTTCTAAGTTTTTTTTTTTATTTACATTCAAAATCATTTCCCCTTTCCCGTTTCCTCCCTCCCCGAAAGTCCCATAAGCCGCCTTCCCTCCCTATTTTCCCCATTCAACCCCCTCTCGCTTCTCTGTCCTGGCATTCCCCTACATCCAGTCTTTCCAGGAACAGGGGTCTCTCCTTCCATCTTCTTGGAAATCTATTGATATGCGAATTGTGTCTAGGGTAATCCGAGATTCTGGATTAATATCCCCTTATCAGTGACTGCATACCTGTGTGTTCTTTTGTGATTGGGTTACCTCATTAAGGATGATATTTTCAAGTTTTGACCATTTGCCTAGGAATTTTGTGAATTCATTGTTTTTAATTGCAGAGTAGTATTCCATTTTGTAAATATACCACATCTTCTGAATCCATTCCTTTAATTCTATATCAATATATAATCTATGTATATATGTAAAAAACTATAATTTCAATTTTGTATCAATTACAAAGATTTTTGTCAATGTGAGATTGCAGCTACACAATGCTTTTTTTCAAGAATAAAATTTACTAATACATCCAATTTATTTTCTACCTGACCAAAATTATGGCCACTTCCAAATTATTCCTTAAAATGACAACCTCTCTGTGATTGGTAAAATAAACCTGCCAGACACACAAACTCAGAGAATTGGTCTAAAGACTCTCCATAGCTTCATCATGATGAATAGGTATCCTGGTTTGAATCTGCTCGGCCAATGGAGTGTCACAATCAGAAGGTGTGGACTTGTTGGAGTAGGTGTGTTACATGGTCATGGACTTTAAAACCTTCATCCTTCCTGCCTTCCACTAGCAACTTTCAGATGAAGACGTAGAACCTTCATCTCTTCTTGCACCATAGCTGCCTGAATGCTGCCCTTCTCCATAATAATGGTTTGTATCTCTGAACCTGTAAGCCAGTCCAAATTATATGTTGTCCTCATAAGAGTTGTCTTGGTCATGGTGTCTGTTTACCACAGAAAAACCCTAAGTAAGACAGATGTTGGAACCAGGTACTGGGGTTTTGCTGTGATAGGTCTGACCATGCTTTTATTTAAAAGAATGTGGATTTTGGGACTTTGGATTTGGAAAGCAGTGGAATGCTTTAAATGGGGCATAATGGGATACCCTATGATTAATATGGAAATATTAGTTATTGAGAGTGATTTGAACTATGCAGACATGGCCCAAGGGATTTCAGGGGATAATTTCAATATGTGAAATAGAGACTATTTTTGTGGTATTTTGGTGAGTCTGGACAGACTGTCTAAGACTATGGTGAAGAGACTCAAATTAATTGCACTGACAAAGGCAGTCTCAAAACAGCCTGGTATAAATTCTTTTATGTGGTTATTAAGTTCACTCTAAATGAAAAAAAAAGTCCATTTTAATGAAAAGGAACACGTCGAAAAAGGAAAAATATTAATATATAATAATTATATGGTTTGAGTATTAAAGGGACACCAGGAAGTGACATCAAGCTCCTGTATTGGAGGATATTAAATATAATTAAGGGAATAGTGACCTTAGGGCAAGATCCCACTCAGCTAAGTTTAGGTCTAGGCATGGTAGTACAAGCTTTTAATCTCAGGATACAAAGATGAGCAGATCTCTGAGTTCCAGGACAGCCTAGAACAAGTTCTAGGTGAAGAAAAACTTAAATTCAGGCTTGGTGTACCACACCTTTAATCCCAGTACTTAGGAGATAGCCATGCAGATCTCCAAGTTCAAAGTCAGTCTTCAGAGCAAATTCCAGAAGACCCAAGCTTAGGTTGTGAAGGAGTTGGAAAACAGAAAGCTGATGACAATGTAATAGAAAAAGGGCCGTGTTCCAGCCCAAGCAAGCAGCAGAATTTGGCAGGATTGGCCATGTAATTCTGACGTTAGAGTTCAGACTAGAAGGAACTACTGGACCACTGATATTGGTTAGCTGGAGCTAAGAAATTAGTGGTGATTAAGAAGAGTCTATCAAAATTGAGTTATAATCTTCTGGGAAGTGATTTCTGAGAGCAAAAAAAACTGTGTTCCAGAGATAGCCAAGGTTGTACCTTGTACTGCAGTCATATTTGACAATGAGTAAGAGTCACCCAGGTTGGTATTTGTTTTGAAGGTATGAAGGGGTCATGAAGAGTAGCTGAGGCTTGCCACTCTGAGAGGCCATGAAAGAACATTGGTGGAGTTGCAGCTTAAGTTGTAGTTGACAGCCCAAGACTGAAAGGGTCATGCAAAGTATTTGAGGCTTGTCACCATGAAGAGAGCCTATGAAAGGCTGTTGGTGAATCCTAATTGAATCAGAAGACACCAGCATATTATATATGACAATACCATGGGATGATCGCCAAGTACAGCAGCAACAGTGGAGTTAATCAACCTGATATTAAAGTACTACAGAGGGCAGAGCTAGAGAAGTAAAGAAAGCCCTTTGGAGAATCCCAGAAAATCATGCATGGTTCCCTGAGTTTGAAACAAGAATCAGTAACATTGAAGTTACCTTGAAGAACCCAAGATGTTCAAAATGCCAGAGCTGTGGTCAATCTGCAGAAGAAAGCTGCTAACAGGTAGTGGAAGCAATCCAGGTGACAGAAGTTTGGTGCAATCTATAAAGATGAAAAAGGATTTGGAGCTCTGAAGACTGCTTTGACATCAGACATGAAGATGAGGAGTTTGGAATTTACCCATCTGTTTTCCTGTTTTACTTTTGGGCATTACAAGTCATTTGATGAACCTCATAAGGGACCTTGAACTTTGGGCTTTTAACAATGTTAATACTACTATAAACCTATGGGAACATTTGAAGTTAGTCTAAATGTACTTTTTAATTTTGCTGTGTTTAGGTGTGGTCCCCATAGACTCATATGCTTGAACAAGCCTATGGGGGCCAGGTAATGGAATGTCATGGTTTGAATATGCCTGTCCCTTGAACTATGGCTATTTGAAGCTTTGTGGCCTTGTTGGAGTAGGTTTTTACTGTGCTTGTGGGCTTTATTATTCTTACCCTAGCTGCCTGGGAGTCAGTCTTCTACTAACAGCCTTCAGATCAAGATGTAGAACTTTCAGCATCTCCTGTACCATGCCTGCCTGCATGCTACCATGCTCCCTCCTTAATGATAATGGTTTGAACCTATGAATCTGTAATCCAGCCTCAACTAAATGTAGTTCTTCTAAGAGTTGCCTTGGTCATGGTGCCTGTTCACAGCATTAAAACCTTAACTAAGACAGCAGGGTTAGTGAGATATTCTCTAAAGGACTGGGAGAAGTAAGAAAATTGGAAAAACTAGCTAAACTTAAGAAACTAGCTTTAGCATCTGCTATCCAGTCTCTGCATATTTGGTAGGTTCAGAGCTTGACTGAAGTTTACAACAGAGCCATCTGAAAGTTTGGATTAGATGAGCTGACCTGGAATCAGCAGCAGTCCTCAAAGCAGGAGGCCAAGCAGGTTGGTTTAGCATCTCTGAGGACAAATCTTGCCACAGCTGTGCATTCTGTAAAATATGAATCTAACAACCAGAATTTCTCATACCATTAAGATATCTGTATGTATTTTACAGTGTGCATAGATTAGGTAAGGATGAAATTTTGCTCCTTGTTTGAGCAGATGAAACTCAGCTACCCTTTTTATGAGCTAATTTTATCAAGAACCAATTGTGATATGTCTTTATTCATGCCATAATAAAGATGGCATGATGAATATTTCCCTGATCTGTTTTGTGAATTTTTCTAGTTCTTCAGAGCATCTTCCCCTATCATATCTGATCCATATGACTCTGTGTGGGGTCCAAAACTATGTCTCCTTTCCTGTCAGCAAAAACCTAGAGCCGCCCTCCCAAAACAACATGTCCCTCGTCTAGTAACCAGAAAACATTAAACGTTTAGCTTGGCCTCTACCAGATGAATTTTAATATAACAATCAAAATCAAAATCTACTCATTTTGATAATTAAAACACTTCAAAGCAAATAAAGCAATCTCAACAAACATTAACTGATGGGACAGTGCTTCTGTTCTCCCATGCCCTGCCCTGCCCTTCATGTGATCAAGGCCTAAATGATTTATGCAATGTAAACTTAGTTTCCCTTCTACTTATTGTACAATCCTGTTTTCAGACTCTCTCTTGATATAATTTCAAGGCTTAAATTTCTACTGTCTGAGATAGGCTAGGTTTTCTAATCCCTGCCTTCAATCTCATTTTTGAAAGATCAAATGCCTGAATATTACTATTGTTCTGTATTTTGCTTTAATTAAATTCCCTTCACTTCTTGTATCACTCTCCCCTATTTTGTCTCTTCTGTGGACTTAGTATCTGTATATTTAAGAACATTTAAACAGTCACTATTATACTACTTACAGTTCTTAAAAACAGTTAAATTAAAAAACTCTATCCTTTTGATATTTCGCTCACTGGAGATAGACAGATTTATTGTTTGTTTCTCACTGTCTCCCTCCTAGTATTCAGGGAACCGGTTAGACAATTTGTACAGGAGGAGATCCCAGCCTCTTGGCTTAGGCTTTTTCTGGTGTGCTACTATTTTTCTTTTGTTCTTGTTTCCATGTGATAGAACCATGTGACTTGGCTAAACTGGCTGAGAAATCCATTCTCCTCTCCTCCTGGATTATATTATTTTGGTGTGTATATGCCATCCAAGAATTCCTAAATTAATAGTGGATTCTCCCCTTCCACTAGGAGTGCCATCTGTAGCATGTATTTTCTACTACTCCACTTTAAGACATTGGCAGACCAGGCAACCAGCCACCAGCCTGGTTCCTCTGGATTCACAGATGAAAGACATACATACATATGTTTGCTTACTTTTAATATAATTTTAGCTCAATGGTTGGATACTTCTACACTTCCAATGGCTACTGTTCCCTTACCTTCATTCCCAGTACAACATCTCTAAATCTGCCCTTAGCTTAGTTGTTCAGTTACTTTCATTCCTAGCTCAAAACCTCTAAATCTGACCTCAGCTTAGTTGCCTACTCAACTTCTTCTTGATCAAAATCCTACAACAGCACTCAGCTTAGTTGTGTTTCAAATCTCCGAACTGTGGAAGTGGCCAATGGCAACTCCACCTGAAATCTCACATATCTGGTGACTCTCTCAGCACCCCATGACCCCCCCCATCATGGTAAACTCCATTTTGCCTCCTGTATCTCCTATCCTGCCTGCAGTAACCTGGAAGTCCTGCCTCTTCTGCTGAGCCATTCACTGCTAGAATCTTGATGGATTGATAAAGAAACAATTGGGGAAAAGGACCTTCAGTGTTCATAGGCAGATTCCAGATCAAAGCATCAGTAACACCCCCTATAATTAGATGTGAGATAGTATTTTTGAATATACATCACACTTAGGACACAGGGCTGAGATAATTTGATTTGAATCAAACCTGAAAGGCTTCCTAGAGTCTAGCTTCTAGTTTATCTAATGGAAGTAAGGGGATTCCTATCATACAGAATAGAATGAACTATAAAAGAATTTGCCCTTGGCACATTATAATCAAAGCACTAATCATTAAGAATAATGGAAGATTATTAATAGCTCCAAGTGGAAACACCTAAGGAGTACTTTAAAGCATACATATTAGAATTATACTTGACATCTCAGTGGAGGCTCTAAAAGCCAGAACACGTGCAGATTTCCCAGTGGAGACTATCACATGTAGTAAATTTTCAATCACCATTATTGCAGAAAATAAGTGAAGCATTGATAAAATTTAATCAATTTCTTGTAACAAATCCAACCCTACATAAGGTACCAGGCAGAAAACTCCTAATGACACCTCATTATCTGTTTCCACATCTTGGTTTGGCCACATGCTCAGGAGTAGCTGACTAATTCAAAATAAACTCTATGGGTTTTAGTGTTTTGCTTTGGTTTTGTTCTTCTTTTTGAAGACAGTTGAAAGTCCAAGTGTTTCAATTTACCATTATATATGTCATGTTATTCTTATACAATGTTACTTAGCATGATGATAAACCTTATTGTCTCAGAGACAGTGCTTGTCTGTGTAGAAGCAAATCCTCAAAGTGAGTACATAACATGCCACAACCATTGAATCATGTATTCAAAAATAACTCTAGGGACATCTATTTTTTAATAAAATTCAAGTTTACAAAATGTTCAATTGAAAGAAGGCAATGTATAACATGCTTTCCAGTCCATATTTTATATTTGTTTAAGGGAAGATCACTGTGAACACATTCATCATTACCTTTACTAGAACAACATGGACAGAATTACACTGTACACTAGTTAAGGTATGAAAGAAAACAATGAACCAATTGTACCCATGTCTAACCTGTCAATAAGTGAGTTTGTTGTTGCTATTTACAGCAGCCTAGAAGTGGTGAATAAAGAAGTGTTGAGGTTTGGTCTACTGCTACGTACTGGAATGCTAAATTCTATAATGGAAGGTCTAGGTCTATGAGTGACTTCTCATGTTTACTAGTTTTGTTGTTCAAATCTTGTTCCTTGATTTAAAACCACTGAAATCAGGAACTAGACAAGGCTGCCCTCTCTCTCCATATCTTTTCAATATAGTACTTGAAGTTCTAGCTAGAGCAATTAGACAACAAAAGGAGGTCAAAGGGATACAAATTGGAAAGGAAGAAGTCAAACTATCACTATTTGCAGACGATGTGATAGTATACTTAAGTGACCCAAAGAACTCCACCAGAGAACTCCTACAGCTGATAAACACCTTCAGCAAAGTGGCTGGATATAAAATCAACTCAAGCAAGTCAGTACTCTTCCTATACTCAAAGGATAAGCAGGCTGAGAAAGAAGTAAGGGAAATTATACCCTTCACGATAGCCACAAATCATATAAAGTATCTTGGTGTGACTCTAACCAAACAAGTGAAAGATCTGCATGACAAGAACTTCAAGTCTCTGAAGAAAGAAATTGAAGAAGACCTCAGAAGATGGAAAAATCTGCCATGCTCATGGATTGGCAGGATTAATATAGTAAAAATGACCATCTTGCCAAAAGCAATATACAGATTCAATGCAATCCCCATCAAAATCCCAACTCAATTCTTCATAGAGTTAGAAAGAGCAATTCAAACATTCATCTCGAATAACAGAAAACTCAGGATAGCTAAAACTATTCTCAACAGTAAAAGAACCTCTAGGGGAACCAGTATCCTGGACCTCAAGCTGTACTACAGAGCAATAGTGTTAAAAAACGCATGGTATTGGTACAGTGACAGGCAGGTAGATCAATGGAACAGAATTGAAGACCCAGAAATGAATCCACACTCCTATGGCTTTGACAATTTCTGTGGGTAACTGCTAATATACTCTTCTAACTTCTACCTGGCTTCCCCAGCAGTGTACCACAGATACTTGTTTCTCCTGGCTTTGTGCTCATGGTTCCTCTTCTCTCAAGGTGACTTCTACCTCCTCCCTCTTTCCTCTCATTTTCCCTCATCTCATCTCTCTCAAACAGGTCACTCCAAACCTAACTATCTCTAATCCCTCCAGTAATGTCATAGTCAATTTTATCCAATAGTTTTTTTTTTAATTTAATTTTATTTTTTAAGTATTTTTTATTTACATTCCAAATCATTTCCCCTTTCTCGTTTCCTCCCTCCCCGAAAGTCCCATAAGCCCCCTTCCCTCCCTCTTTTCTCCATTCAACCCCCTCTCGTTTCTCTGTCCTGGCATTCCCCAACATCCAGTCTTTCCAGGACCAGGGGTCTCTCCTTCCATCTTCTTGGAAATCTATTGATATGCGAATTGTGTCTAGGGTATTCCGAGATTCTGGGTTAATATCCCCTTATCAGTGACTGCATACCATGTGTGTTCTTTTGTGATTGGGTTACCTCACTAAGGATGATATTTTTCAAGTTCTGACCATTGGCCTAGGAATTTCGTGGATTCATTGTTTTTAATTGCAGAGCAGTATTCCATTGTGTAGATATACCACATCTTCTGAATCCATTCCTCCGTTGAGGGACATCTGGGTTCTTTCAAGCTTCTGGCTATTATAAATAAGGCTGCTATGAACATAGTGGAGCATGTGTCTTTATTGCATGCAGGTAAAGCCTCTGGGTATATGCCCAGGAGTGGTGTATCCGGATCCTCCGGGAGTGTCATGCCCAGTTTTCTGAGGAACTGCCAGACTGCTTTCCAGAGTGGTTGTACCAGCTCGCAATTCCACCAGCAGTGGAGGAGTGTTCCTCTTTCTCCACATCCTCGCCAACAACTGCTGTCTCCTGTGTTTTTGATCTTAGCCATTCTGACTGGTGTGAGATGGAATCTCAGGGTTGTTTTGATTTGCATTTCCCTAACAACAGAACAGAATTGAAGACCCAGAAATGAATCCACACTCCTGTGGTCACTTGATCTTTGACAAAGGAGCTAAAACCATCCAGTGGAAAAAAGATAGCCTTTTCAACAAATGGTGCTGGCTCAACTGGAGGTCAACATGCAGAAGAATGCAAATTGACCCATTCTTATCTCCTTGCACTAAGCTCAATTCCAAGTGGATCAAGGATCTCCACATAAAACCAGACACACTGAAACTAATAGAAAGGAAACTAGGGAAGAACCTTGAACATATGGGCACAGGGGAGAATTTCCTGAACAGAACTCCAATAGCTTATGCTCTAAGATCAAGTATGTATTTTTTTATTCTCTGATATTTATTTTCTTCTGTATTAGACATAAATCAGCATACCAGGGATGTAATTTTGTAGACAGAAATATTCAAACACCTAAGAAAACATTTGAGAATAATTGTAATTATTTCATTTTTGGAATACCTGAATCAAATTTCACTCTGTTCCTTCAATAAAAATTATAAACAAAAGTTATAATTTGAGTATATATTCTGTTTAAGTTCACTCAGTACATGCTTTGAGACATGGGTTGTTTCATATTCTTATTACGATTTAAACGCACTCTGCACATTGTTCACAGTGTCCACTTTCATGCATTTCCAAATCCTAAATTTTTTAGATGTTAGTAGAGGCCACTTAATATGGATGCATAAGTCTTCCTTCTGGAATACATAGATAGGTTAACTTGTATATTAAAAGGGTGGTAAATTTTCTGTTTACTCTGTATGCAACTGCACATTTAGTATTTGTTTAATTTTGTAATTTTTTTTCAGATTGTTATGTGGCTCAAGAACAATGCAGTCATTACTCCCAAACACCTAGTATATTTTATATTTTTACACCATTTACCCCTTTTATTTCTTCTAATCTTTCCATATATATGATAATGTTCTCTTTCCAATAACTGCCTACTTTTTCATTGCCATTCATGGTTAATACTTGAGTCATAAAATCTCCATAGATTATTATAATGTTTTTTTTTGTTCTTACTCAATATATACTGATAACATCAAATGATCTACAAAACAATCTTCCTATACTCATTACCTATAACTTACTGAGTAATGACATTTGTGTTTCTACTTGGTGGACCTACAAATAAGGAATTGCATAAAAGGCCTGTCTTTCCTATGAAAATTTAACCAAAATATTGGTTTACTATCTATCATGGGCAGATGAGGATATGCTTTGAAATTGAGTTATCTAGTCATCAGAATGGTGTATAGATTTATATGGCTTACTGCTTGACCAGATTTATTTGTGAAGTTTGCTGGGTGGTTTCATAATTTCCCTGTATATTTTAAAGACTGAGACTCTGATGTGTCTGTGGCCTATTGTAGCTTAGCACTGTAACTAAGGTTCTCTTAAGAGTGAACTTGCTTTCATACTGCACAGTCTTAACCTGAACTCCTTGTTTCCTAGTCTTTCAGTTCAGTCTGATGTTGTATCAGGTTCTGTGCTTCTGGGGTTCTCCCGGTCTCCTTCACTTTTTAGTGTGAGGTAGGTCTTTAGTGTTTTGTAAGCAAATGTGTTTGTACTACATTGGCTGTTCTTCCCAGCAAAGTGTTTTGATTGAAGAGTTTCTCTTTGGTTCTGCTTCTTGAGTACCAGAATATTTAAAATATTGATATTGGATAGCAGCCCTGAATCCTTTAAACATATGTGATTGTTGGATCAACAATCTACTACTTTTATTTCACCTGGAGATTTCCTTTTATTTCTCTTTTCAAGCAAGAGTTATGAATGTGAGACTCATGCCTATTTTAACTTTCTGTGTCTGGAGCTTTAGCTCACAGTTTTTGTGCCCATTATATGTGTGTTACTAAATGCTTTTGGATTTTTGTCCAGTCTTTTATATTTACTGCAGTGTTCTCTTGCCTTTCTGTTGTTCTCACAGTTTTGATGACACTTTACAACTTATAAAAATAGATTTCTATAATCAGTTTCAGGCTTGGGAGAATTTAGAAGAGCATGACTTGCCTCCACTCTTTTTTACATCGAGTATTTGTTGCAAGAAAAACTTATTTACTTTTGATATTATGAAATAGTCTTCATATTTGTGATTTATATTTAATAAATTTATTGTCAGAAACTAAACCTTTAAATGAATGGTTTATCAAGTACTGATGACTACTCAGAAAGTATAGACTGCATATGTATCCCTAGTTTATCTTTCTTAGGTTAAATATCAAATAGCATAGTTGAAAGCACCTCACACAAAGATTCTGTATTTATTTTTATGCTTCATTTATGTGACAATTGGGGTTAAAAGGATATATCTTACTGTAACCTCTGATTATGGTGTGTAGTTTATATAGATTGTAATTTGAAGAACTTGGAAGTTTAAGTGAGTTAATTCAGAAATCAGGAAAAGTTTGACATTCTCTTGGGACACAGTTAATTCAAAAGATGGTTCTATCCTTTATGACAAAAATTATTTCCTTTTGTTTGCTATTTGTTACTAAGAACAGTGCAGCTGTATAAAAAAGAAAGAAGTTGATGATTGCTCTTAACATAGAGTTCCTTAGTCACAAATTTGTGTTTCTTTTGTGTGTCCAGAAACACCGTAATGCCATCAAACACCATTAGAGTCAGAGAGATTTAGATAACTGAATAAATCAAATATATCTAAATAGCGATCTACAGTGTGCTATTTTCTATGAGTCTAAAGGGATAAAGTAAAGGAAGGCATTTTGATTGAAATTTAATTTTTAGATAATGTGTCAAATACCTTGTTTCTCAGTTTGTACTTATTAATTTTAGTTTCTTTTCATTGAAAGCACAAAGTGATCATTATCTCTCCTGAGTTTAATCAGTTTGAATGAAATAATTTTTATTTACCATATTCCATAATCTTTTGATTCAACATTATCATTTATTTTCATTTTTTGTCTTATATTACTTTATTTTGGTCTTACTGATCTTCTGCTTGTGCATTATGTTTTTTCTTTTTTTCTATTATTATTATTATTATTATTTTATTTTCTATATTCTTTATTTACATTCCAAATGATTTTCCCTTTCCCAGTTCCCCCCTCCCCAAAAGTCCCATAAGCCCTCTTCCTTGCCCCTGTTCCCCATTTGCCTAAGAATTTCATGAATTCATTGCTTTTAATTCCATTGTGTAAATATACATGGAAAATATCTCTGATAAAATTGAAGAAATATATAGAAAAGCATGTTAAGATTGACTATTTCATGGAAACATTATACAGATAAAATGGTAGGCATAAAAATATTACTAAATTGATTGAAGGTGGAATTATAAACATTTTCTGATAAAATTGAAAATCTACAAGGAAAATATTTCTGATAAAACTCAAGAAATATATAGAAAAACACGTTAAAAGTATTTCATGAAAAATTATACAGATAAGATAGTAGGCATAAAAATGTTCCTAAGTTGATTGAAAGTAGAAGTAAAAACATTTTCTGATAAAATTGGAGATTTACATATAATTTCACTTTCAATCAACTTAGAAATATTTTTATACCTACTATTTTATCTGTATAATTTTCCATGATAATCTTCAAATTTATTGTTTTTCCATATATTTTTTCAATTTTATCAGAAATATTTTCCATATAAATCTTCAATTTTATCAGAAAATGTTTATAATTCTACTTTAAATCAACTTAAGAATATTTTAATTCCTACCAATTTATCTGTATAAAGTTCAATTTTATTTTCATTTTTATCACTTCATTCAAATCATTAAGTATATTTTATAGAATTCTTTGATTAAAATCATTTAATGTGATGAATACTTTTAAGCTAGAAGAATGTCTTCATTAAAACACTTCCAGTAGATTTCTGCATGTGTGTAATTTGGATTTCCTGGGAAGAATTTGCTTCTGGAAGATAAGTGATGAAGAAAGAGTTTTCATTTTTATACTGAACCAACAGAACACGGAGTCCAAACTTTGACTGCCTACAGTATCAGAATTTATTATTTACAATCAAATTTCCAAGGTAAATTGTTTTTACTGACCCAATGTCAAGCAATAACAATTTGAACCATAGGTGAAGTCTCTGTTAGGGATTTTATTTTTTGCAAAGAAATGCCATAATCCCCCAAAAGCAAGTTTGGTAAGAAAGAATTAATTTAGCTTAAATTTCCTTCACTGAACTTCAAGAAAGGAAGTCAGAACAGGATTTCAAACAGGACTAGATCTGGGAAGCACATAATTACTTTCCGTGGTTTCAGCAATCAGATTTCCTATAGACACAAAACAAACTTCCTAGGCATATTATAAACCACAATGGTACTGACACTCTCTTATTAATCAGTAATTGAAAAATTAATTTTCAGTTGGATATTTTATTCTGCTATGTACTAGGATAAAGGTGGCATAGAAATTCTAGGAGTGAACAAGCAATGACTGGTTCATCTTTTAATCCATACCATGAGAGGGAACCTACCATTGATACTGCCCAGGGAGCCAGAAAATAGTGGGTGGACATCCCTAAGACATACTAAGGAGACTATAATTAAACAGCCTATAAACTCTAATGTTCTTGTTCATAGGACGTCAAAGGGCTAAATGACAATAATCAGTGAGTATGCATGGGTCTGAGCTAGATCTACTGGCTATATGTTAAGGTTGTATAGCTTAATGTCCTTGTTGGATCTTTAAAAGGGAGCAGAGGCCATCTCTGAATCTGATTCAGGCCTTTGGGACTTTTTCCTCCTGTATGGTTGGTTGGTTTAGCCTTAATAGATTGACCAACAAAGAAAGATTAGAAGAATCAGCTTTATTTGTTTTACAATTTCATATTGGTAATTTTCATGGAAGGAAGTCAAGACAGATTAAAACAAATTTTTGGATTTTTGCTATTTTTCAAGTTAATTACAAACCTAATTTTCAGATAAGACATTACAAAACACAATTTTTTTTCTTTTTCTATGTGAATAGTGAATACATTGTTCGTAGATACGCTATACCATAACTACAAATGGGTTAAAGAGCTCAAGAAGCTAAAGCTGAAGTTCTTCAATCTGACATTTTTTAAGATGACAAAACAAGTCACTTTGATATTTAGATAAGTTATTTGATCTAAATGATACAGTGAAAATCCAAGTATGTATGTGTTCTCGGGATTGCATCAGCTTCAGAGGAAGGCACATAACCTTGCAGTGGCAGTAAGGAGGAGTGAGAAACAGGCATATATACAAGGGCTTTAGAGAATATTTGAGAATATAATAAGCATTAAGACCAGTAGTTTTAGTATATCTAGTGGAAGCCATAGGGTGTTTGGCGTTCTTAGCCTCTTGGTGTGCCAATTAATACACTAGGTATTTAGATGATTGATTGGAAGACCAAGGCCATTGTAGTGTAAAATACTCTTGCTATAATGTTGTGGTACTTAACATTCCTAATGCTTCAACTCTAATAAAATTCCTCATGTTGTGGTGACAATTCTTAATTATTTGTTGCTATATCATAACTATAATTTTGCCACCACTATGAATTTTAATGTACATATCTGACATGTAGGATATCTGATATGTGACATCTGAAATATTCATAAGTCATAGGTTGATATCTCCTGGGTTGAGTGCACAGGATAAGTATTAAACTTTTCCTTGGTTTTGTTCATCTTAAATGTTTGTTCATCTTAAATATTGGTTTTACTCAATACTCTCTTTTACTCAAATATTCTCAGTCTACTCTGGAATGTATATTTTATGCTATATTTTAACCTTAAGAAAAGGGTATTTATTGATTTATAATGTTTATGTATACCCAACAGCAAGGATAATTCTTCTTTAACATTTGAACTGCAAATGAAGTTACATATGCTTAATGAGTTCAGAAATAAGATGAGGTTGTTCATTTTCTGCACCATGTTTATTATAAGAATTGAAGTTTAAAATAATTGTGTGAAAGAGGAGTAAAAGGCATACAAAGAAAGAGGCGTATTTATGGAATAGCTATGTGTAGGTTTAATTCTTTAGAACAGAGGTCATAAAGATTATGCCACAGGATTTTTTAAATCAGATAATTATGCCAGTGTCCTATGCACATTCACATACAAGTGGTACAGTTGTAAACAGGAAAAATCATAATCAACTAAATTTCCAAATAAATGTGATGTGTGTATAGAAATTTGAGAAATAGGAATAGAGGTGAATGGATTTTTGAAAACAAATTTTGTGTAAGTATGAAAATTTCAACTAACAAAGTGAGAAAAAATATTTCACTCTACATTATTCAAGTTTACCATCATCAGTAGCATATATGACAGAAGAGGCTATTTTTGTTATGAGATATGTTGGCAACACAAACGCTATTAAGCATTGTTGATAGAATACAAAAGTGCAACCATGCTTGAAAGCTGTCCTTTGATTGTCAGAAATAGCAAACTAAAATACCATGAGATCATCAGTGTCATAACCCTTGGCCAAATACACAAAGGACATTCTATTCCTCTGTATCAATATTTGTATATCATGCTTATTTTTCACTCTGTTCTCAATAATAAGGAAATATTATATTTCAAGAAGCCTATCACCTGGTTAACAAAACAAAATGTGGCACATGTATGCAATATGAAATTGTTAGACACAATGAAATTTTAAGTTGTGAAATTCATAGGCAAATGTAAGGAACTTTAGTAAATTATCCTGAGTGAAGCTTCCCTGGTATAGAACAATAAAGTCAAACATTTTTCTCTCTCATGGTTATATAGTTTTATGTATTATCTGTGTTCAAATTAGAGTAAATGTAGTGAAAGCCAGTTCACTACAAATGGCATAATCGAAGAGGATGAAGGCAGGATAGTAGAACATGAGTAAAATTAATTGGGAGAAAACCCTTTCAGTGATGAAAGGTACAATCAGGAAAAATGTAGGAAAAACACCTGTGTTTCCTCGTATATACAGATTACCAATCTTTCCTTCAAACATCTTCCCTCTTTTTGGCAAGTCAAACTTCCCTGAGCAGTCTGCTGTGGACTCTGGAACTCCATTCTATTTGCTGCTCTCTACTTACCTTCATCATACTTGCAAAACCATACCAATCAGCTTTCCTTCTCCTATCCATCTTACCAGCATGCTGAATCCTCTGGGGCACATTTGGTAGCCCAGGTATACCTCCATTCTACCTTTACCTTGGTGCATACCTTCATTTGACTTGCTTTTCCTGAACCATTCTAACCTTCAGATCCTGGGCCATACAGTCCTTCTTCTCTGGAACCATCTTGTCCAAGGACACCCATCAGACTGTTGCCACAGCAATACCATTGAGAACCTCTCAACACATTAATACCTACTACAATAGAAACATGCAGGTACCAAAGTCATCCAGATATCTAAGACCCTCAAAATGACATAATTTTCAAAATACTGGGCTACATTACTCTTTCAGAGCAAAGCTATCCTACTACAAGAAGCCCTAGTTATCCTAATACAACCAAATACCCCAAAAAAAGACTTTAAATCAAATCTTATAAAGAGATTTATACAGGAAATTAATAAACTGCTTAAAGAAATAAAGGATAACAAAATCAAAGAAGTAGAAGCCTATATAGAGAAAACAAATATATCTCTTAAAGTTGTACAAGATGAATACAATTAAACAAGTAAAGGAAATAAATAAAACTGTGTGTAAGGTTTGGAAATGGAAATGGATAGAAGCCATAAAGAAAAGAAAAATTGAGGGAATACTGAAGATGTAAAACATAGGAAAGACAATGGGAACAACATATGTAAGCATCACTAATAGAATATTGGATATGCAAGTGAGAATCTCAGTTATGGATGATGAAATACATACAAAAAATGATGCTATAAAAGATCCCTCTGTGAAACTGTGAAGTGACCTAACTGAAAAATAGCAGAAACAGAAGAACATGAAGATTCTGTAATCATAGGTTCAGAAAATATTTTCAACAAAGTCATTAAAAAAATCTTTTACAAACTTCAGAAAACGATGCCTATAACTATATAAGAAGTGTGAACAACAATTTGACTGGATGAGAAAAGACAATCAGTCTGCCATATAATAATATAAAGATAAAATGTACAGAAGAAAATATGCAAAGATTTTTCTCAAAACCTCTAAAACCCCATAAATGCCAACGTACACTATTATACCCAACAAAACTATCAATCACCATACATGGAAAAAACAACATATTTCATGAAAATCCAAATTGAAACAATATCTTCCCACAAATTCAGCCATATGGAAAATACTAAAGGGAAAAAAACCAAGGAGGATAACTATATCCAAGAAATGGAGGGGGAATTAATTCCATAACAGCAAAAAAATAAATGAACCAAAATTATCATACATGCACATACTAAAACCACAAACATCAAAATTACAGGAATTAACATTCACTGGTCATTGATATCTCTCAACATTAATGGACTCAGTTCTCCAATAAAAACACAGAGGCTAACAGAATTGATGTAAAAACAGGATCGATCATTCTGCAGTATACAAGAAACATACCTCAGCAATGAAGATGGACTTTACTTTGAGTAAAAGCCTGGAAAAAAGTTTTCCAGGTCAACAGACCCAAGAAGCAAGCTGGAGTATCTATTCTAAAACTTATGAAATAGATTTTCAATCTGCAGTATTTTTAGACAGGAACAGTTTATTTTCTTAACATTGAAAAAAATCCCTGAGAAATATAACAGATAAAAATGATAATTTAATTGAGCAATTGAAACTTATGGGAATTATCTCATTGAGAATTGCAAAATATTTCTTAGATAAAACAGGAAAATATTCTTAGTTTTCTTTCAATTCAAAATACCATTTTCATTCTTGATTTTTTCTGCAATTCATAGGAATTTGTCAACACATTAAATTCCCATGAACTTCCCTTACACATTCAGCTTAATTTGGTTATTTCATGCCATTTTAGCTAGCAAGTATGCTAAAAATAAGGATCTAAGCCTGTCAGTGTTTATGCATGATTTCAAGTACAGTACATTGGAAACAAGTGCAGATGGATCGCTGTGAGTTTTTTGCTTGCATAGACTACAAAGTAAGTTCTAGGACAGTTACACTTTCAGAGGAAAATCCTGTCATGATAAGTTAAACTCAAAACAAAACAAAACACAAAAAGGAAAGAAAGAAAGAAAGAAAGAAAGAAAGAAAGAAAGAAAGAAAGAAAGAAAGAAAGAAAGAAAGAAAGAAAGAGAGGAAGAAAGAAAGAGAGGAAGATAGGAAGGAAGAAAGGCCAGCAAACAAGCAAACAAACAATATCAGAGCTCAGTATTTTATCAATTTTTTCACAATTCATTTTTTTTGCTAGACATTTCTTTAACTGTAATGTGAAAAATAATCACACAAGTAGGTAAAAATAATAGCAAAATCAAAGAATGCCTAGAAAGAAAAATCATTTGTGCTTCTATAAATTTAATCTCTTTATGATAATGATAATGATAATAATTATTATTATTACTATGGACCTTATCACTATAGTATAATCTCAAAATATTAATTATCAAAATGATCACTCTTGAGCAAAAAGAGTTTTTCTCTCATTATGAAGGATTTGTTCCATACTTTATCCTCAGGCACAAATATTTTACAAAGACATTTCAAAGAATAATTGTTTTAAGCTCTCACACAAATTTAAACAAAATATTATGTCATTTTTGGAAAACCCTCTAAAGTATATCAAAACCAAAACACAATGAAAATTCTTTGTGATAACTCATGTTTCAAATGTAAGAATCCTGTGTGAATTCTTTTCATGGTTCATAGGGAAAAAGTTACTTAACTCTCATGTTTCTGTCTTTATATTCTTGCTGGTAGGAGTTCCAAGAGATATATGTATATGGTATTTACATACATCCTTCATTCTGCCAAAACAAGTCATATTTTATCTTCTAGAATCAATTCCAGTAAGACCTTTTATTCTTCAGTTGCCTGCAAATGTTACTCATAGGTTCTTTGTTTCCTGCTGTCCCCTCATATATCATTAATACTTTGAAGCATATCCCACAATTTGGGGGCGACAAGTTTTTAGCCCGTAATTGGATCCATAATACCTCTGTTTCTCAGGACCATAGAGTATATATGTCAGGGTAAGTACTTGGGCTTAAAAGGGGGAACAGATGGACACAGCTAATAAGTACAAAACCAATCAACAAACAAAGAAAACACTAAATGGGGCTTTTACTAGGGCTTGGGAGGGGGTGTGAGTAAATAAATAGAGGAGACAAAAGGACAAGGACATAAAGGATTGCTCAAACAGCATCAAAATATCATATTTTATATTAACTAGAAGTATGTAATAATCATGTAATTGTACATGTATTCATATATATGTGTATATCTTTATGAACAAAAACAACTACTTTCATTGTGTCCCATTAGTTTGGGTATGCTGGACCTTCATTTTCATTGAATTCTAGAAATTACTACTTTATTCCTTTCTTGACCATGTTATCATTGAGTAGACAGTTGGTCAGTTCCTATGAGTATGTGGATTTTCTGCTATTTTTGCTGTTACTGAAGTCTAGTCTTAGACCATGGTGACCTGATAAAATGCTTGGAATTATTTCAGTCTTCTTGTATCCTGTTGAGGCTTATTTTTGTCTGATTATATGTTCAACTTTGGAGAAGGTTCTGAGAGATGCTGAAAGAAGATATATTCTTTTGTTTTGGGGTAAAATGTTCTATAGATATCAGTTATATGCATTTGGTTTATAACTTCTGTTAGTTTCACTGTGTCTCTGTTTCATGTCTGTTTCAATGACCTGTATATTGGAAAGAGTGAGGTATTGAACTCTCCTACTTTCACTGTGTAAGGTTCAATGTGTCTTTTGAGCTTTAGAAAAGTTTCTTTTACAAATGTGGGTACCCTCAAAATTGGGTCATAGCTGTTCAAAATCGGAACTTCATCTTGGTGTGTTTTTCCTTTGATGATTATAAAGTGTACTTCCCCAAATCTTCTTGGTGGAAAGTCCCTTTTATTGGATATTAGAATGGCTTTTGGTTGAAAGTCTATTTTATTGGATATTAGAGTAGCTACTCTAGCTTTTTTTGTTGTTTTTGAGACCATTTGCTTTGAAATCTTTTATTTTTCCAGCCATTTACTGGGAGGAAGTTTCTGTCTTTATTGCTGAAATATGTTTTTTCTATGCAGTAAAATGCCAGATCTTGTTCATGTGTCCAGTATGTTAATATGTATCTTTTGTTTCTTTTTGTGAATTGAGTCCACTGATGTTAAGACATATTAAAGAGCAATGAGTGTTAGTTCCTGTTAGTTTTGTTGTTGGAAGAGATAGTATGTGTGTGCATGTGTATGAGCATGTGACATTCTGTGTATGTGTGTGAGTGTGTATGTGTGTGTGTATGTGTGTGTGTGTGTGTTTGTGTGTGTGTGAGAGAGAGAGAGAGACAGAGAGAGAGAGAGAGAGAGAGAGAGACAGAGAGAGAGAGAGAGAGAGAGAGAGAGAGAGAGAGAGAGAGAGAGAGAGAGAGAGAGAGAGACAGAGGGACAGAGAGACAGAGAGAGAAAGATTTTCTTTTGCTTTCCTTGTGAGTTGACCAATTTTTTGTGTCTTCTTAAGTGTAATTACCTTCCTTTTGTTGGAATTTTCATACCAGTGCCCTCTATGGGGCTGCATCCCTGATTTCTTAGAGATTCTGAAAAATAGAGGAAGAAAGGATTTTAAGAGCCAGAAGGTTCAGGACTCCACAAGAAAACAGTCTACAGAATCTAATATTCATGGTTCATTGAAATTCACAGGGACTCAGGATTTATGCATGTTTCTGAGCTAGGTCCGCTGGATATATGTTATGGTTGTGTAGCTTGATGTCTTTCTTGGATTTCTTACAGGGAAAAGGATCTGTCTCTAGCTCTGTTGCATGTCTTGGGAACTTTTGCCCCTCTTTGATCTGCTTATGTAGCACTAATAGAATAAATACATGCAAAAGAAAAAAGAAGGAACTGGTTTAATTAATTGCTTTAAAATTACATATTGCTGCTCATTAGGTAAGGAAGTTAGGACAGGAATTAAAACAAGTTGGTTTTTTTAACAGGTTTTTTGTTTGTTTTTGTTTGTTTTCCAAGTTATTTACTAACCTAGCTTCTAGATAAGACATTAACAATCACACAACAGTTATTTTTCTTTCCCATGTATATGCATGCTTTATAGATAGATTATAAGATGGCTACAAATGGATTAAGAAAGTCAAGAAGCTCAAATAAACTGATACCCTTGAATATGATATTTGATATGTTGACAAATATTTAGTTATTTGGCATAAACTCTCCACTGAAGAGCTAAGTCACAGGGACAAAATCTATCTCTGGATCGAGGATTGCATCAGCTTCAGGGGAAGGCACATAACCTTGCAGCCATAGTAAGGAGATATGGAAATTGTGCATGTAGCAACAGGCTTGGGAGAGTATTTAGGAATACAATCAAGCTTTAATAGCAGTGGATACTACTGAGTATCCACTACTGATACATACTGAGTGAAAGCCATAGAATATTTGGAGTTCTTTGACTCTTGTTGTGATAATGAATACATTAGTTAATGAGATGACAGATTCCTGGGGCCAAGGCTATTATAGTGTAAAATATTCTTGCTGGAAGAGAGTGGTTCTCAACTTTCCTAATGCTTTCATACTTTAATAC
Source organism: Tokudaia tokunoshimensis (assembly GCA_036184795.1). Classification (NCBI taxonomy): domain Eukaryota; kingdom Metazoa; phylum Chordata; class Mammalia; order Rodentia; family Muridae; genus Tokudaia; species Tokudaia tokunoshimensis. The sequence goes on along the minus strand of BTHU01000016.1, from coordinate 29,994,601 downwards.
AATTACTCATGTTGTCATGGCCGTTGTTAATTTTTGTTGCTTCTTCATAACTATAATTTATTTCTCTGTTATTGCTCATAATGTACATATTTGATATGCAGGATATCTGCTAAAACATAGTTGAAATACTCACAACTCACAGGATGAGATGCTGGGTTGAGTGCAGAGCATAGGTATTAAACTTTACTTGGTCTTATATGTTGATGAATTCACAGTGTTTGGTTTTACTCTTATGTACTCAAATTTACGACTCAAATTTATCTACTCTGATATATGTATTTTGTGTTACATTTTTAATTTCAAAAAAAGTATTTATAATTCTGCTGTGTTTATATACACAGCTAGGATTATTACCATCCTTCCTTTACCTGAACAAAAGATGAAGTTATATATTCCTATGAAGTTCATAAATAAGACTAGGTTGCAAGCTTTCTATATTATGTTCGTTATAAAGATTGAAGCTTAACACAATTATGGAAAGAGGAGTAAAATGCATAAAAAAGGAAGAGGAGAACTCACAGGATGTCTAATTATAGATATGATTTTTCTAGGGCAGAGACTATAAAGACTGTGCCACAGAATTTTCAAAGCTGATAGATATGTCTGTGTCCTATGCACACACACATACAAGTCACACAAAGTTGATTCAGCCTTTTAAAAAAAGAAAGATGAACACAGAATCTCCAATGGAGGAGCTAGAGAAAGGACCAAAGGAGCTGAAGGGGTTTGCAGCACCATAGGAGGAACAACAACATGAGCCATCCAGTAGCCCAAGAGATCCCAGGGACTAAACAATCAATCATAGAGTACACATGGAGGGACCCATGGCTCCAGATGCGTAGGCAGCAGATGATGACCTTGCTGGACATCAAAGGGAGGTGTGGCACTTGATTCTGAGAAGGCTCAATGCAGCAGTGTATGTGAATACCAGGACAGGGAAGCAGGAACTGGTTGATTAGTAAACAGGTAGAGGAGGGATGGATTAGTGGATTTTCCAGGGGGGTGGGGGGGTGTAGGTTGAACCAGGACAGGGGACAACATTTGAAGTGTAAATGAAGAATATATCTAATAAAAAGTTTTCCATGAGCCGGGCGGTGGTGGCGCACACCTTTAATCCCAGCACTTGGGAGGCAGAGGCAGGCGGATCTCTGAGTTCGAGGCCAGCCTGGTCTACAGAGTGAGTTCCAGGACAGCCAGGGCTACACAGAGAAACCCTGTCTCGAAAAACAAAACAAAACAAAACAAAACAAACAAAAAAAGAAAAAAAAGTTTTCCATGAAAATGAAATAAAATAAAAATAAAAACGAAAGATTGTAACCATATAAATTTTCAAGGAAAAGTGGTGACTGAATAGGCTAAGAATGGGAGGAGGAATATACTTGAGTAGGTTTGAGAAAAACTGTGTATTTATGAAATTTTCAATTAAAAACAGTGAGAAAAATATTTCATCCTACTTTAGCCAAAATTACCATCATAAGTAACACAACTGAGAGAAAAGATTATCATTATTATTTGATATATTGGCAGAACTCTTTTTTAGTTTTTATTATCTTTAATCTTTTTTAAAGTCAAGTCATTTTCCCTCTCCTGCTCTGCCCTCCAACAGTTCCCCATCTCATTCCTCCTCCTGGCCATTCCGTTTCCAAGAGGATATCCCCACCCTCCATTCCCACCACACCAGGCCTCCACATTTCCTGAGGCCTCTATGCTCTCAAGGGTTTGATGCATCTTCTGCAATTGAGGCCAGACAAGGCAGTGCTCCGCTGCATATGCAACAGTGACCTGGGAGATGGTGGTGCATGCTGCCTGGTTGGAATCTCAGTGTCTGAGAGTTGTCAGGGATCAAGATTGGATGAGACTTCTGGTCTTCCTATGGATTGCTCTCCTCTTCAATTTCTTTCAACCTTTCCCTAGTTCAACAAGAGTGATCCCCAACTTCTCGATCTTAGAGACCGAGACATTCAAATTCAGCAGCAGAACTCTAAAACACTGACTGATGAGAGACTGCAAAAGTAGAGTCACTTTTGAAATCAGACTTTCAGTTGTCAAAATATCAAACTAAAATATCTTGAGATTATCAATGCTATAACCTTTGTGCAAATATCCAAAGGACTCTTTATCTGTATCAATATTTGCCCATCATGCTTATTTTTTGCTATGTTTACAATAGTGAGGAAATAGAATAAATCTCAATGTCTACCACCTGAATCATGTACAGTTAAAGCTTTTACTTGTACACAATGCAATATTACTAAGACAAAGAAAAATTAAGTCACAGAATTTGTACACAAATGGAAGGAACTTAAATGAAATATCCCGAGTGAATTTTCCCAGGCATTGATATGTAAAGGCAAATTTTTAATCTCATGTGTTGTGATAGGTTTTTGTATTATCTGTGTTCAGATTAGAGTAAATGTGGAGGATGCTGCTTTACTACAAATGATATATTGGAAGTGGATGCATTAATGAAGGTGGGATGGTTGAACATGTGTCCTCAGAAGAACACAATCAAAAGACACAAAGCTATATAATACCTTCAGAGCACTGCTACCATAACTACAGCAATCCCTGGATATCATAATACAACACAAATGCAAGAAAATGATTTTAATTTCAATCATAAAAAATAACAGAGTCTTTTAAAGAGGAAATGAAAAAATCTCTTAAAGAAACTAAGGAGAATACGATAAAACATTTTGAGGCCTTTAATGAGGATATAAATAAATCCCTGAAAGATATAGAGGAAAATACAGTTAAACAGGTGAAGGAAATAAAGTAAACTTCAAGAAGAAAACTGGAAACATAAGCAAATAAATAAATAAATAAATAAGTAAACAAACCACAAACTGAGCAAATACAGAATATGGAATACCTACTGAAGAGAGAACAGGACCAATAGCTGTAAGGATCACCAATAGAATACAGGAAATGTAAAAGACAAATTCAGGTATAGAAGATAAAACAGAAAAAGTGATGCATCTGTCAAAGAAAATGTTAATTCTAGAGTCCCTTATCTTACAACCAGAAAATAATTTGAACAAAATAGAAGAAAACTTTCACAACCTAAAGTAAGAAGCTCAAGTTTTTCAGGCAAATAGGTCAAACTAGAAAATATCTTCCTTTGTAAGGTAACTTAGATCCAAAAGAACATGCAAAGTATGTACTCACTAATAAGTAGCTATTGGCCAAAAAAGTATAGAATAGCCAGGATGCAATCCACAGAACTCAAGGAAAGTAACAAGCTGAAGAGCCCAAGTGAGTATGACTCAATCCCACTTGGGAGGGAGAAGAAACAATCACAGGAGGTTGGGGAGAGGGACGAATCTGGGTGAGAAAGGGACAGAGTGATGAAGAGAGAAACATGATCAAGTATAGTGTCTCGGGGGCAAATGGTACTGAAGCCCTTAAGGCCAGCAGAAAGATTGGAAAGAGGAAACTTTGGGAGGTAGGAGGTGGGAGGACCCTCTAGAATGTACTAGAGACCTGGGTGGTGAGAGAATCTCAGGACTTTCAGGACTCTCAGGTCAGTAAGGGACCTTAGATAAAACGCCCTACAGTGGGGAGAGGGAACAAGTAGTGTCCACCTCCAATAAAAAGACAGGTCATCAATTATAGGGATGGGGTTGCCATCCCACAGTCAGGGACTATGACCCAGAATTGTTCCCGTCTGAAAGAAGAGCAGGGACAAAATGGAGAAGAGCTTGAGGAAAAGGAGGACCAGTAATAGGCTCAAATTTAGATCTAGCTCAAGGGGGGGCCCTAATTCCTAACACTATAACTGATGCTACAGTGTGCTTACATGACTGCCCTCAGAAAGCCTGAACAAGCACCTGAAAGAATCAGATGCAGATATATATATATATTTTAATTCTATGTTATATTGTAAATATTTCTGCATTTATGTATGGGAATATGTACCTGTAGATTTCATATTCTATCAATAATGCCTAGTACTGGAATGGCTGGATTGTATGACTTTTAGTTTTTAATTTTGTGACTCATAATATCTGGATTATAGGAAATAGGCAATATATAATCATTACTACATTTCAGTTCCATTCCCGACAAGATGTCACAATATTTAAATTTTTTATTATAATAAATTGCATATCTTCAATTTTTAAAAAATGGATAAATCAGAAGGAAAAGGATCAATTAAAATCCAGGGTGGATGGAAATTATATTCAACTCTAATACCTTGAAATCAGTAAAAAATTATCAATAAATAGATTTAGAACCTGCATGATATGAAAAAAAACTGAAATTTTAACAGGAACACATAATTTAAGAATGTTTTGATGCAGGTAAATGGAGGAAAGATGTGGTAGAGCTACAGGTAAGCAATCTGAGGATTGTCAAGTAAGCCTGTGAAAGTGTAGAATTTTGTACTTTAGCCCCCTCCCACAACCGCCTGCCCTTCCTGCTGGGGCAGAACCTTGCCAGCTCTGCAGCAGTGAAGATTCCATCTTCTGATACTTCCTAGAAAACTAGCTACTCAGGGCAGTTGAGAACCACCACTCAGGGCAGTTGCAACCCCTTCCAAGCCTTCTCCCCCTTCTACCACAGCCTGACCTTCCTGCTGGGTCAGAACCTTGCCAGCTCTGCTGCACTGAAGATTCCATCTCCTGATACTTCCTAGAGAACCAGCCACAGAGGGCAGTTGAGAACCAGCCACTTAGGGCAGTTGAACCTTTCCAGGTCTGCTGCAGTGAAGATTCAATCTTCCTAGAGAACCAGTCACTAAGGGCATTTGCCCTTTCTGCTGCGGCAGAATCTTACCAGGTCTGCCACAGTGAAGACACCATCTCTTGATACTTCCTAGAGAGCTAGCCGCACTTAGGTCATTTGGTGTGAAGAAAGGCCTGGGAGCACAGGAGAGCTGGTCTCCCTGGAGAGGCTACTATCTATATGCACAGGGAGAATAGGAATCCCAGGAGTACATATACACAGGTGTTGAAGATACCATAGAAAACATTGACTCAACAAAGAAAATGCTAAATGCAACAAACTTGTAACCCAAAACATCCAGGAAATCCAGGATATAATGAGAAGACCAAACCTAAAGATCATAGGTATAGAAGAGATCGAGGACTTACAACTTAAGGAGACAGTAAATATCTTTAACAAAATTACAGAAGAAAACTTCCCTAACCTAAAGAAAGAGATGCCAATGAATATACAAGAAGCCTAAAGAACTCCAAACAGGCTGGACCAGAACAGAAACTCCTCCTGACACATAATAATCAAAACACCAAATGCACTAAACAAAGAAAGAATATTAAAACAGTAAGGGAAAAAGTCAAGTAACATATAAAGACAGATCTATCAGAATTATATGAGACTTCTCACCAAAAACTATGAAGGCTAGAAGACCCTGGGCAGATGTCATACAGACCCTACGAGAACATGAATGTCAGCCCAGGCTACTATACCCAGCAAAACTCTCAATTACCATAGATGGAGAAAACAAGATATTCTATGACAGAATCAAATTTATGCAATATCTTTCTACAAACGAAGCACTTCAAAGGATAATGGATGGAAAATACCAACACAAGGTAGAAAACTACACCCTAGAAAAAGCAATAAAATAATCTTCTTTCAACAAACCCAAAAGAAGATAGCCACACAAACAGAATTCCACCTGTAACAATGAAAAAAAAACAGTAAGCAAAAATCACCTTTCCTTAATATCTCTTAACATCAATGGTCTCAATTCTCCATTAAAAAGAAATAGACTAACAAACTGGATACATAAACAGGATACAACATTTTGCTGCATACAAGAAACCCACCTCAGTGACACAGACATTCATTTCCTCAGAGTCAAAGTTTGGAAAACAATTTTTCAAGCAAATGGTCCCAAGAAACAAGCTGGAGTGGATATACTTATATCAGATAAAATCAACTTTCAACCAAAAGTTGTCAAAAAAGATAAGATGGGATATTTCATACTTATCAAAGGAAAAATCTACCAAGATGAACTCTAAATTCTGAACATCTATACTCCAAATGCAAGGGCACTCACATTCATAAAAGAAACTTTACTAAAGCTCAAAGCACACATTGCACCCCACACAATTATAGTGGGAGACTTCAACACTTCAACAATGGACAAATCATGGAAACAGGAGCTAAGTGGACACACAGCTAAACTAACTAAAATTATGGACGAAATGGTTCTAACAAATATTTATAGAACATTCCATCCTCAAGGGAAATAATACACCTTCTTCTCAGCACCTCATGGGACCTTCTCCAAAATTGAAGATATAATTGGTCATAAAACAGGCCTCAACAGATACAGGAATATTGAAGTAATTCCATGTACCCTGTCAGATCACCATGAGTTAAGACTGGTCTTGATTTCAAACAAAGACAACAGAAAAAACACATACACATGGGCTTTGAACAATGCTTTACTCAGTGATAGCTTGGTCAAGGAAGAAATAAAGAAAGAAATTAAAGACTTTTTAGAATGTAATAAAAATGAGGTCACATCATACCAAAACTTATGGGACACAATGAAAGCAGTTCTAAGAGGAAAACTCATAGCTCTAAGTGCCTCCAAAAAGAAATGGGAGAGAGCTTACACTAGCAGCTTGACAACACATCTGAAAGCTCTAGGACAAAAAGAAGCAAATGCACCCAAGAGGAGTAGACGGCAGGAAATAATTAAACTCAGGGCCAAAATCAACCAAATAGAAACAAAAAGAACCATACAAAGAATCAACAAAACCAGGAGTTGGTTCTTTGAGAACATCAACAAGATAGATAACCCCTTAGCCAGACGAACTGGAGGGAACAGAGGCACTACCCAAATTAATAAAATCAGAAATGAAAAGGGAGACATAACAACAGAAACTGTGGAAATTAAAAAAATAATCCGATCCTACTACCAGAACTTATATTCAACAACATTGGAAAATCTGGACTAAATGGACAATTTTCTAGTTACATACCAGATACCAATGTTAAAAAAGGATCAGATAAACCATCTAAATTGTTCCATAAACCCTGAGGAAATAGAAGCAGTTGTTAATAATCTCCCAACAACAACAACAACAACAACAAAAAGCCCAGGACCAGATGGGTTTAGTAGGGAATTCTATCAGATCTTCAAAGAGTGGACCACTACAAAAATCCTTCCCGTCACATAATAATCAAAACACCAAATGCACTAAAGAAGGAAAGATTATTAAAAGCAGTAAGGGAAAATGTCAAGTAACATATAAAGTCAGACCTATGAGAATTACAAGACTTCTCAGCAGAGACCATGAAAGCTAGAAGATCCTGTGCAGATTTCATACAAACCATAAGAACAAATGTCATCCCAGAATATTATACCCAGCAAAACTCTCAATCACCATAGAAAGAGAAACCAAGATATTCCATGATAAAACCAAACTTATATAATGCCTTCCCACAAATCCAGCACTATAAAGGCTAGTAGATGGAAAACACCAATACAAGGAGGGAAACTACACACTACATAAAGCAAGAAAGCAATCTTCTTTCAACAAACCCAAAAGAAGATAACTACACAAACATAAAAATAACATCAAAAATAAAAGGAAGTGAAAATTACTATTCCTTAATACTCTTAACATCAATGTACTCAATTCTCCAATAGAAAGACATAGACTAACTGACTGGATACATAAACAGGACCCAGCACTTTTCTGCATACAGGAAATGCATTTCAGTGTCAAAGACAAACACAACTTCAGAGTAAAAGACTGGAAAACAATTTTATAAGCAGGTCCCAGGAAACAAGTTGGAGTAGCCATTCTAATATTAAATAAAATTGACTTTCAACCAAAAGTCATCAAAAATGAAACAGAAGGATGCTTCATACATATCAAAGGAAAACGTCAACCCAAGAAGAACTCACAATTCTGACCATCTATGCTCCAAATGCAAGGGCACACAGATTCATACAAGAAACTTTACTAAAGCTCAAAGCACACATTGTACCTCACACAATAATTGTGGGTGACTTCAACACCCCACTCTCATCAATGTTCATATTAGGGAAACACAAACTAAACAGAGACACAGTGAAACTAACAGAAGTTATGGACTAAATGGATTTAACAGATATTCATAGAACATTTCATTCTAAATCAAAAGTATATACCTTCTTCTCAGCACCTCATGGGACCTTCTCCAAAGTTGACCATATAATTGGTCTCAAAGCAGACCCAACAAATATGAAAAGAATGAAATAATCACATGTCTCCAATCAGATCACTACGGATTGAAGGTGGCCTTCAATAGCAACACAAACAATGGAAAACCCACATACCCATGGAAGCTGAACAATGCTCTACTCAATGATACCTTGGTCAAGGAAGAAATAATGAAAGAAATCAAAGACTTTTTAGAATTTAATGAAAAGTAAGGCACCACATACCCAAACTTATGGGACATAATGAAAACAGTGCTAAGAGGAAAACTCATAGCTCTGACCGCCTCCACAGAGAAACTGGAGAGAGCATACACTAGCAGCTTGACAGCACACATTTCTAGAACAGAAAGAAGCTAAGAGGAGTATCTGATAGGAAATCATTAAACTCAGGGATGAAATCAACCAAATTAAAAAAATATATATAAAGAATCAACAAAACCAGGAGTTGGTTCTTTGAGAAAATCAACAAGATAGATAAAGCCTTAGCCAGACTAAACAGAGGGCATACAGACAGTATTCAAATTAACAAAATCAGAAATGAAAAGGGAACAACAGAAATTGAGGAAATTCAAAAAACCATCAGATCTAACTACAAAAGCCTATACTTAACACACCTTGAAAATATGAATGAAATGGACAATTTTCTAGACAGACACCAAATACCAAAGTTTAATCAATATGAGATAGATCATCTAAACGGTTCCATAACCCCTAAAGAAATAGAAGTGATCATTGACAGTCTCCCAACCAAAAAAGCACAGGACCAGGTGTTTTTAGTGCAGAATTCTATCAGACCTTCAAAGAAGACCTAACACCAATATTCTTCAAACAATTACACCAAATAGAAATAGAATGAAAATCATCCAACTCATTCTCTGAAGTTGAACAGATTTCATTCATAAATACACTGATACCAAAAGCACACAAATATCCAATGAAGAAAGAGCACTTCATACCAATTTCCCTTATGAATATCGATGCAAAAATACTCAATAAAATACTTGCCAACCGATTCCAAGAACACATCAAAACAATCATTCACCAAGATCAAGTAGGATCCATCCCAGGGATACAGGGATGGTTCAATATATGAAAATCCATTAATATACTCCACTACATAAACAACCCCCCCCAATAAAACCACATGATCATTTCATTAGATGCTGAAAAAGTACTTGACAAAATTCAGCATCCTTTTATGTTAAAAGTCTTGGAAAGATCAGGAATTTATGGCCCATAACTAGACATATTAAAAGCAATATACAGCAAGCCAGTATCCAACATTCAACTAAATGGAGAGAAAATTAAAGCAATCCCACTAAAATCAGGGACTAGACCTGGCTGCCTTCTCTCTCCATATCTATTCACTATAGTATTTGAAATTCTAGCTAGAGCTAGAATTAGGCCAAATTGATACAAATTTCAAAGGAAGAATTCAAACTATCACTATTTGCAGATGATATGATAGTATACTTAAGCGACCCAAAAAACTCCACTAGAGAACTCCCAGAACTGATAAACAACTTCAGGAAAGTGGCCAGATATAAAATTAACTCAAACAAATCAGTGACCTTTCTATACTCAAAGGACAAACAGGCTGAGAAAAAATTTGGGAAAATGGCACCCTTCAGAATAGTTACAAACAATATAAAGTATCTTGATGTGACTCTAAGCAAACAAGTGAAATATCTGTATGACATGAACTTCAAGTATCTGAAGAAAGAAATCAAAGAAAACCTCAGAATATGGAAAGATCTCCCATGCTCTTTGATTGGCAGGATTACTATAGTAACAATGACCATCTTGACAAAAGCAATCAACAGATTCAATGCAATCCCCATCAAAATTTCAACTCAATTCTTCATAGAGTTAGAAAGAGCAATTCTTAAATTCATTTGGAATAATAATAATTATAAAAACAGGATAACTAAAACTGTTCTCAACAGTAAAACAACTTCTGGGGGAATCAGTATCCTGGACCTCAACAGTACTACAGAGCAATCGTTTTAAAAACAACATGGTATCGATACATTGACATGCAGGTAAATCAATGAAATAGAATTGAAGACACAGAAATGAACCCATACACAAATGGTCACTTTATCTTTGACAAAGGAGGTAAAACCATCCAGTGGAAAAAAAGAAAGCCCTTTTAACAAATGGAGCTGGTTCAACTTGCTGTTAGCCTCCAGAAGAAGGCAAAATGACCCATTCTTTTCTCTATATATTGGTTATTAGCCCTCTGTATATTTCGATTCCAGAGAACCAAATAACACTATTAAAAATGGGGTACAGAGGTAAACAAAGAATTTTCAGCTGAGGAATATCAAATGGCTGAGAAGCACCTAAAGAAATGTTCAAAATCCTTAGTCATCAGGGAAATGCAACTCAAAACAATTCTGAGATTTCATCTCATACCAGTCAGAATGGCTATGATCAAAAACTCAAGAGACAGCAGGTGCTGGTGAGGATGTGGAGAAAGAGGAACACTCCTCCACTGCTGGTGGGATTGAAACCTCGTAAAACCACTCTGGAAATCACTTTGGTGCTTCCTCAGAAAATTGGGCATAATGCTATGGGAGGACCCTGCTATGCAACTCCTGGGCATATATCCAGAGTATTCTCCAGCATTTTGTAAGGACATATGCTTCACTATGTTCATAGCAACCTTATTTATAATAGCTGAAAAAATTCAGATGCCCCTCAACAGAAGAATGGATACAGAAAATGTGGTATATTTCCTCAATGGAATACTACTCAGCTATTAAAAACAATGAATTCATGAGGCAAATACGTGAAACTGGAAGATATCATCCTGAGTGAGATAACCCAATCACAAAAGAACACACATGGTATGCTATCACTGATAGGTGGATATTAGCACAGAAACTTTGAATACCCTAGACACAATTCACAGATCAAATGAAGCTCAAGAAGAAGGAAGAACAAAGTATGGATACTATGGTCCTTCCTAGAAGGGGGAACAAAATATTCACAGGAGGAGATACAGAGACAAAGTGTGGAGCAGGGTATGAGGGAAAGACCATCCAGAGACTTTCCCATCTATGGATACATCCCATATACAGGTACAAAGCCCTGACACTATTGTGGATGTCCACAAGTTCTTGCTGACTGGAGCCTGACATAGCTGTCACCAGGGAGGTTCTGCCAGTGCATGATAAATACAGAGGGGAATACTCTCAGCCAGCCATTGAACTGAGCACATGGTCCCCAATGGAGAAGCTAGAGAAAGGACCCAAGAGCTTAAGCGGTTTGTAGTGCCATAGGAAGAGTATCAATATAAGCCACTAGTACCTCCAGAGTTCCCAGGGACTAAACCATCAAGCAAAGAGTACACTTGGAGGGATCCATGGCTCTAGATGCGTAGGCAGCAGAGGATTGCCATATTGGACATCTAAAGGAAGAGAGGTCCTTGGTCCTGAGAAGACTCGATGCTGCAGTGTAGGGGAATACCAGACCAACACTGAATCCATCCCATAGGTAGGCAGCAAACCATAACACTATTACTGATGCTGCATTTTGCTGGGAGACAGGAGCCTAACTTGTCTGTCTTCAGAGAGGGTCTAACAGCAGTTGACTGAGACAGATGGAAATACTTACAGCCATCTTTTGGATTGAGGACATGGGGAACCCTATGAAAAAGTTAAGGAAAGTATTGAAAGAACTGAAGTGGATGACAACCCCATAGGAAGACCAACAGTGTTAAATAATGTGGATGCCTGGGACCTTCCAGAGGTCAAACAACCAACTAAAGAACAAACATTGGGTGTATATTTCAAGGCTCCTGGCATATGTGTAGCAGAGGACTGCCTTGCCTGTCCTCAGTGCAAGAAGAAGAACCTAATCCTGTAGAGACTTTATGTCACAAAGAATGTGGCTGCCTTGTGGGGATGAGTATTTCAGAGGTAAAGGTGGGGACTCTGGAAGGGGAGTCAGTAGAGGAGTTGACCATTTGTATGAAAATAAATAAAATAGCTAAACTGAAACAAAACCACTACCGACAACAACAAAACGTGTATACTAAAAAGGCATTAGGGGTTATATATCTCTTGAGACTGAGGCGGATTTCAGGTTATATGCAGATTAAAGTATAATTTTGGCAGTTGGTCCTCACAATCAACACTATTTGAAATCAAATTTCTTATCCACTGATAGATTTTTCTGGACTTGTCTCACATTTCACAATGGAACCATTCTTACTAAAGAGGTGCTTCATATCTGAGCTCAAACCTCGGGTCTTATGGATTGACATTCACATTAATCCCCTTAATACTCAATCTGAGGTCTGGTAAGAAACCTGTATGTATAGTGTATCTCCATTTTCAAGTGTCAAGTTGCCATATGTCATTGGTGGCTATTATATTTGAGTAGAGAGTATCAACTTATTCACTTATCTCCATAGCGCTTTTAAGTCTTCCAAGATTTGCTGAAAATATTGTCACCTATCAGAAACTTTGGAGTCTACTACTTAGAAGTAGTATATAATTTTACATTATTAGGTAGTTCTAAGAAAATTATACTTTTTAAACTTACCATTCCTTCTGTGAGTTTTGATGGTAGCTGCAGAGTTATGAGAAACTATATTACAGAGAAAGCAGACATGGCTGAAACCAATCAAAGAAAAAGTCTTGGTTGAGCCAAGCATTGCACAGAACACACATGGTAACCAACATACTAAAAGAAGGTATGCCAAAGCAACTATGGCTGACAAATTGATTGACAATAGAAGAAAAATCCAGTCATGTGGGGTTGATGTAGTACTTATATTGTCTCTAGTACAGATAACACACAAAGAACTTGACTCATGTCTCTGGTGCAAACTTGCAAAAGTTAGAGTATTTCTAGTTCATTCTGCATATATCTAATCGTCATCTTCCAAAGGAAAATGTAGAATTAATGACTCCGACTACAAGTTTTTCACTATGTACTATGTTTTTATTTTGCTATTCTTTGTTTATAACTTTCAACCAAGAAATGAAACAGTGTACCAGAATTATCATTCTATAGACAAAAATATACAAACACATTAAAAGTGGTATTTTAGGAAGATCAATTGGATATAATTCATTTGTTATACTATAATGAATTATTGTTTTCCCCCTCCAATAGGAAAATATAAACACAATTATTGGGGATTACATTTATTGTATTTAAGCTTAATCACTCAGTTATTTGAGAGATGGGTTGTTTCATATTTTATTAGGTTTTAAGTACAGTCTGCTTAATGCACATAATGTCCATTATCAATGCATCACCAAGGCCTACATTATTTACATCCTTCTAAAAAACACTTGGGTTGGGATGCTAGAACTCATTGCTGGTACCCATTAAGAGACTCAGCATACAAATTATAGGGCTGGCTTCTTTCATAAAGTCTGTGTTCATCCACCACCTTCAAATTATTTTTAAAAAGTAAGTAATTGTATCAAATTTTTACCTGGCACAATGGAAATGGAGAGACAGTACATGTAAAAATTCTAGTACATTTACGTTTTATAACATTTCCTCCTCTGTCTTCAAACACTCAGATACACTTCTTTCTGATCACTATCTCCTTTTCCATTGCTGTTTATGAATAAAATTTGTGTCAAAAACCTTTCCACAGAGATCTTCAATGTCTTTATCCCTTCAAAGACATTAATAATTGCCAAGAACATACATACATTCTTCTATATCATGGATTCTCATCTACCTACATATTACAGAGTGATACTTTTTAATCTTCTACTTGGTGAACAAATATCAAATTCTTGTGCATTTGGGTCCGAAGTATAAAGTTACCTCAGTCAGTACTGAGGGAATGCACAGCAACAGTGAGCCAAGGCATAGTTTACTGAATGTTTCAGCATCTTTATAGACTAAGCAGAATAAAGATTTCCCAAAATGTCTGTTTCTCAAGCAACAGTTTTTCTAGGCTCAAGGTGACTCAAACTTTCTTGAAGACTTAGAAATCACTCTGAGTTCCAGTTCTTTGATGTGTTGCTTCTGATAATTAAAAACAAAGTATTTTTCTCCTGAGAAAATAATTCTGAAGGCCACATCCTCGGGCATGCATCCGACTTGGCAGAAAAAAACACCAGGATTGTTTTGCTGAGAAATTATGCTTACTCGGTTTCTCAGTGTGCTAATATTCACAAAATATCCTTAAGTCACCTAGGAGCTTGAACACTGTGAGCTGTCACCTCATACCATTTTTCTGTAATCCAGTAAATAGTGAATCATAAGTAGGACCAGTGATTCCTCTGACAGTTATTTTAGGCTAAAATACTCCCTTACTATCACTCATTGTCAGATGAGGAAATGCACTGAAATTAAGTTTTCTAGTTTTCAGGCTTGCTTTATCATTATGCTTTACATTGCTCCTTATTTGGCCAATTTTGCCATGCATCCTACTAGTCAGTCTCTTAGTTTCCCTATATTTTTCAAAGACTGAGATTTTGATGTATCACTAGCCACAGTAATATTTTTACTGTAAATACAGTAATCTTACCCTAGAATTTAGTTTTAGAGTCTGAAATCTTAGTCTGAATTGCTTGATTAAGGTCATAAGTTCAGGTCAGGTCCTGTCTCAGGATCCTGTTCTTTTGGGATTATCTTGATCTTCTGCTCTCATTAGGTAGATGGGCTAGTGAAATAAAATTTCCTCAGCATTGTTTGAATTGTTTTCCACAGTTTTGGTATGTTGCATAATAATTTTTTATTGAAGTTCTGAAAGTCTAATCTCTTTCTTATTTCTGCTCTACCCAGTGGTCATTGAGTAGAGAGTTGTTCAGTTTTCATAAGTGTGTAGGCTTCTATTGTTTTGGTTGTTGTAAAAGTTCAATTTTAAGCAATGGTGATCTGAAAAGATGCAAGAGTTTTGTTTGTTTGCTTGCTTGTTTGTTTTTTTTTTTTCAATTTTCTTTTGTCTGTTGAGGCATGCTTTGTGATTGAATATAAAAAGTCACTTTTGCAGAGGTTTCCATTAGGTGCTGAGAAAAAGGTTTTGTGTGTCACTAAAATATCCTCATGATGTCTATTAGGTCTATTTTTGTGATAACATCTGTTAGTTCCATTGATTCTATATTTAGTTTCAGTTTGGATGACTTTTCATTGGTGGGAGGAGGGTGTTGAAGTCTCCCACTATTAACATCTTGTTCAATGTGGGATGTGAGTGTGCTTTCATTTGAAGTGTAGATATTCAGACTTGAAATGTCATCGTCTCAATTTCCTCTGGTGAACATGATGTGTCTTTCCTCATCTCTTCTAAATAATTTGTTGAATGTCTATTTTGTTAGATATAACAATGGCTACTCCATCATCCTTTGTGAATCTTTTGGTTTGGAATATCATTTTCTAGCACTTTACAATGAGGTAATCTCTATCCTTGATATTGACATGTTTTCTTTTATGTAGGAGAATGATGTATCATGTTTGACATACAACCGTTCTATAGATGGTATTTTTTCATTGGCAATTGCTTCTATTGGTGCAATGAGGTACTAATGAGCAATGATTCTAATTATTGTCATTTTGATATTGTTGGTAGTAGTAGTAGTAGTAGTAGAGTATGTGTGTGTGTATGTGTGTTTGTGTGTATCTGTGTGTGTTTCTGTACGTGCTACGCTTCTTTTGTTTTTGATGGTGAGAAATTATTTGTGTGTTTTCTTGAGTGAAATTAGTATCCATGGGCTAAACCTATTCTTCTAGTATCTTCTGTAAGTCTATATTGGTTTATTGTTTTACTCATGTAACAATCTGGAATGATAACCTATATCTTACTGTAAACCCTGATGCCAATGAAGAGCTAAAGGAAGGTTTCTTTCATCACATTCTTTCATCACAGTTATTTCAGCTCACAGATTGTTCTGTACTTTAAGATTAAATTATTCAGTGTGGCTTGTTACAGAAAACAGTGCAGTTCATCTGTATAAAAAAGGAAGAAGAAATGAATGTTATTATCACACAGTACCTTACTTAGGAATTTGATTTTATTCAGCAAGAATGTATCAAACAAAATGCCACACAAAACAGTTATTTTAGACTCTGACAGAATAAAATAAATGACTATATGAAAGAAACTTCATAGTGATCTACAATGTGCCATATTCTATGACTGCTAAATACAGTGTAAATTTAGAAGAAGAAGAAGAAGAAGAAGAAGAAGAAGAAGAAGAAGAAGAAGAAGAAGAAGAAGAAGAAGAAGAAGAAGAAGAAGAAGAAGTTTGGATTGAAACTTAATTTGTGGAAAATTAGTCAAGTACACCGTTTCACAATTTGTACTTCCAAATTTTATTTTGTTTAAAAATTAAGCAAACAAATAATCATTTGAAAATCACACTTCTCCCAATTTTAATATTTTGAAAGACTAAATATTTTTTTATTCACCATCAATCCATAATAATTCATTCAGCATTATCTTGCATTCTCCTTCAATAAAATCATTAAATATAGAAAACATTTCATTGATTAAATATTTTAACATGATTATTACCTTTATTTGGAAGAATGACTCCAAAAACATACCATCAGTAGATTTGTGGAATTTCTGAGAATTTGCATCTGAAGTTTTAGTAAAGAATAAGACCTTGTTTTTATGTGTATATTGTACCAGTAGAACAGGTGGATTCACATTTGTCTGCCTATATTATCAGAACTTATTGTTTACCTACAATGCAGGGGGTCAATTGGTTTCATAAACCACAATCCCAAGCAGGCTCAATTTGTACCATATGTTATAGTTATGGATTCTATTTCTGAAATGAAACTCAGTGACATAATAAAAGCATGTAATGGAAGGTAGGAATTATTTGGTGTAGAATGACATTTGCTGTACACCATCAAAGGAAGTCAGAACAGGATCTCAAATAGGGCCAGATCTTGTAGGCAGGAGCTAATACAGGAGTATGGAAGGAGGATGTTTAGTTGTGTGTTTCTCCGGGTTTGTACAATCTGATTTCCTATAGACCCACAACAAACTTCCTTGGGACTGAACAGTTTGGAAATGGACTGGCACTCTCCCATTAATCTACTAATTAAGAAAGCAATTTATAGATGGATATTTTGGAGGCATTTTCTTATGTGAGGTTTCTTTTTATCAGAAATTCATAGTTTGTATTACAGGTTGACATAAACTTAGTCAATACAACTTATTTATTATTAAATTGACATACAAATTAATTGCTATTAAACCACACTATTAATATCTTATTCACCCCACAATATTTTATATTATGTCAGAAGTCAATTAGGTAAAAACTAGCAGGTGATCTTCCTGAGAAGGTCTACCTTGGATTAAAAAAATCTATGATGTATTTGTTCTAGTAGGTAAGGCTGAGGAGAAATTCATTTTTAAAAGTTTCCTTCTATTAATATTTTTTCATGGTATAATCAAATGTCTATAACAATCAGTAGATATTAGCACATGCTTTTGAGCAGATCTCTGCAGAACATCAAAGATGCACTCTCTTGTAGTGATGCTTTACAGACAAATAAGTGACTTTAATGAATGACAAATGAAGTAAAGAGAGAGAGATCAGAAAGAAACAGAATAAGGAACAGAGGGAAGAAGGGAGTGAGAGAGAGATGAGAGAGAGAGAGAGACAAAGAGAGAGAGACAGAGACAGAGACAGAGACAAAGGGAGAATGGGAGGGAAAGATAGAGACAGACACACAGAGAGAACTACTGTGAACTACAGTGCAAGATCCAAACAGTAAAATAGGATGTGAATCTCCTCTCCCTATCCTTTGATCGAAAAAAAGAGCAAATGAAAATATCCAGGAGCAAAAATAAACAGTAGATTGTTGATTCAACCATCACATGCAAGGAAAGTACTCAGGGCTACTCTCCAGTGTCACTATTTTACACTATTTAAAACATTTGGAGATTCAAGGAGAAGAATCCAATAAAAAATTTTTTTTTTTGGAATCAATCAAAACTTTGCTAGGAGGAACAGCCAATGTATACTATTTCATATACTTGGAGAAAATTTTTCATGGCTTATCAACACCTAGCTTTCTGATATTAACACAAAAAATGCTGCAGTCTATTTGGTAAGAGTTCATTTACCTAGGGAAGTGATTATTTCTCATAGTGTTCAACTTAGTGATATTAATGTAACTGATAATAAAGTAGCACTCGTTCAAATGTATACATTATCTTGTAGGCCTGTGCATGTAGGAACTGAATTCAGTGGTAGAACAATGCTTGTAAATTGTCATATCAGTATCTAAGGTTGTTTTTCTGTCAAGTCTGTATCATATTTATTTAACCACACAAACATATGAAGAGTGGAAACTGTAGATAAATTCAGTATACTAAGAAAATTAGTGTCTCCACATTGAGGCAGGGACAAAATGTTCGGAATAATTTGTGAATGTAGCAAAAGGCTATGAATAAGAATTGCTTCAAAAGTAACCTTTTCTTTCTTAAAACAGTAATTCTCAACCTTACTATTGATATAACCCTTTACTAAAGTTCCTCATGTTGTAAGGACCAACAAATGTGAACTTAATTTTATTATTCCTACTTCTTAACTGTAAATTTTAAATGTTATAAATAAGGTAAGCATGTGATATTCAATATATGTCATATTGAACTCATGTGAAATGGTCATTTTTTCCTTAAAGGGGTTGCTCACAGCACATTGAGAGCCTCTCCCTTAAGTTCAAGTGTCACTGGTTAGCAGGGTTTCCAGTGGAATTATCATGAGCCCCTCACTATTTCTTACTGTAGTCCCTTCAGACTAGAGTGAAAATACATAATTCTTCAGACTTTGAACATTTTTACTTAGATAGTGGTAATTATTGTGGGTTTTGTTTTCGTCTTTTATGCGATTCTTTGGAGATTTTATAAAAGTACATGATACATTTGACCTCAGTTATATTTCAGGGCTTTTTATTTCCATGCATCTCCCTTGACCAGTAACCTTTTTTCTCAATTGATTCTATTATGATTCTTGCTTATGTTGTTGTTAATTGTGACTTTGACTTGTTGATCTAGTGTGCTAATATATTCTTAGTCTTGGTTTTGCTCCATCTTTTCATGTTCTCACATTCTCTCAAACTATTTTGACATGGATATTTTATACAACATTTTCACCTTCAGAAAAGGGTATTTATTAAACTGTGATGTTTATGTACATAGCAAGCATCATTATCAACTTTGCTTTACAATTGAACTCAAGATGAAATTAAATATCTGTAAGAAGTTCAGCAACAACACAGGTTGTCCTCTTTCTTAACTACTGTTCATTAAAAGAATTGAAGCTTTGAACATTTAAGTAAAAGTTGAGTAAAAGGGATACAAAGAAGAGAAAAATATAAAGGATGTCTCTTTGCTGATATGATTCTTTAGGAAGGAAACCATAAGCACTATACCACAGGATTTTTAAAGTAGATAAGTGTGCTTGTATTCTATGCAATGAACATACTAGTTCTCTAAGTGATTTCAGAAGTTTTAAAAAGGAAACAGAGTAAGCACATACATTATCAAGGGAAAAGTGTTGAGGAAATGGGATAGGGATAGGAGAAGTAGGAATGGAAGTGAGTATTTTTTGAGAAAAAAATTAGTTTTATGAAAATTTAAGCCAAAATAGTGAGAAAAAATATTTAATCCCACATTTGCCAAAATTATCATCATCACTAACAGAAATTTCAATAAAGGTGATCAGGGATCTTATATGCTGGAAATAGAACTATTTTTTAATTAATTATTTTATTTATTTATATTCCAGCAGGTGTCTTCCTCCTGTTGTTAGCCCCCACCCCCAATACACACAGTTATTTACACCATTTCCCTTCCCATTGCCTTCAATAGGGTGCTCCCACTTGCCATCCCCTTGCCTTCAAGTGGATGTTCCCCCTCCTCCTCCCCAGTTATTCCCCTTCCCTGGAGCCTCAATTCTCTTGAGGTTTAGGCACGTCTCTTCCACTGATGACAGACTAGGCAGTCTTCTGTTAAATATGTGCAAGGGTCCTTCAACAAGCCAGTGTATGCTCCCTGGTTGGATGTTCCATCTCTGAGATCTCCTGGTGGTCCACTTTAGTTGAGACTGCTGATTTTCCTTCCCCTCAGCTCCTTCAGTCCTTCCCTTATTTCATCCATAGTGGTCCCTGACTTCATTCCAATGGTTGGATGTAAGTTTCTGCATCTGTCTCAGTCAGCTTCTAGTATGGTCTCTCATATAACAGCTCCTGTCTGTAACCACATCATAGCATCAGTAATAGTGTCAGGCCTTGGTTCCCCATGCCCCCATGAGATGGATCCTAAGTTGGGCCAGTCACTAAAGTCTCTACTCCTATCAGTCTCTACTCCATTTTTGTCCCTGCAATTCTTTTAGACATGAACAAACCTAGGTTAAAAAATTGACTATGGGTTGGTAACTATATCCTTCCACTTGGGGTCCTGTCTATCTAATGGAGATGGACTTTTCTAGTTCTCTCATCCTATTTGTTAGAAAGTTTGGCTAAGGCTATCCACATTGAGTCCTGGAAACATCTCACTTCCCAAGGTTTCTGACACATTCTAGAGAGTCTCCCCCTGCTTCCCACCCCCAGAAGCTCCATATTTTCATTCATTCTCCTGATCCTCTGGGTTTCTCTCCTGTTCTCTCTCCCATACCTGATCCAATTCTCCTTTTCAACTCTCCCTCTCTTAC
Source organism: Tokudaia tokunoshimensis (assembly GCA_036184795.1). Taxonomy (NCBI): domain Eukaryota; kingdom Metazoa; phylum Chordata; class Mammalia; order Rodentia; family Muridae; genus Tokudaia; species Tokudaia tokunoshimensis. Next base: position 29,973,751 of record BTHU01000016.1, on the reverse strand, counting down.
ACATGTTTCCCCTGCCCTCTCTTCCTCCTGTGGTTACTTTGTTTCCCTTTCTATGTGGGGTTGAAACATCCTTTCTTGGGCTTCCTGCATTTTATGGTCCTTGAATTGCATCCAGGGTATTCTGTAATTTTTTAGTTAGTACCCACTTATCAGTTAGTGCATACCATGCATATTATTGGGTCTGGGTTACCTCACTCAAGATGAGTCCTATCCATTTGCCTGCAAAATTCATGATGTCCTCAATTTTAATAACCGAATAGTATTCCATGTGTAAATGAACCATATTTTCTTTATTCATTCTTCAGTTAAGGGACATCTGGGTTGAGTTGAGGTTCTGGCTACTATAAATAAGGTTGTTATAAACATAGTGGAGTATATATCCTTGTGGTATTGTTGAACATCTTTTGAGTATATGCCCAGGAATGGTATAGCTTGGTCTTCAGATACAGCTATCTTCAATTTTTTGAGGAACAACCAGATTGATTTTCAGAGTGGCTATACCAGTTTGAAATCTCAGCATTGATGGAGGATCCTCCCTGGCATGTGCTGCCACTTGAGTTTTTTATCTTAACCATTCTTTTTTGTGTAAGATGGAACCTCAAGGTTTTTTGATTTACATTTTCCTGATGACTAAGTACTTTGAACATTTCCTTAAATTCTTCTCAACCATAGGAGATACTTCTGCTATCAATTCTCTCTTTCACTTACTACCTGACTTTTTAATTGGGTTATTTAGTTTTTTACTTTATAATTTAGCTTCTTCAGTTCTTTATATATTTTGGATTATAGTCCTTTATTGGATGTAGGTTTACTGAAAATGTTTTTCCAAATCAGTTAGTTGCTGATTTATCAATTTGATGGTGACTTTTGCCTCTCAGAAGCTTTTTAGTTTCATGATGACCCATTTATCAATTGTTGATCTTAAAGCCCGATCTCTTGGTTCAGGAAATTCTCCCTTTTGGCCATGTGTGTTAGTCTCTCTCCCATTTTTTCTTCTATTTCCCCTCTCTGGTTAAGACCCATCATCTTTTGACAGATGTTTATCCACTTGCTTGTTACCTTCTCATCTTAAAACTAATAAAAAGAAAGGAGATGTAGAGAGCCTTATTGGGGAGCCATGCCACCTGGCAGGAACTTGACATTGACCAAGTTGAAGTTCCTCTACCAGATTTTGAGCTGGAATTCCTGTGTTAGTGATAATCCCATTCACCTAGGGTGGAGCACTCAGACCAAGGTGAAGTTCCTTTTCTTCCAGTTCTATAAATTCCTGAATTAAACAGGTGATCCACCCAGCCACCTGAGCAGTGGAGCCAATGTCCAGTGAATTTGTAGATCAGAGATAAAAGACCCCAGGAGCTTTTTAATAACCCCATGTGGGGTCCCTGGAATGGAATTTTACCTTATTTGTTCCCCTTATTAGGACCACTGATGAGCTTACTATTGATCCTGTCCCTCAGACCCTTAAGCTTTAACAAAATAACCATGTGTCAGTACCATTCAGGTGCTAATGTTGCAGCAACAGTATCAGGAACTAGGACAGTATGAGACCTCATTTCAGGATTGAAATGGTCATAAGAAAAAGGACAGAAAGTGAGAACCCTGTCAGAAACAGCAAGCCAGCTCCCCACGACCAAGGGGGGGGGACCACAGCCTGACAGGAACTTTCCATTCCGCCCATGACTGCCTGGGGTAAGGACAGATATGGAAATGGGCTAAACAAAGAACTACCTTGCCTAGGGTGAAGACAGAGAGGGAAATGACTCGGAAAAAAGACGAAGCCAGGAAATACCTCAAACACCACAAGGTGGGCAGGACAGGACCAAATGACAGAGACAATCTCCCCATTCAAATTGACCAATAATTTTAAATGTTGCTCAGGGTAACCAATTGCAGTCGTCCAACTCAGGAGACTGCTGAACTCCCCGCCAAAATGTTTATAAAAAGGGTATGCTTTGTGATTTTGGAGTCTCTTCTTGCCTGCATGCTGGGGGACCCCAATGTACATTGGAACATTAAAACTCTTGCGGATGACAGAGATTCCAGTCTCTATGGCCTTATTGAGTGGGGTGTCTTCCGATGGACTCTTAACACTGTGTCTCTTTCTGAAGCTGATGCAATCCTGAGGCAAGATATTTATGTTGTCCTTTTGAATTGGCCTCTCAGTGTAAAAACTGGATCTAAGAACTAATGTAAATATTACAGGGACACTTTTGTGACTGAGTTGAAATCTTATGGGCAGTCTTTCCTGTGTTTTTCCATTTCATTTTCACAGGTATTTTATATTATGACAGTAAACTGTCAATTATGAATTTTCTGCATCAATATGAAAATTGATTAATAATGTTAAGAATAAATCATTCTTTCATTCAGGAAATATTTGTTGGTGTAGAAAATGTAGAGTTGAGGTAAGCCATATTCTACTAAATATTTATAAACCCATCCATAAAAAACAACTATAAAATCTACAAAAACATGAAACCAATAAATCCATATCCTCTCATATGTGATACTAAAAGAAAGCCAAGAAAACATTCCAATAAATACAAAAGAGCAGTTAAGTTCAAAAATATTTGCTAATGCAGTTGTAATGGATACAAGAAAATCTCTGACCTAAAGTTCTAGACATAGAGAATAAAAATTATTCATGTCCTCTCTCTCCATTTAACTTTCAAAAGGACCAAATAGAAATAAGTATCCAGGAGAAAAGGCAAAATAGTAGATTATTGACCCAACAATTACATGCTGATAAATTACTCAGGGATCCTGCCCATTGTCACTCCTTAAATACTCTTATGATCAAGAATCAGAACACAAGAAAAACACTTCAATTAAATCACTCTTCTTAGAAGAACAGCCAATTGAACACAACCACATCTGGCCTCAAACATCTAAAGACACGCCTCTACCCAAAGAAAGAAAGATACTAAGAGAACCACAGAAGCACTGGAGCCTGCAGCAGAAGCTGTCAGAACCTAAAGCCTATATATCAAGCAAAAAGAGCTAAGACTGTAGAGTGTGAATGTAAGTTCCATGGTAAGACAACAATATTTACAATGCTAAGATTACAGTGGTTATTGATACATGTGAGCCTCTGTCAATGAAACATGTGGAGAAGTTGTGGGAATGCTCTGCAAACTGAAAAATTAACCTGATCAATAAGTAACTAATATAAAGCTATATACTCTGATGCTGGCTAGAAAACTGAATTTAATGCATTTCTTTATCTAAACACAATAGATAATAATGTCATATTTTGCCTTAAGTGTAAGAGGGGCACTGGCCTTACTTGGAACTCACTACCTACTAGTCCGCCAAAGAAAAGTATATGTACATTACTCTGTAAGGTACAGGTAATGACTATGTGATGATCTATGTCAACACAGAATGTTTGTAGAAACTTTGTAGTTATTTGTGTCTAAATAAGAGCAAGGAAATTAAAGGAAAGGTTTTGGACTCACATATTATTGATAAAGTCCAAGGTAAAAACAGGCAGTGATTTGAAAAAGAGTTATGGAGAATATAGAAGAATTTGAAGAAAGTGGTAAAAGATATTTAAAAAACATAAAACATACCTGATGTTTCTTGATAATAACTCTGCATTGTCTTTCAGTCAGATAACAATTTGAAGCACATTATATATTTTACCAAAAAATAAAAAAATTCAGGGGAAGAATTTACACATAGTATGCTAAAGAAGATACAGCCCCTTCAATGTGCAAGACATATTATTGTGATTATAAAACGATAAAGGAATATAAAGATATGATCTATGGGGTTGTGATGAAGTGTGTGTGTGGGGGGGTATACCTCAGCAGGCCCATGCTGAGGCATCACTTCCCCCTGAGGAACCAGCTATACAACAGTATAGCATAGAATAGAGTTTATTCAGGGCAGGGTGAAGGGAGTTAAGAGAGTAGTAGAGGCAGAGAAATGCAGAGAGAAGGCGAGAGTAGAGAAGTAGAGGCCAGCCATGACCATATGGAGAGAGTGGGGAGAGAAGGGAGAAGAGAGAGAAGCAAGCAGGAAGAAAGAGAGAGAGAGAGAGAGAGAGAGAGAGAGAGAGAGAGAGAGAGAGAGAGAGAGAGAGAGAGAGAGAGAGAGAGATTGAGAGATGGGGACAAGCAGCTACATTTATTAGCTGCTTTTTTTTTTTTAGTGGGTCAGGCCTACCTGGCTGTTGTCAGGTAACTGTGTGGTAGAGCTTAGGCAGAATGCTAACATTCACCTCTTTTGGTTTAATTAAAAATTAAAAAAAATTAGAAAGAGGTGATGGAGAAGCACGAATAGGGACATTGAGATATCTGGCTTCTTCATGCTGGCATTTGTGGTGACATATCTCTGGGGAACCTGAAGGAATGGATATGGGGGATGTTTGTCCAGTCTTAGGGGAGTTGGCTGGTTTTTTGCTGTCCAGGTTATGAGGAGTCATCTGAGGATAAATCATAAGGTACAGGTCCACTACGAGAGTCCTGTCTGTGACAGGAGACGGAACATCTGAGCATTGCTTCTCCTGAGCTGTCCTGGATGTAGTATGTGCCTGGACTTTACAAGATGTTGAAACATATTGTTGTAGGTAGAGAATAAGATTAAGTAAGTTTGGGAGAAAGAAAAAGGTTTTCTTAAGATGTACATTTGACACCCATAGGAATTCTACCCTCTAGACTAGGTTAGGCAGAAGTACTTACCTGGATGGAGCCTATTTGGACCAGGAGAAGTAGATCTGAGTAGGTTTTCTGTAGCTTTTAAGTTTATAAAAGAGATAACAGCTTGAGTTAATAACATAAACAGTCTTTAAGATGAGACTTTTGTAGATCAATATTAAAAGGTTTTGTGGAATAAGATTAAAAAGTTGGATTGTTCCACTTAGAATTGAGCTTAGTGCAAGGAGATAAGGATGGGTCAATTTGCATTCTTCTGCATGTTGACCTCCAGCTGAGCCAGCACCATTTGTTGAAAAGGCTATCTTTTTTCCACTGGATGGTTTTAGCTCCTTTGTCAAAGATCAAGTGACCATAGGAGTGTGGATTCATTTCTGGGTCTTCAATTCTGTTCCATTGATCTACATGTCTGTTACTGTACCAATACCATGCGGTTTTTAACACTATTGTTCTGTAGTACAGCTTGAGGTCCGGGATCTCCACATAAAACCAGACACACTGAAACTAATAGAAGGGAAACTAGGGAAGAACCTTGAACATATGGGCACAGGGGAGAATTTCCTGAACAGAACTCCAATAGCTTATGCTCTAAGATCAAGAATAGACAAATGGGACCTCATTAAATTACAAAGTTTTTGCAAGGCAAAAGACACTGTCAAAAAGACAAAGCGGCAACCAACTAACTGGGACATGATCTTTACCAACCTTACATCCGACAGAGGGCTAATATCCAATATATACAAAGAACTCAAGAAGTTAAACTCCAGAGAGGCAAGTAACCCTATTAAAAAATGGGGTACAGAGCTACACAAAGAGTTCTCACCTGAAGAATATCTAATGGCTGAGAAGCACCTAAAGAGATGTTCATCATCCTTAGTCATTAGGGAAATGCAAATCAAAACAACCCTGAGATTCCATCTCACACCAGTCAGGATGGCTAAGATCAAAAACACAGGAGACAGCAGTTGTTGGCGAGGATGTGGAGAAAGAGGAACACTCCTCCACTGCTGGTGGAATTGCAGGCTGGTACAACCACTCTGGAAAGCAGTCTGGCGGTTCCTCAGAAAACTGGGCATGACACTCCCGGAGGATCCGGCTATACCACTCCTGGGCATATACCCAGAGACTTTACCTGCATGCAATAAGGACACATGCTCCACTATATTCATAGCAGCCTTATTTATAATAGCCAGAAGCTGGAAAGAACCCAGATGTCCCTCAACAGAGGAATGGATTCAGAAGATGTGGTATATCTGCACAATGGAATACTACTCTGCAATTAAAAACAATGAATTCACGAAATTCCTAGGCAAATGGTCATAACTTGAAAATATCATCCTTAGTGAGGTAACCCAATCACAAAAGAACACACATGGTATGCAGTCACTGATAAGGGGATATTGACCCAGAATCTCGGAATACCCTAGACACAATCCGCATATCAATAGATTTCTAAAAAGATGGAAGGAGAGACCCCTGGTCCTGGAAAGACTGGATGTAGGGGAACGCCAGGACAGAGTAATGAGAGGGGGTTGAATGGAGAAAAGAGGGAGGGAAGGGGGCTTATGGGACTTTCGGGGAGGGAGGAAATGGGAAAGGGGAAGTGATTTGGAATGTAAATTAAAAAAATAAAATAAAAAAAAAGTTGGATTGTATAGTAGAATGTTTTATTTGAGTTAGGCAAATTTATAGGAACTAAGACAATATTAGGAGAGTGGAATAGCAAGAAGATGAAATATGAAGCATTTGATTAATAGAAACAGTTTAGGTAAGGAGATAAAAAATTACATCTGTGAAAGTATTTTTTCCTAGTTATCAATGTAGTAATAAGTTCGAGAAATAAACAAAAATCTAGCAGTTATGTTATTTAAAAAATGACAGAGTCTACTAGCCAACACTTCCCATGGTCTCTATGGCAACTGGGGTGGTCAGTCTGACTTTCAAGCACAGAAGATGCAGGACGTTTTCTCTGTGGAATAGATACACATGACATTTGAAATGTCTTACCTTGATTTAGACAACATAAGTCGTTTGACTCAGGGTATCCAGTTTTGTCCACTACGTTTCTCAGTGATTATCACATCACAACCCAGGCAGTATCTTCTAACTGTGTCTACATCTTCTGAGACCTCATGGGAGAAATTGTTATTGACTTTAGGAAATCTGTCTGTCATAAACTCAATAATTAACAATCTTCTGACAGGATTGAGGGTAATATAGATTGGTTATAACTGAATAGAAACTAATGACAGTAGTAAAAATCATATTAAGACAGGATAAGAACAAAACCTTAAGTAACCTTGACAGGTTGTGTACATAGAGAAAAGTATATTTTGTATTAGCAAAGAAATATTCAGCTAGGACTAGAATAAGAAAGCTGGCAGCATTGGCATAAGATTGTGGTGACAGAAAATGAGTTTGTCCAGGAAGGTTAAAGCCTGTTACACAAACTGAGCAAGGAGGCCTTGTACCACACTGCCAGCATCTACTTTATAAGACCCAGGCAGAGGGTGCAGGGGGGGGGGGAGAGAGAGAGAGAGAGAGAGAGAGAGAGAGAGAGAGAGAGAGAGAGAGAGAAAGAAGAAGAAGAAGAAGAAGAAGAAGAAGAAGAAGAAGAAGAAGAAGAAGAAGAAGAAGAAGAAGAAGAAGAAGAAGAAGAAGAAGAGGAGGAGGAGGAAGAATGGTCTCTCTTACATGCATGGGAAGGCAGCTTTTCATACAAAGTGAAATTTTCTCAAGGTTGCAGTGGGACAGACAAGTCGAAATTTTCTCAAGACTGCAGTGGTACATCGAAAAGCAACTGCAATAATGGACTAATAGGCAGGGCACATTGGCAGCTTTATCAGGAGCAGAAGTTCATGTGCATGGGAAAGTAAGTCCACAGGGCCTCCGGGAGTATGCAAGGGGTAGGACCAGACCCACTCTTTCCTCATCAAGAGCAGAACTAAGAACCAGAAGGGGGAGGTAAGCAAGTAGGGTACCAAATTAGTTGAACTAGTCTGCAGCAGGCTGAAAATGAGAGAGGCAGAGACCAACAGAACTTGAGCAGACTGAGGCAGCTGAGCATGATTGCTGATCTGAGTGAGATGGACACAGAGCCAAGAATGAGAAGGAGGAAACGGCAGCAGAGTCCCTGGCAGGGGACAGAACCAGACCTATCTGAAACAGCAGAACCAGCTGCCACAGCAGGAGTGAGAATCAGAAACTAAGGGAGGGGAGAGGGGAAAGACGACACTTAGGGTCCTTTCAGTCAAGAAACGAGTCAATGTAGCATTGATGTAAAGGTATTGTTTTAGACCAAGAAATCCCATTAAATAAGGGCAGAGACAGTGAAGACTGACTCCTGGACAAGAGAATAGGATTAACTGCCACTATCAGCATCCTGAGGGCAGGATGAAATAGATTCTAGCACAGCTTAGACCACCATTTCATCACTTGAGAGCCTTGGGGCTAATGCTCAGAGCCAGTGCTCTTGAGACAGAGACCAGTTCACATTGGCTGCAGGAATTTGCAGCAAGAAAGAAACTGTCTCCAAGGAGAGGGAAATATCACCCAAGGGAAAAAGTCCTAAAAGGAGGATCAGGGCAGCACAGGGGTAGCTTCGAGCCTAAGAACTCTACCTTAGTGCTTTGACCAGTTGAGGATGGGAGGCTTACCAACAAGCTTGGATCTCATGTGGTGAATGAGGTGGGTGGCAAACCTGCAGAGTTTCTAGATATGAGTCTTGGCACAAATCCTGTGATTATAAAAAGATGAAGGATATAAGAATATTTTATATGGGGTTGTGGTGGGGTGTGGGAGAAAAGGGTGTCACAGTGGGCCCATGTCAAGGCATCCCTTCTCCCTGAGGGACCAGCCACATGACAGTATAGTGTAGAATAGAGTTTATTCAGGGCATGGGCAGGGGAGTTAAGAGAGTAGTAGAGCCAGAGAAAGGCAGAGAGATGAGAGAGGAGAGAGGAGAGAGGAGAGAGGAGAGAAGCAGAGGCTGTCCATGACCATATGGAGAGAGGGGGAAAGGGAAGGAGGAGAAAGAAGTGAGCAGGAAGCAAGAGTAAGAGGGGGGTGCTGGAGAGATGGCTCAGTGGGTAAAAGCACTGACAGCTCTTCTGAAGGTCCTGAGTTCAAATTCCAGTATCCACATGGTGGCTCACAACCGTCCTTAAAGAGATTTGACACCCTCTTCTGATGCATTTGAACATAGCTATAGTGTACTCACATATAATAATAAATAAATCTTTAAAATATATGTAATAGAATAAGAGAGAGAGGAAGGGACAAGCAGTCCCTTTCATAGTGGGTCAGGTCTACCTGGTTGTTACCAGGTAACTGGGGTGGATATTAGACAGAATGCTAACATAAACTATTTATATAAGTTCCAACAGGAATACTAATTCATCCCACACTAAGTGTTCTTCATCAGAATCTAAAAAGTATAGGATTTGGCAACTCCTATCAGAGTACCTTGTGTGTAATGAGCAGTGCTTAAATTTTCCTAAAAATATGAAATTACTATCTCTCACACCATGGATTGAGTGAGCTTAAATGAACTAGGTACAAAGTAAAAAGTAATTTTCAAAACTTTGTAATCATTTTTTTAATTTTCCTTTTGAAACCAAATACATATGTGAAGAAAAAACTAAGAATTGCTTTTCCCCTGGTCTGAGCTGGTGCCCTGAGAAGGGCTTAGGTACTAGCTCTGCACTCAATCCCACAACACCCAGAAGAAGCTGGACTCCCAGGTGCTTCCCCACACCCAGGATCATAGGTGAGGTGGCCACAACATCTGCCTCAAACCGGGAGTAACTGGGACCTCCGGGGATCCAGAGATTCAGGAGCACCCCCAGATCCAGTGGCATGGGTTCCTTCTGGTCTGAGCCAGTGTCCTGAGCAGACATTGGGTGCTAGCTCTGCACCCAACCCCAAAACACCCAGAAAAAGCTAGACCCCCAGGTGCTCTTACATGCCCAGGATAACAGAATCACAGGATCTCAGGAGTTTGGTCATACCAGGATTTCAGGATCCTAAAGGCAGCTTGACTCCCAGGAACTCTTTTACTCAGAATATCAGTATCACAGGATCACAGAGATAGCTAGATGCTGAGGAGTTCCTATAGAACCAAATAACAGGAGGGATAGGTTCCAGTCAGAGACAGTGAGTACAGGTAGCACTAGAGATAACCAGATGGTGAAGGCCAAGCACAAGAACACAAGCAACAGAAATCAAGATAATTTGGTATCATCAGAACCCAGATCTCCCAACCTAGCAAGTCCCAGATACCCCATCTCAGAGGAAAAGTAAGATTCAGATTTAAAAACTCTTCTCATGATGATGATAGAGAACTTTATGAAGGAAATAAATAACTCCCTTAAAGAAATACAGGAGAACACAGGTAAACAGCTTGAAACCCTTAAAGAGGAAACACAAAAATCCTTTTAAAAGAATTACAAGAAAACACAAACAAACAGGTGAAGGAATTGAGCAAAGCTATCCAAGAGCTAAAAATGGATGTAGAAACAATAAAAGAAATCACAAAGAGACACTATTCTGGAGTTAGAAAACATAGGAAAGAGATCATCAGTCCATCACCATGAAAATACAAGAGATAGAAGAATCTCAGGTGCAGAAGATACCATAGATCATGTAATACATTGTCACAACAGTCAAAGAAATTTCAAAATGCAAAGAGCTCCTAACCCAAAACATCCAGAGAATTCAGGACACAATGAGAAGACCAAATCTAAAGATAATAGATATAGACTAGAATGAAGATTCCAAACTTAAAGGGCCAGTAAATATCTTAAACAAAATCATAGAAGAAAACTTCCCTAACCTAAAAAAAGAGATGCTCATGAGCATACAAGAGATCTACAGAACTCCAAATAGATTGGACTACATATGTAGCAGAAGATGACCATATCAGACATCAATGAGAGGAGAGGCCATTGGTCCTGTGAAGGGCTTGATTACACAGAATAGGGTGATGAAAGTCAGGAGATTAGAAGGGTGGGTGAGGAGGGGGAGGGGGAATGGGATAGGGGGTTTCCAGAGGGGTAACACCAAAAGGGGATACCATTTGAAATGTAAATAAAGCAAATACCTAGTAAGAAAGAATAAAAAGAACAGACTCTCAACACTTAATTAATTTGCCAATTAGATTTAAATACACAAAAAACACAGGCTCAAGATGCCAATATGTTAATTACAAAGCCAATAAATTATAGTAAAAGTTCTATCCCTATATTCTAACCTTTAGATATAAAAAATTAAAAAAAAAGAAGAAGAAGAAGCAGGGGAAGGAGAAATGGGATAGGGATCTTCTGGGAAGGGGGAAACCTGGGTAAGTGGATAACACTTGAAATGTAAAGAAAATAAAATAAATAAATAAATAAATAAATAAATAAATAAATAAATAAATAAAATAAATGTAAGAGGAAAAAAAAGAAGGGATAACAAATTCTCATGGGAGCAAATATGGAGACAAAGTGTGGAACAGAGACTGAAGGAATGACCATCCAGGGACTGTCCCTTCTGGTGATTCATCCCCTATTCAGTCACCAAACCCAGATATTCTTCTGGATGCCAAGAAATGCTTTTTGACAGGAGCATGACATAAATATCTTCTGAGAGGCTCTGCTACAACCTGACAAATACAGATGTAGATATTTGCAGCCAACCATTGAGCTGATCCTAGGGTCCTCAACGGAGGAGTTAGAGAAAGGACTGCAATAGTTGAAGGGGTTTGCAACCCTATAGGATTAACAATAACATCAACCAACCAGAGTCACCAGGGTCTAAACTACCAACCAAGTACACATGGAGGGATCCATGGCTCCAGGTATATGTAGCAGAGATAGCCTCCTCTGATATCAATGGGAGAAGAGGTCCTTGGTCCTATGAAGGCTAGATGCCCTAGTGTAGGGGAATGTGAGGGCGGGGAGTGAGGAGTGGGTGTATGGGTTGGGGCACACCCTCATAGAATAAGTGGAAGGGGAATGGAATAGGGAGTTTCTGCGGGGGGTGGGGAATTGGGGAAGGGAATAGCATTTGAAATGTAAATAAATAAACTATCCAATAAAAAATTGTAAAATAAAAAAGAAAAGAAAAGAAAAAGAAAGAAAGAAAGAAAGAAAGAAAGAAAGAAAGAAAGAAAGAAAGAGTGAGCCAGCTATACCACTTCTGGGCATATACCCAAATGATTCTGCAACATATAACAATAATACATGCTGCATTATGTTTCTAGCAGCCTTATTTTTAATAGTCAGATGTTTCTCAATGGAAGAATGGATATAGAAAATGTGATACATTTACACAATGGAATACTATTCAGCTATTAAGAATAATGACTTTATGAACTTTGTAGGCAAGTGGATGGAACTAGAAAATATGCAAAAAACTAATTTTCCATTTAATAATACACAACTGAGACAAAGATAAAGTACTGTAGCTTGTTTATTACCCCTGTTAGTAGAAAGATTAGTCTAGTGAAGCTGACATGACCCTACATATTATCTTTTCCCGAGCTATACTGTTTAAGAATTTGTTACACATTCTTGGGGATAACTTCTATTAAAATGTTGGTTATTTTTTCTGCCCCATGCAGTCCTTGAATCAACAAATTTTTGTTTCATTACATTCAGCCAAGTCTTCTTTGCAAGTCATGCTGTTTCTCATAATTCTGCTGCTACCATCCATGTTCTCTGAAGGCAGGGTAAGTTTAAAATGGATATTCATCTCAGATCTGCCTAACAAATTTGTGTAATTGCACATGACTTGACAGTGGCAAAATCCAAATTGTCTGATAGGTGATAGCATTATCAGGCAATATTGGAGCACTTACCAGATCTATGGTGATTAAGAGAGTAAGTTTTCATTCTATACCACTGCCAGGTATAACTGCCACCAGTGAAATTTGGCAATAACACATTTGAAAATAGATATGCATTACAAATATAGGGTCCTTTCCAAACTTCCAATTGGATTATAATGGGATAGGGACAAATATCATTTACAAAGCATGATAAAAATGTTTAGATATCAAGGATGTCCTAGGTTAGAATGCACCCACTGAAAAATGTGCAGAAATATATTGCTTTGGAGAAAAAATTGCTTTAAATAAAGTTGATTGTGAGGAAAAACAGGCAAAATTATCCTTTAATCTCTATATCCTGTGACGTTTGCCATCATCTCAAAAGATATATAACCCCTACCTCAGACGATAGCCTAGCGATGATTGTAATATGGTTAGCGACAAAATATTCATTCAATATGACCTTTGTTAAGATGTTATATTTTACATATTATTCTCAATAGTTTTAAAAGATCTGTCTCCTAATAAATGTTCTACCAATAGTAATTTAAAAAATAATTTTGTCTTGGAGAGAAATTTTACCTACTAAAAAAACAGTAGATGAAGAACAGTAATTCCTATTATTTGTTTCCCTAAAATAAACTCATCTTTGTGTTTTATAATGAATTTGGTTTGTATTTTGATTTGAGTAATGAAAGTAAGGGTATGACAATATTTGCATAGGTAAGATTCTCAATATTATAGATGACTAAATGTGCATTCTTTCTTCAAAGAATTGGTAATTGTTTTGCATCAAATTTTAGGTACTCAGTAGTCCTCCCTGTTCTTGGGAATATAAAATAGGAAGGAATTATCGACATAGAATACATAGTTACCTGTATCATATAGTGAGACCTATTAGGAGAGGACTCTGGAATTCTAAACAAATCAATATTTGTTAATGGTCAAATGACTAACACAGCCAAAATTTCAGAGAAAATATGTAATGATTCTGTATCTTTTACATGTGCTTTAAAAAATTGCTCTTAGACATATGCCACAATACTGTTGTAAAAATTCAACTTCATATCTTTGTCTGACAATTCCAAACTTTGTTCTACCCATGAACTTCATCCCCTCATGTACATTTATACAAAATAATACGTAACTTTGAACTAGTGCTATTAGTACATTATTATCAACCTGAATAAACTGAGGAATAATCACCTTACTATATCAAGTTACTCTTCCAAAACAGACTAAAATTTTGTTAATATCTGATAGTTTGGTGCTGAGAAGCCCTAGTAAATTTGCTCCAAATATGTAAAATAGTCATGCTAGCATATTGAGTAGAAGTCTTTCTTGAATTGAGCTAAATATTCTCTTTGGGTGACAGGAGGCCAGAGTGCTCTGGAAAGTGATAGGGTAAGTTAAATATTCACAGTCTCTTCGCATCTTATTGCAACTTGTGTATAGTTTTATGAGTCTTAAAGAAGTGCTTGCTATAAAAATAATCTCTACCTCAGGTTCTTACACAGACCCAGGAAGAACTCACCATATGTACTGATAGCAAGAATACCTTCGACCTGATTGACTGCCAAATAGGTGAAATAATTTGGAAAACTTCAATCAAATATTGCCAGGCTCCTATCAATACTTGAAGGACTACTGTATGATAATCAGTACTGTTGAACATGAATGTTTTTTTGTATGACCTGAGAATACATTGTTCCTAAATGTAATGGATTCAGTCAGCTCATTGGCGTGACTCAATCAATGGACTAGTGGTAGGTAACAAACACAAAGTTTTACTCTCTTATGCAATAAAACCTGACAAATTTATGTGATTAGAGAGTACTGTCATTTTTCCCCAACAAAGAAAAATAGGAGCTTCCCAGTATCCCAAATACTGTTTCCCACTAAGATGTCCTCTTTTGTGTCATATGTATTATTTAGTTAACCACATGAATGCAAGAACGATGGAGAGTATAGATTTAATAAAGTAAGAAAATTTCCACCTGAGGATAGGAAAAGTGTGCTGAACAAGCAGTAGATGGTGCAGGTAGCTACGGACTAGCGTCAATTCATAATTTATAGCTTAATCTTTTTCCCTTTAAATTAATGAATCTCAACCTTTCTAGTGCTGAGATACTTAAATACATTTCCTCTTGTTGTGGTGAACCCCAGAAATAAAATCATCGTTATTGCTGCTTCATAATTGTTATTCTGCTACTGTTATGAATTGTAATATAATTATCTGATATTTAACCCCTGTGAAATGGTCATTCAATCCCCCCAAAGGTATCACACAACAAAAAGTTGAGAACCTATGCTTTAAATTCAATATCATTTCATGGCAAGATTCACAGTTAAATCATCATGATCCATTCAATCTTCCTTACTGTAGTCTGATCAGATTGAATGAAACATCTTATGGTTCAGACTTTAAACTTCTGTAGTTGTACTACACTAATCATCATAGGGTTCATCTTTGTTTCTTTTTGTGATTTTTTTTCAATGATTTCATACATGTATCTCATAGGCTTTATCACAGTTCAGACTTTATTTTCTTCCATTTCTCATGAAATGTAAACTTTTTTCCCAATAAATACTCTCCTGATTCTTACACTTGTAGTTGTTAATGGTGACACACTAGGCTTAATGAGGGCTACACATATGGTCATGTATTTCAAATTATTCCTGGAACAAAGGCACATCAGTACAAAGGTTTATACTACTGAAGATAATAACTTCTTCTCCAAGGCTGCATACTACCAGTACCTTCCTACAGAGCAACCTGTTCCTATAAGACTCTTTTTTTTATTTTCTATATTTTTTATTTACATTCTAAATGATTTCTCCTTTCCCGGTTCCCCCTCCCTGAAAGTCCCATAAGCCCTCTTCCCTCCCCCTGTTCCCTAGTCAACGCCCTCCCGCTTCCCTATCCTGGTATTCCCCTACACTGCTACATCTAGTCTTTCCAGTACTAGGAGCTTCTCTTCGATTCCTATGAGACTCTTAACCATCTAGAATTGAATGTTGGCAAGCCAAGTCTTTCAGGTTCTGTCCTGACAAACATTTGCCCATTTGCCCAAGCAGAAAAGAAGAGTATATCTGAGCAAAATGTTCATATTCATTCAAGTCAGTTAAGATCTTTTAAGAACTTAAATAAAGAACTGGTAAAGCATTTTTTTTCTTATGGTGTGCATACGTTTTTGTTGTTGGTTTTTTGTTTTGTTTTTATTACTATTATTTTCAAATCTTGTTTTACAGTAGAGTCATTATCTTCTTTCTGGTCTACCCTCTACTGCTCCTCATACCATAACTCCTCCCCTGTCTCCAAGAGGATGTCCCCATTCCCCCACCAACTCACCACACCTCCCCAATCCCTGGAGCCTCAAGTCCTTTGAGGGTTATGTATTTCTTCTCTCACTGAGGCCAGACAAGGCAGTCCTCTGATGTATATGTGTTGGGAGCTTCATATCAGCTGGTAAAAGCTGATTGGTTGGTGGCTCAATGTGTGAGGGATCTTGGGGGTTCATGTTAGTGGAGAATGATGGTCTTTCTATGGGTTTGCCATCCTTCTCAGTTTCTTCCAGCTTTTTCCTAATTCAAGCTCAGCTTCTGTCCATTGGTTGGGTGTAAGTATCTGCATCTGACTCTTACAGATGTTTGTTGAGTCTCTTGGAGGGCACATGCTAGGTTCCTCTCTGTAAGTACTCTATAGCATCAGTAATAGTGTCAGGCCCTGGATTCACCCCTTGAGCTGAGTCCAGTTTGGGCCTCTGACTGAAGCACCTTTCCCTCAATCTTTTCTCCATTTATTTGGTCCTGTAGTTCTTTTAGACAGGAACAATTCTGGGCCATACTTTTTAACTGAGGGATGGCAAACCCATCCATCTACTTGATGCCCTGTCTTTTTAATGGAGGTGAACACTACAAGTTCCCTCTAACTCCTATAGGTCATTTTATCTAAGGTCTATCCCTTTGAGTCCTGAGAGTCTCACATTTCTTTGGTTTCGGTACATTCTTTAAGTTCCACCTTCCACCACTCCTACCTTCTGTGGTTGTCTGTTTCCATTCTTTCTGAAGGCCCTTTGTGCTTCAGTAATGTTTCCCCCTTCTATACCTGATCATGTCCCCTTTTCCCTTCCCTATCAACTCTCCAACCCAGGTCTCTGCCCACAATTATTGCTTTTTACTCCCTCCCAAGTAGGATTGCGACATCCTCACTTGGACCCTTCAGTTTGTTAATCATCTTGAGTTCTGTGGATTGTATCCTGAGTATTCTGTAATTTTGTGACTACTATCCACTTATTAATGAGTACATACCATGCATGTCCTTTTGTGTCTGGATTACCTCACTCAGGATGATATTTTCTAGATCCATCCATTTGCCTCCAAAACTCATTATGTCCTCATTCTTAATAGCTGAGTAGTGCAGAACAGCATTCACTGTCACATTTCAAGTTGGCTTCCCCCCCAACACCATCCAAAAATGCTTTCATATCATAGGACAGTTGAAAGTAACTTTTGAAAGTATTGCTGTCTTTCGAGGTGATAGATCTACTTGCCGCACTTAAAACAGAATATCCTCAAATCATATGTGTGAATAGTGGTCTGTTATTGATTCTCATAAAAGTTTTGATTGTAAATCCTTGCTGTTCAAATATGCAAATGTCTATATATTGTACCCAATTTGGTTTGCCATGATAAATGATATTTTAATTTGCTTGAGTCTTTTCAATTTGGCAGGATAGAGTATTATCTACTAAGACTTATGGTACAGTAGAAAACACTGAAATCTGCTTTCGATTTTGTAATTTAAATTGCAGGTAAACACAACCTCAAATTCCTAAGACAGATATTCATATATTATTTTATGACAAGAAAGAATATAGAAAACTAAAATCAAAGACTGTAAATCTGATAATAGTGGCTTTTTTGAAAAATAAAAATGGGGCAGAACAGATTTTATCAGTAGGACTAAATTACCTAGGTACTTCCCATTCTATAATGTAATTCACATTGTCTAGATTGCACAAATATTTCTCCTTTTACCTAAATACAAACGTGGCTGACAAACATCTTTTCAAAAATATAACACTAATCTGTAGGAACTATTTTTGCTGAAAACTTATGATGTTCTTGACATCTCAGGGGCATGGTCTACTCTCTGTCTTGTTTGCTCAGACAGGTCTCTCATTAAAACTAGACTTTACTTATCAGTACAGTCAAACTGAATGGCCAAGTTATTGGTTTGTCCTTTCTCATCCTTCCAATGCTAAAATTGTAGGCATGGCAACAAGTCTTACTTTTTACATGATTTCTAGTTATCTATACTCAAATCTATGCTTGCATGACAGTCATTTTGCCAATGAGCAATCTTTGAAAACTCAATGATTTTATTGTTTTATTAATTTATTCCTTCACTTTATATTCTCATTGCAGTAACTGCTTCCTCCATTTCTCCAACTCTAACACAAACAATTCCATTTCTACACATGCTAGCTTCTTTTTTTTCCCCCTTAAAATATGGAAGACTCTGATCTGGTAGCAGCATGCCCTGACATATCAAATCCTACATGTCCAGGAGAGTGCTTGTCAATTTGGCCAGACAAGGCAGACCAAATGGAGAAAGTAATCCAAAGGCAGGGGACAGTTTCAGAGATAGCCAATTCTTTAATTGTTAGGTGACCCATGTGAAGACAAATATATATATATATATATTAAATTGGAAACAACATTTATGTTGTTTCCAATTTATTATTACAAATAAAACCACTATGAACATAATTGAGGAAGCGTAATTGTGGTATGGTGGGATATCTTTGGGTATTTGATCAGAAGTGGTTTGGCTGCTATTAAGGTAGAACTACCTCCAGTTTTATGAGAAACAACCAAATTTATTTTCAAAGTGGTTATACATGTATGCACTCACACCAGCAATTGTTAGTTTTCCCCTTGTTCTACATTATCACTAGAATTTGCTATCACTTAACTTTTTCTTCTTAGTTATGCTATTGGGTATAAGATGAAGTATAAGAGTTATTTTTACTTGTCCTTTGTTGTATGAAATACTAAAAACGAGATTCCACCAACTCTCCTGCCCCACCAGGCCTCAGCACCATGTCTCTGCAGGGACCTGTGCCACTCCACTCTCACTGCCATCGCTAAGATATTCTCTCATAGCCAGCTCTCAAAGCTTCTCAACTGTGTTCTCTCTCTCCCATCCATGGGCCCACACTCTAGTAACCAAATAAATCAAAATACTTAAAGCTTAATTAGCCAATCAGATTTATGTATGAATAATATTACAATTTACAAGATGTCAATTTAATAATTTTAGAGCCAAATGATAAGAATAGAGGCTTTATCCCAATATTTCTAATCTTATAAAAACTTAGCTATTTGTGGTTAGCAAATTCCACACAAGTGCACGTCCAAAGCCATCTCGGTTCCTCTTCTCTCTCTTCCTGCCACCTCTGTCTGTCTCCCCATCTCCCAACTCCACCCCACTTTTCCTGTCAAATATCAGGCCTTCCCCTGCCCTAATATGATTGGATATGGAAAATTCTGTAACATTTCACCCTTTCTGTTTAATTAAAAACAAGAAAAGATATTCTCTCAAAATATAAATTGAGCACAACTATTATTTCTTGAAAATTATAAGGTAAAAGATATACCAACACCCAGTCTAAGATATTTGTCAATAAAATTGAACACTGTCCTCTATCTTAAAAGACTTTAGTTCTGTACCTGACTTACATCCTGACTTTAGATTGTATTTCATCTGAAAACTCTTCTCTCAAATAAAAAGCCTGGGTTGGCTAGGAGACTATGCAGTCTTTCAACCCCATCAGAAATCCGAGAACAACTGATATTAACTGAAAATATAAGAAGCCTAACATAGCTTCCGGAACTTAGTCAATTTGTAGAGACAGCTGTTTATCTATATATCCCAAGTAAGTCAGGAAGTTGGAGCATCAGTCTTTAGCCTTTAGGTCCAGAATATTCTTACAGACCTGGAAAAACAGGAATCATTAATGACTAACTTATTTTGTCTCAGAAGAAATAAGCAGTCCTAACCTGTAACATGTGTCCTCTCAAGGATGGTACCAGGTCTGCAGGAGTAATAGGCAATTTCTGTCCAGTGGCCACCTAGCCACAAGGTATTACTTTTCCTGGAGATAGAGATGTTAAGCTGCTTCTTTGAGTCCATGAATGAGGAGCTGTTAGCAGCAGATATGTCTCAGCAACAAGTAAATAAATAACATTACACATTCTGGGGATTTCTGATGTTTTTGAGAACAAACTATCTATGTAAAGTAATCTGGAGTGTTATCCATTAACTACTCTCAGCTATTTCTGATTAAAATCTTGAAAACACCCTAACAATAAACTCAGAGCCATGAATTTGCTATTTGGCCCTAAACTCACAGGTTTAATCATCTCAGATCTGTTTATAATAACAGCAAAGAAGAAATGGGTCTAAGCCCTGTACTTTTAAATGTTTAGTATCAATAGAAGAAATTTATACCAGTGAAAATCTTGATTTTGCATTAAAACAAATTCTGTACCAAATAAGAACTTATGACTTGAACTTAGCAACAATTATAAAGATTTCTACCAAGTGAGATTATGCCTTTATAATCAATTCTATTTCCTCCCTGTTCCAAGTATGACCATGTCTACGTTCCCTAGAAAGACAACCTACTAATAACCCACTCTAGCCCCAAATCACAGGAACCTGAGTTGACGACTCTTTATAACTTCTTTAAGCTGAATATGGGCATTGAGATATTATGAAGGGGGTGGGGAAGGGTAGGGAAAATAGGATTGATTAGTCTCTGATGTCTGCATCTTGGCTGGATCTGGCTGAAGTCCAGTACATTAGGAAATTAAGCAGGTCAGTTTAGCATGTTTGATGAGGAGACTCAACAAGACTGTATATTCTGTAATACACAAATATCAAAGCAAAATTTTAGTATCATCAAGATAACTTTATGTTTGATTCTCTGAAATCTAGTTCTCTGGGGGTCTCACTTCATCATATCTGAACTATATAACTCTGGAAGGTGTAAATACCTTAATGTTCTTTTTCAAAATCGCAAAGACAAAACCTTTTATTTAAATCTCTTTCCCAGAGAAATAATATAACAACCAAACTCAAAATCACACCCATTTTGACAAACAAAACAATCTAAAACAAGTGACATAAACTATGAGCCTCAATGTAGGAACTGACATCCAAAATTCCAGTGAAAGACCATGTTAGACAGATTATGAGCTTCCTCTGGCTTAGAAAATAAACTCTACCATCTTTCTGTTTGGCTCTCTATCTAGAGCCACAGACATATTTTATTAATGCCTGTTCAAAATTGCCAATAGTTATCACTGTACTCTACTCTGTAGTCAGTGACTACTTTGCCTATCTAGTTCAGAACTGCAGGTGAAATTTTTCATGTGATTTGGACAGAATATGAAAATAAATTTATCTTAAAAGCAAATAATTTTAATTTTAAATTTACAGTTTAATTTCTCTGCTCTAAGAGGTAGTCAAATATTAATCTATAGCTCTCTGACTCAGAGTAGCCTGCTTTATCCACAGCAGGGAACCTTAGGGCTATCAGCAGTTTCTTTGTTTTAACTTTCTCTCCTTTGAGTCACATGGCTCATTTTAAGTGCCACCAAGTTAACTCACTTAACAATAAAATAAAATAAAATAAAACTCTAAGGCTAGTAATCTTAAATTTCTAGTGGATTCATGCCCAGCCATATTCCATCTGTTGTAGGAAATAAAATCAACCAACCAGACCCCCCAGAGTTCCTATGGACTAAAGCATCAACCAAGGGGTACACATGGCTCCAGCTGCATATGTAGAAAAGGATTGCCTTTCATGCATCAATGGGAAGAGAGGTACTTGGTTTTATGAAGGCTCGATAGATGCCCTAGTGTAGTGGAAGAGAGAGGGTGGGGATGTGGGAATGCGGTAGATGGAGGAGCATCCCCATAGAAGCAGGGGGAGGGAGAATGGGATAGGGCCTTTCCAGGAGGGAGGAAACTGGTAAAGGGGATAACATTTGAAATGTAAATAAAGAATATATGCAATAAAAAAAGGCCATCCTCAGCTACATATGCACTGGAGCCATGGGTCCCTCCGTTTGTACTCTTTGGTTGGTGTTTTAGTCCCTGGGAGCTCTGAGGGTACTGGTTTGTTCATATTTTTGCTCCTCATATGGGGCTGCAAGCTCCAAATGTAGGAAAGGCTCAATACTCCACTATAGGGGAATGCCAGGACAGGGAAATAGGAGTGGGTTAGTTGGTGAGCAGGTTGAGGCAGGGATGGGATAGAGTGTTTTCAGAGGGGAAACCAGGAAAGGGGGAAACATTTGAAATGCAAATAAAGAAAATATCAAAAAAAAAATGCTACCAATTCTCTTCCCCTGCCAGGTCTCATCACCATGTCTTGCCAGGGTCTCACTTGTCTATTCTCTCTCAGCTAGCTCCCACAGCTTCTCAGCTGTGTTTCTTCTCTGCCATTAGGGGACCCACACTCCAATAACCAAGTCAATTAAAATTCTTAAAGCTTAATAGTCAATCAGATTTATGGATAAATAAAATTACACTTTGTATGATGTCAATACAATAATTTTAGAGCCAAATGATAATGATAGAGGCTTTATCTCAACATTTCTAACCTTATAAAAAACTAGCTATTTGTGGCTAATAAATGCCACACAGGTCCACGTCCGAAGCCATCTTGGTTCCTCTTCTCTCTATTCCTGCACCACTGTCTATCTCCCCAACTCCTAGCTCTGCCTCCCTTTTCCTGTCCAATCACACGCCTTCCACTGCCCTAATATGATTAGACATGAAAAATCCTATAACGGTCCTTGCCTTGGGACTAAGAACTTTGAATATTTCTTTAAGCGCTTCCTAGCCATTTGAGAGTCCTCTGTTGGGAATTCAATGTTTAACTCATGTTTTGATTGGCTGTTTGTTTTCTTGGTGTCTAATATCTTAAGTTCTTTATATATTCTGATATTACTCTGATGACACATGTAGAGATGGTGAAGATCTTTTCTCATTTTGTACATTGCCATTTTGTCCTTTGGTGTGTCTTTTGCATTATTGATACTACTCAGGTTCATGAGGTCCCATTTAATAATTATTAATATTAGAGCCTGAGGTAGTACTCTGTTAAGAAAGAAATTTTGTGTGCCAAAGGATTCAAGGCAGATCCCCAATTTCATTGTTGTTAGAGTTAGTATATTCACTCTTATGTTGAGGTGTTTTATCCACTTGGACTTGAGTTTGGTGCAGGCTGATAAATATGAGTCTACTTGAATTCCTCTATAAACATCAAGCATCATTTGTTGATGGTGCTTTTTTTTCCCTTGTATGATTTGTAGCCAGTATTCCTAACCACTGAAGCATTTTCCCAGCCCTGAGAGGATTTTCTTATCAGGCTGAATCTAATTGGTGTTCTGTAAGAATATTGTGTTTATATGTATTTTTCTTTAGTTTGGGGAAATGGTCATTAATGATTTTGTTCAAAATATTTTGGGGCCTAGGAATTTTCTTCTATTGCTATTGATCTTAGGTTTGTTTTTTTCACAGTATCCAAGATTGTTTGAGTGTTTTCAGTCAGGTATATTTTAGATTTAAATTTTTCTTTAACTGGTGTATTGATTCCTCCAAACATATCTTTTATGCCTGAGATTGCATTTCATGTCTTGTATTCTGTTTTGGATGCATGTGTCTATATTTCCTGTTCTGTTTTATACGTTATCAATCTCCAGGATTCTCTCAATTAGATTTTCTTTATTGCTAAATTTTTCCATTTTCAGTTCTTGAATTGTTATATTAATTTCAATCACATAGCTGATTGTATTTTCCTATATTATTTTAAGGGATTTATTAATTTCCTCATTTAAGATCTCTATCATTTTAATAAGATTGCACTTAAGGGCATCTTCTTGTGCTTCTGTACTGTTAGAACATCCATCCCTTGTTCTAGGAAGATATCAGTGCTCTGGTGGTTCAATATCGCCCTGGGTCTTGTTAATTGCCTTCTTTTACTGGCCTTTAGCCATCTCGATATCCCTGGGGTTGGCTAGATATTCCTGAAACAGCTAGGATTCCTGGAGGAGGCACACAAAGCTGTGCCTCAACTTAGACTCAAGGCAGATCTTCATTTCAATGAGGTACCTAAAGGCCTGGAGGACTTAGCCAGTAAACATTCCTTCCCAGACACTCCTCTTTGCAAAATATATTTAACCTCAGGCCTGTCCTTAGAAAGGGGTTAAGGTTTTCCTCATCCACTTGCCACCATGACAACGAAATTCATAGGCAAATGGTCAGAACTGGAAAATATCATCCTTAGTGAGGTAACCCAATCACAAAAGAACACACATGGTATGCAGTCACTGATAAGGAGATATTAACCCAGAATCTCGGAATACCCAAGACGCAATTCACATATCAATAGATTTCCAAGAAGATGGAAGGAGAGACCCCTGGTCCTGGAAAGACTGGATGTAGGGTAATACCAGGACAGAGAAGCGAGAGGGAGTTGAATGAGGAACAGAGGGAGGGAAGGGGGCTTATGGGACTTTCGGGGAGGGAGGAATCGGGAAAGGGGAAATCATTTGGAAAGTAAATAAAAAATATAGAAAATAATAATAATAGAAAAAATCATGGACTGCCTCTTTTCATCTGAATCTGCCATGTGGAGCCACAGAGGCCTTTGCCTAGCCTCTCTCCACTCCAAACCATGGCTTCCACAAGGCCAAATCGAAACCTGCTGTGCATGACAAGCCAAAGACTCTCCCTGTGGGGTTCCCATTTTCCTCCAACCCCAGGCTAGATCCAGCATGTGGTCTCTGACTCCATTCTCAGCTCTTTAGAGGCATCCAACTGCTTTTGAGTGTCCAAGATCCTGAGAACCAGACTGCCCTGGCCCCTTTTCAGGCTCAGGGACTCCTATACCAGCTCCATAGGACCTCAGTCTGCACTTTCTCACCCCCAGAGCAGGGTTCAGTGGCTTCACCACAGCCTGAAACCAGTGACAGCATGAGGTAAGCACAGTCAAACTCCCTGAATCCTGCCACCCGAAGCAGCTGAGGCTAGTGGAGGAGCAGAGGCAGGACATCATTAACCCTAAAATGTCAGACAAGGCAGCTCAGCTGAAAGAACATTTCCCACATACAGGTCACAGCTTTTGGGATAGCTCCCATCTCCAGATGTTCAGGACCCACATCAAGACCAAGCTGTATATCTGCTACATATGTACTGGGAGATTAGGGGCTAGGTCAAGCTTGTATATGTTCTTAGTTTGGTGGCTCAGGCTGTGAGATCGCCAAGGGTCCCAGGTTAGTTGATTCTTTGATCTTCCTGTGAAGTTCTTATCCCTTTAGAGGCAAATCTTTCCTCCTCTTCTTCCATAAGTGTCTCCAAGCTCCATCTACTGTTCGACTGTAAGATTCTGCATCTGTGTGAGTCTGCTGCTTGGTGAAGCCTCTCAGAGGACACCATGCTCCTGTCTGGAATCATAACAGAGTATCATTAACAGTGTCAGGGATTGGTGCTGTTCTCAGGTTGGGCAGGTTTTTGGTTACCCACTCACTCAGTATTTGCCCTATCCCCAATTACTGAATTCCTGATTGACAGGATAAGTTTGGGTCAAAAGTTTTGTGGATGGAATTATGTCCTTGTGGTGTCCAGGTATTTTGTTTCTGAAGATTCCTCCTACCTCCTATAAGTTTCAGATTTCTATTCACTCTTGACCTTCTCGGTAGATTCCACTGGCCCCTACCCACAGTCAACCCATATCTTCCAATCCCTTTTCCATCACCTCTCTCCCTATATCCCTCCCTCCATCTTCCTTCCATGACCATTTCATTCCCCCTTCCAAGTAAGAATCAAGCAAACTTGCTCATTCCCTTCTTCCTGTCCAACCTCCTTGTGTGTATGCAGTATAGAATTGGCATCCTGTATTTTGTGGATAATATACATTTATGAGTGAATGCATACTTTACATGTCCTTTGGGGACTAGGTCACGACACTCAAAATAATATTCAAAAGTTCCATACACTTGTCTACAAAATTGTATGACATTTTCTTTATGCATGCGTCAGTTGAGGGATCTAGGTTTTTTTCAAGTTTCTGACTATTAGGAATACCATGCTATTGATATAGTTGAGCAAGTATCTTTACGGAATGGTGGAGAATCTTTTACATATAGGCCCAGTAAGGGTATATCTCTCCTTGTCAATAAACTCAGTTCCCTAATTTAAAAATGATACAGGCTAATAAAATGTATATTAATACAGGATGCATCATTCTGATACATATAAGAAAAATACCTCAGCAATGAGGATAAACATTACCTCAGAGTAAATGGCTGGAAAAAAAGTTTCCCAAGCAAATTGAGCCAAGATGCAAGCTGCAGTAGGCATTGAAATATCTAATAAAATAGACTTTCAACCAAAATTAATGAAAAGAGACAAGTAAGGATACTTCATATTCATCAAATGAAAAAAGTCAAGATGATATCCCTGTTCTGAATATCTGTGACCCTAACACAGGAGAACCCACATTTGTAAAAGAAACATTGCTAAAGCTGAAATCATACATTAAATGCCACATAATAATAGTGGGAGACTTCAACACCCCACTCTTACCAGAGTCATCCAGACAAAAATTAAACAGAGAATTAATGAAACTGACAGACATTATGAATAAAATGGACCTAATAGGCATCTGTAGAATATTTTACCCAAACGCAAATCAATATACCCTCTTTTCACCAACTCACAGATTCTTTTCCAAAATTGTCCATATAGTCAGTCACAAGGCAAGCCTCAAAAGATATTGTATTGTATCAGACACTATTATTTAGAGCTGGATGTCAACAAGAAGAGAAGTACAGGAAAGCTCACAGACTTATAGAAATTGAATAAATTTCTACTTGATGATATCTGGGTCAGTAAAGAAATAAAGAAAAAACTAAAGACTTTCTAAAATTCAGTACAAATGAAAGCATAATGTATCCAAACTTATGGGACACAATGAAAGTAGCGCTAAGAGGTAAGTTTATAGTACTAAATGCCTCCATTAGTAATTAGAAAAGTGTCACAGGAGCAATTTAAAAGTACACCTAAAAACTCTAGACAAAAAGGAAGCAAATACACCAAACAGTAGTAGAAGGCTGGAAATAATCACAACAATGGCTGAAATCAATCAACTAGATACAAAGAAAACAATAAAAAGAATTTAAAATCAACATCTTAGACAAACACTTTGTCAAGCTAATCAAAGTACAGATAGATAGCATCCAAATAAACAAAGTCAGAAATGAAAAGGAGATATAACAACAGACTATGAAGAAATTCAAAGAATCATTAAGTATTGTTTTAAAGTAGATTATTATGTGTGGTATAATGTAAATTAGTAGTTTGAGGCAGAATTCTATAAGTTCTTTTCTAAAATTTGAATATTCTCCTCTGGGGCAAGAAGAAAGTTCAGAAGACTCAGAATGTTGATGAAACTTAGAATGGTAATGGACTCAGAAAGATACAAATTTCATGTGCTTCAGAAAAGAAGTATCATTGTAGGAGCTGCCTGGGATTGGTAAAGGAGGTCACATGGATCAAATAACTTCCTGGATGATGTTTGAAGATTGATATCAACTCTGAGGTGTGTCTAAGGTGATGCAGCTACCTGAGTTGCCCATATTCTTTCACATGTCACTTCCATCAGGTTTCTGGCAAAAACAGCAATAAACTCATTGATTCAACAGGTTATACATGGAGGGAAGTGGTTAATTGGGTTGTTAGTAGTGTAAAGTCCTTCTTTCTCCATGTTATCCTGGCAAAAGTCATACCAAATGAATTCAGTGTGATTTTGTTTTCCTTGAACAAATGCAAAACTGGAGTGGAATGTATACATAGGCATGGTTTATTTTACCACTTAGTAATAGTAAATTTTACTAAACTATAGGTATACTAAGAGAGTTTTCAATAACATAATGTTCAATCATTACTTCATGTTGAATATGCATATTGAGGATTTGCTTCTAAACAGATAAATACTGTCTCAGAAACAAAAAGATTTATTGTAATGGTGAATAAC
Source organism: Tokudaia tokunoshimensis (assembly GCA_036184795.1). Taxonomy (NCBI): domain Eukaryota; kingdom Metazoa; phylum Chordata; class Mammalia; order Rodentia; family Muridae; genus Tokudaia; species Tokudaia tokunoshimensis. Next base: position 29,946,164 of record BTHU01000016.1, on the reverse strand, counting down.
ATGAATGAAAACCACAACATATCCATGTTGGGAAGTTAAATACATGGACTTTCAACTATGTTATCCTCAAAACATAATAAGAAAACCAAAGCAAAGGCACTCAAATTCAGTGAGCACATTTTGTATTGGTCAATAACTACTGACCATTGGGGGTACCTTGGACTATTCTCTCTCTCTCTCTCTCTCTCTCTCTCTCTCTCTCTCTCTCTCTCTCTCTCTCTCTCTCTCTCCCTCCCTCCCTCTGTAGATGCTACTTGCAAATAGTTTTTTGATAGGGTGGAAATTTGTTCCCACTTCCCATCTTCCATGTTGCCATTTCTCATGGAGTAAGTTCACACTAAATGCATAGTGTCAAAGTTTCAGTAAATTCATTTATATCTACTTTTGCATCTGGACAATATTGATGCTCAAAATCATGTTCCAACTCTGGCCCTTTCAAAAATTTTGCTAGCTCTTTTCTTTTATTCCAGAGTCCTGAATTCCAAAGTATTCCATTCACTTCAAATAGTTTTCTTTCATTTCTCTGTGTTTATTATTATCTTTTGCAGAAAGAAGCTTCTCTGATAAAAGTGGAATGAAGTACTAATACATCAATATGGATAGTGACATGTCATTAGAAGTTTTCTCTCTACTTCCTTCTCTTGGGTTAAATTTGTTGCTAGATATTGGTTAAATTTTATTACCCAATACCTTCTTTTCTTCCATCTATGGTGCTTGAAATCTTTACTGTGTATGGTAGTCTGGGCTAGCATCTATGTATGGTCTCTTAGAGTCTGTAGCATATCTGTTCAGGGTATTCAGGATTTTAGATTCTCCCTTGAGAAGTCAAGTATAATTATGATATGTATGCCTTTATATTCTACTTGGAGTCTTTTCATGGCAGCTTTTAATAGTCTTCCACTATTCTTTATGATTTGTGTTTTGATTGTAATGTTCTATCAGCACTTTCTTTATATTTTGCCCTGGGTATTGTATTCTGTTTAATTATCGACTATGATCATCATCTCTCTCCTTCCATTAGAAAAATTATCTTTTGGATCCTGTGCCACAGTGCCTGATGCTGATCCTGTGCCACAGCACTCCCTCTACACACAAATGCTGCCAGGAGAGAGCTGGTCTCCCAGGAGTGGTCATTCAACTGTGAGTAAAGGTAAGAACAGAACTTCTGCTCAAATTCCAGACCCAAGAGGGACCTGCCTTGAGCCATCAGAACACAGGATCCTGATGATGAGAAATAACCAGGGACAGGATCCTTCAGGTTTCTGTCTGCACTTTGGAGCTAATCTGTGCCACAGCTTTCCAAACCCCAAATTCCTGCTGGAGAGAACTAGTCTTGCAGGAGTTCTGACACACAGGCTTGCAGGAGGGACAAACCACAGTCAGAGAGAGCAAGAACAGCTAACAGCAGAGATAACCAGATGATGAGAGGCAAGGGCAAGAATATAAACAATAGAAATCAAGGCTACTTGGCATCATCAGAACCCAGTTCTCCCACCACAGTGAGCTCTGGATACCCCAACACACCAGAAAAGCCAGAGTCTGATTTAAAATCTCATCTCATGATGTTGATAGAGGACTTTTAAAATAGCATAAATAACACCCTTAAAGAAATACTGAGAATATGGGTAAACAGCTTAAATCCCTTAAAGAAGAAACACAATAATACCTTAAAGAATTGCAGGAAAATACAACCAAACAGGTAAAGAAATTGAACAAAATCATACAGGATCTAAACTTGGAAATGGAAACAATGAAAATATCACAAAGGGAGACAACCCTAGAGATAGAAAACCTAGGAAAGAGATCAGTAGTAATAGATGAAAGCATCATGAACAGAATACAAGAGATAGAAAAGAAAATTTCAGATGCAGAAGGTACCATAGAATACATGAACACAACAGTCAAAGAAAATGAAAAATTCAAAAAGCTCCTAACCAAAATGCCCAGAAAATCTAGGGCACGATGAGAAGACCAAGCCTAAGGATAATAGTTATAGAAGAGAGTGAAAAATCCTAATTTAAAGGACTAGTAAATATCTTCAACAAAGTTATAGAAGAAAACTTCCCTAACCTAAAAAGAGAGATGTCAATAAACATACAAGAGACCTACAGAACTCCAAATAGATTGCACCAGAAAAGAAATTCCTTGCATCACATAATAGTCAAAAACAAAATGCACAAAAGGAAGAAAGAATATTAAAAGCAGTAAAGGAAAAAGGACAAGTAACTTATAATGGCAAGCCTATCATAACTACACCAGATTCTAAACAGAGACTACAAAAGCCAGAAGATCCTGGGCAGAGGATATACAGGCCAAAATCGAACATAAATGCCAGTCCAGGCTACTATACCCAGGAAAACTCTCAATTATCATACATGGAGAAACCAAGATATTTCATGACAAAACCAAATTTACACAATATCTTTCCACACATCCAGCCCTACAAAGTATAATAGATGGAAAACACCAACACAAGGAGGGAAACTACATTCTAGAAAAAGCAAGAAAATAATATTCTTTCAACAAACCCAAAAGAAGATAGCCATTAAAACATAAAAATTGCATGAAAATCTATGATCTGGCAACAGAGCAGTTGGGACCTCCAGGTGCACAGATAACTGAGCATAACATCACTTGGAACACAGCCTGCTGGTGTGCTCCCTGCAACCAAGAGCTGGGCAGTTCTGTGGTCATCTATGCGCCAACTCTGCTGTGGGACATCTGCCCTGCCGAGTGACCCCGGGCAGGGAGGGAGTGCAGCAGCCTCCACTCAGCCACCTTTGCTCCAGTGATAGACTACACTGAGTCTCCAGGTACGCAGGGATTTCCCAAGTATAACATCACTTGGGGCAAGGCACATCAGGGCTCCTAAGACACTCAGGAGCAGGGAAGTCCCTCAGAAATCAGTGCCAGGGGAAACCCTGTCATTCAGGGGGGTGGAAAGAGACTTGCAGGCTCATAGGAGGTTCAAGCACCAGCCAGTGACAGCAGGACCAACTAACACCAGAGATAACCAGATGGCAAAAGGCAAATGTTGGAACGTTGCTAACAGAAATCAAGGCAATGTGGCACCATCTGAACCCAACTCTCCAACAGCAGCAAGTCCTGGATACCCCATTATACCCAAAAGGCAAGATCTGAATTTAAAATCACTTCTCATGATGCTATTAGAGGATTTCAAGAAGGACGTAAATAAATCTCATAAAGAAATACAGAAGAACATGAATCAACGGGTAGAAGTCCTTACAAAGGAAACACAAAAATCGTTTAAAGAAATGCAGGAGAACATGCATCAACGGGTAGAAGCCCTTACAAAGGAAGCATAAAAATCACTTGAAGAAATGCAGGAGAATATGGGTTAACAGATGGAAGCCCATAAGGAGGAAGCACAAAAATCACTGTAAGAAATACAGGAGAACTTGGGTCAACAGGCAGATGGCCTGAAAGAGGAAACACAAAAATATCATAAAATTACAGGAAAACACAAACAAACAAGTGAAGGATCTGAGCAAATCCATCCAGGATCTAAAAAAGGAAGTAGAAACAACTAAGAAATCACAAAGGGAGACAACTTTGGAGAAAGGAAAACCTTGGGAAGAAATCAGGGGTCATAGATGCAAACATCAAAAATAGAATACAAGAGATGGAAGAGAGAATCTCATATGCTGAAGATATCATAGAAAGCATCGAATCAACAGTCAAAGAAAATGAAAAATGAAAAAAAAAAACAAAAACAAAAAACGTGTAACCCAAAACATCCAGGAAATCCAGGACACAAAGAGAAGACAAAACCTAAGGATTATAAGCACAGATGAGAGTGAAGATTTGCAACTTAAAGGGCCAGTAAATATCTTCAACAAAATTATGGAGGAAAATCCTCCATAACCTAAAGAGAGAGATGAAGATGAATGTTCAAGAAGCCTACAGAACTTCAAACAGACTGGACCAGAACAGAAATACCTAACGTTACATAATAAACAAAACACCAAATGTACTAAACAAAGAAAGAATATTAAAAGTAGTAAGAGAAAATGGCCAAGTAACACATAAAGGAAGACCTATCTGAATTATGTCAGACTTCTCACCAGAGAATACGAAAGCTAGAAGATCCTGGGCAGATCTCATACAGACTCTAAGAGACACAAATGCCAGCCAAGACTACTATATCCAGCGAAATTTTCAATCAGCATAGATAGAGAGACCAAGATATCCCATGATAAAACAGAATTTATACAATATCTTTCCACAAACCCAGCCCTGCAAAGGATAATAGGTGGAAACCGCCAATACAAGGAGAGAAACTACACCCTGGAAAAAACGAGATAGTAACCTTCTTTCATCAAACCCAAAAGTAGATAACCACTCAAACATAAAGATAACTTCAAGAATAGCAGGTGGCAATAATCACTTTTCCTGACTACCTCTTAATATCAATGGTCTCAATTCCCCAATAAAAAGACATAGACTAACAGACTGGATACATAAAAAGGACCCAGCATTTTGCTGCGTGAAGGAAATGCACCTCAGTGTCAAAGACAAACACTACCTCAGAGTAAAAGGCTGGAAAACAATCTTACAAGCAAATGGTCCTAGGAAAGGAGCTGGAGTAGCCATCCTAATATCAGGTAAAATTGACTTTCAACCGAAAGTCATTAAAAAAGACATGGAAGGACATTACATACTGGTCAAAGGAAAAATCCACCAAGAAGAACTCTCAATTCTGAACATCTATGCTCCAAATGCAAGGGCACCCTCATTTGTAAAAGATACTTTACTAAAGCTCAAAGCACACATTGCACCTCATACAATAATAGTGGGTGACTTCACGCTCCACTCTCTGAAATGGACCGATAAGGAAAGCAGAAACTAAACAGGGACACAGTAAAACTAATTGAAACGTTGGACCAAATGGATCTAACATATATATATATATATATATATATATATATATATGTTATATATGTTATATATGATATATATATATAACATTTCATCCTAACGCAAAAGAATACACCTTCTTCTCAGCAGCTCTTGGTACCTTCTCCAAAATCGACCATATAATTTGTCACAAAACAGACCTCAACAGATATAAGAAGATCGAACTAATTCCATGCCTCCCATCAGATCACTATGGAATAAGGGTGATCTTCAGTAGCAACAAAAACAACAGGAAGCCAACATACACATGGAAGCTAAACAGTGCTAAGTTCAATGATACCTTGGTTAAGGAAAATTAAGAAAGAAAGTAAGGACTTTTAAAATTTAATGAAAATGAAGACAAAAAATACCCTAATTTATGGGACATAATGAAAGCGGTGCTAAGAGTAAAATTCATAGCCTTGAGTGCCTCCAAAAAGAAACAGGAGAGAGCATGAACTAGCAACTTAACGGCACACATGAAAGCCCTGGAACAGAAAGAAGCAAATACACCCAAGAGGAATAGAAGGCAGGAAATCATCAAACTCAGGACTGAAATCAATCAAGTAGAAACAAATAAAACCATACAAAGAATCAACAAAACAAGGAGTTGGTTCTTTGAGAAAATCAACAAGATAGATAAGCCTTTAGGCAGACTAGTCAGAGAGCACAGAGACAGTATCCAAATTAGCAAAATCAGAAACGAAAAGGGAGATATAATAATAGAAACTGAGGAAATTCAAAAAATCATCATATCCTACTACAAAAGTCTGTATTCAACACAACTAGAAAATCTGGAGGAAATGGACAATTTCTTAGACAGATACCAAATACCAAAATTAAATCAGGATCAAACAGACCATCTAAACCGTCCTATAACCCTGAAGAAATAGCAGTGGTCATTAGAAGTCTTCCAACCAAAAAAAGCACAGGTCCAGATGGTTTTAGTGCACAGACATTCAAAGAAGTCCTAACACCAATACTCTTCAAACTATTCCACAAAATAGAAACAGAAGGAACACTACCCAACTCGATCTATGAAGCCACAGTTACGCTAATACCAAAATCACACAAAGATCCGACAAAGAAAGAGAATCTCAGGCCAATTTCTCTTATGAATATCGATGCAAAAATACTCAATAAAATTCTTGCCAACCAAATCCAAGAACACATCAAAATGAATATCCACCACAATCAAGTAGGCTTCATCCCAGGGATGCAGGGATAGTTCAATATATGGAAGTCCATCAATGTAATCCACTACATAAACAATCTCAAAGAAAAAAAAACACATGGCCATTTTATTAGATGCTGAGAAAGCATTTGACAAAATTCAGCAACATTTCATGCTAAAAGTCTTGGAAAGTTCAGGAATTTGAGGACCATATCTAAACATAGCACAATCAATTTACAGCAAACCAGTAGCCACCATCAATCTAAATGGAGATAAACTTGAAGCAATCTCACTAAAATCAGGGACTAGACAAGGTTGCCCTCTCTATATATATATATCTTTTCAATATAGTACTTGAAGTTCTAGCTAGAGCAATTAGACAGCAAAAGGAGGTCAAAGGGATACAAATTGGAAAGGAAAAATCAAACTATCACTATTTGTAGATGATATGATATTATACTTAAGCTACCCAAAGAACTCCACCAGAGAACACCTACAGCTGATAAACAACTTCAGCAAAGTGGCCGGATACAACTTCAACTCAAGCAAATCAGTAGCTTTCCTATACTCAAAGGATAAGCAGGTTGAGAATAAAGTAAGAGAAATGATACCCTTCACGATAGCCACAAACCATATAAAGTATCTTAGTGTGACTCTAACCAAACAAATGAAAGATCTGTATGACAGGATCTTTAAGTCTCTGAAGAAAGAAATTGAAGAAGAACTCAAAAGATGGAAAAATCTGCCATGCTCATGATTTGGCAAGATTAATATAGTAAAAATGACCATCTTGCCAAAAGCAATATACAGATTCAATGCAATCCCCATCAAAATCCCAACTCAATTCTTCATAGAGTTAGAAAGAGCAATTCAAAAATTCATCTGGAATAACAGAAAACCCAGGATAGATAAAACTATTCTCAAGAGTAAAAGAACCTACGGGGGAATCAGTATCCCAGACCTCAAGCTGTACTACAGAGCAATGGTATTAAAAATTGCATGGTATTGGTACAGTGACAGCATGCAGATCAATGGAACAGAATTGAAGAGCCAAAAATGAATCCACATTCCTATGGTCACTTGATCTTTGACAAAGGAGCTAAAACCATCCAGTGGAAAAAAGATAGCCTTTTCAACAAATGGTGCTGGCTCAACTGGAGGTCAGCATGCAGAAGAATCCATTCTCTCTGCATCCATTCTTAACTCATTGTACTAAGCTCTTTTCCAAGTGGATCAAAAACCTCCACATAAAAGCAAACGCACTGACACTAATAGAAAAGAAACTAGGGAAGAGCTTTTTAACTTATAGGCACAGGGGAAAATTCCCTCAACAGAATACAAAAAAGCTTATTCTCTAAGATCTCGAATTGACAAATGGGAACTCGTAAAATTGCAAAGTTTCTGTAAGGCAAAGGACACTGTCAAAAGGACAAAGCGGCTGTCATCAAACTGAGAAAAAATGTTTACCAACACTACATCCAATATCCAATATATCAAAAGAACTCAAGAAGTTAGACTCTAGAGAGCCAAATTAAAAAACGGGGTACAGAGCTCAACAAACAGTTCTCACCTGAAGAATATCGAATGGCTGAGAAGCACCTAAAGAAATGTTCAACATCCTTAGCCATTAGGGAAATGCAAATCAAAACAACCCTGAGATTCCACCTCACACCAGTCAGAATGGCTAAGACCAAAAACACAGGAGACAGCAGATGTTGGCGAGGATGTGGAGAAAGAGGAACACTCCTCCACTGCTGGTGGAATTGCAAGCTGGTACAACCACTATGGAAAGCAGTCTCATGGTTCCTCAGAAAACTGGGCATGACACTCCCGGAGGATCCAGCTATACCACTCCTGGGCATATACCCAGAGGCTTTACCTGCATGCAATAAGGACACATGCTCCACTATGTTCATAGCAGCCTTATTTATAATAGCCAGAAGCTGGAAAGAACCCAGATGTCCCTCAACGGAGGAATGGATTCAGAAGATGTGGTATATTTACACAATGGAATATTACTCTGCAATTAAAAACAATGAATTCACGAAATTCCTAGGCAAATGGTCAGATCTTGAAAATATCATCCTTAGTGAGGTAACCCAATCACAAAAGAACACATATGGTATGCAGTCACTGATAAGGGGATATTGACCCAGAATCTCGGAATACCCTAGACACAATCCGCATATCAATAGATTTCTAAGAAGATGGAAGGAGAGACCCCTGGTCCTGGAAAAACTGGATGTAGGGGAACGCCAGGACAGAGTAACGAGAGGGGGTTGAATGGAGAAAAGAGGGAGGGAAGGAGGCTCATGGGACTTTCGGGGAAGGAGGAAACGGGAAAGGGGAAATGATTTGGAATGTAAATTAAAAAATATAAAATAAAATAAATAATAAAAAAAAAAAGAAATCTAATGTATCTGTGATATCCATCAGGAAGATTGATTGATAAAAAGTTGAGACTTGTCTCTGTTTGTTTTGGGATTTCTAGTAGTTAGATTAGGTAAATGACTATTAAATAGATTATAAAGTTCAGGCAGGTTGAGAACACAAGTGAATAGAAGGTATAGTTGTGGACTTCAACTGTTTGATCTCAGAGAAATCATTCATTAATTAAGAAATCAAGAAGTACAAAAGAGGAGTATAGTATAACGTAGGACAAGCACTTGTATTTCTGGCCATCTAGGTTTATTTTGAATTGAATTTTATCAGGTAGGCAAACCTTGTCTATGAGGAAATGATCAAGTCACCATGAGAGGGATTTTTTTGTTTTTGTTTTGTTTTTTTTTTTTTGTTTTTTTTTTTACAAAGGAAACACAAACTTGTAATTAGTATCTAATTCAGAAAAGATATTATAAATTTTCAAGTTACATGCTCCCAAGGATAATTAATGTCCTCATAATCCACAGACTAATCTAAATAGTTTATAAATTCTTTGAATTTTATAAGATCTCATGTCAGACAGTGCAGATGTAACTTAGACTGCCACCTTCGCCTGAAAGTCTTCATCACCAGCAGACACAGTTTAGGAGCATATGCCCCTTTGTGTGAAAAAATGCTAACCATAGTGAATAGACAGTTCTGGAAGTGGTCACTGGGCCCAGTGTCCAGAAGACTTCTACATGATACATATTAAAAGCAGAAAAAGATTGAAGCCCAGAAATTTATATATATCTTAAGAATATGATGCTAAACTACATGAATAAGGTCAATAATGTAGTTCAACAGATAAAAGGCTGAGTGTTTAAGTTCATGGAAGATAAGAATTAAAAGGTGAAAGAAGATTAAAGGAGGATGACTTTATTACAGCTAGAAACAAATGTGGAAGGTGACTCTGTTTCTCTCTGTGTAAAATTGGTGAGTTCTTATGTAGGTGCGGACTGATGTGCTGGATACTAACATATGTATTAGAGATTTTGCACTACTAATGAAGTTTACTATCTCACTCTAGCTGCAGCTTTGTTATGTATTTTATTACTGTGATGTCATCTGCTGCCTTGTTACATGCATTCACTCATGTATCTCATTTATGTAATGATTTTGGAAGTCGCACCAAATACAATCATCCAAGCAAAAAAAAAAAAAAAAAAAAAAAAAACCCTTCCATATATTACATAATACTCTCTTTCAAATCAGTGGCTTTTTTTGTTGTAATTTATGACTGAAATTCGAGTCAGAACTTCTCCATGCATACCTGTAATGTCTTTTTCTTATTCTTACTTCATACAATCAAATAACAAAAAAATGACCAACAAAAATTTTGGGTTACATTGGAACAAAATACACTCATTTAATATACCTTGCAGACTAATGGATTGCAAGTAAAACCTGTGTTTCCTATGACAGTTTTTAAGGAAACTATTGCCTCACTATCATGTAAAGATGAGGAATTGTAATGAAACTGAGATTTCTAGCCATTATTATGCTGTCTTGACTTATATTACTCCCTACTTGACCAGGATTTGTATATGAAGATTGCTGGGTAGTTCCATAACTTCCTGTATATTTCAAAGACTAGGGCTCTGTTGTGCTATAAGCCATTGTAATATTACCATTCTAACTATTGTCATCTTACATTGAAACTTACTTTCACATTCTACAATTTTAGCTAGAATTCCTTGTTTCATACCTGTCAATTCAGATCGGATCCTGTTGCAGGTTCCTGTGCTTCTGTAGTCCTCTGGGTCTCCTCTATTCATTGTGTAGAGGTGGGACTTAAGAGAATTGAAGTAGGACGTGGTCATGCCACATTGGCTGTTCTTCTAGCAAAGTAGTTTAAGTGAAGTGTTTCTCTTGGGTTATGCTTCTTGAACATCAGAGTATTTCTGATAGTGATAATGGATGGCATCCTTGAGTATGTCTCTTGCATGTGATTATTGGATCAATAACCTATTTTGTCTTTACTCCTGGAGATTTCCCTTTGCTACTTTTTCAAGCCAGATAAAGGGAGGGGAGACTCACATCTATTTTCACTATGTAGGTCTAACAGCTTATTTCATTCACAGGTTTTTTTGTTTCTGTTTGAGTGAGTGAGTGTGTGTGTGTGTGTGTGTGTGTGTGTGTGTATGCATGTGCATGTTTGTGTCTATGCCCATAATAACTGTCTTACTAAATATTTCTATATTTTGCCCAGTCTTTCCTATTTTTTGCTATGTTGTCTTTCCTTTCTGAGGGTATATCTCTTTTTGTTTAATTTTTGTTCACTTTACATTCCAAACAAAGTCCATGCCTCCTCTCCTCCAAATCTCCATTCCTTTCTCTGAGGAGAAGGGGAGCAACAATTTGAGTACTACCCCACTATGAAGCACTTTGGTTCTGTTTGCAAACAGGGGCCTAGCATGGCTACTCTCTGAGAGGCTTTTCCACAACTGACTGAAAGAGATGCAGATACTCACAGGTAAGCATTGGACTGAGGTCAAGGACCCTGATTGAAGAGTTAATGAAAGGGCTCAAAGAACAGAAGGGGATGGAAACTTGATAGGAAGACCAACAGTGTCAACTTAGACACATGGAAGCTACCAGATCCTGAGCCACCAACAAAAAAGCATACATGGGTTGTTCTTAGATCCCTAGCACATATGTAGCACAGGACTACCTTGTCTGGCCTCAATGGGAAAGGATGCACCCTTGATGCCCCAAGTAGGTAGATGCCTTCAGGGGGTATCATCTCAGTGGTGAAACGGTAGGGGGACTGGGGAAATAATTCTGAGGGAATATCTGTAGGGGAGAACATTTGTGATGTAGGTAAATAAAATAATTAATAACAAAATTGGAAGTAATTAGACAATAGAATCCTTTAGTTACTTTTATATTTTAATCACATAAAACATGATAAAAGCATTTATCTTCTGTAACCTCTGATGCCAGTGTGAAGTTCATAAGAATGGGTTTTCATGGGACTGGAGAGATGGCTCAGCGGTTAAGAGCACTGACTGCTCTTCCAGAGGTCCTGAGTTCAAATCCCAGCAACCACATGGTGGTTCACAACAATCTGTAATGGGATCTGATGCCCTCTTCTGGTGTGTCTGAAGACAACTACAGTGTACTCACATGCATGAAATAAATAAATCTTAAAAAAAAAAAGAATGGGTTTTCATGAATGAATACTTACAAGTTTCAATAAGGAGTTACATGTATAGTAAAGAATATTTTGAGCTATCCTAGGATATAGTTAATTCAATTCACAGATGTTCCTATCCTTTAGAAGGAGATTAATTCATTTGACTTGTTATGAAGAACAGTACAGCTGTATAAACAAGGAAGAAGATGATGACTGTTCTTAACACAGAGTTTCATTGTTAGAAATGTGATTTCCTTTTGTATGGAAGAAAAATCTGCAATGTTTCCTAACCCAATTATTGTTGACTCAGAGAAGTTAAAGTAAAGGAATATATGAAATATACCTATAGAATGAGCTACAATGTGCCATGTTCTTTGACTTTTAAAGACACTGTAAATTTTGAGGTAAAGGAAGACTTTTGGATTCAAATTTAATTGAAGAATATGAGTCAAATATATTTTTACTCAGTTTATACTTTTAAATGTCCGATTTCTTTTGGTTTTTTTCATTGAAAACACAAAATAATCATGATTTGGATATGTTTTGAAAATTCAAAATTTTATTTTATTTATTGGATATTTTATTTATTTACATTTCAAATGTTATCACTTTCCTGGCTTCCCCTCTGCAATTACCCTATCTCCTACCCCCTCCCCCTGCTTCTATGAAGCTGCTGACCCCTGACCCACCTACTCCCACCTCACTGCCCTGACATTCACATACACTGTGAAATTGGTCCTTGCCAGGACCAAGGACCTCTCCTCCTATTGGTGCCAGATAAGGCCATTCTATGCTACAAATGCATCTGGAGACATGGGTCCCTCCATGTGAATTCTGGTTGGTTGTTTAGTCCTGGGTGGGGATCTGGAAAGTCTTGTTGGTTGATATTGTTGTTCTTCCTGTGGGGTTGCAAGCCCCTTTATCACCTTCAATCATTTCCCTAACTTCTTCATTGGGGTCCCCCATGATTAGGAGATTTTATTTTTATTTACTTATTTGATTCAGCACTATCTTTGATTTCCATTAGTTTTCCTGCTTCAATTAAAGCAATAAGCATATATTCTAGTTCTTTGATTAAAATGATTTAAGGTGATGGATACTTTTATTTGGAAGATTGACTTCATTACAAAACATCCTGGAGATTTGTAAATCATATTTCCCTGTGTGTGTGCCTTGAATTTTCTGGAAAGAATTTATGTCTGGAGTATAATTGAGGAAGAAAGACTCTTTATATTTATATTGAGCAAGTAAAATAGGTAGATCCAACTTTGTCCATTTACAATATCATAATAAATTGATTAGAAATAAATTCCCAAGCAAAATTGATTCCATAGGTTATAATGAAAAGCAGTCTCAGTTTGAACCATAGGTGGCATCTGATTTAGTGTTTCTATTGCTGTGGTGAAATTCCACAAGTCAGATAAGAAATGGGTTATTAGACACAATAACATTATGAAATTTGCCAGAACATGGATGGAACTATATACAATCATCCTGCATAAGCTAACTTAGACCCAGAGAGTCAAACATAGTATATACTCACTTATAAGTAAATATTAGTAGTAAAGGATAAACATGCTGCAATATACAGATTCACAGAACCTAAGTAAACAGTAGGGTTCAAATGAAAGACATGTAAATCTCACTTAAAAAGAAAAACAGAATTGACATCATTGGGAGAGATGGAGAGGGGATTATCTCTGTATATGGTGTGAGGATGGAAACAGGGAATCAGGTGTGGGGAGGATTGAAGGAAAGAGTAATGCAGAGCAAGACTGGAATCTGATGGCATTACTGGGAAGAGTTAGAAAACTAGGTCAAAGGAAACTCTCAGAAATTGATCAAGGTGATGCTAAGACATTGGAAGATGTGAAACCAGAATTGCATTCTCTCCAAAATCTTATTGTATGACCCTATTGCAAAGGTCAATACCTATGTATTCATTAAACATGGAGAATTACAATTGGTGAAAACCTAGAGTTTCATCTCCATTGACTAATATTCATGGAACTAGAAAATATTCCACAGTGTACCAGATGGGAAAGAGTACTCTAATAGACCTACACAAGCTTTGATGTGGATCAAATGTCCTGACTATTCTGATGTAATAGAGGTACAAACATTGTAAGAGTAACCAACTATTTGATTGTATTCAAGTCCAACTAAACGAGATAGAAACCCATGATTAACATCACACTGGTAGACAAGATACTGCAAATACAAGGAACCTTGTTGAAAATCAAATTAAATTGTTCTGCCATAGGAGAATATCAACAAAATATTTCCTAATGGCATTCAGTTATAATCATAGATTAGTGTCTTTCTGAACCATCATTAGAGAAACTTCATACTATAATTGAAAGAAATAAAGGAAGAGATGCATACATGACAGAAGTGCAGAGAATGTGAAACAATGGACATTAAGTTATCAATGGGAAGTCTCCATCAAATTCCTTTCCTCATTTTTCAGGGAATGCTGGCAGAGGTGGCTGAAATTGTCTAAGAGTCAACAGTAGAATCAAGGCTTTCTAAACAATACACACATGAACTCCTAGTGACTGAGCTGCATAGTCTAAACCAGAAGGCTTCCATTGATAAGGGAATTTAACACGTTCAGTAGTACCTGACCTAAACATTATCTCCTATTGATAAATACAAAATGAAGAATGTTCCCAAGTGTCCCACGGGGTATATAAAGTACAGTTAAATGCAGGCTCCATGCTCAGAAGTACATGGCTAACAAAAGTGAACTGAGTGATAAATTTGGTGGGTTATTTTATCTCATTACACTATCCCTGCTCATTTTTTAAGCCAAAGATTTTTTTCTTGACAATAATTTTTCACATTTTGTGTATTTATGGAATTTCCTTAGGTGTTAGTGTGTGCCTTTGAGACTGTATGAGCTTATTGTACTTTGACTCTTTCCTTTTTTTGTGAATCTGCTTATTTTATCTTATTCTAGTTTGTTTATTAATATTATTTTATCTTATTTTATACTTCTTATTTACTTTTCTTTTGGTTACCTATTTATCTTCTAGTGAGGGAAATAGCAAAACAGCATGGATTTGGGTGATGGATTGTAGAGAGGATCTGGGTAGAGTCTGTGGAGAGGATGTAGAAATTAGTATACAGTCTATGAAAAAATCTTCTCAAATAAAATATGAAAAATAATATATATGTTTAACTAACTTAAAATACTACATTTTTATAGGCTTATTTGGCAATCCTTAGTTTGTTTACCTCAACCTCTACCGCATCTTTCCTACATATTCTTCAACTCTTAAAATTTTAATCCTTGTTATGTGAATATTTAATACTATGTGGGTTCTAAACATTTTGTTATTTTTACTGATTGCAAAGTTTCAGGATTCCACATTTTTTTTTTTTTGGTTTTTTGTTTCGTTTAAATTTTTTTTATTAGATATATTCTTTATTTACATTTCAAATGTTGTCCTCTTTCCTGGTTCACCCTTCCCCCTGATATGTCGTCTCTGCTCCCCCTCTTCCCCAATCTAAATTCTCCTGCTTCCCAATCCTGATATTCCCCTACATTGTGGCATCGAGCCTTTCCAGGACGAAGAGCCTCTCCTCCCATTGATGTCCAACAAGGCCATCCTCATCTGCCTGTACATCTGGAGCCATGGGTACCTCCATGTGTACTCTTTGGTTGATGGTTTTGTCCCTGGGAGCTCTGGGAATTCTGGGTGGCTTATATTGTTCCTCCTATGGTGCTGAAAACCCCTTCAGCTACTTGGGTCCTTTCTCTAGCTCCTCTATTGGGGACCCTGTGCTCAGTTCAATGGCTGGCTGAGCATGTCCCCACTTTATTTAGCTTGCACTAGCAGAGCCTCCCAAGGGACAGTTATATCCAGCTCCAGTCAGCAAACACTTGTGGGCATCGATAATAGTATCTGGGTTTTGTAACTGCATATGTGATGGATCACTATGTGGGGTAGGGTAAAACGGCTACCAATAAATTGGGAAAAGATCTTTACCAACACTACATCTGACAGAGGGCTAATATCCAATATATATAAAGAACTCAAGAAGTTAATCTACAGAGAGTCAAACTATCCTATTAAAAAATGGGGTACAGGGCTATACAAAGAATTTTCACCTGAGGAATATCGAATGGCACCAAAAGAAATGTTCAACATCCTTAGTCATCAAAGAAAAGCAAATCAAATCAACCCTGAGATTTCACCTCACACTAGTCAGAATGGCTAAGATCAAAAACAGGAGACAGCAGGTGCTGGCAAGGATGTGGAGAAAGAGGAACACTCCTCTACTGTTGGTGGGATTGCAAGCTTGTACAACCACTCTGGTAATCAGTTTGGTGGTTCCTCAGAAAACTGGGCATAATACTAACAGAGGACCCTCTTATACTATTCCTGGGCATATACCCAGAGAATTCTCCACCATGTATTAAGGACACATGCTCCACTAAGTTCATAGAAGCCCTATTTATAATAGCCAGAAGCTGCTCAGTGGAGAAATGGATACAGAAATTGTGGTATAGTTATACAATGGAATACTACTCAGCTATTAAAAACAATGAATTCATGAAATTCTTAGGCAAATGGGTGAAACTGGAAAATATCATCCTGAGTGAGGTAACCCAATCACAAAAGAATACATATGGTATGCACTCACTCATAAGTGGATATTAGCCCAAAAGCTTTGTAACTGCTAAACTGATTTCCAGAGTGATTTTACCAGCTTGCGATCCCATCAGCAATGGAGGAGTGTTCTTTTTCCACATCCTTCCCCGCATCTTCTCTCACCTGAATTTTTGATCTTAGTCATTCTGAGAGGTGGAATCTCAACATTATTTTGATTTGCATTTCCCTGATGACTGAGAATGTTGAACATTAATTTAGGTGCTTTTCATCCATTTGGTATTCCTCAGATGAGAATTCTTTGTTTATCTCTGTACCCCATTTTTAATAGGGTTATTTGGTTCTCTGGGGTCTAATTTCTATAGAGTTCTTTGTATATATTGAATATTAGTCCTCGATTGATATAGGATTGGTAAAGATGTTTCCCATCTATTGGTTGCCATTTTGTCTTATTGACAGTGTCCTTTTCCTTACAGAAGCTTTGCAATTTTATGAGGTCCCAATTGTCAGTTCTTGATCTTAGAGCATAAGCTATTGGTATGCTGTTCAGGAAATTTTCCCCTGTGGCATGTGCTCGAGGGTCTTCCCCATTTTCTTTTCTATTAGTTTCAGTATATCTGGTTTTATGTGGAGGTCCTTGATCCACTTGGACTTGAGCTTTGTACAAGGGGATAGGAATGGATCAATTTGCCTTCTTCTGTATGCTGACCTACAATTGAACTAGCACCATTTGTTGAAAATGCTGTCTTATTTTTCCCACTGGGTGGTTTTAGCTCCATTGTCAAAGACCAAGTGACTATAGGTGTTTGGGTTCATTTCTGGGTCTTCAATTCTATTCCATTGATCTACCTTCCTTTCTCTCTTACCCTGAATGATGTACCTAGGAGACAGAGGTAGTATTAGTAACTAAAACTACGTCATCTTTAAATTACGTAATTTTCCTCAAAATAATACTGAACCATGATAGCACTGCATGAAGTAGAGAACCTCAGAAATAAATGAATCTGAGGAAGATTTGCAGGCAACCAAAAAATAATGTTGGAATCTGTAACTGATTTTGGAAAATACAAAATAAAACGTTGAAAAATGGATGAAATACAAATGAGCTCTGGTGTTGGTTGTTTGGTTGTTCCTTTTTTTGCTTGGTTTTTTTTGTTGTTTTGTTTTGAATTTGTGTTTTCAGTAAGTATTTATCTGTGCACCCCTAGTGATTCTGGATCTTACTTTGTATACTAAACAGGCATCAAAGTCACAAGGGTACACAAGCATTATTTTTATTATTATTATTTTTGAATTTCTTTATTTTTTATTTTTTTTATTTTCTAAGATTTTTTATTTACATTCCAAATTATTCCCCCTTTCCCATTTCCTCCCTCCCCGAAAGTCCCATAAGCCCCCTTCCCTCCCTCTGTTCCCCATTCAACACCCTATCGCTTCTCTGTCCTGGCATTCCCCTACATCTAGTCTTTCCAGGACCAGGGGTCTCTCCTTCCATCTTCTTGGAAATCTAATGATATGTGAATTGTGTCTTGGGTATTCCGAGATTCTGGCTGAGAAGCACCTAAAGAGATGTTCAACATCATTAGTCATTAGGGAAATGCAAATCAAAACAACCCTGGGATTCTACCTCACACCAGTCAGAATGGCTAAGATTAAAAACACAGGAGACAGCAGTTGTTGGCAAGGATGTGGAGAAAGAGGAACACTCCTCCACTGCTGGTGGGATTGCAAGCTGGTACAACCACTCTGGAAAGCAGTCTCATTGTTCATCAGAAAACTGGGCATGACACTCCTGGAGGATCCTGCTATACCACTCCTAGGCATATACCCAGAGGCTTCCCCTGCATGCAATAAGGACACATGCTCCACTATGTTCATAGCAGCCTTATTTATAATAGCCAGAAGCTGGAAAAAACCCAGATGTCCCTCAATGGAGGAATGGATTCAGAGGATGTGATATATTTACACAATGGAATACTACTTTGTAATTAAAAACAATGAACTCACGAAATTCCTAAGCAAATGGTCATAACTGGAAAATATCATCCTTAGTGAGGTAACACATGCATTATTTTTAACAGATAAGCTAAGTTAAAATGACATCATATAACCAAACAAGCTGACAGTGAAAGAGAAGTACATGGAATTTGGTATAATGTGTGGACAAATTCGCTGTAAATCAATGAGTAATCAAGAATAAGTATATTTTTAAATGAACCAAAACAAAGAACATTTTGCTGTTATATCTATGTAATATTTTGTAATAGTCCAACATTTTTTCCCATATTTTAATTCCTAAATTAAATTAATGTTTTATTCTATTTCTCACAGAAATTCATAATGTGACAACATGTTATGAACCATAAGTACCAAAATTCTTTAATAATATCAAGGATAAATATTTCTTTCTTTAAACAAATCATTTTTGGTATAAAAAATAAAGTGGATACAAGCCATACTCCACTATAAGCACATAAGCCCTAATCTTATTGTATAAACTTGTGCTTGTATATTATTCTGTCTCGTCAAAACGTCAAGAGACACAGAAAGGCAAGTGAATATTGCTATGCTTATGAAAGACTGAATAAAATACAGAAATGTTTAGTAATACAGTTATAATGAGCACAAAATTTTTAACTAAATTGGTAGACACAGAGAAAATGGGCATGAGTCTTTTTATCCACATCACTTGGTTGAAACTGTAACAAAGAGAAATCTCCAGAGGCAAAGACAAAATAGTAAATAGTTGAGCAAGCAATCACAAGAAGGAAAACTATTCACTGCTACTGTTCAATATCATAATCTTAAATATTTTGATGTTCAAGAAGCAAAACACAAAAGAAACTCTTCAATTAATCTATTTTGCTGCCAAGAGCAACCAATGCAGCACAACTTCATTTAGCTTCAAATCTCTAAAGACTTGCCTCTACCAAATGAAAGGAGGGAATCCAGAGAACACTAGATATACAGGAGCCTGCAACAGGAGTTGATTGAACTGAAAGCCTAGGAAACAAGCAATTCATGTCAGACAGTGGTGCATGAACATAAGTTACAATGTAAGATGTCATTACTTACAACACAAAGATTACAATGTCTAGTGACACTTCAGAGCCTCAGTCTTTGAATTTAAGGACTGCCCTGCAATCTTCACAAAATAACAACTTGTCAAATTGTAAGCAATATAAGTCTACACAATATATTGATGGTTAGAAAACTACGTTTCAATGCATTTCCTCATCTGCCCATGATTGATAGAAAGCCCCATTTGACATATCAAGTCATACAAGCACATATCTTACTTGCAATTCTCTATTTACTATTCTGCCAAGTAGAAGAATAAATGCCATTTTTTAAGTCATAGGAAATGAGCGTATTATGATACAATGTAACCCAGAGTGTTTTGTAGGTTGTTTGTAATTTTTTGTGTGTATGAGGTAAGAGCAAGTAAAAGACATTACAAATATATAAGGAGAGATTCTCACTCAAATTTTGGCTTTAAAACCAATAAAAAAACAAGCCATTTTTGGAAAGAGAGTATTATAGAGCATTTGGAAGGGTCTGAAGTGAGGAAAACGGTAACAAATGTAACAAATGTAAGAGGAAAGTAACAAATGTAAAATATACTTAATGTTTGCTGGCAATTCCTGCATTGTCTTTCAGCTAGATAACAACTTGAATGATTACAACAACCTTGTAATGATTACATACATTATAAAAAAGTTTGAAGGAGCAGAATGTACCATACAAAATAAGGTATCATCTGTGCAAATTATAAGGTAAGCTATTTCTATCAGTTCTAAAAGGAAGGCTAATGCTTTCACACTTAGTGGTCTTTAGCCACATCAAAACAATAGAGGATGTGGCAATGCCTGAGAGTGAACACACTGTAATGAGCAAAGTGTGTTTAAATGTTAACAAGAATTTGAAACTACCCATCTCTTAAAGCATTGACTGAGTGAAATTAATATACATATATATATATATACATACAATTGATTCATTTTATTAATATTTTTTATAGAAAGAACAAATGAAATTTGATTCATGTATTAGAAAAGATAGCATAACTTAAATTTTTCTTCTCAAAATGCTTTCTAAAGTGTTTGTATATTTCTGTCTATATAATCACAAGTCCGGTACCCTGATTCATGCTCAATATAGATGAAAACTATAAACAGAGAATAGCAAAACCAATAATGTAATACTTTGAAATGCAACTGTCAAATATTTGTAATTATTTGTCTTCTTCTCAATTTTCCCCTTTGAAGACAGACATGTGCAGAAAGAAACTAGTAATTCTCCTCCCTTTGCTTATATGCCACTGAAAGTTCAATAAATTCCTCTAGGTTATCTATCATCTCTATTAGAGACAAGTTTGGCACAGTGGATCTATAGTGACACTACACAATATCTATTCCCTTGTTATACTGTTAAACAATTTGTCCCACATTATAGGATGGGTAGGCTTAACTGCTATCAATATTGTAGTTACACATTTTGTCTCATGCACTACTTGCTTAAACTGAAATGTCTTCTTTGATTAGTTTCAGCCATGGCTTTATACCCAATGATGTTGTTTCTCACAATTTTTCTGCTGCCATCAATGATTACTAAAGTCAGGGTAAGTTTAAAATGGAAAATCATCTCAGATCTACCTAACAACTGTGAAATTTCACACTTATATGAGTATTGAAATCTACAGAGTCTGATAGAGGTAACAACATTCTCAGAGAGTCTTGGAGGACTTAACAGGGATTTTCTGATAAGAAAATATGTTTGCACTCTCTACCACTAGGTAGTACAGTAGCCACCAGTGACATATGGCAATTGGACATTTGTACATAGAGATGCACTACAAATATTCTGTGGTTATCAGATTTAAAATTAGATACTAAGGAGATTGAAATGGACATTACTTGCAAAGCATAAAGTGTTGAGTTAGATATCTATCATATCTGCTGTGGGAATATTCTCACTGTCGAATAATGAACAGGAGTAGAAAAATCTATCTATGCATATAGTACACATCTGTAATATCTGTCAGTGGACAAGAAATTTTATTTAAGATAAAAATTGGTTGTGAGGACCAACAGCCAAATTATCATATAACCTACATAGCACTTAAAATTTGTTTCTATATAAAGAGATAAATAAATCCTACCTTGATTCTTTATTATACAGATTATTTGAATAATATGATTGAAAAATGTTATTACCATATAAACCCTGCTAGTATCATATGATCTCTATATTATTTTCAGAAAATTTTAAAATGTTTGTCTCCTTGTGAAGTCTTTAATTCAGATAGTCTGTAAAATATGGGGCTGGAGAGATGGCTCAGCGGGTAAGAGCACCAAATGCTCTTCCAAAGGTCATGAGTTCGAATCCCAGCACCCACATGGTGGCTCACAATCATCCATAAAGAGATCTGATGGCCTCTTCTGATATCTGAAAGCATCTACACTGTACTTACATATAACAAATAAATTTAAAAAAAATATGTAAAATTTAAGATGAATTTAATTCTACAGGCAAAGAGGTTAAAAGAAGCAGTAAGTTACTTTTACTTTAACTCCTTAAAAAAATCATCTTTCATTTTGAGATGAATTTGTTTTATATTTCATTTTCAGTTTAATAGGAATAGAATGGGCATAGCATTGTTGGCTTAGGTAAAATTCAATCACTAATACAGAGGTGTAATGTGTGCATTTTTCTACAAGTAATTTATAAGTGAGTTGGGTCTATTTTTCAAGCACACTCTAATGGTCCCTTTTCTAGGGGAATATAAAATAGAAAGGAAATATTGACAGATATTAGACAAGTATAATTCCATATTGTAAGAGCTATGAGAATAAATATATACAACTGTAACAAAATCAATCTGTTAATGGCCAAGTGAATAATTCATTCTGAAAAGACCAGACAAACTATATAATGGAACTGTCTTTTATATATGATTAAATATTGCTCTTATTAATATTCCACTGGATTGTTGTGAAAATTCAACCTTAGGTCACATCCTGACAATTTATAAGCATTCCTCTATTTCTGAACTTGATACCCATATGCACATACCAGAGAGTGTACCAATGCTATCATTACTATCATTAACTTGAAACATCTGAACAAAGATCACTCTACTAGTTCATTCTACTATTCCGAAACAGACAAATTTTTTTTCTGTTTTAATATTTGAAAATTGAGTGTGAAGAAGCCTTAAAAAATTTGCTCCAAATATATCAAATAATCCTGTTAGAGTACTGAGTAAGAAGCATTCTCTTGCACAGTTAAACCCTCTTAACTTTGGGTAACAGGAAATCAGTACAGCCTGAAATGTCTAGAGTAAATCATGAACTCACAGACTTCTCTCATCTTATTGCATCCTGTACAGATACAATTGGATAGGTTTTGGGTTTCTTACTGAAATTCTTGTCATAAAAATTATCTGTACCTCAGGTACTGTCAGAGATTCAGAAAAAAAAAACTACCCTATCTGCTGATTATAAGATAAATGTCAAAAATGGTTTGGAAATGATTGTCTGCCAAATACAATAAATTATTTAGAAGATGTCAAGGCTTTAGAAGGCTCCAAAAAAGACCAAAAACACTTTCAAGTAAAAATCAATAGTATTCTTTTTGAACTTGTATTTTGCACTGAAAAACCTAAGATTATGCTTTTAGTACTTGCAATCGACATAGAAATCTTCACTAGATTATAATTCAAGGAATCAGTCTTAGGCACCAAAATGAAAGTTTTCTTCTTTCATTCTCATTGGACAACTACTTGATATTAACAAGTACTGGGTTTTTTTCCCAATTAACTAGGAGCCCCCTAGGGTCCTAATTACTATGCTTCTTATTATTCCATCAACTCTACATACTATTCACTTAACAACACAAACACAAGAATGGGAGTGTAAATAAATTCCCTTTTGCATCCTCTTTCCCACCTAGTTCACACCTTTCATCTCTTATGACTATATTGTTCCCCCTTCTAACTAAGATTAAAGTATTCTAGCTTGTGCATTTCTTCTTGTTTAGCTTCTTTGTTTCTGAGGAGTATAGCATGGGTATCCTCTATTTTTTGGCTAATATCCACTTATAAGTGAGTTCATACGCTGCATGACTTTTGAAACTAGGTTACCTCACTCAAGAGTGATATTCTCAAAATACATCCACATGCTTATGTTTGTTCACTGGTAAGGACATCATCTACTAACTTATGGTATAGAAAAAGACAGTGAAATCTGCTTTTAATTTTGTAATTTAAATTGCAGTTTAAACAGTTTTAAATTCTTAACATATGTATTCACATATTAATGACTAATTATTAAATGGGAAAATAACATAAATATTGGAAATATGCTTTTCTACAGTAAATATGTAGCAGAACAAGTTTATCAGTAGGATAAAATTGTGCAGGTACTTCCCAGTTTAAAGTGTAACTCATACTCTCTAGGTTGCACAAATCTTTCTCCTTTTACCTAACTAGACCTCTGGCTCACAACCTTCTGTTTCCGTGCCAGCAGACTAATCTGTCATAATCTTTTACTGAGTTTCAGGGATTTTCTGATCCTCTCTGAGGGCAGGAGATACTATCTATCTTGTTTGTTGAGATTTGTTCTCTTATTAAAATCAGAGCTTATTAATTGCTTGACTGGTTGATCCAGAAGTTGTTGACTTTTCTTTTCTCAACTTTCCATTGCTGAGGTAATAAGTATGGCTGCATAAGTATGACTACTAGATTTGCTAACTCAAATCCACACTTGCATGACAAGCATTTCAGACATGATCATCATTTCAACCTCAATGATTTCATTTTTATTATTAAACTCTCAATAATTTTATATAATATAATGATATCTAGTTTAATTGGTTCACTTGTATATTGCTACTCATTTTAGTGTTCATTCAAATTTAATTATCTAGATGAGCTAAAATAACCGAACATATTTTAATAGGTGTCTTTGTGAGTTAGCACACTTGTAAGGAAATTGTAACTAATGTTTTTTAAGTAAGACAAGTTGTGTGCTGATATAGTTTTTCTGAGTAAGTTTATTGCATTTAATGAGAAATAAAAATTAATCTTTGAAGTAGAAATTGGACTATTGTCTGTGCCTTATCTAGAAGAAATTCTATCTGTGTTTGAGTTCAACCACCCACAGTTGTGTCATCACTGTTTGATATTCCCTTAAAGAAATATGAAAACTGGATTATTATGAATTTGGGATGTAGGCATATTTATTTGAACTTTTATTAATATTAAATTTTAGTCACAAATATATATCTCTAAGACTGTTTTTATTTTGTTTTGTTTTGTTTTTTATACATGGTTTGGCTACTGACCCCTGAGCTCCATTTGTTAACAAAAAAATGCTGCCTGCTTTCTTGGAGGTTTTCCAGCACCAAAGAGAACCAGTAAGACTAATTCCCTAGCCACTCCCCACTAAGTCCCCTTAAAATACACGCAACACCATTAAATTCACCTCATCCAGTGGACTCAGTTTTCTGATCCAAAACTTTTTACTCTTTCCTTGAGATCCACTGGCACAAGGAACACAAGGGCAGGGTAGTACTAGAGACCCTAGCATCAAGGTTTGTACACCAAGTCCCAGAAGCTTTACAGTCCACAAAATTACAGGGGATACACCTGACTGGACCTGAAAACTGTTATTCATCAGATTCCTTAGCAACTAAGGCCAGAAGATAGAAAAGAAACAGAAACCAATGAGAGGAGGAAATCTACCACAAATATCCAAAAACAATAAAATCACAAATGTGCACCTACACCTATAATAACTATAAAATCCAGATGACTAAAGCCCAGCATAAGACTACAATCAATAGCAGCCTGGAAAATGTGATTCCACCGGAGTGCAATTGTCCTATTTATAGCAAGTCTTGGATATTCTAACACTTTTGAAACACAAGAATATGACCATAAACCTAATCCTCTGAAGATGATAGTAGACTTTAATGAGCAAGTCAATATATCCCTTTAGAAATATAGGAAAAAATGCAATCTAACAGGTCTAGTAAATGAATAAAATGGTTCAAGGTATGACAATGGGAACAGTGTCTTAGTTAGGCTTTCATTGATGCAAAGAGACAAACCCTGACCACAACTCTTATATTTTTTTATTTCTTTATTGTTTATACTATTTATTTATATTTCCAAAATTATCCCCATTCTTGGATTCTCCTCCACAAACCACCTGTCCAGGTCCCCCTTGCCCTGTTCCTATGAGAGTGCTCCCCCAACTCGCACCTTACTATCCTACCTTCCCCTATGCTGGGTCATTGAGCCTCCACAGGACCAACTCCCCTCCCACTGATGCCAGACAAGGCCACCCTCTGCTCCACATGCAGCTTGAGCCATGGGTCCCTCCATGTGTACTCTTCAGCTGTTTCTTTCATCTTTGTTAGCTCTGGGGGTATAGCTGATTGATATTATTGTTCTTCCTGTGGGGTTGAAAACCCCTTCATCTTCAATCCTTCCCCTAACTCCTACATTGGGATCCTTGTACTCAGTCTGATGCTTGGCAGCAAGTCTGCATCTGTTTTGATCAGGCTCTGGCATAGCTTCTCAGGAGACAGCTATATCAGGCTCATGTCACAACAACTCTTATAAAGTAAAACATTCAACTGTGACAAGTTTATACTTGTATGTATGTTTGCAGTCATACATGGTGCTGAAAGAAGATGGGTATTATACTTCTTGATCCAAAGACAGCCACAAGGAGACTGTATTTCATAGGTAGGCTGCAGGTGGGTGTCTGCTGCACTGGGCAGAGATTGAGCATAGGACCTAAAAGCCTACCCCTCAAATGACAACCTTCCTCCAAAAGGCCACATGTTCTAATATTGGCACTTTCCATGGGTTAAGCATATTCAAGTCACCACAAGAAGTGATAATTTTTTTTAAATTATTAGTTTTATTTTTTACAGTCCAGTCTTTTCCCATCTCCCTAGCTGCTCACCCACAGTTCCTCATCCTACTCTTCCTCTCCACTGTCTTCAAGAGAATGCCTCACACTGCCAGTCATCCCCACTCCCTGGGCTCTCAATTCTCTCAAGGTTTAGGCAAATCTAGTACTACTAAGACCAGATCAGGCAGTCCTCTGATGTTTATATGTTTGGAACTTTGGACCAGCTCATGTATGCAGCCTGGTTTTTGACTCAGTATCTGAGAGATCTGAGAGGTCCCAGTTAGTTGAGACTGCTGGTCTTCCTGTGGGGTTGTCCTACTCATCAACTTATTCCAGCCTTTCCCTAATTCAACCACAGGAATTCCTGACTTCAGTCCAATGATTGGAAATAAGTATTTGCATTTGTCTCAGTCAGCTGATTGTTGGATCTCTCAGAGGGCTAGGCACCTGTCTGTAAGCATACTATAGCATCAATAATAGTGACAGGACTTGGAGCCACTCTTTGAGATGGATATCAAGTTGATCATTTCATTGGAATACCTTTCTCTCAGTTTCTTCTCCATTTTTGTCCCTGAATTTCTTTTAAACAGGAACAATTCTGGGTTGAATGTTTTTGAAAGTAGGATGGCAACCTCATCCCTCCACATGAGGCCCTGTCTTTCTACAGGAGGTGGACTCTACAAGTTTTCTATCCCCACTGCAGGGCATTTCATCTAAGGTCCCTCTCTTTGAGTCCTGACTATCTCTCACCTCTCAGATCTCTGGTACCTGGGCCCCCTGAAATCCCATTAAGAAAGAGAGACTTCAACACACCACGCTCACCAATATATATATATATATATAATTATATATATATATATATATATATATATATATATATAAAATTAAAATAGAAACTATACAGAGACACAGTGAAACCAATAAAAGCCATTACTCAAATGTATTTAATAGCTATCCTATCAGATTACCATGGACTAAGGCTAGGCTTTAATAACAACAAAAACAATAGAAAACCCACATACCCATGGAAACTGAACAACTCTCTACTCAAGGATAACTTGATCAGGGAAGAAATAAATAAAGAAATTAAAGACTTCCTAGAATTCAAAGAAAATGATGACACACCATACCCAAACTTATAGGACACAACAAAAGGAGTGCTATGAAGAAAATCCACATTACTAGGTGCCCTCCAAAAGAAATCGAAGGGATACTACACTATTAAATTATCAAATTAACAGCATAACTAAAAGCAATAGAACAGAAACACACACACACACACACACAGAGACACACACATCCAAGAAGAGTAGAGGCAGGAACATAGTCAAACTCTGGGCCAACCAAATAGAAACAAAGAAAACAATAAAAAATAAAAATCAACAAAACTGAAAAATGTTTCTTTGAGAAAATCAGCAAGATAGATAAACTCCTAGCCAAACTAACTAAAGGGCACAGATATCATACCAAGATTGACAAAATCAAAACTGAAGTGGGAGACATGCCAATAGAAATTGAGGAAATTTTAAAAAAATTATCATATAGTACTACAAAAACCTTTACTCATCAAAACTGTAAGATCCAGATGAAGTGGATGATTTTCTAGAGAGAAACCATGTGCCAAATTATACTATCTAAACAGGCCCATATATTCTAATGAAACAGAAAAAGTCATTAAAAAAACTTCCCAACAAAAACAACAACAAATGCCCAGGGCCAGATGCATTTAGTGAAGAGTTCTCCCAGAACTTCAAAGAAGAGCTAATACCAACACTCCTCAAAATATTCCATAAAATAGGAACAATAACAATTACAATAATTTTCAAAAACAATTGGAGAAAATCCTTGAGATGGATAACCTATGTAAAAGGACTGAAAGTACAGATGCAATCATCATTTACAGAATATACAAGATGGAAGAAAGAATCTCAGGCATAGGACATAAGATAGATGGACTAAATATATTAGTCAAAGAAACTGCTAAATCTAAAAAGTTCCTGACACAAAACATCCAGGAAATATGGGACTTGGTGAAAAGACTAAAGCTAAGAATAAGAAGTAGAAGAATCTGACTAAATTTTCAGAAAATATTTTCAACAGTATTAGAAGAAAATATCCAACCTAAAGATATTGATGCCTTGTAAAGTACAAAAGCCTTACAGACAATAGACTGGAGAAAAGAAAGTACTCCCATTAAATAATTGCTAATTTTTTTTATGTATAGAACAAGCAAATAATATTAAAACCTGCAAAGAATAAAGGCCAAGTAACATATAAAGATAGGCCAATAAGAATTACAACTCATTTCTCAGCAGAGACTCTGAAAGCCATAAAAACCTGCACAGATGTCTCTTAGTCTTTAAAAGACCACAGGACCCAGCTCAGACTATTACACCCAGCAAGACTTCCACTGTAGATGTAGAAAACAAAATATTTTATGAAAAAAGCAAATTTAACAATATCTATCCACAAATCCAGACATACAAAAGATTCTAGAAGGGAAACTCCAAGCCATGGAGATTTTGATGGTTTGTATATCTTTGGCCCAGGAGAGTGGCATTAATAAGAGGTGCGGCTTTGCTTAAGTAGGTGTGGCCTTGTTGGAGGAAGTGTGTCACTGTAGGCATGGGCTTCAAGATGCTTATCCTAAATGTGTGGAAGCTAGATTAATCATAGTGGCCCTCAGATGAAGACATAGAACTCTCAGCTCCTCTTGGAACATGTCTGTCTGCATGCTGCCATGGTTCTGCCTCAATGGTAATTGACTGAACCTGTAACCCAACTAAAATTAAAGGTTGTCCTTATAAGAGTTTCTTTGGTCATGTTGTCTGTTCACAGCAATAAAGTCCTAGTTCAGATAGAAGTTGGTATCAGAGACTCGGATATTGTTGTGATAGGCCATGTTTTTATCTAGAAGAATCTGGATTTGGGAATTTTGGATTTGAGTGGTGGTGGAATGCTTAAATGGGGCTTATTGGGCTATTGTAGTAGGAATATAGGAGACTGCTTCTGAGAGTGTTTTGAACCGTACAGACCTGACCCAAGAGATTTCACTGGAGAAGAATATTAGTATATGGCCTAGACAC
The DNA here is from genome assembly GCA_036184795.1 of Tokudaia tokunoshimensis. Lineage (NCBI taxonomy): Eukaryota > Metazoa > Chordata > Mammalia > Rodentia > Muridae > Tokudaia > Tokudaia tokunoshimensis. The sequence continues at coordinate 29,916,879 of BTHU01000016.1, read as the reverse complement.
TGTTTTGGGTATTTAGGTGAAGACTGTGGCTGCTTTTTGCCCTTCTCTGGAGATTCTACATGAGGCTATGTTATAGAGATTTATATTCATTGCATTGATAAAGTCTCAAAAATGCCAAGGAGAGTATTTGTTCTCTGGTATAGATTTATGAAGACCATTTTAATGACAAGTATCAAACTGAGAAAAGAAACATAAAATTTATGGTCCAAGTAATAAAGGAGCACCAAGAAGTAAAATGGAGCTGAATACTACATTCAAGGAGAAAAAATAGATTAAGGGAGTGGTGACATTGTATCAAGATCTCAGCCAGCTAAATTTAAGTCCAGGCATGGTGGCACATGACTTTATTCCCAGCATTCAAGAGACAGTCATTCGGATCTCTGGGTTCAAGGTCAATCTACACAGCAAGGTCCAGGACAGCCAAGCTGTATCAGTGAAGGAGTTAGAAAACAGAAACCTAGGTTTTGAATAAGAGAAGACATTGTTTCAACTCAAGCAAGCAGTAGAACTCAGCAACTTTTGCCATGTTACTCTGGCTTTAGGGTCAAGAATAAAATGGACTACTGGGACAATTGATGCTGGTTAGATGGAGTTAAGAAATTAGTGGAGATTAAGAAGAGACCAGTATCAGAGCTAAAATTTTCTGGGAAGTATTTTCTGAAATCACAAAGAAGTTGTGTTTCAGAGATTGACCAGATTGTACCTCATACTGCAGCTGGACTTGGTAATATGTAAGAATCACTCAGGTGGTGGTATTCGCTGGTTTTGAAAATATAAAAGGGTCAGGGAGAGTACCTGAGGCTTGGCTCTGTGAAAGACCAGTGAAGGCCATTGGTGAAGGTACAGTATCAGTTGCACTTGAAGGCCTAGGACTGAAGGGGTCTAGCAGCTTTTGACTTTTAACATTGTTGAGACTTCTGTGGACTTGGAGACTATTGACATTGGACTAAATATATTATGAATTATGTTATGTGCAGTTATGGCCCCCATACACTCAGGTGTTTGAATAAGCCTATGGGGCCAAGGAGTGGAATGTGGCAGTCTGTATATGTTTGACCCAGGGAATGACAATATTAGGACATGTGGCCTTGCTGAAATAGGTGTGGCCTTGTTGGAGAACTGTGTCACTGTAGGCGTGGATTTTAAGACCCTTATCGTAGCTTCCTGGAAGCCAGTTTTTTCCTATTGGCCTTCAGATGAAGATGTAGAAATCTGAGTTCCTACTGTATAATGCCTGCCTGGATGATTCATGCCTTAATGATAATGGACTGAATCTCTGAACCTATAAGCCGGGCCCAATTAAATGTTGTCATTATAAGGGTTGCCTTGGTCATGGTGTCTGTTTACAGCAGCAAAACTCTAACTCAGACAGAAGTTAACTACACAGAAGACACAACAAGAAATAATTTCACACAATTAAAACCAAGAAGTAGATAGCAAACATACAAAAACACACTCTCTTTCCATACACACACTACCTCTGTCAATGTTAAAATAACAGGAATTAACTATCATTAGTAATTAATATCTCTCAGTATCAATGGGCTCAGTTCCCCTATAAACAGACAAACTTTAGCAGAAAGAATGGATGTGAAAACAGGATTCATAATTATGCTGCATACAAGAAACACTCCTCAATATCAAATAGAATTTATCTCAGAGAAAAGTACAAGAAAATGAAATTTCAAGCCAAAAGTCCTGAGAAGTAAGGTCTAGTAGCAATTCTAATATGTAATAAAATAATCTTTCAACCTAAAATATTCAAAAAATATGGGAAGGACACTTCACATGCATCCAAGGACCAAATGACAAATGACCAAATGGACCAAAGAACCAAATGACCAAAATGACACCTCAATTCTTAATATCCATGCTCCAAATGAAAGTGCCCACATTGTATAATAGATGTATTACTAATACATAGATGTATTTCCCCACATGGAAATACACATCCATAGTGGGGAACTTCAATACCTTCCTCTCCCCAATGTCCAGTTCATCCATGCTGAAACTAAAGATATAAATAATAGGACTAATAGACCTTATGACTCAAATGGACCTAAATATGTCTACAGAACATTTCACCTAAACACAAAAGATACGTTCTTTTCAGCACCTCAAGGATCCTTATCCAAAATTGATCATTCTTTTGTCAAAAAGCAAACCTAAACAGACACAAGGTTGAAAATTAAAAAAAATAAAATAGCAGCAAAAAATGCACTTACATCTTATCAGGTTATGATGGTTTAAAGATGAACTTCAAAAAACAGAAACAATAGAAAGCATACAAACTAGGAGAAACTGAGGAACTCTCAAGGAGCCATTACAACAGTAAATGAGGAAATTCAAAAAAAAATTACATCATATTATAAAAGCTTATAGTTGACAAAACTGGAAAATCCAATTGAAATGGCTGATTTTGTAGACATATACAAAGAAGCAAATTTAAATCAATTTGAAGTAAGCTATCTAAACAATCCCATAACACCCAAGGTTATAGAAGCAGTCATTGAAATGTCTAAAACAAACAAAAAAAAAATCCCAGGGTCAGATGGTTTTAGTGCTTAATTCTACCAGATCTTCAAAGAAGACCTAATTCCAACACTCCTCAAACTATTCCACAAAATAGAAACAGAAATAACACTATCCAATTTATTTTATGAAGCCACAGATTTTCTGATACCTAAACTACACAAGCACCCAACAAAGAAGAGAACTTCAGGTCAATTTCACTTATAAATATTGATGCAAAGTACTCAATAAAAATTGTAGTGAACAAAATACATGAACACACCAAAAACATCATTTACCACCATCAATTAGGGTTTATCCCAGGGATGCAGGAGGGATGGCACAAAAAATCCGCTATATAAACAAACTCTAAGGAAACAAGTCACATGATCATCTCATGAGCTGTTGAAAAAGTCTTTAACAAAAGCAAACAAACCTCTATAAAAGCCATGCAGAGGTCAGGAGTTCATGGCAAACACAAAAACATAACAAAAGCAATATATAGCTAATCAACAGTCAACATCAAATTAAATGGTGAGAAACTTGAAGCCAGGGACAAGGCTGCAGCAATTAGAAAAAAAGAGATCAAGATGATACACCTTGAACAGGAAAAAGTCAAAGTATCACCATTTGTACATGATATGATAGTATACATAAGGGACCCCAAATATTCTACCAGGGAAATACTACTGCTGAGTAAACAACTTAAGAAAACTGGCTGGATGTAAAGTTAATACAAGCAAATCAGTATTCTTCCTTTATACAAATGATAAATATACTGAGAAAGAAAATAGGGTACCAATACCCTTCCCAATAACCACAAATAATATGAATTATCTTAGTGTAACTCTAACCAAGCCAGTAAATGATCTGTGTGACAAGAACTACCAGTCCCTGAGGAAAGAAATCAAAGAAGACCTCAGAAAATAGAATGATTGCCTTTGTTCAAGTATCTGTAGGATTAACATAATGAAAATTGCCATCTTACAACTCCTGCTTTCAAATTTCTGCCATGTTTTGGTGATGATCAGTTTGGGATTTTAACAACTTGGTTTGTATTCACTTATACGTGGATGGCAGATATTAAATCTTCAATATTTTATAATTTAAAAGGCCTTGGCCTTATGCATCTATCATTTAAATACTTGTGCATTCATTAGCACACCAAGAAGTAAGTTCTCTGACTATACTACTGTTACTACTCAGATTATTGGCACCTATTGGTCTTTAAGGTTCTATTTTACTACTAAATATTATCACAAGAATTTGTCTATATGCATGTTTCCCAATCCCCTTACTATGTTTTCCAAAATCTGTGCATTCTCCTGAAGCTGATGTAATGATGAGGTAAGTTCCAGACATTGTCCTTGTGTCCTTGTTCAGTGGATCAGCTGAAGCAAATAATACCTAATCTAAATATCACAGTGACACTTTATTTTCATTATGTCAAATATCATACTAAGGGACAGAAGCTTATTTGTAATTCTTGCACGACTTAACCCCTTTGTAGCCATTTATTTCCTACATCTTCTGCAGTCACTAATATAGGAAAAACAAAAAGTAATGTGTGATTTGTAATTTCTTGTCAATAAGCTAGGTTAGTAACTAAAATTCAAATGAAAAGACTTATGTTTACTTATACTAGTTTACACACACACACACACACACACACACACACACACACACACATACATGATCAGATAGTTGCAAAAGTAATTTGAGAAAATAATATCCAATAATCTGTCAGTAAATAATTTTTATATTAATAATTAATGAAAACAGGCCAAGCTCATTTTGGGCAGTTTCTTTCCTGGGCTGGTGGACTTGGAATCTTTAAAAAAATTGATTCAGCCAGTCAGGTAAATAATCCAGCAAGAAGCACCCCTCTGTAACTTCTGAATTAGCTCCTGCTGGCAGGATATTGCCATGTTTTCATCTTATCCAGACTTCCTTAGATAATTGTAAACCAAATAAAGCCTTTTCTCTGCATCATGGGTTTTGTAGGCATGTTTCATTGAAGCAAGGGAAACATTAACAAACAAGTGGATACAAAGATTTGGGGGTGTCATTGTGACAGAACAAACTATATTTTAGGAAAGATTGTGGAAGAGTTTTGGAATTCAGTCTAGAAAGTAACTTGAGTGTTGGAAGCTCAGTGGGTGGTTCTATGGGAGTTTGAGTGATGAGCATTTTGAGAGCAATGTACTGTATAGAGGCTTGGCTTAGGAAATCTCAGAGGGAAGTTTAAAATCTCTTCAGGCTATTAGCAATTGTTATTTAAGATTCTGTAATTAAGACATTTGGTGCTAAGAAATAAAGAGCTGTGTGTACCAAGATACCAGAACTAATAAAGGGAAAGCTAATGTTTTTGGAACACTCAATTCTGGTCAGCTAAAGCTGAGAAATTCACTGTGTTTAAGAAGAGACCCAAATTACTGAGGTAAAATCTTTTGGGAAGTATTTACTGAGAGTCAGCACCCAGGAGCCTTGTTCTAGAGGCGACCAAGCTTGTACCTTAAAGTGAAAATTGTATTAGTCTTGAAGGTATGAAAAAGTCAGAGTGAGCAGCTGGGGCTTGAGACTGGGAAGGCTAGGAGAGGACATTCAACTAGTTTCAGACTGATTACCATTTGAATGTCCAAGACTGAAGGGGCCATACAGTGGTGTTGAAACTTGGCACCATAAAGACAGCCTATGATGGGCTGGTAGTTTAAGTATGGCACAGGTTAAAAAAAAATTCATAACCCCAAAACACCAAAATCAACCAATAAACTAACCAAACAACAACAACAAAAACAAACACTACAACAGAAACAACAAAAACTACACAACAACAACAACAGAAACAACAAGAACAAAAACAATGCTTTGGATATGCCTGTACAGTTGCTTGATAATCTACAACAGCAGCAACAGTATCTTGGAGCCAGCAAGAGCCTAGAAGACAAACTTTAGATTTTGCATTGTGCAGTGGCTGAAACAAATGTATACAAACTACTTGGCATAGCACAGAAGATCATGAAAGAATCCCAGTAAGTTGGCATTGAGTTATTTGTCCAATTGGAGTTTGGTTTCCATTGTGATTTTGCCCTGATTCATCGATATTGGGGAAAATGTTTGTTTTGATTTTTAAATGATCCCATAGCTGAAAGTCTTTGAACCTGTCCTGACTTTGGTTAATGATATACAATTAATGGAAGTGTAAGATAAATAATCCCATTCTCCCAAACTTGATTTTTTGGGGGGATCATGTTTTTTCATCCCTACAATAGAAACCATAACTGAGATACGGTTCAAGTTAGACTGCTTTAAATTATGACCTATGAAATAAATTTCTATCAGGAAATTAGGTAATCAAAATATCTGATAGTATAGACAGACAAAGGAGAATCCACATACTCTATTGGAGAAATGTACTCATAAAAGCATGTTTTTCTTCCTCACTGATACTCCAGAAGTAAATACTTCTCTGGAAATCCTAAATAGACACATGTACAAGTGTGCTTAACGAATTGCCTGTTTCTGTCTTAATTAAGTCATTATTCTAAGGAAATATATTCCTAAAGTTAAGTGGCATTAATGAAAAAAACTGTACTACATACATACAACAATAATGAAGGAGGAAAGCTAACAGAAATGAAAGATAATACTGACTAATAAGATTATGGAATAATGATGAACAAATCATTTTTAAACTTTCAAGCAGATTAAAATTGTGAGAACTCTGATTCTCAAATGATTGCTTTAACTTTGAAAACAAACTAATGATTGTGAGTGCAAATGAGAAACATATTAGGCTCATTTTTAATGAGTGAAATTTTAATCTCTATGTTATCATTGTTTTCAAAACTTATACTGTATTTAAGAGACAGAATATGTTGAATTATAAAAATCACTGTACATACAAAAACTGATTGCTTTTGGTAGCAATGTGGTGGTTAAAATGTCCCTTAAGTAAAAGCAAATTCCTGGGTAACCAAATATGTGGTATGAGCACATATTGTCTTCTTCCTTGTTTGTACTCTTCTATATAACAAGTCAATTCAGATAATTTTCTTATTGAAGGAGATAACCAATTGTGAGTTGAATTATCTCTAACCTTCCCTTATAACTCAATTAACTTTTCACTCAAATTTCCAAGTGCTTTTAAAGCCATTCTTTCTTAGCTATACCCTGGCATCAGAGGATATAGTAAAATATATGCTATTGTCCCAGGTTGTAAAATGAGTAAAACATCAAGACAAATAGAATACATATCATGCTTAACTTTCTAGGCCTGGATTACCTCACAGGATGTAATATTTTAGTTCCACCCATTTGCTGGAAAATTTAATTCTGTTATTTTTTTAATGGAATAAAACTTTAATTAGTAAATGAACCACATTTTTTTATCGATTCTTTCTTTAATATGCATCTAGGCTGTTTTGAATTTTTGTTATCATGAGTAAAGCTGCTATGAACATATCTGATCAATATTCTGTGGTATGGTGGTGTGTCCTTTAGGTGTATTCATAGGAGTGGTAGAATATTGTATTAAAGTAGATAGATTCTCAGTTTCCTGAGAAATTAATACATTGATTTCCAAAGTGCATGTTCTTATCTGCACTTCCAAAGGCATAAAGACCAGAATATTAATGTGAGATTTTGAGGGAGAGATAATAAAGGAATGTTGTGACTAAATAGCAATTTGTTGTTTGTCAAGTTGACAGGGAGTAATTGTAAAGGATAGTCTTTTGTCAACATGGCATATACAAGATGGTTATCCTGAAGGATGGAATGCCACTTGAGAAAATTTCTCCAATATATCCATCTGTAAATCATTTTCTTAATTTCTGGTGAATTAGAAAGAGTTCAGTTCATCCTGGGTAGTTCTGTTTCTAGGCAGTTTGTTGTGTGTCTTAGAAAACCAGATTGTACAAAACTAAATATTATCCCTCCATGCATTAACTTCTGCCGCCACATTCCAAACCTCTTCGATATCCTGTCCTTACTTTCTTTGGTGGTTTACAGAGAAATGAAGTCTAAGCCAAACAAAGGTGACTTGCTTCTACAGGTTATATAGTTTCATTGCAGGAATAGAAACCCTAACTGTGATATTTACAATGATTCAAATTGAGACCAACTGGAATTGGCTTATGAAACCAATTTGTTTTGGAATTTGTTAGTAAATCATACATTCTGATGTGCTACCAGAATAAGGTGGTCCACCAAGTTTCTGCTGCAATATGCACATAAAAAGAGATTTTTATTTCACAGTTACATTCCAGAGGCAGATTATTCCCAGGAAATTCAAAATAGAAAACTAGAAATATTCTTAGCAAACCTTCTGAATTATAAAAATCACTGTACATACATTTTGCTAATTAAATGTGTTCTTTCTACTAAATATTTTCAATCACAGAACTGTATTATGTAGTTGAAGCTTTAATTAACGTTGGAAAGCTAAGGACAATAAAAGCTAATGCTGATCAAAGATCATGGAGTGAGAGTGAAAATAATTTTGTAGACTTTCAAACATATTAAAATTGCAAGAACTGTGAATCTCAAATAAGTACTTTGTCCCTTTTTTTGAAAGGAGCAAAAATTTGAAAGTGCAATTGGTAAAAGAGTGCATTTGAATCATTTTTTAAAATTAAATTCCAATTCAATCCTCATTCTGTATTTCAAACATTGCATTGTCTTTAAGTTAATAGAGCATAGCATATTGGAGATAGACATATTTCATATACTTCTTTCTATTAATCTGTTTGACTCAAAGTAATAGTGTTGGGTGGTACTGTGTTGTTTCTAATCCTGCCAAAGATATCAAATTCATAAGTAGGGAACTTGGTTTATACAACAATCTTCATCCTCTTCCTTGTTTATACACCAGTACTGATCATTTTAAGAAGTCAAATGAAATAATCTTTCCTACAGAATAGAACAATCTGTGAATTGAATTAACTGTAACCTAAGAGGGTTTCAAACCTCTCCCTATTGATGAATTGACTTTTCACTCAAACATTCAAGTTCTTCAAAAGTCATTCTGTATTAACTACACAGTGGCATGAGCAGTTATAGTAAGATACATGCTATTGTCTCAGGATGCTACATGAGTAATAGAGAAAAATTAATAAAGGATCCTTTTTTTTAAATATTTATTTATTAATTTAATGTATATGAGTACACTGTCGCTATCTTAAGACACACCAGAAGAGGGCATGGGATCCTGTTACAGATGGTTGTGAACCACCATGTGGTTGCTGGGATTTGAACTCAGGACCTCTGGAAGAGCAGTCAGTGCTCTTACCTGCTGAGCCATCTCTCCAGCCCAAGGATCCTTTTTATTTATGAAAAACAGTTGCCATGATGTATCTGAAAGGAATTAGATCTTAGCCTATAATTTAGATCACAATAATGATCCTGCTCTTTCTACTCTTAAAATGTTTCTGCCCCCTTATTACCAAGATGTTCCTTGAGATGTATATAGAAGATCTTTAATGTAGATAAATCCATTGGGGATAGAATCTTCAAAATATCTTGATCCTTGACAGGGACCCAATTGTGATAATGCATGGTGATTTCTTGTGCAACAAATTGAAGTGCATCTGATGAAGTGTGATATTTATACATATTTGTGTGTGTAAGGCTAAGGTTTCAATCTTAGTAAAGAATGGGGCTTGTCTAACAAAGTAGAGTTCATAGATTATTTTCTAAGTCCAAGAATTCATTAGCTCTGGAATATTGTTTATTTTTTGTAGCTGACTTGGTTTCCCCACTGTTGCTAGGGCTTAAAGTCCAGCTTTATACCTATTTGCCACCACCAACATTTGAATAAGAATTATTCAACCAATCATGTCCACCTAATATCTAATTTTAGTATATACATGCTGTATAGCCTATATTTGCTGTAGTGACATCTAGTCTAACTTGATAAAACATCCATTAAAAATGTTTTGACACCTTGTTCTAGGATATTTTTAGCTCATGATTCATTGAGAGCATTGTTCGACTAAGTGGTATAAGTTTATTTCAGACACACACACACACACACACGCACGCACGCACGCACGCACGCACACACGCACACAGCATTTTCCTCTATATATGTAGATAAATAGTTGTATACATATATAAATACATATACATATATAAATAGTAGTATACATATATATACATACATACATATATATATATATATATATATATATATATATATATATATATATAAAGAAAGAGATGTAGATGCTGAGGAAGATATTGATGTATGCATTTATGTTTAAATTATGAGTGTAATTATAGTTAACATGAACTATTATACCTTGGTGCTCTTTGAGTAAAAACATTTGTATATCTCCGTGGTCCTTTTGTCTCCTTCTGTGTTTATATTCCCCCATCCCTAGTAAGTGTCCATCTCACTGCGTTTTCTTTTGTTTGCTGGTTGGTTTTCCACTTCTTAACTCCTTTATCCTGCTGTATCCCTCCTAAGCCTAAGTCCTTACTCTGACCTATGTAGTCTTAGGGATCTGTAAAACAGTGGTAGTATGAGTCCTATTAAAAGCTAAAACCATGTTATTCTCAAATTGTGTAAATTTCCTCAAAATAGCAGTTTAAATGAGGGAACTACATGAAACTGAGAACCAATAATCACATTAGAAAAAGGAACTGATTCTGGAAGATACAAAATAATATGTGGAAAAAATGATGAAATACCACTCAATTGTCAAATTATTTGAGTTCTGGTACTGTTTGTTTAGTTTTTTTATTTGTTTTTTGTTTATTTCTTTTGTTAGCTCCCTTGCGATTTTTTTTCTTGGGTGGGGGGTTTCAAGAAAGGAATTCTCTGTGTACCTGTAGATGTTCAAGAAATTACTCTGTATACTAAATAGGCATTAGACTCTCAAGGGTCTACATACATTTTTCTTCCTTGTTCTAGCCTTGTAGTTATGCATTACTGGCCTGAAACCTTATGTTTAACAGATAAGCTAAGCAAAAATGACATTATACAACCAAACAAGCTAACAGTGAAAGAGAAGTACTTGGGATGTTGTTGTAATATGTTGACATATTCCATGTAAATCAATGAATAATTAATAATATGCTATTCTGAAGTACACCAAAACCAAGAATATTTTCCTCTTATATGTATGAAATATTTTTTAATTTTCTAACATGTTTCCTGTGTGTTTCAACAGATAAATTACTATTTCATTAAGTTATGTGTATCTCAGAATTTTCATATTATGACAATACATTGTCAAATATGAATCATAAGCATCAAATCTCTTTAGAATGTCAAGGATAAATAATTCTTTCTTTCAACAAATGCATTTTGGTATAAAACAGAGTGGAGGCAAGCCATATTCTTCTAAATACTGACAAACATGAAATTTAATCTATAAACCTTGTTAATATTTTATTATGTCTCATCTGGTGAAACCACCGGAAAGTAAGAGATCATTGCTGTATATATGAAAGACCAGATATAATACAGAAATATTTATTAACGCAGTTATAATGTGCACAGAAAGCTGTTAACTAAACTGCTAGATACACAATGAAAATGGGCTTCAGTCTCCTATCTGCATATCTTGCTTGAAAAAGGAGCAAATCTAAATCTCTAGGAGCAAAGACAAAAATGTGCATTGTTGAACCAACGATCACAAGCTGGGAAATTAATCAAAGCTGCTGTCAATTGTCACTATCTTAAATATTCTAATTCTCAAGAAGTGGAACCCAAAACAAACACCTCAATCAACCCATGTGGCAGGGAAGTGGAACCAGAGTAGTACAACCACTCCTGTCTTCAAATCTCTGAAGTCATGCCTCTACCTAATAAAAAGAGATCAGGAGAACACCACAAGTACAGGAACCTGTAACATGAGGTGACTGAACCGAGGGCCTATGAAACAAGCAATTACAACTTAAGACTGTGGAACAACAAAGTAAGTTCCAAGGTAAGATGACTGTAGTTATGATGCTAAGAATACAGTGGCTAATGACACACCAGACTTCAAAAATTAATCTGATCAAGTGAGAAGTAATATAAACCTATACAAAATACTGATGGACCCAAACCAAATTTTAATGCATTTTCTCATCTACTCATGAGAGATAGTAAGGTCCCATTGAACATAACATGTCTTAGGAAGCACATATATTACTACCAATTCACTATTTTCATGTCCACAATGTAAAAGATTAATTGACATTACTCTGTAAATTATAGGCAAGGAGTGTATGCTGTTCTAGTGTAACCTAGAATATTTTGTAGTTCATTTGCAGTTATTTGTGGGTATGAAGTAAATAAAAGTACAAAACATTTCAGACATGTTTGGGCAGGGTCTGCCTCAAAGTTTAGCCAAAAAGGCCAATGAAAAAAACAGGCTATTATTGGAAAGATAGCCTTATGGAACATACGAAAGGATTTGAGGAGAGGAGAGGGTTAAAAGGAGTAACAAATTTAAATGAACTTGATGTTTGCTGGAAATGGCTGTATTTTTTTTTAGCCAGATTACCATCTCAAGTGAATTATAGGACTGAAGGAGATGAAGGGGTTTGAAATCCCATAGGAATAACAACAATATCAACCAACCAGACCCCCCCCCCCCAGAGCTCCCAGGGACTAAACCACCAACCAAAGAGTACACATAGAGGAACCCATGACTCTAGTCACATATGTAGTGGAGGATGGCTTTGTCAGACAGCATTGAAAGGAGAGGCCCTTGGTCCTGTGAAGCCTCAATGCCCCATTACTGGAGAACAAGAGAAGGGGGATGTGGGAGTGGGTGTGTGGGTAGAACCCCCATTCAAGCAGGGGAAGCAGGGATAGGATAGGGGGTTTCTGCGTGTGGGGAACCAACAAAAGGGATGGCATTTGAAATGTAAATAAAGAAAATATCCAATTTAAAATAGAAGAGTTTGAAGGAGTAGAATGTAAACATACCACACAAAATGAGGTTCTACCTGTGCAAACTACCAGATAATCTATTCCTGTGAGTCCCAACCAAAAGACTAAGGCTTTCACACTTAGTATCCTTTATCAGTATCTAAGAAATGTAGGATTTTTCAGTGACTTAGAGTGGATACTATGTGCCTGGAGCAGAATGTGTTTAAATTTTAATAAGTATTTGAAACTACTTGTCTCTTAACATGTATTGATATGTATTAAGTGAAGTTTTATATATTATATATATTATATAATATGTAATAATATATAATATGTATATTAGGTAATATATGATAATATATAATATATAATAACATTTATTATAATAACATATGTATAAATGATTAATTATGTTTATATTTTTATTGAAGGAACAAAGTCAAATTTGATTCAGTTATTAGAAAAATAATGGCATAACTTACAATTGCTGTTCTCAAAATGCTTTCTAAGCTGATTGTATATTTATGTCTATATAAACTCAACCATGGTACCCTGATTTATGTACCATATAGTTTGAAGGAATAAAGAGAGAAGAGCCAAAGAAACAACAATACACTTTAAAGAACAACTTTCAAACATTTGTAATTTTTTCTTTGTATTTTCAACTTTGAATACAAAAATGTACAGCAAGAGCATAGGAGAAAAGTTACTCCGCAAATATGCAGCTGGGAGTTCAAAAATGTCTGTTAGATATCATCTCAATCAGTCAAGTTAGACACAATGAAACTACAGTGACCACATATTACCATATGTTATATATATATATATATATATATATATATATATATATATATATATATATATATATATATTTCTGTTATATTGTTAAAGAAATTGTCACACATAGTTGCTTATGTGGGCATATCAATATTGTGTTTACAATTGTATCCCATCCACTGCTTGGTAAATCTAAGACATCTTCTCTGATTAGTTTCAGCCATGAATTCCTTCCCAGTGATGTTGTTTCTCATAACTCTGCTGTTAACATCATGTCTCACTGAAGGCAGGGTAAGGTAAAAATGGAAAATTGTCTCTGATCTAAAAAGTTTGTGAAGCTTCACACTTATTAATAAGTAAAATCCAAAGTGTCTGATAGGTGACAGTATTCTGAGGGAGTGTTGAAGAACTTAACAGAGTTAGGGTAAAAAAAAAACAAAAAGAGTAAGCTTATAATATCCACCACTAGCTAATAAAATAGCCACCAGTGAAATGTGGCAAATGTAAACATGACATTGGAGATGTAGTACAAATATACTCTACTTACCAGATCTCAAATTAAATATTAGGAGGATTGAGATTGAATATCATTTGCAAATCATCAAGTGTTGAGTTCAGATATGAATCATGTATTCAGTTGGAATGGCTTTACTCTGAAATGTGAGGCGAGAACACAAAAATCTATCAGTAGACAAAAATTTCATTTCACTTAAAGATTATTTAGAGGACCAACAGCCAAATTTATCCTTTAACTTCTATAGTATTTGATGCCTGTCTGCCTCAAACTGAAGTGATAAATAAGCCCTACCCTGCTGTGTAGCATACAGTTAGTTTTTAATAGGATTGCTCATATAATGTTCACTCAATATGAACTCTGTAATATGGATGGTAATATTTTGTATATTATCCTCAGTAATTTTAAAAATATCTTCATTTTAATATTTGTTTTAAAGAAAATCACTAAAATACTTGCAAATATAATAAAATACTTTATCAACCATGAAAATCATATAAAAAGCAGAAAATTACTATTACCTTTTCTCCTAAGGAAACTACTTTTTGAGGTCTAAAGAAAAGTTGCTTCATATACCATTTCAATTTTAATAATAATAGAACTGGGAGGACAATGTTGGCTTAGATAAGATACAAGAACTATTACAGATGTGTTATATGTGCATTTTCTATAGATAATTAGTATGTATTTTGGGACTATTTGTTCAAGCATACTCTAACAGTCCCTATTCTTGTAAATACAAAAGAGAAAAGAAATATAGCTAGATATTAGTCAGTTGACATATGATAAATTCTATGAGTATGGACCTATAAAAGCATAAAGAAATCAATCTTTGCTCATATTGAGGTGAATAATTCACTCTACAGTATCAGATAAAATTTTTAATTGCACCATGTCAGTTACAAGTACATAAATATTCTCTTGCTCATTGACCAGCAAGTTGTTGTAGAAACTCTAACTTAGATACAGTTCTGATAATTTTCACACAGTGTTCTACCCCTGACATTATCCCCACATGCACTTGTCTAGAGAATAATACATAAATTTGAATCAGAGCTTCTTTATTATCCATTACATTAACATCAATACATTGAACAAAATGAGAAACACTCACTTCACTAGATCAATTTACTCTACTCAAATAGACTAAAATATTTTTGTGTTAGTATCTGAAAGTTGGGTATAGAGAAATCTTGGAAAATGTGTTCCAAATATGTGATATAGTCCCCATAGAGTACTGAATAAGAAACCTTCCATTGCACTAAGTTAAACTGTCTCTAATTTTGCATGACTGGAGATTTGTGCACCTTAAAAATTCTACCATTAGTCATGAGCTCACAGACTCTTCTCTTCATATTGGATCCTGTAAATACAGTTGGATAGGTATTTTTTGTCTTACTATAACCCTTGTTATAAAAAATTATCTTTACCTCAGGTCTGCCAGATATTCAGAAAGAAACCACTATATGTGATGATCAGAAGACAAATGTATATGTTGTCTTGGAAGAGTTTGTCTGTCAAAATACGAAAAATAATGTAGAAGATGTTGGGCAAATTTTACAAGGATCTACTCTACGTAGATTTCAGCCTCAATTCATATACTTTAATGGTTTCATTTTGAAGTACTGTTCTGTTTTAAAAGCAATTAACATTCCATTTCTATTACCAACAATATACGTTGAAGTGTTCACTAGCATGTCCAATTCAAGCGATTATTGTTAGCCACGAAAACCAAGTTGTCTCTCTCATTCAACAACTCTTTTAACAAATACTTGAAGATAATGGGTTCTGTGGATTTTTTCTCAATAAACTAGGAGTGTTCTAGTGTCCTATATACTATGCCACTTATTATTCTACCAAGTCTAAACAGTATTCACTTAATTGCACAGACAAGAAAATGAGAGGTGGCAGTAAATATATTTGATAAACTAAAAAATTCCATTAGTCTAAATGGAAATTTTGAGGCAGAAAAGAATTCAGAGCAAGCTGTGGATATAATAGGTATTAACTTCATTTCAAAATTAATATCCTAAACTTTCATTCCTTAATTAAGTGGCTCTCAACTCTGTTAACGCTACTAATCTTAAGTATAGTTCCTCATGTTGTGGTGATCCCTAGCCATAAAATATTTCTCATTGCTACACCATAACTGTAAATCTATTAGTATTATAATTTGTTATGTAAACATCTGGTATTCATTAATCTGATATTTGATGCCCCAAAAAGTTCGCTGCCAACAGAATGAGACCATTTTCCTTATGTTCACTTGTCATACTTGGCAAGATTCCTAGTAAATCATCCTGGGCCACACACATGTCCTCACTGTGGTCTGACCAGATGAAATGAAAATGAACAATGCTTTACAGTGACAATGGACATTTTTAGATATTCAGTAGAATTTATCATATTTTTCCCCTTTCATGTGATTTCTTGATTTCATATATGCATGTGTTACATTTTGATTGCACTTGCATTTCAGACTCTCTTATTTCTGTCCATCACCCATGAACTGTAATCATTTTGTTCCAAGTAAATACTCTCCTGATTTTTGAGCATTTTGCTGTTTTGTTTTTGTTTTGTTTTGTTTTGTTTTGTTTTTTGTGACAGTCTGTATTATCTAGTGTTAGACACATGTTCATGTATACAAAGTGATCCATGGAACAATTTCAAGTCAGCAATAGCTATATCAGTAACGATAATGACTCTGCTATTCCAGTGGTGTCCTCTAGCAGAGCCTCCCTAGAGACCAGTTAGGTCATATGAAACCCTCTCACATTTATAACTGAATGGCTCCCACTCCCAGTTTTGTAAAGGTCTCTACTGGAAGACACATGCCCATTTTTTCCATATTAAAATGAAGAAAAGCCTGATCTATCTGTTCATATTCATTCAATTCAGTTGAGTTCTTCAAAACCTTATATAAGGTGTTGGTAGAAAACTTGTTCCTGAAGATATACACTTATAAATAAAACAGGTTCCTCTCTTGTATTTCAATTTTCTTGGCGACTCTTCCCCCATACTTCACCTGTAGGGTTGTAAGGAATATTTTCCCTGAATATTCACTGTGAAAACCTCATAGAGCACTTTAGATATGCTTTAAAACTTTTGGCAGTTGTTTGCTTGTTTGTTTGTTCAGAGAATGGATCTTCTTGACACTCATATCACAAAATGTCTTTAAAGCAGAAATAGGATTCACAGTCTGGCTGCTTCTCATGGAGCTTTTGATGGTGACCATTGCTATTTCAATTTGTTACTGTCTACATCTTATGCTCAGTTCTTAGACAGTCATTTGCAGTCATCTAAAAATTTTCTAATTTTCTGGAGTTTTTTTTTTTTAACTTACATGGACACACTATCATCTACTAAGCCTTATGATACAGAAAAAGACACTAAAATCAGTTTTTAATTTTAGAATTTAAAATACATTTAAACACAGTTTTAAATTCTTAACAGATATTCACATATTATTAACGACTGAAAATAAAGCAAAATAAAATACAAAATATTAAATATGCTAACAATGGCTTTTCCATAAGTAAATATGGAGCAGACAAGTATTTACAATAGGATAAAATTGTACAGGTACATCTCAGACCACAGTGTAACTCATACTTTCTAAATTGCACATTACTTTCTACTTTTACCTAAGTAAAAATCTGGCTGACAACCTTTCAGCTCAATAACTGCAGGCTATTCTGTGGCACTATTTTTACTGACACTCTGTAATTTTGTGGTCTTCTTTGAGAGCAAGAGCTAGTTTCTCTCCTTCTTGTTTGTTGAGATGGAGTCTTTCACTAAAATAAGAGTTTTCTGATTGCTCAAATGTGTCTCCTTGAGTAACAAAAACATTGGTTAACCAGGTTAGATATGGGTAGAAGTGATTCCTTGGTCTGTTGTCTGTGCCTTATCTTGAGGAAAATCTATCTATGTGGTACACTGCTAAAAGCCTTGCCACTGATTTCACTGTGTGATCTTCTCTTAAACAAATGTAAAAACTTGACTAGAATGAATGTTAAACAATGGCATCTTTATTTGAACATTTAATTATATTCAAATTAAATAACTAGTAGATTTCTTCAAAAGTGATACACACACACATGATATATATAAAATTATATCAGAAATATCCTACCACTTAAGAAATGGAAACCTACTTTGACAAGATTATTTGGTAAGTTACAGCCTCAGTGTTTTAGAGTACTCATCATAGACCTAGAAGCAATGATTAAGGTCATGCATTTTTATCAAGGGTTACCATGGAAACTACCAAAAATACAAATCTAATAGGGACATAAAATACGAAGCTATGTGTGGCAAGTTCTCGCTATATCTATATATACAGTTCACCTTTAAGTGTAAAATGAGGGTTGCATAGGAAACTATGAAAAATCTCGTAGGAAGCCGTTTTTTGCAACAGGGTTCTGCCATTATAAAAGTGTATTGTGTTTTTGTTTCCTTATTTGTTTCTTTTATTGTTTGTTTGATAAAGATGTTTGTAGCACAAGAGGGCTATGTACTTAGCCTCACTGGCTAATTCACTATTTTAAATTTTATTTTCTATTTATTAAATTTGCATTCTGATTGATACCCTCTACCCTTAAACTATTGGGCCCTGCTGTTTTTATTTGGAAGAGAGAATTTCTATGACTGCTTATATTTATTTAGAGATTATAGGACACTTTATATAGTTTACTTGATTATTATTTAACTTTGTTAAGTGGAATTTGTCTAGAAAATTGTCCATTTTATTAAGAACTTAAATTTTGTTAAGTTCAGGCTTTTTAAGTAAGACCTAATGATTCTTTAAATTTCCTCCTTGTCTGTTGTCATGTCTCTCCTTTCATATTTGATTTTATTCATTTGGATATTCTCTCTCTCTGTCTCTTGGTTAGTTACTTATACATTGGTCAAACTTGTTGATTTTCTCCATGAACCAGCTTTTGGTTTCACTGATTCTTTGGGGTTTTTTGTTTGTTTGTTTTTTGTTTTTTTTTTGTTTTTGTTGTTGTTTTGCTTCTAACTGATAGATTTCAACCCCGATTGTGATTATTTCCTGTTACCTTCTATTCCTGCCTAGTGTGCTTAATTCTATTTCTTTTTCTTTTCTTTTCTCCTCTCTCTTTCTGTGTGTCTCTGTCTCTCTCTGTCCCTCTCTCTGTCTCTGTCTCTGTCTCTCTGTCTCTCTCTCTCTCTCTCTCTCTCTCTCTCTCTCTCTCTCTCTCTTTCTCTCTCTTTCTCTCTCTCTTTGCTTAAAGGTGTACTGTTTCTAAATTCATTAAGGAGGTACTTAGAGCTATGAACTTTCCATTTAGCACTTCTTTCACAGTGTCCCATAAATTTGGATATGTTATGCCTTCATTTTTACTGAATTTTAGAATGTCTTTAATTTATTTATTTATTTCCTGAATCAGAGATCATTGAGTATAGAGTTGTTCAATTATTATGAGTGTGTACGCTTTTCAGTGTTTCTGTTGTTGTTGAAGTTCACCTTTAATCCATAGTGGTCTGATAGGATAAAAGGCATTATTTCCATTCTAGTGTACCAGTTGAGGCTTGCTTTGTGACAACATGGTCAGTTATGGAGATGGATCCATGAGGTGCTGAGAAGGTAGATTCATTTGTGTTTGGGTAAAATATTCTGTAGGTGTCTGTTAGGTCTTCGATTAAAAAAAAAAAGTTTGCTACTTTTTTTTTTATTTCACTGTTCAGTTTGTGTTTGAATGACCTGTCAGTGGGCAAGAAGGAGCTGCTGAAGTCTCCCACTACTAAACTTCAGTATTTTTTTAAATATGTGTGCCCTTGTTTTGGGGTCACAGATATCCAGAATTGAGATACCATCTTGTTATAATGTTACTTTGATGAATGTGAAAAGTACTTCTCTGTTTCTTTTGATTAGTTTTCATTGTAAGCCTATGTTACTAGATATTATAATGACTACTCAAACTTGCTTCTGAGTTCCTTTTGCTTGAAAAACTATTTTTCAACCCTTTACTATGAGGAAATGTCTGTCTATATTTCTGAGTGTATTTCTTCTATTCAGTGGAATGATGGATCCTATTTTTTTATCATTGTGCTAGCCTCAGTCTGTTTATTGGGGAATTGAGTCCACTAATATAGAGAGATATTAATGAACAATGGTTATTAATTATTGTTATTTTGACATTGGTGATATTAGTGTGTATTTGTGTGTGTATGTGTGTGTGTGTGTGTGTGTGTGTATGCATGCAAGTGTGTGTTAAATGAATTTATGCCACTTGGTCTAAAAATGTTATCAAAGAACCATAGACTAACAAATACAGAAGAAATAAGTATGAAAAGTCTTCAAAATGGAAGATCCATCAGGTTAGTATAGTTGACACCCTAGGAAATATAGATAGTACCTGTGCTGCTCCTTTATCATTCAGAAGTTGAATTTGAGATAGTATGGTTGAAGTCATTTCATACTTAGGAGACATGATTCAGACAATTTGATTTGCAACTTGAAAGGCTCCTACTATCAGTCTAGCTTCCATAGTACTAAAAAGTACTACACAAGCTTTAAGAGTGGGGGCTTACAATGAAAACTAATCAAAAGAAACAGAGAAGGACTTCTCACACTCATCAATCATCCTACAAGCTATAACAGCATCTATAAACCACTGAAACCTGACATTAGAACAAAATGTCTGTAAATGTCCAATAATTCACACAGATGCTATGTTGTGATTGCAGACAGCTTGCATGGCTGTCCTCTGAGAGACTCTACCAGAATCTGAGTGAGACAGATGCAGATACTCACAACCCAGCATTAGACTGAGATCAGTGATCATTGTGTAAACTTAGGGGAAGGATTGATGGAACTGAAGAAAATGGCAACCCCATAGGAAGACAAAATGTGTCAACTAACCTGGAATCCCTGTGCCCTTTGCTGCCTGTGCCCTGTAGTAGTTACTGCCTAACCATACATGCCCTTGGAAGTTGGAGGTATGGTGGCATGTGATAAACAACACAGACTCAGGGAGCATGTGAGAAACTGCAGAAGCTCATCTAAACACTACTGCAAACTCCTTTAATAACCTCCACCCATGCTCTTTTGGTCCCAAGAAAGCATCTCTTCTAAATAGCAATTTCCAATTGGCTGGTATTGTTTGTGCCAGTAATTCTTGGTCTCTCAGGCAATCCTCAATTATGTCCTCATCCAGGAGATGCCTTTGTAGCAGCAAGATCTCCTAGCATTAAATGTAGAGTTGGCCACCTCTGTTCTTCTTACATTTTTTTCCCTTTGCTTTTAGATTTTGATAGCCTAGTGGGAGCTGGGGTGCCATTGCCTCAACATTGTTGACCTTATCTTGAAGAATTACCAGTATACCAAATTGCCCCATCTTAAATTGCCCTGTTTTCCAGGATCTTACCCATCATTGACTACTAGCCCTCAAAGAGATATCACTCTGGAGGGGTGTCACACAATATGGAGATGAGGAACAGCCTACATGGTGGTCTCATGGATCTTGGCCTTTTAGACTTTGATCTCTTTCTTTGTGGGACTGCAATTTAGATTTTATTTTTTTTACACTTCCAGGTGAGGATTTTGAGAGGAGAAAGGGCCAAGTTTTTGTCAGAAAGAGAAGAGAGAGGGAGAGTAAGAGGGAAATGGTGAGAGAAAGGGAGAGAAGGAGGGAGAGAGGGAGGGAGAGGAAGAGAGGGAGGGGTGTTCCCTTCATATATGTGTTGGTGTGGACACAGATAAAAGTGGGAGGGAATTTCCAATGAATTCTGGGAATATGGTGGTCCTTGCCTTGGCAACAGGTGTGTAGGTCACACTGTTGCCTAGTACCTGGAGGGTTGCCTTATTTATAGAGTGATATCAGGAGATTTGATGTGCAAGACATTTAAACAAAATCATTATTAGGATGACAGTTCCTCCCATCATAGCATAAATTGCTATTCAAGAAGGGTCAAATTGCCTCTTAATATTGTCCCCCAATTTTCCCAGGAATCCAGCATCTAGGGAGAGTACAGATACTCTATTCATATTGAGGTTGGCTATGTTCTCCCTTAACAACACAAATAGTTAAGGAATTTTGTCTGACCAGGTACCTTCAAGATATTAAGCCAACTGCTAACTGGCATCATCAGTGGTGTTATGTACCTGGTAAGGGGTTAGTCAGATTGAGTGAAACCTGGGGTCACATGTCAATAGAGACATATCCCAAACTTGGGCCAACTCTTCTGTAAAGATGTCAGTCTGTTGTTGTAAAATGTGGATGGCTTGATAAAAATGTTGTTTTAATTCCTCCTGAGATAATAGCACCTCAACTGTCATAGAGACTACAATATTGACAGTCTCCACCATAGTCACTGTCTGGTTTTTATTTTTCTTTTCTTATTATTATAATTTTTTAATTATTTACTTTACATCCCAGTAACTCCCCCACACCTGCTTCTACCTCTTATAATCCTTCCCCCCATGCCCCCTTTCCATTCTCCTTGGGGCGGGTGGAAGCCTCTTTGTTATAACCATAACCTGGCTCATCAAGTTCCTTTGAAACTAAGTCAATCATATCCTTCTGAGGCCATACAAGGCAGTCCAGCTAGAATAATATATCCCAGTTAAAGACAACAGCTTTTTAGATAAAACCCCTCTCTAGTTGATCATGACCCACAAGAAGACCAAGATGCATGTGTTCCATATTTGCAGGGAGGCCTAAATCCAGAAGGTAAATGTTCTTTGTTTGATGAGTTAGGCTTTGAGAGCCCCAGGATCCATTTTGTGGAGTTCCTTTCCCCTTAGAGGCTGCAATACTTCCACCTGTTCTTCCATAAAAGTTCCTAAGTTCTTCCATAAAAGTTTTAACCATGGGTCTCAATATCTCTCTGAGTTAACAGAGTCAGCCCCCTTCTCAGCAGAGAAGGAAAGGTAGTTGGTCATGGTGTAGGGGCAAGTGAGTGGGAGATGGGAGGATATATATATATTATGTCTGTGATGTGTAATGTCTTGTTTGGGTGTTATGTTTGTAATTTAACTTAGAATAAAATATGTGTGTTTAACAATGATCAGTTGTCCTGACTAGGATTATGTCACTTGAGGTACAACTAGAATCATCTGAAAAGAGGAAATTTCAAATGAGAAAAAGCGATCAAATATTCACCAGTAAACGTTTTCTTAATTATTGATGAATAGAAGGCCCAGCCCATTGGGGTTGTTTCTATCCCTGAACATTTCTTCTTGGGTTCTATATAAAAGTAGGCTGAGCAAACCCAGAAGAAGAAGGCTAGCAATTTGTAACTTCTCCTTCAGACTCTGCTCTAATTTCTGCCTTCTTTGAACCTCTGTACTAACTTCCATTCATAATGAAGAGCAATATTGAAGTATGGACATAAGAAGAAAACATATTCTTTTCTCCAAATTCATTCTTTTTCCTTTGGCTATGGTATTTCAGAGTAGCAAAACATCCCCTATAATAACTTGGGATGTTATATTGGAGCTTGGAAGACAACATTGTTGAGACCAATGCAAACTAAGGAGGGTGTGGTTATTTAAATCTCTCTGATGAAAAATAGATTGGACTGACATTGTGATGTTTATTACCTTGCTAAAGAAAATCAAATTCATGACTTATGAACTGTGTGTTAAAACAGTTTATATAGCTAAAGTGTCTTCGGTAACAAGCCAATGCAAATAATTTTCCTCCTTTAGTATAAAATCATCTGTGAAAGGAATTAACTATGTCCTAGGAGGGTTTCAAAGCTTTCCCTGTTGGACAATTTATTATTATAAAAATGTCCAAGTATTTATAATAGAAAAGCCACTTTGTGTAGACTTTATACTGATAAAGGTTATAGAATGAAATAGGCTGTTTATCCTAAGATGCAACATGAGTCAATAATACAAGTAGAATTATGTATTTTTATAAAAATACACTTGTCGTTTGGTATCTACTAGGAATTAGAACATCCTACACTGTAATTTAGTCACAACAGACTTCCTTGTATTCTTGGGCTTTAAGTCTTTCTGTCCCTGTATTCTGTGTAGTTCTCTGAGGTATATATGCAAGATCTGTGATAGAGAAGGATCTGTTGTGGCAAGAACCCACAGAATTAAGTCCAGGCATGGTGACCTTTGATTGTCTACACTGGTCTAAGAAGAAGCTTCTTTGATGAGTGTATGATAGTTATACCTGAGTGTGGGTGTAAGGATAAGTCTCAGATTTCAGTAAGAAATGATGCTAGCCTAACAAAGCAGACACAGTTTATTTTATTCCCTAAGGTCCACAACCATATTAACCCTGGAATATTGTCTTGCTTTCTAGTACCAGGTATGATTTCACACCTGGTGAGAGGTGTTTTAAGTCTACTAGAGAACTCTTGGCCAGCATCAACACATGGATGCTAATTACTGGACATTTATGGACATTTGTCCAGCTGATAATTGTGTGTAGTTTATAGGTATTGTAACTGGGTACAATTATATATGGCTTAACCTCCCTTTTGAAGCTTGTACAGTATTTTCTGCTGCCATGGAAGAAGACTGTAGGACGTCTTTCAGGTTTGACGTAAACCAAATTATCTCAGCCCTCTGTGTGAAGTGTGAAGTATCTTCACCAATGCTATCTCACATTCAATCACTAAGAGAATGGAAGGACACACCAACAGTCTACATTTCCTTTTGGTGTCATCTGGACTTCTCTGATGAACTCATTCATTCAAAAGATTTCTCATTCCTGATACTTGGGTGTTTGTTAGTCTCTGGCTCTTTGTATGGGCGATCAATACTGTTAGTCACTTAGATGACCTATATTCTTTCTTGCTCTTCCAAAATTAAGTTGATGGCTAAGATGAATAAACAAATATATTAATTTCAAGCTGCTTCTCAATGGACTGGTGAAATTCACAGCTAGAATTTTATTTTTCAAAATTAGGAGATTGAGGAAGAAGTAAAAAAGGAAGAAGAAAAAGAGGAAAGAAAATGATGATGATGATGATGATGATGATGATGATGATTTTAACTTGCCTTGTTTGAGTAGGTTTCACATTATATTCAAGCTACTGTGAACTCTTCATAATGTTAACCTTGACCCACATGATGTATCATGAACTCTGATATAGTTACAATCTCTTTCCAAATACACACCATGGCTAAAATGCTGAATAATGTATATGAACTAGAAAAAAATAAGCCTTTCGGAATGTTATGACAAAAATAGAAATAATGAAATGTCATAAAATCATAAATATATAAATACTTTTCCAAAATATTACAAGTAGTTTTATTCCTCTCCTTTCTCTTGAGCTTGGTCATCAAAATTTACATTGCAGTAAGTACCACTGTCTTTCATACCTCTACTAAAATCTCCCATTAATCCCCTTAAAAAGCATTCAATACCTTTAGTAATCCAAAGTCCCAAGTTCACATTCTGCCAAGAATTATCATGGTCAGGTCTGTCACAATGATACCTCACTTGTTAGTTTATCCCTCTACTCTTTTAATAGATGTACTGGCTACCATTTTTTCTCAACTGCAGTCAAGCTAGAGTCATCAGGGAGGAAGGAGCCTAGGATGAGGAAATTCCTCATAAGATTCAGCTGTAAGGCATTTTCTCAGTGATCAGTGTAGGAGGGCCTAGACCATTGTGTGAGGTGCCATTCCTGGGATGGTAGTCCTGGGTTCAAAAAGAAAACAGCATGAGCAAGACATGTGAATCAAGCTAGTAATCAGCACCTCCCCATTGCAACAACTCCTACTTCCAAATTTCTGCGATGTTTTACCATATGACAACCAAAAATATGGGATTGTAAACCAAATATACCTTCTCAATTTGTTATTTTAGTCAGAGTTTTTCATCACAGCAAGCTTAAAAAATCATCCTGTATAAACTAACAGACTCCCCTTGCCTGCAAATTCCCAGCACATTTTTTGTATTCACTTATACGTGGATGGCAGATATTAAATTTTCAATATTTTACAATTTATAAGGTCTTGGCCTCATGCTTCTTTCATTTAAATAATTGTGCATTCCTTAGCATGCCAAGAAGCAAGAACTCTGACTATACTACTGTCACCACTCAGATTATTGACACTTATTAGTCTTAAGGCTCTATTTTACTGCTAAATACTATCCCAAACACTTGTCTATATGCATGTTCTCCGATCCCCTTACTATGGTTGCCAAAATCTGTGCATTCTCCTGAAGCTGATGCAATCCTGAGGTAAGATTCAGACATTGTTCTTCTGTCCTTGTTCAGTGGAGCAGCTGAATCAAATAATACCAAATCTAAATATCACAGTGACATTTTATTGTCATTATGTTAAATATCAGACTCAAAGTACAGAAGCTTGATTGAGCTTCTTGCCCTCTTTAACCCCTTTGTATCCATTTACTTCCTACATCTTCTGCAGTCGCTAATACAGGAAAAACAAAAAGTGATGTGTGATTTGCAATTTCTTGTCAAGAAGCTAGGTTAGTAATTAAACTTCAAATAAAAAGACTTGTGTTTATCTATGCTACTTTGCACACACACACACACACACACACACACACACACACACACATGTATGAACTGTCAGTCAGAAAATTAATTTGAGAAAATGATCTCCAGTGATCTGTCACTAAATTATTTTTAAATTAATAATGAATGGAAAAAGGCAAGCTCATTTTGGTGGTTTCATTCCTGGGCTGGTGTTCTTTAATTCTATAAAAAATCTGATTCAGCCAGTCTGGTAAATAAGCCAATATCTAGTACCCCTCTGTGGCTTCTGCATCAACTCCTGCTTGCAGGTTACTGCCATGTTTTCTTCCTATCCAGACTTCATTAGATAATGAGCAGCAATATATTGTAAACCAAATAAACCCTTTTCTCTGCACCATGGGCTTTGTAGGCATGTTTCATTATAGCAAAGGAAAACTTAAAAAGAAATGGGGTACAAAGACTTCGGGGTGTCCTTGTGACAGAATAGACTATATTTTAGGCAAGATTGTGGAAGAATTTTGGAATTAGGCCTAGAAAGTAACTGAGTATTGAAAGGTCAAGGGTGGTTTTATGGGAGTTTGAGTGATGCACATTTTGAGAGCAATGTACTGTATAGAGGCTTGGCTTAGGAAGTTTCATAGGGAAGTTTAAAAGCTCTTTTAGGGTTATTAGCAACTGTGATTTAAGATTCTGATATTTAGTGCTAAGAAATAAAGAGCTGTGTTTAACAAGATACCAGAACTAATAAAGGGAAAGCTAATGTTTTGGGAACACTCAATTTTGGTCAGCTGAAGCTGAGAAATTCACTGTGTTTAAGAAGAAACCCAAATTACTGAGATAAAGTCCTCTAGGAAGTACTTACTAAGAGTCAGCAAACAGGATCCTTGTTCTAGAGGAAACCAGTCTTGAAGGTATGAAAAGATCATAGTGAGCAGCTGAGACTTGAGACTGGGAAGGCTAGGAGAGGACATTCAACTTGTTTCAGACTGATTATCATTTGAAAGTCCAAGACTGAAGGGGCCATGCAAAGGTGTTGAAGCTTGGCACCATGAAGACTGCCTATAATGGGCTGGTAGTTAAAATATGGCACAGGTGAAAAAAAAAACCCAAAATCCCAAAACCAACCAACCACCCAACAAACCAACCAACCAACCAACCAACCAATCAAACAGCAGCAACAACAACAACAACAATAACAAAACAGCCCTGTTCAATATCTTTTCCTGACTTCATTTGGTGGGTTATAGAGAAAGGCAATTTAAGCCAAATAATGGTGATTTGCTTTTCTGGGTTATATAGTTTCATTACAAGAATAGGAACCCTAACTGTTAAATTAACTATGATTCAAATTGAGACCAAATTTTATGGGCTTATGAAACCAAATTGCCTTGGGAATTTATTTGTAAACCATACGTTCTGATGTGTTATCCAGAACAAGATCGTCCACCAAGTGGAAAAGAAGGTTTTTCTTTCTAGTTACATTCCAGAACCAGATTATTCACCGGAAATCCAAAATAGAATCCTAGAGATATTCTTAACAAACCTCCTGTATGGAATTTTTTTTTATTTATTTTATTTTATTTTTTTAATTTACATTCCAAATCACTTCCCCTTTCCCGTTTCCTCCCTCCCTGAAAGTCCCATAAGCCCCCTTCCCTCCCTCTTTTCTCCATTCAACCCCCTCTCGTTACTCTGCTAACTAAATGTGTTCTTTATATTAAGTATTTTCAAACCCAGAACTGTATTTTATAGTTGAAGATTTAATTGAAGTTGGAAAGCTAAGAACAAAAAAGCTAATGCTGATCAAAAGATCATGAAATAATAGTGAAAATAATTTTGTAGACTTTCAAACAGATTAAAATTACAAGAACTGTGAATCTCAAATAAGTACTTTGTGCTTTCATTCAAAGGAACAAAAATTTGGAAGTAGAATTGGCAAAAGAGTGTATTTGACTCATTTTCTAAAATTAAAATCCAATCCAATCACCATTCTGTATTGGAAACATTATATTGTCTTTAAATTACATAGAGCATGGCATATTGGAGATCACTATATAGGCATATTTCATATATTCCTTTTAATTAATCTGTTTGACTCAATGTAATAGTGTTGGGTGGCACTGTGTTATTTTCAGTGTTGCCAAAGGAAGTCAAATTCATAAGTAGGGAACTTGGTTTATGCAGCAGTCATCATCCTTTTCCTTGTTTATACACCAGTACTGATCCTTGTAACAAGCCAAATGAAATATTTTTTATCCTACAGAATAGAAAAATCTGTGAATTGAGTTAGCTATATCCTAAGAGGGTTTCAAACTTCTCCTTATTGATGAATAAACTCTTCAATCAAACTTCCATGTTGTTCAAAAGCCATTCTATGTTAACTATACAGTGGCATGAGCAGTTATAGCAAGATATATGCTATTTTCTCATGAAAATACTTACTCCACATGATTAATAGAGAAAAATTAATAAAGGAACCTTTTTATTTATGAAAAACAGTTGCCATGCTGTATCTGAAAGGATTTAGAAGATCTTATCCTATAATTTAGACCACAATAATCATCCTGCTCTTCCTGCTCTTAAATCATTTTCCACCTTTTTGCCAAGATGTTCCCAGAGACATATATGGAATATCTTTAATGTAGATATATGTATTGGGGATAGAATCTTCAACATGTCTTGATCCCTGACAGGAATCAATTGTGGTAACCTATGGTGATCTCTTGTGCTACAAATTTAAGTATACGTGATGAAGTGTGATACTTATACTTATTTGTGTGTATATAGGGATAAGATTTCGAATTCAGTAAGCAACGGTGCTAGTCTAACAAAGTAGAGTTCATAGATTATATTCTAAGTCCAAGAACTCATTAGCTCTAAAATATTCTTTATTTTTTGTAGCTGGCTTGGTTTCCCCTCTGTTGCAAGTGCTTAAATTCAACTTGATAACTATTTGCTACCACCATTTGAGTGGGAATTATTTGACTAATCAAGTCTTCCTCATATCTATTTTTAGTATATACATGCTGTGTAGCCTATATTTGCTGGGGTGTCATCAAGTCTAACTTGATAAAACATCCATTCAAAATGTTTTTGACACCTTGTTCTAGGATATTTTTAGTCCATGATTCATTGAGAGCATTGTTAAACCAAGTGGTATAAGTTCATTTCAGACACACACACACACACACACACAAACACACACACAATCTCTTTCTCTCTCTCTCTCTCTCTCTCTCTCTCTATATATATATATATATATATATATATATACATATATATGGATAGATAAAGAAATAGTTGTATATATGTATGCATATATAAATATATGTATATATATACATATAAATATATAGAGAGGTACATGTCAAGGCAGATATAGATGTATACATGTATGCTTAAATTATAATGAGTGTAATTGTAGTTAGTATGAAATATTATAACTTGGTGCTGTTTAAGTAAACATATTCGTATTTCTTACTTGTCCTTTTGTCTCCTGTGTTTACTTTACCCCAGCTGTAGTAAGTTTCCACCTCACTGTGTTTTCTTTTGTTTGTTGGTTGGTTTCTCACTTCGTATCTCCTTTATCCTGTTGTACCCCTCCTAGGCCCAAGTCCTTAGACTGACATATGTAATCCCAGTGATCTGTAAAATAGATGTAATATGGGTCCTATTCAAATATAAAACCCTATTATCCACCAATTGAGTAATGAAATTGAGGGAACTGCATGGAACAAAGAATCAGAAATCACACTGGAAACAGGAACTGCTTCTGGGACATATAAAATGATATGTGAAAAAATTGATGAAATACCACTCTATTGTCAAATTTTTTGAGCTCTGATATTATTTGTTTAGGTTTTTATTTGGTTTTTTTTGTTTGTTTCTTTTGTTAGCTCCCTTGCTACTTTTTGTTTTGCTTTTGGTATACTGGTCGATATTCTGGAACTTACTCTGTAGACTAAGCAGGCATCAAACTCTCAAAAGGCCACATGAACTTGTCTTCTTAGTTCAGGCATTGAAGTTAAGAATGACTGACCTAAAACCTTTTTTTTTAAAAAAAAAAAGATATGTTAAGTAAAAATGACATTATGTAACCAAATAAGCTAACAGTGAAAGATAAGTACTTGGGATGTTGTTGTAATGTGTTGCCATATTCCATTTAGATCAATGAATAAGCAAGAGTAAATATGTTATTCTGAAATAAACCAAAACAAAGAAAATTTTCCTGTTATACCTATGAAATATTTTTAAACTTTTTATACAATTTTCCTGTGTACTTCAACTGATAAATTACTATTTTATTCTTTTATATTTATTACAGAACTTTCATATTATGATAATACATTATCAAATATGAGTCAAAAGCATCAAGTCTCTTTAGTAAAGTCACGGATAAATAATTCCTTCTTTCAACAAATACATTTTGGTGTAAAACAGAGTGAAGGCAAGCCATACTCTTCTAAATACTGACAAACATGAAATTTATTCTATAAACATTGTTCATATTGTATTATGTGTCATCAAAATGGTGAAACCACCATCCATATGAAAGACTGGATAAAATACAGAAATATTTATTAATACAGTTACAATGTGCAAAGAAAACTGTTAACTGATAGACACACAGTGAAAACGGCATGAGTCTCCTATCTTCATATCTTGCTTGAAAAGGAGCAAATCTAAATCTCTAGGAGCAAAAGCAAAAATGTAGATTGTTGAACCAGCAAGCACAAGCTGGGAAATTAATCAAAGCTGTTGTCAAGTGTCACTATCTTAAATATTCTAATTCTCAAGAAGTTGAACCCAAGACAAACTCTTCAATCAACCCACTTGGCAGGGACGTGTAACCAAAGCAGTACAACCACTCCTGGCTTCAAATCTCTAAAGACATGCCTCTACCTAATAAAAAGAGATCCAGAGAACACCACAAGTACAGGAACCTGTAACATTAGGTGACTGAACTGAGGGCCTATGAAACAAGCAATTACAGCTTTAGAATGTGGAACAACATTGAAAGTAAGTTTCAAGGTAAGATGACAGTAGTTATGATGCTAAGAATACAGTGGCTAGTGACACACCAAAATTCAGAAAATAGTCTGGTAAAGTGGGAAGCAATAAAAACCTACATAAAATACTGATGGCCCAAACCCAATTTTAATGCATTTTCTCATCTACCCAGGATAGATAATAAGGCCCCATTGGATTTAACACATCACATGAAGTACATGTATTACTACCAATTCACTATTTTTAGGTCCACAATATAAAAGATTTATTGATATTACTATGTAAGCTATAAGTAATGAGTGTATGATGATCCAGAGTAACCTAGAATATTCTGTAGTTCATCTGCAGTAATTTGTGTGAATGAAGCAAAAGAAAGAACAAGATATTACAGATATGTATGGAAAAAGTCTGACTCAAATTTTAGACAAAAAGGCCACTGAAACATACAAGCCATTATTAGAAAGATATCATTTTGGAGTATATGACAGGACTTGAAGAGAGAGAGGGGTAAACGGACTAACAAATTTAAATGTACTTGATATTTGCTGAAAATGGCTGCATTTTCTTTCAGCCTGATAACAATCTCAAGTGAATTATAGGACTGAAGGAGCTGAATGGGTTTGCAACCCATCAGGAAGAAAAACAATTTTCAACCAACCATATCCCCCCCACCTCTAGCACCAGAACTTCCAGGGAGTAAACCACCGACCAGAGTACACATTGAAGAATCCATTGCTCTAGCCACATATGTAGCAGAGGATTGCCTTGTTGGGCATCAATAGGGGGAAAGGCCCTTGCCTCGTGAAGGTTCAATGCCCAAGTGGGGGAAATGCCAGAAAGGGGAGGTGGGATCACTCTCACAGAAACAGGGGAACTAGGGTTAGCATAGGGGGTTTCTGGATGGGGAGAATCAGGAAAGGGGATAACATTTGAAATGTAAATAAAGAAAATATCCAATTTTTAAAAAAGTATTAGAAGGAGAAGAATGTGGACACACTATACAAAATAAGGTTCCATCCGTTCAAAATACAAGATAATTTTCTCTGAGTCCTAACACAAAGGCTAATGTTTTCACACTTAGTTGTCTTTATCAGCATCTACGAAATGTAGGATTTGTCAATGACTAAGAGTTGACACTAGGTGCCAGGAACAGAATATATTTAAATTTTAATAAGTATTTGAAACTACTTGTTTCGTAACTTTTATTAACTTTAATTAAGTGAACATATATATATAAATGATTAATTATGTTTATACTTTTATTGAAGGAACAAAGTCAATTTTGATTCATTTATTAGAAAAAAATATAACTAACAATTGTTCTTCTCAAAATGCCTTCTAAGTTGATTCTATATTTATATCTACATAATCACAACCATGATAGCCTGTTTTGTATACCACATATTTGGCAGCTATAAAGAAAAAAGAGTCAAAGAAACAATGGTACACATTAAAGAACAACTTTTAAATATTTGTAACTTTTTCTTTGTATTTTCACCTTTGAATACAGAAATGTGCAGAAAGAACATAGGAGAAAAGTTACTCCCTCTGCAAATAGGCAGCTGAGAATTCAATAAAGTCTATTAGATATCATTTCTGTTAGAGTCAAGTTTGACACAATCAAACTACAGCCACTACATATGGTGTATCTTCTCCTATTATAACTGTTAAAGAAATTGTCACACATAGTTCCTTAGGTGGGCATAACATCTGTCAATATAGTGTTTACAATTTTGTCCCATTCACTGCTTGCTAAAACTAAGACATCTCTCATTAGTTTCAGCCATGATTTTTTTTCCCAGTGATGTTGCTTCTCATAACTCTGGTGCCACCATCAATGTTCACTGAAGGCAGGGGAAGGTAAAAATGAAAAATCATCTCTGATCTACCTAAAAGGCTTGAGAAGCTTCACATTTATTGAGCATTGTAAAGTCAAAAGTGTCTGATATATGACAGTATTCTGAGGGAGTATTGAAGAACTTAGCAGAGTTTTGGTAAAAAGAGAGTAAGTTTATAATCTCCAACACTGGCTAGTATAATAGCCACCAGGGTAATGTGGCAACTAGGCACATAACAGTGGAGAAGCAGTACAAATACACTCTAAAATTTCATTTCAAGCAAAACTTATTAAGAGGAACAACAGCCAAAATTTTTCTTTAGCTACTATAGCATTAGATATCTGTCTGCCTCAATATGATGTGATAAATAAGCACTACCTTGCTATGCAGCATAGAGATAGTTTTTAAAAGTTCATTCAATATGAACTCTGTAAATATGGATGTCAACATTTAATTTATAATCCTCAGTAATTTTTTAAAAAATATCTTCATTTTAATATATGCTGTACTGAATGTCATTAAAACACTAGTACATATAATAAAATATTTATCAACACAGAACATCATGTAAGAAGCAGAAGATTACTATTACCTTTTCCCCTATTAAAACTCATTTTTGAGTTGTAAAGTGAAGTTGCTTAATATATCATTTTGTGTTTAATAAATATAGAACTGCAAAGATCATGTTGGCCTAGAAAATATGCAATAACTATTACAAATGTGTAGATGTGAATTTTCTACAGATAATTAGCCTGTGTGTTGGTATATTTGTTCAAGTACACACTAATGGTCCCTATTCATGTGAATAGAAAAGACAAAAGAAATGTAGTTGGACAATTGATATATGATAAGTTCTATAAGGATGGACCTATAAAACCATAAAGAAATCAATCTTTGCTCATTTTCAAGTGGATAATTCACTCTATAATATCAAATAAAATATTTAATTATACCAGTCATTTACATGTACATAAATATTCTCTTATTCATTGGCCAGCAAATAGTTGTAGAAACTCAACATTAGATACTTCTGACAATTTCATGCAGTGTTCTACCCCTGAAATCAATACCACATGCATTTGAATACAGGATAATGTATACATTTGAGTACTTCTTTATTATCCATTACATTAACTTCAATAAGTTGAACAAAATGAGAAACAATCACTTCACTAGATCAACTTACTCTTCCCAAATAGACTAAAATATTTTTGTGCTAATATCTGAACGTTGGGTATTGAGAAATCTTAGAAAATGTGCCCCAAATATATAATATAGTCCCCATAGAGTACTTAATAAGAAACCTTCCCTTGTACTAAGTTAAGCTGTCTCTAACATTTCATGAGTGGAGATGTGTGCACCTTGGAAAATTTCCCATTATTCCTGAACTCACAGACTCCTCTCTTCTTATTGGATTCTGTAAACACAATTGTATAGTTATTGTATGTCTTACTATAACCATTGTTATAAAAAATATCTTTACTTCAGATACTGCCAGAAATTCAGAACAAAACCACTATATATGATGACCAGAAGACAAATGTTGCTTGGGAAGAGATTGACTGTCAAAATATGGAAAATGGTGTAGAAGATGTTGGGCAGATGTTATAAGGATCCACTATACTTAAATTTTAGCATGAAGACATATACCATAATGGTTACATTTTGAAATTCTGCTCTGTTTGTAAAGAAACTAACAGTCCATTTTTAATACCAACACTGTACATTGAAATATTCACTAGTATGTCCAATTCAAGTGACTAGTCTTAGGCACCAGAAACAAGTTTTTCTCTCCCATTCTACAATTCTTTTAACAATTACTTGAAAATAATGCATGAGAAGTACAGATGGGGACACTCTCAGTCAGCCTTTGAACTGAGCACAGGTTCCCCATTTGAGGAGCTAGAGAAAGGACCCAAGGAGCTGAAAAGTTTTGCAGTGCCATTGGAGGAACAACATTAGGGGTCACCCAGTACTCCCAGAGCTCCCAGGGATAAAACCATCAATCAAAGATTACACATGGAGGTAGCCATGGCTCCAGATGGATAGGCAGCAGATGATGCCTTGTTGGACATCAAAGGGAGAAGAAGTTCCTGGTCTTGGGTAGGCTTGATTCTGCAGTGTAGGGGAATACTAGGATTGGGAAGCAGGAGAGGGTTGATTGGGGAACAGCGGGAGGGGAGATGACTTATGGGATTTTCATGGGGGCCTAGGAAAGGGGACATTTGAAATGTAAATAAGTAAATATCTAACAAAAATGAAAAAAAAAAGAATTGGTGCTGAGGATTTTTCTCAATAAACTAGGAGCCTTCTAGTGTCCTACATACTATGCCACTTATTATTCAGTCAAGTCTATATAGTATTCACTTAATCACACAGTCATAAGGAAATGAAGGGGGATAACTACATTTTATAAATTAAGAAATTAGTCTAAATGGAGATTTTGAGGCAGACACATATTCTGAGCAAGCTGTGGAACAAATAGGCATAAACTTTATCTAGTAGGTATTAACTGCATTTCAAAAATTTCCTTCCTTAACTAAGTAGTTCTCAACCCTGTTAATGCTGCTAATCTTGATTTCAATTGATCATGGTGTGGTGATTCCCCAATCATAAATTATTTCTCATTGTTACATCATAACTGCAAATCTGTTAATATTAAAATTGCTTACCCAAATATTTGATATTCATAAGATATGATATTTGACACCCCAAAGGGTTTTTCTACCAACAAGATGAGGCCCTCTGCATTATATTAACATGTCATACTTGGCAGGATTTCTATTATATTATCATGGACCACTCAATCTTCTTCACTGTTTTTTGAACAGAAGGAATGAAAATGAGCTATGCCTAACAGTGACAATGAATTTGTAGGTATACAGTTGAATTTATCATATTTTTCCCCTTTGATGTGATTTTTTTGATGATTTCATATAAGCAATTGATACATTTTGATTGTTCTTGGATTTCAGGCTCTGTTATTTCCATCAATCTCCCATGGACTGTAATCATTTTTTCCAAATAAATTCTCTCCTGATTCTTGAGTGTTTTGCTGTTCTTTTATGTGTCAGTCTGCATTAACTAGGGTTAGACACATGTTCATATGTATAAAGTGATCCATGGAACAGTGGTAAGTAGGCAATGGCTAAGCCATTGAAGATAATGTCTCTGCTGCTCCAGTGTTGTCCATTCCTGAGTCTCCCTAGAGAGAAACAAAGTCATATGAAACCCTTCAACATCTATAACTGAATGGTGACACTGCCAGTTTTGTGTAGGCCTCTACTAGAAGACACATGCCCATTTTTCCCCAAATGGAAATGAAGAAAAGTCTGAGCTGTTTGTTCATATTCATGCAAGTCAGTTGAGTTTTTCAAAACTTGAATAAAGTGTTGGTAGAAAACTTGTTCCTAAAGATATACACTTATTAATCGAACAGCCTCCACTCTTGTATTTCATCTTGTTTGGCTACCCTTCCCCCAAACTTCACCTATAGGGCTAGCAGGAATATATTCCCCTGAATATTCACTGTGAAAACCTCACAGAGCAATTGAGGTATGCATTAAAAGTTTGGCAGTGGTTTTTTTTTTTTTTTTTTTTTTTTTTTGCTTGTTCAGAGAATGGATCTTCTTGACACTTAGATCACAAAATGTCCTTAAAGCAGAAATAGGATTCACAGTCTGGTTGCTTCTCATGGAGCTTAAGATGGTGAACATTTGAATTATAATTCTATTATTATTATTATTATTATTATGATTTTATTTTCTATATTCTTTATTTACATTCCAAATGATTTCCCCTTTCCCATTCCCCCCCTCTCCAAAAGTCCCATAAGCCCTCTTCCCTCCCCCTGTTCCCCATTTACCTAAGAATTTCATGAATTCATTGTTTTTAATTGCTGAGTAGTATTCCATTTTGTAAATATACATGGAAAATATCTCTGATAAAATTGAGGGAATATATATAAAAACACATTAAGTTTGACTATTTCATGGAAAAATTATACAGATAAAATGGTAGGCATAAAAATATTCCTAAGTTGATTGAAAGTGGAATTATAAACATTTTCTGATAAAATTGAAAATCTAAAAGGAAAATATTTCTGATAAAACTCAAGAAATTTAACTCAATCTTAATGGGCTTTTTATATATTTCTTCAATTTTATCAGAGGTATTTTCCATGTAAATCTTCAATTTTATCAGAAAATGTTTAAAATTCTACTTTCAATCAACTTAGGGATATTTTTATTCCTACCAATTTATCTGAATTATAATTTTTACTGTCCACATCCTATGCTCAGTTCTCAGACTGTCATTTGCAGTGATCTAATGACTTTTTAATTTGCTGGAGTTTTTTTTTAACTTATATGGACATACTATAGTCTACTAAGCCTTATGATATAGAAAAGGACATTAAATCAGCTTTTAATTTTATAATTTTTATTACATTTTTAAAAAGTTTTAAATTCTTAACATAGATATCCACATATTATTATTGACTTAAAATTAAAGGGGAAAAGATACAAAATATTAAATATGGTAACAATGGCTCTTCCATAAGTAAATATGAAGCAGACAAGTATTTACAATAGGATAAAATTGTACTGGTACATCTCAGTCCCCAGTGTAACTCAGACTGTCTAGATTGCAACTTTCTTTCTAATTTTACCTAAATTAAAATCTGGCTCGCAACCATTCAGATCAATTAAAGCAGGCTAATCTGTGGCACTATTTTTACTGACACTCTGTAATTTTGTGATCTTCTTTGAGGACAGGAGCTATCTTCTCTCCTTCTTGTTTGTTGAGATGGATTTTTCATTAAAATAAGAGTTTTCTGATTGCTCAAGTGGATCTCCTTGAATAACAAAACTATTGGTTAACCAGGTTAGATATGGGTAGTAGTGTTTCCTTGGTCTGCTGTCCGTTCCTTATCTTGAGGAAAGTCTATCTATATGGTACACTGCTAAAGCCATGCCACAGATTTCACTGTGTGATCTTGCCTTAAACAAATTTGAAAACTTGACTACAATGAATGTTAAAAAATGACATCTTTATTTGAACACTTAAATATATTCAAGTTTAGTAGCTAATAGATTTCTTCAAGAGTGATGCACACACACACACACATGCTTGCGTGCACACACACACACACACACACATGCATATACACACCTACATTATATATATTATTATATAATAACTACCCAACCACTTTAAGAAACCTACCTTGATATCAAGAGTGTTTGGTATGTAACATTATCAGTACTTTAAAGTACTCATCATGGACCTGGAGATAATGATTAAAGTCATGCTTTTTTATCAAGGATGACCATGGAAACTACCAAAAGTTCAAATCTACTGGAGACATAAAACATGAAAATATGAAAGGACATAAAAAAAGGGAGCATGATATTCTGAGTATTTGAAATGTATATATTAGAAAATGCTAGAAATAGCCAGTCAGGATGGCTAAGATCAAAAATACTTCTTTTTTTTTTAAGAACTTTAATTTAACACCTAATACAATTCCAATTTAAGGATTACTCGCACAAAATAATAAACCCA
This sequence comes from Tokudaia tokunoshimensis, assembly GCA_036184795.1. Lineage (NCBI taxonomy): Eukaryota > Metazoa > Chordata > Mammalia > Rodentia > Muridae > Tokudaia > Tokudaia tokunoshimensis. Next base: position 29,878,349 of record BTHU01000016.1, on the reverse strand, counting down.
TTTGGTATAAAAATGTATCACTTTAACGCCCTTCCCCCCAGAGTCCCCCACCCCCACCCTCTTGAGCTTGAGCTGCACTCTATCTGGATGCAGAAACATAGAGACTAGTGGCACGAATCAGATTTTACCTACAGGAGTTTCTGTTTATGTACCCGGGTACTCTAGAGGACACCAGTTCACTTTATCACATAAACCATTCCTTCAGCCTGCTGAATGAGTTTCACAAAGAAACAAAGCTTATTATAAAGGCATCTTAAAAATCATTATCTTAAATCCTTTTTAGAAGGAATGACATTTGAGGGCTTCACTGCAGGAAGGAGGAGCTTCCACTCGCATTTTATACAGGACTCTAGAAGGAAAGACAGGAGGACGAAGAAACAACTCATCTCAAGGCAACCACTTAAAGGATTACATAGACAATCCTATAAGATCTTGAACTCGAATTTTATAAGTTGTATTTTAATATTGTAAGTAAATTATTTATACACTCTTGGTGTGCTATGAACATTATTCCAGTTAGCCTTGGATTATTTCTGTGGCCAACATATGCAGACATTTGTACTCCTCAACCATTTTCTCAAAGTAATGGGCATTCTATAATTTAAACTTCAAAGAATTCCAACGATGAAGATTTTAAGAGAGTATTTTATATTCAACAGGTATATTGTGCAGCATGTACTGTACTCCAGAGCTGTTATGTTACACTGTATATAAATGGTTTTCTTTACATCTAACTAATTGGTTTCAACCTTGATTTTGATTATTTCCTGCTCCCTTCTATTCCTGCTTGGTGTTTTCAATTCTATTTCTCTCTCTCTCTCTCTCTCTCTCTCTCTCTCTCTCTCTCTCTCTCTCTCTCTCTCTCTCTTTCTTTCTTTCTTATTTTCAGGTGTACTTTTTCTAAATTCATTATGGATGCACTTATGGCTATGAACATCCCCTGTAGCACTGCTTTCATTGTGTCCCAGAAATTTGGGTATACTGTGCCTTCATTTTTATTGAATTCTACAAAGTTTTTAATTTATTTCTTTATTTCTTTCCTGAATCAAAGGTAACTGTATAGAGAGTTGTTCAATTTTTCTGTGTGTGTTCATTTTCCCGTGTTTCTGTCATTTTTGAAGTTCACCTTTAGTCCATGGTGATCTGATAAGATAAAAGGCATTATTTCCATTCTTGTATATCACTTGAGGCTTGCTTTGTGACTATATGGTCGGTTCTGGGGAAGAATACATGAGGTGCTGAGAAGGTAGATTCATTTGTGTTTGGGTAAAATATGCTATAGGTGTCTCTTTGGCCCTTTGATTAAAAATGTTTGCTAGTTATTCTTATTTCGCTGTTCAGTGTATGTTTGAATGGACTGTCAGTGGGTGACAGTGGACTGCTGAAACCTCCCACTATTCAACTTCAGTTATTTTATGTTTTACAGATATGAATGCCCTTGTTTTGGGGTCACAGGTATTGAGAATTGAGATACAATCTTGTTAGTCATTTTGATGAGTATGAAAATTCCATCTCTATTTCTTTTGATTAGTTTCCATTGTAAGTCTATTTTGTTAGATATTATAAAGACTAATCAAACTTGCTTCCTTTTGCTTGAAAAACTATTTTCTAGTCCTTTACTGTCAGGAAATGTCTATCTTTTTCTGAGGTGTATTTCTTCTATGCAGGAGAATGCTGCATCCAATTTTTGCATCATTGTGCTAGCCTGTGTCCATTTATTGGGGAATTGAGTCCACTGATATAGAGGTATTAATGACCAATTGTTATTAATTCCTGTTATTTTGATATTGGTGCTGTTAGTGCATGTGTGTGTGTGTGTGTGTGTGTATGTGTGTGTGTGTGTGTGTGTGTGTGTGTGTGTGTGTATCTGTGTGTGTTAAATGAAGTTATGCCACTTGGTCTAACAATGTTACCAATGAACCACAGACTAACAAATACCCAAGAATAAAGTATGAAAAGTCTTAAAAATGGAAAATCCATCAAGTTAGTGTAGGTGACTCCCTAAGAAATATTGATTGTACCTATTGTGTTTCTCCTTTATATTTTAGAGGTCGAATTTGAGATAGTATTGTTGAAGTCACCTCACACTTAGGAGACATGATTCAGATATTTTGATTTGCATCTTGAAAGCCTCCTTCTTTAAGTCTTGCATCCAGGTATTAGAAAATACTATGAAAACTTTAAGAAGAGTTATAAAAAAATCAATAGTCCTATAAGGTATGACAGCTTCTATAAAACACTGACACCTGTCATTAGAACAAAATGTCTATAAACATGCAATAATTCACACAAATGCTATGCCATGATTGCAGACAGGAGACTGCAATGGCTGTCCTCTGAGAGGCTCGACCAGAAGCTGAGTTAGACAGATGCAGATACTCACAGTCTATCATTAGATAGAGGTCAGGGATCACTGTGGAACATTAGGGGAAGAACTGAAGGAACTGAAGAGAATGGCAATCCCATAGGAAGACCAAAAGTTTCAACTAACCTGGACTTCCTGTGCCCTTTGCTGACTGTGTCCTGTACTAATTACTGCCCAACCCTACTTTCTCTTGGAAGTTGGAGGTGTGGTGGCATGAAATCAATAACACAGACTCAGGGAGCATATGAGAAATTCTGCAGGAGTTCATCTGATCACTGCTGTAAGCTCCTTTAGTACCCTCCACCTGTGCTCCTTTGTTCCTAGAATGAATCTCTTCTAAATAGCAATTTCCAATTAGTTGTCATTGTCTGTGTCAGCAATTCTTGGTCTCTCAGGCAGTCCTCAATTATGTCCTCATGCAGGAGACACCTTTGTAGCAGCAAGGTCCACTAGCATTAATGTAAAGATAGCCACCTCTGCTCTTCCTACATTTTTGCCTTTTGTTTTTAGATTTTGGTAGTTTAGTGATAGCTAGGGTGCCATTGCTTCAACATTGTTGACCCTACCTTGGAGGATTACCAATAATCTGGATTTTTCCTATCTTAGGTTGCCATTTTTTCCAGGTTCTTACCCATCATTGCCTTCAAAGAGATATCACTCTGGAGGGATGTCACGCAATATGGAGATGAGGAACAGCCTACATGGTGGTCTCATGTATTTTAGCCATGTAGTCTTTTATTGCTTACTTAAAGGGGGTAACCAAGATTTTTGAGAGCCTTCACCACCTGGTGCTTTGCCTTATTTATAGAGTGATACCTATAGATATGCTGTGCAAGATTCTTTTTTTTTTTTTTTTTGGTTTTTCCAGACAGGGTTTCTCTGTGTAGCCTTGGCTGTCCTGGAACTCACTTCAGAGACCAGGCTGGCCTCGAACTCAGAAATCCTCCTGCCTCCGCCTCCCAAGTGCTGGGATTAAAGGCGTGCGCCACCACCGCCCGGCCTGTGCAAGATTCTTATACAAAATCATTATTAGGATGAAAATTCCTCCCTTCATAGCATAAGTGACTATTAAGGAGGGGTCAAATAGCCTCTTAATATTGTCCCCCAATTTATCCAAGAATCCATCATCTGTGGAGAGCACTGATAGCCTGTATGTATGTATTGAAGTTGGCTATGTTCTCCCTTAACACCACAAAATAGTTAAGGAGTTGTCTCTGACCAGGTACCTTCAAGGTACTCAATCAACTGCTGTCTGGCTTTAGTGCTGTTATGTACCTAGTAAGGGGTTAGGCATATTGAGTGAAAACTGAGGTCACAAGTTAATAGAGACATATCCTTAACAAGAGCCAACTCTTCTGGAAAGAAGTCAGTCTGTTGTTGTAAAGTGTGGATGGCTTGATAAAAATGTTGTTTTAGTTTCTCCTGAGACAATAGCACCTCAGCTGTCATACACCTCAGACTACAATACTGACAATCTCCACCATAGTCACTCTCCGGTTTTTATTTTTTCTTTCCTTATTGCCATAATTTTTAATTATTTACTTTATATCCCAGTAACTCCCCCACTCTTACCTTTGCCTATCATAATCGTTTCCCCCATGCCCCCTACCATTTTCCTTGGAGCTGGTGGAAGGCCTTGGGTTTAACCATAACCTGGCACATGAAGTTCCTTTGATACTAAGTACATCCTCTCTTTCTGAGACCACACAAGGCAGCCCACCTAGAATAACATTTCTTAAAGACAACAGCTTTTGGGAGAGACCCCCCTCTCCAGTTGATCATGACCTCCAAGAAGACCAAGCTGCTAATGTGCTGCACATGGTCAGGGATGCCTAGATACTCCAGATGGTAAATGTTCTTTATTTGATGATTTCAGCTTTGAGAGCACCAGGGTCCATGTTAGTTGACTCCGTTGGTCTTTTGGTGGCATTCCTTTCTCCTTAGAGGCTGCAATCCTTCCACCTGTTCTTCCATAAAAGTTCCTAAGCCCAATCACTGTTTAGCCGTGGGTATCAGTATCTCTCTGAGTTAATAGAGTCAATCCCTTCCCAGAGTTGAAGGAAAGGTGGTCAATCGTGGTGGAGAAACGTAGTGCATGGGAGATAGAGGGAGGGGTTTGCAAACAGAATTTAATATAAATAAAAATAATAATAAATAAATAAGTAATAAAAATGGAGCCTCTCAGATGCCAGACAAGCTCTAGACCTGTCTTCGAGGATAAAAAAGTGCAATTAATAGTGTCAGGGATTGGCTTGCCCATTGGATGTGTCTCAAGGTGGACTTTTTATTGGCTTGTAATTTCCTCATCTATGCATTTCTTATAAACAGCATAAATTTATTGTCAAAAGTTTTGTGGGTGGGTTGGTGTCCATCTTTATCAATTGGGCTTCCTGCCTGGTTATACCAGGTGAATGGTTCGGGTTCCATAACCCCAATACTATGAGTCACAGCTAAGGTCACCCCCAATGATTCTTGGACACTTCCTTATCCTATTCCCTGTATCTTTCTGGAGATCCCCATACCTCCTATCACTTTCATTGAAGATTTCCACTCAATTTCATGGCCTTCTGGCCATCCCTTGTGTCCCTCCCCATATCTGATCCAAAAGTACTCCCTTTTCCCATCTCATACCCTCTCTGTACTACACTTCTGTAGTAGGGTTCCAAGGTGCAGTGCTTGCAACATGAAGTTGGTACAATCCTGAAGGCAAACTCACATTTTGTGACTTGGCTATTCATTTAAGCAGTTGAATCAAATAATGCCCAATTTAAATATCACATGACATGTTTTCACATGTATATCAGTAGCAGAAAAAGAGCAACAACTTCTCTGAGCTTCCTACCTCTTTAACGCTCTTATAGCTCTTAGGTATGCAACATATACACGTTGACTACATACTTGTTTGTATATATATATATATTTAACATACATAAATATGTATATGTATAGTTATGTATATATAATATATGTGTGTATATGTATGTGTGTATGTATATATATACATATATATGTATATGTATATATATATGTGTGTGTGTGTGTAAAATATCAATGATATGTAATGTCTTGTCTGGATTTTAGATTTGTAATTAAACTTAGAACAAAATATGTGTTTACCATAGGTCACATGTCCTTACTAGGCTTATGTTATTTGAAGCACAAATAAAATCATCTGAAAAGAGGAAATCTCAAATGAGAAAAATGTCTTCAAAGATCCTCCAGTAAATTGTTTTCTTAACTTTTGATGAATAGAAACTCCAGCCCATTGGGGTTGTTTCTATCCCTGGTCTGGTCATCTTGGGTTCTATATAAAAGTGTGTTGAACAAACCAGAAGAAGAAGACTAGCAGTTTGCAACCCACCATGTCTTCTCCTTCAGCCACTGCCTTGGTTGGGCCATTTTTGAATTCCTGTCCTCACTTCCTTTGATAATGAAAAGCAATATGGAAGTGTGGACAGAAGTAAAATGTATGTTCTTTTCTCCCCAACTTGTTTTTTTTTTGTTATGGTATTTGATAGTAGCAAAACATCCCCTATAATAACTTGGGATAGTCTGTGAAATCTTGGAAGATAACATTGTTGAGACCAATGCAGACTAAGGAGGGTGTGCTTATTTAAATCTCTCTTAATGAAAAATTATTGGACTGACATTTTGGTACTTATTACCTTGCTAAAGTAAATGAATTTCCTGACTTAGGAACTGTGTGTTAAAAGTAGTGGCCCTCTTCCTTGTTTATACAGCTGGAGTATCTTTTGTAACAAGCTAAAGATAATAATTTTCCTCTTTTAGGATAAAATCATCTGTGAATGGAATTAACTATGTCCTAGGAGGACTTCGATACTTTTCTTTTTGGACAATTGATTTCCCATGAAATTGTCCAAGTATTTATAGTAGAAAAGCCATTCTGCATACACTTTATATTAGCATAGGTTTCAGAATGAAATATGCTGTTATATTAGGATGCAACATGAGTCAATCATATAAGTATAGTTATATATTTTTATAAAAAAAACTTGTCCTTTGTTATCTACAAGGAATTAGCACATCCTACACTGTAATTTAGATTACAACAGACTTCCTGGTATTCTTGCACTTTAAGTCTTCATCTCCCTGTATTCTGTGTAGTTCTCTGAGATACAAATGTAGGATTTGTTATGGAGAAGGATATGTTGTAGCTAGAACCCACAGAATTAAGTTCAGGCATGGTGACCTTTGATGGTTTACACTGCTCTAGGGAGAAGCTTCTTTGATGGGTGTCTGATAGTTAAACCTGAGTGTAGGTATAAGGATAAGGCTTAGAATTCAGTAAGAAATGATGCTAGCCTTGCAAAGTAGTCACAATTTATTTTTTTCTTTAAGGTCTAAAATGATACTAACCCTGAAATGTCTTACTTTCTAGTACAGGGCATGGTTTCCTACCTGATAAGACTATTAGACAACTCTTGGTCACCATCACCACATTAATGCTAAATACTGAACATTTATGGAAATTTTGAGCAGTTGATAAATGTGTGTAGTTTATAGGTAGTATTGCAAATGGATTGGACTTCATATGACTTAAACTCCTTTTTGAAACATGTAGAGTATTCTATGTTACCATGGAAGCTAGACTGTATGAAGTATTTCAAGTTTTGCGCAAACCAAATTTTCTCAGCCCCGTATGTGAAATGTGATATATCTTCAACAATACTGTCTCACATTTAACCTATCAGAGAATGGAAGAACATACCAACAGTCTACATTTTCCCTGGGGTGTCATCTAGTCTACTATGATGAACTCATTCTTTCAAAAGATTTCTCATTCCTGATATCTCGGTTTTTGTTAGTTTCTGGTTCTTTGTATGAGTGATGAATACTATTAACCACTTAGATGAACTATCTTATTTCTTGCTTTTCCACAGTTAATTTGATGGCTAAGTTAAACAAACAAATATATCAATTTTAGACTCCTTCTCAATGGACTGGTGAAATCTCGAGCTAGAATTCTGTTTTTTAAAATGAGGAGATTGAGGAATAAGAAAAAAAAGGAAGAAGAAAAAGAGGAAGAGAAATATGGAGAGATAATGATAATGATGATGATGATGATGATGATGATGATGATGATGATTTTAACTTGCCCTGTTTGATTGGTTTTACTTTATATGCAACTTCTGTGAGCTCTTCATAAAGTCAATGTTGACCAACTTATTATATCATGAACTCTGACATAGGTACAATCTCTTTCCAAATATATACCAGGCCTAAGGTGCTGAATAATGTGCATGAACTAGAAAAATAATTAAGCCTTTGGGAGGGTTATGACAAAAATAGAATTAATGAAATGTCATAAAATCCATAAGTAAACAAATCCTTTGCCAAAATATTTCAAGTATGTTCTATGTCATCATATCTCTCTCCTCATTCCTCAGGGAAATGTGGCATAGGAGAATGAAAATATGTAAGGACCAATGGAGATACAACTGAAGAAACAAGAGTGTCTAGATATTACAGGGATCATACATGTATGAATTCACAGTGATTATAACAGCATGTACGTGCACTGTACAAATCTGAACCAGATGGCATTTCAGTGCTGAGAGAGGATGTGAACACATGTAGCAATCACTAACCTCAGAGATACCTTCAATTGATAAACACTCTAAAATGAAAATTTTCCAGAATCGCAAGGGCTATGTAAACTTAAGAGCTAGACTCCATGCATAGAAGTAGATGGCTAACACAAGTGAACTCAGTGATTTATTTGGGGGTTTATTTTATCTCCTAGTAATTTTTCTGGTCATTTGGTTAAACTAAAGGCATTTCATTTATATTATAGTTTCACGTTATATGTATTTATGGGATTTCCTTAGGTATCAATTTGTGTCTTTGTGTCTATATATGTTACTTGTCCTTTGGTTCTTCCATTATTTATGTTCCATTAAAGGGAAGATGATTTTACACTTTAAAAACCCTGGCCTCATCCATCTATCATTTAAGCCCTTTTGCATTCATTAGCACACCAAGAAGCAAGAACTCTAACTACACTACGGTTACCACTTACTTTTTTAACATCTATTGCTCTCAAGGCTCTATTTTACTACTAACTATTGTCCCAAGCACTTGTATGTATGCATAGTCCTCAATCTGTTTACTTTGGGTGCCAAAATCTGTGCCTTCTAGTGAAGCAGATGCAATACTGAGGTAAAACTCAGATATTGACCTTGTGTCCTTGTTCAGTTGAGCAGCTGAATCAAATATTAACTAATCTAAATATCACTGTGACACTTTACTGTGATTATGTCAAATATCAGACTCAAGGACAGAAGCTTGTTTGAGCTTCTTGCCCTCCTTAAGCCCTTTGTAGCCATTTACTTCCTACGTCTTCTGCAGTCCCTAATACAGGAAAAACAAGAAGTGATGTGTGATTTGCAATTTCTGTCAGGAAGCTAGGTTAATAACTAAACTTCAAGTAAAAAGATTTGGGTTTACCTGTGCTAGTTTTTACACACACACACACACACACACACACACACACACACACACACTCACACACACACACACACACACACGCACACACGCACACACGCACACATGCACACACGCACACATACACGTACAAACTGAAAGTTGGAAAAGTACTTTGAGAAAATGATATCCAATGATCTGTCTGTACATAATTTTTAAATTAATAATTAATGCAAAAAATCCAAGCTCAGTTTGGGAAATATCATTCCTGGGCTGGTGTTCTTGGATTCTATATAACATCTGACTCAGTCAGTCCAGTGAAATAAGCCAGTAATCAGCACTCCTCAGTGGCTTCTGCATCAACCCCTGCCTGTTGATTACTGGTTACTGCCATTTTTTCATCCTATCCAGACTTCCTTAGATAATGAGCAGCAATATATTGTAAACAGAATAAACCCATTTCTTTGCATCTTGGGTTTTATAGGCATGTTCATTACAAGAGAAACCTTAACAAAACAAGTGGGTCCAAAATTTGGGGGTGTTGTTGTGACAAAACAGATTATATTTTAGGAAGGATTGTGGAAGGATTTGGGGACCTTCAAAGAAGACCTAATACCAATACTCTTAAACTTTCCACAAAATAGAAACAGAAGGAACACTACCTGATTCATTCTATGAAGCCACAATTACTCTGATACCTGAACCACAGAAAGACCCAACAATGAAAGAGAACTTTAGACTAATCTCCCTTGTGAATATCAATGCAAAAATACTCAATAAAATTCTTGCCATCTGAATCGAAGATCACCCACCAGGATCACATAGGCTTCTACCCAGGGATGCAGGAATGGTTCAATATATCGAAATCTATCAATGTAATCTACTACATAAACTCAAGGGAAAAAAAAAACACATGATCATTTCGTTAGATGCTGAGAAAGCATTTGGCAAACTCTAACACCCCTTCATGACAAAAGTCTTGGAATGATCAGAGATTCAAGGCCCATACCTACACATAGTAAAAGCAATCTGCAGAAAACCAGTAGCCAACATCAAAATAAATAGAGAGAAATTTGAATCAATCCCACTGAAATCAGGGACTAGACAAGGCTGTCCACTCTCTAGTATTAAATATAGTACTCAAAGTCCTAGCTAGAGTAGACAACAAAAGAAGAAACTGGAAAGGAAGAAGTCAAAGTATCACTATTTGCAGATAGAATACTTAAGTGACCCCAAAAATTCCACCAGAGAACTCTTAACCCTGATAAACAACCTCAACAGAGTGGCTGGATAAATAATTACATCAAACAAATCAGTAGCTTTCCTACACTGAAAGGATAGAGGAAGAGACAGAAATTAGGGACAAGAAACCTTTAACAATAGTCACAAATAATATAAAATATCTTGGTGTGACTCTAATCAAGCAAGTGAAAGATCTGTATGATAAGATCTTCAAGCCTCTGAAGAAAGGAAGAAATTGAAGGTCTCATAAGATGGAAAGATCTCCCATGCTCATGGATTGGCAAGGTTATGGCCATCTTGCCTAAAGCAATCTACAGATTCAATGCAATTCCCCTCAAAATTCTAACTCAATTTTTCATAGATTTAGAGAAATTCCCAAATTTATTTGGAATACCAAAAAACCAAGGATAGTGAAAACTATTTTCAAAAGTAAAAGAAACTCTGTAGGTATCACCATCACTGACCTCTATACAAATCCCTGACTACAGAGCAATAGTGATAAAATGATAAGTGCATGATATTGGTATAGTGAGAGGCAAGTAGAATTGAAGACCCAGAAATGAACCCACAAACCTATGGTCACTTGATCTTTGACAATGGAGAGAAAACCATCCAGTGGAAAAAAGACAGGATTTTCAACAAATGGTGCTGGTTAAACTGGAAGTCAAGATGTAAAAGAAGGCAAATTGATCCATTCTTATATCCCTTTACAAACCCAAAGTTCAAGTGGATCAAGGACATGCACATAAAACCAGGTATACTGAATCTAATTGAAGATTAAGTGGGGAAGAGCCTCAAACACATGGGCACAGGGGTTAATTTCCTGAACAGAATACCAGTACCTTAAGCTCTAAGATCAAAAATTGACAAATGAGACCTCCTAAAATTGCAAAGTTTCTTTAAGGCAAAGGACACTGTCAATGGGACAAAATAGCAACCAACAGATTAGGAAAAGATTTTTACCAATCCTACATCTGATAGAGGGCTAATATGCAATATATACAAAGAACTCAAGAAGTTGGACTCCAGAGGACCAAATAACCCTATTAAAAATTGGGGTACAGAACTAAACAAAGAATTCTCAACTGAAGAATACCAGATTGCTGTGAAACACCGAAATAATTGTTCAAAATACTTAATCATCAGGGAAATGCAAATCAAAACAACCTGAGTTTCCATCTCACAACAGTCAGAATGGCTAAGATCAAAAACTCAGGGGACAGAAGATGCTGGAGAGAATGTGGAGAAAGAGGAACACCCCTCCATTGCTGGTGGGATGGCAAGCTGGTAAAAAAAAAACTCTGGAAATCAGTTTGGCAGTTCCTCAGAAAATTGGACATAGTACTACCTGAAGACCCAGCTATAGCACTCCTGGGCATATACCCAGATGATGCTCCAACATGTAATAAGGACACATGCCCCACTTGGTTCATAGCAGCCTTATTTTTAATAGCCAGAAGTTGGAAAGAACCCAGATGTCCCTCAACAGAGGAATGGATACAGAAAATGTGGTACATTTACATAATGGAGTACTACTAAGCTATTAAAAACAATGAATTCATGAAATTCTTAAGCAAATGTATAGAACTAGAAAATAGCATCCTGAGTAAGGTAACCCAGGCACAAAATAACACACAGGGAATGCACTCGCTGATAAGTGGATATTAGCCCAAAAGCTTGGAATACCCAAAATATAATTCATAGTACACATGAAGCTCAAGAAGGAAGACCATAGTAGGATACTTTGGTCCTTCTTAGAAGGGAGATCAAAATACCCATGGCTCACAGCCAACCTATAGACTGAGCATAAAGTCCCTAATAGAGCAGCTAGAAAAAGTACCCAAGGAACTGAGGGCTCTGCAGCCCCATAGGAAGAACAATAATATGTACAACCAGTACCCCCAGAAATCACGGGCACTAAACCATCAACCAAAGTGTACATATGGAGGGATCCATGGTTCTAGCTACATATGTAGCAGAGGATGGCCTTTTCAGACATCAATGAGAGGAGAGGCCATTGATCCTGTAAAGGATCTATACCCCAGTGTAGGGGAATCCCAGCTCAGGAAAGTGGGATGGGAGTTTGGTAAGCAGGGGGAGGGAGTTTGGGATAGGTGGTTTTCAAAAGTGTAATGAGGAGAGGGGAACATCTGAAATGTAAATAAAGAAAATATCTAATGAAAATGCTTATAAAAAAAGAATTAGATGGCTAACACAAGTAAACTCAGTGATATATTTGGTGGTTTATTTTATCTCCTAATACTTTTTCTGGTCATTTTTTTAAACCAAAGACACTTCATTAATATTATAGTTTCACATTAAGTTTATGGAATTTCCTTGGGTGTCAATTTGTGTCTTTGTGTCTGTATGTGCTACTTGTCCTTTGATTCTTCCTTTATTTCTGTTCCATTAAAAGGAAGATGATTTTGTACTTTAAATGTCTTTGCCTTATGCATCTTTCATTTAAATTCTTGTGCATTCATTAGCACACCAAGAAGCAAGAACTCTAACTACACCATGGTTACCACTCAGTTTGTTAACACCTGTTGCTCTTAAGGCTCTATTTTCCTACTAAATATTATCCCAAGCTCTTATGTATATGCAGTTTCTCCAATCCCCTTACTATGGTTGGCAAAATATTTGCATTCTCCTGAAGCTGATGCAATCCTGAGGTAAGATTCAGACATTGTCCTTCTGTCAATCAAATAATACCTAATTTAAATATCACAGTGACACTTTATTATCATCAATCAAATATAAGACTCAAGTACAGAAGCTTGTTTGAGATTTTTGCCCTCCTTAACCCTATTGTAGACATTTATTTCCTACATCTTCTGCAGTAACTAATATAGGGGAAAAAAGTAATGTGTGATTTGTAATTTCTTGTCAAGTAGCTCTATTCGTAACTAAATTTCAATTGAAAAGATTTGTGTTAACCTATGCTAGTTTACAAACACACACACACACACACACACACACACACATGCATTGAAAGTTTCAAAAGTACTTTGAGAAAATGATCTCCAGTGATGTCTGTAAATAATTTTCAAATTAATAATTAATGAAAAACGGGCAAACTCATTTGGGGTGGTTTCATTCCTAGACTGGGGTTCTTGGATTCTATAAAAAAATCTGATTCAGCCTGTCAGGTGAAATAAGCAAGCAAGCAGTACCCCTCTTTTACTTTTGAATCAACTCCTGCCTGCAGGTTACTGCCATGTTTTCATCCTTTCCAGACTTCCTTAGTTAATGAGCAGGAATATATTTTAAACCAAATAAAGCCTGTTCTCTGCATTATGGGTTTTGTAGGCATGTTTCATTACAGCGAGGGAAACCTTAACAAAATAAGTGGTTACAAAAATATGGGGGTGTCTTTGTGACAGAACAGATTGTGTTTTAGGAAAGATTGTGGAAGGATTTTGGAATCTGGGTTAGAAAGTAACTGAGTGTTGAAACCTCAGTGGGTGGTTCTGTGGGAGTTTGAGTGATGAGAATGTGGAGAGCAACATACTATATAGAGGCTTGAATTAGGGAGTTTCAGAGGGATGTTTAAAGGCACTTTAGGGCCATAAGCTATTGTGATTTAAGATTCTGTTATTAAGACATTTGGTGCTAAGAAATATAGAGCTATGTGTAACAATACACAAGAACTAATAAAAGGAAAGCTTTACATTTTTTTGGAACACTCAATTCTGGTCAAATAGAGCTGAGAAATTCACTGTGTTTAAGAGACCCAAATACTTAGGTAAAATCTTCTGGGAAGTGTTTACTGAGAGTCAGAACAGAGGATCCTTGTTCTAGAGGCGACCAAGCTCATACCTCAACCTGAAAACTGTATTAGTCTTGAAGGTATGAAAAGGTCAGAGTGAACAGCTGAGGCTTGATATTGTGAAGGCTACTTGAGGACATACAACTAGTTTCAGGCTGATTATCATTTGAAAGTCCAAGACTGAATGGGCCATGCAAAGGTGTTGAAGTTTGGCACCATGAAGACAGCCTATGATGAGCTGGTAGCTTAAGTATAGCACAGGTGAAAAAACCCCAAAACTCCAAAACCAACCAACCAACCAACCAATCAAATAACAACAACAACAACAAAAGAAACAACAATTACAAAACAGTGCTTTGTGTTTGCCAGTACAGCTGGTTGACAATCTAGAAGAGAAGCAACTGTGTATTCCAACCAGCAAGAGCCTAGAAGACAAACTATGTGCTGCATTTTGCAGAGGTGGAAACAAATTTATACAAATTACTTGGGGTAGCACAGAAGATCCTGAAAGAATCCCAGTAATTTGGCATTGAGTTATATGTGCAATTGGAGCTTGGTTTCCATTGTGATTTTGCCCTTAATCATCAACCTTGGGGAAAATGTTTAATTTTGATTTTTATGTGTTCCCATAGTTGAAAGTCCCTGAATGTTTTAAAGGGCTTTTTGATTGAAGGAAGGAGTATATGTTTTTATTTTATTTTATATCTGTACCACAGTTTTTTCTCCCTCCTTTTCTTCCAGTACTATTTTACCCTTCCTCCTACCACTATTTCCCCTTCTTTTCTGTATAGAGCAGGCCACCCTAGAATGTTATCAACCAACCATGGTTCATAAACTTAAAGTACAACTAGTCACCCCCTTTTCTTTTAAGGCTAGACAAACTAATATGGGGAAAGCTCCCAAAGACATGCAACAGTGTCAGAGAGAGCCTCTGTTCCCTCTTAGCAGTTCTACTAAAACATCCAGCTGTACAAACAATATATATGTAGTGAACCTAGCTCAGACACATGTGTGCTCCCAGATTGTGAGTTTAGTACATGATAGTTCCATTGAAACAAGGATATTAGATGTGGGATTTTGTCTTCTGGTGTCCATGACCCCAGTGGTTCTTATAAACTTTCCTCTCTCTATTTTGCATATTTTGCAAATTCTTACTAATATTTACCTGACTGCTGCTTAGAATCTCTGCATATCTGTTAGTTGCTGGGTGAAGCATCTCTAATAACAGACTGGGCTAGACACTAATCTGTGAGTATAATAGAATAAAATTAGGAATTATTTCTTTTTTATCATTTTCTTTTATTTTTCTTTCCATTCATCTTAGTTTCTATAATTGGTCTCTGGAATATCCAGCCTCTGGATCTAGGCTCTCCAGGCAGTGTCAAGTGTGGCCTCCATCTCATGGCATGAGTCTTAAAATGGACCATTCACTAGTTGGCCACTGCCACTATTTTGGGCCCCCCTATATCCTAGCATATCTTGCAGGCATGAGAAATTACAGGTTGGAGGGTTTATGTTTGGATTACTGTTCCAGTCTTTCTATTGAGTGTCTAGCTTGGTTACTCAAGATGACCAGTTCAGATTTCATGTTGCTACGAATCTTAAGTAGATTAGCCCTCATTCAATTCTGGGTGTTTCCACTGCCCTAGGTTTCTAGCTCTTCCTTGAGATGGCACCAAGATTCCAGTTTCCTTTCCCAGTACTCCACTACATCCTCAGTACACCTGATTCTGTCAGTTTCTATTTCCTCCCCACCCTCATCAATTCCCTTCTCCCCAGCCGCACATATGTCTATTCTGTTTCCCCTTCTAAGTGATACTTGATGAACCCTACTTGGGCCCTACTTGTTACTTAAGCTCATTTGAATATGGAGAGTAGCATGGTTTATCTCAATTTTACTGATAATATCCACTTATAAGTGAGTGTATGTCATGTTTAACTTTCAAGGTTGGGCTATGTCACATGTTCATCTTTTTTATTCCCATCCAATTGCTAGCAAATTTTATGATGCTATAGTTTTTAATAACTAATCAATAATCCTATGGGTAAACAAACCACATTTTTCATCCATTCTTCAGTAGACATACAACTAGGTTGCTTTAAGATTTTTCTATTACCTGTAAAGCTGATATAAATACAGTTGAGTAAGTGTCCCGTTGTGTGGTAGAGGTTTCTTTGGGTATATGCCTAGGAGTGGTATAGCTAGGTCTTGAGGTAGATAGTTTCCCAATTTTCTGAGAAATCTCTATATTAATTTCCAAAGAGGCAGTGCTTGTTTAGACTCCAACCACCATTAAAGATACCTTAAGATTTTAAATGTTTTAATTTTTCTTTTATTTCATTACATCCCGCTCACTGAATCCCCTCCTGGGCACTCTCTTCTACAATCTCTCCACTTCTCTCTCCAGTCCCCTTCTCTGGGATAGTGGAGCCCTGAGCAGCCAGTTTTTCCACTCGTCATGGATCAGGAAGTCTCTGGTGCCAGGCACATCCTCTCCCACTGAGGCCAGAAAAAAAGAGTCCAGGTTAAAGATCACATCCCACGGAGAGGCAGCATTTTTTGGGGGCAGTCCCTGCTATGGTTTTTTGGACCTAAATGAAGACCAAGCTGTATATCTGCTACATATGTTCAGAGAGGTCTAGATACAGCCTGTGTATCCTCTTTGGCTTGTGGTTTAGGCTCTGAGAGTCCAAAGGATACAGGTTTGTTGACTATATTGGTATTACTATGGAGTTTCAGTCTCTTTGGAGTTTGCAATCTTTCCCCTATTCTTCCATAAGAGTCCATAAGTTCCATCCACTGTTTGACTGTGGGTATCTACATCTGTCTAAGTTAGCTCATGGGTGAAGTCTTTCAGTGGACCGCCATGTCAGACTCCTGTCTGCCTCCTTTTTTTTTTTTTTTCGTTTCCTATTTTCCTTGTGAAGAGTTGAGTTTAGAAGTTTGAGGTCAGATACAGCTGTGCTCCCCTGTCTGCTCTTCCAAGCAAACTGCTTGATAGAAGAGTTTCTCTTGGGTTCTGATTCTTGAGCATCAGATTATTTAAGATAGTGACATTGGATAGCAGCCCTGAGTACTTCCCTTCCAGTTGATTGCTGGGTCAACAAACCATTATTTGTCTTTACTCCTGGAGATTTGCTTTTAGTCCTTTTTCAATTAAAAGATAGGGAGAGGCAACTCTATTTTCACAGTGTGGTTTGATTATTTTAGTTTACAGGTTTTATTTTGTTTTCTTTGTGCTCATATTAACAACATTACTAAATATTTCAATATATTACCAACTCTTTAGTATTTCTTGCTCTCTTGTTTTCCCTTACTCTTGGTATTTTTATTTTTCTTCACTTTACATTTCAATCCAAGCCCCCTCCACCCTTTTCTAACAATCTCCTCTTTTAATTCCCTCTCTTTTTCTCCCTTGCTTCCTCCTCAAACGAGTGTGATCAACACATTGGCTACTGTCCCATCCAGAAGCATCTAGTCAGAGATGAATGTACTCATGAAATCCAGGGAGGAGGAAAAGGATTCAACAGTAGGGCACATAGACTGCACCACTCTGCTTGTTAAGGTTTCCATATAATAACCAACCTGAACATTTGCTATTAGTATGTAGACTGTCAGGTTCTGGACTCTGCATGATCATTCTTTAGTGGACCAGTCTCTGTGTGATCCCTTGTACACAGGTTATTTGACACTGTAAGTCTTCTTGCAGTGTCCCTGGACCCTTAGTCTTGCTAAGTACTATTCCTCACTCTGCCACAATACTCTCTAACTTCTGCCTGATGTATGATTGTAAATGCATATCCACCTCCATTCTCTGGCGGATGACACCTCTGAAAAGAAAGTTATGTTAGGCTTCTGTTTGCAAGATAGGCAAGTATCAATAATACTGTAAGAGGTTGTTTTAATCACATAGGATGTGTCCCAAGTTGCACCAGTCTTTGTTTGACTGTTGCTACACTCTCTGCTCTATCTTTATTTCCTCACAACTTTGCCAGGAAAATTTTGTGTTGAAGGATTTGTGGATACATTGATATCAGCAACCCTCCTTTGAAAGTCTAGCCTGGCTACATGGGCTATCCACTTCAATATCTATAACCTGTCTTTTACTAATCTCATCTAGGCTCACCCACATAGATTCCCTATAGTCTCCCCAGTTCCAGGCCTCCAATTTGATCAAGAGATTCTTCCGACAGGTTTCTAGTCTCACTCACAGCTTTCTCCTGCCATCCCTCTCTCTATACCTCATCACATTCCCTTACCTTTTCTTGCCCACTATAATACCCAGTTCTCTTCCTTTATCAAAAACAGATGATTAAATTTTCCCCTCTTAATTAAATTCAAACATGCTCATTTACATAGTACTCACTTATTAACTTGTATCTTTGTGTCTGTGAATAGTGACATGATTATTCTGTATTTTAAGGCTAATCTCTACTTAGAAGTGAGTAGATGCCATACCTGCAATTTTAGGTTTATGTTACCTAACTCAGGATGTTATTATTGAGTTCTATTCATTTGCCTTCTTCAATCATGGTTTCTTTGTTTTTAATAGCTGAACATGATTCCATTGTGCAGAATGACACATTTTCTTTATCAATTTTTTAGCTGTCAGACATCTTGGTTATTTCAAGTTTCTGGCTACAACAAATTATGGTGTTATAAAAATAACTGTGTAAGTGATCACATTTTAAAATGGGGCGTCTTATGGGTATATATCAGGAGTTGTATAACAATGTCTTGAGGTAAAACAATTGCTAGTTTTCTAGGAAAGTACCAATTTGATTGCCAAAATTGTTTTACATGTTCAATTTACCACTAAACATGGAGAAGTGTTCCTATGTTTTAAATCCTCTCCACCATGTGCTGTCACTTTAGTTTTTCATCTTAACTACTCTGAGAGTTTTGAGATTGTATCTCAGGTTCATTTTGCTTGCATTTCCCTGATTACTAAAGAAATGGAACATTTCTGTTTAATTCTCCTTGCCCAGTAGTGGTTATTCTGTTGAAAATTCTCCTGTTTAGTTCTGTTACTCCTTTTGAAATTGGGTTATCTTTTTGTTGGATTCTACTTCCTTGAGTAATGTATTCATTTTTTATATTATCTCTTTGTCAGATATAGGCTTAGTGAAGATATTTTCCCAATGTGGTGGAATTTTGGGGGTCACTTAAGTATACTATTGCATAATCACTCAAGAGTGATATTTTGACTTCTTACTTTCCAGTTCATATCCCAATGATCTTCTTTTGTTGTCTAATTGCTCTGGCTGGGACCTGGGCCCTGTACGCTCCTGGATTGACACACCTTGGACACTCACCATAGAGAAAAATTAGATGATTCTATTCTTAAGACAAAAATAAATCCATTTGAAATCTTTTGAAGAACAGTGCAGCTATATAAGCAAAGAAGATGATGATGGTTATTAATAAAAAGTGTGTCCTTGTTATGAATTTGCTTTTTTTTGCATGGCTGGAAACACTGCAATATCACTCCACCCAATTATTGCTGACTTGGATAGATTAAAATAAAGGAATATAGCCTCTTCACCTGATATAGAAGGTGTATCAGGAAGGTACTTTGGTGATTGTAAGAAAGAAGGAATCTTTCCCAAAGCTATGGATTAGTAAGTTGCAAGAAAACTGTGGGATATCAGTCAAGTTACAGTTGTCATTTTAAAATAGGAGTAAAGAAAATCACACTATGCCTAAGACTATCCATTACACCATTGGTCAAAACTTTTATGTTGTGAGCATGTGCTACTTGAAATCTTTCAGTATTCCTGATGAGAGGCATACATGGATGTTTGAGGACACTGCTGTTAACAGTAGGGGCTAACACATTATTCAGCAAAGATGTTATAAATGTGAATCATAAATAGAATGTGTAACAGAATTCTGTTTCATTAAATCAAATTGGGCAATTATAGTTGTTAAAATAAGGCAATTTAAAATTATCTTAAGAATTTTTTTCAACCAATTTGAATTTCATGGCAAAAATTAACATAATGTTTAGTCCAATATAGTTCTGTAGAAATAATGTGACTAGTGTGTACAAATAAATCATCTTTTGAGATAAATGCTTAATATAGGTTTAAAAAATAAAGGAATATGTAAAACACACCTAATGTGCAAAGTGCCATATTCTATGACTATTAGAGACACTGTAAAACTTGAGGCAAAAGAAGACTTTTTGAATAAATTTAATTGCAGAATATGAGTCAAATATAGTATCCCTCAATTTACATGTCTAAATTTATGATGTTTTTTGTCTGTTTTTTTTTTTTTTTGAAAACACAAAGTAATCTTTCAGAGTCACAGTTCTATTCATTTTGGTATGTTTGGAAGTCTAAACTTTTATTTTTAATCATAATACATAATCTTTTGTTTCATGGTTATCTTTTTTTATTAGATATATTCTTTATTTACTTTTCAAATGATTTCCCCTTTCCTGGTCCGCCCACCCCCAGAAATTCCAATAAGTCATTTTCCCTCCCCTTTATCCCCAATCAACCTCCTCCAGCTTCCCTGTCTTGTTATTCACCTGTACTGCTTCATCAACCCTTTCCAGGAACAAGGGCCTCTCCTCTTGTGATGTTCAACAAGGCAATCCTCTGCTGCCTAAGCTTCTGGAGCCATGGGTATCAACATGTGTACTACCTAGTTGATGTTTTTGACCCTGGGAGCTCTGGGAGTTCTGGATGGCTCATATTGTTGTTCCTCTTATTCTGCTGCAAGCACCTTCAGCTCATTGGCTCCTTTCTTTAGATCTCCCATGGGGACCCTGTACTCAGTTCAATGGCTGGCTGAGAGTGTCCCCCTCTATATTTGTCATGGACTAGCAGAGCCTCCCAGGTGACAGCTATATCTGGTTCCAGTCAGCAAGTCCTTGTGGGCATCGATAATAGTGACTGGGTTTTGTAACTGTGAATGGATGGATCACCAGGTGGGGTAGTCTTTACATCAGACTCTGTTCCACAATTTGTCTCTGTATCTCCTTCTGTGGGCATTTTGTTTCCTTTTCTAAGAAGGACCAGAGTATCCATACTTTGTTCTTCCTTCTTCTTGGGTATCATTTGCTATGTGAATTGGGTCTTGGATATTCTGAGCTTCTGGGCTAATATCCACTTATCAGTGACTGCATACCATGTGTGTTCTTTTGGGATTGTGCTACATCACTTAGGATGATATTTTCCAATTCCACCCATTTGCCTAAGAATTTCATGAATTCATAGTTTTTAATAGCTGAGTTGTATCCCATTGTGTAAATATACCACATTTTCTGTATTCATTCCATCATTGAGGGGCATCTGGGTGCATTCCAGCTTCTGGTTATTATAAATAGTGCTGCTATGAAAACAGAGGGCACTCCTCCACTGTTGGAGGGATTGCAAGCTGGTAAAACCACTCTAGAAATCAGACTAGTGGTTCCTCAGAAACCTGGGCATGATACTACCAACGAACCCTGTTATACCACTTCTGGGCATTTACCCAGAGGAAACCCACATAATGTAATAAGGACTCATGGTTATCTTTTATTTCTACTAGATTTCTTCCTTCATTTAATGCAATATATCAGGAATTCAAGTCCCATATCTAAACATAGTAAAAGCAATTTACAGCAAACCGGTAGGCAGCATCAATCTAAATGGAGAGAAACTTGAAGCAATCCCACTAAAATCAGGGACTAGACAAGGCTGCCCTCTCTCTCCATATCTTTTCAATATAGTACTTGAAGTTCTAGCTAGAGCAATTAGACAACAAAAAGAGGTCAAAGGGATACAAATTGGAAAGGAAGAAGTCAAACTATCACTATTTGCAGACGATATTATAGTATACTTAAGCGACCCAAAGAACTCCACCAGAGAACTCCTACAGCTGATAAACGACTTCAGCAAAGTGGCCGGATATAAAATCAACTCAAGCAAGTCAGTAGTCTTCCTATACTCAAAGGATAAGCAGGTTGAGAAAGAAGTAAGAGAAATGATACCCTTCACGATAGCCACAAACCATATAAAGTATCTTGGTGTGACTCTAACCAAAACAAGTGAAAGACCTGTATGACAAGAACTTCAAGTCTCTGAAGAAAGAAATTGAAGAAGACCTCAGAAGATGGAAAAAATCTACCATGCTCACGGATTGGCAAGATTAATATAGTTAAAAATGATCATCTTGCCAAAAGCAATATACAGAATCAATGCAATCCCCATCAAAATCCCAACTCAATTCTTCATAGAATTAGAAAGAGCAATTCAAAAATTAATCTGGAATAACAGAAAACACAGGATAGCTAAAACTATTCTCAAGAGTAAAAGAACCTCTCGGGGAATCAGTATCCTGGACCTCAAGCTGTACTACAGAGCACTAGTGTTAAAAACTGCGTGGTATTGGTACAGTGACAGGCATGTAGATCAATGGAACAGAATTGAAGACCCAGAAATGAATCCACACTCCTACGGTCACTTGATCTTTGACATAGGAGCTAAAACCATCCAGTGGAAAAAAGATAGCCTTTTCAACAAATGGTGCTGGCTCAACTGGAGGTCAACATGCAGAAGAATGCAAATTGACCCATTCTTATCTCCTTCCACTAAAATGAATTCCAAGTGGCTCAAGGACCTCCACATAAAACCAGACATACTGAAACTAATAGAAAGGAAACTAGGGAAGAACCTTGAACATATGGGCACAGGGGAGAATTTCCTGAATAGAACTCCAATAGCTTATGCTCTAAGATCAAGAATTGACAAATGGGACCTCATTAAATTACAAAGTTTTTGCAAGGCAAAAGACACTGTCA
Source organism: Tokudaia tokunoshimensis (assembly GCA_036184795.1). Classification (NCBI taxonomy): domain Eukaryota; kingdom Metazoa; phylum Chordata; class Mammalia; order Rodentia; family Muridae; genus Tokudaia; species Tokudaia tokunoshimensis. The sequence continues at coordinate 29,855,734 of BTHU01000016.1, read as the reverse complement.
AAAGACAAAGAGGCAACCAAATAACTGGGAAATGATCTTTACCAACCCTACATCCGACAGAGGGCTAATATCCAATATATACAATGAACACAAGAAGTTAAACTCCAGAGAGGCAAGTAACCCTATTAAAAAATAGGGTACAGAGCTAAACAAAGAGTTCTCACCTGAAGAATATCTAATGGCTGAGAAGCACCTAAAGAGATGTTCATCATCTTTAGTCATTAGGGAGATGCAAATCAAAACAACCCTGAGATTCCATCTCACACCAGTCAGAATGGCTAAGATCAAAAACACAGGAGACAGTAGTTGTTGGCGAGGATGGGGAGAAAGAGGAACACTCCTCCACTGCTGGTTGGATTGCAAGCTGGTACAACCACTGTGGAAAGCAGTCTGGCGGTTCCTCAGAAAACTGGGCATGACACTCCTGGAGGATCCGGCTATACCACTCCTGGGCATATACCCAGAGGCTTTACCTGTATGCAGTAAGGACACATGCTCCACTATGTTCATAGCAGCCTTATTTATAATAGCCAGAACCTGGAAAGAACCCAGATGTCCCTCAACGGAGGAATGGATTCAGAAGATGTTGTATATCTACACAATGGAATACTACTCTGCAATTAAAAACAATGAATTCACAAAATTCCTAGGCAAATGGTCAGAACTTGAAAATATCATCCTTAGTGAGGTAACCCAATCACAAAAGAACACACATGGTATGCAGTCACTGATAAGGGGATATTGACCCAGAATCTCAGAATACCCTAGACACAATTCGCATATCAATAGATTTCTAAGAAGATGGAAGGAGAGACCCCTGGTCCTGGAAAGACTGGATGTAGGGGAACTCCAGGACAGAGTAACGAGAGGGGGTTGAATGGAGAAAAGAGGGAGGGAAGGGGGCTTATGGGACTTTCGCGGAGGCAGAAAACGGGAAAGGGGAAATGATTTTGAATGTAAATAAAAAAAACTTAGAAAAACAAAATTAAAAAAAAAAAAGAAAAATATCTCAATAGCCAGAACTAGATACGTAATTTGAGTGAACTCAGTAATATATTTGAAGGTATATTTTATTTATAATACATTCTCTGTTTATTTTTAAAGGTTCTAGCTTATTCCTTTATTTTTTTTATCTTTTTTATTTGTGGATATTAACTTTTTTTGGATATTTTCTTTATGTTTCAAATGTTCCTGGTTTACCCACACCCCCAAACCGCCTATACCATCCCTCTTCTCCCTGCATCTATGAGGGTGTTCTCCCACCCACTCACCCATTCCTTCCTTCCTCCCCTTCCAATTCCCCTACACTAGGGCACTGAGTCTTCAAAGGACCAAGGGCCTATTCTCCCTTTGATGTCTAGCAAGGCCAATCTCTACAACATATGTGGCTGGAGCCATGGGTCCTTCCATGTGTTCTGCTTGGTTGGTGGTTTAGTCCCTGGGACCTATGGAGATTCTTGTTGGTTGATATTGTTGTTCTTCCTATGGATTTGCATAGTCCTTCACCTCCTTCAATTCTTTCTCTAACCCTGTGCTAAGTCCAACGGTTGGCTGAGAGCATTCACCTCTGTTTTTGTTAGGCTCGGGCAGAGCCTCTAAAGAGACAGGCCCCTGTTACCACGCAGTTCTTGGCAACCAAAATAGTGTCTGTATTTTGTGACTGTATATGGGATGGATCCCCAAGTGGGGTTAGTCTCTGAATGGCCTTTCATTCAGTCTCTGCTCCACACTTTGTCTCCATATTTACTCCTTTGAGTATTTTGTTCCCTCTTCTAGGAAGGACCAAACCAACAATACTTTGGTCTTCCTTCTTCTTGAGCTTCCTGTGGTCTGTGAATTATATCTTTGGTATTCTGGGCTTTTTGGCTAGTATCAACTTAGTAGTGAATTCATACCATGTATGTTCTTTTGTGATTGGGTTACCTAACTCAGGATGTACTAAATTTTCCGTATCCATTCCTATGTTGAAGAACAGCTGGGTTCTTTCCAGCTTCTGATTAAAGCTGCTAGAACATAGTAGAGAATGTGTCCTTGTTATATATTAGAGAATTTGTTTGGAATATGCCCAAGAGTGGTATAGCTGGGTACTCAGGTAGTACTATGTCCAAATTTCTGAGGACCTGCCAGACAGATTTCCAGAGTGGTTGTACCAGCTTGCTATCCCAATGACAATGGAGGAGTATTTCTCTTTCTCCACATCCTTGCTAGCATCTGCTGTCACCAGAGTTTTTGATCTTAGCCATTCTGACTGGTGTGAGGTAGAATTTCAGGATATTTTGATTTGCATTTCCCTGATGACTATGCTGAATATTTTGTTAGGTGCTCACGGCCATTCTATATTTTTCAATTGAAAATTTTTTGTATAATTAAGACCACTTTTATTAGGTTTATTTGATGTTTTGGAGTCTAACTTCTTGAGTTCTTTGTAAATACTGGATATTAGCACGTTATCAGATGTTGAATTGGTAAATATCTTTTTCTGATCTGTTGGTTGTTGTGTTGTCCTATTCACAGAGTCCTCTGCCTTACAAAAGCAGTGCAATTTTATGAGGTCCAATTTGGTGATTCTGCTCATATTTTAAACAAATACTTATTTTTTTATATTCTATTTCATATTTTTGTATGTATATGGGATTCACTTAGCCCCTAATGTGTATCTTCCTCTCTGTATTATTGTAATTTGACTCTTGCTTTTGAATTTTTTTAGTGCTTCATTTTCTTGTTTTATTTACTATAACTTTCTCTTACATTGTATGTCTTATGTCATTTTCTATTTGATGTCTATTTATTTTCAAATGAGAGCAATCACAAGAATGTGGGCTTGAGTGCTAGGACATGAAATGAATCCTGGAAGAGTTTTGAGAGGTGAAGTAAACAGTATACAGTCTATAAAAATATCTGTACTAAATTAAAATGCTATGAAAAATATGTCTTTAATTAACTTACAAAATACTTGATTTTCAGAGTGTATTTGACAACACATGGTTATTATAGTTATGCGATTACAACAGAAAAGCTTGTGAATAGCAGTCAGAACATTCTAATTATTTTTGTTAAAGGTTTTTAGCATTATGAATGTTTAAATCTTTTAGATTAAAGCGAAGAATATTTTACACTATAATGGACACCACCCATGAATATGTCATTTAATACTTGTGTATTCATTAGCACACCACTAGTAAAATAACTTTAACTATCCTAGGTCTGTTACTAATTTGTTAAGACTCACTACCGGTCTTAAGGTTGAAATGCATGACTAACTATACTCTCAAGAACATGCCTATGTGCATGCTTCTAATACCTCATTATTGCCAGATTCTGTGTCTTCCACTGAAATTGACACAATAAGGCCAGATTCAGACAGTGTCCATGTGACTTGGCTCTTAAGTGGAACAGCAGAAGTAAATAAGTAATCTAAATATCACAGTGAAACGTCTTTGTCATTACGCCAAATATCAGAATCAAGGACATAAGCTTCTTTGAGTGTCTTGTCTTCCTTAGCCTTTTCATAGACATTGTATAAACTATATAAACAATATCAATTTATATAGGAAAGACAAAAATTGAGGTGTGATGGGAAATGTCTTATCTGGAAGTTAGATTTGTAACAAAACTTCAAATAAAACACGTGTTTACCATTGGTCACGTATGCAAATTTAAAGCACACACCAGAGTTATATGAAAACAGAAAGCCTCATTTGAGAAAATAATCTCCAAAATCTGTAATTAATTTCCTTAATTAGTAATTAAGAGAAAATGACCAAGCCCATTGTAAGTGGTTCCCTCCATGGGCTTGTGTTCTTGGTTTATGGTTTAGAAAGTCAGGTGAAACAAGCCATATCTAGCTTTGGCATCAGATTTGCGTGTATGATTTCTGACACTTTTGGGTAGTCTGTATTGACTTCCTTAATTGATGAGCAGTGATAAAGAATTGTAAACCAAATATCCTTTTCCTCTGTAATTATTGTTTTCATGATGTTTCATTGTAGCAAAATAAATTCTAAAAGAAGTTGGTACAAGGATATCACTTTATTGATGGAACAAAAGAGAATGTGTTTTAGGGAGAATTATGGAAGAATTTTGGAAAATATGTCTAGAAGTTAATTGTATGTTGAGAGTTCAGGAGGATGGATTCTGTGGATATCTGAAATATTAGCATATTGAGAATAGTGCACAATATAGAAGTTTGGATTTTGAAGTTTCAAAGGGAAGCTAAAGGCTCTGTAGTGCATCTAGTCATAATTAAAGTTTTATACATATATATACACATATATGTATGTATGTATGTGTATATGTGTATGTGTATATGTATATGCATATGATGTATATGTATATGTATACATATATATATATAAAATTATCTTAAAAATTCTAGGTATTTATAGTATTTATACACTTATTTAGCAATCCTTTGATCACTAGTTTGCTTACCCCCAAGTCTGCAATACCTTTTCTCCTCCTTCTTGTACCAAACAATTCTTAAATTATTAATCCTTGTGATAACCTGAATAATTTCATTCTGTGTGTGTTCTTAACCTACTTTTTGTCACTTTTACTGAAAGCAAATTTTAAGAGTACATATAGTTTTTTATTCATTCTGCATTTAAATAGGCTTTCTCTTCCCTGATATTTCTCTGCATTTTTTGCTTTTGTAGATTTCTGCACAGATTGGGCCCTCTTCAAATTCATATTCATATGTACACGTATTCTAGTATCCTACCTTTATTAAAAAATGCTCTTTGAACATAGCATTTTCAGTAAATTGCCGTGCTCTACATTTTACTCTATTTAAACATATGCGATACATAACTTTATCACCAAATTTGAGAAAGAAAATATTGTATTTCTGTGTCTATGCCTGGGAAACCTCATTCATCATAATTATTACAAGTTCATTCCATTTGCCTAAAAAATTCATAACTTTATTTTTCTTTCTTTTTTCTTTTTTTTTTTCTTTTTTTCTTTTTCTAAAGGTGTGCGCCAACATCGCCCGGCATTTTTTTTTTAATTTATTTATTATATATGTAAGTACACTGTAGTTGTCTTCAGACACACCAGAAGAGGGCATCTGATCTCATTACAGGTGGTTGTGAACCACCGTGTGGTCACTGGGATTTGAACTCGGGACCTCCGGAAGAGCAATCAGTGCTCTTAACCGCTGAGCCATCTCTCCAGCCCCTTTATTTTTCTTTATGTTTTAGCAATATCACATTGTGTACATGTATGTACCTCATTTTATATATTATTCTGGTGATAGAAAACTAGACGATTCTATTTCCTCACTATTATGAACACAAAGGAAACAAATGTTGTTGTTCAAATATTGATGCAAGGAATACAAAGTCTTTTCTTTATTTGACCAAGGGTGACGTCAATGATTCATGTGGTATTTCGAGTTTGATATTTTTGAAAACCAAAGCTCTGATCTGCAAAGTTGCTGCACATTCACAGTCTATCAACACATTTTAAGAGTACAGCTTCTAACATATTTTCATAGATTTTCCGTCCTTTGGGTTATTGATTATGATAATTTTGCATAAGTAACGTTGAATATGAAGTACTTCTATTTTACTATATTTTTTCACACACATGACACTAGCTTTCCTCAAACCCACAAACCTTCATTCCTACTTCTGCCACTCCTATCCTATTCCCTTGTCACTTTCCAGTGAAAATTTATGGACTTACTATCTCTCCCTTTTAAAACTCCTGAATCCATTTAGTGAACTTGTATGGAGTTGGGCATAGGATACAGGCATACATATCTACTGTTAAAAATCCTGATTTATAGTCCTTATGGCCTTCTTCCTAGAGAATCATATCCACAATATACATCCTCTTTATTATTTACTTCCTTTGTAAGATTTTACTCCATTTCACTTAAGTATTCTAAGCTTCAAACCCTATAATGAACAGTAGTGAAGAACATTGTCCTGTTTTTGACCAATTAGCAATATGTAAGTTCATGCTGTGTTCTAATTTAATTAAAGATGAAAATGATTCTTGCAGTATACTGAAGCACCACAGATTAACAAATTTATCTTTGTGAGTGTGGAAATATGTAGCATAAAATATACAGATCAGAGTATATTTGTGATTATATGAGTTTATGAGTGTATTGTGTAAAACCAATACTGAGAATAAATTAACATACCAGATGAACAAGACCAAGTGAAAAAATTAACACATACCCTCTACCCCTAGAGGAACAGATCTTATCCTCTAGATTGAGACCATTTTAAATAACCCAAATCAAATATCCTGCAAATCAGATATATACATTAGAATTTATAACGTGGCAAAATTATAGTTATGAAGATACAACAGAAAAATTTAAGAAAGTAGATCAGCAAAAATGAGAATTTTAATATATGGATTTCAGCATCGGGAATGTTGAGAACTAGTCACTTAATGGGAGAAATATTTTTACAGTATAAAGGTCATGGCCCTACGAATCTGTCATTTAAATACTTGAGTCTTCATTACCAAACCAAGAGCCAAAGAATCGTAACTATCTTACGGCTTCTACTCTGTTAGTTAATGCTCACTACTGATTTTCAGAGTGGATTATATAGCTAACTATTCTTCCAAGCACTTCTCTATAGAAATCTTTCTCAAACATCATTAGTATGGCTGTCTGTCAGGATATGTGCCTTCCCCTGAAGCTGATGCAATCCTAAGGTCAAATTTACACATGGTCCTTGTGACTTGGTTCCTAAGTGGAGAAACTTAATCAAATAATCCCTAAAATAAATATAGCAGTGACACTTTTTTTATTTTCATGTCAATTTTTAGGCTCAAGAATAATTTTTTAAGGTTCTTGTGCTCCCTAACACTGTTGCTGCTATTGTACAACCTAAATACACAATATACATTTCCATTGGAAAGACAAGATTTGATGTCAATTTGGAATGTCTTGTCTTTAAGCTATGTTAGTAACTAAATAACAGCATATATCTAATGTAATCTGATGTCAGTATACAGTTAATACAGAATGACTTTACATGAATAAATACTTGGAAATATGAATAATGAGCTACATGAACAGTAAGGAAGTGTTAGAACTCTACTAAGGTATGGTTAATGCATTTCACAGTGGGATATCAGTGAAATCATGTTTGGCATTTTAAAATAAGAGTAAAATAAAAGGACTATGTATAGGACAATCCATTACAACCATGTTCAGGAACGGTATGTTTTGTGCATGTGCTACTTGAAGACTATGTTGTAGTAATCCTGCTGAGAGTTGCACATAGATATTTGAGGACACTGCTGTTACTTGGCAAAATAACAAAGATCAGAAAAGATACTATAAATGTGGATCATAACTAGAATATGTAATAGAATTCTTTTATATTAAATAGAATCGAGCAATTATAACTGTTAAAGACACTGGTAATTTAAAAGATATCCAGAGGATTTTCAAAAAAATTTGAGTTTCACAGCAAAAATGTTCAGAACTTTAACAAAAATGCTTGTTTTGTGGAAGTACTATGCCTAGTGTGTGCACATAAATCATCACAAGGACTAAAGGTATGGTGTAGATTTAAAAACACAAAAATAATGGAATAGGTAAAATATATTGATATAGTGATCAGCAATGTGCCTTATTCTATCACTAATAGAAACACTGCAGAACTTGAGGGAAATCAAAACATTTTGATTAAAATTTACGGGCAGTGGTGGCGCACGCCTTTAATCCCAGCACTTGGGAGGCAGAGGCAGGAAGATTTCTGAGCTCGAGGCCAGCCTGGTCTACAAAGTGAGTTCCAGGACAGCCAGGGCTACACAGAGAAACCCTGTCTCGAAAAACCAAAAAAAAAAAAATTTACTTGTAGAATATGAGACAAAAGCACAATTTTTCAATTTACACATCCAAATTTCTGTAATTTCTTTTGGTCTGTTAATTTTTTTTTCATAAAAACCACAAAGTAAACGCTTGGGAGTCACAGTTCTCTAAATTTTGGTATGTTTTGAAAGTTTAAAATTTTATATTTATTTATAATTAGTCCAGATTTATTGTTTCTTTATATTAGAATGTCTCCTTCATTTAAAGATTATATATATATGTGAAAACAGTATAAAGTGATGTGGTCATTTATTTAGAAGAAGGACTTCATTAAGACACATCCTGGAGATATGTAAATCAACATCTGTGTCTGTCTATTTTGAATTTTCTGAGAAGAGTGTGCTGTTGGAGACTAAAGACTGAAGAAATACACAGTTATGTATATGTTGAACCTCTTTAATAGGAGGATAAATCTTTTTCTGTCAACAGTATCAGAATTTATTGATTAGCATCAAATTCCCAAACGAAATTATTTTGCAGGCCATAATGACAATCAGTCTCAATTTGAACCATAATTCACATGTGATTTAGGCTTCTAATTGCTGTGGTGAATCTCAGTCGGCCAGAATCAAGTTGAGCAGGAAAGGGTTTTTATGCTTTTACTTAAATTAAGTGAACAGCATCAAAGGAAGGCCAGACAGGAAATAGGTAAGGAACCTGAAAGAAATAGCTGTTGCAGTGGTATAGAGTGATGCTGATTACAACCTTGCTTCTCTAGTCTGGCTCAGCATGATTTCTTTTTTTTTTTTTTTAAATATATTTTTTCTTTTTTTTGGTTTTTCGAGACAGGGTTTCTCTGTATAGCCCTGGCTGTCCTGGAACTCGCTCTGTAGACCAGGCTGGCCTCAAACTCAGAAATCCGCCTGCCTCTGCCTCCCAAGTGCTAGGATTAAAGGCGTGTGCCACCACCGCCTGGCTCAGCATGATTTCTTATGCAACCTAATAAGTCCACTTCCCACAACAGACTGATATCTCTCACATCAGTCAGTAATTAAAAAATGAATTTACAGATTGATATTTTTAAGGCATTTTCTCAAGTTAGATCACTCTATTTCAGTTAACTACAATGTGTACCAGGTGGACAGCAGACTAGCCTGCAAAACTAGCCTCTTGTTGACTTGACACAAAATCACACTGCTATCCTACCATCCCTTTCCTTTATAATTCATCTCCCAAATCTCATATTAAAAGTGTAACATGTGTAATTGACTTTAAAAGTGCTGTATATTTTAGCAGTTTAAAACTCATGAAAATTCTGGTCTCTGTGCCTGGTTGAAGTGTAGAAAGGTATAGCCACTTTGGTGATTTCTCAGAAAATTTGGAGGCTATCTACCTCAATACACAGCTATACCAATTCTGGGTGTATACTATAAGAAAATTTCACCACACTACTAGAATAGTTGGTCAATTATTTCTATAAAGTGTTTATTAGTAATAGTCAGAAACTGGAAGCATTCTGTATATTTCAAGTGAAAAATAGAGAAAATGTGCTACATTTACACAAGACATTAAAATCAAAAACATAATAAATTTGCCAGCATGTGAAGGGAACTAGAAACAATCATTTTGAGTAAGCTAACACAGATTTAGAGAATCAAACATGTTGTATACTCACTTATAATTAAATATTAGCAGTAAAATAAAGGATACACATCCAATTATCCTCAGACCCAAAGAACATAAGTGACCAGTAGGTTTTAAGTGAGGGACATGTAAATCTCATTTAAAAGGGAAACTGAATTGACATCAGGTGTAGATAAGGAGAGTGGACTACATATTGGTGGGGAGTGAGGATGGAAACAGAGTGAATCAGGTATGGGGAGGCTAGAAAGAGAGACTTATGAGGAACAAGATTGGATTTGATAGCATCTCTTGGAAGAGATAGAAACAGGTCAAAGAAACTCTAAGAAACTGAGGGTGTTTCTAACTAAGACTCTAATTATTGGAGGATATAGAGCCTGAACTGTCCATCTCCTGTAACCAAGCAATAAAATCATTGGAGGGCTTGGATGAACAATTCAGGTAAAAAAAAAATTGACCTAGAATTTTTCTGCTTACAAGATGTGCTTGGATAAATGTGGCAAAGATTTTTTTGAATAATGAAACATAACTGACCCATCCTGAGAACCATTAAATGACTTGGAGCTCACCTTGACACTGCTAAAAGCAAGAGTTTGAATATTCCACAAACCAAATACAACAACAAACAATAACCAAAAACGGTCAATGTGATGAATCCCAATGATATTCTTCTATAATCACAGATTGGTGCATAGCTTAATTTTCAACAGAGAGACTTCACTTAGAACCTGATGGAAACAGATGCAGACCCCTAAACTTTCAGTAAGACATGGAGAATCTGTCGCGTAATATTTATTTATTATCAGTGTATACAACCGAAAACCCTAAGAAATGTTTAGAGTCTAGAAAATCCTAGAAAGGATTAGACTAACTTTTTAAGGAAGAGGAGTAGGAATGAAGGGTATAAATTTTGAAGTGATGTTAATTCATAGCTTCCTGCTACATTTATACATAATTTAGTACCATATTTTTTCTACCTCTACTGGAAGAGGATAATTTTATTAGTATATCAAATTTATTTAACCCTCCATTCATCATTTGTTTGTGTGGTTAAGTAAAGAGGATATAGCCATGATGGAGAGTATAATGGGGGCACAGTATTTAGGAAATTAGGAGGCTACTATTTTATTTGGAAAAATGTGAGTACCCACTTATTTCAAGTTTTGGTCTACACAGTTTTTAATGTAAGAGTACAGTTTTGTTATTTTTACCTAACACAAATCCCTTAATTTGGCCATGCTAATGAAGCTAACTAAGTCTATCTCTTCAAGAAAAAAAGATAGTTATTGGATATTCAAGGCAATACATATGTTCTTGAAGCGTACAGTAGTAGGAGGTATTCCCAAAAATATTTGATCTTCATGGAAGTTAAGTAATATTTCATCAAAATGGAGTATGTTACATCCTAAATGTTGGAAATCAATCAAGAGAGTTGGATGATCAGCAGATACGGTAGGACTTTTCCTAGTCCCTTGTAGAACCTGAAGTAGAGATAAATTATTTTTAAAAGGTTTACAGTAATAAACATAAACCATAACCAATAGTATTTGCAGAGGATTAAATAGAATGAAGTGAGTCTTTGAGATATAGACAAATTCTGTTACAGCTTAGAGGACTGTCGACATATATTTCAACATATTTTATGTTCAAATATGTCTATATTTCTTACATATTTTATATTCTCAATAAGAGCGAATATTAGTCTATGCTTGAATAAATAGACTCAACTCACCAATTACGTGTAGAAAAGAAGCACTTGCTACATATCTGTAATGGTCAGGTCATTTTATCTAAGCAAGCATTTTCATCTCCATTATGTTTCTTTTAATCTCAAAATGAAATGTAAAAAAATTTCTTTCAAAACACAATATGTGTTTACATAGGAGAAAACACTTATTTTCTGCATCCTGTATTAACTTACTTTGTAGATAAAATTTCTTCTTAAAATTTTAAGAATTTATAATGACAATAAGTAGGATTTCACAAAAGATTGAGATAATTTGTAAAATATACCATTCAATAGAGTTCATATTTAGTGATCATTATATCAGCAATCTTATTTAAAACTATCTATATGCTAGATAGCAAGGTAGGGTTTATCTCTTGATATTTAAGCATATTCCTTATGCTATAGAGATTAATGGATAATTTGGCTGTTGGTCTTCTCAATCAGATTTACTTAAAATGAAATTGTTGGTTCACTACTGGATTTTTCTGCCCTAGCCTCACATTTAACTGTGAGAACATTCCAAGAAAAGACATATGTCTGAAATCAACACTTCATTCTCTGAAACTGACATGCATCACAAACTCCTCCTGTCCAACTGGAGTTCTGGCAAGTATAATATGTTTATAGTGCATTTTCATTTTCCTGTGTCCAGTTACCACCTGTCACTGGTGGCTATTATACCTGCAAGTAGTGGAGAATTCAAGTTTACTTTCTTATCATTATATCCCCTTTAATGTTTCTAAGACTCCCTCTAAATGCTGTCCTCCATCAGATTCTTTAGAATTTACTACTCTTTACAGGTATGAAATTTCAGAAAGATGTTGGTAGATTTGAGACGATTATCCATTTTAAACCTACCAGTCCTTCAGTGAGCATTGATGGTAACAGCAGAATGATGAGAAAACACATCACTGGGAATGAAGCCATGGCTGAAACTAATCAAAAAAAAATATCATAGTTGAAGCAAGCAGTGTCTGAGATGAAGAAGAAAATCAAAATTGATAAAAGCTATGCCCAACAACCATATGTGACAATTTTTTTAACAATATAAGTAGGGGAAAGATGTCAAGTAGAATCACTTTAGATTTATTGTGTCAACCTTGTCTCTAATAGGGCTGACACATTAGCTAAATAACTTTCCTGAAGCCTCAGGTTTATATTTGCAATAAGAGAAGGATTCCTAGTTTTCTTTTCAACATTTTCATTTCTGTGTCTTCAACATGGAAATTTGAGAGAAAAAAAACAACTACATATGTTTGAAAGTTGCATTCCATTGTGTATCATTTTTTTATTTACTAGTTTCTGTTTATAGAGGTCTATGCTATATATAAATAAGTGTGTCCCCTTTGTGATTATGCAGGAAGAATCATACAAACACCTTAGAAATGTATTGTGTGAAGAACAATTGTAAATTTTGCTATTGTCTTTATTACTTGCATCAAATTTGACTCCTTCAGTAGAAAAATGTAAACATAAATAATGAATTTTAATTTTATTCTATTGGAAGTCATTGAATTCATGTTTTGGTCAATAGGAGATATCATACTTTTATTAAGATTTAAACTCACCTGTTCAATCTCATAGTTATCATTTTCAGTAGTTGCCAAATTCTATATCATTTAGACTTTGGTAAAATCTAATTAGTGTGGATATATTTGCCTTCTTACTGGAACTCATAGAAATAATTTACCTTGTAAATGGAACTGGTTGTAACTTCTTTTGAATACATTGCATATATTCTGCAACTTCAAATACAATTTTAAAGCTATATTATTTGCTTCAAATTATTATCTGGCTTAAAGATAATGCAGAGGCAATATCTCCATGCACCTATTAAATTTTGCATTTTTAAAATCGTTTACCCTTTTTCTCTATTCAAACCCTTTCATATACTCTATAATATTTCCTTTCTAATTGGTGCCTATTTTTGTTGGAATTTATGACTGAAATTTGAGTTAGAACCTCTCCGTACATATTGATAATATCGTTTTCTCCATTGTACCTCATAGAGGCAAATGACTACAAAAAACCTACAAAACATTCTTTGTATTACTGAATTATCATACACTTGTTGCTTACACCTTGCAAAGTAATGACATTCACTCCTCTTCTTGGTAGACCAATAAACAAGAAATTGCAAATAAAGCCTGTATTTGTACTGACATGTTATGTAAACTATTTTCTTGCTATTATCCTTACAAATGGAAAAATGCATTGAAATTGAATTTTCTAGCTATCAGTGTGGTATTTGTTGTATATTACTTCCTAATTGACCAGGTTTATATGTGAAGATTACTGGGCAGTTCCATAACTTCCATGTATATTTCCAAGTCCAGGTCTCTGATGTTACTTTAGCCACTGTAATCTTAGCATTGAAACTATTATCATCTTATCTTGAAACTTACTTTCATGCTCTACACTCTTACCTTGAATTGTTTGCTTTATACTTTTCAGTTCAATTCATTTCCTACTTCAGACGCCTTCGCTTCTGTTTATTTTTGGTTTTTTTTTGTTGTTGTTCTTGTTTGTTCTTGTATTCCTATTCTCCTTGTGAAGAGTTGAATTTAGAGGTTTGAAGTCAGATACAGCTGTGCTCCCCTGGCTGCTTTTGCAAGCAAAGTGGTTGATAGAAGAGTTTCTCTTGGGTTCTGATTCTTGAGCATCAGACTATTTAAGATAGTGACATTGGATAGCAGCTCTGAGTACTTTCCTTCCAGGTGATTGTTGGGGCAACAATCCATTATTTGTCTTTACTCCTGGAGATTTCCTTTTAGATCTTTTTCAATTAAGAGACAGGGAGGGGTGACTCACATGTATTTTCATAGTGTGGTTTGAACATTTTTGTTCACAGGCTTTATTTTGTTTTGTTAGTGCTCATATTAACCATATTTCTAAACATTTCTAAATATTAGCAACTCTTTCGTGTTTATTCCTCTCTTGTTTTCCCTTACCCTTGGTATTTTTGTTTATTTTTCTTCACTTTACATTTCAATCCAAGCCCTCCTCCACCCTTTCCTCACAATCTCCTCTTTCAATTCCCTCTCTTTCTCCCTTGCCTCCTCTTCAAAGAAACTTGAGCAACACTTTGGCTACTGCCCCACCTAGAAGAATCTAGTCACAGAAGGAATGTACTCATGGAGTCCAAATCATGAGAAAGGGATTCAAAGCAGGGCATATAGAAATAGATTGCCCCACTCTACTTCTAAGGGTTTCTATATGATAACCAAGCAGAACATTTGCTATTAGTATGTAGATGCTCAGGTTCTGGACCCTGCATGATCATTGTTTAGTGGACCAGTCTCTGTGTGATCCCTTTTACACAGGTTATTTGACACTGTAATTCTACTTGCAGTGTCCCAGGAACCTTATTCTTGCTAAGTACTATACTTCACTCTTCCACACGATTCTCTAACTTCTGCCTGATGTTTGATTGTGGATGCACATCAGCCTCCATTCTCTGTTGGATGACACCTCTGAACAGAAATTTATGTTAGACTTCTGTTTGAAGATAGCTGAGTATCAGTAATACCATGTGAGATTGTTTTAATCACATAGGATGTGTCTCAAGTTGCACCAGTCTTTGTTTGACTGTTGCTACACTCTCTGCTCTATCTTTATTTCTTCACAACTTTGCCAAGAAAATTTTGTGTTGAAGGATTTGTGGGTAAATTGATATCAGCAACCCTCCTTTGGAAGTCCAGCCTGGCTACATGGGTTATCCACTTCAGTATCTATAACCTGTCTTTTACTAATCTCAGCTAAGCTCACCCACATAGTTTCCCTGTATTCTCCCCAGCCCCAAGCCTCCAATTAGATCAAGAGATTCTTCCCACTGTTTTCTATTCTGACTCACAGTCTTCTCCTGCCATTCCTCTCTCTATACCTCATTATCATCCCTTTTTCTTTCTCACCCACTATAATATCCAGTTCTCTTCCTCTATCAAAAACTGATGATTAAATTCCCTCTTCTTAGTTAAATTCAAATATGCTCATTTACATAGTACCCACCTATTAACTTGTATCTTTGTGTCTGTGGATAGTAGCATTGTTACTCTGCACTTTATGGCTAATCTGTACTTATAAGTGAGTAGATGCCATGCCTGCAATTTTATGCCTGTGTTACCTCACTCAGGATGGTATTATTGAGTTCTTTCATTTGCCTTCATCAATCATGTTTTTTTTTGTTTTTAATAGCTGAACATGATTCCATTGTGTAGAAGGACACATTTTCTCTGTCAATCCTTAGTTGTCAGACATTTAGGTTATTTCAAGTTTCTGGCTACAATAAATAAAGGTGTTATGAAAATAAATGTGCAAGTGATCACATTTTATAATGGGGCATCTTATGGGTATATGCTAAAGAATGGTATAATTATGTCTTGAGGTAAAACAATTCCTAGTGTTCTGAGAAGCACCAAATAGTTTCCCATATTGACTTTATAAGTTCACACTCTCACTATTCTTGGAAACTGTTCCTGTGCTTTAAATCCTATCCACCATGTGCTGTCACTTGAATTTTTCATCTTAGCTATTCTGAAAGTTTTAAGATTGTATCTCAGAACCATTTTGTTTGCATTTCCCTGATCACTAAAGAAATGGAACATTTCTGTTTATTGTCCCTTGCCCAGTAGTGGTTATTTTGTTGAGAATTCTCTTGTTCAGTTCTGTTACTCCTTTTAAAATGGGGTTATCTGTTTTGTTGGATTCTATGTCTTGAGCACTGTATTCATTTTTTATGTTATCCCTTTGTCAGATGTAGGTTTAGTGAAGATATTTTCCAAACATGGTAGAATTTTGGGGGCCACTTAAGTATATGAACATATCATCACCGAAGACTGATATTTTGACTTCTTCCTTTCCAATTTGTACCCCATTGACATCCTTTTGTTGGCTAATTGCTCTGGCTAGGACTTCGAGTACTGTATTGAAAAGGTAAGGAGAAAGTGTTCAGCCTGGTCTAGTCCATGATTTTAGTGGAATTGCTTCAAATTTCTCCATTTAGTTTAATGTTGGCTAATGGTTTACTGTATATTCCTTTTACTATGTTTAGGTATTGGCCTTAAATTCCTGATCTTTCCAACACTTTATCATAAAAATTGGAGAAATTTATAGAAAAACACTTTAAGATTGACTATTTCATGGAAAAATTGTACAGATAAAATGGTACGCATCAAAATATTCCTAAGTTGATTGAAAGTGGAATTATAAATATTTTCTGATAAAATTGAAGAACTACAAGGAAAATATTTCTGGTAAAACTCAAGAAATATAGAAAAACATGTTAAAACTGACTATTTCATGAAAAATTATACAGATAAGATGGTAGGCATAAAAATATTCCTAAATTGATTGAAGGTAGAAATAAAAACATTGTCTGATAAAATTGAAGATTTCCATGGAAAATATCTATGATCAAATTGAGGAAATATATACAGATAAATTGGTAGGAATTAAAATATTCCTAAGTTGATTGAAAGTAGAATTATAACCATTTTCTGATAAAATTGAAGATTTATATGGAAAATATTTCTGATAAAATTAAAAAAATATGGAAAAACATTAAAATTGAAGATTATCATGTAAAATTATACAGATAAAATGGTAGTCATAAAAATATTTCTAAGTTGATTCAAAATGAAATTATAAACATTTTCTGATAAAATTGAAGAGTTACCTGGAAAATATCTCTGATAAAATTAAAGAAATATATAAAAAACACATTAAGATTGAGTATTTCATGGAAAAATTATACAGATAAAATGGTAGGCATAAAAATGTTCCTAAATTGATTGAAAGTAAAATTATAAACATTGTCTGATAAAATTGAAGATTTACATGGAAAATATCTCCGATAAAATTGAAGAAATATATAGAAAAAATGTTAAAATTAAAGATTATCATGGAAAATACTACAGTTAAAATGGTAGACATAAAAAAATATTACTAAATTGAAAGAGGAATCACAAACTTTTTCTGATAAATTGAAGATTTACATGAAAAATATTTCTTTTAGACTATGTTTTTTATTGGGGAATTGAGTCAATTGATGTTATAAGATATAAGAGAAGCCTCCCGCTTCTCTGTCCTGGTATTCCCCTACATACAGTCGTTCCAGGACTAGGAGTCTCTCCATCCTTCTTCTTGGAAATCAGCTGATATGTGAATTCTGTCTTGGGTATTCTGAGATTCTAGGTTAAAATTCCCTTATCAGTGACTACATACCATGTGTGTTCTTTTGTGATTGGGTTACCTCACTAAGGATGATATTTTCAAGTTCTGACCATTTGCCTAAGAATTTCGTGAATTCATTGCTTTTAATTGCATAGTAGTATTCCTTTGTGTAAATATAACACGTGATCTGTATCCATTCCTCAGTTGAGGGTCATCTGGGTTCTTTCTAGCTTCTGGCTATTATAAATAAGGCTGCTATGGACATAGTGGAGCATGTGTCCTTATTGCATGCAGGTAAAGCCTCTGGGTATGTGGTCAATTTTAACAGGATCCTCTGGGAGTGTCATGACCAGTTTTCTGAGGAACCACCAGACTGCTTTCCAGAGTGGTTGTACCAGCTTGCAATCCCACCAGCAGTGGAGGAGTGTTCCTCTTCCTCCACATCCTCCCCAACACCTGCTGTCTCCTGTGTTTTTGATCTTAGACATTCTGACAGGGGTGAAGTGGAATCTCAGGGTTGTTTTGTTTTGCATTGCCCTAATGACTAACAATGTGGAATATTTCTTTAGGTACTTCTCAGCTATTCGATATTCTACAAGTGAGAATGTTTAGCTCTGTACCCATTTTTTAATAGGGTTATTTGGCTCTCTGGAGTCTAACTTCTTGATTTCTTTGGATATATATTGGATATTAGACCTCTAGAAGATGGAGGGTTGGTAAAGATCTTTTCCCAATTTGTTGGTTGCCACTTTGTCCTTTGACAGTGTCCTTTGCCTTAAGAAACTTTGCAATTTTATGAGGTCCCATTTGTCAATTCTTGATCTTAGAGCATAAGCTATTGGTGTTCTGTTCAGGAAATTTTCCCCTGTGCCCATATATTCAAGGCTCTTCCCTAGTTTCTATTCTATTAGTTTCAGTGTGTCTGGTTTTATGTGGAGGTCCTTGACCCACTTGGACTTGAGCTTAGTACAAGGAGATAAGAATGGATCGATTTGCATTCTTCTGCATGCTGACCTCCAGTTCAACCAGCACCATTTGTTGAAAAGGCTACCTTTTTTTTCCTCTGGATGGTTTTAGCTCCTAGGTAAAAAGATCAAGTGACCATAGAAGTATGGATTCATTTTGGGGTGTTCAATTCCTTTCCATTGATCTACATGCTTGTCACTGTACCAATACCATGCAGTTTTTAACACTATTGCTTTGTAGTACAGCTTGAGGTCCAGGATACTGACTCCCCCAGAAGTTCTTTTACTCTTGAGAATAGTTTTAGCTATCCTGAGTTTTCTTTATTCCAGATGAATTTGAGAATTGCTCTTCCTAACTCTGTGAAGAATTGAGTTGGGATTTTGCATTGTTTCTGTTTATTGCTTTTGGCAAGATGGTCATTTTTCCTATATTAATCCTACCAATCCACGAGCATGGAAGATTTTTTCCATATTCTGAGATCTTCTTCAATTTCCTTCTTCAGAGACTTGAAGTTGATGTCATATAGATCTTTCACTTGTTTGGTTAGAGTCACAACAGTGGCTATCGTGAAGAGTATCATTTCCCTTATTTCTTTCTCAACCTGTTTATACTTTGAGTATAGGAAGGCTACTTACTGATTTGCTTGAGTTGATTTTATATCTGGCCACTTAGCTGAAGTTGTTTATCAGCTGTAGGAGTTCTCTGGTGGAGTTCTTTGAGTCACTTATGTGTACTATCATATCGTCAGCAAATACTGATAGTTTGACTGCTTCCTTCTAATTTGTACCACTTCGACCTCCTTTTGTTGACTAATTGCTCTGGCTAGAAATTCAAGTACTATATTGAAAAGATAGAGAGAGAGAGGCCAGCCTTGTCTAGTCCCTGATTTTAGTGGGATTGCTTCAAGTTTCTCTATATTTAGTTTGATGTTGGCTACCAGTTTGCTGTAAATTGCTTTTACTATGTTTAGATATGGGCCTCGAATTCCTGATTTTTCCAAGACCTTTAACATGAAATAATGCTGAATTTTGTCAAATGCTTTCTCAGCATCTAATGAAATGACCATGTGTTTTTTTTTCATTTGAGATTGTTTATGTAGTGGATTACATTGATGGACTTCCTCATATTGAAACTCCCTGCATCACTGGGATGAAGCCTACTTGATTGTGGTGAATGATTGTTTTGATGTGTTCTTGGATTCAGTTGGCAAGAATTTTATTGAGTATTTTTGTATAGATATTCATAAGAGAAATTGGCCTGAGATTCTCTTACTTTATCGGGTCTTTGTGTGATTTTGGTATCAGCGTAATTGTGGCTTCATAGAATGAGTTGGGTAGTGTTCCTTCTGTTTCTATTTTGTGGAATAGTTTCAAGAGTATTGGTGTTAGGTCTTCTTTGAAGGTCTGATAGAATTCTGCACTAAAACCATCTGGTCCTGTGCTTTCTTTGGTTGGTAGACTTCCAATGACCACATCTATTTCTTCATGGGTTATAGGACTGTTTGGATGGTCTATTTGATCATGATTTACTTTTGGCATTTGGTATCTGTCTAGGATATTGTCCGTTTCCTCCAGATTTTCTAGTTGTTTTGAATATAGGCTTTTGTAATAGGATCTGATGATTCTTTTGAATTTCCTCAGCTTCTGTTGTTATATACACCTTTTCGTTTCTGATTTTGTTAATTTGGATACTGTCTCTGTGCCCTCTGGCTAGTCTGGCTAAGGGCTTATATATCTTGTTGATTTTCTCAAAGAACCAACTCCTAGTTTTATTGATTCTTTGCATGTTTTTTTTTGTTTGTTTGTTTGTTTGTTTTGTTTCTACTTGATTGATTTCAACCCTGAGTTTGATGATTTCCTGCCTTCTACTCCTCTTTGGTGTATTTGCTTCTTTTTGTTCCAGGACTTTCAGGTGTGCCATTAAGTTGCTAGTGTATGCTCTCTCCCTTTTCTTTTTGGAGGTACTCAGGGCTATGTATTTTCCTCTTAGCACCGCTTGCATTGTGTCCCATAAATTAGGATATATTGTGTCCTCATTTTCATTAAATTTTAAAAAGTCTTTCTTTCTTTATTTCTTCCTTGACCAAGGTATCATTGAGTAGAGCATTGTTCAGCTTCCACATGTATGTGGGCTTTCTGTTGTTTTTGTTGCTATTGAAGTCCACCCTTATTCCATAGTGATCTGATAGGAGGCATGGGATTAGTTCGATCTTCTTATATCTATTGAGGTCTGTTTTGTGACCAATTATATGGTCAATTTTGGAGAAGATACCGTGAGGTGTTGAGAAGAAGTTATATTCTTTTGATTTAGAATGAAATGTTTTATATATCAATTTGGTCCAAGACTTCAATTAGTTTCACTGTGTCCCTGTTTAGTCTCTGCTTTCCTGATTGCTCCATTGCAGAGTGTGGGGTGTTTGTCACCCACTATTATTATATGAGGTGCGATGTGTGCTTTGAGCTTTAGTAAAGTTTCTTTTACGAATGAGGGTGCCCTTGCATTTGAAGCATAGATATTCAGAATTAAGAATTCTTCTTTTTGGATTTTTCCTTTGACCAGTATGTAGTGTCCTTCTTTGTCTTTTTTGATGACTTTAGGATGAAAGTCAGTTTTATCTGATATTAGGATGGCTACTCCAGCTCATTGCCTGGGATCATTTGCTTGTAAGTTTGTTTTCTAGCCTTTTACTCTGAGGTAGTGTTTGTCTTTGACACTGAGGTGCGTTTCCTGCATGCCGCAAAATGCTGGGTCCTGTTTATGTATCCAGTCTGTTAGTCTATGTCTTTTTATTTGAGAATTGAAACCATTGATGTTAAGAGATATTAAGGAATAGTGATTATTGCCTCCTGCTAATTCTGAAGCTATCTTTATGTTTGAGTGGTTATCTACTTTTGGGTTTGATGCAAGAAGGTTACTCTCTTGTTTTTTTCCAGGGTGTAGTTTCTCTCCTTTTATTGGCAGTTTCCACATATTATCTTTTGCACGACTGCGTTTGTGGAAAGATATTGTGTCAATTTGGTTTTATCATGGAATATCTTGGTTTTTCCCTCTATGGTGATTGAGAGTTTAACTGGGTATAGTGGTCTGGGCTGGCATTTGTGTTTTCTTAGAGTCTGTATGAGATCTGCCCAGGATCTTGTGGCTTTCATAGTCTCTAGTGAGAAGTCTGATGTAATTCAGATAGGTCTTCCTTTATATGTTACTTGGCCTTTTTCTCTTACTGCTTTTAATATTCTTTCTTTGTTTAGTACATTTGGTGTTTTGATTATTATGTGACAGGAGGGATTTCTGTTCTTGTCCAGTTTGTTTGGAGTTCTGTAGGCGTCTTTTACATTCATGGGCATCTCTCTCTTTAGATTAGTGAAGTTTTCTTCCATAATTTTGTTGAAGATATTTACTGGTCTTTTAAGTTGCAAATATTCTATCTCATCTATACCTATAATCCTTAGGTTTGGTCTTCTCATTGTGTCCTGGATTTCCTGAATGTTTTGGGTTACACGTTTTTTGCATTTTGCATTTTCTTTGACTGTTGAGTCAATGCTTTCTATGGTATCTTCAGCACCTGAGATTCTTTCTTCCATCTCTTGTATTCTCTTATTGATGTTTGCATCTATGATTCCTGATTTCTTTACAAGGTTTTCTATCTCCAAAGTTGTCTCCCTTTGTGATTTCTTAGTTTTTTCTACTTCCTTTTTTAGATCCTGGATAGAATTGCTCAGTTCCTTCACTTGTTTGTTTGTGTTTTCCTGTATTTCTTTAAGATATTTTTGTGTTTCCTCTCCCAGGACTTCTGCCTGTTGACCCAAATTCTCCTGTATTTCTTTAAGCGATTTTTGTGTGCCCTCCTTATGGGCTTCCATCTGTTGACCCATGTTCTCCTGCATTTCTTTAAGAGATTTTTGTGTTTCCTTTGTAAGGGCTTCTACCCGTTGATTCATGTTCTCCTGAATTTCTTTAAGAGATTTATTTACATCCTTCTGTAATCCTCTAATCAAATCATGAGAAGTGATTTTAAGTCTAGATCTTGCTTTTCGGGTGTGATGGGGTATCCAGGACTTTCTGCTATCAGAGAATTGGATTCGGATGTTGCCATATTGTCTTGATTTCTATTAGTAATGTTCCTATGTTTACCTTTTGCCATCTGGTTATCTCTGGTGTTAGTTGGTCCTGCTGTCACTGGCTGGTGCTTGAACCTCCTGTGAGCCTGCAAGGCTATTTCTGTGCCCCTTGAATGACCGAGTTTTCTCTGGCACCAATTGCTGAGGGGCTGCCCTGCTCCTGAGTGTGTTTGGAGCCCTGATATGCCTTGCCCCAACTGATGTTATACTTGGGAAATCCCTGTTTATCTGAAGTCTCAGTGTAGTCTATCACCGGAGCTTAGGTAGCTGAGGGGAGGCCTCTGCACTCCCTCCTGGCACGGGTCACTCTGCAGGTCAGTTGTTCCACAGCAGAGCTGACACATCCTGACAGATGACCACAGAGCTGCCCAGCTCTTAGGTGCAGGCTGCACCCCAGGTGGCTGTGTCCCAAGTGATGTTATGCTCTGTTATTTCTGTACCTAGAGTTCTTGACTGCTCTGTCACCAGATCAAAGATGGTGGAGCCTCCTGTATTTCTTTAAGGAAGTTATTTATGTCCTACTTAATGTTCTCTATCGTCATCATGAGATTCAATTTTAAATTCAACTCTTGCTTTTCTGGTGTCTTGGGGCACCTACGAATTGCTGTGGTGATAGAACTGGGTTCTAATTTTGCCAAGTATCCTTTTTTTGTTGTTGGTAGGGTTCTTGGGCTTTCCTTTCACCATTTGGTTATTTCTGGTGTTAGTTGGTCTTGCTGTCTCTGGCTGCAGCTAGTCATACCTGTGGGTCTCTAAGCCTCCTGGGAGTCCATCTCTCACCTAGCAGGATCTGTCCACAATGGGCTGTTGACCAGCCCCAGTTCCCGGGGGCATATGGCAATCAGAAGTTTCTTTTACAACCTTCCCTGTTATAAAAGTTCCTGTGCCCTGTGTGCTCCTGGCTGGACTCTCCTTGGACAATCACCATAGAGAAAAATCAGATGATTCTATTCTTAAGACAAAAATTAATCTATTTGACATCTTTTGCAGAATAGTGAGGCTATATAAGTAAAGAAGATTACGATTGCTCTTAATACAGTGAATTTGCTTCTTTTTGCATGGTCAGAAACTCTGCAATGTCACTCATCCCAATTATTGTTGACTTGAAGAGATTAAAATAAAGGAATATAGCCTCTTCACCTGATATAGAAGGTGTATCAGGAAGGTTCTTTTCTGATTGTAAGGAGGAAGAAGTCTTGCACAAAGATGTGGATGAGTATGTTGCAAGAAAACTGTGGGATATCAGTGAAGTGACAGTTGTCATTTTAAAATAGGAGTAAAGAAAACCACACCATGCCTAAGACTATCCATTACACCGTTGGTCAAGTATGTTATATTGTGAGCATGTGCTACTTGAAACCTATCTTTTAGTATTCCTGCTGAGAGGTGCACATGGATACTTGAGGACACTGCTGTTGCTAGGGGCTAAGAAATTTTTCAACAAAGACGATATCAATGTGAATCATAAATAGAATGTGTAACAGAATTCTGTTTCATTAAATCAAATTGGGCAATTATAACTGTTAAAAATATGACAATTTAAAAGATATCTTAAGAATTTTTTCAACAAATTTGGATTTCATCACAAAAATTATCATAATTTTTAATACAATGTAGTTTTGTAAAATATTATGACTAGTGTGTGCAAATAAATCATCATTTGAGAAAAATGTATAATGTAGGCTTAAAAAACAAATGAATATGTAAAATACACCTGATGTGCAAATTGTCAGGTTCTCTGACTATTAGAGACACTGTAAAACTTGAGATAAAAGAAGACTTTTCTGATTGAAATTGATTTGTAGAATATGAGTCAAATGAACTATTTCTCAATTTACATGTCCAAATTTATGGTGTTCTTAGTCTTTTTTTTTAATTTAATTTTATTTTTTTTTTTTTTAGAAAACACAAAGTAATCTTTGGGAATCACAGTTCTATTGATTTTGGTATGTTTGGAAATCTAAAAGTCTAAAATTTTATTTTCATACATAATCCATAATCGTTTGATTCATGGTTATCTTTTTTATTAGATATATTCTTTATTTATATTTCAAATAATTTCCCCTCTCCTGGTTTCCTCCACCACGGAAATTAAAATAAACCATCTCCCCTCCCGCTGATCCCCAATCTACCCCCTCCTACTTCCCTTTCCTCTTATTCCCCTACACTGCTACATGGACCCTTTCCAGGACCAGGGGACTCTCCTCCCTCTGATGTTCAACAAGGCAATCCTCTGCTGCCTATGCGTCTTGAGCCATGGGTAACAACATGTGTACTACCTAGTTGATGTTTTAGACCCTGGGAACTCTGGGAGTACTGGGTGGCTCGTATTGTTTCTCCTATGGTGCTGCAAACTCCTTCAGCTCCTTGGGCCCTTTCTCTAGTTCTCCCATTGGGGACCCTGTGGTCAGCTCAATAGCTGGCTAAGAGTGTCTTCCTCTGTATTTGTCATGGACTAGCAGATCCTTCCAGGTGACAATTATATCCGGTTCCAATCAGCAAGTACTTGTGGGCATCGATAATAGTGACTGGGTTTTGTAACTGTATATGGGATGGATCACTAGGTGGGGTAGTCTCTGGATGGTCTTTCCCTCAGATTCTGCTCCACACTTTGTCTCTGTATATCTTTCTGTGGGTATTTTGTTTCCCTTTCTAAGAAGGACCAGAGTAAGCATACTTTGTTCTTCCTTCCTCTTGTGCATCATTTTATGTGTGAATCGTGTCTTTGGTATTCTGAGCTTCTGGGCTAATATCCACTTATCAGTGAGTGCATACCATGTGTGTTCTTTTGTGATTGGGTTAAATCACTTAGGATATTTTCTAGTTCCACCCATTTACCTAAGAATTTCATGAATCCATTGTTTTTATACCTGAGTAATATTCCATTGTGTAAATATATTACATTTTTTGTATCCATTTCTACATTGAGGGATATCTGGATTCTTTCCAGCTTCTGGATATTATAAATAGGGCTGCAATATAAATTGTGGACACTTCTCCACTGCTGGTGGGATGGAAAGCCGGTACAACCACTCTGGAAATCAGTCTGGCAGTTCCTCAGAAAATTGGGCATGATATTACCGAAGGACGCTGTTATATCACTCCTAGGCATGTACCCAGAGGATTCTCCAGCCTGTAATAAGGACTCATGGTTAAATTTTATTTTTACTAGATTTCTTCCTTCACTAAATGTTTTACATATATATATATATGTACATATATATACATATAATAACAATTTAACAATTTAAGGTCATGAGTGCACTTATTTGGAAGAATGACTTCATTAATGCACACAATAGAGAATAGTAAATAACTCATCTATGTCTGTTTGAGTTTTGAAATTCCAAAGAAAGCAACATTTGATTTTTCTGAGCTTGTGTTAGCTTACTCAAAATAATTGTTTCTAGTTCCATTCACAGGCTGACAAATTTATTATGTAATTGGTTTTAATATCTGAGAAAGATTCCACTGTGTAAATGTAGCACATATTCTCTATCCGTTTTTTCAGTTAATGTACTTTGTAGAATGCTTCTAGTCTCTGACTATTACTAATAAAGACACTCTGAAAATAATTAAACAACTATCATAGTAGTATGGTGAATATTTTTTGAGTATATGCCAACAAGAGGTAATACTGGGTCTTGAGGTAGAGAGATTCTCAATTTTCTGAGAAATCACCATATGTATTTACAAAGTGGCTATATCTGTTGACATTCCCAACAGGAATAGAGACTATAAATTTCTTGTGTTTTAACCTTTTAAAGTCATTTACACATTGTACACTTTTACTGTGAGATTTGGGGGATGAATTATAGTGAAAAGGGAAGGATACATTAGGGTCAAGTGAAAAATACTTCAGTTTTGTGAACTATGCTTATATATACTTGGCACAGATTATATTTATCTGAAATGAAGGAACCTCATTTGAGAAAATGCCTCCAAAATATCCATCTCCAAATCTTTTTCTTAATTACTGACTGATGTGAGAGGTATCAGTCCATTGTAGGGACTGGACATCTTAGGTCGCATAAGAAATCATGCTGAACAAGGCTAATAATCAGCATCCTTCTGTGCCTCTAAA
The DNA here is from genome assembly GCA_036184795.1 of Tokudaia tokunoshimensis. Taxonomy (NCBI): domain Eukaryota; kingdom Metazoa; phylum Chordata; class Mammalia; order Rodentia; family Muridae; genus Tokudaia; species Tokudaia tokunoshimensis. The sequence goes on along the minus strand of BTHU01000016.1, from coordinate 29,829,236 downwards.
ACAGCTATTTCCTTCATGTTCCTTCTCAGTTTGATTTCCTCTCTGGCCTTTCTTTTATGATGTAGATAATGGAAGTAAAAGTAAATAAGCCCTTTCCTTCCCAACTTGATACTGGTCCCATGGAGTTTCACAACAGCAATAGAAGCCCAAATTGAGGTTCAAATTGAGAATACTTGTCATTATTGCCTATGAAATAATTTGGTTTGGTAATTTGTTGCTAATCAAAAAATTCTGATTTTGTTGACAGTAAAAGATTTATCCACCTATTTGTATATGCATATATATATGCATTTATATCTGGGTCATTCTTCATTACTTATGCTCCAGAAACAAGGACTTCTTGGGAAATTCAAAAGTTATAACAATATTAGAAGTAAAGTTTAAACATGCAACAATACAGTCCCAAACAACCTACAAAACCAATAGGCTTCACATGAGGTACATGTAAATCTCATTTATAGAGAAAAGTGATTGACATCATGGGTAGATATGCAAAGTAGAATACAGATGGACAGGGAAGTGAGAAAGGGAACAGAGGGAATCAAATGTGCAGATGATAGAGAGAGAGACTACTGAGGAACAAGATTGGAATTTGATTTTATGTCTTGGAAGATGTAGAAACCTAGGTAAAAGGAAACTCCCAGAAATTAATGAGAGTGATGCTAGGTAAGGCTCTTAGCTTTCGAGAATATGGAAGCTGAACTGTCAATCTCCAGTAATCAAGAAAGATATTCATAGGATGAATTGGAAGACAAACCCAGGCACAAAAGATTTGACTTATATATATTTTTTCTACATATAAGATGTTCTTGGATAAATGTGGCAAAGAAACTGTGGTAGTGATCAATCAATGACTGGTCCATCTTGAGAACCATTGGATGACTGGGAGTCCACTCCTGACACTACCAATTGCAAGAGTCTGGATATTCCTAAGACCAAATATAGCAACAAACAATACTGAGAAACATGTTAATGAAATGATTCCTAATGATATTCTGCTATACTTAGAGATTGGTTCATAGCCTAACTGTTATCAGAGAGAATTCACCCAGCAAATGATGGAATCAGATGCACAGAAGCTAAACATACAGACAGCTAAACTTTTGGCAGGTCCAGGAGGATCCCAGGACCAAACAAGAATGACATGAGCTGAAATTCCAAACAAAAGAGAAAGAAAACCAATAGAGACCATATCCGGTTGATAGGCATGGACCCCAGTTGAGGGATTGGGCTACACATCTGTGGGACCCTGGTGTGAGACAACGCCAACTCCTCAATCCTGTGGCCATCAAATCACGTGTAGCCAGGCCCCTAGTGTTCTGGGCTGAATTCCTCCTCTGAAGTCACCTGGATACAGCCAGGATTTCCTTGCCCCTCTGTTACCTGGCAATAGCCAGGTAACCCAGGCCAATGTTTATGGAGGCCTCCTGCCCCTCCATGCCCTCTTTCTCCCTCTTTTATCTCTCTTATTCCTTTTCTGCTCTCTCTCTCTCTCTCTCTCTCTCTCTCTCTCTCTCTCTCTCTCTCTCTCTCTCTCTCTCTCTCTCTCTCTCTCCCACCCCTTTTCCTTCTTTCTCTGTCTCTCTCTGTCTCTCTTTGTCTCTCTCTGTCTGTCTCTCTGTCTCTCTGTCTCTCCCTCTCTCTATTTCTCTCTCTCTCTTTCTCTCTCGGTCTCTCTATTTTTCACCCTTTTCCACGTGGTCATGGCTTTTCTCATCTCTCTATTTTCTCTTTTATATCTCCTTTTCTCTCTCTATTTTCTTAATAATAAAGAATGAAAGTTATCAGCCTTCCCTTATTGAATTGGCAGCATTGAGCTTACCTCAGCCTTTCCAGCCACAACAGAAGGATCTAAGTCATCTTAGCCAAGCCATCTCAGCCAGGCAATCAGCCCACTGGTACTCAGAAGGTCCACACCAGAATGACACCTCCTTCTTAGCGGAACCTCCATCCGCATTAGCCAGACAGCCTCATGCTCCATAGATACTATGGCAGCGCCAGCTTTCGCTATGGTGAGGTGCGTGGCAATGCAGTCTCTGCGCCAGTCTCTATCTCTCCTATGCAGGATTTGCCACTGTCTCTGCCCAACCAACACACACACCACCCCTGCCCTCCCCCCAGTCTTTCCTTTTTATTTCTTTTTTTTCCCACACCCACCCGTCTGAAAAATATTAATCCAGAACAGCTCCTGTCTGGATTAATTAATTGAGGAAATGCAGGGACAAAGATTGGAACCTAGACTGAAGTAAAGGCCATACAGGGTCTACCTCACTTAGGGATCAATGCCATCTGCAGACACCATACCTAGACATATTGCTGATGCCAAGAAGCACTTGCTGAAAGGAGCCTGGTATAGCTGTTCCATGTGAAGCTATGCCAGAATCTGACCAAAACAGACATGGATACTTACATCTGAAAAAGCATGGGGACCCTAATGGAAGAGTTAGGAGAAGGAATGAAGGAGCTGAAGGGGTTTGCAATCGCACGAGAAGAAGAAAAATATCAACCAACCAGAACCCCCAGGGACTCAATCACCAACTAAAGAGTACACGTAGAGGGGTGCTCCTTGGTCTTGTGTAGGCTCAATGACCCAGTATAGGGAAATGTTAGGGTGATGAGGTGGAAGGGTGTCGGTTGGAAGGGGAACATCGTCATAGAAGCAGGTGGACAGGGGAGGGTTAGGGGGTTTAACTGGGAAAGGGGATAACATTTGAAATGTAAATAAATAAAAAACCAATAAAAATACAAAAAAGTAATTTCCATCAAATCCCTATCCTCATTCCTCAGGAAAGATAGCAGAGGAGGGTGAATATTTTGTGACATCTAATAGACATAAAACAATAGCAGTGATGTTTGATAGACAATAGAGGGCTGATACAAATATGAACTCAGGGTGATTTTAGCCACCTGAACATGGGCTGCAATTGCTAAACCTGAATATTTCACATTAGTGAGATGGGAATTCAGCACATTAAGTAATCCCTAGTGTATTAGATATCTCCAAATGATAACCATGACAAAATGAAAAATTTCATTAAGAGTCTTAGTGGGTATACAAACTATAGTTAAGAGCAAATTCCATAGCCAGAACTAGATATGTAATTTGAGTGAACTCAGTAGTATATTTGAAGGTATATTTTATCTATAATACATTCTCTGTTTTTTCTTTTCTTTTTGAATTTTTCATTTGTGGATATTAACTTTTTTGGATATTTTCTTTATTTATGTTTCAAACGTTATTCACATTCCAGGCCCACCCCCTCTCTGGAGCTACCTATATCATCCCCCTTCTCCCTGCATCTATGAGGGTGTTCTCCCACCCACTCACCCATTCCTCCCTTCCTGCCCTTGAATTCCCCTACTCTTGTGCATCAAGCCTTCACAGGACCAAGGGCCTAGCCTCACTTTGATGTCCAACAAAGCCAGCCTCTGCTACATATGTGGCTGGAGCCCCTTCCATGTGTACTCCTTAGTTGGTTTAGTCCCTGGGAGCTATGGGGATTCTTGTTGGTTGATATTGTTGTTCTTCCTATGGGGTTGCAAACCCCTTCACTTGCTTCAGTCCTTTCTCTAACCCTGTGCTTAATCTAATGGTTGACTGAGAGCACCCACCTCTGTATTTGTCAGGCTCTGACAGAGCTTCTCAGGAGACAGGCCCCTGTCACCATGCAGTTCTTGGCAACCAAAATAGTGTCTGTATTTTGTGACTGTATAAGGGATGGATCCCCAGGTGGGGAAGTCTCTGGATGGCCTTTCATTCAGTCTCTGCTCCACACTTAGTCTTCATATTTGCTCTGTTGAGTATTTTGTTCCCTCTTTTAAAAAGGACTGAATCTCCCACATTTTGGTCTTCCTTCTTCATGAGCTTCCTGTGGTCTGTGAATTTTATCTTGGGTATTCTGAGATTTCCGGCTAGTATCAACTTACCAGTAAATGCATACCATGTGTTCTTTTGTAATTGGGTTACTTAACTCAGGATGTACTAAATTTTCTGTATCCATTCCTGTGTTAAAGGACAGGTGGGTTCTTTCCAGCTTCTGGTAATTATAAATAAGGCTGCTATGAACATAGTAGAGAATGTGTGCATGTTATATATTGGAGAATCTTTTGGGATATGCCCAGGCGTGATATAGCTGGGTCCTCAGGTATTGGTATGTCCAAGTTTCTGTAGGCCCACCAGAGAGATTTCCTGAGTGGTTGTACAAGCTTGCAAGTCCAATGACAATGGAGAAGTGTTTCTCTTTCTCCACATCCTTGCCAGCATCTGCTGTCTCCTGAGTTTTTGATCTTAGCCATTCTGACTGGTGTGAGGTGGAATTTCAGAATTGTTTTGATTTGCATTTCCCTGATAACTAACTATGCTCAACATTTCTTTAGGCGCTTTATGGTCATTACATATTTCTCAATTGAAAATGTGTTTTAAAATTAAATCCATTTTTAATAGGGTTATTAGTTTTTTGGAGTCTAACTTCTTGAGTTCTTTGTAAATATTGGATATTAGCACTCTATCAGATGTAGAATTGGTAAATATCTTTTGCTTATCTGTTGGTTGTTGTGTTGTCCAATTGGCAGAGTTCTCTGCCTTATAGAAGCAGTACAATTTTATGAGGTCCAATTTGTTGATTCTGTTCATTTTTTCAATCAATATGTATTTTTTTATATTCTATTTCACATTTTTGTATGTATATGGGATTTCCTTAACCCCAAATAGGTATCTTCCTCTCTGTACTTTCTTCTTGTAATTTGACGCTTGCTTTTTGAATTTTTTTTTTGTGCTGCATTTTCTGTTGTATATTTTGAGTTTGTTATATTTAATATAACTTTATCTTACATTGTATGTCTTCTGTCCTTTTCTTTTTGATATGTATTTATTTTCAAATGAGAGCAATCATAAGAATGTGAATTTGAGTGCTAGGTTATGAAAAGAATCTGGAAAGAGTTTTGGGTGTTGAAGTTAAACAATACAGTCTATGCAAAAGTCTGTACTAAATTACAATGCTATGAAAAATATATATCTTTAATTAACTTACAAAATACTTCATTTTCACATGCTTATTTGACAATGCATGGCTATTATAGTTATGCAGTTACAATAGAAAAGTTTATGAATAGGGGTCACCACAACACAAGCATTTGTATTAAAGGTTTGTAGCATTCCTAATGCTTAAATCTTCCAGTTAAAGCGAAGAATATTTTACACTATAATGGACAGGACCAATGAATCTGTCATCTAAATACTTGTGTATTCATACGCACACCACTAGGCAAAGAACTCTAACTATCCTAGGTCTGTCACTAACTTTGTTAAGACTCACTACTGGTCTTAAGGCTGAAATGCATGACTAACTACACTCCCTCCCAAGCACATGTCTATGTGCAAGCTTCTAACACCTCATTACTATGACTGCCAGATTCTGTGTCTTCCAATGAAGTTGACACAATGAGGCCAGATTCAGACAGTGTCCATGTGACTTGGCTCTTAAGTGGAACAGCAGAATTAAATAAGTAATCTAAATATCACAGTGATACTTCTTTGTCATTACGTCAAATATCAGAATCAAGGACATAAGCTTCTTTGAGTGTCTTATCTTCCTTAGCCTTTTCATAGGCATTGTATAAATTATATAAACAATATGAAATTATATAGGAAAGACAAAAATTGATGTGTTATTGGAAATGTCTTATCTGGAAGCTACGTTTGTTACAAAACTTCAAATAAAACACACATTTACCATTGGTCACCTATGTGACTTTAAAGCACACACCAGAGTTATATGAAAATAGGAAACCTCATTTGAGGAAGTAATCTCCAATAATCTGTTTGTAGTTAATTTTCTTAATTAGTAAATAATAGAAAATGATCAAGCCCATTGTAAGTGATTCCTTCCATGGACTTGTTTTCTTGGATTATGGTTTAGCAAGTCAGGTGAAACAAGCCATTCATAGCTTCTGCATTGGATTTGCCTGTATGATTTCTGTCATTTTGGGGGGTCTGTATTGACTTCCTTAATTGATGAGCAGTGATATGGAATTGTAAACCAAATATCCTTTTCCTTTGCAATTATTTTTTCATAATATTTCATTGTAGCAATAAAAGTTCCACTATAAAAGAGCTTAATAGTCAAGAATATAATTTTATGAATTCTTATAAGGTCATTATTAAAACTTAAGTCATCTATTTGTCTATATAGCACCACTATAAGACAATACATCTTCGTGGATCTGCAGAGATCTGCTCCAAAGGGGTGTGCTATTACTGATTGATTATTATATATGTATAATAATAGCAGGAAAAGCATATTAATAGCAGGAACCTTTCCCAAAATTAGTCCCCCATAGCCTTGCTTAATGAGGGCTCACCTGTTGCAGATTGTATAATAATCTGAAGCAGGCCATTTCAGGATGATCACCTGCTAGTATATTAGCTTCTCCCATTATTGCTCCTGACAAAAAATACCATTTGAACATAACATTTGCAGTAATTGCCTTGATCTACATTTTACTCTATATTAAACATATACAATACATAAATTTATCACCAAATATGAGAAAGAAAAGTTTGTATTTCTGTGTATATGCCTGGGAATCCTCATTCATGATATTTATTTCAATTTAATTCCATTTGCCTACAAGGTTTGTAACTTTATTTTTCTTTATATTTTAGTAATATTGCATTATGTGCATGTATGTACCACATTTTGTGTATTATTCTGGTGATAGAAAACTAGATTGATTCTATTTCCTCACTATTATGAACACAAAAGAAATAAACATAGTTGTTCAAATATTGATACAGAGGAATACAAAGTCATTGCATTATTTGGCCAAGGGTGATGTCAATAATTCATGTAGTATTTCTAGTTTGATATTTTTGAAAACCAAAGCACTGATCTCCAAAGTTGCTGCACATTCACAGTCTATCAACACAGTTTAAGAGTACTGCTTCTAACATATCTTCATAGATTTTCTGTCCTTTGGGTTATTGTTTATGATAATTTTACATAAGTTATGCTAAATATGAAGTATTTCTTCTTTTTTGCTATATATATTCACACACATGACACTAGTATTCCTCAAACCCACAAACCTACATTCCTACTTTGACCATTCCTATCCTATTCTCTTGTCACTTTCCAATGAAAATTTATGGATTTACTACCTCTCCCTTTTAAAACTGCTGAATCCATTTAGTGAACTTGTATGAAGTTGAGCATAGGATACAAGCATGTATATACAAGCATGTTAAAAATCCTGATTTATAGTCCTTATGGCCTCCTTCCTAGAGAATCATATCCACAATATACATCCTCTTTATTATTTGCTTCCTTTGTATGATTTTACTCCATTTCACTTAAGTATTCTAAGCTTCAATCCCTACAATGAACAGAAGTAACGAACATAGACAAACTCCTTGTTTCTGACCAATTAGCAATGTGTAAGTTCATCTTGTGTTCTAATTTCAATAAAGTTGAAAATGATTATTGCTGTGTACTGAAACACCACAGATTTATAAATTTGTCTTTGTGAGTATGAAAAAATGCAGCATAAAATATACAGATCAGAGTATATTAAGAGTACAGGAGGCCTTGAGCGTATTGAGTAAAACCAACACTGAAAATCAATCAACATACCAGATGAACAAGTCCAAGTGAAAAAATTAACACCTACCCTGTACCCCTCCAGGAACAGATCTTATCCTCTGGATTGTGACCACTTTAAATATCACAAATCAAATATCCTGTATATCAGATATATACATTAGAATTTATAACTTGGCAAAATTATAGCTATGACTTTACAACAGAATAATTTAAGAAAGTAGGTCACCAAAAATGTGAGTATTTTAATTAAAGGATTTCAGCACTGGGAATGTTGAGAACTACTCACTTAATGGGCAAAATATTTTTAGAGTATAAAGGCCATGGCCCTATGAATCTGTCATTTAAATACTTGTGTCTTCATTACCATACCATGAGACAAAGAATTATAATTATCTTATGGCTTCCACTCTGTTAGTTAATACTCACTACTGATCTTAAGAGTGGATTGTACAGATAGTTATTCTTCCAAGCATGTCTCTATACACAACTTTCTGAAACATCCTTTATATGGCTGCCAGGATATGTGCCTTGCCCTGAAGCTGATGCCATCTTCAGGTCAAATTTGCACATGGTCCTTGTGACTTTGCTCCTACGTGGAGAAGTTTAATCAAATAATCCCTAAAATAAATATAGCAGTGACACTTTTTTATCTTTATGTCAAATATTAGGCTCAAGACAATAATTTTTTTGAGCTTCTTGTCCTCCCTAACACCTTTGCTGCTATCATATAACCTATATACACAACATACAGTTCCTTTAGAAAGACAGGATTTGATGTACAATTTGGAATGTCTTGTCTTTAAGCTATGTTAGTAACTAAATGATAGCACATATCTAATGTAATCTGCTGTCAGTATACAGTTAATACAGAATGACTTTACATGAATGAATACTTGGAAATTTCAATAATGAGCTACATGAATAGTAAGGAAGCTCTACTAAGGTATGGTTAATGCATTTCACAATGGGATATCAGTGAAATCATGTTTGGCATTTTAAAATAAGAGTAAAATTAAAGGACTATGTATAGGACAATCCATTACAACCTTGTTCAGGAATGGTATGTTGTGTGCATGTGCTACTTGAAGACTATGTTGTAGTAATCCTGCTGAGAGTTGCACATAGATATTTGAGGACACTGCTGTTACTTGGCAATATAACAAAGATGAGAAAAGATGCTATAAATGTGGATCATAACTGGAATATGTAATAGAATTCTTTTATATTAAATAGAACTGAGTAATTATAACTGTTAAAAACACTGGTAATTTAAAAGATATCCTGAGGATTTTCAAAAATTTTGAGTTTTACAGCAAAAATGTTCAGAACTTTTACAAAAATGCTTGTTTTGGTGTGAACATAAATCATCACAAGGACTAAATTTATGATGTAGGTTTAACACAGAAATAAAGGAATAGAAATAATATATTGATATAGTGATCTGCAATGTTCCATGTTCTGTGACTATTAGTAACTCTATAAAACTTGAGGGAAAGCAATACATTTTGATTAAAATTTGCTTGTAGAATATGAGACAAAAGCACAATTTTTCAATTTACACATCCAAATTTCTGTGATTCTTTTCTGTTTTTTTTTTTTCATAAAAAACACAAAGTAATTGTTTGTGAGTCACAGTTCTCTAAATTTTGGTATGCTTTGAAAGTCTAAAATTTTATAGTTATTTATAATTAGTCTAGCTTTATTGTTTCTTTATATTAGAATGCCTCCTTCATTTAAAGCAATATATATACATATATACATATACATATAATTAATATAAAGTGATGTGTGCATGTATTTAGAAGGACTTCATTAAGACACATCCTGGAGATTTGTGAATCACACATCTGTGTCTGTCTATTTTGAATTTTCTGAGAAGAGTTTGCTGTTGGAGAATAAGTAATGAAGAAATACGCAGTTATGTGTATGTTGAACCAATGTAATAGGAGGATAAATATTTTTTCTGTCAACAGTATCAGAATTTATTGATTAGAATCAAATTCCAAAACCAAATTATTTCACAGGCCATAATGACAAGCAATCTCAATTTGAACCATAATTCACGTGTGACTTAGGCCTCCTATTGCTGTGGAGCTTAATGGGGTCAGACTCAAGCTGAGCAGGAAAGGGTTTATATCCTTTTTTATCTAATAAAAAAGAAAAGAAATGTTGAGGAAAAAAAGGAGCATGTTAGTATCCCAATCTGGACTACCTGCCTGAGCATGCATTGCTGCAGTTCTCTTACTAGTTTCACACCATTCAGAACTCCAAAACAAGAAATCTCCTACAGACAAAGAAGTCTTACATAGGATCTTCCAATCTTGTGGGGTTATATTTGACTCCATCACAGTATCCAATAAAGCTTGTGTAAAAGGAGAAAAAAAAATTAACTGAACATCATCAAAGGAAGGCTAGACAGGAAATAGATAAGGAACCTGAAAGAAATAGCTGTTACAGTTGCATGGAGTGATTCTGATTACTGACTTGCTTCTTCAGTCTGGCTCAGCATGATTTCTTATGCAGCCTAATATGTCTACTTCCCACAATGAACTGATATCTCTCACATCAGTCAGTAATTAAGAAAGGGATTTACAGAATAATATTTTCAAGGCATTTTCTCAAGTTAGGTCCCTCTTTTTCAGTTAAGTATAATTTATGCCAGGTGTACATCAGACTAGCCTGAAAAACTAACCTCTTTTTGACTTGACAAAAAATCACTCTGCTATCCTTCCATCCCTTTCCTTTATAATTCATCTTCCAAATCTCATATAACATGTATAAAATGTCTAAGTGACTTTAAAAGTGCCATACATTTTAGCAGTTTAAAACACATGAAAATTCTGGTCTCTATTCCTGGTGGGAGTTTAGAAAGGTATAGCGACTTTGGTGATTTCTCACCAAATTGGGACTCTATCTACCTCAATACACAGCGATACAAATTCTGGGTATATAATAAAAGAAAACTTCATCATACTACTAGAATAGTTGGTCAATTATTTGAGTGTTTATTAGTAATAATCAGAAACTGGAAGCATTCTATGTATCTTAAATTAAAAATAGAGAAAATGTGCTACATTTACGCAAGATATTAAAATCAATAACATAATAAATTTGCCAGCATGTGAATGGAACCAGAAACAATCAATCTGAGTAAGCTAACACAGATTTAGAGAATCAAACATTGTGTAACTCACTTATAACTCAGTATTGGCAGTAAAATAAAGGGTAAAAGGGTAAACATTAAACTATCTTTAGACCCATAGAACACAAGTAACCAGTAGGCTTCAAGTGAGGGACAAGTAAATCTCATTTAAAGGGGAAACTGAAGTGACATCAGGTATAGACAAGGAGAGTGGACTACATATTGTTGGGGAGTGAGGATGGAAACAGAGTGAATCAGGTATGGGGAGGGTATAAAGAGAGACTACTGAGGAACAAGATTGAAATTTGACAGTATCTCTTGGAAGAGGTAGAAACTGAAGTCACTGAAAATTCTCAACCTGAGGGTGATGCTAGCTAAGACTCTAAGCATTGGAGGATATGGAGCCTGAACTGTCCATCTCCTGTAACCAAGCAAGATATTCATGGGAAGGTCTGGATGAGCAATCCAGTTAAAAAAGATTTGACCTGGAATTTTTCTGCTTACAAGATGTGCTTGGATAAATGTGGCAAAGAAATTTTTTGTATGATGAATCATGACTGGTCCATCTTGAAACCATTGAATGACTTGGAGTTCACCCTGACACTGTTAATTGCAAGAGTCTGAATATTCTGAAAACCAAATATAGCAACAAACAATAACAAAAAAATGGTCAATGTAATGATTCCCAATGATATTCTTCTATAATCACAGACTGGTGCATAGCCTAATTGTCATCAGAGAGATTTCACCTAGAAACTGCTGGAAATAGTGGCAGACAGCTAAACTTTCAGTAGGATATGGAGAATCTGCAGTGCTATATTTATATATGTATATCAATGTACACCAAACAAAAATCCTAGGGCCAGGAGTTGGTTACATTTAATTGACTTATTTGCCAAATAGAAATTTGCCATAGAAATTCCTACCAACCCAGAATCTTTCTAAATGTCTCTCAAAATACTCATGGTAAGGCCCTATTTCTAATTTCAGCATGTGCATATTCATTATACTTGAGAATAGAAATTTGTGACTCTCTAGAGCCTCACCACTACTGACTAAGGTTCATGGCACTCAAAGGTATTTCACCCACTATTAGAGGAGAAAGAGAAAGTCCCACCTAGCTACAAATGCTTTGATGTATATCAAGTGGCCTGACTGCAAAATATTCTTGTGCAATAAAGGTACAATCATTGTAAAAGTAATCAATAACTATTTGATTTGATGTAAGGCATACTAAATCAGATAGGATCCATGACTAACATCACACTGGTAGCCAAGAACCTGAGACTAGAACTACCTTAGGACTTTGGATAAAACCATATACTACTCTTCTGCCATAGGAGAATACCAACAAAATATCTTCTAATGACATTCTGCTATAATCATAGATTAGTGTGTTGTTCAGTCATTATTACAGAAGGTTAATCCTATAATAGACAGAAACAAAGGGGGAGACAAACAGCTGAAGCAAGTAAAGAGAGTGGAAACACTGAAAAACATTAAAATTGAAGATTATCATGGAAAATTATACAGATAAAATGGTAGGCATAAAAATATTTCTAAGTTGATTGAAAGAGAAATTATAAACATTTTCTGATAAAATTGAAGATTTACATGGAAAATATCTCTGATAAAATTGAAGAAATATATAAAAAAATGCTTTAAGATTGAGTATTTCATGGAAAAATTATACAGATAAAATGGTAGGCATAAAGATATTCCTATGTTTTTTGAAAATGGAATTATAAACACTTTCTGATAAAATTGAAGATCTACAAGGAAAATATTCCTGAAAAAATTCAAGAAATATATAGAAAAACATGTTAAAAGTGACTATTACATGGAAAATTATACAGATAAAATGGAAGGTATAAAAATGTTCCTAAGTTGATTGAAAGTAAAATTATAGACATTGAAACACTCTGTTTTCAATAGAAAATCTCCATCAAAAAGAGACACTGGGCTGGCCTGAGTTTTGCTTTTATTTGTTTGTTTACTTGTTTCTTTGTCTGTGGAACTGGGGTTAGCCACTAGAAAGTCACAGATGGCAGGGACTCAAGAGGATCCCAGGACCCAGCAGGGATGACAGTAGCCAAAATACACAGTGAAGGGGAAAGAGAACCTGTAGAGACCATATTCAGTGTAGAGATATGACCCCCTTTTGAGGGATAGGACTCAAAAATAATAATCTAGAGGTGCTCCTGTTAAAATGGAATGCAGGGACAAAGAATGGAGAACAGATTTAAGGAAAGGCCTTCCAAGGACTGTCCCACCTAGGAATCCATCCCATCTGCAAACATCAAACCCATGCACTATTGATGATGCCAAGAAGTGGTTGGTGACAGGAACCTGGTATAGCTGTCCCCTGAGAGGTCATGCTAGAACCTGACCAATACCAATACAGATATGGATGCATGCACCCAACCTTCAGACTATGTACTGGGACCCCAAATGGAGGAGTTAGTTGAAGGACTGAAGGAGCTGAAGGGGTTTGCAACCTCAGAGGAAAACAACAATGTCAACCAAAGAGACCCTCCCTCCCCCACTGGTCCCAGGCACCAAATCACCAACTAAAGAGTACACATGGAGGGACTCATGGCTCGAGCTGCATATGTAGCAGAAGATTACTTCATAGAATCAGGGGGACAAGGTAGGGATAGGGCACTTAAATGGGAAGGGGAACAATGTTTGGAATATAAATAAATAAAATAACCAATATAAAATTAAAAAAAGTGATTTCCATCAAATTCATCCTCCTTCCTCAGCGAATGGTAGCAGAGAAGAGTGAAGATTGTGTGAGAGCCAATAGGAATATAACAATAGAAAGTAGGCTTGCTAGATTGTATAGGGCTATTACAAATATTAGCTCAGAGTAATTATGGTCACCTGAACATGGGCTGTAAGGTCTAAGCCAGAAAACTTCCCATTAGTGAGATGGTAATTTAGCACATTCAGCAATCCCTAACCTATAAGATATCCACAATTGATAGCCAGGCTAAAATAAAGATTTTTCTCAGGAGTCCTATAGGGTATATAAACAATAGTTAAGGCCAGACTCCAGGCCCAGAAGTAGATGACTAACACGAGTGAACTCAGTAATATATTTGGAGGTTAATTTCATCTATAACACATTCTCTGTTCATTTTTTAAACTAATATTTGTTTTATTTATATCATGTTTCACATTTTGTACATCTATGGGATTCCCTTAGGACCACTTATGTATCTTCTCTGTACAAGCTTCCTATAATTTTACTCTTCCTTTTTGAAGCTTTAATTTTAAATTTGCTTGTTTTATCTATTTTGAGCTTGTTTTATTTAATATAACTTTATCTTACTTAATATATTTTAGGTCTTTTTCTTTTTGACACATATTTCATTCCTTTCCTTTTTTATTGGATATTTTCTTTATTTATATTTCAGATGTTATCCCCTTTCCCTCTTCCCCACGCTGAGACTCCTTATTCCATCACCCTCCTCCTGTTTAAATGAGGGTGTTCCCCCATTCACTCACCCATTCCTGCCTCCTCGCACTCATATTCCCCTACACTGGGCATGGAACCTTTACAGAACCATTTACAGAGCCTCTCCTCCCATTGATGGCCAACAAGGCTATCCTCTGATACATATGCAACTGGAACCATGGGTTCCTCCATGTGTACTCCTTGGTTGGTGGCTTAGTCCCTGGGAGCACTGGGGGTCTGTTTGGTTGATATTGTTGTTCAGCTATTAAAAATTATATATTCATGAAATTCTAAGGCAAATGGATGGAACTAGAAAAATATTATTCTGAGTGAGGTAACCCAATAACAAAAGAACACACATGGTTTGCACTCATTGATAAGTGTATAATAGCTCAAAAGCTCAGAATTACCAAGATATGATTCACAGACCACATGAAACTCAAGAAGGAGGAAGACCAAACAGTGGGTGCTTCGGTCCTTCTTAGAAGGGGAACAAAATACTCATGGGAACAAATAAGGAGACAAAATGTAGAGCAGAGACTGAAGGAAAGACCATCCAGGAACTGTCCCACCTATAGATCCATCCTGTATAGAGTCACCAAACCCAGACACTATGGTGGATGCCAACAAGTGCTTGCTGAAAGGAGTCTGATATAACTGTCTTCTGAGAGGTTCTGTCAGAGCCAAAGAAATACAGTGGTAGACTCTCACAGCCAACCACTGGATTAAGCAAGAAGTCCCCAGCGGAGGAGTTCAAGAGAGGACTAAAGGAGCATATTTATTTTCTAATGAGAGCAATGACAAGAATATGGATTTGGGTGATGGGATTTGGAGAGGATTGGGAAAGATTTTCTGAACAAGCAGTAAACAGTATACAGTCTATTGAAAAAGCTATACTGTCTTAAACATCTATGAAAAAGAAAAAAATAAATATATTCAATTAACTTACAAAATAATACATTTCATATACTTATTTGACTATAAGCATGGTGATTATAGTTATACAGTTACAGCAGAAAAATTTTAGAATATCAGTCACCAAAATACAAGTATTTTTATTAAAGGGTTGTAACATTAGAAATGTTGAAAGCTACTAGATTAAAGGGAAGAATATTTTACACTATAATGGACTGTACCCATGTATCTATCATTTAAATACTTGTCTCTTCATTAGCACATTACTAGACAGAGAACTTTAATTATCTTCGGGCTGCCATTCAGTTTGTTAAGACTCATTACAGATCATAAGGCTGGATTGCATGGCTGACTCTACTCCCAAGCACTTGTCTATGTGTATGCTTTATAACACCTCCTTACTGTGGCTCCTTACTGTGGTTCCTTTGCCTTCTACTAAAGCTGATGCAATCCTTAGAACAGATACATACAGTTCCCTGTGACTTGGCTCTTCAATGGAACAGTTGAATCAAATATCTAATCTAAATATTTACAGTGACAATTTACAGTGACACTTCTTAATCATTATGTCAATTATCATAATCAAAGACATAAGCTACTTTGAGATTCTTATCCAACTTAACCCTTTTGTCACAACTGTATATACTAAATAAACAACATCTATTTATATAAGAAAGACAGATCATTGATGTGTGATTGGCAATGTCTTCTCCGGAAGCTAGGTTAGTAACTAAACTCCAAATTAAACACAAGTGTTTAACAGTGGTCATCTATGATACTTTATACACACCCAGAGTTATATGAAAATATGAAACCTCATTTGAGAATATTATCTACAATGATCTGTCTATAACTTATTTTCATAATTAGTAATTAATAGAAAATTACCAAGCACAGTGTGAGTGGTTCCCTTCGTGGTCTCATTTTTTAGGATTCTGGTTTAGCAAGTCAGGTAAAACAAGACATTCCTGGCTTCTACATCAGCTAATGCCTGAAAGCTCCTGCCATGTTTTGGATCTGTACTGAATTCTTTAGATGATGGGCAATAATAAAAATTTGTAAAACAAATAAATCTTTTCACTGCAATTCTTTTGCCATAATGTTTCATTGCAGCAAAAGAAACCCTAAAAGAAGTTTCTACTAGGATTTTGGGTTATTCCTAGGACAGAAGATACTGTGTTTTAGGATGAATGGATATTGGAAATTTTGGCTAGAAATTAATTGCATGTTGAGAACTCAATAGAGGGTTCTGTGGGAAACTGAAATATAAGCATATTGAGAGTAGTATACAATATAGAAGTTTGGCTTTTGAAGTTTCAAGGGGAAGTAGGGGATCTATTCACATTTAAAATGTTATATATACATTTACTTAAGTTACAGAATACTAGGTTTCCATAGGCTTATTTAGCAAACCTTAGTTTGCTTACAACAACCTCTACCACATTTTCCTCCTTCTTAAGCCAGTCATTCTTAAGTAATTAATCCCTGTTATAAACTGAGTTTTTTCACACCATAAGTGTACTAAACCTAATGTCTTGTTAGTTTTACTGATTGCAAGGTTTTAGGATTCCATATCATTTTTACTCATTCTACATTTAATTGGTCTTGTCCTTCCCCTTTTTTTCCCTGCACTTTTTCCATTTGTAGTTTTCTGCACAGATAGAGGCCCTCTCCAATTTCTTTTTACACATGTTCTAGTATTCTACCATCATTAACAAATATCCTCTCAACATAACATGTGTGGTGAATTGGTTTCTTCCACATTTACTATAACTTAAATGTAAATAATAGATAAATTTATCACCATATATGGGGGTGAACAGTTTGCATTTATGTTTCTTTGCCTGGGAAATATCATTTAGAATTTTTTTCAAGTTCATTCCAATTGCCTGCAAATTTCATAATTTTTCTTTATGTTTAAGTAATATCGCATTGTGTACAAGTACCATATTTTATTATGTATGATTCAGGTGATGGAGAGCTAGACTGATTCTATTTCCTTACTGTTATGAACACAAAAGAAATTGATATGGTTTTACAAATATTGATACAGAGGAATACAGTGTCTCTTCATTATTTGGCCAAGGGTCACACTGTATCACATGGTATTTCTATTTTGATATTTTTTTGACAGCCCAAGGACTGATCTCAAAAGTAGCTGCACATTCACAATCTATCAACACAGTTTACAAGTACTACTTCAAATACATCTATTATTATGGTTACACTTTTCTGTCATTTGAAGTTATTGATAATGATAATTTTGTACAAGTAATATGAAATATTTTTCTCATTTTTATTGTAAATTTTTACACATATGAAACTAGTTTATCTCAGACCCACAAACCTACTTTCCTACTTCTGCCATTCCTATCCTATTCCCTCATCACTTTCCCATGTCAATTTATGAACTTACCTTCCTTCCATTTTCAAAGTGCCGAACAGAGTTCAGGAACTTTTATGCTCCAGTTGTTATATTTATCTGCTTTAAAAATCCTGTGGTATAGTGCTTATTGTCACCTTCCTAGAGAGTCATATCAGCAATATACACCATCAATATTATTCTCTTCCTTTGTATGACTTTTTCTAAGCTTCAATTCCTACCATTAACAGTAGTGAAGAATGTGGACAAACTTGTCTATTTCTGACTGATTAGTGCTATGTAACTCCATCTTGTGTTCAAATTTAAATAAAATAAAATATTTCTTTTCTTTTTTTAAATTTTTATATTTTATAATGAATATATTCTTCATTTACATTTGAAACGTTATACCCTTTCCCTGTTTCTCCCATCCCAGAAATCTCTCAACCCATCCTCCCACCCCTTGCGTCCAAGAAGATGCCCCTCCACCCAATCCACTCCCACCTACCCACCCTCAATTGCCCCATGCTGGGGTAACTATCCAGCCTTCATAGGACCAAGGACCTCTCCTCCCACTGATGCCCGACAAGGCATCCCTCTGCCACACTTTTGGCTGGAACTATGTGTGCCCCTGGATTGATGGTTTAGTCCCTGGGAGCCCTGTGGTGTCTGGTTGGCCCACATCGTTGTTCTTCCCATGAGGCTGCAAACCCCTTCAGCCCCTCCAGTCTTCCCTCCAACTCCTCCATTGGAGACTGCACACTCAGTCCAATGGTTGGCTGATAGCATCTGCCTCTGTATCTGTAAGGCTCTGGCAGGGCCCTTCCCGAGACAAGCATAACAGGCTCCTTTCAGCAAGCACTTCTTGTCATCCATAATAGTGTTGGGGTTTGGTGACTGTTTATAGGATGATTCCCCAGGTAGGATTGTAACTTGTTTATTTTGAATTTTTGGGCTAACATCCACTTATCAGTGAATGCATATCATGTGTGTTCTTTTGTGATTGGTTAACCTCACTCAGAATGACATTTTCTAGTTACATCCATTTGCCTAAGAATTTCATGAATTCATTTTTTTAAAGGGCTGAATAGTACTCCATTGTTTAGATATACCACATTTTCTATATCCATTACTCTATTGAAAGACATCTAGGGTCTTTCCAGCTTCTGGCTACTATAAATAAGACTGTTATGAACATAGTGGAGCATGTGTCCTTATTACATGTTGGAGCATCTTCTGGGTATATGCCCAGGAGTGGCATAGCTGGATCCTCAGGTAGAGAAACACCATAGATTAATAAAACAGTGTTTCTGATGGTGAAAATGAAAATACACATATCAGAGTAAATCAAGAGTATATGAGTGTATGGGATTTTTGAGTAAAACCAAGACTGAGAATAAATTAAGATTCATATGCACAAGACCAAGTAAAATAGTTAATACCTTCCCTGTACCCCTAAAGTAATAGTCTTCATCCTGCAGGTTGTGATCACTTAAATATTACAAATCAAATATACTGAGTGTCAGATATATACATTATAATTTGTAACTTGGCAAAATTATAGTTAAGAAGTTACAAAAGAAAATTTTAAGAAAAGAAGTAACCACAACATGAAGATTTTAAATCAAAGTGCACCATTGGGAATTTTGAGATCTACAAGATTAAAGGGATAAATATTTTTACTATAACATCCATGGCCCCATGAAAGTGTTAAACAAATTCTTGTATATTTATTAGCTAGCTAAGAGGCAAATAACTATAACTATCCTATAGCTGCCACTTAGTAATTTGATACTTACTACTGGTCTTAAGTGTTGATTGAATGCTAATTATTCTTTCAAGTGCTTCTCTAAATGTATGATTCTCATTTCTCTTTACTATGGCTGCCAAGATCTATGCCTTCCCCTGAAACTGACATAATTCTGAATCCAGATTCAGACATTTTCCATGTGACATGGCTTTAAAGTGGAGCAGCTGAATCAAATAATTCCTAAAACAAATATCATAGTGATACTTTTTGTCATTATGTGAAATATTATACTTAAGAACATCAGCTTGCTCCCTAACATCTTGATAGCTATTGTATATCCTACATGTAAAAATATCCATTTCCAGACAAAAGACAGAAATTGATGCGCAAATTAGAATGTCTTCTCTTTAAGCAAGATAAGTAACTAAACATCAAATAAAACAGGTGTGTACACCAATGATCATTTATGTTTTCTGGAGGACCCTGCTATACCACTCCTGGGCATATACCCAGAGGCTTCCCTTGCATGCAATAAGGACACATGCTCCACTAAGTTCATAGCAGCCTTATTTATAATAGCCAGAAGCTGGAAAAAACCCAGATGTCCCTCAACGGAAGAATGGATTCAGAAGATGTGGTATATTTACACAATGGAAAACTACTCTGCAATTAAAAACAATGAATTCACAAAATTTTTAGGCAAATGGTCATAACTGGAAAATATCATCCTTAGTGAGGTAACCTATCACAAAAGAACACACATGGTATGCAGTCACTGATAATGGGATATTAACCCAGAATCTCAGAATACCCAAGACACAATTCACATACCAATAGATTTCCAAGAAGAAGGAAGGAGAGACCTCTGGTCCAGAAAGACTGGATGTAGAGGAATGCCAGGACAGAGAAGCAAGAGGGGGTTGAATGGGGAACAGATGGAGAGAAGGGGGCTTATGGGACTTTCGGAGGGAGCAAATGGGAAAGGGGAAATCATTTGAAATGTAAATAAAAAAAACTTAGAAAATAAAAAAAAATAGTAAAATTTACATGCAAAGTAAAAAAAAAAGAAATAAAAATTATTTAGAGTTTTTGGAAAAAAAAACTACCCAAAATTGTTTCTCGTAGAAATTTTGAAATATGAAATAAATTATTGGTAAATATAGTCACTCTAAAAAAATAAATAAATAAAACTGTAGTGAATAAAAAGTAATTTCTGAGGAAAAAAAAAGAATTACCTTAAAATAGGAAACCATATGTGTGAAAATAACCTCCAAATATTTCTCTGTAAGTAACTTTTTTATTAGAAATTAATGGAAAAAGGCCAAGACCATTATGGCTGGTTCCCTTGCTGGACTTGTGTTCCTGGATTCTACAAGAGAAAAAACTTGTTCAGCAAGTAACATGAAAGAAGCCAGTGACCAGCAACCTTCTATGGTTTATGTGTCAGCCTCTGCCTGAGGATCCTACCAAGTACAGTTCTGCCCTGAATTCCTAAGATGATGATCAGCAATATAGAAGTGTAAATCAAATAAACCCTTCTCTCTGCAACTTTGTGTTTTGATCATTTTTTCATTGTAGAAGAGAAACCGTTAGCAAAAGTTATTACCAAAAACTTAAGAGTATTGTTGTGACAGAACAGACTGTTTTAGGAAGGATTTTGGAAATTGGGGCTAGAAAGTAACTGAGTATTGAGGGCATGTGGTGTGTTCTGTTGGAGTTTGAATGGTAAGCATGTTTGAAAGCAGTCTCCAGGATGTAGGCCTGGATTGGGAGGTTTCAGGGGGAAGTTTAAAGGCTCTACTGGGCCATTAGCTATTTTGATTTAAGATTCTGCCATTTAGTTATTTGGTGCATATGAAAGAGATGTGATTAACAAGATACCATAATACTAAGAGAACACCTTTGCTTTTCTGGAACACTCAATACCCATCAGCTGGAGCTGAGAAAATATCTGTAATTAAGTAGAGAACAACATCATGGGGGTGAAAACTTCTGGAAAGTGTTTTCTGAGAGTCATCCCATTGAACCCTTGTTCTAGAGATGACTCAGTGTTCTACCCTACACTGGCAGCTGAAACTTCCAGCATAAAAGTCACCCAGAGAATATTAATCCTGAAGGCATGAAAAGGTCTTGGTGAACAGCTGAGGCTTGAGGCTATTTGCATAATTTTGTCTCATTGGTATTTGAAAGCCCAAGCCTAAAGTGGTCATGCAAAGGTGTTGGGGCTTGGCCCCACAAAGACCGCCTAGGATATAGTATATAGCTCTAGTGTTTTGGAGATACAAGTACCATGAGATAACACCAAAACAGCAGTTAAAGTAGAGTAGACCCCACCAGAGCCTCAAAGAGAAACTGACTGTGCTGCAAATGGAAGAGCTGGAAAAATGATAAAAGCTACTTGGTGGGTTCCAGAATATCATGAATAAATTCCCAATAATTGATAATTGAGTTATTAGTAAAGTTGGAGCTTGGTTTTGCTCAGTTTGCATTATATCTGTGCCACAGCTGAAACTCTTTGATCTTTTAAAAAAGATTTTTGATTTCTCTATAGAGGGAGTAGATTTTTAATATTTTATTTTACATCAAGATCACAGTTTCCCCTCTCTTTTATCCTTCTAGTCCCAACCAAACACAGTGTCCAACACTATCCCTCTTTCTTTTCTCCTTAGAATAGTTCACTCTAAATTTTTATAAACCAGGCGTGGTATACACACTTGAACCACAACTAGGCACTTCCTCTTCTATTAAGGTTAGACAAGATAACCAACTAGGGGGGAAGATCTCAAAGAAATATTACAGTGTCAGAGACAGTCTGTTACAATAGCAGCAAGCTACACAACCATAACATAAATACAATGGAACTAGGTCAGATCCATGCATGGTTCCTTATTATAAGTTTAGTTGTGCTGAGTTACTACAACAACGGATATAAGATTCTCCCACCTGTTTCTTGCAGTGCCATTGATCTATTTGGTTCTTTCAAACATTCCTCTTTACTTTTCAGATTTTCCAAACTCTGACAAATACTTAACTATCTGTATTTTCTTAGGGTCTCTGCACTGCTTTTCATCTGTTGCTATCTGAAGCATCTCTGATGATCAATTGGGCTAGACACTAATCTGTATCTATTGCAGGATATATTTAGCAGTCATTCCTTTTTTGTCCTAATCTTGTTTTATTCTATAGTGAATCTCTGGAGCATCCAGCACCTGGCTTTAGGATCAACAAGAGATGTAATTGTTGGGATCACTCTCAGGGCATGGGTATCAAGATGGACCAGTCATTAGTAGGCCACTATAACAATTTTTTTGTCACATATATCCAAGCATATCTTGTGGGCATAAGAAGTTAGGAAACATATAGGCCAGAGATGTTTTGCTTGGGTTCATGTCTCAATCTCTCAATGAGATGTCTTGTCTGGTTAGTGACAGGAGACGACCAGTTCATATTCCATAAAACCTGCTATTAAGAAACTGATCTAAGGTCACTCTCATTGATTACCTGGTGTTTCCATTGCCCAAAGTTTCTAGCTCTTCCCAGAGATGGCACCCAAATTGTAGTTTTCTTCCTAAGTATTCTCTCCTTCAATTATCCACAACACCAGATTCTTCCGGTTGCCAACCCAACTCTCCACCCTCTTGCAGTTTGCTCTCCCCATCCACCATGATGTCTATAATATTTCCCTTTATAAGTGGGGATTAATGTTCCCTACTTGGACACTACTTGTATCTGGAGAAGGCAGCATGGTTATCCTTAACTTTACTGATATTATCTACTTATAAGTGGGTACATACCATGATTTCCTAGCTTCTTAACTTAAAGCATCAATTAGCTGGCAAATGATGGTATTATTTTAATGACTGAGTAATACACATTTTTTTTTACCCGTTTTTCAGTTGACATACATCTGTGTTGTTTTGAGTTTCTGCTCTTATGCCTAATGCTGCTTGGAACATAGTTGAGGAAGTGTTTGTAGAATGTCAGAGTGTCTTCTGGGTATATGCCCTGGTATCATGTAGATGAATCTTGAGATAAATACCATATCAATTTTCTGAGAAATTGTTTACTTGATTTCTAAAATGACTGTACTTTTTTGCAATCCAACCTTAAATAAAGAGAGCATAATTTTTAATATTTTTGTTCACTTTCCAAACTGCTCAGTAAAGGTCACATTCTCCTACAATCCTCCCTCTTATACTCTTCTCTTCTCTTCTAAGACTATGACTCCCTGGTATCCCTCCACCCAGGCACATATTCTCTGTGAGGATAGTGGCATCCTTTTCCACTGAGGCTAGACAAGGTTGCCTAGCTTGAAGAACATATTATATGGATAGGCAACATATTTTTGGATAGCTCTGACTTTAGTTGTTCAGGCCCACATGAAAACCAAGCAGCATACTTGAGGAGAGGTCTAAGTCTGGCCAGTGTATGCACCTTGGTTGTTGTTTCAGATTCTTAGAGCAGCAAATATACAGGATAGTTGACTCTTGTTCTCACTCTAGTTCTTTCACCTTCATGGCCTGCAATCCTTCTCTCTACTCTTCCATGAGAGACATCAAGTTCCATTCACTTTTTGGGTGAGAGTGTCTGCATCCCTATGAGTTAGCTGCTAGATGGATTCCTTCAGAGAGCAGCCATGTTAGACTCTTGTCTGCTAGCAAGTTAAAGTATCATTAATGGGGTCATGGGTTAATTGTTCCCTATGGGATGGGTCTCAAGTTGGGATGGTCATTGATTTGTTATTCCCTCAGTAAGAGACCAAAATATTCAGGTGTTTCAACTAAAATGAGAATGAGTAAACTAAAATGAATAAAAATGAAAATTTTAATGTTAATTTTGTATTCAGTCTGAGATTTTGAGGGTTAATAAGAAGTGTGGCTTAATAGCTATTTGTGTGTCAAGTAAAGGAGTAAGTTGTATTGGCTAAGTTTATGCAACATTGCACAGAAACTACTGATTTCTGAGAAAGAACCTCACTTGGAAAAATGTTTCTAAAGTGTCAATCTGTTAATCATTTTCTTAATTACTCATTAATGGAAAAGTGCGAGTCTATGGTAGATTTTTCAGTTTCAAAGTAGTTTGTCATAGGTGTATATGAAATCATGTTGCACAAGACAGTAGAAGCACACAAATATCATCCTTCCATGCTTCTGAATTAGCATCTCCCTCCAAGAACCAGCCCTGTTTGAGATCCTGTTCTGACCTCCTTGGATGATCTGCAGTGGACTGAAGTCTAAGCCACATAATTACATTCTGAATAAACAAACATGACATAGAAAATCAAACTTTTTGCATGCTATGTCCAGTTGAATTTCTGAGTTCCAGGTCAGCCTGGTCTACAGAATGATTTCCAGGACAACCATGGCTCAACAGAGAAACTATGTCTTGAAAAACTAAAACCAAAAAAAAAAAATGGAAAGAAAGAAATAAAAATTTCACAGGTGGCAGATGATTTGATACTGTACACATATGTGACTATTTATTTCTACTAGAGAATTCCTACAGAAGATAAACACCTTCAACAGAGTGGCTTCAAATTTAGCTCAAAAGAATTAAGTAGCCCTCTATTAAACAAATGGTAAACAGAATGAGAAAGAATTTGGAGAGCCAATACTCTTAACAATAGCTGCAAATAATATAAAAATGTCTTGTTGGGATTATAAAAAAGCAAGAGAAGGACCAGTATGACAAGTACTTTAAGACTCTGTAGACAAAATTTGATGAAGATATCAGAAAATGAAAAGAACTTCCATGCTCACAGATAGGTAGAATTAATGTAGAGAAAATAACCATATTTCCAATAGCAATCTATAGATTCATTGGAATCCCCACTAAAACTCCAACACAATTTTTTACAGACCTTGAAATAGAATTTTTAAACAATGTAGAAAACTAAGAATCCCAGGATACTAAAAACAATCTGGAAAAATAAGTATTATTCACCATGTCTGACTTCAAGAACAAGTACTTTGTCAACAACTTATTCATGTTTTGAGAGAACTCAACTGACTTGAATATGTATGAACATTCATCTCAGACTTGTTATATTTTCAATGTGGAAAAAATAGATCTGTTTGCTGTCATAGTGACTTTTCAAGACAGGGCATGTCAACATTTGTTCGTTGATGGGGAAGGGTCTCATAGGACCTGGTCTCCATGAAAGCACTGGTTGTGGACAGTTTCTGAAGCAGGGGAGCAATTATATTGTGTGGCATAGTCTCTGGTGATTGGCCTGGTTCTCAGGATCACTTCATACACATGACCATATGAGTAGCCCTGGTTGAACACACCCTGGCACAAATAACAACAACCAAAACAAATGTTCAGAAAGTATTTATTGAGAAAAAAAGATTTTTGTTCAAGGGACATAGATGGAAATACGAGATCCTGAAATATGAGTGTGATCAAAATCTATCCTATACTTGTATGAAATCTCCAAAGAATCACATAAAATGCAAAAACAAAACCCATGATTGTTAGAACTGTATACTCATAAAGATTCATAGTGTGAAGCAAGGTGAATTTTCAATCCTGTCTAATCAGATTAAAGTAACTAAGACAGATGGACTCATGATGATTCCTCTTAGAATCCTGTTGACATGTGACAGGTGTAGTAAAGGCAAAGGGGCTCAAACTGTTGGTGGCAACTGCTTTATGGGTAATATGATCATTTCATAGAGCTTGGAAATCCTAAACATCACATATTAACATTACAATTCATAACATTACAAATTTGCAGTTATGAAGAAAGAATGAAAATATTTATGTTTATTTATTACCACAACATAAAGAACTTTAGTAAATGGCTATTGCAATAGAAAAGTTGATACTACCTGTTTTAAAGAAGGGAACATTAGGGTATTAACTTTTAAGTGATGCTAATTCCAAGCTTCCTGCTATATTCATACATAATTTAGTACTATCTTTTTCTGCCTCTTCATAGAGAGAATGATTTTCTTAGTATATTGAATTTATTTACACCTTCCATTCATCACTTGTTTGTGTGGTTAAGAAAAGAAAATATAGCCCAGATAGAGAATACAATAGGGGGCACAGTATTTAGAAAACTAGGAGGCTACTACTTTATTTGGAAAAAACTGAGGACTCACTAATTTTAAGTTTTTGTCAAAATACTTTTTGAATGAGAGTGTAAAGTTTTGTTATTGTTGACTAATACAAGTCTCTTGATTAGGCCATGTTAATGAAGCTCACCAGGTCCATTACTTGGAGTAACAACATAGTTCTTGGATATTCAAGGCAACACATATGTTCTACGAGCATTATTAGGTATCTTGCCAAACAATATTTCATCTTTATTGGAGTCAATTATCTCATCAACATATTGTAAGACATCTCTTGGGTTTTGACAATCAATTAGGAAAGTTGGTGAATCAGAAGATACAGTGAGTTCTTCCTGAATCTGTTTCAGAACCTGAGGTAGACATAAATTGCTTGAACAAGATTTGCAGTAAGAAATATAAAACTTATCCAATTGTATTTGTACCGGATAAAATATGATGAACAGAGGTTGTGAGCACAAGACTATTTCTAGGTCTATGTGGTAAACTCATCTCCTGTCAACCAAAATCAATGAGGGTATAACACTAGGAATAACTCAAAAGGGAGACCCTTACTCAGGACATTAACAGGACTATTTCAAATATTTGTGAAAAATGTTCCAGGAAGTCTCTCCACCCAACTTTTTGATATTAACACAAAAATTTGTTTTAGCCTATTGAAGAAAAGTAAAGTGATGTATTGAAATGATTGATTTTTGTTTTGTTTATGATAGTGATGGTAAGAACTGATAACCTAGTAGCACTGGTTCAAATTAAAAAAAATTATTTGTAGAAATATGCATGTGGGCATCAAGTTCAGGGGTATAACAATGCCTGGATGTTGTCAGATATGATTCTAAGCTTGTATTTCAGCAACATTTCATTGGAAAATGAGTAAGAGGAATTTACATTTTCTCAGATACTTCAGGTTGAGTTATTCAATTAACCATGAACAAAGATTAATTGTGGTATAGTTTATAGGACTGTCCTCATGTATGTCAATAGATGGTATACCCATGTATGCCTATATTTCTCACCTATTTTATATTCCCTAGAACAGGAAATATTAGAATGATTAAATAAATAAAGGCAACTCACTTACCAAGTAAGTGTAGAAAGGAAGCACATGCTACAGATATGTAATAGCCATTTCATTTTATCTAAGCCAGCATTGTCCTCCCCATTCTATTTCTATTAAACTCAAAACAAAATGTAAAAAAAAATTCAAACTTCAAAATCAGTTTTCTTACGAGAAAAGGTAACACTAATTTTCTGTTTCTTATACAAATTCCTTGTTAGGTAAAATTTCTTCTTAAAGTTTTAAGTATTTATGATAGAATCATCAGAGTCTTTATTAGGAGAAATAATTTAAAGAATTACTGACAATAATTTGTACAATATATCATTTTAAAAGAGTCTGTATTTAGTGAATATTATATAAGCAATCCTATTTAAAACTATCTATCTGCTTCACAGGAAGCTATGGTATATTTATCTCTTGAGACATAAGCATATTTATTATGCTATATAATTTAATGGTTAATTTGGCTGGTGGTCCTCACAATCAGCTTTACTTAAAATGAAATTGTTGGCACATAACTGGATTTTAGAGTCCCAACCTCACATTTCACATTGAAATGTTTCCAAAGAAGGTATAGTTCATATCTGAATTCAACACATCATTAGTTGCAACTAAATACATCACAGTCCCCTTAGTATCTAAATGGAGGTCTGGCAAATACAGTACATATGTAGTGCATCTCCATTGTCATGTGTCATGTTGTCACCTGTCAATGGTGGATCTTATACCTGCCAGTGGTGGAGAGTGCAAACTTAATCTCTTATCACCACCACACTTTTAAGAGCTCCAAAACTCCCTCAAAATGCTGTCCCCTATGAGACCTTTTAGAGTTTACTAATCTTGAGATGTGTTCAATTTCACAAACTTCTTAGAGATATCTTGAAATGATTATACATTTTAAACTTACCAGTCCTTCAGTGAGCATTGATGGTAACAGCAGATTAATGAAAACATGCATAATTGTGAATGAAGTCATGGCTGAAACTAATCACAGAAGATATCATAGTTAAAGCAAGCAGTGTATGAGACACAGAAGGAAACTAAAATAATGGTAGAATTTATACCCGAGCACCTATTTGACAAATACTTTCAAAATATAACAATGGAAGAGACAATAAGTAGGGTCACTGTAGGTTTATTGTGCCAAACTTGCTCTAATAAAAGCTAATACATAAGCTAAACAGTTTTACTGATGTCTCACGTGTATTTGCTAAAGAAGAAGAATACCTAGTTTCTTCTTGAACATTTCTATAACTCCATTATCAAAAGGGAAATTTGAGAAACAAATTACAAATTTTTGAACATTGCATGCAACTAAGTATCCTTTTTTTGTTTGAAAACTGTTTTTAGCTTTATATACTAGATATGAATAAATGTGTCATGAGTATGATAATGCATGTCAAAACAAACAACTTAGAAATACATTGTGTGAAGCACAGTTGTAAATTATGACATTATTTTATTACTCTGACCAAATTTCACTTTGTCCCTTCTGTAGAAAATGTAAACATACTTAATGAATTGTAAATTTATTCGATTTGAAATCATTCAGTTCACGCTTTGAAGATGGGAGAGTTCATGTTTTTGTTAACGTTCAAACATACCTGTTCAATCTCATAGTGTTTAATCACAGTACTTCCCAAATTCTACATCCTTTGTACTCTGGTAAATGCTTCTTAGTGTGGATATATCAGCCTTCTTGCTTAAACTCATAGAAATGATTTATCGTATAAATCGAACTGATAGTACCTTAGTTTGTATTCTTTCTATATATTCTACAACTTAAATTAATCTTTAAAATTGTGTTGTTTGCTTCAAATTGTTATCTATCTCAAAGGTAATGAAGAATCATTATCACCAAGCATCTATTAAGTTTTGCATTTTGAATATCATGCACCCTTTTTCTCTATTCAAAGCCTTCCATATTCTCCATAATACTCCCGTTCAATTTGGTGCCTATTCCTTGGAATTTAGAGCAAAAATATGAGGCAGAACTTCTCCATACTTATCTATAATATCATTTTCTCCCTTGTACTTCATACATTCAAATAACTACAAATGACCTACGTAATGTTCTTGGAACTACTGAATCATCATATGCTCATTGTCTAGACCTTGCAGACAATGGGACAATTAGTGTGACAATTAATCGGGAATTGAAAGTAAGGCTTGTGTTTCTTCTGGCACTATAATGAAACATTCGTCTTGCTATTGCAATTTTCAAATGAAGAAATGCATTGAAATTGAATTTTCTAGACATCAGTGTAGTGTGTTTGTACATATTACTTCCTACATGATTAGGTTTATTTGTGAAGATTGCTGGACAATCCCATAACTGCCATGCATATTTCCAAGTCTGAGGCTCTGATGTGTCTCAAGCCACAATATTCTTAGCATTGTAACAACTATCATCTTAATCTTAAAATTTACTTTCATGCTCTACAGTCTTACCTCAAATTGCTTGTTTCCTAGGTTTTTCAGTTCAGATCAGTTCCTGTGTCAGGCTCTTCCACTTCTCTGGTTTCCTACTATACTTGTAAAGAGGTGAGTTTTAGAGATTTGCTATATTTGCTGCTCTTCCAAGCAAAGTTGTTTGATTGAAGACTGTCTTTTTGGTTCTGATTCTTGAGCATCAGACTATTTGAAATAGTGAATTTGGATAGCAATTCTGAGTACTTTCCTTCCATGTGATTGTCCGGTCAATAATCTATTGTTTGTCTTTACTCCTGGAGATTTCCCTGTGTTTTTTTTTAATCAAGAAAAATTCAGGGAAGGGAGACTCACACCTATATTCAGTGTGGGATTACCATTTTAGTTCACAGGTTTTGCTTTGTTTTGTTTTATTTTTGTGATCATATTAAAATTATTATTTTATATTTCTGTAATTATCCACTCTCCTATTTCTTACTATGTGGTCTTTCCTTACTCTTGATATTTTTTGTTTATTTTTGTCTTCAATTTACATTCCATTCAAAGCCCCCCCTCCCTCCTTTCCTCACAACATCTCTCTTTCAATTCCTTCTCCTTTTCTCCCTTGCCTTTTCCTCAGAGAAGATCAAAACTTTGGGTACTACCAGACACTAGAGCATCTATTTGCAAAAGGAATATACACATTTTTTTTCACATTGAGGCATAACCATGGAGTTCAGGAAAGAGGAAAGGGATTGACACAGGGAACATAGACATAGATACCCCCACTCTGCTTGTTAGTGTTCCCATATGAGACCAAGTCAAACATTTGCCACACGTATATAGAGGGTCATGTTCCAGATTCTACATGATCATTGTCCAATGGCACAGTCCCTGTGAGACCCCATAGAGACAGGTTAGTTGACACTTTATATCTTTTTGTGTGTCCTTGGATCCTAAGGCTTTCTCAGAACTATATCCCACACTTCTACAAGACTCTCTAAATTCGGACTGATGTTGGATTTTGGTGTGCATCTGCCTCCATTCTCTGTTAGATGATGCCTCTGAAGACAAAGTTATGTTGGATTTCTCTTTGCAAGATAGCTAAGTATTATTAGTGTCAGAATTTGGTTCTATCACATAGGATGGGTCTCAAGTTGAAAAAGTCATTGTCAGTCTGCTGTCAGAATCTCTGCTCTGTCTGTAACCCTTCATAATTTTAGGCAGGAAAATTTTGGGTTTAAGGATTTATGGGTATGTTAATATCCCCATTCCTCTTTTGGAAGTCTTGCCTGGCTAAATGTGTTAGCCACTTCAGTTTCTACATGAATACCCTCCTATATGAATACCAGCTAGGCTCACCCACATAAATTCCTCGTATTCTCCCCAGTCCCAGGCCTCCTGTTATATAAAGAGATGCTTCTCACTGGTTTCTGTTATGACTCCCAGCCTTCTCCTGCCACCCCTCTCCCCAGACCTGATCACCATTCCCTTTCTGCTTCCCCCACACCCACATACCCAATTATCTTTCACAATCAAACTCTGATGATGGTTAGATTTTTGCTTCTTAGTTAGATTCAAACATGCTCATTTATGTAGCCTTCCCCTTACTAACTTGTTTCTATGTGTTTGTGGATAGCAGCATGGTTATCCTGAACTTCATGGCTAATATCCACGTATAAGTGAGTAGATTCTATGTCTATATTTCTAGCTCTATGTTCCCTCACTCAAGATGTTATTATTAAATTCCATCCATTTGCAAATAAAAATCATAATTTCTTTTTTTAAAATATCTGATTAAGATTCCATTGTGCCACATTTATTTTCTTTATCTACTCTTCAGTTTTCAGACTTCTAGGCTGTTTAAAGTTCCTGGGTAGTTCAAATAGAGTAGTTATGAACATACATGTACAAGTGTCCACATGTTATAAAGGCAAATATTATGGGTATATATGAAGGAGTGTTATAATTATATCTTGAGGCAAAACAATTTCCAGTTTTCTGAGAAACCACCAAACTGATTTCCACACTGGTTATACAAGTTCTCACTCTCACTAACAGTGGATGTGAGATCCTTTGCTCCAAATCCTCTCCACCATGTGCTGTCACTTGAGTTTTTCATCTTACTCATTCTGAGAGTGTTAGATGGCATTTCATGATCATTTTATTTGCCTTTTCCTGATTACTAAACAAATGAAAAATTTCCATAAATTCTTTGTGGTCATTAGTGATTACTCCCTTAAGAGTTATCTGTTTAGTTCTGTTCCCTTTTTAAATTGAGTTATTTGTTTTATTGGTTTCTACTTTCTTAAGTACTATATTCATTTTTCATATTATCTCTTGTTCAGAAGTGAGCTTAGTGAAGATATTTTCCCAGTGTTAGGCATTTGTTTTGTCCTATTGATGGTGTCATTTCTCATAAAGTAACATTTTATTTTCGTGAGGTTTCATTTGATAATTGTTGATTACAGAGCCTGAGCCATTTGTGTTCTATTCAGGAAATTATCTCCTGTACCAATTCACTAAAGGCCATTCCCTATTTTTCCTTCAATCAGATTTAGTGAATCTGTGTTAATCATACTAATCCATGAAAATGGGAGAAAGTCCCTTCTTCTGAAAAGTTCTATATGTCTTCTTTTAGACACTTGACAATTTTCTCATGTGTATCTTTCACTGGCTTTGTTAGACTTACACTAACATATCTTATTTTATTTGTGGCTATTATAAAATGTCTTTTCTTATTATTTACTTTCTTAACAAATTTATTATTCATATAAAGGAGAATGATGTACTTGATGTATCCCTGCACCCAGATTGAGAGTATTTATTGAGTACATTTTTATTTGTATTGTTTTGTTTGTCATTTTTCATTTTACAAAGAGAAATCCTAAATACAACAACTTGGTATGAAGAGTTTGGAATACTGCTGTGACAGAACTGACTGTTTTAGGAAGGATTAGGAATTTGGGGCTAGAAAATAATTGAGTGTTGAGAGCTCATTGGTAGTTTCTCTTTTAGTTTGAAAGATAACCATGATTTTCAGAATTGGTTTACCAGCTTGCACTCCCACTAACAATGGAGGAGTGTTCCTCTTTCTCCACATCCTTGCCAGCATCTGCTGTCACATGAGTTTTTGATCTTAGCCATGCTGACTGCTGTGAGAAAGAATCTCAGGGTTATTTTGGTTTGGATTTCCCTGATGACTAAGGATGTTGAACATTTCTTTACGTGTTTCTTAGCCATTCCATATTCCTTAGTTGAAAATTCTTTGTTTAGCTATGAATCTGTATGGTGGTTCCTCAGAAAATAGGACATATATACCTGAGAACCCAGCTATACCAATCCTGGGAATATACCCAAAACATATAATGCTCCAACATATAACAAGGATAACATGTTCCATTATGTTCATAGCAGACTTATTTATAATAGCCAGATGCTAAAAAGAAACCAGTTGTCCTTCAAATGAGGAATGGATGCAGAAAATGTGGTATATTTACACAATGGAGTACTATTCAGCTATTAAAAATAATGACTTAATGAAATTGTTAGGCAAATTGATGAAACTAAAAAGTATCACCCTGAATGAGGTAACACAATCACAAAGGACACACTTGATAAGTAGATATTAGCCCAAAAGCACAGAGTACCCCCAAGATACAATTCATAGTACACATGAAGCTCAAGAAGAAAGAAGACCAAAGTGAGGGTGCTTTGGTCCTTCTTAGAAGGGAAAACTCAATACTCATGGGAAGGAATAAGGAGACAAATTGTGGATCAGAGATTGAATAAAAGGCCATTCAGAGACTACCCCACCTGGGTATCCATTCCATACACAGTTACCAAACCACAACAGTCATGGATGCCAACAAATGCTTGCAGAAGGGAGCCTGATATGGCTGTCTCCTGAGAGGCCTTGCCAGAGCCTTACAAATACTGAGCCAGATGCTTACAGCCAACCTTTGGCCTGAGCGTAGGGTCCCCAATGGAGGAGTTAAAGAAAGGACTATAGAAGCTGAAGGGGTTTGCAACCTCATAGGAAAAACAATAAATATCAGCCAACCAGACACCCCAGAGCTCCCAGGGACTATGCCATCAACTTTAGCTTTATATGTACCAGAGGATTGCCTTGTCAGGCATCAATGGGAGGAGAGACCCTTGGTTCTATGAAGACCCAATATAGGGGAATCAAAGGTGGGGTTGGAGGGGGTGGGAGTGAGATTGGTAGAGGAAAACCCTCATAGAAGTAGGGGGAGAGAGGTTTAGATAAGGGCTATCTAGGAAGTGGGGGACTGGGAAAGTGAATAATATTTGAAATGTAGACAAAGAATATATTCAATAAAAAAATAAAAGAAATACATGCTGACAGGAGCCTGATTTAGCTGTATCCTGAAAGTCTTTGCCAGAGCCTGACAAATAGAGAGGAAGATGCTTGCAGCCAGTCATTGGACTGAGTACAGGGTCCCCAATGGTGGAGTTAGAGAAAGGACTAAAGGAACTGAAGGGGTTTGCAACCCCATAGGAAGAACAACAATATCCACCAATCACACCCCAAGAGCACCCAGGGACTAAACTACCAACCAAGGAGTACACATGGAGGTACCCATGGCTTCAGCTGCATATGTAGTAGAGGATGGTCTTGTTGGGCATCAATGGGAGGAGAGGCCCTTCACCCTGTGAAGGCTTGATTCCCCAGGGTAGGGGAATTTGAGGCCTGGGAGGTTGGAGTGGGTGGCTAGTTGGTGGAACATCCTCATTGAAGCAAGGGGAGGGGAATAGAATAGGGAGTTTGGGAGGGAGGTAGGACCAGGAAATGGGATAACATTTGAAATGTAAATAAAGAAAATATCAAAAAAAAAAATAAGCTTGATTGACTGTAGTCTCATGGATGAAGGCCTGGATTATAAAGTTTCAGTCTGAAGTTTAAAGGCTCTAGGGAGCCATTAGTTATTTTGATTTAAGATGCACATAACCCTCTAGAGACTGGAGGCCTCTAGGTGTTTAGAGGTCTGATGGGGTGGGGGTGAAGGTTAGGGACACCTTCATGGAGCCAGGGGTCAGGGAATAGATACCACCTATATCCAAGCATATCTGGTGGGTGTGACCAGCTGTAGGTCAGAGATTTTATGCCTAGGTTTGTGTCCAAATCTCTCTACTACCTGTCTTTCCTGCTTATTTATAGGAAACGTCCAGTTCAGATTCCAGAACACCTACTACTAAGAAACCTAGCTTTGTGACCCGTGTTGATTTATGGATTTCCATTGCACTATGTTTTTATTTCTTCACAGAGATGGCATCCAGATTCCAGTTGTCTTTCCCAGTACTCTCGCCTTCCATCATGCACAACACCAGATCTTTCTCTTTCCATCTGCACTCTCCACATTCTTGCATTTCCCTCTCCCCATTCACACATTATTTCTAGTATGTTCCCCCTTCTAAGAGAGATTTAATGTTCTCTACTTGTGCGCTACTTGTTCTTAGTTTCTCTGCAAATGTAGATAACACTATGATTATCCTTCATTTTACAAATATTATCCACTTATAAGTGGGTACATACCATGTCTGACTTTGTAGGTAGAGTTATCTGTCAGGAACCTCTTTCCTACTTCCATCCCTTTGTTAAAAAGTTTCGAGATGTTGTTGTTAATAATAGTTTAGTAATACCCCTTTCTTTACCCATTCTTCTGTTGATATATATCCATATCTGTATCTGTATCTGAATCTGTATCTGTATCTGTATCTGTAACTGTATCTGTACCTGTTCCTGTACCTGTACATGTACGTGTATATGTACACGTATATGTATATGTAGGTTGTTTTGTATTTTTGCTAATATGCATAAAGGTCTTATGAACAGAGTTTAGAAAGTGCCCTGAGGTATGGCAACGTGTCTTCTGGGGAAGTGCCCAGGAGTGGTAGAGGTAAGTCTTGAGGAAGGTAGTTCCCAATTTTCTTTTTCTTTTTTGTGTTTGTTTTTTCATTTTTATTGGTGATTTTATATATATATCATTAGTTTTCTTCCTTTCCACTTTCCCCACCACAAATTTTCTATCCAGTTCTCCTTTCCCCTGTCTCTATAATGGAACTCCTCCACCTGCCCACCCACTCATGCCTCAGTACCCTAGCATTTCCCTACTTTCGTTCATTGACCTTCCACAGGACCAAGGGCCTCCCCTCCCATTGATGCCGGATAAGATAAACTTCTGCTACATATCCAGCTGGAGCCATGGTTTCCCCTAAGTAGACTATTTTGTTGGTGGTTTTGTCACTGGGAACTTTGGGTGAATCTGATTGGTTGATATTGTTTTTTCTATGGGGTTGCAAACCCTTAAGCTCCTTCAGTCCTTGCCCTAAATTATTCAATAGAATTCCCACCCCCATCCCTTTCCTCAGAACTATGTTGACTGCATGCATCTGCATCTGTATCACTCAGGCTCTGGCAGAGACTCTTAGGGTACAGTTGGGCCAGGCTCCTGTCAGCTAGAGCTTTTTGGCATTAGCTGTGTGGGTTTAGTGTCTGCAGATGAGGTGCATCCCTAAGTGGGATAGTCTCTAAATGGCTTTTCTTTCAGCCTCTGCTCTACTCTTTGCCTCTGTATTTCCTTTAGACAGGATGAATTCTGGATTAATATTATTGAGATGGGTGGTTGACACCATCCCTCAAACAGGGGAAGTGCCTATTCACTGGATATGGTCTCTACAGGATCTAACTCCTCTTTGTTGGGTATTTTGTTTAATGTCACTCTTGTTGGCTCCTGGGAACCTCTTCGGTCCCTGGCAAGTGGGACTTTCTAGTGGCTCCCACCTGTTTCCTATCCCCCACTGCTACATACCTCCTTTCAAATTCCTGACATTTTTTTACTTCTCCCCATCTCCTCCCCTATTTGACCCAACATACAGTTGTTTTGTCTCCCTTTTCATATCTGATTTTGTTAATTTAGATACTGTTTCTATTCCCTCCAGTTAGTCTTGCTAAGGGTATTTCTATATTGCTGATTATTTCAAAGAACCAGCTCCTGGTTTTGTTGATTCTGTGTATAGTTCTCTTTGTTTGTACTTGGTTGATTTCATCCCTGAGTTTGATTACTTCTTGCCATCTACTCAACTTGGGTGTATTTGCTTCCTTTCTTTCCATGGCAATACATCGCATGAAATGGTAAAATAGTTTTAAAAAATGGTACGATTATTTAATTAATAAAGGAAGCTGTCCTCCATAGGTCATACCTCTTGGTTCTTTCCTGCCTGCCTGATTTTGTGTTTAGCTCTTCAATTGCATTTTGTTGGGCCATTTGTTTTCAGCATTGCCTCCTAGAAACACAAACTCTGTTCCCCCAGCTATCATGGAAGTGTTTGTTTCTGCTTAGTATGTGAGTTCCAGCACAAATTGAAAAAGCATGTTGCTGCATTCTAGGAGACTTAAAAAATATATATATATTCAGGTGTCCTTAGGTGTGCGGGTTTATTTCTGGGTCTCGTTTGTATTCTGTTGAGCAGTATATCTGTTTCTGTACCAACACCATGAAATTTTTATCACTATTGTTCTGTAGTACAGCCTGAGATCAGGGTGGTGATTTCTCCAGAAGTTCTTGTATTGTCAAGTTTGTTTTGCCATCATGGGATTTCAGTTTTTCAATAGATGTTGGCAATTTAACTTTCAAGATCAATAAAAAATGTGATGGAATTCTGAAAGGGATAACATTGAATCTCTAGATTGCTTTTAGTAAGATGGCCATTTTCACTATGTTAATCCTACCTATACATGATCATGGGAGATCTTTTCATCTTCTAATATCTTCTTTAGTTTCTCTCATCAGGGACTTGAGTTCTTCTCATACATATCTTTCACATTCTTTGTTCAAGTAACACCAAGATATTTTATATTATCCATTGCTATTGTGAAGTGTCTTAGTTTACTAATTTCTTGGCCGGCTTATCATTTGTGTAAAGGAGGTCTACAGATTTACTTGATTAATTTTGTATCCAGTCACTTTGATGATGGTGTTTTTCAGTTAGAGAAGGTCTCCAAAAATATTTTTGGGGATGCTTATGTATACAATCATATCATCTGCAAAAAGTGATATTTCTACATTTCTTATCTGTATCATCTTGATCTCCTTTTATTCTCTTATTGCTCTGTTTAGAACCTCAAGTAGTATATTGAATAGACAGGGAGTATAGGAAATAGGCTTGTTTTTTTTTCCCTGAATCTAGGGGAATTGTTTAAAGATTCTCTCCATTTTTTCATGTTGGCTATTGGCTTTTTGCATATTGCTCTGATTGTGCTTAGCTATATGCCCTGTATCCCTGCTTTTTCTAATATATTTAATGTGAATGGGTGTTGGATTTTATCAAGACTTTTTCACTGTCTAGCGACATAATCACATGAATTTTTTCTATCAGTTTGATTTTGTGATGGACTATGTTGATGCATTTTTGGGTTTTTGAACCAATCCTGCTTGATCTTGATGGATGATGCACTTGATGTGTTCCTGCACCCAGATTGCTAGTATTTATTGAGTGTATTTCAACAATTTTCAAAAGAGCAATTGGTCTGAATTTCTCTTTCTTTGTAAACTTGTTGTGTAGCTTATGTTTCAGGGTGATAGTGACCTCATAGAATGGGTTTGTTCCATCTACTTTTATTTTGTGTAATAGGTTGAGAAGTATGGTATTATTTGTTTCAAAATTTTTTCAGAATTTTTCTCTAAAACCTTCTGGCCCTGGGACTTTGTTATTTGTGAGAATTTTAGTGACTGCTCATATTTCTTTATGGAACATAGGCCTATTTAAAA
This sequence comes from Tokudaia tokunoshimensis, assembly GCA_036184795.1. NCBI lineage: Eukaryota > Metazoa > Chordata > Mammalia > Rodentia > Muridae > Tokudaia > Tokudaia tokunoshimensis. The sequence continues at coordinate 29,790,663 of BTHU01000016.1, read as the reverse complement.
AGATTTGCTCTTACCGGAGGATCCGGCTATACCACTCCTGGGCATATACCCAGAGACTTTACCTGCATGCAATAAGGACACATGCTCCACTATTTTCATAGCAGCCTTATTTATAATAGCCAGAAGCTGGAAAGAACCCAGATGTCCCTCAACGGAGGAATGGATTCAGAAGATGTGGTATATTTACACAATGGAATACTACTCTGCAATTAAAAACAATGAATTCACGAAATTCCTAGGCAAATGGTCAGAACTTGAAAATATCATCCTTAGTGAGGTAACCCAATCACAAAAGATCACACATGGTATGAAGTCACTGATAAGGGGATATTGACCCAGAATCTCAGAATACCCTAGACACAATCAGCATATCAATAGATTTCTAAAAAGATGGAAGGAGAGACCCCTGGTCCTGGAAAGACTGGATGTAGGGGAACGCCAGGACAGAGTAATGAGAGGGGGTTGAACGGAGAAAAGAGGGAGGGAAGGGGGCTTATGGGACTTTCGGGGAGGGAGGAAACGGGAAAGGGGAAGTGATTTGGAATGTAAATTAAAAAAATAAAATAAAATTAAATTAAAAAAAAAGATTTGCTCATCTCGAATTAAGTTTCATAAGTGGTATCTATTTAGAAAAGTATCCATTTCCTTGAGATTTTTGCAATATTGTGGAGTAAGGATTTGAGGTAAGACTTAAAGAGTCTTTTAATTTCCTCATTGTCAGGTTTTATGGCTCCCTTTTCATTACTGACTTCATTATTTGGATAGTGTCTCTGTCTCTTGCTTATTTCAACTAAGTGTTTGTCTGTCTTATTTTTCTCAAAGAACCAGCACTTGGTTTTGTTGATTCTTTGCACTGTTTGTTTTCTTTCTAAGTGATTGATATCAGCCCTGATTGATCACTTCCTTCCTTCTAATTCTCTTTGTGTCCTTGTTTCTGTTTTCTATAGTTTTCAGGTAGAGTTATAAATTACTGCTATCAGATGTCTCTTATTTGTTTTTGGAGACACTAAGGGATGTGGACTTTTCTCTTAACACTGCTTTCACTGTGCTTCATAATATTGGGTATGGTGTGCATTCATTCATTCAATTCTAGAAAGTTTTAATTTCATCCTTTTTCCCTTTCCCAGAGATCATTGAGTACAGTAATTCATTTTTTATGGGTGGTTATACTTTCTGGTGTTTTTATTGTTTTTTGAGTCCAGTTTTAATCCATAGTGATCTGATAAATTCCAAATGTTATTTTAATTTTCATGTATTTGTTGAGGCTTCCTTTGTGTTCAGTTTTTGATAAGTATCCATGATGTGATGAAGGGAAGGTATATTCTTTTGTTTTTGAGTGCAATATTCTATACATGTCTTTTAGGTCCATTTGAGTCTACTGTCTGTTATTTTCAATAATTCTTTATTAAGTTTTTGTCTGGATGAATCTGTAAGAGCATGGTGTTGAAATCTTCCACAATTGATGTGTGGATTTTAATGTGAGAGTTAAGATTTAACAATATTCCTTTTATATGTTTTGCTGCCCTTGGGTTTGAGGCATAGATGTTAAAAATTGAGCTATTATCTAGTTCCATTAATCCTTTGCTGAGTTTGATGTGCCATTATCTCTCTCTTTTGATTAATTATTTTGTTGAAAGTCTGTATTTTAGCTATTAGATGGCTACTCCAGTTTGTTTATTAGGTCCATTCACTTGGAAAACGTATTCCATCAATTATCTCTGAAGTCATACACATCTGATTTGCTGAGGTGTGTCTATTATACACAACTGAATGATGGATCCTGTTTTCAAATCCATTGTTTTAGCCTGTATCATTCTTTTGGGTAATTGAGTACATTGATGTTGAGAGATATTAATGACCAGTGATTGTTATTTCCTGTTATTTTGATGCTGGGTGTGTGTGTGTGTGTGTGTGTGTGTGTGTGTGTGTGTGTGATGTTTGTTTGTCTTTGGTTATGTTTTGTGACTTTTTTTGTTTTTGTGGGGTTTTTTTGTTTTTGTTTTTTCTTTTTTTGTTCTTTTGTTTTGTTTTTGGTTTTGTTGTTGTTGTTTTGCTTGTATGGTATTTCTTTTTTCCAGTGGTCTCTTGGCTGTAGTTATTGTTCTTGGGATGGCATTTTCTATCCAGTACTTTCTGTATGGCTTGATTTATGGATAGATATTATTCGAATTTGATTTGTATTGAAATATCTAGTTTTCTCCATCTATGATAATTGAGATTTTTGCTAGGTTTAGTAATCTAGGTTTGCACCTAACTACTTTTTCATTATGTTAGACATATTTACCTCTATGACTGTCAAAAACGTTATCTGGACTTTGAGATCAGATACTTCTACTTTTATTTCTAGAAAAATGTCCACAGATTTGTTTGTCTGGAAATGGAGCACAGAAGGACAGTATCCAAACTCTATATTTTTAGAAACACTATTAGAGACAACTATTGGTTTCAGTCCAATATTTATATTTCATTAAGGAATGATCACAAAGTGAATTCAGTGGCATAATGTTAGCAGGTGTAACATAGAGAAATACATTCTTCCTGCAAAGGCACCAACAATAGACTATTCAACCAGTTTCTCCTTCCTCATCTAACTTGTTGAACCAGTGACTATTTTTCTGCTTTTTTCAGAAATATAGTAGAAATGATATATTATGGGTTGCTTAGGCAGCTGCATCACAGAAAGTCTTATCATGGCTGACAACTCTCAAACACCATTTAGATTTTTCCCAGATTCATTCATCTTCCTGTAGTAATTGTAGGCTATTGTACAATGAAGGTTTTCTGGAAGAGCGAGTAGATCTTGTACATTTGTGAGTGCATGATTTGTGGAAGATTCAATGCATTTCTATGCCTACCAAGCTTCTTCCTTATACCAAGGAGAAATTGTAGGATTTTAGGACAGACCTGCATAATACAAAGTCATAAAAATCCATGTCAAAAACTTTATTTTACATTATACTAAAGGAAGTATTTACTTAAAAACAATTCTTTGGCATATAACTGCAATCTTACTTTAAAAAATAAAGAACTATTAGTTATATTCTCCTCAACAGGAAAATATAACTTTCAAAAGATACTTATTAAAAAATAATTGAATATTTAAAGGTACATAGCTAATAAAATGTTAATGTAAAATACAAACTAACAGCAAAATAAAACTGAGTAAATTGAAGTAGATATCATTATCTTTATTAAAATGTATAAAATTTTTAGCAAATAAAATCCAGCAAATTTTAGGCCACCTAGTCTAGCAAACAATAAGCTCTATTTTCAATGAAAGACCCTATCTCAACAAACAAGAATGAGAATAATTTCTGCTTTCAAAAGGAAAAAGAGATGACTATAAATGTATAAGAAGCTTATAGAACTTCAGGTTAGAGACTCAAAAAAGTCTTCTTCACAGATAATAATCAAAATGATAAATATACAGTATAAAGAAAAAATTTTGAAAGTTGCTAAGAGAGAATGCCATTCCCCTTTTATCTCTTCTACCCCTTCCTCCTCTGCCACTGCCTGCCCCATTTGTTCTGCTTTGGTAAACCCCCCAGTTCTGCCACAGGGAAGACCCCATCTCCTGACACTTTCTAGAGAACCAGCAGCACGCAGGGCATTTGATAAGAACCCCACACACACACCTCTGGTATCCCAGGCCACTGACTGGGACTCGCTACCCAGCATCCACCAAAACCCCGCCCAGTCTCCAGAATACTACACCACATACATCCCTTCTACCCCTTCACTCAGGGAAGACCCTATCTCCTGATACTTTCTAGAGAACCAGCAATATGCAGGGCATTTGAGAATCAGCAGCACCTAGGGCATTTGACCCTTGCCAGGTTTGTTGCAGAGAAGAGTCCACCACCTGTTACTTCCTAGAGAACCAGCCATATGCAGGGCATTTGAGAGAACAGGAATCCCAGCAATACAGATACATAGGATTGAAGGACAGGGAAGCCACAGTCAGAGACAGCAAGACTAGCTAACACCAGAGACAACTAGATGGCCAAAGGCAAATGCAAGATCATTACCAACAGAAACCAAGGTAACCTGGCACCATCAGAACCCAGTTCTCCCACAACAGCTAATCCTGGATACTCCATCACATTGGAAAAGCAAGAGCTGGATTTAAAATCACATCCCATGGTCCTGATAGAGGATTTCAAGAAGGACATAAATAACTCCCTTAAAGAAATACAGGAGAACATGGGTCAACAAGTAGAAGCCCTTAAAGAGGAAACACAAAAATCCCCTAAAGAAATACAGGAGATTATGAGTCAACAGATAGAAGCACTTAAAGAGGAAACACAAAAATCCCTTAAAGAAATAGGAGGACATGGGTCAACAGGTAGAAGCCTTAAATGGGAAAGACAAAAATCCCTTAAAGAATTTCAGGAAAACACAAACAAACAAGTGAAGGAACTAAACAAAACTATCCATGACCTAAAAATGAGTAAAAGCAATAAAGAAATCACAAAGTGAGATATCTCTGGAGATAGAAAACCTTGGAAAGAATTTCCGAGTCATAGGTGTAAGCATCAACAACAGAATGCAAGAGATAGAAGAAAGAATCTCAGATGCTGAAAATTCCATAGAAAACATTGACTCAACAGTCAAAGAAAATGTAAAATGCAAAAAGATCCTTATCCAAATTATCCAGTAAATCCAGGACACAATGAGAAGACCAAATATAAGGATTATAGGTATAGAAGAGAGTGAGGATTTGCATCTTAAAGGGCCAGTAAATATTTTTTTTAATTATTTATTTTATTTTTTTTTAATTTACATTCCAAATCATTTCCCCTTTCCCGTTTCCTCCCTCCCCGAAAGTCCCATAAGCCCCCTTCCCTCCCTCTTTTCTCCATTCAACCCCCTCTCGTTACTCTGTCTTGGCGTTCCCCTACATCCAGTCTTTCCAGGACCAGGGGTCTCTCCTTCCATCTTCTTAGAAATCTATTGATATGCGGATTGTGTCTAGGGTATTCCGAGATTCTGGGTCAATATCCCCTTATCAGTGACTGCATACCATGTGTGTTCTTTTGTGATTGGGTTACCTCACTAAGGATGATATTTTCAAGATCTGACCATTTGCCTAGGAATTTTGTGAATTCATTGTTTTTAATTGCAGAGTAGTATTCCATTGTGTAGATATACCACATCTTCTGAATCCATTCCTCCGTTGAGGGACATCTGGGTTCTTTCCAGCTTCTGGCTATTATAAATAAGGCTGCTATGAACATAGTGGAGCATGTGTCGTTATTGCATGCAGGTAAAGCCTCTGGGTTTAACAAAATTATAGAAGAAACTTCTCTACCTAAAAAATGAAATGCCCATGAACCTACAAGAAGCCTACAGAACTCCAAACAGACTGGACATGAACAGAAATTTCTCCCCTCACATAATAATCAAAACACCGAATGCACTAAACAAAGAAAGAATATTAAAAGCAGTAAGGAAAATGGTCAAGTGGCATATAAATGCAGACCTGTCAGAACTACACCAGACTTCTCAACAGAAACTATGAAAGCTAGAAGATCCTGGGCAGATGTCATACAGACCCTAAGAGAACAAAAAGGTCAGCCCTTACTACTATACCCAGCAAAACTCTCAATTACCATAGACTGAGTAAACAAGACATTCCATGACAAAAGCAATTTTATGCAATATCTTTTCATAAATTTAGCACTACAAAGGATAAAGGGTGGAAAATACCAACAAAAGGCAGGAAACCACAACCTAGAAAAAGCATTAAATTAATCTTCTTTCAACAAACCCAAAAGAAGTTAGCTACACAAATAGAATTTCCCTTTTAACAAAGAAAATAACAGTAAGCAACAATCACTTTTCCTTAATATCTCTTAAAATCAATGGTCTCAATTCCACAAGAAAAAGACATAGACTAACAGACTGGATATGTAAACAGGACCCAACATTTTGCTGCATAAAAGAAAACCACCTCCGTGACAAAGGCAGCCACTACTTCAGAGTCAAAGGTTGGAAAGCAATATTCCAAGCAAATGGTCCCAAGAAACAAGCTGGAATGGACATTCTTATATCAAAAAATACTTTCAACCAAAAGTTGTCAAAAATATAAGGACGGATATTTCATACTGGTCAAAGGAAAACTCTACCAAGATGAACTCTCAATTCTGAACATCTATGTCCAAATGCATGGGAACCCACATTCATAAAAGAAACTTTACTAAAGCTCAAAGCACACATTACACCCCACACAGTAATAGTGGAAGACTTCAACAACCCATTTTCAACAATGCACAAATCATGGAAACAGAAACTAAACAAAGACACAGTGAAATGGACCAAATGGATCTAAAAGATATTTTTAGAACATTCCATCTTAAAGCAAAAGAATATACCTTCTTAGCACCTCACAGGTCCAAAATTGACCATATAATCAGTCACAAAACAGGCCTCAACAGATACAGAAATATTGAAATTTTTTCATGCACCTTATCAGATCACCACAGCCTAAGGCTGGTCTTAAGTTGAAACAAAAACAATGGAAAACACACATACACGTGGACTATGAACAATGTTCTTCTCAATGATAGCTTGATGAAGGAAGAAATAAAGAAATAAATTAAAGACTTTTCAGAATTTAATGAAAATGAAGACACATCATACCAGAACTAATGGGATACAATGAAAGCGGTGCTAAGAGGAAAACTCATAGCCCTAAGTGCCTTCAAAGGAAAATGGAGAGAGCTTACACTAGCCACTTGACAGTGCACATGAAAGCTCTAGAACAAAAAGAAGCAAATACACCCAAGAGGAGTATATGGTACAAAATAATCAAACTCGGGGCCAAAATCAACCAAATAAAAACAAAAAGAACTATACAAAGAATCAACAAAACCAGTAGTTGGTTCTTTGAGAAAGTCAACAAGATAGATAAAGCCTTAGACAGACTAACCAGAGTGAACAGAAGCACTACCCAAATTATTAAAATCAGAAATGAAAAGGGAGACATAACAACAGAAATTGTGGAAATTCAAAAAATCATCAGATCCTACTACAAGAGCTTATACTCAACAAAATTTGAAAATCTGTGTGAAATGGACAACTTTCTAGATACATACCAGGTGTCAATGTTAAAACAGTATCAGATAGTCCCTATCTAATCAGATCTAAATAGTCCCATAAGTCCTGAGGAAATAGAAGCAATTGTTAATAGTCTTCCATCAAAAAGTAGCCCAGGAACAGATGGGTTTAGCAGGGAATTCTATCAGATCCTCAAAGAAGAACTAACACCGATACTCTTCAAACTATTCCATGAAATAGAAACTCAAGGAATACTACCCAACTCATCCTATGAAGCCACAATAACACTTATATCTAAACCAAAGAATGACCAAACAAGGAAAGGGAACTTCAGGCCAATCTCCCTTACGAATATTGATGCAAAAATACACAACAAAATTCTGGCCAAACAAATCCAAGAATGCATCAAGATGATAATTCACCATGATCAAGTAGGCTTCATCCCAAGGATGCAGGGATGGTTCAATATATGGAAATCTATCAGTATAATCCACTATATAAAAAAACCTAAAGGAAAAAATCCACATGGTCATTTCATTAGATGCTGAAAAGGCTTTTGACAAAATCCAGCATCCCTTCATGATAAAAGTCTTGAAGAGATCAGGAATCCAAGGCCCATACTTATACATAGTGAGGCAATATGCTCAAACCAGTAGGTAATTTCAAACTAAATGGAGAGAAACTTGAAGCAATCCCACTGAAATTGGGAACAAAACAAGGCTGCCTACTCTCTCCCTGTGGATTCAACATAGGACTTGAAGTCCTAGCCAGAGCAATCAGACAAGAGAAATAGGTCAAAGGAATACAAATTCGAAAGGAAGAAGTCAAAATACCACTATTTGCAGATGATATGATCGTATACTTAAACGATGCCAAAACTTCCACAAGAGAACTCCTAAAGCTGATAAGCAACTTCAGTAAAGTGGTTGAACATAAAATTAACTTAAACAAATCAGTAGCCTTCCTCTACTCAAAGGATAAACAAGCTGAGAAAGAAATTAGGGAAATCACACCTTTCATAATAGTCACAAATAATATTACATACCTTGGTGTGACTTTAACCAAGCAAGTGAAAGATCTCTATGACAAGAACTTCAAGCCTCTGAAGAAAGAAATCAGAGAAGATATCAGAAGATGGAAAGATCTCACATGATTGTGGATTTGCAGAATTAATATAGTAAAAATGGCCATCTCGCTGAAACAATCTACAGATTCAAGGCAATCCCCATCAAAAAAAAAAAAACAAAACAAAACAGCATTTTTAACCAATGGTGCTGAATCAACTGGAGATCAGCATGCAGAAATATGCAAATTGACCCATTCTTATCTCCTTTTCAAAGCTCAAGTCCAAGTGGATCAAGGACCTCCACATAAGACCAGATACACTGAAGCTTATAGAGGAGAAAGTGGGAAAGAATTTTTAACACATGGGCACAGGGGAAAATTTCCTAAATAAAACACCAATAGCTCATGCTCTTAGAACAACAGTCAACAAATGGGACCTCATGAAACTGCAAAGCTTCACTAAGGCAAAGGAAATGCTCAATAGGACAAAAGGGCAACCAACAAATTGGAAAAGATCTTTACCAATCCTACATCCAATAGAGGGCTAATATCTATTACACACAAAGAACTCAAGAAGTTAGACTCCAGAGAGTTAAATAACCCTACTAAAAAATGGTATACAGAGCTAAACAGGAAATTCTCAACTGAGGAAACTTGAATGACTCTGAAGCACCTAAAGAAATGTTCAGCATTCTTAGTTATCAGGGAAATGCAAATCAAAACAACCCTGAGATTCCACCTCACACCAGTCACAATGGCTAAAATCAAAATTGCAGGGGACAGCAGATGCTGGAGAGGATGTGGGGAAAGAGGAGCATTTCTCTGTTATTGCTGGGATTGCTAGTTGGTAAAATCCACTCTGGAAATCAGTTTGGCGGTTCCTCAGAAAATTAGAGTATTACCTGAAGACCCAGCTATTACAACTCCTGAGTATATACCCAGAAGATGCTCCAACATGTAATAAGGGCACATGCTCCACTTTGTTCATAGCAGCCTTATTTATAATAGTCAAAAGCTGGAAAGAACCCAGATGTCCTTCAACAGAGGAATGGATACAGAAATTGTGGTATAAATATACAATGAAATACTATTCATCTATTAAAAACAATGAATTCATGAAATACTTTGGCAAATTTATGGAACTAGAAAGTCTCATCCTGAGGGAGGTAACCAAATCACAAAAGTACACACATGGTATGCACTCACTGATAAGTGGATGTTAGCCCAAAAGCTCAAAATAGATAAGTTACAATTCTCAGAACACAGGAAGCTCAAGTAGAAGGAGAACTGCAGTGGGGGTGATTTGGTTCCTCTGAGAAATGGAAAAAAATACTCACAGGAGCAATAATGAAGACAAAGTATGGAGGAGAGACTGGAGGAAAGGCCATCCAGAGACTGCCCTACCTGGGGATTCATGTTATTTTTTTTCGGGGGGGAGGGGATTCATCTTATAAACAGTCACCAAACCCCAACACTATTATGGACAGCAAGAAGTGCATACCAAAAAGAGCATGTTATGGTTTTCTCTGGAGGGTCCCTGCCAGAGCCTGACACAATCAGAGACAGATGCTAGGAGCCAACCATTAAGGGGTTTTCAGCCCCATGGCAAGAACATTGATGTAGACTGCCCAGAGGCTCCCGGATTATCAGGGACTAAATCATAAATCAAGGGGTACACATGGTTCCAGCCAAAAATTTGGCAGAGGAATGCCTTGCCAGGTATCAGTGGGATGATAACTCCTTGGTCCAGTGAAGACTCAATAGATGCCACAACCAATGAAAATCAAGGTGGGGTGGTGGGAGTGGGTTTGGTTTAGGGGCATATACTTGGAGGCAGGGGCAGGGAGGAAGGGTGGGAGATTTTAGGGCAGGGGGTAAACAAGGAAAGGTTTTAGCATTTGAGATATAAATGAAGATTATATTCAATAAAAAAAAAGTTGCTAAGAAAAAATTCCAAGTAACATAATGTCAGATATGTCAGGAGAACACACAATGTCTCAAGAGACTTTAAAAGCTAGTAGGGTCTGGGTTGATATCTTACACACTGGAATACATCACAGGTATCATCCCAGACTACTATATCCAGCAAAAGATTCAGTCAACATAGATAGAGAAACTCATATCTTCTATGACAATATAGTCTAGTATCCCAGACTACTATATCCAGCAAAAGATTCAGTCAACATAGATAGAGAAACTCATATCTTCTATGACAATATAGTCTAGTATCAGTAGAATGCTAGAAGGTAAACACCAGCATAATTAAGCTACCTACAGTTAAGAAAGTATAAGAAATAACTTTACACTATTAAAACCAATAAAACTAGAAGGCTTGCACAGGTACATAAAAACACACACAGTTCTACTAACAAAATCAAGTCAAGTGAATTAACAATCCTTGGACATTAATATCTGTCAATGTTAATGGAATCAAGTACCCAATTAAAAAAAAAGCAGGTGAACATAATGATACATAATAGATTCTTTAATTGTACTATATACAAGAGAGATAAGAGATACAAGGAACATAGCTAAATATAATAAAGGCAATATGTGACAAGCCAATAGATAACATCAAATTAAATGAATAGAAACCAAAACCAATTCCACTGATTTCAGGAACAAAACATGGCTACCCACTCTCTTACTATCTCTTCAATATAGTCCTTGAAGTTATAGACAGAGAAACAAGAGAACAAAAATAGATCAATGATATAAATATTGCAAATAAAGAAATAAATATATTGTATTTGTCAGATGATATGATACTATCCACATATGTGACTACTTGAGGATTCCATGTGGAATGTTGCCAATAATGACATGTGTAGTTATGGCATATGGTCTTAAACTCTTGGTAGTAACCCCTTTGAGTAAAATGACAACTTCATAGGGGTTGATAATCATATGTCCTGAATATTACAGGCTAACATTAAAATTCATAACATTACAAATTTATAGTTAGAAAGAAGTAATGAAAATGACATACTAATTCCTTAATTAATTATTATTGATACATTAATACTTTATTCCAAATTTTTTTTCTGTTAGTACATGTAGAGAATAATTTCTTAAGAATGGCTCAGTCAAAAACTCAGGTACCAGCAGATGCTGGCAAGGATGTGGAGAAGCAACAATCTGTCATTGCTGGTGGGATTGCAAGCTGGTGCAACCATTCTGGAAATCAGACTAATGGTTCTTTAGAAAACTGGACATAGTACTACCTGAGGACACAGCTATACCATTACTTGGCATGTACCCAAAAGATGCTCCAAAGTATGACAAGAACAGATGCTGCACTATGATCATAGCAGCCTTATTTATGATAGCCAGAAGCTAAAAACAAAACATATGTCTGTCAAGAGAGGAATGGACACAGATAATGGTACATTTACACCATGGAGTACTTCTCAGCTATTAAAAACAACGACTTCACAAAATTCACAGACAAATGGATGTAACTAGAAAATATCATCCTGAGTGAGGTACCAAGTCACAAAAGAACACATGTTGTATGTACTCACTGATAAGTGGATGTTAGGCAAAAATCTCAGAATATCCACAATACAACTAACAGATCATATGGAGCTCAAAAAGAAGGAAGATCAAGATATGGATGCTTCAGTCCTACTTAGAATGTGGAGCAAAATAATCAGGGAATGTAGAAGATGGGAGGGACTTGGGCAGAATAGAGGAATCAGAAGGAAAAAGGCACGCAGGGTCAGGTGGGAAAGGAGACTGGGGAGATATACAGAGTGTCAGGAAATTGAACAAAGATGTGTAGCAATAGGGTATGGGAGCAGAGACTGAAGCAAAGTTCATCCATACACTGTTGCCATATGTAGTAACCAAAACAAGATACTGTTGCTGAGGCCAAGAAGTGCTTGCTGACAGGAGTTGCATACAGCTATATCATGAGAGGCTATACCAGAGCCTGTCAAATAAAGATGGGAATGCTTGCAGCCAATCATTGGACTAAGCAGAGGGACCCCAATAAGTTAGTGGAAGGCATGAAGGTGCCAAAGGGGTTTCCAACCCCATAGGAAGAACAACAATATCAAACAATCAGACCCCAGAATTCATAGGTCTAATTCACTAACCCAAAAATAGGCAAGTATGGACACATGGCTACATCAGCACATGTAGCAGATGATGGTCTTATCTGGGAGAGGAAACCCTTGGTCCTGTGAAGGCTTTATGCCCAGCACTGGGGAATGTTATTGTGGTGAGGTGGAAGTGAATAGGTGAGTGTGGGAGCACCCTCATAGAAGCAGGGTGGGAAGGATGTTATATGGGTATTATGGAGGGGAAACCAGGATAATATTTGTAACATAAAAATAAATAAATAAATAAATAAAATATCCAAAAAAATAGTTTTTGAATGAGAAGGTAAAGTTTTGTTATTGTTGCCCAAAATAAGTACCTTGATTGTGTCAAGCTAATAAAGCTCACTGGGTTTATTACTTGGGGTAATAACATAATTCTTGTACATTCAGTGCAATCCATTCAACAAGCATTAAATTTCATCAGGTAGGATTTAAAACAATATTTCATTTTAGTTGAAGTCAAATATTATCTTATCTACATCTTGTAAATAATATCTTATATTCTGGCATCAGGAACCATCATAGGACAAGCTGATGAGAAGCAGATCTTCCTGATATGGTCTGCTTTGGAGTATAGTACAGAACAGGTTTTCACCAGAGACTAAGCCTAAGTGAAATTCATTTCATTAATGATTTCTGCTTTTAATAGTTATATATATATATATATATATATATATATATATATATATCAATTATCAATATATATATATATTGATATCAATATATATCAATTATTAGGTATTAGCCCTCTTTTTTGAGCAGATCTATGCAGATTTACAAAGGTGTACTATCTTGTAGTGATGTTATATAGAAAAATAGATTACTTCTTAATTATTAATGATGATCCTATAAGAATTCCTAAAATTATATCAGTGATTACTAAGCTTTATAGTAGGGCTGCTATTAGATCCTTTCCTAATAGTCAAAAGTACAATGAGAACTCTGCCAGTTTCCCATGTGTCACTAGTTAATTGCTTCTAGGTACTAACTAGACTTTCTACTACTCAGAGCTCATTCCAAAAGGTGGCAAAACACTTAACCAAATGTCTGAAAAGGGAACTAGTGATTTATTATGGGTCCTAGGAGAAAAGATAAAATATTGACTGGGTTAATCTATGCAAAACTTTACTAATAACTTAGCAATGGTTTTCAACTTTCAATGAACCAGTGGAGCTCTGACAGGTGATGAATGTTTAGCCAGATAATTACTCCTAATGAATATGCATGTAAACATTCTCTGTTGCAAACTTCTATTTCAATTTATGATTTAAATTTTACAAGTGATTTTGTGATGAACTTTTTATCACATGACTAGATATTCTGAAAAGATATGTAAGTGCAGAAGAAAAAGCAGAAGTTTTATTATTATACATCAACCATAAATATCTCCTAAGATAAAATCTTACGGCCCTATCTTGTAAGACTGTCTTACCATATACCAATTTTTTTCCACTTCCCCTCCTTCAAGATGAAATGACAAGAAAGACCGAGCCGGTCCCCAGCATTAGGGCAATCAATCCATATAATACGATGATCACCAGATGTGTTTCTTTCTTTCTGAGTCTGTTTCAGAACCTGTGGAAGAGAAAAATTATTTTAAGAAGGTTTAGAAAAAAAACCATAAAGCTTATCTAATTTTATTTGTACAGGACGAAATAGGATGAAAAGAGGCTGTGAGCTCAAGACTAATTATAGACCTCCAATGTTCACTCATCTCATGGGGCTTTGTATCAAGGAATAACTCCAAAAGAAAGTCCTCACTCGGGACTTTAACAGTATTATTTCACATATATGAAGTAAATTTTCCAGAAATTCTCAACATCCAACATTCTGATATTAACATATAAATACATTTAGTCTATTGAAGAAAAGCAAATTGATATAATGAAATGATTGCATTTGTTTTGTTTACAATAGTGATAGTAACATAACTGATAACCAAGTAGCACTGTTACCAATCTATACATTATTTGTAGAAATATGCATGTGGGTTAGATTTCAGGTGTAGAATATTGCTTGTAAATTGTCAGAAGTCAATCTAAGCTTGAATTTCAGCAATGTTTTGATGAAAAATAAGGAAGAGGATATCTAAACTCTTGTAAAAAAAAAAATAACATGGTGCCATTATACATTTTTTGATATTTCAGGTTGAGTTATTTACTTGAACATGAACAAAGGTTAATTGTGTTACAGTTCATAGAACTGTCTTCATGTATATCCATATATGATATGGTCATTTATGTCTGTATTTCCCACATATTTTATATTCCCTAGAATAGGAAATACAAAAATGTATACATAAACCCAACTTACTTACCAATTAAGTGTAGAAAGAAAGGACATGCTACATATGTGTAGTAGTTATTTCATTTTATCTAAGTCAGCAATGTCATCCCCATTCTATTTCTATTAAACACAAAACAAAATATATAAAAAAATTCTTTCAAACTTCAAAATCAGTTTTCATAGGAGAAAAGGTTAACCCTAATTTTCTTCTTATACTACTTCCTTTGTAGGTAAAATTTCTAATTAAATTTTAAATATTTATTATGAGAATCAGTAGAGTTTTTATTGGGAGGAAAAATTTAAAGAATTACTCAGAATAATTCCTAAAATATACTATTTTAAAGGAGTTCACATTTAGTGATCATTACATCAGCAATTCAGTTTAAAACTATATGCTTCACAGGAAGTATATTTATCTCTTGATATTGAAACAGATTTCTTATGTTATATAGGTTAATGGATAATTTGGGTGGTGGTCCTCACAATCAGCTTTACTTAAAATGAAATTAGTGGTACACAACTGGATTTTACATTCCCAACCTCAAATTTCACACTGAAAAATTCCAAAACAAGTCATGCTTCATATCTGATCTCAACACTTCATTCTTTGCAACTGACATGCATTACAGCCCCCTTAGTATCTAAATGGAGTTCTGGCAAGTGCAGTACATTTTTAGTGCATCTCCATTGTCATGTGTCATGTTGCAACCTGTCCATGGTAAATATTATACCTGCTAGTGGTGGAGAGTGCAAACTTACTCTCTGATCACCGCAGACATTTTAAGTGCTCCAAAACTCCCTCAAAATGCTGTCCTCTATCAGACATTTTAGAGATTACTACTCTTGAGATGTGTGCAATTTCACAAATTTCTTAGTTATATTTAAAATGATTATCCATTTTAAACTTACCAGTCCTTCAGTGAGCATTGATGGTAACAGCAGAATGATGAGAAAACATATCACTGGGAATGAAGCCATGGCTGAAACTAATCACAGAAGATATCAAAGCTAACAGTGTATGAGACAGAGACAGAAACTAAAATATTAGCAAAGGTTATGCCAAGCAGCTATTTGACAAATATTTTAATAATATAACAAAGGAAGAGATAATAAGTAGGGTCTCTGTAAAACTGCTTTACTGATTCCTCATGTATATTTGCTAAAGGACAAGAATTCCTAGTTTCTTTCTGAACATTTCTATTACTCTGTTATCAAAATAGAAATTTGAGGAAAAAATTACAAATTTTTGAACATTGCTTGCTACTCTTTATCTTTTTCTTTGTTTGAAAACACTGTTGTTGCAGTGGAGCAGCAGGGACAGGAGTCTTCCCTTCCAGCCGCCATCTGCAGCAAGGAACCAGGCAGCTCCATAGCCTTCTGTGCTTAGCCCACCAGAAAAGAATGATCTCCCAGCAGCGATTTCATTTCTGAGCATGGAGGTGAGATCTCTACCTTCTCACTGGAGGGGTACAGCTAGGAGGGCACAGGGCATACGATCAGTGGAGCAGCTGGGACAGGAGTCTTCCCTTCCAGCTGCCATCTGCACAAATGGTAAAGGCCCTTAAAGTAGAAACACAAAAATCCCTGAAAGAAATACAGGGGAGCATGGGTGAACAGGTAGAGTCCCTTAAAGAGGAAACAGAAAAATCCCTTAAAGAATTACAGGAGAACACAAACAGACAAGTGAAGAAAATGAACAAAACCATTCAGGATCTAAAACTGGAAGTAGAAGCAATAAAGAAATCACAAAGTGAGACATCTCTGGAGATAGAAAATCTTGGAAAGAATTCAGGACTCATAGATGCAAGCATCAACAACAGAATACAAGAAATAGAAGAAAGAATCTCAGTGGCTGAAGATACCATAGAAAATATTGACCAACAGTTAAAGAATATGCAAAATGCAAAAAGCTCCTGAGCCAAAACATCCAGGAAATCCGGGACACAATGAGAAGAACAAACCTAAGGATTATAGGTAGAGAAGTGAGTGAAGATTTCCAACTTAAAGGGCAAATAAATATCTTCAACAAAATTATAGGAGAAAACTTCCCTAACCTAAAGAAAGAGATGTCTAAGAACATACAAGAAGCCTACAGAACTCCAAACAGACTGGACCAGACCAGAAAGTCCTCCCGGCACATAATAATCAAAATACCAAATGCATTAAACAAAGAAAGAATATTAAAAGCAGTAAGAGAAAAAGGTCAAATAACCTATAAAGGCAGGCCTACCAGAATTACACCAGACTTCTCACCTGAGACAATGAAAGCCAGAAGATCCTGGGCAGATCTCATACAAACCCTAAGAGGACACAAATGCGAGCCAAACTACTATACCTAGCAAAAATCTCAATTGCCATAAATGGAGAAACCAAGATATTCCATGATAACACCAAATTTACACAATATCTTTCCACAAATCCAGCCCTACAAAGGATAATAGATGGAAAACATCAACATGAGGAGGCAAACTACACCCTAGAAAAAGCAAGAAAGTCATCTTTTTCCAACAAACCCAAACGAAAGTAACCACACAAACATAAAAAGAACATCAAAAATAACAGGAAGCAGCAATCACTATTCCTTAATATCTTATAAAGTCAATAGACTCAATTCCCCAACAGAAAACATAGTCTAACAGAGATGTTTTTCATGTGGATCTTTGATTTTATCAGAAAATGTTTGTGACTCCTCTTTCAATTTAGTAATGCTTTTTGTGTCTACCATTTTGACTGTATTATTTTCCATGATAATCTTTAATTTTAACATTTTTTCTGTATATTTCTTTGATTTTGTCAGAGGTGGTTTTCATATAGATCTTCAGTTTCATTGGGGGGTTGAGTTTTTAGTTCCACTTTCAATCAATTTAGGAATGTTTTTGTGCCTACCATTTTGTCTTAAAATTGTCCATGAAAATCTTCAATTTTATCATTTTTCTGTATTTTTCTTCAATTTTGTCAGATTGGAGATTTTATGTTTTTGTTAAGACTCAAACACACCTGTTCAATCTCATAATGTTCAATCACAGTACCTTCCAAATTCTACATCCTCTGGTAAACACATCTCTGTGTGGATACCTTAGCCTTCCTGCTGGAACTCGTAGAAATAATTTATCTTGTAAATTGAATGGGTAGTTCCTTATTTTGTATACTCTATGTATATTCTGCAACTTCAAATTATTTTTCAAAATTATGTTATTTGCTTCAAATTGCGATCTGACTCAAAGATAATGCAGAGTCATCTTCACCAAGTATCTATTAAATTTTGCATTTTAAATATCATTTACCCTTTTTTCTCTATTCAAACACTTCCATATTCTCCATAATTCTTCCTTTCAATTTGTTGCTTATTTTTCTCTTGGAATTTGTGGCTAAAATACGAGTCAGAACCTCTCCATATATGTGTCATATTATTTTCTCAAAATAGTTTTAAAATAGTTTCTCAAAGTAGTTTGATGGAAAAGTTTCTCTCGGGTTCTACTTCCTGAGCATCAGACTATTTAAGATAGTGACCTTGGATAGCAGCCCTAAGTACATTCCTTCCATGTGATCGTTGGATCAACAATCTATTGTTTGTCTTTACTCCTGGAGATTTCCCTATGTTCCTTTTTTTCATGCAAATATCAGAAAGGGGAGACACTCCTATGTTCAGTGTGGTTTTACCATTTTTGTTCACAGGTTTTGTTCTGTTTTGTTTGTGATCTTATTACCCTTATTATTAATTATGTCTGTATCCACTCTCCTCTTTTTTTTTCTTTGCTGTGTTCCTTTATTCTTGGGTTATATTTTTGTATTTCTCTTCTCTTTATATTCCAATCAAAGTCCTGATCTCTCCTTTAGTCACAATCTCCTCTTTCACTTCTGTCTCCTTTTCTCACTTGCCTGCTCCTCAGAGAAGAAGAGGAAAACTTTGGGTGCCACCACACACTGGAGTATCTATTTCCAGAAGGAATATACACATTCTCTCCCACTGAGATCCAACCATGGAATCCAGGGTGGGGGAAAGGTATTGACAAGCAGGATACATAGACATAGACTGCTCCACTCTGCTTGTTTGGGTTTCCAAATGATAACCAAGAAGAATGTTTGCTACTAGTATGCATGGGGTAGGGTTCCAGCCCCTACATGATCATTGTTTGGTTGCCCAATCTCTGTGAACCCCTATGAACACAGGTAAGTTGACACTCTATGTCATCTTGTGTATCTTTGGAACTTAAGGCTTGCTCAGTACTATATTCACCACTTCTACAAGACTCTCTAAATTCTGCTTGATGTTTGACTGTCAGTGTACATCTACTTCCATTCTTTGCTAGATAACATCTCTGAAAAGACAGTGATGTCCTGCATTTGTATGCAAGAAAGCTGAGTATCATTAATAGTGTCAGAGGTTGTTTGTATTACATGTGTTGGGCCTCAAGTTGCAGCAGTCATTGGTGGACTATTGCTACAGTCTCTGCTCTATCTTTATCAATTCAAAACATTAGGCAGGAAAATTTGGGGTCGAAGGATCTATGGGTATATTAATATCACCAATCCTCTTCTGGAAGTCTTGCCTGGCTAATGCATTAGTCACTTCAGTCTGTATACCCCCTCTTACAAGAATCCCAGCTATGCTAACCCACATAGATTCCCTATATTCTCACCAGTGCCAGGCCTCCAGGTGTATCAAGAGATGCCTCTCACTGGTTTCCATTACGACTCCCCGTCCTCTCCTGACACCGCTCCCCAAAACTAGTCACCATTTTCCCCCCTTCTCAATCACTCTCATACCCAGTTCTCTTTTTCTATCAAATTCTGATGATGGTTAACTTTCCCATTCTTAGATTCCAACATGCTCATTTTCATAGCCTTCCCCTTACTAACTTGCTTCTTTGTGTCTATGGATAGGAGCATGGTTATCCTTCACTTTATGACTAATCTCCACTTATCAGTGAGTACATACCTTATCTATATTTCTAGTTCTGTGTTATTATTAAATTCCATACATTTGCCTGTAAAATCTTGATTTCTTTGTTTTTAAAAGTTGAATATTATTCCATTGTGCAGAAGTACCACATTTTATTCATCCATTTTCACTTATATTACATTTAGATTGTTTGAACTTTCTTGTCTACTGCAAATAAAGTTGTTTTGGACATAGATGAGCAAGTGTTCAATTTGTATAAGTGGGCATCTTATCTTATGGGTGTATGCCCAGGAGTGGTATAACTACGTCTTGAGGTAAAACAGTTCAAAGTTTAGTGTGAAACAACCAAATTGATTTCCAAACTGCACAAGTTTGCACTTCCACTAAAAGTGGAGGGGTGCTCCTATGGTCCAAATCTTCTCCATCATGTGCTGTCCTACAAGTTTTTTTTTTTTTTTTTTTTTATCTTAGCCATTCTGAGAGTTATAAGATAGTATCTCGGGATCATTTTATTTGCCTTTTCCTGTACTAAACAAATGGAACATTTCTGTAAATGCTTTGTGGTCATTAGTGATTACTCTCTTGAGAATTATCTGTTTAGTTCTGTTCCCCCCTTTTTAAATTGGGTTATTTGTTTTGCTGCTTTCTACTTTCTTGAGTAATACATTCTTTTTTTTTTTTTTTTTTGTATTATCCCTTTGTCAGAGTGAGCTTAGTGAAGATATTTTTCCCAATGTTTGGCATTTGCTTTGTCCTATTTACGATGTCATTTGCCTTAAAGTACTTTTTCATTTTCATTTTTCATTTGACAGTTGTTAATTATAGAGCATGAGACATTGGTGTTCTATTCAGCAAATTATTTTGTATACCAATTCATTCAAGTCTTTTCCTGTCTTCTCTTCTATTAGATTTAATGCATCTGGTTTTATTTTGTTGTCTTTGATTCACTTGGGCTTGAGATTTTGGGCAATAATAAACATGGATCTATTTGCATTTGTCTACATGTAGGCATCTTGTGAAAGTTGCTCCAATTCTTGAATATGCTTTCTTTTTTCCATTGTATGGTGTTGCCTTCTTTGCCAAAGTTCAAGTATGCATAGTTGAGGTGTGTGGATTTATCTATTGATCTTGACTAAATTCCATTGATAAATCTGTCTGTTTCTGTTCCAATGCCATACAATTTTATTACTCTTTCTCTGAACTACATCTTGAGGTGGCAGATGGTGATACGTCTAGATTTTCATTATTCTACAGAATTATTTTAAAACTATACTGGATATTTGCTTTTCTACATGAATATGAGAATTGTTATCTTAAAATCTTCAGAAAAAATGTGCAGGAATTATTTATTGGAATAGTGGTAAATCTGTAGATTGCTTTTGCTAAAATGGCCATTTTCACTGCCTTAATCATACTGATACATCAGAATGGGAGATAGTTCCATGTTCTGATAACTTGTATATGTCTTCTTTTAGACACTTAAGGTATTTGTCTTACAGATCTTTCCCTGGCTTTGTTAGAGTTACAACAACTTATTTTATATTAGTTGTGGTTATTTTAAAGTGCTTTCTTTCATGATTTTCTTTCATACCACATTTATTATTTGTATAGAGGAGATGCATGATGTTTTTCAGTTCATTTTATATCCAGCCACTTTGCTGAAGGTGTTTATACACTGTGGGAATTCTCTGGTACAATTTTTGGGGTCACTTATGTATACAATTTTAGCATTAGCAAATAGTGATACCTTCCTTGACAATTTGTATTGAATTGATCTTCTTTAGTTGTCTTATTGATTGAGCTACAAGATAAAATACTATTTTGAATAGACAGGGAGAGAATACGGTGCTTTGTTTTATCTCTGATTTAGTGATATTAATATAAGTTTTTCCTCGAATTAAGTTAATATTGGAAATTGGCTTGATGTATATTGTTTTTATTGTGTTTAAGTATGCACCTTGTGTCACTATTTGAAGACTTTAAGATGAAAGGGTATTAGAATGTCTCAAAGATTCTTTCAATATCTAATGAATTAATTGCGTGATTTTTTTTCAGTTTATGTGCTGCATTATATTAATGGAATTTTTGTTTATTGAATCATCCTTTCACCCCTGCAGTGAAACCTTATTCATCATGATGGATGATGATTTAATATGCTCTTGGATTTGGTTTATAAGTAGGTTTGTTTTTTTTTTTTTGAGTATTTTTGTATCTATGTTCATAAGGGAAATTGGTCTGAAATTCCCTTTCTTTGGCTAAGATCAAATACTGGTTTGAAGTTGGGGACATCTATGAAATTGTTAGGGGAATGATTAAAGGAACTGAATAGAAGGACAACCCCATAGGCAGACCAACAGTGTTAACTAACATGGATCCCTGGAAGATCTCAGAGACTGAGTCAACAACCAAAGAGTATACATGGGATAGTCCAAGGCATCTGGCATAAAACTACCTTCTCTGGCCTAAATAGGAGAGGTTGTGCCAAACTCTGTAGAGAATTGATGCCCCAGGTAGGGAAAATTCCTAGGGTTAGGAGTATCCTCTCAAAAGTGAAGGTGATTTGTCCGCGAACATTCTTTCCTCAGGCTGCTCTCCATTTCCATCCCTGTAATTCTTTCAGATAGGAACACTAATGGGTCAGAGTTTTGACTGTGGGATGACCAGACTAAACAAGCAGCTGAAAAAGTCAGATGCACTTATTTGCACACAAACAATGGCTAGAAGAGGCTACACCTGTGGCTGAATTGGGAAAAGGCTGAAAGAAGTTGAGGAGAAGGGCAATGCTATCAGAGGACCAGCAATCTCAATTAATCTGGACCCCTGAGATCTCTCAATCACTGGACCACCAACCAGGCAGCCTACACCAGCTGATATGAGGCCCCCAACACACACACAGCAGAGGACTGCTGGGTATGTGTTCATAAAGACATGATGGACACACACGTAACCCTGGAGGCCCCAGGGAGTTTAGAGGTCAGGTGGAGTAGGGATAGGGACATCCATGTGGAGGCAGGGGGTGAGGAGGAGTTTTGGGATATGAAACAGTCAGAGTGTGGACAGGGACAGGAATAAAATATGGAGCGTAAAATAAATAAATACATAAACAAACAAACAAATAAATGATATTTTTTAAAAAGAGTAAGTGGTACTTGGAAAATAAAAAATAAAGAAAAGAAATATAAAGATAAGGGCAATAAGGGAGGAACAATCTGAGGATGTAGGGTATCTGTGGATGTACATAAGTTGAATAATTAATAAAAATAAAACATGCATAAATAAGTAGTTGACCATCTAGTTATTTTTACTTATAACACATTGAACAACCTGGTATAACAG
Organism: Tokudaia tokunoshimensis; assembly: GCA_036184795.1. NCBI lineage: Eukaryota > Metazoa > Chordata > Mammalia > Rodentia > Muridae > Tokudaia > Tokudaia tokunoshimensis. Next base: position 29,767,908 of record BTHU01000016.1, on the reverse strand, counting down.
CATATACCTACTGTAAACTCTGATGCAGTATGTAGTTAATAGAACATGACTTTAATCAATGAGTACTTGAAACTTTCAATTACAAGTTACATGAACAGTAAGGAAATTCTTGCCCTCTTCTGAGGTACAGTTAATTAATTTCACAGATGATTCTAACCTTTAGAAGGAAATTAATCCATTTGACTTGTTAGGAAGAACAGTGCAGCTATAAAAACAAGGAAGAAGATGATAACTGCTCTTAATACAGAGAGTCCTTGTTGAGGATTTGTTTCTTTTTGCATGGTCAGATGCAATGCAAATTCAGCCAACTCAATTATTGTTGACTCAGAGAGATTAAAATAAAGGAATATAGCCTTGTTGCCAGATAAAGAATGTGTGTCAAGAGCATAGTTTGGTAATTGTAAGGAAGAAGAAATGTCCAAAAATTTGGGGGAGTATGTGGAAAGAAAACTGTGAGATGTCAGTGAAGTGATCATTGGCATTTTTTTAAAAAAGGAGTAAAGATAACAGGATTATTTATAATACATTACACCCTTGGTCTGGAATGGTATGTTGTGAGCATTTGCTACTTGAAAACAGTCTTTCTTTAATCGTGCTGAGATGTGCACATGGATATGTGTGGACACCACTGTTATTTGGGGGCTAAGACAAAGTTTAGTAAACATGATATAAATGTGTTCCATAACTATAATGTGCAAAAGAATTCTGTTTTATTACACAGAATTTGGCAATTATAACTGTTAAAGATACTGGTAATTTAAATATATCTTAAGAAGGTTTTCAAAATCTTCGGATTTCATGCCAAAAATATTCAGAATTTTTACAGTACGTGATTTGTGGAAATACTATGCCTAGTGTGTGCACACAAATCTTCACTTGGAATAAATTTATAATGTAGGTTTAGCAAAAAGGAATATGTAAAATATACCTACATAGTGATCTACAATACGCCATGTTGTATAACCATTAGAAACACTGTAAAACATGAGGTAAAGTAAGGCTTTTTGATTCACATTTAATTGTAGAATATGAGTCAAATGTACTATTTCTCAAATTAAATCCAAATTTCTGGGATTTTTGTTTATGAATTATTTTTTTAAAAAAACAGAAAGATATTATTTGAGAGTCACAGTTCTCTTGATTTTAGTATGTTTTGAAAGTCTGAAATTTTATTTTCATTCGTAATTTGTCCATAATTATTCAATTCATCATCATTTTTATTTCTTTTAGATTTCCTCATTTATTTAAAGTGATATATATTTGATATATGTTTAATCATATAATATATGTATATATATAACATATATAATATAATTATATATTATATATAAAATCAGACACACACACACATATATATATGTTATGAATTTAAAGTGATGAATGCATTTGTTTGGAAGAATGACTTCATTAAGTCACATCCTAAAGATTAATAGATCACTCATCTGTGTCTAAATATTTCACAAAATAAATTTGCTTCTGGAGCATAAGATATGAGAATGACACAGTTATATATGTATATCCAGTAAAATAGGTGGATAAATCTTTTTCTGTCATTAATATCAGAATTTATTGATTGGCAACAAATTACATAACCAAATTATTTCCTAGGCCACAATGAGAAGCAGTCTCAATTTGAATAATAAAGTGAATCTGATTTCGTCTACTGCTGTGGTGAAAGTTCATGGGGCCACAATCAAATCAGGCAAGAAAAGGTTTATTTTCTTTTACTTTCATTAACTACATCATCAAAGGAAGACCAAACTGGAAATCAAACAGAGAAGGCACCTGAAGGAAATAGATATTGCAGAGGCATGGAGTGATCCTGATTACTGGCTTGCTTCACCTGACTTTCTCAGCCTGTATTTTTATGCAACTTAATATGTCTACTCCACACAACGGATTAATGCCTCTCACATCATTCAGTAAATAAAAGAAAGTTTTATAGATGGCTAATTTTGAGGTATTTTCTCAAGTGAGTTTCCTTAATTTCAGACAACTAAACAAGTCTAAACATTTTGAAAATGGATATAGTTATTTCTCAGAAAATTGGAAATCTATCTAGACCTCAAGACCAAGCTATACCACTTCTGGGAATATACCCAAAGGAAACTTCACCATATTGCTAGGATAGTTGGTCAATTATTTCTATAGTGTCTTCTTTGGTAATATTGAGAAACTGGAAACGTTCTATATTTACATTAACTGAAAATGGATAGAGAAAATGTGGAACATTGATACGGTGAATCCTTTCTCAATTACTAAAATGAATAACATGATGTAATTTGCCAGCATGTGAATGGAACTAGAAAACAACCATTTTGAGTAAGCTAACACAGACTCAGAAAATTGAACTTGGTGTATACTCAATTATAGCTGAATATTAGTAGTAAAGTGAAGGGTAAACATCTGTCTATCCACACATCCAAAGAAACTAATCAACCAGTAGACTTCAAGTGAGGGACATGTAAATCTAATTTAAATTGGAAACTAAAATTTTGATGGGGTTTGAAGAAGGGAACAGAGGTAATGTGTTGTGGAGAGGATATAGGAAGAGAGTACTGGGGAAGAAGATTGGAATTTGATTGCATCTCTTGGAAGAGGTAGAAAACTTGGTCAAATGAAACTCACAGAATTTTATGAGGATGATAAGAGCTAAGAATCTTAGCTTTGGAGGCAATGGAGTCTGCACTCTCCATTTCCTATAACCATGCAAGATATTTGGAGAAGGGTTTGGAAGACCAACACAGGCAAAATAATTTGACTTACAATTTTCTCTGCTTGGATAAATGTGGCAAATAAATTGTGGGAATGATCAATCAATGACTCATTCATTTTGAAAACCATTGCATGACTGGGAGCCCACCCCTAACACTGCTCAGGCCAAGAGTCTGTATATCCCAAAGAACAAATATAGAAACAAACATGAATGACAAAATATGTAAACAAAATGATTCCCAATGATGTTCTGCTATACTCAAAGAATGGTGCACAGACTAATTGTCATCAAAGAGACTTCACCCAGCAACTGATAGAAAGAGATGCACAGAAGGTAAACAGATGCAGACAGCTACAATTTCAGTAGAACTTATAGAAACTGCAGTGAAAAAAATCAACATAAACACCAAATGAATACTCCACTGCCAGGAGTAGGCTACATTTAATTAAGTTGTATACCAAATAGAGACCATAGAAATTTCTACCAATCTAGAATATTTATAAATAATCTCTCCCAAAATGATGGCAAAGCCCTATTGCTATGGTCAACATGTACATATTTATTAAACATGGAGAATTTAAGTTGGTGACTATCTGAAACATCACCACTGCTGACTTATGTTCATGGCACTGGAAGGATTTCCATACTCTACTAGAGGAGCAAGAGAAACTCCAACATAGCTACAAATCCTTTGATTTATAACAAGTGACCTGATTGATGTTTTGTCTCTGCTTCAATACAGGAAGCTAAGATTTTAAATCTTTCAGTGTATATTATTCATAAAATTGTATTGCAGGCTTTTGCTCTTAACAATGGGCTTTAAAAATTGTTTAAGTAGTTGTTGCTCCAAAAGAGATTCAAAGGGAATGTATCAATTATATGCTAAGTAAATTGACACTGAAAATTCAAATAAAAGTTAATTTGCTTATTCTAAATGATTTTCAAAAGTTGTTAAAATATATTAATTGGCCTTATCCTATATGTTAAATTCATCTTAAGCTTGTCAAAGGAGGACTTAAACCTCTGTTCTCACGGTGGATATAAATTAACTGGTTAGAGACAAATAACTTGAAGGAACTTACTGTAATCATTTTCCAATTGTTTATGTTATTTGTTCACTGCCATTCCTTGACAAAGGGAACATTAATGTAGAATCACCTTTTTTTCATCTTCAAGTAAAGTTTTAACATCCTCTGATAAAGACTGTGTTAATAAGGTGTTGTAAGATAAAATCATAAAAGTATTTTAAAAAAAAATGTCTTAAGAACCTGATGAAACATTTGTTCCTTTTTTCAAACGGTAATCAAATTGGTTATTGAATATTGAGAGTTGATCTGATGCATGGCAAGTCTTTTAGGCAAAATTGACAATTGTTATCCAAAAGATAAGTTGTTAAAATTTGCTTCCACACATGCTTTTGTATTTCTATAGATTTATATGTACATCCTATAAGAAATACATCTACATTGGGAGTAAAGCTCATGTAATTAGATCACATGTTTATTCTTTTGAGTTCCTTCCTGCTTCAGCACAGATAATTGACTTGGGTGCTGTAGTGGTTATTTTTAAAATGTTAAAAAAAAAAAATCAAGTGACCCGTCCAGCAGGTCTAGTTATTCAGGGTCCCGAAGAGGCGCTACCTGAGGTCAAGTGGGGGAGAAAAGAAGGAGACCAAGCAAGGTTCCGTTGTCAAGGTCTCATTTATTGTCACACAAGCAGCAGTTTTTAAGCAATAGGGTTGAGGAAGTTGGGAGGTGGAACTATGGGGAAGTGACCTATGGGCCAAACCCTGAATGAGGAAGTTGGGAGGGAGAGCTAGGGAGAAGTGAGCTATGGGCCAAGCCCTGGGCTGGGTGCCTGGGACATTCTGCGGTTTTCCCGGGACGGTCACAGATTTTTATCTTGGTCTTGATGTTCCGACAGGAAGGTCAGGAGTTTCACACGAGGGGAGGGGCGGCCTGTCTATGTAGCTGGCAGTTGGCCTGTCAGCCCCCAACAATCAAGCTTTAATTTTGTATACGGATAGCCAATAAAAATATATGTAGCTCATGGCTTACAATTGCTTAAAATTGTTTCCTTTTTTAGATACTGCTAATTCTTAAATTTTACAATTATTTATACAAATACAATTCAAATGAAAAGATATATTCCTTTAAATGACTGTCCTCTAGACATTTAAGAGATTATCCAGGAGCTGGAGAGATGGCTCAGCCATTATAGGCTAGACTCATACCCAAAATTATAAGAGTTCATTCCCAGAAACCACATGGTGGCTCACAATCATTTGTAATGAGATCTGACACCCTCTTCTGGTGTGTCTGAAGAGAGCTACAATATACTTATAAATAATAAATTAATAAATCTTTAAAAAAGAGCTCATTCTAGATTGCCTGGACAAGACCACTTAAGGCAAAGTCACAAGAGATTGTATCCCAGGCAGACTATAGGCCTTACATAGGAACAATTGGCCATATAATCATATTCTTTACATCATCAAAATATTAATAGCTTAAGAATAATTTTATCTTTTTAACAGGCAGGGGTGTGGAGAAGGAAGGACACTCCTTCATTTCTAATGGGATTGCAAGTCGGTACAATCATTCTGGAAATCAGTCTGGTGGTTCTACAGAAAATTGGACCTAGCTATACCGTCACATGGCTTGTACCCAAAAGATGCTCCAAAATATAATAAGGACAGATACTGCACTATGATCATAGCAGCTTTATTTATAATATTCAGAAGCTAGAAACAAACCAGATGTCCTTAAACAGAGGAAAGGCTGCAGATAATAGTACATTTACATCATGGAATACTACTCAGCTATTAAAAGCAATGACTTTATGAAAATCACAGGGAAATGGATGGGACTAGAAAATATCATCCTGAGTGAGGTAACCCAGTCACAAAAGAACACACATTGTATGTACTCAGTGATAAGTGGATATTAGGCAAAAATTTCAGAATACCCACAATACAACTCACAGACCATATGAAGCTCAAAAAGAAGGAAAATCAAAATATGAATGCATCAGTCCTACTCAGAATGTGGGGCAAAATAATGTCAGAATACAGAGGTGGGAGGGACTTGGAGTGAAGAGAAGAAAGGGAGCGGTAAAACGGGACAGAGTCAGGTGAGAGAGGAGACACAGGAGATGTACAGAGTGTCAGGCAATTGAAGAGAGATATGTACTGATGGGATATGGGAGCACAGACTGAAGGAAAGTCCATCCAGAGACTGCTCCCATATGCAGTCACCAAAACAAGATACTGTTGCTGATGCCTAGAAGTGCTTGCTGAAAGGAGTCTGATATAGCTCTATCATGAGAGGCTGTGTCAGAGCCTGACAAATAAAGATGTGGATTGTAACAGCCAAACATTGGACTGAGCACACAGACCCCAATGGATGAGTTAGTAGAAGGAATGAATGTTCAGAAGGGATTTGCAAGCTGATAGGAAGAACAACAATCTCAACCAATCAGACTCCCCCATATTTTCCAGGTACTAAAACACTAATCCAAAGATATGCATGGATAGACACATGGCTCCATCAGCATATGTAACAGAGGATGGCCTTATCAGGGAGAGGAGGCCCTTGGTCCTGTGAATGATTGCTGCACAGCAACCTGGAATGTTATGATGGTGAAGTGAACTGGATGTGTGGGGGTAGGGGCAACCTCATAGAAGTAGGGTGGGAAAGGTGTTACATGGGTTTTACAGAGGGGAACCAGGATAAAATTTGTAATGTAAATAAATAAAATAACCAATAAAAGGCAAAGTTTAGTGACTATTGCCCAAAATAAGTACCTTGATTATGCCAAGCTAATGAAGGTCTCTAGGTCCATTACTTGGGGTAACAAAAAATTCTTGGACATTCAATGGAATCCAAAAATTCTAAAAGCATTTAATATTATCAGGTAAGATTTAAATAAATATTCATTTTCATTGAAATCAAATAATATCTCATCAGCATCTTGTAAATAATGTCTTATATTCTGGTGTCAGCAGCCATCAAAGGACAAGATAATAAACAGGGAGTGATCTTTTTAATACGGTCTGCCTTGGATTATAGTAAGCAAGAGCTTTGCACCATAGACAAGGCCTAGGTGAAACTCATCTTATTAAAGATTCCTGCTTTTAATAGTATATTAATAGTGTGTCTGTGTGTGTGTGTGTGTGTGTGTGTATGTGTGTGTGTGTATCAATTATTAGGTATTAGCCCTCTCTTTTGAGCAGATTTATGCAGATTTACAAAGATGTTCTGTCTTGTAGTGATGTTATATAGACAAATAGATGACTTCTTAATTATTATCAATGATCCTATAAGAATTCCTAAAATTATTTTAGTGATTACTAAGCTCTGTAGTGGAACTTCAATTAAATCCTTTCCTGATAGTCAAAACTACAATGAGAACACATCCAGTCTCCCTTGTTTCACCAGATAATTGCTTCTAGGTACTAACCAGACTTTCTACTACTCAGAGCACATTGCAAAAGGTAGTAAAACACCCAAACACCTGAAAAGGGAACTAATGATTTATTATAGGTCCTAGGAGAAAAGATAAAATATTGACTGGCTTAAGCTATACAAAACTTCACTAATAACTTAGTTATGTTTTTCAACATTCAGTGAACCAGTGGAGCTCTGACAGGTGATGGATGTTTAGCCAGATAACTGACCCGTCCAGCAGGTCTAGTTATTCAGGGTCCCGAAGAGGAGCTACCTGAGGGTCAAGGGGAGGAGAGAAGAACGAGACCAAGCAAGGTTCCATTGTCAAGGTCTCGTTTATTGTCACACAGGCAGCATGTTTTAAGCAGTGAGGATGAGGAATTTGGGAAGGGGAGCTAGGGGGAAGTGAGCTATGGGCCAAGCCCTGAATGGGGAAGTTGGGAGGGGGAGCTAGGGGGGAAGTGACCTTTGCAAAATGCAAAGGAGGGAGGGGTCAAGGTGTTCTTGGCAGCAGGAAGCACAAAGGGCATCTGGTGAAGACATCTGGTATCTGCGCACTTAGGGACATTCTGCGGTTAAGGGTGGAGGAATCCTTTTGTACTGGCAGTTCCTGGGCAGGTCTTTGTTCAACAATTGGTCATAAGACAGCCATGGCTGAATGACCTTGCTTGGCTCCCCACAGATAACTACTCCTAATGAATAGTCATGCAAACATTCTCTTTTGCAAACTTCTATTTCTATTTATGATTTAAGTTTTATGTGTGTTCTTGTGATGAACTTTATACCATGTAATTATGTATTCTGAAAAGAAGAAAAAGCTGTACTTCGAGTGAACTGTGCTGAGGAGAAATTTTTAGACAAAACTTTTTAGACAGAAATGAACTCAAGAGGAACTTAGAAGTATAGTCATAGCATTGGCAAAAAAGGCATTTAGAGAACAAGCAGTATTGTGACATTAGAGCAGAAGAGAGAAAGATGAGAAGGATGATGAATAGCAGAATAACATAGAAACTACAGGTAACATAAATAAATAAAAACTAATAGAGCAGTGTGCAGAATGAAGAGGGAAAGGGAAAAAAAGAAGGTAAAGACAGCAGAAGGAGCAGGCAGGCTTCTTCTTACCATGGGACAGAACAGGTCTTTTCTTAACAAAAAGGTAAACTTAGTCTTATTAAAAGAGCACAGTTTTCTTCCTACAAACTTGGGTTTCATTCATTTAGAATTGCAAGTGTAGAAGATTTTTCTTTCACTAAGAAATAAATATCGGAGATCATTTTTCATACAGAATGAATGAGTTCTTTCTGCACTGGAGCTTTGTCTTTGCTCCATAAGCATATGTAAGTATGGATATGTGTAGGAAAGTATATAATTGTGAGAATGGACCAGACTGCTTTGAATGAAAATGTATAAATATGCATGTATGATTCTATATATGAATTTATGTGAGTTTATTAATACTTATGTATTTTTTTTCCTTATTAAAGCATTATTTTCTTTTTCTGGTTCAATAGAAGTTTATTGCCCCAAAATTACCCCTAACCAGACAAGCAAGAGGCATCTGTACAAAAGGGAATAAGGTTCTAGTAATTAATCCTTTCCTTAATTACTGCTTTTTTAGGATGAGGTGCGAAGTGCTAGAGATTAAAGTTTCTGGCCTCAGAGGATCACAGAAGTAAGGCCAGCTACAGCAGTAAAGTAACATAGACTTAGATAACTAACATTTTTATTGTTATACAGCAGCCATAAATATCTCCTAAGATAAAATCTTACTACCATACCCCCTAAGACTAAGTCTTACTTTTTACCAATGCTTTTCCACTTCCCCTTCTTCAAGAAGAACTGACAAGAAAGAAGATCAAGCTGGTCCCCAGGATTTAAACAATCAATCAATAGATTTATGTGATCATCAATTACGGTTTGTATTTTCTGAGTCTGTTTCAGGACCTGTGGTAGAGAAAAATTATTTTAAGAAGGTTTTCAGTAAGAAACATAAAACTTATCCAATTTTGTTTATACAGGACAAAATAGCATGAAAAGAGGCTGTGAGCTCAAGACTAGTTCTAGACTTCCAAGGTTCACTCATCCCATGTCACTAAAAGTCAATGGGAATATAACTCAAAGAATAACTCCAGAGGAAAGTCTTCACTCAGGACTTTAACAGGACTATTTCACATATGTAAAGCAAATTGTCCAGAAATTCTCAACATCCAACTTTCTGATATTAACACAAAAATATATTTAGTCTGTTAAAGAAAAGTAAATTGATATAGTGAAATGATTGTAATTTTTTGTTTACATTAGGTGATAGTAACGTAACTGATAACCAAGTACAACTGGTAACAATATATACACAATTTGTAGAAACATGCATAGGGGATCGATTTCACATGTAGAATATTGCTTGTAAATTGTCAGAAGTCAAATTAAGCTTGAATTTCAGCAGCACTTTGATGACAATTGAGGTAGAGGATATCCAAGCTCTTGTAGAAAACATGGTGCCATTATAATTTTTTTCGATATTTCAGGTTGAGATATTCACTTGACCGTGATCAAAGATTAATTGTTTTACAGTTTATAGGACTGTCCTCATATATCTCAACATATGGGTGGTTATATATGTCTATATTTCTCACTTATTTTATATTCCCTAGAACAGGAAATATAAGAATGATTGAATAATTAATCCTAAATCACTTACCAATTAAGTGAAGAAAGAAGTCGCATGGTACATATATGTAATACCCATTTCATTTTATCTAAGTCAGCAATGTCATTCCCCATCGTATTTCTATTAAACTGAAAACAAAAATATATATAAAAAAAAAAGTCTTTCAAACTAAATCAGTTTTCATAGGAGAAAAGGTTAACACTAATTTTCTGCTTCTTATACCAATTCTTTTATAGGTAAAATTTCTCCTTAAAGTCTTATATATTTGTAATGAGAATCAGGAGAGTCTTTATTGGGGGGAAAGATTTAAAGAATTGCTGAGAATAATTCATAAAACATACTATTTTAAAAGAGATCATATTTAGTGATTTAGGTTCACTAAATATGAGCCTTATATGAACAATCCTATTTAAAACTAACTATATGCTTCATAGAAAGTTAGGGTGTGTTTATCTCTTGAGATTTAAGCAGATTTCTTTTGCTATCGCTGTTAATGGATAATTTGGTTGGTGATTCTATCAATTAGCCTTACTTAAAATGAAATTATTGGCACACTACTGGATTTTACTGTCCCAACCTCGCATTTTACATTGAGAACATCCCAAAAGAAGACATATTTTATATCTGAACTCAACATTTCATTCTTTGCAATTGAAATGCATTTAAATGGAGGTCTTATAAGTGCAGTACATTTGTAGTGCATCTCCACTGGCATGTGCTGTGTTGTCACCTGTCAATAGTGGATCTTATAGCTGACAGTGGTGGAGAGTGCAAACTTATTCTCTTATTACCACCACCCTTTTAAGTGCTCCACAACTCCCTCAAAATGCTGTCCCCTATCAGACCTTTTAGAGTTTACTAATCTTGAGATATGTGCAATTTCACAAATTTCTTAGGTATATCTGAAATGATAATCCATTTCAAATTTACCAGTCCTTCAATGAGCATTGATGGTAACAGCAGAATAATGAAAAAAAAACTACATCAATGTGAATGAAGCCATGGATGAAACTAATGACAGAATGTATCATAGTTAAAGCTAGCAGTGAATAAGACATAGAAGCAAACTAAAGTATTAGTAGACGTTATGCCCAAGCATCTATTTGTGAGACTCCAAACCAAGAGTACATATGCACTGATCCAAGGCCCCTGGCGCATGTGTAGCATAAGATTACCTTCTCTGGCCTCAATGAGAGAGGATGTCCCAAACTGTAGAGATGTGATGCCCCAGGATGGGAAGATCCCTGGAGGGCATACACTTAGAGGTAAAGGTGACCTTAATGAAGAAAGAACTATGTGAGGGTGTAGGGTATGGAAACATATGGGATGTTTATAAATTTAATGATTAATAATAATTAAACCTGCATAAATAAGAAGTGGACTTCTCTAGATACTTTTATTTTTTACTCATTGAACAACTTGTGATAATAACATATACCTTCTGTAAATTCTGATGCCAGCATGTAGTTAATAGAGAATGGCCTTCATGAATGAATACTTACTTAAAAGTTTTAATAATGAGTTACATGAAGAGTAAGGAGATGCTTGAGCTCTCCTAAGGTATAGTTAATAAATTTCACAGCTGCTTCTATCCTTTAGAAGGAAATTAATACATTTGTTTTGTTATGAAGAACAGAGCAACTATACAAACAAAGAAAAAGATGAGAACTGCTCTTAAAACAGTGTCTTTGTTATTAATTTGTTTCTTTTTGCATGGTCAGACACAATGTAAATCAGATAATCCAATTATTGTTGATTCAGAGAGATTAAATTATAGGAATATAGCCTTGTCTCCTGATAAAGAAAAATGGTGTTAGGAAGATAGTTTGGTAATTTTAAGGAGGAAGAACTCTTGCACAAAGATATGGGGGAGTCAGTGGAAAGAAAACTGTGGTATATCAATGAAGTGATGGCTGGCATTTTGAAATAGGAGTAAAGATATCAGAACTATTTGTAAGATGATCCACTGGAATGTCTGTAATGGTATGTTCTGTGCAAGTACTACTTGAAAACAGTCTTGCTGTAATCATGCTGATATATGGACATGGGTATTTGTGGACACTGATGCTATTTGAGGCTAAGACAAAGTTTAGCAAGGATGCTATAAATGTGTTCAATAACTATAATGTGAAACAGAATTCTGTTTTATTACAGATAATTTGGAAATTATAACTGTTAAAGATACTAGTAATTTAAAATATATCAAGGTTTCAAAGAATTTAGGTTTCATGGCAAAATATTCAGAATTTTTACAACAATTCTTGTTTTGTGGAAATACTATGCCTAGTGTGATCACACAAATCATAATTTGGAATAAATTTATACCTGTTTAGTGATCTACAGTCTGCCACGATATATGACTATTAGAGACACTGTAAAACTTGAGGTAAAGTAAGGCTTTTAATTGAAATTTAATTTTTGAATTTGAGTCAAATGTTCTATTTCTGAAATTACAAATCCAAATTTCTGGGACTTTTGTCTACTATTTTTTTTTTACAATAAACACAAAGATATTTTTTGAGAGTCACAATTCTTATAAGCAATATCCATTTATATAGGAAAGACAAAAATTTGATGGGATTTGTAATATCCTATCTGGAAGCTAGCTTAATAACTATACTTCAAATAAACATGTATGTTTACCAGTAGTCACCTATGCTACTTTACATATACACCAGAGTTATATGAAAATTGAAAACATCATTTAAGAAGATGATCTCCAATGATCTATCTGTAACTAATTTTCTTAAATAGTAATTAGTGAAAAATTACCAAACCCAATGTGTGTGGTTTCCTACCCGGGCTAGTGTTCTTGGATTCTGCTGTAGCAAATCAAGTGAAACAAATGTTCCCTGGCTTTTACATCAATTCTTGCCTGCAGGATCATGCCATGATTTGAATCTGTACTGACTTCCTTAGATGGTGGGCAGTTATTTGGAATTATAAACCAAATGAATGTTTTCTCTGCAACTAATTTTGCCATAATTTTTCATTGCAACAAAAGAAACTCTAAAAGAAGTTGCAACTAAGATATTAGGTTAGTGCTGGGACAAAAGAAACTGTGTTTTTGGAAGGATTGTAGAATCATTTTTAAATTTTTGTCAAGAAATAAATTGCATGTTGATCATTCAGTGGGGGTTCTATGGTAATTATGAAATTGTAAAGGGATTTAGAGTCTCTGTAGGGCATCTATTCAGAATTAATATATATAAATATATATATTTTGTAAGGTATACATATATACCTTACACATATACCTTACAAAATATTAAGTATTCATGGACTTATTTACCAATCCTTAGATCCTTAGTTTGTTTACCTTCATGTCTACCTCACCATTTCTACATATTCTTGAACCAAATCATTCTTAACCAATCCCTGTTTTAAACTGTATTATTTCATACTGTGTTTGTTCACAACCTACTTTTTGTTATTTTTACTGAAAGCAAGGTTTTAGGATCCCATCCCATTTTTATCTACTCTGCATTTAAATGGCCTTTTCTCTCCCTTTTTTCACTGCATTTTTTCCTTTTGTAGATTTCTGCACTGAAATTGCCCTCTCCAAGTTCATTTTATACATATTCTAGTATCGCACCTTTATTAACAAACACCCTCCAACATAAGATTTGTAGTAAATTGGCTTTTTCACATTTGCTCAATTTCAAACAAACATAGTACATGAATTTATCACCATACACGAGAGAGAAAGGTTTGTATTTGTGTATCTATTCCTAGGAAACCTCATTCAGGATAATTAATTCAAATTCATTCCATTTGCTTGCAAATTTTATACCTTAAATTACTTTTGTTTTAGTATCATCATTTTTTTACCTTTTATTATTCAGTGATGAAAAGCTAGACTGATTCTTTTTCTTCACTCTTAGTACCACAGAAGACATAAACGTGGTTGGTCAAATATTGATACAGAGGAATACACTGTCTTTTGATTATTTGGCCAAGGGTGATCACACTGGATCACACAGTATTTCTAGTTTGATATTTTTTGACAACCAAAGCACTGATCTCAAAAGTAGCTTCACATTAGCAATCTATTACACAGTTTTTAAGAGTACAGCTTCCAATATATCTACTATCATGGGTAGACTTTTCTGTCTTTTGAGTTAGTGATGATGATAATTTTGGATAATATGATCTAGTTTTCTCTTTTTTATTGTAAATTGTCACACACATGACACTAGTTTTCCTCAAACCCACAAACCTCCATTCCCACTTCTGGCATCATTATTCTATTCCTTCATAGCTTTCTCATGCAAATTTAAGTGCTTAACATTCTTTCCTTTTGCAAATTGCTGAATCAGGCTAGAGAGATGGCTCAGTGGTTAAGAGCCATCTCTCCAGCCTGATTCAGCAATTTGTTGCTTCTGTTGTTCCAGAAGTCTTGAGTTCAATTCCCAATAACCACATGGTGGCTCACAACCATCTGTAATGGGGTCTGGAGCCATCTTCTGTTGTGTTGGGAGAAAGTTACAGTATTTTCAAATAAATAAATAAACCTTTAAAAAAAAACCTGCTGGATCAACTAAATAAAAATGTATGCATGTGGGCATAGGATACAGGCATGCATATCTGCTATAAAAATCCTATAGTATAGTCCTTATGGATTACTTCCTTGAGAATTATTTCAACAACATATGTCCTCTATATTATTTATTTAAATTGTATGGCTTTTACTCCATTTTAACTTAAGTACTCTAAGCTTCAATCCCTAAAATGAACAGAACTAAAGAATATGAACAAACTTGTCTTGTTTCTGACTGATTAGCACTATACACTTTCATCTTGTATTACAATTTAAATATAACTTGAAAATGAATCTTGCTGTGTACTAAAACATCAAAAATTATTAAATAGGTTTTTCTTCAGTTAAAAAATGTAGCATAAAATATACACATGAGAATATTTTGAGAATATATGAGATCATGACGGTATTGAGCAAAAGCAAGACTGAGAATATGTTAACATACTAGATGAACAAGACCAAGTAAGAAAATTAACATGTACCCTGTACTTCTAAAGTTATAAATCTTACCATCAAGATTGTAACCACTTTAAATATCACAAATAAAATATGCTGAATATTAGGTATATTCATTTCAATTCATAACTTGGCAAAATTATACTTAAGAAGTTATAATATAAAATTTTAAGAAAGGAGGTCACCACAACATGAGGGTTTTAATTAAAGGATTGTAGCATTGGTAATGTTAAGAACTACTCACTTAACTGGAAAAATATTTTACACTGTAAAGACTGTGGCTCTATGAATCTGTCATTTCAATACTTTAAATATTTGTGTATTTATTAGCACACCAAGAGACAAAGAACTTAACTCTCCAAGGGTTGCCACTCAGTTAGTAATACTACTGATTTTAAGGTTGAATTGTATGGCTAACTGCTCTCCCAATCACTTCTCTATAGGCATGCTTCTAACACCTCCTTACTATGGTTGCCAGAATCTGTGCCTTCCCCTGTAGCTGATGCAATCATGAAGCCAGATTACAGCCATGGTCCTTGTGACTTGGCTCTTAAGTGGAGAAGCTGAATCAAATAATACCTAAAATAAATATCACAGTGACATATTTTTATCTTTATGTCAAATATAATTTAGACTCAAGAACATAAGCTTCTTTGAGCTTCTTGTCCTCCCTAACCCCTTGGAAGTTATTTTAAAACCAATGTATACAATATTCATTTCCATAGGAAAGGAACAATTTGATCTGTTAACAATTTGGAATGTCTTTTGTGGAAGCTAGGTTAGTAGTTAAACATCAACGAAAATAGTTGTGTTCAGCATTGGTCACCTATGCTACTTTACACAAACACCAGGATTATCATAAAATATGAAACTGTAGGTGATTTGAAAATGACCTGAAATATCTGTTTGTTAAAAAAATTTTAATTAGAAGTTAGTGGAAAAAGTCCAAGACCATTATGGATAGCTTCCTCCCTGGGCTTATGTTCTTGAAATCTGTAAAACATCTGGTTCAGCCAGCCAGGAGAAAGACGACAGTAAGCAGCAACCCGCCATGAATTCTGCATCAGGTCCTGCTTGCAGGGTCCTATCATGTATAGGTTCTGTCCTGACTTCTTTAGACGATGATCAGCAATATAGAAATGTAAATGAAATCAACCATTTAATCTACAATTTAATCTAAATTGTTTGGTCATTTCTCATTGCAGAAAGAGAAATCTTAATAGAACAATTTGGTATGAAGAGGTTTGCAGAATTGTTGTGACAGAGCAGTCTGTTTAAGGAAGAATTTGGAGCTAGAAAGTAATTGAGTGCTGAAAGCTCAATGGTAGTTTCCGTTTGAGTTTGAAAGATAAGCATGATTTCCAGAGTTGTTGTACCAGCTTGCAATCCCATCAACAATAGAGGAGTGTTCCTGTTTCTCCACATCCTCCACAGCATCTACTATCACCTCAGTTTTTGATCTTAGCCATTCTGACTGTTGTGAGGTTGAATCTCAGGTTTGTTTTGACTTGGATTTCCATGATAACTAAGGATGTTCAACATTTCTTTAGGTGTTTCTCGGCCATTTGATATTCCTCAGTTGAAAATTCTTTCTTTAGCTCTGAATCAGTCTGGAGTTTCCTGAGAAAATTAGACACAGTATTACCTGAGGACCCAGGTATACAACTCCTGGGCCTATACCCAAAAGATGCTCCAATATATAACAAGGACAGCATGCTCGACTATGTTCAGAGCACTTATTTATAATAGCCAGAAGCTGGAAAGAACCCAGATGTCCTTCAACAGAAGAATGGATACAGAAAATGTTGTGCATTCATACAATGGAGTACCACACAGTTATCAAAAACAACGAATTCATGAAATTAAATTCTTAGGCAAATGGATGGCACTAGAAAATATCATGCTGAGTGAGGTAACTCAATCACAAAAGAACACAGATGGTATGCACTCACTGATAAATGGATATTATCCCAAAAGCTCGAAATAACCATGATATAATTCACAGACCACCTGAAACTCAAGAAGAAGGAAGACCAAAGTGTGGATGTCTTGGTCCTTCTTAGAAGAAGGAACAAAATATTCACGGGAGAAAATACAGAGACAAAGTGTGGAACAGAGAGTAAAGCAAAGGTCATCCAGAGACTGCCCCACCTGGGGATCCATTCCATATACAGTTGCCAAATTCTGACACGATTGTGGATGCCAAGAAGTGCATGCTGACAGGAGTCTGATATAGCTGTCTCCTGAGAGGCTCTGGCAGAGCCTGACAAATACAGAGGCAGATGCTCACAGCCAACCATTGGAGTGAGCATGGGATCTTCAATGAAGGTGTTAGAGAAAGGACTGAAGAAACAACCCCATAGGAAGAACAACATCAACCAACCAGACTCCCCATTGCTCCCAGAGACTAAACCACCAACCAAGGAGTAAACATGGAGAGATCCATAGCTCCAGCTGCATATGTAATAGAGGAGGGCCTTGTCAGGGATCAATAGAAGAGTCCCTTGGTTCTGTGAAGGTTTGATGCCCCAGTGTAGGGGAATGTGAGGCCTGGAAGACAGCAGGTGCTGGCAAGGATGTGGAGAAAGAGGAACACTCCTCCACTGCTGGTGGAATTGCAAGCTGGTATAATCACTCTGGAATCAGTCTGGCGTTTCCTCAGAAAACTGGGCATGATATTACCAGAGGACCCCATTATACCACTCCTGGTTATATACCCAGAGGATTCCCCAGCTTGTAATAAGATCACATGGTCCAACATGCTCATAGCAACCCTATTTATAATAGCCAGATGCTGGAAAGAACCCAGATGTCCCTCAATGGAGGAATGGATACAGAAAATGTGGTATATTTACACAATTGAATACTACTTAGCTATTAAAAACAATGAATTCATGAAATTATTAGACTAATGGGTGGAATTGGAAAATATCATCCTAAGTGAGGTAATCCAATCACAAAAGAACATACATGGTATGCACTCACTGATAAATGGATATTAGCCCAGAAGCTCTGAATACCCAATACACAATTCACATGTCAATTGATGCCCAGGAAGAAGGAAGGAGAGGCTCCTGGTCATGGAAAGGCTCGATGCAGCAGTGTAGGGGAATACTAGAACAGGGAAGTGGAGGGGTTTCATAGGGGAACATGAGCATGGGAGAGTTCTTATGGGACTTTCGTGGAGGGAGGAACCAGGAAAGGGAAAATCATTTGAAATGTAAATATAGAATATATCTGAGAAAAAAAGAAAATACTCTGCTTAATAAAATTCTATTCATCCATCTATCTATCTATCTATCTATCTGTCTGTCTGTCTGTCTGTCTGTCTGTCTGTCTGTCTGTCTCTCTCTGTCTGTCCGTCTGTCCGTCCGTCCATCCACCCACCCACCGACCCACCCATCCATCCATCCATCCATCCATCCATCCATCCATCCATCCATCTATCTATCTATCTATCTATCTATCTATCCATCCATCTATCTATCCATCTAATATATATATATATGTATATATATATATATATATACATATATATATATATATATATATATATATGTTTGTATTATTCAGAGTTCTCTAGAGTCACAGAATGTATGGGTAGTCCCTATATAGTTAGGGAATTTGTCGATGACTTACAGCTTGTAGTTCAACTCCCCAACAATAGTCAGCAGTACTTGTGGATGAAAGTCCAAGGATCTAGCAGTTGCTCCATCCCACGAGGCAGGCCAAGAAAAGCCAGAGTGACTCTTCCTTCTTCCAACGTCTTTATATAGGTCTTCAGCAGAGGGTGTGGCCCAGATTAAAGGCGTGTGCCACCACACCTTTAATCCCAGATGACCTTGAACTCAGAGATCTCCTAATCTTAATCTTCTGGAATTTATAGTCACTATGCCTTAAGATCTCCAGGTCAGAATCTTGTATCTCAGAGCCTCCAGATTAGGATTATAGGTGAGTCTTCCAATTCTTGTTTAGGTCATTCTAGATTTAGTTAACTTGACAACCAGGAATAGCCACTACAATATTATATATATATATATTATTTACATTTCAAGTGTTATTCCATTACACAGTTTCCTCCATCTCAGAAAACCCCTATACTATCTCCCCTACCCCTGGTTGAATGAGGCTGTTCCTCAACCCACCCACTCACTCCTTCTTCCCTGCCTGCGATTCCCCTACACTGGGGCATCTGTCAACCCTTCAGAGGACCAAGGACCTTACCTCCCATTGATGCAGCAGGAACTATGTGTATTCTTTTATTGGTGACTTAGTTCCTGTGAGATCTGGGGGACCTGGTTGGTTGATATTGTTGTTCTTCTTATGGGGTTGCAAACACCTTCAGCGCCTTCAGTCATTTCTCTCACTCTTCCATTAGGAACTCCACACTCAGTGCAATGGTTGGTTGAGAGCATTTGACTCTGTATCTTTAAGGCTCTGGCAAGGCCTCTCAGGAGACAACCATATCAGGCTCCTTTTAGCAAGACTTTCTGTGCATCCACAATAGCATCAGGGTTTCATGACTATATGTGGGATGAATCCCCAAGTGGGAAGTCTCGGGATAGCCTTTCCATCAGTCTCTACTTTGCATTATGTCTCTATATTTGCCTCCATGAGCATTTTGATCCTTTTTCTAAGAAAGACAGAAGCACCCACACTTTTGTCTTCCTTCTTCTTGAGCTCCATGTGGTCTGTGAATTGTAACTTGGATATTTAGAGCTTTTGGGCTAATATCCACTTATAAGTGAGTGCATACCTTGTGTGTTCTATTGTGATTGGTTACCTTTTTCAGGATATTTTCTATTTCCATTCATTTACCTAAGAATTTCATCAAGCTATCATTTTTAATAGCTGAGTAGTACTCCATTGTGTAAATGTTCCACATTTTCTGTATCCATTCGTCTGTTGAAGAACATATGGGTTCTTTCCAGCTTCTGACTATATAAATATGTCAGCTTTGAACAGAGTTGAGCATGTGTCCTTGTTATATATTAGAGAATCTTTTTAGTATATGACCAGGAATGATATAGCTGAGTCCTCCTGTAATACTATGACCAACTTTCTGAGGTACCACCAGACTCATTTTCACAGTGGTTGTACCAGCTTCCAATTATAACTCTTAAAGAGACTGGTAATTTAATATACATCTTTAGAAAGTTTATAAAAATGTTTTGGCTTCATGGCAAAAATATTAATAATTTTTACAACAATGCTTGTTTTGTGGAAATACTATGTGTAGTATATGCACACAAGTCATCACTTGGAATAAATTTATAATGTAGATTTAAATAAAGAAATATGTAATATATACCTACATAGTGATCTACAATATGCCATGCTCTATGACTATTAGAAAGACTGCAAAACTTGAGGTAAAGAAAGTCTTTTTGATTCAAATTTAATGTAGAATATGAGTCAAATGTACCAATTCTCAAATTAAAAGTCCATATCTCTAGGATTTTTGTCTATCTTTTTTTTCATAGAAAACACAAAGATATCATTTGGGAGTTACAGGTCTCTTGTTTTCTGTATTATTTGAAAGTCTGAAATTTTGTTTTCATTCACAATTTGTACATAATCTTTTGATTCAGAATTATGTTTTATTTCAATTAGATTTCCTCATTCAGTGAAAGCAATATATATATATTCTTTTAATCATATATATATATATATTCTTTTAATCATATGTATATATATGATTAAAACAATTTAAGTTGATGAGTACATTTATTTGGAAGTATGACTTCATTGTGTCAGCAGGAGACAAATCAGAGCAGTCTATGAGGAGACTCAGGTGAGAAATACCTCATAGGATTAATCTATGAGGCAGTTTTACAATTGGGGGGAGGAACCATCCCCCATGATATGTATTGCCAGTCATGGGATGGTAGTCTGGGATTCGATCAGAAAACAGGCTGAGTTAGAGTGTTGGGTACATCTAACTGAGTTGGTTTCCAAATGGACACCTCAAAATTCTCACCAATCTAGGATATTTCTAAAGTTTTTGATTTTCTAGCAAAACTGAATGTAAGGTGATATTGCTGAGTCCAAGACTACATATTCAACAAACACAGACCATATAAGTTGATGATTAACTGCAGTCTTCATATCATATTTTGGTGTCTGTATCATATGTTAGTGTCTAGAATCAAAGATTAGTGTCTTGGTCAGTACTCCTCAGTGATGTTTCCCTTTTCTAGGAGGTAGGAAAAGAGAGAGAGGCCTATACCTGGACCTGCTGTAGAAAATGAGAACCTAGGAAAATATATTTGGAAATGGAATGTCTCTATCAAGTCTTTCACATCAGCCCTGAGGCTGAGGAGTAGGAGAGTTTGTAAGCGCAATGCAGATGCAACCAAAGAATCAAGGATTTCTAGACTCTAAAGGACTGACACACACAGGTAAACGCTGAAAGATTATGGCAGCATGCACATGTGGTTCACAAGTCTAAGCCAACTGGCTTCCCAGTGCTGAGAATGGAAGTGAACACATTCAGCTGTTCCTACCTTTAACATTATCTCCAATTGGTATCAAATTCAAAATGAGGAATTTCCCCAAGTGTCTCGCAAACTATACAAACTATGATTAAGAGAAGGTTCCATGCCAAGCAGCACCTAGCTAACACAGATGATCTCAGTGATGCTTTTGGAGATTTATCTCACAACATCCTATGTGCATTTAAAATACTTATTTGCTCATTCCTCACTTTATGTATAGGATTTCCTTAGGCACGGACATATCACTGAATTTGTATGAGCTCCTTGTACATTGTTTCTTCCATTTTTATGTGTGTTTACTTATTTTTTTTCTTATTCTGGCTTGTTTTTGAAATTCTATTTTTCTTACTTTATAATAATTCTTTCATTTTCTGTTTAAATTATAATTATATTCTAATGAGTGTGATCACAAAAGAGGGTGGATTTAGGTGATGTGATGTGGAGAGGTTCCAGGAAGAATTTTAAGACAAGAAGAAGTATTAAGTATACAGTCTATGAAAACAATCTTTTCTCAATTTAAATGTTTTGATAAGAAAAATATGCTTATTTTAATTATATAATAGTACATTCTCAGAGGCTTACTTGCCAATTCCTAGTTTGTTTATCTCTACCTCTAAAACACATTTCCTCCACCTAGGTATTCCCTCAAAATGCAACATCAAGTGTCTGGAAGGCTAGGCTTGTCCTCTCACTATGAAGACTGATAAAGCTGCCCAGCTAAAACTGAAACCCAAATGTAATTTGAATTGCTTGGGTTGTTGGTATGTAACTTATTGAGTTCTTTATAAAAGTAGGATAATAACCCCATATGAGATGTCGGGTTGGTAAAGATCCTTTGCCAATCTCTAGACTGCCATTTTGTCCTCTTGGCAATGTCCTTTGCCTTACAGAATCTTTGCAGTTTCACGTGGTAGCATATATCAATTTTTGATCTTAGAGCCAGAGCCAAGGGTGTTCTGTTCAGGAAATTGCCTCCTATACCAATGCCTATAATGATATTTCCGACTGTTCCTACTGTGCGATTCAGTGTATATGGTTTTCTCTTGAGTTCCTTGATCCACTAAAACTTCGTTTCTTAGCAGGGTGGTAAATATGGAAGTACTTGCATTCTTCTGCATGTAGACATCCATGTAGAAGTCTAGCACCATTTTTTGAAGATGCTTTCTTCTACACGCTGTAATTTTTTGTTATCTTTAAAATTTTCAATTGTCCCTTGTTGTGTTGGTTTATTTCTGGGTCGATTATATTCCATTGAGCAGTATGTGTCTTTCTGCATAAACCCCATGCAATTTTAATCACTATTGCTGTATAGTATAGCTTTAGATTTGCATGGTGATTTCTCCAAAAGATTTCTATTGTTCAGGTTTGTTTTGCTATCTTGAGATTCTTGTTGTTGTTGTTTTTGTTTGTTTGATTTTTGTTTTTGATATTTCAGACGGAGCTGAGAATTGTAGTTTCAAGGTCTATAAAAAGGTGTTGGGATTTTGATTGGGAATGCACTGAGTCTATGTATTGCTTTTAGCAAGATTGCGATTTTAATTAAGTAAATCCTACCTATCCATGATCACGGGAGATCTTTCCATCTTCTGATATTTCCTTCAGTATCATTCTTCATGGACTTAAGTTCTTACATATTTTTCACTTGCTTAGTAAGAGTTACACCAAGATATTTTATATTATTTTTGACTATTATAAAGGATGTTGTTTCCTTAATTTTTTGACATGCTTACCATTTTTGTAAAAGAGATCTACCAATTTCTTTGTGTTAATTTTGTATCCAGTCACTTTGCTGATAGTGTCTTTCAGCTGGAGAAGTTCTCTGGTAGAATGTTTGGGATACTTCTACATATTATCATATCATCTACAAATAGTGACACTCCCTCATTTCCAATTGGTATTGCCTTGATCTCCTTTCATTCATGCATTACTCTGGATAGCAAATTAAGCAGAATATTGAGTAGACATGAAGTTTATAGACAGCCTGGTCTTGTCCCTGATTATAGTAGAATTTCTTGAAGTTTCTCTCAATTTTATTTGAAGTTGGCTATTGGTTTGCTGTATATTGCTTTGATTATGATTATATATGTGCTCCATATCCATGATTTATGTAATACATTTAACATGAAGGGTGTTTATATTTTATCAGAAGTTTTATCAGTGTCTAGTGAGAAAATCCTAATATTTTTTTCTATCAGTTTGTTTTTGAGGTACATTGCATTGATGGTTTTTTGTTTTTTGAACAATTCCTGCTTGATTTTGATGGATGTTGTCTTTGATGTTTCCTTGCCATCAGCTTCCAAGTATTTATTGAGTGTTCTTTCATCGATGTTCAAAAGAGGAAGTGCTCTGAAGTTCTCTTTCTTTCTTGAATTGTTGTGTTGTTTAGGTATCAGGGTGAATGTGGCATCATAGAATAAATTTAGAGTTTTCCATCTAGTTTTGATTTTGTGGAATAGTTTGAAGAGTATTTGTATTGCCTGTTTCTGAAAGTTTGATAGAATTCTGCAATAAATATTTTGGCACTGAAGTTTTGTTATTGGGGAGGATTTTAATGATGGCTTATATGTCTTAAGGGAACATAGGCCTGTTGAAAGAGTTTTCTTGATTTTTATTGAACTTTCAAAAGTGGTATCAGATTAGAAAGTCTTCCATTTTATTGAAACTTGCCAATTTTGGGGGGTAAGGATTCAAAGTAAGATTTAATAATTCTTTGAATTTTCTTAGTATCAGCTATTATGGCTCCCTAATACTGTCTCTATTGAATACCAGATTGGACCCAGAAATGAAGTCTCTTGGCATAGAATAATCAAAATCCAAAATGTATGGTATAAAGAAGCAATTTTATAATTTCAAAGAAAAATATCCAAATAAGGTAATGTCAGACATATCAGGCCTGTCTACTCATTACTGATTCTTCAATATTCTCTTTTAAGTTCTAGCGCAATAAGACAAGTAAAGAAGATCCAGGGGATAAAATTGGAAAGAAAAAATTAAAAATATCACTGTTGGCAGATGATTCGTTACTATAAACTTGAGTGACTACTTACGTTCTACCAGAGAATTCCTACAGCAAATAAATAACTTCAGCAAAGTGGCTGGCTTTAAATTTAAATTAAAATATTCAGTAGTCTTCCATTATACAAATGAAAAACAGTATAAGAAAGAATTTGGAGAGAAAATACTGTACACAATAGCTACAGATAATATAACAATGTCTTGGTGTTACTCTATAAAAGCAAAAGAAAGACCAATAAGACAAGGACTTCAAGATTATGAAGAAAAAATTTGGCGAATATATCAGAAAATGGAAAGAACTCTCACTCTCATGGGTAGGGAGGATAATATAATGAAAATGGCAATCTTACCAATAGCAATCTACAGACTCAATGGAATCCCCATCAAAACTCCAACACAATTCTTAAGAGACCTTGAAATAATATTTCTTATTAATCTGGAAAAACAAGGAATACAGGATCGCTAAAATAATCCAGATCAATAAAAGAAATTCTAGAGGAGACACCATCCCTGACTACAAAAACAAGTACTTCATCAAAAACTTATTAAAGTTTTGAAAAATTTCTACTGATTTGAATAAATATAACTTTAATCAGTAACTTCCCATATTTTCCACTTGGAAGAATGGATCTGTTGCTATGATAATAACTTCTCAAGACTGAACTTGTCAACATTTAATCATAAAATGATAAGGGTCACATAGACCTGTTTTCTCTCTGAAGGCACTGATAGAAGACAGCTTCTGAAGTAGGAAGAGTAATTATCATCAGAGATATAGAAACTGGTGAGTTGCATTGTTCACAGAATTACTTCATACCCATGACCATGTGTGTGCTCATGGTTAAACCCAGTCTGTCCGGAATAACAATAACCAAAGCAAAAATCCAGACCGCATTTATTGAGCAAAAATAGATTATTGTTTGAGAAAGATGTATGGAAATAAATGAGTCTACAATGTGAATGTGATCAAAATCTATCACAAATTTGTTTGGAATCTCCAAAGAATCACATAAAAGATGAAAATGAAACCCCTGATAGTACTCTATAATCATAAAGGTTGATAGTGTGAAAGAAAGTACATTCTGACTACACTCTGATCAAAGCAATAAGAGGGAAGGATCCATACGATTCCAAGTGAAATCCTGTCTAGAATGACATGTGTAGTTATGGCATGTGGTCTCAACCTGTAGGGAGCACCCATTTTAGGCATAAAATGACCATTTATTAGGGTCGAAAATCATATATCCTGAATATCATAGTAACATTAAAATTTATAACACTAGAAATTCATAATTAGGAAGAAGGAATGAAATGTTTATGTTTGTTCATTACCACAACAGGTGGATGTTAGTAAATGTTTATAGCATTAGAAAGGTTAAGACTCACTATTTTAAGGAAGGAAAGGTAAGGCTACTAATTTTGAAGAGATGCTATTTCCTAGCTTCCTACTACATTCACATGTTTAGGAAATATTCATGCTATTAATATGGTTTTCCTGTTATTATTAAATATACATAACAACCACTAGGTATTATCCCACCCCATTTGAGCAGATCTCAGCAGATTTATGAAGAGGTGTTGTTTTGTGCTGATGCTATGCAGACAAATAGGTGACTTCTTAATTATTAATGATGATCCTGTAAGAATTCCTAAAATTGTATCAGTAATTAGTAATATCCTTAGAGTGGGACTGCTCTTAGATCCTTTTCTAATAATCAATACTGCAATGAGAACTCTGTTACTCTCACATGTGTTACCAGTTAATTGCTTCTAGATAGTAACCAGATATTATACTACTCAGAGCATATTTCCAAGAGGTTGTAAAACAACTAGCCACAGGCCATAAAGACAGAACTAATGATTTATTATAGGTGCTAGGACAGAAGAGAAAATGTTGATTGGGATTATCTCTATAAATGTCACTAATATCTTAGTTATGTTTTTTTTTAACTTTCAATGAACCTGTGAACTTATGACAGATGATGGATGATTAGTCAGTTAATTGCTGCTAATTGATATGCATGTAAACATCCTATGTTGTAAACTTTTATTTCAATTTATGATTTAAATTTTGTGTGTGAAATTGTGATGAACTTATAGGATGTAAAAAGAGAAAAGTTGAGAGAATTGAGATGAGGAGAAGTTTTTGGTCAGAACACTTTTTGGACAGAAATGAAATCAAACAAGCTGGCAATCCACAGATTGGGAGAAGACCTTTGTCAACCCAACATCCAACAGAGGGCTAGTATCAAATATATACAAAGAACTCAAGAAGCTAGACACCAGAGAGCCAAATAACCCTATTAATAAATGGGGTGCAAAGCTAAACAGAGAATTCAAAACTGAGGAATCTCAAATGGTTAAGAAACACTTAAAGAAAGAAATATTCGACATCCTTAGTCATCTGGGAAATAAATCAAAATGACACTGAGATTCCACCTTACCTCAGGAAGAATGGCTAATATCAAAATCCCAAGGGAGCCCAGGCTGGCCTCGAACTCGTGATCCTCCTGCCTCTGCCTCCTTCAGCAAATCCTACCGGCTTACTACTCTGCAATTAAAAACAATGAATTCACGAAATTGCTAGGCAAATGGTCAGAACTTGAAAATATCATACTTAGTGAGGTAACCCAATCACAAAAGAACACACATGTATGCAGTCACTGATAAGGGGATATTAACCCAGAATCTCGGAATACCCTAGACACATTTCACATATCAATAGATTTCTAAGAAGATGGAAGGAGAGACCCCTGGTCCTGGAAAGACTGGATGTAGGGGAACGCCAGGACAGAGAAATGAGAGGGGGTTGAATGGGGGGAAAAAGAGGGAGGGAAGGGGGCTTATGGGACTTTCGGGGAGGGAGGAAACGGGAAAGGGTAAATGATTTGGAATGTAAATTAAAAAAAAACTTAGAAAATAAAATTTAAAAAAAAAAATCCAAGGGAGAGTACATGCTTATGAGGATGTGGATAAAGAGGAATACTCTTTCATTCCTTGTGGGAATGCAAGCTGGTACAACCATTCTAGAAATTAGTCTGGTGTTTCCTCAGAAAATTTGAAATAGCACTATCAGAGAACTTCTGGGCATATACCCAAAAGATGCTCCAACATATAACAAGGACACATGTTCCACTATGTTCATAGAAGTCTTATTTGCAGTAGAAAGAAGCTAGAAAGAACCCAGATGTCCCTCAACAGAGGAATGGATACAGAAAATGTGGTGCATTTACATAATGAAGTACTATTCAGCTGTTAAAAACAATGACTTCATAAAGTTCACAGGCAAATGGATGGAGCTTAAAAATATCATCCTGATTGAGGTAACCCAATCAGAAAAGAACACACATGAGAGACTCTTCTAAAGCCTGACCAATACATATGTGGATGCATACGGCCAAATGTCAGAATGAGCATGGGGACCCCAATGGAGGCAAGGACTGAAGGAGCTGAAGAGGTTTGTAATCCCATGAGAAGAACAACAGTACCAACTAACCAGAATACACAAAGCTCCCAGGGACAAAATCACCAATGAAAGAGCACACATTTTAGGACCCAATGCTCCGACTGTATATATAGCAGAGGATGGCCCTATCAGGCATCACTGGGAGGGGTGTCCCTCGGTCCTGTGGACACTCAATGATCTTGGGTAGGGGAATGTTATGGCGCTGAGGCAGGAATGAGTAGGTAGGGAGAGCACCCTCAAAATGCATGGGTAGAGGGCATAGTGGGTTGTGGAAGAAAAATTGGGAAGGTGATAACATTTGAAATGTAAGTGAATAAAATATCCAATAAAAATGATAAAAAGCAAGTATAGGCAAAGAATTGGGAGAAAAATCATTGAGAATAAGAGCATTATTGTGACATCAGAGCATGAAGATAGAGCAAGATTAGGAGAATGCAGAGTGGTGTAACATAGAAACTATAAGGAACTTAAAATCTAAGAAGGTGATGTGCAGAATGTAGACGGTAGAGAACTGTTGGGAACCATATTGGGACAAGCTAATATTACTAGCAAGTGATCATCCTGAAATGGCCTGCTTCGCATTATTATAAAATCTGCGACAGGTGAGCCCTCATTCAGCAAGTCTGTGGGGACTAATTTTAGGAAAGATTCCTGCTATTAATATGTTTTTCCTGCTATTATTAAGCATATATAATAATCAAAAAGTAATTGCACACCCCTTTGGAGCAGATCTCTGCAGATCAACAAAGATGTACTGTCTTATTGTGATGCTATAGAGACAAATAGATGACTTAAGTTTTAATGATGATCCTATAAGAATTCCTAAAATTATATCCATTAATATTAAGCTCTTTTATAATGGAACTTCTATTAGGTTCTTTTCTGATAGTCAAAACTGCAATGAGAACTCTGCCAGTCTCCCAAGTGTCACCAGTTTATTGCTCTTAGATGACAAACAGACTTTCTTCTATTCAGATTACATACCAAGAAGTTGTAAAACAATTAACCAAAGGTCATAAAAGAGAACTAACAATTTATTATAGGTGCTAGGACAAAAGATAAAATATTGACTGAGTTTATCTATACAAAACTTCACTTATAAGTTAGTTATGGTGTCAAACTTTCTATGAACCTGTAGAGAAGAGAAATGATAGATGTTTAGCTAGATAATTACTCCTTATGGATACGCATGTAAACATTCTCTGTTGTAAACTTCTATTTCACTTTATGGTTTGATTTTTATGTAAAATTGTGATGAACTTTGTAACATGTGATCATGTATTCTGAAAGATATATAAGTACTGAAGACAAATGAGAGAAACATCATCTCATCTCTTCACTTTCTCTCTCTTTTTCTCTCACTTTTTACCTTTCCCCACTTAGAACAGTTTTTCCCTATCTCCACTTAGGATCTTTTCATTTTTCCCTCTTAGATAGCTTTCATAGGAAATTTTTTATACCTTACTAATAAATACATTAACCACTTTTCTAAGTGTCCCATTTTTCACCCTGAGACTTCTGACTAGCAGGTTGAAAGTTAGAGCCCAGCAGTTCCTGTGGAGACATTACAAAGGCAATTTACCTAATCTTTACCAGTTTGAGGAAGAGATGCTAAATGCCAGAAACTGCATTCTGGCCTCAGAGGCTTATAAAAGACAGGTCAGCTACATTAGCATAGTAACTTAGACTTAGATAAGTAAACTTTTTAATTATACAACAACCCTAAATTTTTTGTAAGACAAAGTCTTACCCCCAGAATTTGTAAGACAGAGTCTTACCACCACCTATGCTCTTTCCCCTTCCTCTGCTTCAAGAAGAACCAAGAAGAAAGAACACCTCTGCAGGGGCTGCCTCCTGGCATAGGACAAAAGAAGAAGCTGCAGGGAGAAGAAGGAGCAGTCAGGCTTCTCAATACCACATGACAGAGTAGGTCTTTTCTTCATAACAAGCCAGGCTTACATAGTCTTATTAAAGGAACAAAGCTTTCTTCTTAAACATTTGGGTTTAATTCACTTAGCGTTAAAGGTTAGATTTTTTTGTTTGTTTGTTTTTTTGTACTTGTTTTTGTTTTTTTTTTTTTTGGTATTTTTGCTTTGCAATAAAGATGATAACTTATTTTTCATCCAAAATGAGTGAGTTCTTTCTCTATTGATGCTTGGTCATTTGCTCCATATGCTTATATAAGTATGGATGTGGGGGTGTTAGTATGTAATTGTGAAAATGAATACATGTGTATGTGTGTGTGTGTTCATTTGTTAGTATGTAATTGTGAGAATGCATGCAAGCTGGACCCAACTGCTTTGAATGGAAATGTGTAATGTGCATGCATGAATCTTTATATGAATTTATGTGAGTTTAAGAAAACTTATAAAAATTTTCCGTTTTCTTGTGTTATTCTCTTCGCCTGGTTCAATAAAACTCTATTGATTCAAATGTCACCCTAGCCTAATAAGCAAGGGGCATCTAGATAAAAGAAAAAAGGTTTTAGGAATTAATTCTTTACTTAATGGTTCTACTGTTTTTGGATGAGGTGCTAAGTTCAAGAGACTGAAATTTCTGGCTTCAGAGCTCTAAAAAGCAGGTCAGCTACATTGGAAAGTAAGTAAGACTTAGATACATGTACTTTTTATTATCATACATCATTCCCAAATATCTCATAAAACAAAGACTTAAGCTCCATTAATACTCCTCCTCCTCCTTCCCTGCCTGAAGGAGAACTGACAAGAAAGAAGACCCCATGGAGTCTGGCGTCCAACATTTTGGCAATCAATAAAGAGAGTCAGGTGATCAGCAGATAAGGTCGATTCTTCCTGATTCTGTGTCAGGACCTGAGATAGAGAAAGATTATTTTAACTAAGTTTACAGTGAGAAACATAAAACTTATTCAATTTCATATGTACATTATGAAATAGAATAAAAAGAGTCTTGGAGCTCAATACTATTTCTAGACCTCCATGATGCACTCATTTCTTATCACCCAAATCAATGAGTGCTTAACTCAAGAGATAACTCGAAAGGGAGGTCCTCACATAGGAATTTAACTGGACTGTTTCACATATTTGGAGCAAATTTTCCAGGGATTCTCAATATCCAACTTTCTGATATTAACACAACCACATGTTTTAGTCTATTGAAGAAAAGTAAGTTGATGTAGTAAATGACTTTTGTTTTGTTTATGTAAGTGATAGTAACATAACTGACAATTAAGAAGCAATTTTTCAAATGTATACATAATTTGTACAGACATGCATGTGGGGATCAAAGTCAGGGGTAGAACAATGCTTGTAAATTGGCAGTACTAAGTCTAAGCTTGAATTTTAGAAATATTTTGTTGGCAAATGAGTAAGAGGAATATCTAAGCTCATGAAAAAACATCGTGACATTTTTCATTTTCTCTGATATTTCAGGTTGACTTATTCACTTTACAATGAGCAAAGCTTGATTTTGGTACAGTTTATAGGTCTGTCCTCATATTTCACAACATATGTTATGGTCAAATATATCTATATTTCTTACCTATTTTATATTCCCAAAGAACAGGGAATATAATAAATAAATATACCCAACTCACTTACCAATTTTATGCAGAAAGAAAGGGCATGCTACACATTTGTAATAGTCATTTCATTTTATCTAAGCCAGTGTTGTCAATCCCATTCTATTTCTATTAAACTCTAAACAATATGTAAAAAACTCCTTTCAAAATTCAAATATAATTTCATAGGAGGAAGTTAACATTAATTTTCTGCTTCTTATACCATCTTCGAATATAGGTAAAATTTCTTCTTAAAATTTTAAGTATTGATAATGACAATCAGAATAGCCTTTATTAGGGGGAAAATTTTAATAATTACTGAGAATAATTTATAAAATATACCATGTTAATAGAGGTAATATTTAGTGAACTTTATATCAATAACACTATTTAAAACATTCTGCATGCTACACAGCAAGGTAGGGTATATTTATCTCTTGAGATTGAAGACTTCTTATGCTATAAGGGTTAATAGATAATTTTGATTGTTGGTTCACACAATCTGCTTTATTTAAAAAAGAAACTATTGGTACATTACTGGATTTTTGTGCCCTAACTTCACATTTCACATTGAGAAAATTCTAGACGGGCAGTGGTGGCACACTCCTTTTATCGCAGCACTTGGGAGGCAGAGGCAGGCAGATTTCTGAGTTTGAGGTCAGCCTAGTCTACAGAGTGAGTTCCAGGACAGCCAGGGATATACAGAGAAACCCTGTCTCAAAAAAAAAAAAACAGACAAAAAAACAAAAACCGAGAGAGAGAGAGAGAGAGAGAGAGAGAGAGAGAGAGAGAGAGAGAGAGAGAGAGAGAGAATTCCAACAGAAGTCACGTTTCATATCTGAACACAACACCAGTCTTTGCAACTGACATGCATCACGATGCTCTTAGTATGTACTTGGAGGTCTAGCAAGCACAGTATATTTGTAGTGCATTGTCACTTGTCAAGTTGCCACCTGTCACTGGTTGCTCTTTTACATGACAGTGATTGAGAGGGAAAAATTACTGTCTTATTGCCATATAATATTTATGTGTTTCAAGACTCCCACAAAATGCTGTCCCCTATCAGACCCTTTGAAGTTTACTACTCTCAAGGTGTGTGCAATTTCACAAAGTTGTTATGTATATCTGAAATGATTATTCATTTCAACTTACCAGTTCTTCAGTGAGCATTGATGGTAACAGTGGAATGATGAGAAAACACATCACTGGGAATGAAGCCATGGATGAAATTAATCATGAAGACATCATAGATGAAGCAAGAAATGTAGGAGACACAGAAAGAAAACAAAATATGGAAAGAAGTTAAATTCAAACAACAATGTGTGACTAATTCTTTAACAATATACCATGGGAAGGGATACCAAGAATTGTCACTTTAGGTTTATTGTACCAGCATTGACCGTAATACAGAGGCATTTTCTATTAAATTTTGCAATTTGAATAACCTTTACCCTTTATCTTTATTCAAACACTTCCATATACTCTGTAATATTCCCTTACAAATCAGTGCCTAGTTTTCCTTGGAATTTATGATTAAAATTTGAGTCAGAACCTCTCCATTCATATCTGCAATATCATTTTCTCCATTTTACTTCATACATACTAAGAACTGCAAATAACCTAAAAAATATTCTTGGTAATCCTGAGTCATTATATACTCATTTCCTATTCCTTGCAGAGTAATGACATTCACTCCTCTACTTGGTTGATCAATTAATGAGGAATTGCAAGGAAGGCTTTTGTTTCTTCTGACACTTAAGGGAACTATTGTCTTGCTATTATCATGTACAAATGAAGAGACACATTGAAATTGAGTTTTCTAGCCATCACTGTGGTGTGTTTCTATATGTTATTTTCTACATGGCCAGGTTTATACATAAAGATTGCTGGACAATCCCATAAATTCCATGTATTTTTCCAAGTTTGAGTTTCTGATGTGTCCCTAGCCAATGTAATCTTAGCATTATAATGATTATCATCTTATCATGAAACCTAGTTTTATACTCTGCAGTCTTACCTCAATTTGTGTGTTTCATAGGCTTACAGTTCAGATTAGCTCCTGTTTCACACTCCTGTCCTTCTGTGATTCTCTGGGTTTCCTCCTTTACTTGTAAAGAGGTGAGTTTTAGAGATTTGAAGTCAGATGTGGCTGTGCTACACTGGCTGCTCTTCCAAGCAAAGTGGTTTGATTAAAAAGTTTCTCTTGGGTTCTGATTCTTGAGCATTAGAATACTTATGATAGTGACCTTGGATAGCAGTTCTGAGTACTTTTCTTCCATGTGATTGTTGTATCAACAATCTATTGTTTGTCTTTACTCCTGGGGATTTCTTTTTCAATGAAGAAACCCAGAGGCGAGACTCATTTCTACTTTCACATTGTGGGTTTGCCATTTTTATTCACAGATTTGTTTTGTTTTGCTTTGTTTATTCTCATTAACCATATTATTAATATTTCTGTATCTCCCCCACTCTTTCCTATTTTTTGCTATGTTATCTTCCTTTACTCATGCTATTTTTGGTTATTTTTTCCTCACTTTGCATTCCAATCAAAGCCCCTCCTCCTTCCTTTCCTCACAATCTCCTATTTCAATTACATCACCTTTTCTCCCTTGCCTTCTCCACAGAGAAGAGGGAGCAACACTTTGGGCACCAACCTACCCTGGATCATCTAGTCACAGAAGGAAAAAACACATTCTCTTTCACTGTGGATCAACCATGGAGTACAGGGAGTGGGAAAAGGATTGAATGGCAGGGAACATAGACATAGACTGTCCCACTCTGCTTGTTAGGGTTTCCTTATGAAGACCAAGCAGAACATTTGATACAAGTATGTAGGGGGTCATGATCCAGGTCCTACATGATCATTGCATGTTGCCTGAGTCTCTGTGAGCCCCTGTGGACTCAAGTTACATGATACTGTAATTCTTCCTGTGTTGTCTTGGACCCTAAGTCTTGGTAGGAAGTCTATCCCACTCTTCCAGAAGACTCACTGATTTCTGCCTGATGTTTGATTGTGGGTGTGCACCTACCTCCATGCTGTATGATGCCTCTGAAGTGACAGTTATGTTAGGCTTCTGTTTACAAGATAGCTGAATATCATTAATAATGTCAGATGTTGGTTCTATCACATGGGATGGATCTCAAGTTGTGCCAGTCATTATTGCCATAGTCTCTGCTCTACTGTTTTTACTTCACAACTTGTAAGTAATAAAATTTGGGGTTAAATGTTTCGTGGTTGAATTGATGTCCCCAACTCTTCTAGAAGCCTTGCCTCGCTACATGGGTTAGCTACTTTTGTCTCTATATCGTCTCTTGTAGGCATCTCAGCTAGTCCCATACACACATATTCCTTGTATTCTCCCCACTCCCAGGCCTCCGTCTATATCAATAGTAGCTTCCCACTGGTTTCCAATATGACTCCTAGCCTTCTCCTGCCACCCCTATCCCATATCTGATCACCATCCTCTTTTCCCTTCTTACCCACTCTCATAACCAGTTCTTCCTCTATCAAACACTGATGGTCATTAATTTTCCCCTTCTTAGATTCAAACATACTCCCTTAGATAGCTTGTTTCTTTGTGTTTGTGGTTAGTAGAGTGGTTGTCCTGCAATATCTGGCTAATCTCCACTTACAAGTGACTATATACAATATCTATATTTCTAGCTCTCTGTTACCTCACTCAATGTTATTATTAATTTCCATCCATTTGACAGCAAAATTCATGATTTCTTTGTTTTAAATAGCTGAAGTTTGAGCAGAAATTTTATTTTATTCTTTTATCATTTTTTAACTCCCCCGTCTTCATTCCCATGCTGGCAACTCCCCATCTGATACATAACCCCCTTATCCAAGAGGATGTTACCACCCCAACATACACAAAACCAGCCTCCCCGCTCCCGAAACTCCCTGGGCTTCAAGTCTCTTGAGGATTAGGTGGATCTTTGCTCACTGAGGCTAGAACAGACAATCATCTGCTCTATATATGTAAGGGGGAGTTACCTTAGCTATTGTATGCTGCCTGGTTGGTGACTCAGTTTCTGAAAGATCTTGGGGGTTCAGGTTAGTTGAGCCTGCTGGTCTTCCAAAGGGGCTTCCCTCCTCCTCAGCTTTCTCCAGTTTTTCCACACAATTCAACCACAGGGCTTCTGTCTATTGGTTGGGTTCTCGTATCTAGATCTGACTCTTTCAGTTTTTAATTAATGCTCTAGGAGGTCAGCCATGCTAGGTTCCTGACAGCAAGCACACATTACAGCATCAGTAACAGTGTCAGGTGCTCGGGCTTCCCCTTGAGCTGGATCGTAACATGGGCCTGTCACTGAAAACCCTTTCTCTCATGCTCTTCTGCATTTTTGTCCAGGCAATTTCTTCAGATAGGAGCTATTCTGGGTCAGAGCTTTTGACTGTGGGATGGCAACCCCATCCCTCCCCTTGATGTTCAATCCCTCCACTGGAGGTGGACTCTACAAGTTCCCCCTCTCCACAATAGAGCACTTCATCCAAGGTCCCTTCCCTTTGAGTCATGGTTGTTTTTCACTTCTGGTACATTCTAGAGGGTCTCCCCACATTCTACCTCTCATGGTTGACTGCTTCCATTTTTAATGCTGATTCTCAGGGCTTCAGTCCTGTATCCCCCTCAATATTTTGTCATGTTCCCCCCACTTCCCTTGTCTGTCCCCTCTCCTAATCTTGTCACTCTGACCCCCCATGATTGATTTCTTCTCCCTCCCAAGAGGGATTGAGGCATACTCACTTGGGCCCATTGGCTTGTTAACCTTCTTGAATTCTGTAGATAGTGTCCTGGGTATTCTTGACATTTTTAGGGAATATCCAACTGTCCATTTTTTTTAATGAGTTGTTTTGTTGGTTTCTACTTTCTTCAGTACTTTATTCATTTTTTATATTATCCCTTTGTCAGATGTAGGCTTAGTAACGATATATTCTCAATGTCTTTGTGTTTGTTTTGTCCTATTGATGATGTCTTTTGCCTTAAAGTGACTTTTCATTTTCATGAGGCTTCATTGGACCTTGTTGATCATAAAGCCTGAGCTATTTGTGTTCTGTTCAGGAAATTACCTCCTGTAACTACTCATTGAAGACTAGTCCTTGTCTTCTCTTTCATTAGATTTAGAGTATCTGGTTTTATGTTTAGGTCTTTGATCAACTTGGATTTGAGCTTTTTCTGGGGTAATAAGCTTAGATCTATTTATATTCTTCTACATGCAGACAGGTAGTTATAGTTGTTCCATTTGTTGAATGTGCTTTTTTACCCCCATTGTATGGTTTTGCCTGTTTTGCCAAAAATCAAGTGTTCATAGGTGAGGGGTGTGGGTTTATTTATTGGTCTTGATTCAATTCCTTTGATCATTCTGCCTGTTTCTGTACCAATGCCATACAATTTTGTTACTATGGCTTTGCAGTATATCTTGAGGTGACAGATTATGATAACTCCAGTTATTTTATTCTACATAATTATTTTAAAACTATGTTGGGTTTTTGGCTTTTCCACTGGAATTTTCAAGTTGTTCTTTTATTTATTTTTTATAAATTCCATAATGATTATACTTTATTAGATATTTGCTTTATATATATTTCAAATGGTATTCCCTTTCCATATTACCCCTCTGAAAACACCCTATCTCATCCCCCCTCCCCCTGCTTACCTCTCCTTTCAATTTCCTGACTTGCATTCCCCTATTCTGGGGAATCAAGCCTTCACAAGACCAATGACCTATCCTCTCATTGATGTCTGAAATGGTCATCTTCTGCTATATATGTAGCTGGTGTCATGGGTCCCTCCATGTGTACTCTTCAGTTGGTGGTTTAGTCCCTGGGTGCTCTGGGGGTACTGGTTGGTACATATTATTGTTCCTTCTGAAGGGCTGCAAAACTCTTTAGCTCCCTGGGTCCTTTCTCTAGCTGCTCCATTGGGGACTCTCTGCTTATTCTTTTGGTTGGCTGTGAGTCATTGGTATTTTGATCCACCTTCCAATAAGGATCAAAGTATCCACACTTTAGTCTTCCTTCTTCTTGAGCTTCATGTGGTATCAGAGTTGCGTCTTGGGTATTATGAGATTTGGGACTAATGTCCACTTATCAGCGAGTACATACCATGTGTGTTCTTTTGTGATTGGGTTACCTCACTCAGGATGATATTTTCTAGCTCCATCCATTTGCCTAATTTCATGAATTCATTGCTTCTAATAGCTGAGTAGTATTCCATTGTGTGAATGTACCACATTTTCTGTATCCATTCCTTTGTTGGGGGACATCAGTGTTCTTTCCAGCTTCTGGCTATTATAATTAAGGCTGCTATGAACATATATATTACTTGTATAAAAGAGGGCACCTAATGATTTTTAGTTTATTTTGTATCCAGTTACTTTGCTGAAGGTGTTTATCAGCTGTGTGATATCTCTGGTAGAATTTGTGGGTTTGCTTATGTATATTATCATATCACATGCAAATAATGATACCATGTGTCCTTCCTTTCCAATTAGTATCCCTTTGGTTTCCTGTAGTTGTCTTATTGCTGTCACTAGAACTTCAAGTACTATGTTGTATACACAGGAAAAGAATATGGTGCTTTGTCTTTTCTCTGATTGAGTGATATTGCTTCAATCTTTTTTCATTTAATTTAATGTTAGCAATTAGCTTCATGTATTTTGCTTTTATTATGTTTACATATGTACCTTATGTCACTTTTCAAAGATTTTTAAGATGAAAGGGTATAAGAATTTATCAAAAGCTCTTCCAGCATCTAGTAAGATAATCATGTGGATTTTTTTCATTTAATTTTTTTCATATGGTAGATTATATTGATAGAATTTTTGTATATTGAACCATTATTTCATTCCTTACAAAGCCTTATTGATCATGAAGAATGATAATTTAATGTGTTCTTGGATTTGGTTTGTGAGGATTTTGTTGGGGGGGGGTAATTTTGCATCTATGCTCATAAGGGAAACTAGTCTGAAGTTCTCTTTCTTGGTCCAAGGACAACTCTTAGACTAAAATTTGGGAATCTTATGAAGTTGTTAGGGGAAGGATTTAAAGAATTGAATAAGATGGCAACACCATAGGCAGACCAAAAGTCTGGACCCCTGGGAGCTCCCAGAGACTGAGCATACATGGGCTGGTTCAAAAACCCGGGCACAGTTGTAGGATAAGACTGTTTCGTATGGTCTCAGTAGGAGGGCATGTGCCAAAATTTTAGAGACTTGATGCACCAGGAAGGGGAGATTCCTGAGTGGCACCCTCTCAGAGGTGAAGGTGAAGACTATGAGGGGAGAATTATCCAAGGGTGTCAGGCTGTGGCAAGATATGGGAGGTAAATAAATTGAAATATTAATAATAATGAAACATGTATAAAGAAGAAATTGACTCCTCTAGTTATTTTTATTTTTACTCATGTATAAACTGTCCATAATAGCATATAACTACTATAACTTCTGTTGCCTGTATTTACTTAATACAGAATGGCTTTACATGAATGAATACTTGTAAGTTTCCATAATGAGTTTTGTGAACAGTAAGAAAATATTTGAGTTCTACTAAGGAATAGTTAATTCACTTCACAGTTGCTTCTATCCTTTAGAAAGAAATTAATCCATTTGACTTGTTATGAAGGACAGTGCAGCTGTACAAACAAGGAAGAAGATAATAACTGCACTTAAAACAGAGTGTCCTTGTTATTAATTTGTTTCTGTTTGCATGGAAAGATACAAAGGCCAACCAACCCAAATATTGCTGATTCAGAGACATTAAAATAAAGGAATATAGCCTCTTCACCCAACATAGAAGGGATGTTAACAAGGTACTTTTGGTGATTGTAAAGAGAAAGAAGAACTGTTGCCCAAAGCTATGGATGAGTCAGAGGCAAACAAAAAAAAAAAAACAAAACAAAACTAAACAAATCAAATCCCAAACACAAACAAACAAAAAAAAAAAAAAAACAACCCAAACTGGGTTATCAGTGAAATGATTGTTGGCATTTTAAAATAGGAGTGAAGATAACAGGACTATGTATCAGATGATCCATTACAAAGTTGGTCAGGAATGGAATGTTGTGAACATGTGGCACTTGAAAACAATCTTGTATTAATACTACTGAGAGGTGCACATGGATATTTAAGGAGGTTGCTGTTATTTAGGGCAAAGACAAAGTTCAACAAAGATGCTATAAATGGGGATCATAACTAGAGTGTGTAACAAAATTCTATTTTATGGAAAAAATTAGGAAATTTTAACTATTAAACATACTGGTAATTCAAAAGATATCTTAAGAGAGCTTTCAAAAAATTTGAATTTCATGGAAAAATGTGCAGAATTTTTTACAACAATGTTTGTTTTGTGGAAATACTATGCCTTGTGTGTGCACATAAATCATCATATGGAATGAATGTATGATATAGGTTTAAAAAAAACAAAAGTAAAGGAATATTTAAAATATACCTATTTAGTGACATACAATGTGCGCTGCTCTATGACTCTTAGATACACTGGAAAATTAAAGTAAAGGAGACTTTTTGATTCGAATTTAATTATAGAAAATGAGTTAATGCACTATTTCTAAACTTACATGTCCAAATTTCTGGGACTTTTAGTCCGTTTATTTTCATTTTCCATAGAAAACTCAGCATAATCATAATCATTCGGAAGTGACAGTTCTCTTGATATGGTATGTTTTGAAAGTCATAAATTTGATTTTTATTAATAATTAGTCCATAATCTTTTGATTCAGCATTAACTTTTATTTATA
Source organism: Tokudaia tokunoshimensis (assembly GCA_036184795.1). Taxonomy (NCBI): domain Eukaryota; kingdom Metazoa; phylum Chordata; class Mammalia; order Rodentia; family Muridae; genus Tokudaia; species Tokudaia tokunoshimensis. Next base: position 29,727,808 of record BTHU01000016.1, on the reverse strand, counting down.
TTTGATTTTCCACTTCATTTAAAGGTATATATATATATATATATATATATATATATATATATTGCTTTAATTAAAACAATTTAAAGTAAAGAGTTCCTTTATTTGGAAGTATAACTTCATTAAGATACATCCTGGAGATTAGAAAAGTATACAACTATGTTTGTCTATTTTGAATTTCCTGAGAATTAACTTCTGAACCATAAGAAATGAAGATATATGCATACATCATATATGTATATGTGTGTGTGTGTGTGTGTGTGTGTGTGTTGTACCAGTAAAATAGGAGGATATTTTTTCTTTCACCAATATCAGAATTTATTGATTAGCATCATATTACCAAACCAAATTATTACGTAGGCCAAAATGACAAGCAGTCTTAATTTGAAAAATAATGGGCCTGTGATTCAAGGTTTCTATTGCTGAAGTGAAATGTCATGGGACGAGAATCAAGTCGAGCAAGAAAGGATTTATTTGCTTTTACTTCCATTAACTGTATATCAACAAAGGAAGGCCAGACAGGGAATGAAACAGAGAAGGCATATGAAGGAAATAACTGATTCAGAGGCATAGAGTGGTGCTGAATACTGGCTCGGTTCACCTGTCATGCTCAGCTTGCTTTCTTGTGCAACCTAAGATGTCCACTCACCACAATGTACTGATACCTCTCACATTAGTCTTTAATTTAAAAAAAAAAAAGATTTGCAGATGGATTTTTCAAGGCATTTTCTCAAGCTAGGGTCCTTCATTTTAGATAACTACGATGTGTGCCATGTTGACATGAGACTAGCCTCCAAAACTGACCGCTTGTTCATGTGAAAAAGAAACCACACTGCTATTTATCCATCCCTTCTCTTTATCATTCATCCCCCATAATCTCACATTTTTATTTTATTTACATTTCAAATATTACCCCCTTCCCAGTTTTGCCTCTGCAAATCCCCCTATTGCATATCCCCTCCCCCACCCACCCACCCACCCACTCCTGCCTCATCAACCTAGCATTCCCCTACTCAGGGGCATGGAGCCTTCACAAGAGGTTGCCCTCGTTTTGATGCCAGAAAAGGCAATTCTCTGCTCCACGTACAGCTTGAACCATGGGTCCCCTTTGGTTGGTAGTTTAGTCCTTGGGATTGCTGGTGTGTCTGGTTGGTTGATATTGTTTGTTCTTCCTATGAGGCTGTAAACCCCTTCATCTCCTTCCGTCCTCCCCACCCCCTCCTTCATTGTTGTCACATGCTCAGTCCAATGGTTGGCTACAAGCAACAACATCTGTATTTCTCAGATTCTGGCACAACCTCTTAGGAAACAGCTATATCAGTCTTCTGTCAGCAAGTACTTAGTGGCAACAGCAAGTGATTGGGTTTGGCATTTGTATATGAGATGTATCCTCTGGTGGGGAAGTCTCTGTATAGCCTTTCCTTCAGTCTCTGTTCCATTCTTTGTCCCTGCATTTCCTTTAGACATTAACTGGATCCAATTCTGGATTAATATTTTTGAGATGGATAGTTGGCCCTATCTCTGTATCAGGGTTGTGCCTAACCTCTGGATAAGGTGTCTACAGGTTCTCTCTCTCCTCTTTGTTTTTTGTTTCACCTAATGTCATCTCCATTGAGTCATGGAGTCACTTGCTTTCCTGGCATCTAGGACTTTCTGGTGTCTATCTCCAGTTCTCCATTCACCACTACTACGCACCTCTGTTTAATTTCCTGACCCTTTGTACATCTCCTCTCACTCCTTCAACACCTGATCTTGGCCCCCTTTTTCCTGCCCCTTCCCTATCCCTCTCAAGTCCCTACCCCCTTCTACCTCCCATGATTATTGTATTTCCCCTTCTAAGTAGGACTGAAACAAAGGCTGATCCATCTTGAAAACCACTGCACGACTGTAAGCCTACCCCTGACACTGCTAAGTGAAAGAATCTGAATATCCCAAAGATACAGTATCACAACAAGTACAAATTTAAAAATGTCATAGAAATGCTTCGCAATGATATTCTGCTGTACTTACAGATTGATGTTTAGCCTAATTGTGGTCAGAGAGACTTCACCCAGCAACTGATGGAAAAAGATGCACAGAAGGTAAACAGCTGCAGATATCTAAACTTTCTATAGGGGTTGGAGAATCTGTAGTTAAAAAATCAAACAAACAAACAAACAAAAACCAAATAAAAACAAAAACAAAACCAGCCAACCAACCAACCAAACAAACAAACAAATGAAAACTCCAATCTCAGGAGTAGGTTATATTTAATTGAGTATTTTGCCAAGTGGACACCATAGCAATTCATACCTATCCAGAATATTTCTAAATAATCTCTCCAAAAAAACTGATAAAAAAGTTCAATTGCTAAAGTCAACATGTACATATCCACTAAATATTGAGAATTTAAGTTAGTGACTATCTAGAATTTCACCACTACTGATTAATGTTTATGGCACTAGAAGGTATTAAACAGTCTACTAGAGGAGAAACAGAAACGTCAGTCAAGCTACAAAGCCTTTGATCTATAAGGAACACCCAAACTGCAAGATATTCTGGTGCAATAAAGATATAGGCACTGGAGGAATAACCAACAACTATTTTGTTGGATATAAGGCACACTAAATGAGATGGAACCCATGATTAACACCACTCTGGTAGCCAAGACCCTGAGACTAGAACTGCTGTGGAATGTTTGGTAAAGCCGTATACTGTTCTGTCAAAAGAGAATTCCAACAAAATAGCTCATAACGACATTCTGCTATAGTCATAGATTAGGGTCTTGCTCAATCACCACTGGAGAAGGATCATCCTAGAGTAGATGGAAATGAAAGGAGAGACAGTTGAAATAAGGAAAGAGAGTGGAAACTTTGGAGCACTAAGGGAATGATGGCAGAGGAGGGTGAAATTGTGTGAGACCCAATAGGGATATAACAATAAAATTAAGGCTTTCTAGACCCTAAAGTGCTGATAAATATATTACCTCAGAGTGATTGTAGCTGTCTGAATATGAACTACAAGTTCTAAGCAGAAGACTTCTCATTTTTTTTAAGACTTCTCATTAATGATATAGGAATTTAGCGCATTCAACAATCCCAAACAGTAAAGATATTTCCAACTGATAACCTTGCCAAAAATGAAAAAAAAAATTCCAAGAGTCTAACAGGGTATGCAATCTACAGTTAAGATCAGACTCTATGCCCAGGAGTAGACGGCAAACCTGAGTGAGCTCACTAATGTATTTGAAGGCTTATTTTATTTATAACACTTTCTCTGTCTTTTTTGGAAGGACTTTGTAAGCATTTTAAAATCTTGAAGTAGAAATTCATTGATGAGAGCTCAGTGGATGCTTTTTTGGGAATATGCAAGTTTGGCTTTTGAAGTTTCAAAAGGAAGTAAAAGACTCTGCAGGGAGTCTCTTCACAATTATACATATATTTCAATATTTATATACAATATAAATATTTAATTAGCTTACAAAACACTAGGTTTTCATTTTTCGTAGGCTCATTTAGCAATCCTTACTTACCTCAATGCCTACCACATGTTTACTCCATCTTCTTGAACCAAACTATTGTTAAATTATTAATTCCTATTATATCCTGAATTCTTTCATACTATGTGTTCTACACCTGCTTTTTGTTATTTTTACTGGTTGAAATATTTTAGGCTTACATATCTATTTGGCCCATTCTGCATTTAAGTAGCCTTTTCTTCCCCTTCTTTCACCACACTCTTTCTTTTTGTGCTGTTCTGCATTGTTAGGGCCCCTCTCCAAGTTCATGTTGAACATTTTCTAATATCCTACCTTCATTAATGAGATTATGCTCCCAATACAACATTTGTAGTAAATTGGCTTTGTCCACATTTATTATAATTAAAACATACAAACTACATAAATTCATCACAATATAGGAGACAGAAAAGTTTGCATTTATGTTTCTATGCTTACAAAATTTCATTCAGGGTAACTTATTCAAGTTCTTTCCATTTTCCTGGAAATGTTAAAACTTAATTCTTCTTTATGTTTTAGAAATACCATATTGCATACATGTAACACATTTTATTATATATTATTTTGGTGACAGAAAGCTAGACTCATTCTCTTTCCTCACTATTATGAACACAAAAGGAATAAATATGGTTGTTCAAACATTGATATAGAAGAATACAAAGTCCTTTGCTTATTTGGCCAAAGGTGATGACACAGGATCACATGGTATTTCTTGTTTGTTATTTTTGAGAACACAAGCTCTGATTTCAAAAGTGGCTGCACTTTAGCAGTCTATCAATAGAATTAAAGAGTATGGCTTCCAACATATTATCATGGACAAACTTGTCTGCCATTTGGGTTATTGATAATGATAATTTTGGATAAGTAATATGAAATATTTTTCTCATTTTTCGGGTAAATTTTCACACACATGAAACTAGTTTTTCCTCAAACCCACAAACCTCCATTCCCACTTCTACCATTCCTGTCCTATTCCCCAATCACTTTCCCATGCAAATTTATAGACTTACCTGCTTTCCATTTTCAAACTGCTTAATCCATTTTGTGAGCTTATATGCACAAGGGGATAGGACAAAGGCATACTTTCTGCTTTAAAAACCCTGTGGTGTGGTGCTTATGCTTCCTTCCTATAGAATCATATTCAGCAATATATATCATCAATATTAATCTCTTTCTTGGTGTGAATTTTTCTCCATTTTCACTTCTAAACTTCAATCCCTCCAGTGAACAGCAGTAAATAATTTTGACAGACTTGTATTGTTACTGACTGATTAGCAATATGTAACTTCATCTTGTGTTCAAATTTACATAAAAGGTGAAAATGGTTCTTGCTGTGTACAGTAATACCACTGGTAATACCACAGATTAATAAGCACATTTTCTTGCTGCCCACTGAGGCCACTTCCCTTGAGAAGGAAGCAGCTAAGCACCACAATACTGACTAAACCCCGCCCCCTTCCTACCCTTGAGACTTGTCTTCCTTCATTCCCCATGTGGCCTCATTGGCAACACCAGTGCTTCAGCCCATTTTGGCTCAAAACCTAGTTTCTCGAGCAAAATCCCAACTTTAAACTGATACAGCTTCTTTATGAGAGTTCTTAGAAAGAAAAAGAAAATACCTTCAACTCATCAAAGAACTTAGGTCACTTGATTTAGAATTAACAACTTTGTTGGCTGAAGGACCATCTAAAGACTCCCCCCCCAAAAAAAAATGGCTAACAAAATTACCAAGAAAAATCAGTCAGTCTTTGCCTTTCCCGTCACCTACAGTAAGGCTAAAGAGGTCTGTGATAGTACTAGTGAGGGTCAAAAACATTGGGCCTCCAAATGCTGTTATAAGACAGATGCACAGGGCCATATTCTTCCTCAGAGGCAGCGAAACTTCCTGCGGGGGCAACCTCTGGCCCCCATTTCATGAATGAGTCCCAAGGGAATCGGGTTCATTTCACAGATGCAGTCGCCAACATATACGATGTCTCTGCCCTCTGCCACGCAACCACAGGTAGTACAGGCCTGGTCCACCACTCCTCCATTGACACAATATTGACTTCAGAAATGAGAGTTCAAATACTCCCCACAGGAGTCTTTGGCCCACTACCCACAAAAGTATGTGGATTGGTCTTGGGGCGATACAGTCTAACATTACAGGGTCTTCACATCTCTACTGGTATAAAAAACAGTGATTATACAGGTGAGATCAAAATTTTGGCTTCTTCCCCATCGGAACCACTACACATCCAAAAAGGCCAAAGAATTGCTTAGCTCCTTGTTTCCTTTTCTTCCAGGTGAAAATGCATATATTCAAACCACTAGGGGTGCCTATTTCCTAGGTTCTTCAGATATCTACTCTATCCAACCCATTACTAAAGAAAGACCCTCCTTAAAAATTAAACTTGATGGCAAAGAATTTGAGGGAGTTATTGACACATCGGCTAATGCCATTGTTATCTCTTTAGATAAATGGCCTTCTACCTGGCCGTTAACCACATAATTAACCCATCTTAAAGGTAATGGCCAAACTTCTAATCCTCAACAAAGCGCTAAACTTCTTACTTGGACTGATAACAAAGGGAAGAGTGGCTCAGTCAGACTCTATCTTATTCCAGGCCTACAATTAACCTTTGGGGCTGTGACATGTTGTCTCAAATGGGTGTAATTATGCATAGCCCTAATGAAGTAGTGACTCAACAGATGTTGAGACGGGGGTGTGACTAGGACAGAAATTTGGCAAGTTTTCTCAGGGTATCACCGAGCCCATTCACATTGTAGAAAATTCTGGACATATGGGCTTAGGCATGAAAAATTTATCCTGATAGCCATTGACATTCCTGCACCCTATGCAGATAAAATTACTTGGAAAAACGATGCCCCCATGTGAGCTGCTCAGTGGCCATTATCCCTTGAAAAATGGGCTGCCGCCACTCAGTTAGTGCAGTAACAACTTGATGCGGGCCATATTTAACCTATCACCCCACCCTGGAACACCCCTATCTTTGTGGTTAAAAGGATATCAGGGAAGTAGAGACAGGATCTAAGAGAAATTAATAAAACTATGGTCACTATGGGGGCCCTACAACCTGGCCTGCCCATCCCAGTGGTCATTTCTTATTATTATTATAAAATAATAAGTGATCTTAAAGATCACTTCACCATCCCCTTTCACCCAAGTGATCATCACCGTTTCGCCTTTAGCCTTCCTGTAATTAATTTTAATTGACCTATGTCCTGGTTCCAGTGGCCTGTTGTTCCACAGTGGATGGCTAACAGCCTGACCCTTTGCCAAAAATTTGTTGCTTCAGCTGTTGGCCCCCTCTGAGAGGCTAGGCTATATATAAAATATACAGATGATATTCTTTTGGCTGGATCAAATACATCAGATCTTTTATTTTAAAGATTTAACAAAAAGGCTTCAGCTTTATGGCCTTCAAATAGCTCCTGATAAGATTCAATTATGTGGCCCTTATTTTTATTTGGGCTTTGAGTAAAGAAGTTCCAAAATACTTCCTCTAAGAATTCATTTAAAGAATTCATTGATCATTTGAACACATTAAGTGATTTTCAAAGATTATTGGGAGATGTTAATTGGATCCGTCCTAACTTAAACTTGACCACTAGAGATCTTAAGCCTTTATTTGACAACCTTAAGGGTGATACTGACCCAATTTCTTCTCAAACCTTAATGCTTTTGGCCAGGAAGGCCCTAGAGCTAGTAGATTCTGCTGTTCAAATAAATTGGTTGAAGCAAACCACGGATGATTGGCCAATTGTTTGCACTTCCTTTAGAGGAGAAATAGATAATTACTATCCTTCAAGCAAATTGTTACAGTTTGCTAAAATTCGTCCCTTCATTTTTCCTGTTAGAATACATTCAAAACCCCTAGAAGATGCTCATTTGGTTTTTACTGATGGTGCCTCCACTGGCACCACTGCCCTTGTTATAGATAACCAAATTTTACCTTTAAAATGCCATATAAGTCGCCCAGCTGGTTGAATTATTTGCCATTATACAAGTGTTTAAAAAATTACCTAATGATGCTTTTAATTTATATATTGATAGTACTTATACTATTTATTCAGTTCCCTTAGATGGAGAAAACAAGATATTCCATGATAAAAACAAATTTACACAATATCTTTCCACAAATCCAGCCCTACAAATGATAATAGATGGAAAATGCCTACACGAGGAGGGAAACTACACCCTAGAAAAAGCAAGAAAGTAATCTTTTTCCAACAAAACCAAAAGAAAGTAACCACACAAACATAAAAATAACAGGAAGCAACAATCACTGTTCCTTAATATATTATAACATCAATGGACTCAATTCCCCATCAAAAACCATAGTCTAACAGAAATATTTCTCATGCAAATCTTCAATTTTATCAGGAAATGTTTGTGATTCCTCTTTCAATTTAGTAATGTTTTTATGTCTACCATTTTAACTGTAGTAATTTTCATGATAATCTTTAATTTAAACATTTTTCTATATATTTCTTTAATTTTTTCAGAAATATTTTCCATGTAAATCTTCAATTTTGTCAGAAAATATTTATAATTTCACTTTCAATCAATTTAGGAATATTTTTATGCCTACCATTTTATCAGTATAATTGTCCATGATAATCTTCAATTTTAATGTTTTTCTATATTTTTCTTCAATTTTATCAGAAATATTTTCCATATAAATCTTCAATTTTTTCAGACAATATCTATAATTTTATTTTCAATCAACTTAGGAAGATTTTTATACCTTCCACTTTATCTGTATAATTTTCCATGAAATAGTTTTGACATGTTTTTCTATATATTTCTTGAATTTTATCAGAAATATTTTCCTTGTAGAACTTCAATTTTATCAGAAAATGTTTATAATTCCACTTTCAAAAAACTTAGGAATATTTTTATGCCTACTATTTTATCTGTATAATTTTTCCATGAAATACTCGATCTTAACATTTTTTATATATTCCTTCAATTTTTTTATTCCTTCAATTTTATCAGAGATATTTTTCATGTAAATCTTCATTTTATCAGAAAATGTTTATAATTTCACTTTCAATCAACTTAGAAATATTTTATGCCTACCATTTCATCTGTACAATTTTCCATGATAATCTTCAATTTTAATGTTTTTTCCATATTTTTTTTCAATTATATCAGAAATATTTTCCATGTAAATCTTGAATTATATCAGAAAATGTTTATAATTTTATGTTCAATCAACTTAGGAATTATTTATTCCTACCAATATATCTGTATAAATTTTCTTAATTTTATCAGAGATATTTTCCATGTAAGTCTTCAATTTTATCAGAAAACGTATTTACTTCTACTTTCAATCAATTTAGGAATATTTTTATGCCGACCGTCTTATCTGTATAATTTTTCAAGAAATAGTTTTACCGTGTTTTTCTATATATTTCTTGAGTTCTATCAGAAATAGTTTCCTTGTAGATCTTCAGTTTTATCAGAAAATGTTTATAATTCCGCTTTCAATCAACTTAAGAATATTTTTATGCCTACCATTTTATTTGCATAATTTTTCCATGAAATAGTCAATCTTAACATGTTTTTCTATATATTTCTTTAATTTTATCATAGATATTTTCCATGTATATTTACACAATGGAATACCACTCAGCAATTTGAAACAATAAATTCATGACATTCTTACGCAAATGGAGAACAGGAGGAGGGAAGAGGGCTTATAGAACTTTCGGGTAGTGCGAAACCAGGAAAGGAGAAATCATTTAGAATGTAAATAAAGAATATAGAAAATAAAAAAAGAATTAAAAAAAATTAAAATAATTTAAAATAGGTTATAGCATTAGAAAGATTGAGACCCACTGTTTTAAGGAAGGTATGCTAGGATATTAATTTTTGAAGGGATGCTAATTCCAAGCTTCCTGCTACATCCATACATAATTTCGAAATATTTTTTCTGCCTCTACATGTAGAGAGTAATTTTCTTAGTATATTGAATTTATTTAAACCCTCTATTCATCATTGGTTTGTGTGGACAGTTAAAGAGGATATAGCCTAGATGGAGAGTATAATAGGGAGCACAGTATTTAGGACACTAGGAGGCTACTATTTTATTTGGAAAAAAACTAAGTACTCACTAATCTCATGCTTTGGTCAAAACAGTTTTTGAATAAGAGTGTAAAGGTTTGTTATTGTCTAACCCAAGTTCCTTGATTAGACCATGCTAATGAAGCTCACTGGGCCAGTACTTGGAGTAATAAACTAGTTCTTGGAAATTCAAGGCAAAACCAAAGTTTTACATGCATTCAATTTTAGCAATCTTGGCAAACAATATATCGTCTTCATTGGTGTCAATTAATGTCGGATCAAAGTCGTATAAGGCATCTTCTATATCTTGACAATTAATCAAGCGAATTGGTCGATCAGCAGATTCAGTGAGTTCTTCCTGACTCTTTTTCAAAACCTGAAGTAGACATAGATGATTTTACCAAGGATTATAATAAGAAACACAAAACCTATCTAATTTCATTTGTATAGGATGAAATAGGATAAAGAGAGACTGTGAGTTCAATACTAATTTTAGAACTTTATGGTAAACTCACAGTCAATGAGGGTTTAACACATGTGTTAACACAAAAGGGCGGTCCTTACTCAGGACTTAATAGGACTATTTCAAATATTTGGAACAAATTTCCATGGTTTCTCAACATCCAACTTTTTGATAGTAACACAAAAATACATATTAGTCTAATGAAGAAAAGTAAAATGATGTAGTGAAATTATTGATTTTTGTTTTGTTTATGATAACGATAGTAGCATAACTGATAACCACATGGTACTAGCTCAAATTTATACATATATTATTTGTAGAAATATGCATGGGGGCATCTAGTTTATGGGTAGACCAATGCTTGTACATTATCGGAACTGAATCTAAGCTTGAATGTCACCACCATTTCAGGGACAAATAAATAAGAAGAATATCTAAGCTCATGTATAATATGTGATTTCATTATATATTTCCTCTGATATTTCAGGTTGAGTTATTCAAATGAATGTGAAAAAGGATAGATTTCAATACAGTTTATAGGTCTGTAATCATATATCTCAACATATGGTATGGCCAAATTTGTCCATATTCTTACCTATATTTAATTCTGAAGAACAAGTATTATTAGACAGTGTTTGAATAAATAGACCAAACTCACTTATCCTTTACATGTAGAAAGAAATGGCAGGCTACACATTTGTAATAATCTTTTCATTTTATCTAAGCATGTGTTGTTATCCTCATCCTATTTCTATTAAGCTCAAAACAAAATGTAAAAAAAATTCCTTTCAAAACTCAAAATGAGTTTTCACAGCAGAAAAGGTAATACAAATTTTCTGATTCTTATACCACCTTCATTTGTAGGTAATTTTTTTATTGATTTTAGTATTTATAATTACTATCAGTAGAGTATTTCTTAAGAAGAAAAATTTTAAAAATTACTGAGGATAATTCATAAAATATACCATTTTAACAGAGTTGATATTTAATGCAAATTATATCTGCAATCCTTTTCAAAATTATCTATATGTTACACATCTAGGTAGGGTGTATTTATGTCTTGATATTGAAGCAGATTCATTATGCTACAGAGGTTGAAAAATAATTTTGTCCTCACAATCAGTTTTACTTAAAATTAAATTATTGGTACACTATTGGATTTTTCTGCTCCAACCTCACAATTTCACATTAAGAATATTTTAACAGAAGACTTGTTTCATATGTGAATCCAACACATCATTCTTTGCAACTGACATACCTGACAATCAGCTTAGTATCTAATTGGAGGTTGGCAAGTACAGTATATTTGTAGTGCATCTCCATTGACATGGGGTACTGTTATAGCAGTGACAGGTCCAGTTACCAGTTGTCACTGGTAGCTCTTATACATGCCTGTGGCAAAGTGCAAACTTACTTTGTTATAATCATAGTCCTTTCAGGTGCTCCAAAACTCTCTCAAAATACTGTCCACTATAAGATCTTCTGGGTGTGTTCAGTTTCACAAAGTTGTTAGGTATATCTAAAATGATTATCCATTTTAAACTTACCAGTCCTTCAGTGAACATTGATGGTAACAGCAGAATGATGAGAAAATACACCACTGGGAATGAAGCCATGGCTGAAGGTAATCAAAGAAGACACAATTGTTGAAGGAAGCAGTATATGAGAAACAGAAGGAAACCAAAAATTTGATAAAATTATTCCCAATCAGCTATATGTGAAAATTTCTGTTACAATATAGGAAGGGAAGATATATCAATTGGCATCACTGTAAGTTTATTGTGTCAACCTTGCCTTTAATAGGGCTGATACATAAGCTAAGCAGATTTGCTCGTGACTCAGGTGTATATTTGCAAATGAGGGAGAATTGCTAGTTTCTTTCTGAACATTTCCATTATTCTGTCATCAAAAGTGAAATTTGAAAAAAAAAAGTGAAATTTGAAAAAAAAAACAGAGTTTTGAAAGTTGCTTTCCACTGTGTATAATCTTGTTTTACTCCTCTCTCTTTATAGAGTTCTATACTAGACATGAATAGAATAAGTTTGTCATAATTGTGAATATGCAGGAAGAAACATATAAACACCTTAGAAACACAATGTATGAAGAACAATTGTAAATTACAATATTGTTTAACTTACTTGCATTGAATTTTACTTTTCTCCATCAGTTGAGACCCCAGTCCTGGAAAGACTGGATGTAGGGGAATGCCAGGACAGAGAAATGAGAGGGGGTTGAATGGGGAAAAGAGGGAGGGAAGGGGGCTTATGGGACTTTCGGGGAGGGAGGAAATGGGAAAGGGGAAATGATTTGGAATGTAAATAAAAAACTTAGAAAATAAATTAAAAAAAAGAAAATGTAAACATAATTAATGAATTTTAAATTTATTCTAATGACATCATCAATCCATGCTTTGCAGAGGGATATTTCATATTTTTAGTAAGATTGAAACACGTCTGTACAATCTCATAGTGTTTACTCTCAGTAGTTGCCAAATTCTACATCCTTTAGATGACGGTAGAACTTCTTAGAGTGAACACATTAGCCTTCCTGCTAGAACTCACAGAAACACTTTATCTAGAAAAATGAATGGGTAGTAGCTTATAATTTATATTCTGTGTATATATTCTGCAAGTTAATATTATTTTTAAAAATTATGTTATTTGCCTCAAATGGTATTCTGGCTCAAAGATAATGCAAAGGCATTTTCTCTAAGCATCTACTAAATTTTGCATTTAGAATAACATTTACCTTTATCCTCTATTCAAACCCTTCCCTATATTCCATAATGCTTCCTTTTAAATTCGTGTCTTTTTTCCTTGCAATTTATGACCAAAATCTCTCCACACATATCTACTAACTCATTTTCTTCCTTGAACTTTATGCAGGCAAATAACCACAAATGACATACAAAACATTCTTGGTAATACTGAATCATCATACCTTCATTGTCTATACCTTGAGGATTAGTAAATTCACTCTTCTACTTGGTGGAAAATAAATAAGAATTTGTAAATAAGGTTTGTGGTTTTTTTTTTTTTTTTGACACTCTAAGGAAACTCTTTTCTTGCCACTATCCTGCACAAAAGAAAAAAACAAACAAACAAACAAAAAATAAATAAAAACAAGACAAAACAAAACCTTGAAACTGAGTTTTCAGCCAAACTCATCAAACACATCAGCTTGATGTGTTGTTATGTATTACTTCTCACTTTACCAGATCTACACTTGAATATTACTGGAGAGTACCATTGCTATCTATGCATATTTCCAAGTCTTGAGCTCCAGATGCGTGCCTAGTCACTGTAATCTTAGCATTGTAATGACTATACTTTTATGCTCTATATTCTTATCTTGAATTACTTTCTTCATAGGATTTCTGTCCAGCTCAGTTACTATTTCAGGATCCTGTGCTTCTGTGGTTCTCTGGTTTTCCTCCTTTCCTTGAGGAAAGGTGAGTTTAGAGGTTTGAAGTCAGATGCAGTTTTGCTACACAGGCTGCTCTTCCAAGCAAAGTGGTTTGATTGAAAAGTTTCTCTTGGCTTCTGATTCTTGAGCATCAGACTATTTAAGTTAGTGACATTGAATAGTAGCCCTGAGTACTTTCCTTCCATGTGATTGTTGGATCAGTAATCTACTGTTTCTCTTTACTCTTGGAAATTTCCATTGGATTCTGTATCAATTAAGAGACAGACTTGGAGTCTCACATCTATTTTCATAGTATCAGTTTAACATTTTACTTCGCCAGTGTGTTTTGTTTGATTTGGTTTGGTTTGTTTGTGCTCATATTAACCATATTTCTAAATATTTCTTTATTTTTTCCACACTTCCGTATTTCTTGCTACCTTGCCTTCTCTTATTCTTGGTACTTTTTCTATAATTTTTTTCTTCACTTTACATTCCATTCAAAGCCCCTACTTCCTTCTTTACTCACAATCTCTTATTTCAATTCCTTCTCTTTTTTTCCTCCATTGACTTCTCCTTAGAGAAGTGGGAGTAAAACTTTGGGTACCACCACACGCCAGAGCATCTAAATCAAAGGATTATCCACATTCTCTCTTACTGAGGCACAACCAGGGAGTCCAGGAGGGGGAAAGAGATTCAACAGCATGGAACATAGACATAGACTGCCCCACTTTGCTTGTTAGGGTTACCATACGAAGACCAAGCAGAATATTTGCTGCACGTATGTAGTGTGTCATTTTCCAGACTCTGCATGATCATTGCATATTGGTTCAGTCCATGTGAGACCCCATGGGCACAGGTTAGTTCACTCTGCTACTCTTCTTGTGGTGTCCTTAGACCCTAAGTCCTTCTGAGTATTATATCCCCCTTTTCCAGAAGACTCCCTAACTTCTGTTGGTTGTTTGATTTTGTATGTGCATCTACCTTCATTCTCTGTTGTATGATGCCTCTTAAGAGACAGTTAAGTTAGGCTTCTGTTTGCAAGATAGCTGAATGTCATTAACAGTGTCAGGTTGGTTCTATTACATGGGTCTCAAGTTGTGCCAGTCATTGTTTGACCCTTGACACAGTCTCTGTTTGGCTTTATCTCTTTACAAAATAAGGTAAGAAAATGTTGGGTTGAAAGTTTTGTTGGTGGGTTAATGTCCCCAACACTCCTTTGTTAGTCTTGCCTGGCTACATGGTTAGCCACTTAAGTCTCTATACCCCCTTTTGCAGAAATCTCAGCTAGGCTCACCATCATAATCCCTGTATTCTCCCACATCCCAGTCCCCCAAGTAGATCATGAGATGTTTCCCAGTTGTTTCCTTTCTTACTTCCAGCCTTCTGCTGCCACATCTCTCCCCATACTTCATCATTATCCCTTTTTTCCTTATGGCATACTCTTATACCCAGGTCTCTTTATCTATAAAATTCTAATGATGATTAAGTTTCCATTATTTAGTTAAATTTTAAAATGCTCATTTACATAGCACCTCATACTTACTTGTTTCTTTGTGTCTATGGATAGTAACATGGTTATACTGCACTTTACAACTAATCTCCACTTATAAGTGACTGGATACTGTATATGTATGTCTAGTTCTGTGTTACCTCACTCAGAATGTTATTATTAAGTTCCATCTATTTTCCTGCAAAGATCATGATTTCTTTTTTTAATAACTTAATGCAAAATCAGGATTTCATTTTTTAATAACTTAATAGGATTCCATTGTGCAGAATTACCACATTTTCTTTATCCATTCTTCAGTTGCCAGACATCTAGGTTATTTCAAGTTACTGGGTACTACAAATAAAGATTTTAAGAACATAAATGAGGAAGTTTTCATGTAGTATATGAGCATATGTTCAGGAGTGGTATAACAATGTCTTGAGTAAAACAGTTCCAAGTTTTCTGGGAAACCACCACATTGATTTCCAACCTGGTTCTACAATTTTGCATTCCCATTAACAAGGCTGGAGTGTTCCTATGTTCCAATTCCTATCCACCATAAGCTGTCATGTGACTTTTTCATCTTAGCCATTCTGAGATTTATAGGATGGCATCTCAGGGTCATTTTATTTGCTTTTCCATGATTTCTAAAGAAGTGGAACATTTCTCTAAATGTTTCTTGGCCATCAGTGAACTCTCTGTTGAACATTCGCTGTCTAACTCTGTTCCCCTTTTTTAATTGGGTTAGTTGTTTTGTTGGTTCCTACTCTCTTGAGTACTATATTCATTTGTATATTATCCCTTTGTCAGATTTAGGCTTAATGATGATAATTTTCCAATGTGTAGGCATTTGTTTTGCCTATTGATTGGGTCATTTGCCTTGAAGTAACTTCATTTTTCATGAGGTATCATTTGACAATTGTTGATCATAGAGCTTGAGTCATTGGTGTTCTGTTGAGGAAAGTATCTCCTGTATCAGTTCTTTCAAGGCTATTCCCTATCTTCTCTTCTGTTAGATTTAGTGCCTCTGGTTTTATTTTGAGGTTTTTAATCCACTTGGACTTGGGTTTTTTTGTGGGGGTAATAAACATGGATCTATACACATTCTTCTACATACAGACATCTAGTTGCTCCATTTGTTGAATGTGCTTACTTTTTCTATTGCCAAAAATCAAGTGTGCATAGGTGAGGAGTTTATTGGTCTTGATTAAATTTCATTGATCAATTTTTCTCTTTCACAAATAACATACAATTTTATTACTATTACTGTGAACTACAACTTGTGGTCACAGATGGCGATACTTCTAGAATTTCTTCTATTCTCCAGGACTTTTAAAAAAATATCCTGGGATTTTGGTTTTTATACCTCAACTTGAGAATCATTCTTTTAAATTCTGCCGAGAATTGTGATGAAATTTTACTTGGAATTGTGTTGAATATGTAGATTGTGTTTGCTAAGATGGCTACTTTCACTGTGTTACTCATATTCATCTATGAGAATGGGAGATAGCTCTATGTTCTGATACCTTCTTCTATGTCTTTTTTTTAGACATTTGAAGTCTTTGTCATAGAAGTCTTTCACTGGCTTTGTTACAGTTACAGCAATGTATTTTTGTGTTTGTTTGTTTTGGTGTTTTTGAGAAATGTTTTCTCTGTGTAGCCTGGCTGTGCTGAAACTACTCTGTAGACCAGGCTGGCCTCAAACTCAGAAGTCTACCTGCCTCTGCCTCCCAAGCACTGGGACTAAAGTCATGCACCACCATGGCCAATATTTTACATTACTTGTGGCTGTTGTAAATGCTTCCTAGCTCACTAACTTCTACCTCACCACATTATTATTTGAATAAAGGAGGGATCCTTGGGTTTTTTTGTTTGTTTGTTTGTTTGTTTGTTTTTAATTTACATTGTATCCAGTCACTTTTCTGAAGGTGTTTATCAACTGTGGGATTTTTCTGGTAGAATATTGGGTTTGCTTATGTATAGTTTCATATCATGTGCAAATAGTAATACCATAACTCCTTCCTTTTCAATTTGTATCATATTAACACCTTTTAGTTGGTCTTATTGCTCTAGCTAGAACTTTAAGTGCTACTTTGTATAGCCAGTGAGAGAACATGGGGCTTTTTCTTATCTCTGATTTAGTAATATTGCTTTAAATTTTTATTCCATTTAATTTAATGTTGGGAATTGGTTTTATGTATTTTGCTTTTATTATGTTTAGATATGCACCTTGCATCAATGTTCAAAAATTTTAAGATCAAAGGGTATTAGAATTTCTCAAGTGTTCTTTCAATATCTGATGAGATAATCATGTGATCTTTTTCCTTTCAGGTAGTTTAGATGGTGGATTATGTTGGTGGAAATTTTGTAAAATGAATCACACTTTCATCCCTGTGGTAAAGCCTTATTGATCATGATTGATAATGATTTAATGAGTTCTTGCATTCACATTGTAAGATTTTTTTTCTTTTTTATTGAGTATTTTTGCATCTATGTTCATAAGAGAAATGTGTCTGAAATTCTTTCTTTGTCCAAGGATGAACATTGGACTGAAGTTGAGGAGCCCAGTGAAATTGTTAGAGAAATGACTGAAAGAATGGAACAGGATGGTAACTTCATAGACAGACCAACAGTGTTAACTAATCAGGACCCCTGGCAGATCCCAGAGACTGAGCCACCAACCAAAGAGAGTAAACATGGGCTGTTTCAAGGCCTTTGGCACATATGTAGCATATGACTGCTTTGTCTGTCCTCAATGGGAGAAGACATGCCAAACAATGTAGAGACATGGTGCCCCAGAAAAGAGAGGGTACCCTGGATGGTACCCTCTCTTATGTGAAAGTGAAGGTTTAAGAGAAGATTTATACGAGTGTGTCTGATTGTGGCACAATATGGTAGGTAAATGTATTGAATAATTAGTATTAATAATTCATGTATTAATAAAAAATTGAATCCTCTACTTATTTTTATTTTTTACTCATATATCAACCTGGCATAATATCGTCTGTAACCTCTGATGCCAGTTTGTACTTAATACAGAATGGCTTTACATAAATGAGTACTTGGAAGAATAATGAGTTACATGTACAGTAAGTAAATTTTTGAACTCTCATAAGGTATAGTTAATACATTTCACAGATCATTCTATCTTTAAGAAGGAAATTAATCCATTTGACTTCTTATGAAGAACAGTGCTTCTATATAAACAAGGAAGAAGATGATGACTGCTCTTAACACAGAGTGTCCTTGTTATGAATTTGTTTCTTTTTTCAGGTTCAGATATACTGCAATGCCAGTCAACCCTATTATTGTTCATTCAGAGAGATTAAAATAAAGGAATATAGCTTCTTCATCTGATATAGAGGGGAATCAAGAAGGTACATTGGTGATTGTAAGGCAGAAAAACACTTGCCAAAAGCTGTGGATGAGTCAGTGGCAAGAAAACTGTGGGATATCAGTGAAGTGATGGTTGGCATTTAAATTGGAGTAAGATAACAGGACTATGTATAAAATGATCCATTTCACCCTTGGTCAGGAATAACATGTTGTGAATATGTGCTATTTGTAAACAATACTGCAGTAATACTGCTCAGAGGTGCACATGGATATTTGAAGACACTGCTGTTATTTGGAGCTAAGACAAAGTTCAACAAAGATACTATGAATGTGGATCATAACTAGAGCATGCAACAGAATTCTATTTAATTAAATAGAATTGGGCAATTGTAAATGTTAAAGATACTGGTAATTTAAAAGATATCTTAGGGTTTTTCAAAATTCAGTGTTTCATGCAAAAATGGCCAGAATTTTTACAAAAATGCTTGTTTGTGGAAATACTGAGCCTAATGTGTGCATATAAATTATAACTTGGAATAAATACATGATATAGGTTTTAAAAAATAGGAGGGAGTGATCTGGGTAGGAAAGGGATAGTGAGAGAGGGGAGCATGATCTGATATTGGGTTTGAGAAAAGAACTGAAGCTCTGACAGCCAGCAGAAAGAATGGCAACAGGTAACATTGGATGGTAGGAGGTAGGAAGACCCTCTAGTATGTACCAGAGACCTGGAAGGTGAGAGAATCTTAAGACTCAAAGGGAGGGACCTTAGATGAAATGGCCTACAGTGGGGAGGGGGAAATTGTAGTGCCCACTTCCACCAAAAGGACAGGGCATCAAGTGAGGGATGGGATTGCCATGCAACAGTCAAATTTTGACCCATAATTGTTCCTGTCTGAAAGAACTGCAGTGATGGAAATGGAGAGGAGTCTGAGTAAAAGAAGTTCCAGTACACCCAGCAGTTCAACGAGAGGCTCTGAAGTCCTCACACTATTACTGAGTCTATAGAGCACTGACAAACAAGGGAGTAAAAGAGTCAGATATAGATGTTTGCACCCAACGAATGGATAACAGCTGCTGACCCCTGTGGTTGAATTAGGGAAAAGCTGGAAGAAGCTGAGGGGGAGGATGATCCCATAGGATGACCATCAGTCTCAATTAACTTGGACCCCCAAGATTATTCAGACCCTGCACCACCAACCAGGCAGCATACACCAACTGATATAATGCCCCCAACATATATGCAGCAGAGGATTTCCGGATCTGTGTTCAGTCAGAGAAAATACACTTAACCCTCAAGAGACTTGAGGCACCAGGGAGTTTAGAAGTCTCCTGTGGAGGGGGTAGGGGTGGGGACTGAGGACATCCTCATGGAGTTGGGAGGAGACATGGGATAGGGAACAGTCAGAGGGTGGACCGGGAGGGTAATAAAATCTGGAGTGCAAAAAATAAATAAATAAATAAATAAATAAATAAATAAATAAATTTAAAAAAACAAAAAGAAAAATAAAGTATATGTAAAATGTACCTATTTAGTGATCTACAATGTTCCCTGTTCTATGACTATTAATTTTATTTCCTATGACACAGAAAAACATGAGATAAGGAAAATCGTTTAATTGTAATTATATTAAATTAAATTAACTACAATTTATAATTTAATTGTAGAGTATGAGTGGAATACACTTTTTTCAATTTACATGAATGAATTTCTGGCATTCTTGTCTCTTTGTTTATTTTTTGTATGAAACACAAAGTATTCATTTCTGAGGCACAGTTCTCTTGATTTTGGTATGTTTTGAAAGTTTAAAATTTTATTTTTATTTATATTTATTCCATAATCTTTGCATTCAGCATTATATTTAATTTCTATTCAGATTTCCTCTTTCATTTAAATATATATATATGTGATATATATACATATATATATATACATATGTATATATATGTATATATATAATTTAAGGTGACTACTCCAACTATTTGGAGAATGTCTTCATTAAGACACACCCTGGAGATTAGTAAATCATATATCTGTTTGGGTCTATTTTGAATTTCCCAAGAAGAATTTGTTTTTATAACAAAAGTGATGAGAAAAAACCCAGTATACATACATATATATATATTATATAAATAATATACATTATTATATATAAATATATAAATATATATACACATATAAGTCTATGCACACAGAAACACACACACACACATATATATATACACATATATATATTGAACCAGTAAAAATGGAGAATAAATCTTTTCTGTCAACAATATCAGAATATACTGGTTAGCAACAAATTACAAAATCAAATTATTTCATAGGACAAAATGACATGTCTTCCAATTTGAAACACAAACAGCATGTGATTTAGGGTGGAACTCTATGGGGCTAGAATCAAGTCGGGCCAGAAAGTGTTTATTTGTTTTTACTTCCATTAACTGTACATCATCAAGGGAAGGCCAAACAGGAAATCAAACAGAGAAAATCCCAGAAGTAAATAGCTGCCTCAGAAGCATGGAGTGATGCTAACTTCAGGCTTGCTTCAGCTGTTTTTATCAGCCTAATTTTTTATGCAGTCTAAGGTGATCACACTCAACAATGGACTGATACCTCTCACATCAGTAAGTGATTAAGAAGAGATTTAAAGATGTATGATTTTGAAGCATTTTCTCAAGTGAAGTTCCTTCATTTCAGATAACTATAATGTGTATCAGGTTGACATAAGACTGCCTTGCAAAATGACCCCTTGTTCACTTAACACAAAAACACACTGCTATTTATTCATCCCTTTCCTTTATAATTCATCCCCA
The DNA here is from genome assembly GCA_036184795.1 of Tokudaia tokunoshimensis. Classification (NCBI taxonomy): domain Eukaryota; kingdom Metazoa; phylum Chordata; class Mammalia; order Rodentia; family Muridae; genus Tokudaia; species Tokudaia tokunoshimensis. Next base: position 29,706,732 of record BTHU01000016.1, on the reverse strand, counting down.
AATTCTCACATTAAAAGTGTACAAATTGGAGGAAAACGACTCAAGCCCTGAGGGCCAGCAGAAAGAATGGAAACAAACAACCTCTGGAGATAGGAGGTTGGGGGGACCCTCCAGAAGGCACCAGATACATGGAAGGCAAGAGACACTCAGGACTCAAAGGGAGGGACCTTATATGAAATACTCAACAGTAGGGAGAGGAAACTTATAGAGCCCACATCCAGCAGGAAGACAGGACATCAAATGAGGGAGAGGGGTGCCATCCCACAGTCATAATTCTGACCGATAATTGTTCCTTTCTGGTAGAATTACAGGGATGGAAATGGAGAGGAGCCTGAGGAAAAGAAGGTCCAAAGTGGAATCCAGCTCAATGGGAGGTCCCAAGGTCTGACACTATTACTGAGGCTATGGAGCACACACAAAAAGGGACCTAGCATAACTGCACTCTGGAAGATCCATCAAGCAGCTGAAAGAGTTTGATGCAGATATTTGAACCCAATCAATGGACAGAAGTGGCAGATACCTGTTGTTGAATTAAAGGAGACTGAAAGAAGCAGAGCAAATTGGCAATCCTGTAGGAAGACTAGCAGTCTCAATTAAACTAAATCCAAGAGATCTCTCAAATAGTGGACAGCATACACCAGCTGATAAGGGGTCCCCGCAAATAAACTGTAGAGGACTGCCAGGTCTGTTTTCATTCAGAGATTATGCACCGCAAGACTGGAGGTCCCAGGGAGCTTAGAGGTCAGGTGATATGGGGTGTGGGAACATCCAAGTGGAGACTGTAGAGGAGGAGGAAGTACGGGATGGGGAACAGCTAGAGGGTGGACAAGGGGGAGGGGATAAAGTATGGAGTGTAAAAAATTAATTAATTAATTATAAAAAATGTAAAAAGGATAAATTTCTTAAAAGTGCCATAAAATAACAAGTTCAAACACATGAAAATTCACTTCTATTCTAGTTGGGAGTTTAAATAGCTATAGCCACTATAGAAATAGATATGGTGATTTTTCAGAAATTTGGGATTCTATGTCAAGACCAAGGTATAACCTTTCTGGGTATATACTCAAAGAAAACTTTACCATACTACTAGGATAGTTGGTCTATTACTTTCTTAGGGACTTTATTTCTAATAGCCAGAAACTGGATAGAGAAAATGTGGGACATTGATAAAATGGATCCTTTCTCAGATGTTAAAATCAAGAACATAATAAAATTTGCCAGCATGTGAATGGAACTAGAAACAATCATTTTGACCAAGCTAACACAGATTCAGAAAAATAAACAGTGTATAATCACTTTTAAGTGAGTATTAGAAGTAAAGTAAAGGATAAATATCCAAATATCCTCAGACCTAAAGAAACTAATAAAGCAATAGACTTCAATTGAGGGTCATATAATCTCAAGTAAAGGGGACAATGAATTGACATCATCAGTAGATATGGAGAGTGGTCTATATATTGTAGGGATGTGAAGATGGGAATGGATGGAATCAGGTGTCAGGAGGATAGAGGGAGAGAATATTTGGAACAAGATTGGATTGTGATGGCTTCACTTGGAAAGGGTAGAAACCCAGGTCAAAGGAAACTCCCAGAAATTGATAATGGTGATGCCAACTAAGATTTGTAACTTTGGAGGATATGGAATATGAAGTGTCCATCTCCTGTAACCAAGCAAGATATTCAGTTAAGAGATCGGCTGACCAAGCCAGGAAAAAAGATTTGACTTACAATTTGCTCTGCTTATAAAATATGCTTGGATAAATGTGGCAAAGAAATTGCGGAAATGATTAATCAAGGACTTGTCTATCTTGAGTACCATTGCATGACTGGAAACCCACCCCTGACACTGCTAAGTGCAAGAGTCTATAAAAATAAAATATATAAAGAGTCAAAAAGCCAAATACAGCAACAAACATGAGTGACAAAAAATGTCAATAAAAAGATTCCCAGAGGATATTTGGCTATACTCACAGATTAGTGTATAGCTTACTTGTCACCAGGGAGAACTCACCCAGCAACTGATGGAAACAGATGTAGCCACCTAAACTTTCAGTAAGACTTGGAGAATCTGCAATGAAAAAACAAGACACCTAGAAACAAAATGAAAACTCCAGTGCCAGGAGTAGGTTACATGTAATTGAGTTGTTTGCCAAGTGGACACCATAGAAAGTCCTACCTATACAGAATCTTTCTAAATAGTCTCTCCAAATCTGATGGTAAGCCTCTATACTCAACATGTACGTAGCCAATAAACATAGAGAATTTAAGGTGATGATTATCTAGAGCTTCATCCCTACTGATAAATGTACATGGCACTTGAAGGTATTCCACACTTTACTAGAGGAGAAAGAGAAACTCCAACCTAGCTGCAAATCCTTTGATCTATCATAAGCTGCCTGACTTCAATTTATTCTGGTAAAAAATAGGTACAGACATTGTAAAAGTAACCAACAACTATTTGATTGGCTCTAAGGCACATTAAATGAAATGGAATGGAACCCATAATTAACACCAGATTGGTAGCCAAGACCCTGAGAGAGGGGCAGCCATGTGACATTGTGTAAATGCTTATACTATGTTTCTGCCGTAGGGAATACCAACAAAATATCTCCTAATGACATGGTGTTATAGTCATAGATTAATGTCTTTTTCAATCATCGTTAAAGAAGATTCATCCTATCTTATTAGATGGAAATGAAGAGAGATACCAACAGCTTAAACAAGTACAAAGAGTAATAATATTGGAACACACAGTTCTCAAAAGAAAATCTCCATTAATTCCCTATTCTCATTCCTGGAGGAATGGTGGTAGAGGAAGGTGAAATTGTGTGAGATTCAATAGGTATATAACAATAGAAACAAAGTTTTATAGGCTGTATAGGGTTGTTACATATATGAACTCAGAAAGATTGTAGTCACCTGAACATGGCCTGCAAGTACTAAGCCAGAAGAGTTCCCATTAGTGAGATAGGAAATCAGCACATTCAGAAATCCCTAACCTAATCTCCAACTGACAGCAATGTAAAAAGGAAGACTTTTCCCAAGAGTCTCACATGGCATACAACTATAGTTAAGACCAGACTCAATGCTCAGAAGTAGATAGTTAACCTGAGTGAGCTCATTAATATATTTGGAGGTTTATTTTATCTATAAGACTTCCTCTGTTAATTTTTAAATCAATACTGACTTTGTTTATATTGTAATTCACATTTTGTATGTCTATGTGATTTCCTTAGGCTCAGATATGCATCTTTTTGTCTGTATTAGCTTCCTGTAATTTGACTTTTCCATTTTTTAATCTTTTTTGTTGTTTATTTGCTTGTTTTATCTTATTCTAGTTTGTTTTTTTATATAACTTTATCTTACATTGTAAATCTTATGTTTTTTCTTTTCTGATACATATTTAATTTCTAATGAGAACAATCACAAGAATATGGATTTGGGTGATGGGATATGGAGAGGATCTGGAAGAGTTTTCAGGGGGAGTAGTGAAAAATATACAATCTATGAAAAAACTACACTAAATTAAAGTTCCATGAAAAAGAAAAAATATATATCTTTAATTAAATTAAAAATACTACGTTTTAATATGCTTATTTGACCATAAGTATGGTTATTATAGTTATGTAATTACAACAGAAAATGTAAGAATAGGTGTCACCACACATAAGTAATTTTATTAAAGTGTTGTAGCATTAGAAATGTTGAAAATTACTAGATTAAAGGGAACAGTACCATATACCATAATGGACTTAGACCATGAATCTGTCATTTAAATGCATGTGTATTCATTAGAAGCCTACTAGGCAAAGAACTTTAACTATCCTAAGGCTGCCACTCAGTTTGGTAAGACTCACTATTGGTCTTAATGCTGGATTGCATGGCTAACTATACTCTCAATCACTTGTCAATTTGCATGCCTCTAACACCTCCTTACTATGGCTACCAAGTTCTGTGCATTCCACTAAAGCTGATGCAATCCTGAGACCAGATTTACACAGTGTCCTTGTGACTTGGCTCTTCAGTGGAGCAGCTGAATCAAATAACTAATCTAAATAGCACAGTGACATTTTTTAGCCATTATGTCAAATATCAGAATCAAGGACATAAGCTTCTTTAAGCTTCTTGTCCTCCTTAACCTTTTGTAGTCATTGTATAAAATACATAAACAACATTCATTTGTATAGGAAAGATAAAAATTGATGTGTGATTGATAATGATCTATGTGGAAGCTGGGTTAGTAACTAAACTTCAAATAAAACATGTGTGTTTACCAGTCATCACCTATGCTACTTTACATATTCACCAGAGATATTTAAAAATAGGAAACCACATTTGAGAAAATTATCTCCAATGATCTTTCTGTAACTAATTTTTTAAATTGGTAATTAATGGAACATGACCAAGCCCATTGTGGCAATTCCCTCCATGAGCGGGTGTTTGACTTATGATGTTTCAAAGGGAAGTTAAGGGCTCTGTAGGACAACTATTCACAATTAAAATTATACATATATTTATATATATATTCAATTAACATATGTCTATTTAATTAACTTACAAAATATTACATTTTCATAGGCTTATTTAGCAATCTTCAGTTTACTTATCTCAACCTCTACTTTAACTTTCCTCCCTCTTCTTGAACCAAACCATTCTTAAATTAATAATCCATTATAACCTTAATTCTTTCATACAATGTGTGTTCTATACCTAATTATTGTGACTTTAACTGATTGCAAGGTTTTAGAATTCCATATCACTTTTACCCATTCTGCATTTAATTGGCCCCTTCCTTTCCCCATTTTCACTGAAGTTTTTCCTTTTGCAGTTTTCTGCACTGATAGGGGCCCTCTCCAAATTCATTTTACACAACTTTTAGTATCCTACCTTCATTAATGAATACCCTCCCAACATAACATTTGTAGTAAATTGTCTTCCTCCACATTTACTCTCATTTAAACACACATAATACATAAATTTATCACAGTACATGAGAGAGAAAGGTTTGTAAATGTTTGTATGCCTGAGAAACCTCATTCAGGATAATTTATACAAATACTTTCCATTTTTCTGCAAATTTCTTAACTTATTTTTTCTTTATGTTCTAGTAAATCACATTGTGTACATGTACCACATTTTATTGTTCAGGTGATAGAAAGCTAAACTGATTCTCTTTTCTCACTATTATGAACAGAAAAGAAATTAACATGGTAGTTAAAATATTGATACAGAGGAATACAAAGTCTTTTGTTTATTTGTCCTAAGGTAATGACACTGGATCACATGGTATTTCTAGTCTGATATTTTTTGACAATCCAAGCACTGATCTTAAAAGTGGCTGTACTTTACCAATCTATCAACATTGTTTAAGACTACTGCTTCCAACATATTTATTATCTTGGAAAGACATTTCTGTTATTTAGATTATTGAGGATAATGATGCATAAGAATATGAAATATTTTTCTTAAATCTAGTGCAATTTTTCACACACATGAAACTAATTTTTCCTCAAGCCCACAAAACACTAGTCATACTTCTGCCATCCCTATGCTATTCCCTCATTCCTTTCCCATGGAAATTTATGTACAAACTATTTTTCCCTTTTCAAAATGCTAAATCCACTTAGTGAACTTGTATGCACTTGTGAATAAGACTCTCCTATGCCTGCCTATCAGTTAGTTAATATTCACTACTAATATTAAGGATGGATTATATGGCTAACTATTCTCCCAAGCTCTTCACTGTATGCATGCTTCTGACATCTCTTTTCTATGGCTGCCAAGATCTGTGCCTTCCCCTGAAGCTGATGCAATCCTGAGGCCAGATTAAGGCAAGGTCCTTGTGTTGGCTCATAAGTGGAGAAGCAGAATTAAATAATACCTAAAACAAATATCACAATGACATTTTTTGTCTTTATGTCAAGTATGAGACTCAAGAGCATAAGTCTCTGTGATTGTCTTGTCCTCCTTAACCCCTCAGTAGTCATTGTATAACCTACACATACATTGCCATAGAAAAGACAGGATTTGATATGTAATTTGTAATGTCTTTCTGGAAGCTAAGTTAGTAACTAAACCTCAAATAAATAGGTGTGTTTGCCAGTGATCAACTATGCTATTTAACACACAAACCAAAATTGTCTTAAAGAAACTGTATATGAGAAAATGACCTCCAATTATCTGTCTGTAAGTAAAATTTTTAGTAGAAAAAAGACCAAGACCATTTTGGATGGTTTCTTCCCTGGCCTTGTGTTCTTGAATTCTGAAAAAAAAAAAATCTTGTTCAGCAAGTCATGTGAAAGAAGCCAGTAATCAGCAATACTCCATGATTTTTGAATCAGCTCCTGCATGCAGGAATTACCATGTAATGGTTCTCTCCTGACATTTTTAGATGATTATCAGCAATAGAGAAGTGGAAGTCAAATAAAAAAATAAAACCTTTATCTGCAACTCGTTTTCTTGTTTTTTGTTTTTTTGGGTTTTTTGGTTTTTTTTTGTTTGTTTGTTTTTGTCTTTTTTCATGGTAGAAAGAGAAATCCTAACTAAAACAAGTTGATATGAAGAGTTTCGAGTTCTGTTAACACAGAAGAGACTGTATTTAGGAAGAATTTTGGAATTTGGGGCTAGAAAATAATCGAGTGTTGAGAGCTCAGCATGGTGTTCTTGTTGGTGTTTGAATGATAAGCCTGGTTGAGAGCAGTCTCCTGGATGGAGGCCTGGAATATGAACTTTCAGAGGGACGTTTAGTTGTTGTTTTGATTTAAGATTCTGTCATTAAGTTATTTTGTGCTCATGAAATAGCTGCAATTATCAAGATACCATAAATACTAAGAGGATACCTTTGCTTTTCTGGAACACTAAATGCCTGTGAGCTGGAGCTGAGATATAAGCTGTGATTAAGAAGATACGAGCATCACTGAGATAAAATCTTGACAGTAATCACATTGAAGACTTGTTCTAGACATGACTAGGTTTTCTACCATACACTGGTAGCCAGAAGTGGAAGGTTAATAGTTACCCAAGCAGTATTTGTCTTGAATGCATGAAAGCTCATGGTAAGTAGCCAAGGCCTTTGACTGTGTAGGCTAGGAGAAGATATTTGTGTAATTTTAGCCTCTTTGCTAGTTTGAAAACCCATGACTGAAAGGACCATGCAAACATATTAAAGGTTGGTACCTTGAAGATAGCCTATTATAGGATAGGACTTAAAATATAGTTCAGTACAATGGAATGACACCAGAACAGCAGCCTGCCAGAGCCTCAGAGAGAAACTGAATGTGCTGCAATTGGCAGAACTGGAAAACTATAGAAGCTACTTAGAGGAGCCTAGAATATCATGAATAAATCCTATGTAATAAGTAATTGAGTAATTAGTAGTGCTGAAACATGGAGTTGCTTGGTTTGCATTGTCACGGTACCATACACGAAAGACTTTGAACTTTTAAAAGAATTTTTTTTTTAATTTCTACAGTTTCCCCTCCATCCTCTCCTTCTAGTCCCAGATGACCTCTGTGCTCAACAACATTCCACCCCTTCTTTTCTCCTCAGAATAGGACAATTTAGATTGGAGTTTACCAGCCAATATTTATTTGTATATAAACTTGAAGACTGACTACCTCCTCTTCTATTAAAGCTAGATGAGCTAACAAAGTAAGGGGAAATTTCCCAAAGGAATGTTATAAAAAAGAAACAGCCCTGGCTCCCTCATACAAGTCATAAAACAGCAACAAGCTACACAACCATGCAATGGAACTAGTTCAGACCAATGCATGCTACCTTATTTTCAGTTTAGTACTCGTGAATTCCAATAAACAATGGAGATATTATACTTTTGGCTCCTTCTTGTGGTACATTTAACCTATCTGCTCCTTACAAGCATTCTCATTATTTTGAATATGCTCCAAATTCTAATAAATATTTAGCTGTCTGTATCTTCTTAGGGTCTCTAGACTGCTATCATCTGATGTGTGTAGCATCTGATGACCAGTTGGGCTATATACTAAACTGTGAGCAGAGCATAATAAATTGAGCAATCATTCCTTTTTTACAATCATGTTTGGCTCTACAGTGGGTCTCTAGAGTATCCATAACCTGGTTCTAGGATCTCCAGGCAGTGTAAAATGTGGGCTCACTCTCATGGCATGTGTCTCATGATGGACCAGGTATTAGTTGGTGACTCTAACAATTTCTGTGCCACCAAAATCCAAGCATATGTTGTCAGCATTAAAAGGTGTAGGTCAGAGATTTTGTGCTTGGATTTGTGTCCCAATCTCTCTACTAGATGTCTTGGATGGTTAGTTATAGGAGATAACCAGTTCAGATTCCATAACCACTGTTGCCAAAAAACCTAGCTAAGGACACCCTTTTTGATTTCTGAATGATGCTACCCAGAGATGACACCACCAGATTACAGTAGTCTCTCTCTCCATCATGCACAAAATACCAGATTCTTCCTTTTGCCATTAGCATTCTCCACATTGTTGCAGTCTTCTCTCCAAATCCTCCAATGATGCCTATTATGTTTCCCCTTCTAAGTAAGAGTTCCATATTTGGGCACTGCTTGTTCTAAGCTTCTTTGATTCTGTAGATAATATCATGATTATCCTTAATTTTCCTTATGTTTTCCACTTATAAGTGGGTACATACCATGTCTGATATTCTAGGTTGGGTTACCTCACTGGTTCTTCTTTTATAGTTCCATTCCATTTTCAGGAATATTTAATGATTTGATAGTTTACAATGGCTTAGTGATACCTGTTTCTTCACCCATTCTTCAATTGACATATATCTAGGTTATTTTGAGTTTCTGCTATAAAGTATAAAGCTGCTATGAACATAGTGGAGCAAGTGCCCCGAGGTATCATGAAGTGACCTCTGAGTATATACCCAGGAATCATGTAGATGAGACTTGAGAAAGTTTGATTCCTAATTTTTTTGAGAAATTGCTACATTGATTTCTGAATTGGCTACACAAATCTGCACTTCTGCTAGGAAAAGAAAGAGCAAAATTTTAAATGTTTTTTATTTACTTTGCAATGTGCTTACTTCCTCTCTCCAAGTCACACCCTCCCACCATCCTCCCACTAATATCCCTGCCATTCCACTCTGAGAAGGTGACACCCAGGTATCCCTCTACCCTGACACATTGTGTTTGTGAGGCTAGGGGCATCTTCTTCCACTGAGGCCAGACAAGGTTGCCCAGCTTGAAGAACATATTCTATGGATAGTCAGTATATTTTGGGATAGCTCCAAATTTAGTTCTTCAGGCACACATGAAGACCAGGCTGTACATATGTGGAGAGGTCTAGGTCCACCCAGTGTATGCTCCTTGAATGTTGGCTCAGACTTTGAGGACCCGAAGAGTCCTCAGGGTAGTTGACACTGTTGGTCTTCCTGTGTAGTCCTATTACATTCATGGCCTTCACTCTACTCTTCCATAAGAAACCTCAAGCTCCATGAACTCTGGGTGTTGGTGTCTGCATTCCTATGAGTTAGCTGCTAGATGGAATTCCTAAGAAGGTAGCCATGCAATGTACTACTAAATTAGAGTATAATTAATAGTATCATGTGTTAATTCTTGCTTATGGGATAGGTCTCAATTGGGAGTGGTCATGGATTGGACATTTTTTCAGTAAGATAACAAAATTTTAATGTGTGTGAACTGGTAAATAATTGGAATTTTAACATTATTTATATATACGATCTGAGATTTTGGGGGTGAATAAGAAATGAAGAGTTTAAGTTAATCACAACTTCTTCATATGTCAAGTAAACCAGGAGTAATATGTGTTTAATAAGCTTATGCAATTTGGCACATAAAATATTGATTTTTGAAAGGAAGGAACCTCACTTGAGAAAAATGCTTCTAAAATAACTATCTGTGAATCATTTCCTTAATTTTTCATTAATGGAAGTGCATTGTGGGTTGTTCAATCTCAAGGCATTTTGACATGGGTGTATAGGAAATCATATTGCACAAGCCAGGAGAAGCACATTACTAAATATAATCCCTCCATGTATCTGCATTAAGGAGCCAGTACTGTTTGAGATTCTGCTCTGATGTTCTTTGGTGACGTACTTTAAATGAAAGTCTATGCCAAATGATTACTTTCTGTCCTGAGTTGGGTTTTAGGTCACAGAGTTTCATTACAATAATAGAAACCAAAACTGAGATGCCACACAGGATTTAAATTGGGACTGCTTGAGTTTGTGGTCTATGAAAATAATTAGCCTCAGGAATTGTTGATAAGCAACTAATTCAGATTTTGTAGACAATGAGAGATCCACCTGTTCCTCTGATTCAATAATGAAATAAAGGATAATCTTCATTAATACTACAGAGGCAAATTCTTCTCAAAAAATTCAAACCAAACATACACAGTAGTGTGCTTAACTAATCCCCTGGATATAACATCATGAAGCCATTCTTCTAAATAAAGGTATTAATCATATTAAATAATTTTAATCAAAGTAGAAGAGTATAGTATTAATTATTTTAGTGAAGCAGAAAAGAAAAGAAAACTAAAAGATAATATTGACTAAAAGATTATGGAGCATTGGTGAATAAAAATATTTTTTAGAATTTCAATCAAATATAAATCATGAGAACCATAATCCTCAAGTAAATATTTTGTACTTTCTTTGTAAACAAACTAAAGTTTGGTAGTGAAAATTGAGAAACTGCATTTGACTCATTTTCTACAAATTAAATTTCAATCTGAACACCTTCCTTTTCTTCAAAATGTGCACTGTATTTAAATGTACTAAATTATGGCACATTGTAGATAACTATGAACAACTATTTTATATATGCAATTACTTTAAACTCTTTGCCACAAAAATAGTGGTATTACGTGGCATTACAGTAGCTATAACCTTTTTAAAGACTACAAAATTCCTAATTAAGGAACTGTGTGTTCAGAACATTTACTGTCTTCTTCCTTGTTTACACAGCTGCACTGCTCTCTGTAACAGGCCATAAGGAATAATTTTCTTCTTAAAGGACAGAACCATCTGTGAACTGAATTATCTAAGTCTTAAGAGGGCTTCAAACCTTTCCTTAAAAGTAAATTAACTCATCATTCAAACTTCCAAATTCTGCAAAAGCCATACTATATTAACTACAAATGGGCATCAGATGTTACAGTACAATATATGTTGTCATCTCACTTTGACACATGTTTAAAACATAAAAATAAATAGAGGGTCTTCTTTTTATGATAAATAAAAACTATAGCATCTAAAAGAATGATTCCTACCTTTTAATTTATGTCACAACAATGCTCCTGGTATTCTTGCTTTTAGAAACGTTATGACCCTCTATATCAAAATGTTCCCTAGGGTTATGTTCAGGATCAGTGTTGAAGATCTATGTGCTGGGTCTAAGATCCACCAAATATCTTGTTCCCTGTATATAATCCAGTTGTGGTGACCTGTGATGGTCTCAGTTGCTGTCAATGGAAATGTTACTGATGAGGGGTGATGCTTATACTTATCTGTGATTGTGGGAATAATGCCTACAACTCAGTAGGGAATAACACTAGTCTAACAACATAGAGGTAGCAGATTCTTTTGTATTTCCAAAACAACACTATCCCTGGAATTTTGTTTATGTCTCTAGTACCAGGCATGATTTCCCTATATTCAGAGGGCTTAGTCAACCTAGACATCAGTTGGTCACCACCAACATTAGAGTGTGAATTATTTGACATTTCTTGGTTCCTCATAAAATTGGACATGGTACTACCTGCGAATCCAGCTATTCCACTCCCAGTCATATACCCAGAAGATGCTCCAACATGTAATAAGGACGCATGCTCCACTATGTTCATAGCAGCCTTATTTATAAGATCCAGAAGCTGGAAAGAACCCAGAGGTCCTTCAATAGAGGAATGGATACAGAAATTGTGGTATATATAAATATGGAGTACTATTCAGCTATTAAAAACAATGAATTCATGAAATTCTTAAGCAAATGGATGGAACTATAAAGTGTCATCCTGAATGAGGTAACACAATCACAAAAGAACACACATGGTATGCACTCACTGATAACTGGATGTTAGCTCAAAAGCTCAAAATAAACAAGTTACAATTCACAGACCACAGGAAGCTCAAGAAGAAGGAGAACTGAAGTGGGGGTGCTTGGGTTCTTCTGAGAAAGGGATCAAAATGCTCACAGAGGCAATAATGGACATTGTTGGACATCAGCAGTGGGAGGAGAGATCCTTGGTCCTGTAAAGACTCAATAGATGCCCCAACAAAGGGAAATCGAGTGGAGGGGGAGGTAAGAGTGGATCAGGTGGAGAGGCATATACTTGGAGGCAGGGGGTGAGAGTAGGGGTTGAGTGTTTTCAGGGAGGGGCAGAACCAGAAAAGGATTTAGCATTTGAAATGTAAATAAAGATTACATTCAATTAAAAAAAAAGACATTTCTCAACATTTAGTCACGTTGATAACTACCTATAGTACACAGATGCTCTTGTATCTGGGTAAGAATTTAGAGTTCTTAAAATCCGTTAGAATTTTTGCTCAATATTTTTGGTACTGTGTTAGTTGCCATGTGATAAGGAGACTTTTATATTTGCTCCAAATCACATTATCTGACTCCTACATTTGAAGTATCTTCAATTCTCTGATTTTCAAACTTTGATAGACAAAGTAGAGACACAGGTATAATGTACATATTCTGGTACATCGTCAGGTATAACTTGATGAACCATCCATTAAAAATGTTTTTCATATCTGGAACTAGAATGCTCATTGCAATATGTTTCTTTGTGAGAATTGTTAGACCAAGTAGTATAAGTTCATTTGAGAAATGTACACACACACACATACACACACACACACACACACACACACATACATACACACATACACATACACCCACATAGTATATTTACAGATACATGCATAAACATGCATTTATATTATTATGTGAATTATAATCCTGCTTAATATAAAAATATAATACCTTGATAACCTTTAAATGAGCCTATTTGTATTTATTTCTCCCATGTCCTATTGGCTCCTTTTGTATTTCTTTCTCCCACCCCTAGTAAGAGCCCATATATCTCTGTTTTCTTTTATTCCTTTGTTGGTTTCCCACATCTTATCTCTTCATCCTGATGTTCTCCTCTTAATAGCAAGTCCTTCCCTTATACTATGAAATCACAGGGATCTGAGAAACAAAGGAAATATGAGTCTAGTAAAAGCTTAAAATATTTCATTCACAAACTGTAATTCTCCTCAAAATACTGCTGAAATATCAAGGAAAAGCATGAAACAGACAACCTGAGGTGAAAAAGAATCTAAGGACAATTTGTAGACTACCAAATTAGAGAGGAGATAATGAAACTGATTCTTGAAGGTATGAAATATGTTGAAAAAATGATGGAATGCCAGTAACTCGTTAAATCTCTTAGCTTGGGTGTTATTAGTTGCTAGCTTGCTTGCTTAATATTTTTGTTGGTGGTGTTTTGGATTCGTGTTTTCTCTATTAGGTTTTTTTTTTTGGTTTTTCGAGACAGGGTTTCTCTGTGTAGCCCTGGCTATCCTGGAACTCACTCTGTAGACCAGGCTGGCCTCGAACTCAGAAATCCACCTGCCTCTGCCTCCCAAGTGCTGGGATTAAAGGCGTGCGCCACCACCACCCGGCTCTCTCTATTAGGTTTTATCTCATATGTTTCTACTGCTCAAGGAAATTACTGTTTTATTCTGTTTTATTACTAACAGACAATTCATATTATCACAACAAACTATCAAAATGAATCAAAGTATCAAGACCCTTTCATAATGTCAAGGATAAATAATTTTCTTTTTCAAAAAATACATCTTGAGATATAAAGGGGAGAAACAATCCATACTCTACAAAATGTTCACAATCTTGAAATTTATTATGTAAACTTATGTTTATGTATTCTTTCATGTCATCAAAAATATGAGATCGACTTAATGACAAGAGAACGTTGTAGCAAATATGAAAAATTGCATAAAATAGACAAATATCTAATAATATAGTCATAATGGGCACAAAAATCTGTGAAATACATGCTAGACACATAGGGAAAGTGGCCAGGAGTCTCATTTCTACATCTCTGGGTTGAAAAAAGAACAGAAGGAAATCTCCAGGAGTCAAGAAAAAATAGTTGCTTGTTGAACCAACAATCACAAGCTGGAAAATTACTCAAAGCTGCTGTCCAATGTCACTGTCTTAAATATTGTAATGCTCAAGGACTATAACCCAGGAGTAACTCCTCAATCAACAAATTTTGCTGGGAAGAGCAACCAATGCAGGACAACCATGCCTGGCTTCAAAACTCTATAGACACGTGTCTACCCAATAAAAGGAAGAGACAAAGAGAACCAGAGAAACACAGGAACTTGCAAGAGGAAATGAATGAACTGAAAGCCTATGAAACAAGAAAATACAGCTAAAACTGTGGATCATGAATGTAAGTTTCAAGTGTGATGGTAGTAATTACAATGTTAAGATTACAGTGGCTAGGGACTCCTTACAGCTTCAGTCTTTGAAATATATACAGGGAAGTTATGGACTGCGAGCAATCTTCATGAATTAATCTTTTCAAGTGAGAAGCAATCTAAATCTAGACCCCATTCTGATAGCTATAAAAATCAGTTTCAAGACATTGCCTCCTCCTCATATGATAGATAAATAAGAACCCAATTTGACATAATGTGGTACAAGAAGTATGAGTTTTAATTTCAATTCCCTATTTTTTGACCCACCAGGTAGAAAAATAAATGTGATTACTCTGAAATGTATAGGCAATGGGTGTATAATGATCTACTGTTACCAAGACTATTTTGTGGTTTATTTGTAGTTATTTGTATGTATGAAGTAAGAGCAAGTAAAAGACATTACAGATATGTATGTAGAGTTTCTGACTCAAATTTTAGCAGTAAAAGCCAATGTAAAAACAGTGTGTTCCTGTAATGAAATCATTATGAAGTGTACTGAAGGATTTGAAGAGAGGAAAACTGTAAACTGAATAACAAATTAAAAACGAATTTGATGTTTGCTGAAAATGACTGCATTGTCTTTCAGTCAGATAACAATCTGAAGCAAATCACATATTTATTAAAAAGAGTTTGAAGGAGCAGAATGTACACACGCCATATTAAAATGCAGCTGTGCAAATTACAAGGTAAGCTATTTCTATGACTTCAAACACAAAGGCTAATGTTTTCACACTTAGTGGCCTTAAAAACTTCTAAGGGATACAAAATTTAGCAACGATTGATAGTAAACACTATGAACAACGAGCAGAGAGTGTTTAAATCTTAATTAGAATCTTAAATCGCCCATCTCTCAAAGCATGGTTTGAGTGAACTTTAATAGATATATAATCAATTAATAGTGTTTATGTTTAATTAAAGTAACAAAGAGAAATTTTCAGATATTTGAAAACAATGACATAATTAGAATTGTTCTTCTCAAATTACTTTCTAAAGTATTTGTGTATTTCTATCTACATAATAACAACACTGGTATGCTGATTCATGTCCAATATAAATGAAAGCTATAAACAGAGAATAACAAAACAAATAATGGTACATTTTGAAACACAATAGTCAAATATTTATAAATTTTTTCTTTGCAATTTTCCCCCTTGAAGACAGACATGTGCAGAAGGAAACTAGGAATTCTCATTCATTTGCAAATACACAACTAAGAGTTCAATAAAATTATTTAGCAGATGTATCCTTTGTAATAGGGGCCAGTCAGTCACAATGAAACATCAATGATGACACATAATATCTCTTTCCTTGTTGTACTGTTACTGTTAAAGATAGTGTCACAGATAATTATTTGTTTGGGCATAATGTCTCTTAATATTGTGGTTAAACTTTGTGTCTCCAACACTACTTGCTAAAACCAAGACATTCTTTTTGATTGGTTTCAGAGAATACTTCCTTCTCATTGATGTTTTTTATTATAACTTTTCTGCTACCATCAGTGTTCACTGAAGGCAGGGTAAGTTAAAAATGGATAATCATCTCTGAACTACCTAACAACTTTGTGACTCTTCACACTTCTTCAGAGTAGTAAAATCCAAAGATTCTGATATGTTACAGAATTTTGAGGTAGTCTTGAATCTCTTATCAGAACTATGGTGATAACTAAGTTTACACTGTCTACCACTGGCAGGTATAATAGCCACAAGTGACATGTGACAACTGGCTATAGGTTAATGGAGATGCACTACAAATATACTCTACTAAGCAGATATAATATGAAATATTAAGGGATTGATATTGAATATTATTTGCAAAGCATGAAGTGTTGAATTCAGATATGAATCATGTCTGGAAAATTCTCACTGGAAAATGTGAAGCAGGAGAAGAACAATCTAACCGTTGACAAAGAATGTCATTTTAAATGAAGCTGAGTGTGAAGACCAACAGCCAAAATTATCCTTTAACCTCTATAACATATGAAGTCAGCCTCAATTCAAGAGATACATAAACTGTTCCATTCTTTCTAGTAATCATATAGGTTTTATAGAATTGCTGATGAAAGGTTTGTTTCATATGGATGAAAATATTTTACACATTACTCTCAGCATTTTTTAAAAATATCTTCATTTTAACGTATGTTATATGGAAATTCATTAAAATACAACTTTAAAAGAAATTTTGCATACAAAGGAAGATGGTATATGAAGCAGAAAATTGCTATTACATTTTCTCTTTTGTAAACTCATTTTTAAATTTGAATTGGTTTATATTTAATTTGAGTTTAATAGAAAGTGAATGGAGGTGATAATGTTGACTTAAATAAGATGAAATGACTATTAAAGATTTGTAATATGTGTATTTTCTAGAATAATTGGTAAGAGCATTGGTTCTATATGTTCATGAACACTATAATAGTCCATACTATTAGGAATATGAAAGAGAAAAGAAATATCAATAGATATTAGACATTTGATATATGGTAAGATCTATGATGGCAGTACTATAAAACTATATTGAAATCAATCTTTATCCATGGTCTAGTGGATAATTCACTCTAAAATATCAGATAAAATATTTAATTGCACCATGTCATTTACATGTCCTTGAATAGTGTCTTATTCATTAGCCATCGAAATTTTGTAGAAAGTCAACCTTAGATGCTGTTATGACAACTTACATGCATTGTTCTACCCCAGAACTCAATCCTCACATGCACATATCTACAAGAAAATGTATGAATTTGTACCAGTGCTACCTGATTGTCAGTTACATCACTATCACTAACTTGAACAAAATGAGAAACAATCACTTCACTAGAATACTCTTCCCAAATAGAATAAAATAATTTTTGTATTGATATCTGAAAATTGCATGTGAGAAACCTTGAAAGATTTGCACCAAAGATGTGTAATAGTCCCTTTAGAATATATAATAAGAAGTCTCCTCTTGCACTGAGTTAAACCCTCTCTAACATTAGGTGACAGGAGATAGGTGCACCTGGGAAAGTCTTGCATTTGTCATGAGCTAACAAACTCTTCTCATCTTATTGCCCCCTGTAAATACAAATGTATAGGCTTTGTGTTTCTTATTTTAAACATTGTTATGAAAAACTATCTCTGCTTCAGGTACTACCAGGAACTCAGAAAGAACCCCATATATCTGCTGATCACAAGGCAAATATGAATATTGTTTTCGATGAAAATTTCAGCCAAAATATGAGAATTAACAAAGAAGATGTTGGCCAAATATTACAAGTCTCCTCCAAATTTAATACAGAGTATCAAGTCTTCTTCACTGATTACCTTTTAAAGCTCACTTATTCTTTTTAATAAACAACTAACATTATGTTTAAAATACAAGCAAAAAAAATAGAAATTTTAGCTAGAGTGTCTAATTCATGGGAGAAGTTTTAGGCAGCAAAAACAAATTTTACTCTCTCATTCAAAAATTCTTTTGACAAATACTTGAAATTAATAAGTACTTAGGGTTTTTTTTAATATACTAGGAGCCTCATAGTGTCCTAAATACTGTGACACTGATTTTTCAAATTCATGTACTACTCACCTAACCACACAAACGCAAGATGAATGGGGAGTGTAAATAAATTCAATACACTAAAAAAAATATAGCGCTCCATTTTTGAGGCAGAAAGGTGTTCTGAGCAAGCAGTGGATGTAATAATTATTAACATCACTTCAAAATTGATAACCTAAACTTTGCTTCCTAAAATCCATGTTTTTCAACCTTCCTAATGCTGCTAATCTTAACTACATTATATCATGTTTCGGTGATCCACAACTGTAAAATTATTCACAATGCTACATCATAACTGTAAATCTGTTAATATTATAAATTGTTATATAAATATCTGATATTTAAGATATCCGTTATTTGACCCCCAAAAGGGGTCACTATCAACAAGATGAGAACCTCTGCCTTATAATCAGAAGTCATACTTGGCAAGATTTCCATTAAAATCATCATGGACTTCTCACACTCTTCACTGTGGTCTTATCAGACAGGAATGAATATGAGCTATGCTTCAGACTGACTATGACCATTTGTAGTTATACAATGGTATTTATCATGTTTTTTCTTCTATGTAATTTTTTGATGATTTCATATAAGCATGTGATACATTTTGATAATGCTACTATTTCAGGCTCTCTTATTTCCATCCAACCCAGATGAACTCTAGTCATTTTTTTCCCAAATACATGCTCTCCTGGTTCTTGTTTTGTTTCTGTAGTTATTTGTGAGAGTTTGGGTTAACCAGGGCTAGAAACATAGTCATTTTTATAAAGTGATCCCTGGAACAAAAGCAAATTGAAGATGACTCTCCTTGGTTCAGTATTGTCTACTACCAATGACTTCCTAGAGAGTAACAAGGTCCTATGAGACTCTTTCTTTTACATCAAAGATTGAAGGATGTGAAGCCCAGTCTTATGCAGGCCTCTACTGGAAACACAACTCATTTTTACATATAGAAAAGAAAAATAAATCTGAACTGGATGTTCATATTCATTCATGTGACATGCATTCTTAAAAACTTGAATAAGGTACTGATAATTTTTTTTTTCTTTTCGAAGATATACACTTATAAACAGCATTCACTCTTTTATTTCAAGTTGGTTGGCTACCCTCCCTCAACTTCTATAGGGAGAGTAGGGATATTTTTCCATAAAAATTTACTGTGCAAACCTCATAAAGCATTTGAGGTAAGCATTGAAAGTCTTGGCTTTGTTTCTTTTTTTTTTTTTCTTGAGTGTGGAGCTCTTTTACACTCATATCACAGAAGGCCCTTAAAACAGATGTACTATTCATACTCTGTTTGCTTTAACTGTAGTTTTGATAGTGACCATTGATGTTTTAATCTATTACTGTCTATATCTTATGATCAATTCTTAATCATTTGTAATGATCTAATGTTTTATTTGTGTTCTTGAGTTTTTAACTTACAAGAAGAGTGCATCATCTACTAAAGCGTGTGGTACAGAAAAAGACAGTGAAATCTCCCATTAATTTTGTAATTTCCATTATAATTTAAACACAGTTTCAAACACTATCATAAGCATTCACATATTACTAATGACAGAAATGTAAAGGGGAAATAAAATAAAACATTGCAAGAATGCTAACAATGACTTTTCTAAAAATAAATATGAAGCAGAACCAGTTTTATCTCAGCCTACAATGTAACTCAGCCTCTCTAGACTACAGAAAACTTTCTACTTTTACCTAAATACAAATCTGGTTCACAAAATTTCTGTTTCAATAACATCAGGCTAATCTGTGGTGTCATTTTTAATGAAACTGATTTTCTTATTTTGTCTGGGAGCAGGAGCTACATCCCATCTTGTTCATTGAGATCTGTTCTCTCATTAAAATCAAAGCTTCCTGATTGCTCAACTGGGTCACCCAGAATTTCTTAGTTTTAACTTTCTTCCCCTTCTAATGCTGAGATATTATCATGGCAGTGTGCCTGCCTTTTTATGTGGTGGGTAGTTTTCCAAACTCAAACACATGCTTTCATGAAAGGCATTTTACTCAAGAACCTTGCTCCCAGCCTCACTAATTATGTTTATAATATTACACTTTCAATAACTTTTATAAATATTGTGTATCTACTTCAATTTACACATTTGTCTTGCTTTTTGCTTGTACTATTCATTAAAATTTTATAAGCTAGTTACACCAAAATTCTCAGTCCTTTAATACATGTATTTGAAAGTTAATTTACTAGTAAGAATGCAGTTGATATTTCATACATTTTAATTTTTAAATTAAAAACATTTGTGTACTGAAGTATTTTTTCTAAGTATGTTTATTGTATTTAGTGAAGCTGGATTTTATGAGTTCTTATCAATAACTTTCAATAACTTTCATAAATATTGTGTATCTACTTCAATTTACACATTTGTCTTGCTTTTTGCTTGTACTATTCATTAAAATTTTATAAGCTAGTCACACCAAAATTCTCAGTCATTTAATACATGTATTTGAAAGTTAATATACTAGTAAGAATGCAGTTGATATTTCATACATTTTAATTTTTAAATTAAAAACATTTGTGTACTGAAGTATTTTTTCTAAGTATGTTTATTGTATTTAGTGAAGCTGGATTTTATGAGTTCTTATCCTATAGCTCTTTCATAAAATTGGAAGATCAGCCCCTGGTATAAGAAGAAGGCTCAAAAGATTCAAAAAGTTAGTGAAATTGACCATTTCTTCAGGGGAAACGTAAAGGTAAAATGTCACTTTCTATGGAAAGGAAGCATCATTGCAGAAGCTGCTTGCAATTAGCATAGGGAGACCAATGCATGAAGAAACTTACTGGAGGATATTTAAGAGTTAGCATTAGTGCTGAGATGAGCCTTTGGTGATACAGCTTCCTGAGCCACCCATTCCCCTTCATAAATCACCTCCATTACACTTTTTTTTTCCATTACACTTTTTAAGAGGGAGTAATGAAGTCATTGTTTCACCAGGATAGAATCCAGTGGAATTGGTTCAATTGTTGGTTGTCTGTGCCATATCAAAAACAGTGTCAACCTCTATCTATGTATTCCACTAAATCTCACAACACTTAATGTTTCAAGCATCTTTAAGCTTGAAATATAGTTTCAACCACAGGCCTTCAATATTCTCCGAGCTCCCAGGAGAGAGAGAAGCCTTTGATTGTCTTGGTGAACTAGGTGATTGGTGGTGTACAATACTTTCTACAAGTTAGGAAAAAAATCGAAAAATGATTTTGTTGGCTGGTGGCTCTTAGCATCTCAGGACAAAAACAATGAGGGAAAGGAAGGAGTTGTGTGAAAAAATCGAACAGCTCCAGATGCAAGTAAACAATCTAAAAGTTGTTAAGTGTGTCCTTGAAGAGAATCTTCTCTCTAGCAGCCATAGAGTTCAAGTTGCAAAAAATCAAACTGAAGCACTCATTATAAGGTTGGCTGAATTACAGTGAAAATTCAGGTCTCAGCTTCAGAGGGGTTCAACAGTTAAAGTAAGGGCATTAATTGGCAAAGAAGGGATCCTATAACTTGGGGTGGGGATGTGTGGGAAGACCTTGTTGAAATTGAGAATTTTGAATCTTCACATTTTCAAGGATTTGCCCCACCTGAGGAAGTAGTACCCTCAGCCACACCTCTTTAAATAATGCCTTATCCACATGAGGAAATTAATCCCTCAGAGCCTGATAAACCGACAGTGACTTTGGCTGAAGAATATGCCAGAGAAGACAATACTGATATTTCTCAAGGACCACCGATAGTTTCTTCTAGACCTATAACCAGACTCAAGGCAAAATAGGCCCCTAGAAGGGATGTAGAAAGTGTAGTCCATGAGGAAATACACTATACTACTAAGGAGCTTAATGATTTTGCTAATTCATTCAAGCAGAAGTTTGGGAAATATGTGTGGGAATGGATTGTAAGGGTGTGGGATAATGGTGGAAGGAACATAAAACTAGAGCAGGTTGAATTTATTGGCATGGGCCCTCTGAGTGGAGATTCTAGGTTTAATACGGAAGCTCACACAGTAAAAAAGGTGTCAGAAGTATATATGAGTGATTATCAAAAGATGGCCTACTAAAAAGGAGTTGGAGATGCCTGACATCCCTTGGCTTAGTGTTGATGAAGGGATTTTAAGGGTTAGGGAAATTGCAATGTTAGAGTGGATGCATTGTGTAAATTCAAAAGATCATATCCTTTGCCCATTTGGAGAGATCTAGCCACATACTTCTTCCCCAGATATTTTTCTCACCAATTTTCCAGTTTTGATCTTTCCAAGTCCCTGACCAACCAGCCAATCCATTGGCTACAGCCCATGAGTCAGTGAACAATCATACATCTGGACATATCTTCTTCCAAACAAACTGTAATACCATGTTTACTGCCCGAATTCTGCCCACTGTGAAGATTTTCCTTCACCTGTATCTTTCAGGATTGTCCCAGAAAGGAGTTGTAATGCTACAGCTATCCACTTCTGGGTGGTACATACATAATATGTGGAATCATCAGTAAACCAGGTCCTAGTCTTCTCCTCTTCAGTCATCTGGTCATAGGGAACACCCCAAGAGGCTATAGGTACATGCTTGGCAGCAGATGGCATTGAAACAGGAGTAGAAACCATAGGCATCTGAGAAACTTCTTCATCTAACTTGCTTGTGCTTTCAGGACCTGCTCTGGCCCAATCACATATATACCACTTCCATTTGTTATTGACTGCTGCTATATATGTCCTACTTTAAGACTTGGAGGGTCTGATAACCCCAAGCTCATGATGGACAGTTCAGGTCACATAGTAACTTAGTGTCCTATTGTCAGACGTTCAGTTTCCACTAAGGACCAATAGCAGACCAAGGGTTGTTTTTCAAAGGGAGAGTAGTTGTCTGCCGATGAATGTAGAACTTGTTCCAAAATCCCAAGGATCTCTTCTGTGATTCACCTATAGAGGCCAGCCAGAGGCTCCAAACAGTGTCTCTATCTGCCACCGACACCTCAAGTAACATTGGGTCTGCTGGATCATATGGTCCAAGTGGTAGTGCAGCCTGCACAGCAGCCTGAACCTGTTGAAGAGCCTTCTCCTGTAAAAGACCCCACCCAAAGCTGGCAGCTTTCCCAGTCACTTGGTAAATAGGCCTGAGAAACACACCTAAGTGAGCAATGTGCTATCTCCTGAATCCAAGTATACCAACTAAATGTTGTGCTTCTTTCTTGGTGGTGGGAGGGGACAGGTGCAATAACTTATCTTTCACCTTAGAAGGATTATCTCTTCATGCCCCACACCAATGTACTCCTAAGAATTTCACTGATGTAGATGGTCCTTGAACTTTGGATTTATTTCCAACCCTCTGATACGCATATGTGTTACCAATGAATCCAAAGTGGTTGCTACTTCCTGCTCACTTGGTCCAAACAGCATAATGTCATCAATACAGTGCACCAATGTGATATTTTGTGGAAGAGACAACCAATCAAGATGCCTTCTAAGTTAAGACACAGGGCAGGAGAGTTAATATATCCTTGAGGCAGAACTGTAAAGGTATACTGCTGGCCTTGCCAATGAAAGCAAAATGCTTCTGGTGGTCCTTATGGACAGGTACTGAGAAGAAGGCATTTGCCAGATCAATAGCTGCATACCAGGTTCCAGGAGATGTGTTAATTTGCTCAAGTAACAAAACTGCATCTGGTACAACATCTGCAATTGGAGTTACTACCTGATTTATTTTCTGATAGTCAACTGTCATTCTCCATGATCCATCTGTCTTCTGCACTGTCCAGATAGGAGAGTTAAAGGGAGATGTGGTGGGAAGCACCACCCTTGCATCTTTCAAGTCCTTGATAGTAGCAGTAATTTCAGTTCCTCCAGGAATAGGATACTGTTTTTGACTCACTATTTTCTTTGGCAGAGGCTACTCTAAAGGCTTCCATTTTGCCTTTCCAATCATAATGGCCCTCATTCCAAAGGTCAGGGAACCAATGTGAGAATTCTGCCAATTTCTGAGTTTATCTATCCCAATTATACATTCTGGAACTGGGGAAATGACCACAGGATTTGTTTGGGAACCTACTGGCCCTACTGTGAGTCAGACATCAATTAAAACTCCATTAATCACTTGTCCTCCATAAGCCCTTACTATAACTGGAGGGCCACAATGTTTCTTGGGATCTCCTGGGATCAGTGTCAATTCAGAATCAATATCCAATAGACCCCAGAAAGTCTAATTATTTCTTTTCCCCCAGTGTACTCCTTGTAAAAGGTCATAGGTCCCTCTGGGGAAGAAGTGGAGAAAGAATAACAGCAAAACTTTTAGGTGTCTTATCAATATCCTTCCTCAGAGGAAACTGGCCATCCCTGCATTCAAGTGGTTCTGGATTTGCAAACTGGCTCAAGTCTGGAAATTGATTCACTGACCGAGATTGCCTTTTGCCATGATCCAATGTAGCCTTTCTTTCATTTGTTTGAGAATTTTTCTGCTTATACAGATCAAACAGATATGCAGTAGATTTCCTATCTATTTCATGCCTGGAAATGCCAGTTCCAAAGATCCAAATGAGTCATACCATTATAAATTCCACCTCTCTTGTTCTGACCATTATGAGGTATGTCATTAAAAACATTGTTGTGTCTACCCTGTCCATTATAATAGCTATGATCTCATTGCCTCTGGTGATTCAATGCTGCCACCTGGCCCTTGTTACCTCGAGGCCCAGTTAAACCCATTGAATTTAATTCATCTAATTGAGCAGCAGCATCTCCAACCCTAAGGTCTGGCACAAGGAAAAGGGCAAGAACAAAACTCTTTAAATGTGCTGGTGCCCCTCTCACTAGTTTGCGTCTTATAGGATTGGTGAAGGGTGTATCTTCTGGACCTTCCCATTGTGGATCCTTACAGGTCTATAAGAAACTATTGGTGGTCCTTGAGAAACATCAGTATTGTCTTCTCTGGCATATCCTTCAGCAAAAGTCACTGCTGGTTTATCAGGCTCTGAGGGATTAATTTCCTCAGGTGGATAAGGCATTATTTTAAGAGGTGGGG
The DNA here is from genome assembly GCA_036184795.1 of Tokudaia tokunoshimensis. Classification (NCBI taxonomy): domain Eukaryota; kingdom Metazoa; phylum Chordata; class Mammalia; order Rodentia; family Muridae; genus Tokudaia; species Tokudaia tokunoshimensis. The sequence goes on along the minus strand of BTHU01000016.1, from coordinate 29,681,709 downwards.
CTGAGGGTGCTACTTCCTCAGGTGGGGCAATCCTTGAAAATGTGAAGATTCAAAATTCTCAATTTCAACAGGGTCTTCCCACACATCCCCACCCCAAGTTATAGGATCCCATTCTTTGCCAATTAATGCCCTTACTTTAACTGCTGATGTGGGATAGGTGGAGGGTGGGAAAGGGGGATAAAATTTGTAGTGTGAAAAATAAGTAAATAAATAAATATAAATGAATGAAAGAAAGAAAGAAAGAAAGAAAGAAAGAAAGAAAGAAAGAAAGAAAGAAAGAAAGAAAGAAAGAAAGAAAGAAAAGAAGGCAGGCAGGCAGGAAGGAAGGAAGGTAGGAAGGAAGGAAGGAAGGAAGGAAGGAAGGAAGGAAGGAAGGAAGGAAGGAAGGAAGGAAAGAAAGACCACAGACTGGAGGAATTCTACACAGGGGAAACCTGTATAACAGAACAGAAACAACATAAGCAACCTTCAACAATAGATTACACTACAAGGAAGAAAGGATCTTAGGTATAGAAAATGCAGTAGAACTCAATGCATTGGTGAAAACAATGTTAAATTTAAAATGTTCCTGATAAAAAAATCCAGGAAATGCAGGAAACAGTGAACAAAATACTAAAGAATAATATGAATAGAAGGAAAAGAATGTCAGCTCAAATGCAGATAGTATTTTAAACAGTCATAGGAGACACTGACCTTAACCTAAATTAAGAGATACTTAGCAATATACAAACGGGAGGGGGAGAGAAAGAAAAGGAAGCCCTCCCACCAAATTATCATCTAATTACTAAATGTACAGAAGAAATATATAATACTAAAACCTGTAACTGTAAAAATCCAAGTAACGTATAAAGGCAGACCTACTAGAATTAAACCCAATCTCTCATCAGAGACTGTAATATACACCAAGTCCTAAATAGATGTCTTGCCTAAATATGCACAGACGCTACCCGAGGCTACTATAGTCAACAAAACTTTAAATCCTCATAGATATGGAAAACAATGTATTTCATGACAAAATCAAATTTAATATTATCTTTCCATAATACAGGTCTACAGAAGAAAATATCCAGACCAGGAGGTTATAAAAACACAAGAAAACACAAGAAATACATAATTTCACATGATCAAAATCAAAAAGAGGGTAGCAAAAACACACAGACACATAAAAATAAACACAGACTACCACTACCAATATCAAAATAATGTCTATATCGTTTTCCCAGTAACATTATTTCTCATAACTCTGATGTTATCATCAAAATTCACAGAAGGAAGTATAAGTTTAAAATTGATAACTTCTCAGAACTACATAACACTATATGTGACAAATAGTGTTATTGAAATATGTAAAGTTTGACACTTTATGAAAGTAGTGGTGTCCAAAGTATTTGAAAGGAGACAACATACTCAGCAAATATTGGAGTACTTAACAGGGCTACAGAGATAATGAATAAAATTGCAGTCTCTACACAAATATATCTGCCACCAGTGACATATGACAACTAGATAGTTAAAAATAGAAATGGTGCCTTCCTCTTTCCATCTGCATCTGGAAGCTGAACCTGTAATATGGCTTGATGTGTTTCAGTCTAGCCTGGAGTTAGCTTGTCCCCCAGGATTGTTGCCATACCTAAGATCAAAGGTGAGACCACTAATACTGTCCTAATACTTGGCCCAAGTGGGACCTGCACAGAGCCCACAGGAACCAGAAACTGCTAAACAGCAAAGGACACTACCCTTCCAGTTCCAATCTGGGCTCCAGAACTGACCATGTGTCATCTGAATCTGAATCTGTATCATCTGTATCTGAATCTGTATCATCTGTATCTGTATCTGTATCATCTGTAACATCTGTCTCTGTCTCTGTCTCTGTCTCTGTCTCTGTCTCTCTCTCTGTCTCTCTCTCTCTCTCTCTCTCTCTCTCTCTCATCTATCTATCATCTATCTATCTATCTATCTATCTATCTATCTATCTATCTATCTATCTATCTATCTATCTATCATCTATCTATCTATCTATCTATCTATCTATCTATCTATCTATCTATCTATCATCTATCTATCTATCTATCTTCACCTATATGTGTATAGTAATATTTGCAAGAAAATTATGAACAATCACTCATGAAGCCATTTTGTGAAACATGGTTCTGCCATTATAAAACTGCATTATTTTTATATCATTGCTTATTTGATATAGATATTTGTAGCACAAAAGGGCCAGATGATCAATACTAAGCTGCACTGGCCTAATTTTAGTTTTTTATATTTATTTTTATTTATTCATTTTATATTCTGATTGCAATCCTCTCCATATCTCCCCCTCCCAGAATCCTTTCCTATTCCCACTCCCTTTCTCAAGATAATGGAGACCCTCCCTGGTTATCCACCACTTCAAATCTCTGTGAGGCAAGGCACATCCTCTATCACTCAACCGAATTAGATATAACCTATTCCTGACATGAGAGGTATGGTTTGTGGTGGTTTGTGTTTGGTTGTTTCTCTCTTCCCCATGTTGTTGTACTTGTGGTACCGATTTAGATTTCTTTTCTTTAATTGAATATTTTATTTATTTACATTTCAAAGGTTATCCCCTTTCCCAATTTCCCCTCTGGATAACCCCTATCCCATTCCCCTCCCCCTGCTTCTATGAGGACGCTCCCCCTCCCACCCAGCCCCTCCTATATCACTGCCATGGCTTTCCCCTACAATGTGTTACAGAGACTCCACAGGAGCAAGGGACTGGCTCCCCTCCCATTGATGCCAGATAAGGCAATCTTCTGCTACATATTCATATGTAGCCATGGTTCCCCCTAATGTACTATTTGGTTGGTAGTTTAGTCCCTGGGAACTTTGGGATGTCTTGTTGATTGATATTGTTGTTCTGCCTATGAGGATGAAAATCCCTCAACTATTTCAGTCCTTTTTCTAAGTCCTCCTTTGGGGACCCCATGCTCAGTCCAATGGCTGGCTGTGAACATTCCCCCTTGTACTTGTCAGACTCTGGCAGACCCTATCAGGAAACAGCTATATTAGGCTCCTGTCAGCAAGTATTTCTTGGCATCAGCAATAATGTCTAGGTTTGGTGTCTATATATGGGATGGATCCCACAATGGTGCAGTCTGTGGATAGCCTGTCCTTCAGTCTCTGCTGGACACTTTGTCTCTGTATTTCCTTGAGACAGGAGCAATTCTAGGTTAAAGATTTGGAGATGTGTGGGTGGCACCATCCCACAATCAGGGGCCTTGTCTAACCTCTGGATATGGCCTCTACAATTTCTCCCTCCCCTTTGATGGGCATTTCAGCTACTCTCATCACCATTGAGTCCTGGGAGCCTCTTGATTTTCTGGCATCTGGCCCTTGCTGGTGGCTACCCCAATTTCCCCAATCCCCATTGCTATACACCTCTGTTCACATTCATGAACCTCCATATATCATCTCTGTCTCCTCACATACCTTATTCTAGTCCCATTTTCCCCCTTCTCTTCTTCTCTTCCTTAATATGTACATACATTTTAAGTTTCTCTTAATGTAGTAGATTTTATTATGACCCTTCAAATGTCTCATAGCATTAGCTATTTCTCTTTATATGTTCTCCTTTAACTTCGTCTTTTCTTCTTCTTCAACTTGATCTTCCTGATCCAACCTTTACTACTCCACAATATACTATTTTCCATCCATAAAAATCTACTTCATTTGCCTTTCCTAGGGAGACCTTACAGCTACCATAGTCCCTCATGCTATACCTACCCTCTCTGGATATAGGAATTGTATATTATTGAAAATTTAATATCCACCATAAAATTATAAGCATTCACAAACCATATTTAAATTTTGGGGAACCTGGTTAAGTTCAACTGTGATATTTAAATTTAACTTTATTTCTTTATTTTTAATTTTATTTTACTTTCTAAGTTTTATTTACATTCAAAATAATTTCCCCTTTCCTGCTTCCTCCCTACCCAAAAGTCCCATAAGCCCCCTTCCCTACCTCTTTTGCCCATTCAACCCCATCTCGATTCTCTGTCCTGGCGTTCCCCTACATCCAGCCTTTCCAGGACCAGGGGTCTCTCTTTCCATCTTCTTGGAAATCTATTGATACGTGAATTGTGTCTAGGGTATTCCGAGATTCTGGGTTAATACCCCTTTATCAGTGACTGCATACCATGTGTGTTCTTTTGTGATTGGGTTACCTCACTAAGGATGATATTTTCAAGTTATGACCATTTGCCTAGGAATTTCGTGAATTTATTGTTTTTAATTGAAGAGTAGTATTCCATTGTGTAAATATACCACATCTTCTGAATCCATTCCTCCATGGAGGGACAACTGGGCTCTTTCCAGCTTCTGGCTATTATAAATAAGGCTGGAATGAACATAGTAGAGCATGTGTCCTTATTGCATGCAGGTAAAGCATCTGGGTATATGCCCAGGAGTGGTATAGCCGGATCCTCCGGGAGTGTCATGTCCAGTTTTCTGAAGAACCACCAGACTGCTTTCCAGAGTGGTTTTACCAGCTTGCAATGCCACCAGCAGTGGCGGAGTGTTCCTCTTTCTCCACATCCTCGCCAACAATTGCTGTCTCCTGTGTTTTTGATCTTAACGATTCTGACTGTTGTGAGATGGAATCTCAGGGTTGTTTTGATTTGCATTTCCCTAATGACTAAGGATGATGAACATCTCTTTAGGTGCTTCTCAGCCATTAGATATTCTTCAGGTGAGAACTCTTTCTTTAGCTCTGTACCCCATTTTTTAATAGGGTTACTTGCCTTTCTGGAGTTTAACTTCTTGAGTTCTTTGTATATATTGGATATTAGCTCTCTGTCGGATGTAGGGTTGGTAAAGATCATTTCCCAGTTAGTTTGATGCCTCTTTGTCTTTTTGACAGTGTCTTTTGCCTTGCAAAAACTTTGTAATTTAATGAGGCCATTTGTCAATTCTTGATCTTAGAGCATAAGCTATTGGAGTTCTATTCAGGAAATTCTCCCCTGTGCCCATATGTTCAAGGTTCTTCCCTAGTTTCCTTTCTATTAGTTTCAGTGTGTCTGGTTTTATGTGGAGGTCCTTGATCCACTTGGAATTCAGCTTAGTGCAAGGAGATAAGAATGCGTCAATTTGCATTCTTCTGCATGTTGACCTCCAGTTGAGCCAGCACCATTTGTTGAAAAGGCTTTTTTTCCCACCGGATGGTTTTAGCTCCTTTGTCAAAGATCAAGTGACCATAGGAGTGTGGATTCATTTCTGGGTCTTCAATTCTGTTCTATTGATCTACATGCCTGTCACTGTACCAATACCATCCAGTTTCAAACACTATTGCTCTGTAGTAGAGCTTGAGGTCCAGGATATTGATTCCCCCAGAGGTTCTTTTAATCTTGAGAATAGTTTTAGCTATCTTGGGTTTTCTTTTATTCCACATGAATTTTTGTATTGCTCTTTCTAACTCTATGAAGAATTGAGTTGGTATTTTGATGGGGATTGCATTGAATCTGTATATGGTTTTTGGCAAATAGTCATTTTTACTATATTAATCCTGCCAATCCATGAGCATGGCAGATTTTTCCATCTTCTGAGGTCTTCTTCAATTTCTTTCTTCAGAGACTTGAAGTTCTTGTCATACAGATCTTTCACTTGTTTGGTTAGAGTCACACCAAAACACTTTATATTGTTTGTGGCTATCGTGAAGGGTTTCATTTCTCTTACTTCTTTCTCAGCCTGCTTATCCTTTGAGTACAGGAAGGGTACTGACTTGCTTGAGTTGATTTTATATCCAGCCACATTGCTGAAGTTGTTTATCAGCTGTAGGAGTTCTCTGGTGGAGTTCTTTGGGTCGCTTAAGTATACTATCATATCGTCGGCAGATAGTGATAGGTTGACTTCTTCCTTTCCAATTTGTATCACTTTGACCTCCTTTTGTTGTGTAATTCCTCTAGCTAGAACTTCAAGTACTATATTTAAAAGATATGGAGAGAGAGGGCAGCCTTATCTAGTCCCTGATTTTAGTGGGATTGCTTCAAGTTTCTCTCCATTTAGATTGATGCTGGCTACCAGTTTACTGTAAGTTGCTTTTATCAAGTTTAGATATGGGCCTCAAATTCCTGATCTTTCCAAGATCTTTAGCATGAAAGGATGCTGAATTTTGTCAAATGCTTTCTCAGAATCTAATGAAATGACCATGTGGTATTTTTCTTTGAGATTGTTTATGTAGTGGATTACATTGATGGACTTCCTTATATTGAACCATTCCTGCATCCCTGGGATGAAGCCTACTTGATCGCAGTGAATGATCTTTTTGATGTGTTCTTGGATTCGGTTGGCAAGAATTTTATTGAGTATTTTTGCATCGATATTCATAAGAGAGATTGGCCTGAGATTCTCTTTCTTTCTTTGGATCTTTGTGTGATTTTGCTATCAGCTTAATTGTGGATTCATAGTACTAGTTGGATAGTGTTCCTTCTGTTTCTATTTTGTGGAATAGTTTGAAAAGTATTGGTGTTAGGTCTTCTTTGAAGGTCTGACAGAATTCTGCACTAAAATCATCTGGACCTGTGCTTTTTTGGTTGGAAGACTTCCAATGGCGACTTCTATTTATCTGGGGTTATAGGATTGTTTAAATGGTATTTGATCCTGATTTAATTTTGATATTTGGTATCTGTCTAGGAAAATGTCCATTTCCTCGAGATTTTCTAGTTGTGTGGAATACAGGCTTTTGCAGTAGGATCTGATGACTTTTTGAATTTCCTCAGTTTCTGTTGTTATCTCTTCCTTTTCTTTTCTGATTTTGTTAATTTGGATACTGTCTCTGTGCCCTCTGGCTAGTCTGGCTAAGGGCTTATCTATCTTGTTGATTTTCTCAAAGAACCAATTCCTCATTTTGTTGATTCTTTGTATGGTTTTATTTGTTTCTACTTGATTGATTTCAGCCATGAGTTTGATGATTTACTGCCTTCTACTCCTCTTTGGTGTATTTGCTTCTTTTTGTTCCAGGGCTTCCAGGTCTGCCATTAAACGGCTAGTGTATGCTGTCTCCCATTTCTTTTTGGCGGCACTCAGGGCTATGAATTTTCCTCTTAGCACCGCTTTCATTGTATCCCATAAATTAGGGTATGTTGTGCCTTCAGTTTCATTAAATTTTAAAAAGTCTTTGATTTCTTTCTTTATTTTCTCCTTGACCAAGTTATTATTGAGTAGAGCATTGTTCAGCTTCCATGTGTATGTGGGTTTTCTGTTGTTTTTGTTGCCATTGAAGACCACCCTTATTCCATAGTGATCTTATAGGAGACATGGGATTAGTTCGATCTTATATCTGTTGAGGTCTGATTTGTGACCATTTATATGGTCGATTTTGGAGAAGGTACCATGAGGTGCTGAGAAGAAGGTGTATTCTTTAGCTCTAGGATGAAATGTTCTATATATATATCTGTTAGTTCCATTTGGTCCAAGGCTTCAGTTAGATTCACTGTGTCCCTGTTTAGTTTCTGCTTTCCTGAACGATCCATTTCAGAGAGCGGGGTGTTGAAGTCACCACTATGATTGTGTGAGGTGCAATGTGTACTTTGAAGTTTAGTAAAGTTTCTTTTATGAATGAGGGTGCCCTTGCATTTGGAGCATAGATATTCAGAATTGAGAGTTCTTCTTGGTGGATTTTTCCCTTGATCAGTATGTAGTGTCCTTCTGTGTCTTTTTTGATGGCTTTAGGTGGAAAGTCAATTTTATCTGATATTAGGATGGCTACTCCGGCTAGTTTCCTGGGACCATTTGCTTGTAAAATTGTTTTCCAGCCTTTTACTCTGAGGTAGTGTTCGTCTTTGACACTAAGGTGCTTTTCCTTCACGCAGCAAAATGCTGGGTCCTGTTTACATATCCTGTCTGTTAGTTTATGTCTTTTTATTGGGGAATTGAGACCATTGATATAAAGAGAGATTAAGGCATAGTGATTATAGCCACCTGCCATTCTTGACGCTCTCTTTATGATTGAGTGGTTATCTACTTTCAGGTTTGATGCAAGAAGGTTATTATCTCATTTTTTCCAGGGTGTTGTTTTTGTATTGGCTGTTTCCACCTATTATCCTTTGCAGGGCTGTGTTTGTGGAAAGATATTGTGAAAATATGGTTTTATCATGGAATATCTTGGTCTCTCCATCTATGGTGATTGAGAGTTTTGCTGGGTAGAGTAGTCTAGGCTGGAATTTATGCTCTCTTAGTGTCTGCATGAGATTTGCCCAGGATCTTCTGGCTTTCATAGTCTCTGGAGAGAAGTCTGATGTGATTCGGAGAGGTCTTCCTTTGTATTCTTTCTTTGTTTAATATATTTGATGTTTTGATTATTATGTGACGGGAGGTATTTCTGTTCTGGTCCAGTCTGTTTGGAGTTCTGTAAGCTTCTTGTATGTTCATCGGCATCTCTCTCTTTAGGTTAGGGAAGTTTTTCTCCATAATTTTGTTGAAGATGTTTACTGGCCCTTTAAGTTGCAAGTCTTCACTCTCATCTATACCTATAATCCTTAGGTTTGGTCTTCTCATTGTGTCCTGGATTTCCTGGATGTTTTGGGTTACACGTTTTTTTGCATTTTGCATTTTCTTTGACTGTTGAGTCGATGCTTTCTATGGTATCTTCAGCACCTGATATTCTTTCTTCCATCTCTTGTATTCTACTGTTGATGTTTGCATCTATGACTCCTGGTTTCTTCCCAAGGTTTTCTATCTCCAAAGTTGTCTCCCTTTGTGATTTCTTAGTTGTTTCTACTTCCTTTTTTAGTTCCTGGATGGATTTGCTGAGATCCTTCACTTGTTTGTTTGTATTTTCCTGTATGTCTTTAAGGTATTTTTGCATTTCTTCTTTCAGGATTTCTGCCTGTTTACCCAAGTTCTCCTGTATTTCTTTAAGCGATTTTTGTGTTTCCTCCTCATGGGCTTCCATCTGTTGATCCATCTTCTCCTGCCTTTCTTTAAGCAGTTCTCGTGTTTCCTTTGTATGGGCATCTATCCGTTGATTCATTTCTTTAAGCTCTTTTTGTGTTGCCTCCCTATGGGCATCCATCTGTTGACCCATATTCTTCTGCATTTCTTTATGCAATTTTCATGATTCCTTTGAAAGTGCATCTAACCATTGATTTATTTCTTTAAGTGATTTTTGTGTTGTCTCCTTGTGGACCTCCATCTGTTGACCCATGTTCTCCTGCATTTCTCTAAGCGATTTTTTTGTTTCCTTTGTAAGGGCATCTAACCATTGATTCATGGTCTCCTGTAATTCTTTATTAGATTTATTTGTGTCCTTCTTGTGATCCTCTAATAGCATCATGAGAAGTGATTTTAAATCCAGATCTTGTCTTTCGGGTGTGGTGGGTTATCCAGGACTTGCTGCTTTTGGAGAGTTGGGTTCAGATGGTGCCATATTACTTTGATTTATGTTAATAATGTTCCTACGTTTGCCTTTTGACATCTGGTTACCTCTGGTGTTAGTTGGTCCTGCTGTCACTGGCTGTTGGTTGGACCTCCTTTGAGACTGCATAGCTATTTCTGGCCACCCTGGATTACCAGGATTCCCCTGTCACCGATTTCTGGGGCCTGCCCTGCTCCTGAGTGACTTTGGAGCCCTGATGTGCCTTGCCCGAAGTGATGCTATATTGGGGCATTCCCTGCACATCCAAAGGCTCAGCATAGTGGATTCCCGGAGCAGACGTCACCAAAGGGAGGCTGGTAGGCTCCCGTCCTGTGCAGGCGTGTGTGACCTCTGGGGGGGGTCCGGGGGGCGGCGTCCCACAGCAGGGCTGGTGCGTCGGTTACTGCAGACCTGTCCAGCTCTTGGGAGCAGGGTACACACAAGCTGCCTGAGGCCCTAGCGATATTATACCTGTCTGTCTCTGAGCCTGGTGGTCCCTACTACCTGGACACTGGAGTAAAGATGGCGGAGTGCACTCTGCACTCTCTAGGTGGCGCAGGTCACCCTGCAGGGGGGATGGCCCACATCAGAGCTGGCGCCCAGACAACCACAGCGTTCTCTAGTTCTTGGGAGCAGATGGAAGCCCCAACAGGCTGTGTCCCAAGTGATGTTATATTGGGGAGAACCTGGATACCTGTCTCCTCAGTGTGGTAGATCCCAGAACAGAGGTCACCAAAGGGAAGCTGGTAGGCTCCCGCCCAGTGCAGGGAGGGAGGTCCCTCTGCAAGGCAGAAGTCCCACAGCAGAGCTGGCGAGCTGGTTACTGCAGATCTGCCCAGCTCTTGGTGCAGGTTACACACAAGCTGCCTGAGACTCTGACACAACTTCTTTAGGAGAATTATTAGAGAGAAAAAGAGAATACCTTCAACTCATCAAAGAACTTAGGGCACTTGATTTAGAATTAACAACTTTGCTAGCTGAAGGACCATCTAAAGACCCCTCTGAAAGGGCTAACAAAATTACCAAGAAAAAACAGTCAGTCCTTGCCTTTCTCATCACCCACAGTAAGGCTAAAAGTGTCTGTGATAGTACTAGTGAGGGTCCAAAAGATAACCCCTCAGAGGCTGATTGGGAGGGGGAAGAGGAAGATACCCCTGAAAGGGCAGAGGCTTCAGAAGAAGATGGTGAGGAATCTGAGGAATCTAAGGCTAAGGGTGAGGCGGTCCCCAAACAGGAACAAAACATAATTACTGATCAGAAATACCTCCGATTGGGCTTTAAATATGTTAAAGATTTAAAAATGGCAGTTTCTAATAATGGGCCCATGGCCCCTTTACATTGTCCCTTTTGGAAAGCCTCAGTCACCGATGGCTTGTCTCCAATGATTGGTACTCTCTGACCAGAGCAGCTTTATCTGGTGGAGATTATGTTCTATGGAAGACTGATTTTGTTGAAAACTGCAGAGAGATTTTGCTCCACAATAAAGAAAGTAAAGCCTCTCTGGACTTGGACTAAGGATAAGTTCCTAGGGCAGAGCCTTTATGACACCAATGTGGCACAAGCCCGTTTTCCCCTGGGGATGTTAGCACAGATACAAAATTCTGGACTTAAAGCATGGAAACGCCTTCCCCTAAAGGTCTTGGCCACCACTTCTCTTGCTAAAATTCGACAGGGTTCCTACTAGTCATACAGTGATTTCATCAGCAAGCTTAATGATGCCTCCTAATGAATGGTTTGTTGGCAAAGATGAAACCGAAAGTGCCCTTTTAAAACACCTCCCTTTTGAAAATGACAAGCAGCAATAAGTCCTCACCATTGTAGAGCAGAGATTTCTGATTTCATTGAACTTTGTGCTGGGATAGGCTCAGTACATGCTATGGAATTGGCCATAGGAGCTGCATTGAAACAGCACCCAACACAGGACAGGTCCAGACTTTGTTTAATTGCAAGCAATTGGGTCATTTTTCTAAGAGACTGCTCTGAACCTAGAGCGGCTCAAGCGCCACCTAATACATTTTGCCCATGCTGTAAACATGGCAAATATTGGGCTTCCAAATGCTGTTATAAGACAGATTCACAGGGCAATATTCTTCCTCAGAGGCAGGGAAACTTCAAGCAGGGGGTAACCCCTAACCCCCATTTCATGAATGAGTCCCAGGGGTTAATTTCGCAGACACAGGCGCCAACAGATGTTCTGCCTTCGCCCTCTGTTAGGCAACCACAGGTAGTGCAGGACTGGACCACTGCTCCTCCATTGACACAATATTGACTCCAGTAATGGGAGTTCAAATACTCCCCACAGGAGTCTTTGGCCCTCTACCCACAAAAAATATGTGGATTGGTCTTGGGGCAAGGCAGCCTAACATTACAGGGTCTTCATATCTCTCCTGGAATAATAGACAGTGATTATACAAGTGAGATCAAAATTTTGGCTACTTCTCCCTCAGGATCCCTGCCCATCGATAAAGGTCAAAGAATTTTTCATCTCCTTTTGTTTCCTTTTCTCCCAGGTGACAATGCAAATATTCAAACCGCTAAGGGTGCAGATTGTCTAGGTTCTTCAGATATTTACTGGATCCAACCCATTACTAAAGAAAGACCCTCCTTAAAAATTAAACTTGATGGCAAAGAATTTGAGGGAGTTATTGACACAGGGGCTGATGCCACTGTTATCTCATTAGATAAATGGCCTTCCACCTGGCTGTTAACCACATAATTAACCCATCTTAAAGGTAATGGCCAAACTGCTAAACCTCAACAAAGCACTAAGGTTCTTTCTTAGACTAATAAAGAAGGGAACAGTGGCTCAGTCAGACCATATGTTGTTCCAGGCCTACAATTAACCTTTGGGCTGTGACATGTTGTCTCAAATGGGTGTAATTGTGCATAGCCCTAAGGAAGTAGTGATTCCGACCAGGACAAAGATTGGGAAAGTTCTCTCAGGGCATTGTAAAAAGTCCTGGATGTATGGGCTTAGGCATGAAAAATTTACCCTGATGGCCATTGACATTCTTGAACCCCAGGCGAATAAAACTACTTGGAAAAAATGATGCCCCCATGTGGGTTGCTCAGTGGCCGTTATCCCTTGAAAAATGAACTGCCGCTACTCAGTTAGTGCAGGAACAACATGACGCCAGTCATATTGAGCCTACCATCTCACCCTGGAACACCCCTATCTTTGTGATTAAAAAGAAGTCAGGGAAGTAGAGACTCTTACAGGATCTGAGAGAAATTAATAAAACTATGGTCACTGTGGGGGCCCTACAACCTGGCCTGCCCATTCCAGTGGCCATTTCTTCTTATTATTATAAAATAATGAATGATCTTAAAGATTGTTTCTTCACCATCCCCCTTCACCCAAGTAATTGCCACTGTTTAGCCTTTAGCCTTCTCTTAATTAATTTTAAAGAACCTATGCCCCGGTTCCAGTGGCCTGTTGTTCCACAGGGGATGACTAACAGCCTGACTCTTTGCCAAAATTTTGTTGCTTTAGCTGTTGACCCCCTTCGTGAGGCTTGGACTTCTATATCTATTATATATTATACACATGATCTTGTTTTGGCTGGATTGAATACATCAGATCTTGTATTATATTATAAAGATTAAACAAAAAGCCTTCAGCTTTATGACCTCAAAATAGCTCCTGATAAGTTTCAGTTATGTGACCCTTATTTTTATTTGGGCTTTGAGTTGAGAATTTCCAAAATCTCAACTAATTAAAGGTTGATCATTTGAACACATTAAATGATTTTCAAAGATTATTGGGAGATGTTAATTGGATCCATCCTTACTTAAAATTGACCACTAGAGATCTTAAGCCTTTATTTGACTTATTTTAAGGGCGATACTAACCCAACTTCTTCTCAAACCTTAAGAGCTTTGGCCAGGAAGGCCTTAGAGCTAGTAGATTCTGCCATTCAGCAATGAGATGTTTCCTTGATTGATTATCAATAGCCCTTGTTGTTTGTAATTTGTGCAACATCCTTTTTCCCATGGGGGCATTTTGGCAGTCACATGGGCCTCTCCAGCGGACACTTCTCTCCACTTCCTCCTCCCATGTTTTAACCCCCTTTCCACATTTTGTTGCTTCCTGTATTCACTTGGGCAGAGAACAGAGCCGTCAATACTTTGGCAAGGATCCTGGTAAACTAATTGTTCCCTTTACAAAAGGACAAATAGATTGGTTGATGCAAACCACTGATGATTGACTAATTGTTTGCACTTCCTTTAGAGGAATAATAGTCACTATCCTGCAAACAAACTGTTACAGTTTGCTATAATTCGTCACTTCATTTTTCCTATTGTAACTCGTTCAAACCCCCTTCAAGATGCTCATTTGGTTTTTACTGATGGTTCCTCCACTGGCACCACTGCCCTTATTATAGATAACCAAACTTTTACCTTCAAAACACCATATAAGTCTGCTCAGATGGTTGAATTATTTGCCATTATGCAAGTGTTTAAAACATTAGCTAATGATGCTTTTAATTTATATACTGATAGTGCTTATGTTGCTTTTTCAGTTCCCTTATTGGAGACCATCCCCTTTATTAAACCCTCTACCAATGCCACCCCACCTCCAATTACAAGATTTAATTATTACTAGGAGTCTCCCCTTTTTTATTGGTCATCTTAGAGTCCATTCTGATCTGCCTGGACCACTTGCCCAGGGCAACGCTCAGGCAGAGGTTGCCACTCAAATTTGATTTTCTAGTTTTGATTGGTTCATTGGAACAGCCCAAAAAGCTCACTTATTGCATCATTTAAATGATCAAACTCTTTGCCTACTTTTTAAAACCACCTGAGAACAGGCACAGCAAATAGTAAAAGGTTGCCCAGGCTGTGTTACTTTCTTGCCTACACCCCATTTGGGGGTTAACCCTTGTGGCCAAGTTCCTAACGACATTTGGCAGAAGGACGTCACACATCTGCCCGAGTTTGGCAAATCTAAATATTTACATGTTACTATTGATACATTCAGTGGATTTAATTTTGCCCCCTTACATATTGGGGAAGTTTCAAAATGTGTAGTTGCCCATGCCTTAAATTGCCTTTCCTTTATGGGCAAACATATGTTATTAAGACTGAAAATGACCCTGAATATATTGGAAAGAATTTCCAATCCTTTTGTCTGTAACTAGATATAAAACATGTTACTGGTATCCCATATAGCCCATAAAGTCAGGGTATTGTTGAAAGAGCCCACCAAATCATTAAGAATACCATTCAAAAATTAAAAAGAAGTGAGTTTTACCCTACCATGGGCACTCTTCGAAATATCCTACATCATGTCTTGTTTGTTCTTAATTTTCATAATTTAGATGCCTATGGTAAATCTGCCACTGATCAATTCTTGCATTCAGAAACAGATGAAAATTATGTCACAGTTATGTGGCAAGACCCCCTCACTTCTAAGTGAAATGGCCCTGACCCTGTTCTTATTTGGGGGAGGACTCTGCTTGTATTTTTTATACAAAAGAATGGGGAACCCAATGGCTCCCTGAACGCCTGGTTAAAAAAGTAAATGATGAAAAACATGCCTTAGATCATGATGACAACTCCAGGGAATAGTTTTCCCTGAGACCTTTCTTTTCTTCTTTTGTCTTCCAGATAATCATTGAAAATGGCCTCGTTCTTCGCCACTCTTGGATTCCTCCTACTAATACTGACATCACAGACATCTGCAAACTCAACATCCCCCTTTGCATGCTGTATTAGTTTGGGTTTTACTGCTGTGAACAGACACCAATGACCAATGCAAGTTTTATAAAAGACATTTTCTTGGGGCTGGCTTACAGGTTCAGAGGTTTCATCCATTGTCATCAAGGCAAAAGCATGGCAACATCCAGGCAGGCATGGTGCAGGAGGAGCTGAGGGTTCTACGCCTTTATCCAAAGGAAACCAGGAATAGACTGGGCATCTTCAGACGTCTAAGAGGAAGATCTCTAAGCCCAACCCTACAGTGACACACTTCCTCCAACAAGGCCATAACTTCTAATAGTGCCACTCCCTGGGACAAGCATATACAAACCATCACACATGGTGATTTTATTTAGCTGAAAATTGGACAAATTATAAACAGTCTCATAGTAACTTATTGCTCTCTATAAAGTCACAGGTAGTAGAAAGCTTCTGAAGCCAGGGGGGGTGTATTAATCTTGAGTGGCATAAAATCTCATGATTTTCATTGTTCCCGGGACCACTTCACAAGTATGACCATGGTGTAAACCTGGTTAGACCCAACTTGTTACAAGTAACAACAACAACCAAAGCAAAATTCCAGAAAGTAATTATTGAGCAAAAAATTTATTCAAGGGATATTGATGAAGATAAGGGAGCCTAAAATGTGAGTGTGATCAATATCTATGACATACTTGTAGGACATTCCAAAGAATAACATAAAAGATAAAGAGAAAGCACATCATAGTTAGTACTATATATTCATAAAGATTCATGGTGTGATGAAAAGTGAATTTGTATTTGAATCTGATCAGATTAAAGTAAGGATGAGTGAGGGATCCATGATGATTCCTCTTGGAATCCTGCCAACAAGTGACATGTGTACTTAAGGCAAAGGGTCTCAAACTCTTGGTAGCAAACACCTTGAGGTAAAATGACCATTTAATAGGGATTGAAAATCACATATCCTTAATAGTACGTTAACATTACAATTTAAAACATTGTAAACAAATTTACAGTTATGAAAGAATGAAAAAGTTTATATATGTTTGTCACCACAACATAAGGAATGTTAGTAAAAGATTATATCACTAGAAAGATTGAGACTCACTGTTTTAAGGAAGGTATGTTAGGATATTAATTTTTGAAGGGATACTAGTTCCAAAATTACAAGCTTCCTGCTACATTCATATATTATTTAGAAATATCTTTCTGCCTCTACATGTAGAATAGTATTTTGTTAGTATATTGAATTTATTTACACCCTCTATTCATCATTAGTTTGTGTGGATAGGTAAAGAGGATATAGCCCAGATGGAGAGGATAATAGGGAGCACAGTATTTAGGACACTAGGAGGCTATTATTTTATTTGGAAAAATAAACTGAGTACTCACTGATTTCATGCTTTTGTCAAAATAGTTTTTGAATGTGAGTGTAAAGTTTTGTTATTGTTGCCTAACCCAAGTTCCTTGATTAGACCATGCTAATGAAACTCACTGGGCTTGTACTTGGAATAATAAATTAGTTCTTGGAAATTCAAGGCAATACAAAAGTTTTACATGCATTCAATATTAGCAAGTTTCATGTCAAACAATATATCATTTTCAGGTGTCAATTAATGTTGGACCAAGGTCTTGTGAGACGTCTTTTATATCTTGGCAATTAATCAAGAGAATTGGTTGATCAGCAGATTCAGTGAGTTCTTCCTGACTCTTTTTCAGAACCTGAAGTAGACATAGGTGATTGTACCAAGGATTATAATAATAAACACAAAACCTATCCAATTTTATTTGTACAGAATGAAATAGGATGAACAGAGGCTGTGAGTTCAAGACTAATTTTAGATCTGTATAGTAAACTCATCTCCTGTCACTCAAAGTCAATGAGGTTTTAACTTAAGGATTAACACAAAAGGGAGGTACTTACTCAGGGCTTAACAGGACCATTTAAAATATTTGGGACAAATTTCCAGGGTTTCTCTATATCCAACTTTTTGATATTAACACAAAAATATATATTAGTCTATTGAAGAAAAGTAAAATGTTATAGTGAAATTATAGATTTTTGTTTTGTTTATGATAGTGATAGCAACATAACTGATAACCACGTGGCACTAGTTCAAATTTGTGCATATATTATTTGTAGAAATATGCATGTGGGTATCAAGTTCAGGGGTAGAACAATGCTAGTACATCATCAAAAGTGAATCTAATCTTGAATGTGAACACAATCTCAGTGGCCAATGAATAAGAGGAATATCTAAGCTCATGTAAAATATGTGATTACATTATACATTTCCTCTGTCTTTTCGGGTTGAGTTATTCAAATGAAAATAAACAAGGATAGATTTTGCTACAGTTTATAGGTCTGTAGTCATATATCTCAACATATGGCATGGCCAAATATATCTATATTCTTACCTATATTTAATTCCGAATAACAGGGATTATAAGACAGTGTTTGAATAAATAGACCAAACTCACTTAGTAATTACATGTGGAAATAAATGGCATGCTACATATCTGTTATAATCATTTCATTTTATCTAAGCCTGCATTATCATCCTCATTCTATTTATATTAAACTCAAAACAAATAGTAAAAAAATTTATTGTCAAAATTCAAAATGAGTTTTCACAGCACAAAATGTAATACAAATTTTCTGATTCTTATACCACCTTTGTTTGTAGGTAAATTTTTTTTATTATTTTTAGTGTTTATAATGACTATCATTAGAGACTTTATTAATAAGAAAAATTTTAAGAATTACTAAGGATAATTCATAAAATATACCATTTTAACAGAGTAGATATTTAATGCAAATTATATCAGCAATCCTTCTCAAAATTATCTATATTCTACACATCTAGGTAGGGTGTATTTATGTCTTGAGATTGAAGCAGATTCTTTATAGTACAGAGGCTAAAAAGTAATTTTGGCTATTAATCCTCACAATCAGTTTTACGTAAAATTAAATTATTGGTACACTATTGGATTTTTCTGTTCCAAACTCACATTTCACATTGAGAATATTTTAACAGAAGACTTGTTTCATATCTGAATCCAACACATCATTCTTTGTAACTGACATACCTGACAATCAGCTTAGTATCTAATTGGAGGCTGGCAAGTACAGTATATTTGTAGTGCATCTCCACTGACATGATATATATATATATATATATATATATATATATATATATATATATATATATATGTATGTATGTATGTATGTATGTATATGTATATGTATTCAGTCAGTGAGTGGTTCAGTTGGCATCTGTCACTGATGGTTCTTATACCTGCCTGCGGCAGAGGGTGCAAACTTACTCTCTCATAACAAGAGTCCTTTTAAGTGCTCCAAAGATCTCTCAAAATACTGTCCTCTATCAAATCTTTTGAATGTGTTCAATTTTATAAAGTTGATAGGTATCTCTAAAATGATTATCCATTTTAAACTTACCAGTCCTTTAGTGAGCATTGATGGTAACAACAAAATGATGAGAAAACACATCACTGGGATTGAAGCCATGGCTGAAGGTAATCAAAAAAGACATAATTGTTGAATGAAGCAGTATATGAGACACAGAAAAAAACCAAAAATGTGATAAAATTGTTCCCAAGCAACTATATGTGAAAATTTCTTTTACAGTATAAGAAGGAATATATCAAGTGGGGTCACTGTAGGTTTATTGTGTCAATCTTGCCTGTAATAGGGCTGATACATAAGTTAAACAGTTTTGCTCATGCCTCAGGTATATATTTGCAAAAGAGGGAGAATTCCTAGTTTCTTTCTGAACACTTGCATTTTTCTGTCATCCAAAGTGAAATTTGGCAAACAAAAAAAAAAAAAACCTCAGATATTTGAAAGTTGCTTTTCACTGTGCATCACTTTTTGTTTTACTCTTCTTTCTTTATAGAGTTCTGTACTAGACATAAATAGAATAAGTTTGTCAGAATTGTGATTACACAGGAAGAAACATAAACAACTTAGAAACACATTGTGTGAAGAATCATTGTGAAGAATGTTTTAAATTACCGTATTGCTTACTTACTTCCATCAAATTTCACTTTTCTCCATCAGTTGAAAATGGAAACATAATTAATCCATTGTAAATTTATTCTAATGACATCATTCAATCCATGCTTTGCAGAAGGGATATTTCATATTTTCACTAAGATTGAAGCACATCTGTTCAATTTCAGAGCATTTACTCTCAGTAGTTGCCAAATTCTACATCATTTAAATGCTGGTAGAAGTTCTTAGAGTGAACACATTCTTCCTGCTAGAATTCATAGAAATACTTTATCTGGGAAAATGAATGGATAGTAACTTATATTGTATAATCTGCATATATTCTACAACTTAATATTATTTTTAAAAATTGTGTTATTTGCCTCAAATTGTTATGTGGCTCAAAGATAATGCAGAGACATTATCTCCAAGCATCTATTAAATTTGGCATTTTGAATATTTACCTTTTTCCTCTATTCAAACACTTCCTTATATTCCATAATGTTTCTTTTTAAATTGCTGTCTATTTTTTCCTTGGAATTTATGACTAAAAGTTGAGTCAAAAATCTCTCCACACATATCTACTATATCATATTCTTCCTTGAACTTTATGCAGGCAAATAACCACAAATGACATACAAAACATTCTTGGTAATACTGAATCATCATACCTTCATTGTCTATACCTTGAAGAATAGTGAATTCACTCTTCTACTTGGTGGAAACTGAATAAGAAATTGCAAATAAGGTTTGTATTTTTCTGACACTCTAAGGAAACTCTTTTCTTGCCATTATCCTGTACAAATGAAAAAAAAAAACATTGAAACTGAGTTTTCAGCCATCAGTTTGGTGTGTTGTCATGTATTACTTCTCACTTTACAAGATTTATACTTTAATATTGCTGGAGAGTCCCATTGCTATACATGTATACTTTCAAGTTTTGGGCTCTATGTATCTCTAGCTATTGTAATCTTAGCATTGTAATGACTATCATCTCGAAAATTGCTTTTATGCTCTATAGTCTTACCTTGAATTGCTTGCTTCATAGGATTTAAATTCAGCTCAGTTAGTATTTCAGGTTTCTGTGCTTCTGTGGTTCTCTGGTTTTCCTACTTTCCTTGAGAAAAGGTGGGTTTAGAAATTTGAAGTCATCCTCGCCAACAACTGCTGTCTCCTGTGTTTTTGATCTTAGCCATCCTAACTGGTGTGAGATGGAATCTCAGGGTTGTTTTGATTTGCATTTCCCTAATGACTAAGGATGATGAACATCTCTTTAGGTGCTTCTCAGCCATTAGATATTCTTCAGGTGAGAACTCTTTGTGGAGCTCTGTACCCCATTTTTTAATAGGGTTACTTGCCTCTCTGGAGTTTAACTTCTTGAGTTCTTTGTATATCTTGGATATTAGCCCTCTGTCGGATGTAAGGTTGGTAAAGATCATTTCCCAGTTAGTTGGTTGCCGCTTTGTCTTTTTGACGGTGTCTTTTGCCTTGCAAAAACTTTGTAATTTAATGAGGTCCCATTTGTCTATTCTTGATCTTAGAGTATAAGCTATTGGAGTTCTGTTCAGGAAATTCTCCCCTGTGCCCATATGTTCAAGGTTCTTCCCTAGTTTCCCTTCTATTAGTTTCAGTGTGTCTGGTTTTATGTGGAGATCTTTGATCCACTTAGAATTGAGCTTAGTGCAAGGAGATAAGGATGGGTCAACACTCCTCCACTGCTGGTGGAATTGCAGGCTGGTACAACCACTCTGGAAAGCAGTCTGGCGGCTCCTCAGAAAACTGGGCATGACACTTCCGGAGGATCCGGCTATACCACTCCTGGGCATATACCCAGAGACTTTACCTGCATGCAATAAGGCCACATGCTCCACTATATTCATAGCAGCCTTATTTATAATAGCCAGAAGCTGGAAAGAACCCAGATGTCCCTCAACGGAGGAATGGATTCAGAAGATGTGGTATATTTACACAATGGAATACTACTCTGCAATTAAAAACAATGAATTCACGAAATTCCTAGGCAAATGGTCAGAACTTGAAAATATCATCCTTAGTGAGGTAACCCAATCACAAAAGATCACACATGGTATGAAGTCACTGATAAGGGGATATTGACCCAGAATCTCAGAATACCCTAGACACAATCAGCATATCAATAGATTTCTAAAAAGATGGAAGGAGAGACCCCTGGTCCTGGAAAGACTGGATGTAGGGGAACGCCAGGACAGAGTAATGAGAGGGGGTTGAACGGAGAAAAGAGGGAGGGAAGGGGGCTTATGGGACTTTCGGGGAGGGAGGAAACGGGAAAGGGGAAGTGATTTGGAATGTAAATTAAAAAAATAAAATAAAATTAAAATAAAAAAAAAAAAAAAAAAAAAAAAAAAAAAAAGAAATTTGAAGTCAGATAGGCTGCTCTTCCAAGCAAAGGGGTTTAATTGAAAAGTTTCTCTTGGCTTCTGATTCTTGAGCATCAGACTATTTAACTTAGTGACATTGGATTGTAGCCCTGAGTACTTTCATTCCATGTGATTGCTAGATCAATAATCTACTGTTTCTCTTTACTCTTGGAAAATTTCATTAGATCCTTTATCAATAAAGAGACAGAATTGGAGACTCACATCTATTTTCATAGTATTAGTTTAACATTTTACTTCACAGGTTTGTTTTGTTTGATTTGGGTTTGTTTGCACTCATATTAACCGTATTTCTAAATATTTCTTTATTTTCCCCACATTTTTGTATTTCTTGCTATCTTGTCTTCTCTCATTCTTGGTACTTTTTCTATAATTTTTTCTTCACTTTACATTCCATTCATAGCCCCTCCTTCCTTCTTTACTCACAATCTCCTGTTTAAATTCCCTCTCTTTTTTCTCAATTGACTTCTCCTCGGAGAAGTAGGTGCAATACTTTGGGTACTACCACACTCAGGAGCATCTAAATCACAGAAGGAATATCCACATTCTCTCTTAATGAGGCAAAACCAGGGAGTCCAGGGAGAGGGAAATGGATTCAACAGCAGAAATATAGACAAAGATTGCCCCACTCTGCTTGTTAGGGTTACCATATGAAGACCAAGGAGAATATTTGCTACAAGTATGTAGTGCGTCATGTTCCAGACTCTGCATGACCATTGCTTATTGGCTCAGTCCCTTTGAGCCCCCACGGGCACAGGTTAGTTCACTCTGTTACTCTTCTTGAGGTATCCTTAGACCCTAAGGCCTGATGAGTATTATATCCTCCTCTTCCAGAAGACTCCCTAAATTCTGTTAGACGTTTGATTGTGTGTGTGTGTATCTGCCTGCATTCTCTGCTGAATGATGCTGTCAAGATAGCTGAGTGTCATTAATAGTGTCAGTTTTGTTCTATCACATGGGATGGGTCTCAAATTGTGCCAGGCATTGTTTGACCCATGACACAATCTCTGCTCTATCTTTACCTCTTCACAAAATAAGGTAAGAAAATGTTGGGTTGAAAGATTTGTGGGTGAATTAATGTCCCCAAACACTCCTTTGGGAGTCTTTCCTGGCTACATGGGTTAGCCACTTAACTCTTCATATCCGCTCTTGCAGGCATCTCAACTAGGCACACCATCATATATTCCCTGCATTCTCCCACATCCCAGGCTTCCAGCTAATCAAGAGTTGTTTCCCAGTTGTTTCCTTTCTTACTTTCAGCCTTCTGCTGCCACATCTCTCCCCATACTTCATCATTATCCCTTTTTTCCTTCTGACATACTCTTATACCCAGTTCTCTTTCTCTATCAAACACCAATGCTGATTGTTTCCCTTTTTTAGTTAGATTCAAAATGCTCATTTACATAGCCCCTCATAATAACTTGTATTTGTGTGTGTGTCTATGGAGAGAAGCATGGTTTTACTGTACTTTACAACTTATCTCCACTTATTAGTGACTAGATACTGTATATGAATGTTTAGCTCTGTGTTACCTCACTCAGAATGTTATTATTAAGTTCCATCTATTTTCCTGCAAAGATCATGATTTCTTTTTTTAATAACTTAATGCAAAATCAGGATTTCATTTTTTAATAACTTAATAGGATTCCATTGTGCAGAATTACCACATTTTCTTTATCCATTCTTCAG
Organism: Tokudaia tokunoshimensis; assembly: GCA_036184795.1. Classification (NCBI taxonomy): domain Eukaryota; kingdom Metazoa; phylum Chordata; class Mammalia; order Rodentia; family Muridae; genus Tokudaia; species Tokudaia tokunoshimensis. The sequence continues at coordinate 29,658,533 of BTHU01000016.1, read as the reverse complement.
TTGCCAGACATCTAGGTTGTTTCAAGTTACTGGGTACTACAAATAAAGTTTTTAAGAACATAAATGAGGAAGTTTTCATGTAGTATATTGAGGCATCATATGAGCATATGTTCAGGAGTGGTATAACAATGTCTTGAGTAAAACAGTTCCAAGTTTTCTGGGAAACCACCACATTGATTTCCAACCTGGTTCTACAACTTTGCATTCCCATTAACAAGGCTGGAGTGTTCCTATGTTCCAATTCCTATCCACCATAAGCTGTCATGTGACTTTTTCATCTTAGCCATTTTGAGATTTATAGGATGGCATCTCAGGGTCATTTTATTTACTTTTCCATGATTTCTAAAGAAGTGGAACATTTCTCTAAATGTTTCTTGGCCATCAGTGAACTCTCTGTTGAACATTCGCTGTCTAACTCTGTTCCCCTTTTTTAATTGGGTTAGCTATTTTGTTGCTTTCTTCTCTCTTGAGTACTATATTCATTTGTATATTATCCCTTTGTCAGATTTAGGCTTAATGAAGATAATTTTCCAATGTGTAGGCATTTGTTTTGCCTATTGACTGTGTCATTTGCCTTAAAGTAATTTCATTTTCATGAGATATCATTTGACAATTGTTGATCATAGAGCCTGAGCCATTGGTGTTCTGTTCAGGAAATTATCTGCTGTATCAATTTGTTTGAGGCTATTCCCCATCTTCTCTTCTGTTAGATTTAGTGCCTCTGGTTTTAATTTGAGGTCTATGATTCACTTGGACTTGAGGTTTTTGTGGGGTAATAAACATGGATCTATACACATTCTTCTACATTCACACATCTAGTTAGAGTTGCTCCTTTTGTTAAATATGCTTTATTTTTCTATTGCCAAAAATCAAGTGTGCATAGGTGGTGTTTATTGGTCTTCATTAAATTTCATTGATCAATCTTTCTCTTTCTGTGTGAATAACATACAATTTTATTATTATTACTCTGAACTACAACTTAAGGTCACAGACGATGATACCTCCAGAATTTCTTCTATTCTCCAGGACTTTTAAAAAATATCCTGGGTTTTTTGTTTTTACACCTCAACTTGAGAATCATTCTTTTAAATTCTGCAGATAATTGTGATGGAATTTTATTTGGAACTGTGTTGAATATGTAGATTGTGTTTGCTAAGATGGCTCTTTTCGCTGTGTTACTCATACTTATCTGTGAGAATGGGAGATAGCTCCGTCTTCTTATACCTTCTCCTATGTCTTCTTTTAGACATTTGAAGTCTTTATCATAGAAGTCTTTCACTGGCTTTGTTACAGTTATACCAATTTATTTTTTGTTTGTTTATTTGGTTTGGCTTTTCTGAGAAACATTTTCTTTGTGTAGCCTGGCTGTCTTGAAACACACTCTGTAATCCAGGCTGGCCTCAAACTAAGAAATTTTTCTGCCTCTGCTTCCCAAGTACCGGGATTAAAGTCATGCACCTACACTGCCAGTATTTTACAATGCTTTTGTCTATTGTAAATGTTTCCTATCTCACTAACTTCTTCCTCACTACATTATTATTTGTATAAAGGAGGGATCCTGATTTTTTTCTAATTCATATTGTATCCAGTCACCATACTGAAGGTGTTTATCAACTTTGGGATTTTTTTGGTAGAGATTTTGGGGTGGCTTGTATATAGTATCATATCATGTGCAAATAGTAATACCATAACTCCTTCCTTTTCAATTTGTATCACATTAATGCCCTTTAGTTGTCTTATTGCTCTAGCTAGAACTTTAAGTGCTATTTGAATAGCCAGTGAGAGAACATGGGGCTTTGTCTTATCTCTGATTTAGTGATATTGCTTTAAATTTTTTCTCCATTTAATTTAATGTTGGCAATTGGCTTTATGTATTTTGCTTTTATAATATTTAGATATGCACCTTATATCAATGTTCGAAAACTTTTAAGATCAAAGGCTGTTAGAATTTCTCAAGTGTTCTTTCAGTATCTGATGAGATAATCATGTGATTTTTTTTCTTTCAGGTAGTTTAGATGGTGGATTATATTGATGAAAATTTTGTAAAATGTATCATACTTTCATCCTTGTGGTAAAGCCTTATTGATCATGATGGATAATGATTTAATGAGTTCTTGAATTCACTTTGTAAGATTATTTTTCTTTTTATTGAGTATTTTGCATCTATGTTCATAAGGAAAATGTGTCTGAAATTCTTTCTTTGTCCAAGGCCAAACATTGGACTGAAGTTGGGGAGCCCAGTGAAATTGTTAGGGGAATAACTGAAAGAATGGAACAGGATGGTAACTTCATAGGCAGACCAACAGTGTTAACTAATCAGGACCCCTGGCAGAACCGAGAGATTGAGCCACCAACCAAAGAGAGTAAACATGGGCTGTTTCAAGGTCTTTGGCATATATATAGCATATGACTGCCTTCTCTGGCCTCAATGGGAGAGGACATGCCAAAGAATATAGAGACATGATGGCCCAAAAAAGGGAGATTCCTGAAGAGTACCCTCTCAGATGTGAAAGTGAAGGCTTAAGAGAAGATTTATATGAGTGTGTCTGAGTGTGGCACAATATGGTATGTAAATATTTTGAATAATTATTAATAAATAATTCATGTATAAATAAGAAATTGACTCCTCTACTTATTTTTATTTTTTACTCATATATCAACCTGGCATAATATCATATATCTTCTGTAACATCTGATGCCAGTTTGTACTTAATACAGAATGGCTTTACATGAATGAGAACTTATAAGTATTAATAAGGAGTTACATGAACAGTAAGGAAATGTTTGAGCTCACCTAAGATATAGTTAATTCATTTTAAAGATCGGTCTATCTTTAAGAAGGAAATTAATCCATTTGACTTCTTATGAAGAACCGTGCTTCTATATAAACAAGGAAGAAGATGATGACTGCTCTTAACACAGAGTGTCCTTGTTATGAATTTGTTTCCTTTTTCAGGTTCATATACACTGCAATGCCAGCCAACCCAATTATTGTTCAATCAGAGAGATTAAAATAAAGGAATATAAACTCTCCATCTGATATTGAAGAGTATCAAGAAGGTACATTGGTGATTGTAAGTCAGAAAAACACTTGCCCAAAGCTATGGATGAGTCAGTGGCAAGTAAACTGTGGGATATCAGTGAAGTGATGGTTGGCATTTTAAAATAGGAGTAAGATAACAGGATTATGTATAAAATGATCCATTACACCCTTGGTCAGGAATAGCATGTTGTATGTGCTACTTGAAAACAATCTTTCAGTAATACTGTTTCGGGGTCCACATGGATATTTGGGGACATTGCTGTTATTTGGGGCTAAGACAAAGTTCACCAAAGATACTATGAATGTGGATCATAACTAGAGCATGAAACAGAATTCTGTTTAATTAAAAATAATTGGGCAATTGTAACTGTTAAATATGCCTGTAATTTAAAAGATATCTTAGGGTTTTCCAAAATTCTGTGTTAAATGGCAAAAATGCTCAGATTTTTTTATAACAATGCTTGTTTGTGGAAATACTGAGCCTAATGTGTAATTATAAATTATCACTTGGAATAAATACATGATATAGGTATAAAAAAATGGAAGGGAGTGATCTGGGTAGGCAAGGGGACAGAGGGGAGAAGGGAGTATGATCTAGTATTAGGTTTGAGAAAATAACTGAAGCTCTGAGGGCCAGCAGAAAGAATGGCCCCAGGTAACATTGGGTGGTAGGAAGTAGGGAGACCCTCCAGTATGTACCAGAAACCTGGGAGGTGAGATTCTTAGGGCTCAGAGGGAGGGACCTTAGATGAAATGCCCTACTGTGGGGAGAGGGAAATTGTAGAGCCCACCTCCAGAAAAATGACAGGGCATCAATTGAGGGATGGGATTGCCATACAACAGTCAAAATTTTGACCCATAATTGTTCCTGTCTAAAAGAACTGCAGGGATAGAAATGGAGAGGAGCCTGAGTAAAAGAAGGTCCAGTACACTCAACTGTTCAACAAGATACTCCAAAGGCCTTATACTATTACTGAGCCTATGGAGCACTGACAAAAGGGACCATACAGTGACTGCCCTCCTAAAGAACCAACAAGGAAGTGAAAGAGTCAGATATAGATGTTTGTACCCAACCAATGGACAACAGCTGCTGATCCCTGTGGTTGAATTAGGAAAAGCTGAAAGAAGCTTTGGGGAAGAGTGATCCTGTAGGAGGACCATCAGTCTCAATTTATCTGGACCCCTGAGATTATTCAGACCCTGTACCACCAATCAGGCAGCATACACGAACTGATAAGTAGCCCCAAACACATATGCAGCATAGGATTTTTCAGGCTGTGTTCAGTCTGAGAAAATGCACCTAACATTCAAGAAACTTGAGGCACCAGGTAGTTTAGAAGTCTCCTGTGTAGGGATTTTGATGGGGATTGCATTGAATCTGTATATTGCTTTTGGCAAGATGGTCATTTTTACTATATTAATCCTGCCAATCCATGAGCATGGAAAACTTTTCCATCTTCTGAGGTCTTCTTCAATTTCCTTCTTCAGAGACTTGGATCCTTAGTGAGGTAACCCAATCACAAAAGAACACACATGGTATGCAGTCACTGATAAATGGATATTAACCCAGAAGCTCGGAATACCCAAGACACAATTCACATGTCAATTGATTTCCAAAAAGAAGGAAAGAGAGACCCCTGGTCCTGGAAAACTGGATGTAGCAGTGTAGGGGAATACCAGGACAGAGAAGCAGGAGGGGGTTGACTGAGGAACAGGGGGAGGGAAGAGAGCTTATGGGATTTTCGGAGAGGGGGGAACCAGGAAAGGGGAAATCATTGGGAATGTAAATAAAAAATAAAGAAAAAAAAAAAAAGAAGTCTCCTATGGAGGGGGAGAGGGGTGGGAGGTGAGAACATCCTCATGGAGACAGGGGAGTTGGGAGGAGGCATGCAATAGGGAACAGTCAGAGGGTGGACCAGAAGGGCAATAAAATCTGGAGTAAAAAAAAAAGATTAAATAATTTAAAAAAAGAAAAGAAAATATATGTAAAATGTGCCTATTTGTGACCTGCAATGTTCCCTGCTCTATGACTATTAATTTGATTTCCTATGACACAGTAAAACATGAGATTAGGAAAGTCATTTAGTTGTAATTATTTTAAATTAAATTAATTATAATTTAATTGTAGGTATGAGTCGAATAAACTATTTCTCAATTTACATGAATAAATTTCTGCCATTCTTATCTGTTTATTTATTTTTTAATAGAAAACACAAAGCAATCATTTCAAAGGCACAGGTTTCATGATTTTGGTATGTTTTGAAAGTATAAAATTTTATTTTCATTTATAATTATTCCATACTCTTTGCATTCAGCATTATAATTCATTTCTATTCAAATTTCCTCTTTTATTTAAATATATATGAATGATTACAATAATTTAAGATGACTAGTCCATTTATTTGGAGAATGTCTTCATTAAGACACATCCTGGAGATTAGTGAATCATATATCTGTGTTGGTCTATTTGGAATTTCCCAAGAAGTATTTGCTTTCAAAACATAAGTGATGATGAAAGACCCAGTATATATATAATCATATTATATATAAATATATACATAAATATATATGTATACGTACACACAATGTATATATATATATAACCAGTAAAAAGGAGAATAAATCTTTTCTGTCAACAGTATCACAATATACTGGTTAGCAACAAATTACAAAACCAAATTATTTCATATGCCACAATTACAAGCCTTTTCAATTTGAAAAACGAACAGCATGTGATTTAGGACTTGATTTAGGGTTGAACTCCATGGGGCTAGATTCAAGTTGGGAAATAAAGGGTTTATTTGCTTTTACTTTCATTAACTATACATAATCAAAGGAAGGCCAAGCAGGATATCAAACAGAAAAAGAACCAGAAGGAAATAGCTGCCTCAGAAACATTGAGTGATGATGATTTCAGACTTGCTTCACCTATATTTATGAGCCTAACTTTTTATCCTGTCTAAGGTGATTGATCACTCTCTAGAATGGACTGATATCTCTCATATCAGTCAGTAATTAAGAAAGAGATTTAACGATGTATATTTTTGAAGCATTTTCTGAAGTATAGTTTCTTCATTTCAGATAACTATAATGTGTACCAGGTTAACATAAGACTGCCTTGCAAAAATAAGCCCTTGTTCACTTAACACAAAAACACACTGCTATTTATCCATTCCTTTCCTTTATAATTCATCCCAAAATTGTCACTTTAAAAATGTACAAATTGGAGGAAAAGGACTGAAGCCCTGAGGGCCATCAGAAAGAATGGAAACAAACAACCTCTGGAGATAGGAGGTTGGGGGGACCCTACAGAATGCACCAGAGACCTGGGAGGCAAGAGACACTCATGACTCAAAGAGAGGGACCTTAGAGGAAATACCCAAAAGTAGGGAGAGGAAACTTATAGAGCCCACATTCAGCATGAAGACAGGGCAACAAATGAGGGAGAGGGGTGCCATCGCATAGTTACAACTCTGACCCATAATTGTTCCTGTCTGGAAGGATTACAGGGATGGAAATGAGAGAAGCCTGAAGACAAGAAGGTCCAACAACTGGCCCAAAGTGTAATCCAACTTAAGGGGAGATTCCAAGGTCTGACACTATTACTGAGGCTATGGAACACTCACAAAAAGGGACCTAGCATGACTGCACTCTGGAAGACCCATCAAGCAGCTGAAAGAGTCACATGCAGATATTTACACCCAACCAATGGACAGAAGTGGCTGACCCGGGTGTCGAATTAGAGAAGGCTGAAGCAGAGGAGCAGAGCAATCCTGTAGGAGGACTAGCAGTCTCAATTAAACAAGACCTAAGAGATCTCTCAAACACTGGACCACAAATCAGGCAGGATACACCAGTTGATATGAGGCCTCCAGCACATATACAGCAGAGGACTGCCAGGTCTGTGTTCATTCAGAGAATATACACCTTAAGAGAGTGGAGGCCCCAGGGAGCTTAGAGGACAGGTGAGGTTGGGGGTGGGGACATCCAAGTGGAGACTGTAGGGGAGGAGGAGGTAAGGGATGTGGAACAGTTGGAGGGTAGACAGGGGGAGAGGAAATAAAATATGGAGTGTAAAAGTATTCATTAAATAATTAATTGTACAAAAGTGTACAAAGGGTAAATGTCTTAAAAATGACATGAATTAACAGGTTCAAACACATGAAAATTCCCTTCTATTCTAGGTGGGAGTGTAAACAGCTATTGCCACTATGGAAATAGATATGGTGATTTCTCAGAAAATTGGGAATCTATTTATGTCAAGACCCAGGTGTAAACTTTCTGGGTATATACTCAAAGGAAACTTTACCATACTACTAGAATAATTGGTCCATTATTTTCTTAGGGACTTTATTTCTAATAGCCAGAAACTGGAAACCTTCTACATCTACCTTTACTGGAAAATGGATAGAGAAAATGTTGGACATTGACATAATGGATTCTTTCTCAGATACTAAAATCAATAACATAATAAAATTTGCCAGCATGTGAATGGAAGCAGAAACAATCATTTTGACTAAGCTAACACAGAGTCAGAAAAACAAACCTAGCGTATAATCACTTATAAATGAGTATTAGAAGTAAAGAAAGGATAAATATCCAAATATCCTCAGACCCAAAGAACTTAAGAAACCAATAGGCTTCAACTGAGGGACATATAAATCTCATGTAAAGGGGACATTGAGTTGACATCATCAGTAGATATAGAGAGTGGTCCACCTATTGTTGGAATGTGAGGATGGGAATAGATAGAATCAGGTATGAGGACGTTAGAGGGAGAGAATATTTGGATCAAGATTGGGATTTGATGGCTTCTCTTGGAAGGGGTAGAAACCCAGGTCAAAGGAAACTCCCAGAAATTCATAATGTTGATGGCAACTAAGATTCTTAGCTTTGGAAGATTTCGAGTATGAACTGTCCATCTCCTGCAACCAAGCAAGATATTCAGTGGAGTGATTGGAAGACCAAGGCAGGTAAAAAAATTTGACTTACAATTTGCTCTGCTTATAAAATATGCTTGGATAAATGTGGCAAAGAAATTGTGGGAATGATCAATCAATGACTTGTCTGTCTTGAGTACCATTGCATTACTATAAGCCCACCCCTGACATTGCTAAGTGCAAGAGTCTGGATATATGAAAGACCAAATTCAGCAACAAACATGAATGACAAAAAAAAGTCAATAAAATGATTCCCAGTGGAATTTGGCTATATTCGCAGATTAGTGTATAGCTTACTTGTCATCAGAGAGACTTCAACCTGCAACTGATGGAAACAGATGTAGCCAGCTAAACTTTCGGTAAGACTTAGAGAATCTGCTGTGGAAAAAAAAAAAAAACAACTAGACTCCAAATGAAAGCTCCAGTGCCAGGAGTAGGTAACATGTAATTGAGTTATTTGCCAAGTGGACACCTCAGAAATTTCTACCTATACAGAATAATTCTAAATAATTTCTCCAAAACTGATAGTAAGACTCTATGCTCAACATGTACATAACCATTAAACATGGAGAATTTAAGGTGATGATTATCTAGAGCTTCATCCCTACTGAGCAATGTTCATGGCACTTGAAGGTAGTCCACACTCTACTAGAGGAGAAACAGAAACTTCAACCCAGCTACAAATCCTTTAATCAATAATAAGCATCCTGACTTCAATTTATTCTGGTACAATAAAGGTACAGACATTGTAAAAGTAACCAACAACTATTTGATTGGCTATAAGGCACACTAAATGAAATAGAATGGAACCCATAATTAACCCACAGTGATAGCCAAGAACCTGAAACTGAAACAGCCAGGTGACATTGTGTAAATGCTTATAATATGTTTCTGCCATAAGGAATACCAACAAAACATCCCCTAATGACATGCTGCTATAGCCATAGATTAATGTCTTGCTCAATTTTCATTAAAAAAGACTCATTCTATAGTAGATGGAAATAAAAGGAGGGACCAACAGCTGAACAAGTACAAACAGTAATAATATCGGAACACTCAGTTCTCAAAGGAAAACCTCCATCAATTCCCTATCTTCATTCCTTCAAGGAATGGTGACAAAGGAGGGTGAAATTGTGTGAGATTCAATAGGGATATAACAATAAAAACAAAGTTTGATGGACAGGACAGGATTATTGCATATATGAACTCAGAGTGATTGTAGCCACCTGAACATGGGCTGCAAGTTCTAAGCCAGAAGACTTCCTTTTAGTGAGATGGTTTATTCAGCAATTCATAACCTAATCTCCAACTGATAACCATGTCAAAAGGAAGACTTTTCCCAAGAGTCTCACATGGCCTACAAACTATAGTTAAGACCAGACTCCATGCCCAAAAGTAGATGGCTAACATGAGTGAACTCAATAATATATTTGGAGGTTTATTTGATCTATAAGACTTTCTCTGTTAATTTTTTAAATCAATACTTTCTTTATATTGTAATTCACATTTTGTATGTCTATGAGATTACCTTAGACTCGCATATATATCTTTCTGTTTGTATTAGCTTCTTGTAATTTGACTCTTCCATTTTTAATCTTTTTTGGTCATCATTTATTCACTTGTTTTTATCTTTTTCTAGCTTGTTTTATTTAGTATAACTTTATCGGTTTTTTTTTTACTTTTTTATTGAATATAATCTTCATTTACATTTCAAATGCTAAAACCTTTCCTGGTTGTCCCCCTCCCCCAAAACTCCCAACCCATCCTCCCACCCCCAGCCTCCAAATATATGCCCCTCCACCTGACTGACTTCCACTCCCCACACCCCCTGCCATCAATTTCCCTTTGTTGGGGCATCTATTGAGCCTTCACAAGACCAAGGACCTCTCCTACCACTGATGCCCAACAAGGCGTTCCTCTGCCACATTTTTGGCTGGAACTATGTGCACCTCTTTGTTGATGATTTACTCCTTGGGAGTCCTGGGGTGTCTGGGTAGCCCACAACATTGTTCTTCCCATAGGGCTGTAAACCCCTTCAGCTCCTCCAGTCTGCCCTCCAACTCCTCAGTTGAGGACCCATGCTCAGTCCAATGGTTTGTTGCTAGCATCTGCCTCTGTATCTGTAAGGCTCTGGCAGGGCCCCTCCCAAGAAATCATAACAGGTTCCTTTTGGTATGCCCTTCTTGTGGTCCATAATAGTGTCGGGGTTGGGTGACTGTTTATAGGATGAATCCCCAGCTAGGGCAGTCTCTGGGTGGCCTTTCCTTATCTTACATTGTATATCTTATATCCTTTTCTTTTTCTGATACCTATTTACTTTCTAATGAGAGCAATCACAAGAATGTGGATTTGGGTGATGGGATATGGAGAGGATCTGGGAAGAGTTTTGAGAGGAGTAGTAAAAATTATACAGTGTATGAAAAAAAAAACTACACTAAATTAAAGTTCCATGAAAAAATAATATATATATATATATATATATATATATATATATATATATATATATATATATCTTTAATTTAATTGCAAAATACTACATTTTCACATACTTATTTGGCAATAAGTATTGGTATTATAGCTATGAAGTAACAACACAAAAATGTAAGAATAAGGGTCACCATACATAAGTATTTTTATTAAAGTGTTGCAGCATTGGGAATGTTGAAATCTACTAGATTAAAGGGAAGAATATTATACACCATAATGGACTTGGACCATGAATCTCTCATGTATATACTTGTGCATTCCTTAGCACGTCACTAGGTATAGAACTTTAACTATCCTAAGGCTGCCACTCAGTTTGGTAAGAGTCACTACTGGTTTTAAGGCTAGACTGCATGGCTAACTATACTCCCAATCACTTGTCTATTTGCCTGCCTCTAACACTTCCTTACTATGGCTGCCAGGTTCTGTGTCTTCCACTAAAGCTGATGCAATCCTGAGGCCAGAATCAGACAGTGTCCTTGTGACTTGGCTCTTCAGTGGAGCAGCTGAATCAAATAACTAATCTAAATATCACAGTGACACTTTTTAGTCATTATCAAATATCAGAATCAAGGACATAAGCTTCTTTGAGTTTCTTGTCTTTAACCCTTTTGTAGCCATTGTATAAACTACATAAACAACATCCAAAACAACAGACAAAAAATGATGTGTAATTGATAATGTCCTATGTGGAAGATAGGTTAGTAACCAACCTTCAATTAAAACATGTGTGTTTACCAGAGGTCACCTATGCTACTTCACATACACACCAGAGTTATATGAATATGGAAACCTCAATTGAGAAAATGATCTTCAATGATCTGTCTGTAACTAATTTTTTTAATTGGTAATTAATGGAAAATGACTAAGACAATTTTGAGCAATTCCCTCCACGAGTTGGTGTTCTGAGATTCTGTTTAGCAAATCAAATGAAACATCATTTCTGGCTTCTGTATCAGCTCCTGCCTGCAGGCTCCTGTTGTGTTTGGATCTGGACTGACTTCCTTAGAGGAAGACCAGTGATCTGGAAGTGTTAATCTAAAAGATTATTCTCTACAATTGTTTTGCAATAATGTTTCATTTCAGCAAAAGAAACCCAAAAATAAGTTGGTACTATGATTATGGGTTATTGCTAAAGCAGAAGAAACTGTGTTTCAGGAAGGATTGTGGAAGAATTTTGGAATTTTTGGTGAGAAACTGAGTGTTGAGAGAGCAGTGGGGAGTTTTGTGGGAATTTGAAATATAAGTATATTGAGTGTAGTGCACAATATAGAAATTTAGCTTATGAAGTTTCAAAGGGAGTTGAGGGCTCTGTACAATAACTATCCACAATTAAAATGTTATATATATGTGTGTGTGTGTGTTTAATTAGGATATATATTTAATTAACTTACATAATATTAGGTTTTCATAGGCTTATTTAGCAATCCTTAGTTTGCTTATTTCAACTTCTACCATAACTTTCCTCCATCTTATTGATCTAAACCATTCTTAAATTATTAATCCCTGTTAAAACCTGAATTCTTTCATATCATGTGTGTTCTAAACCTACTTTATGTTACTTTTACTGATTGCAAGGTTGTAGGATTCCATATCATTTTTCCCCATTCTGGATTTCATTGACTTTTTCCTTCCCCCATTTTCACAGCATTTTTTCCTTTTGAAATTTTCTGCACTGACAGGGGCCCTCTCCAAATTCAATTTACACAAGTTCTAGAATTCCCACCTTCATTAACAGATACCTTCCCAACTTAACAGTTGTAGTAAATTGACTTTGTAAAAATTTACTCTTATTTAAACACATATGATACATAAATTTATCACCATATATGAGAGAGACAATTTTGTATATATGTTTCTATGCCTGGGAAATCTCATTCAGGATGATTTATACAAGTACTTTCCATTTTCCTAAAAATTTCATGACTTATTTTTTCTTTATGTTCTATTAATATTTTACTGTCTATATGTACCACATTTTATTATACATTATTCAGGTCATGGAAAGTTAAACTGATTCTCTTTTTTCACTATTATGAACTCAAAAGAAATTAGCATGATTGTTCAATTATTGATACAGAGGAACACAAAGTCTTTTAGACTATTTGTCCTAGGGTGATGACACTTCTAGTTTGATATATTTTGACAACCCAATGACTGATCTCAAAAGTGGCTGCCCTTGAGCAATCTATCAACAGTGTTTAAGAGTACTGCTTCCAACATGTTTATTATCTTGAAAAGACGTACCTGTCATTTAGATTTTTGAAGATAATTGTGCATAAGAATATGAAATATTTTTATAAATTTTAGTGCAAATTTTCACACACATGAAACTAATTTTTCCTCAAACCCTACAAAACACTAGTCCTACTTCTAGCATCCCTATGCTATTCCTCATCTCTTTCCCATGTTAATTTATGTACTACTATTTTTCCCTTTTCAAAATGCTAAATCCACTTAGTGAACTTGTATGCACTTGTGAATAAGACAAAGGCATACTTATCTTGTAAAAATTCCTGCGGTATAGTGATTATGGCCTCCTTCCTAAAGAATTGTATCAGCAATACATATCCTCCCTATTGTTCACTTCCTTTGTAGGACTTTTACTCCATTTTAATTTATGTATACTAAGATTCAATCCCTACAATGAACGGGAATGAAAAACATGGACAAACTTTTCTTATTGCTAAGAGATTAAAGATATATAATTTTATCTAGTGTTCTACTTTAAATAAAAGTTGAATATGATCCTTGCTATGTACTGAAATACCACATTTTAATAAATATGTTTTTCTGAGGGTGAAAAATGTTGAATAAAATACACTTATCAGAGTATATTGAGAGTATATGAGTTCATGACAGTCTTGAGTAAAACCAAGACAGAGAATAGCTTAACATGCCAGAAAAACAAGAACAAATTGAAAAAAAAAATAACACCTACCCTATCCCCTAAAAGAAGAGATATTAACCTTGGGATTGTGACCACTTGAAATATCACAATCAAACATCCTGTGTATTTGATGTATACATTAGAATGTATAACTGGCAAAATTACAGTTAAAAGTTAAAACAGAAAAATTTGAAAAGATCATAACAATATGAGAGTTTTAATTAAAGTATTGCATCATTAAGAATGTTAAGAACTACACATTTAACAGGAAAAATATTTTGCTCTCTAATGGTCATGGTTCTATTAATCTGTCATAAAAATACTTGTTTATTCATTAGCACCCCAAGGGCAAAGATCTATAACTCTCCTATGGCTGCCTATCAGTTAGTTAATACTCACTACTAATCATAAGGCTGGATTGTACGGCTAACTATTCTCCCAAGACCTTCTCTGTATGCATGCTTCTCATATCTCCTTGCTATGGCTTCCAGGATCAGTGTTTTCTCCTGAAGCTGATGCTATCCTGAAGCCACATTACAGACATGGTCATTATGACTTTTCTCTTTTTTTTTCTTTTTTTTCTAAGTTTTTTTTTATTTACATTCCAAATCATTTCCCCTTTCCCATTTCCTCCATCCCCGAAAATTCCATAAGCTCCCTTCCCTCCCTCTTTTCCCCATTCAACCCCCTCTCGCTTCTCTGTCCTGGCATTCCCCTACCTCCAGTCTTTCCAGGACCAGGGGTCTCTCCTTCCATCTTCTTGGAAATCTATTGATATGCGAATTGTGTCTAGGGTATTCCGAGATTCTGGGTTAATATCCCCTTATCAGTGACTGCATACCATGTGTGTTCTTTTGTAATTGGGTTACCTCACTAAGGATGATATTTTCAAGTTCTGACCATTTGCCTAGGAATTTCGTGAGTTCATTGTTTTTAATTGCAGAGTAGCATTCCATTGTGTAAATATACCACATCTTCTGAATCCATTCCTCCATTGAGGGACATCTGGGTTCTTCCCAGCTTCTGGCTATTATAAATAAGTCTGCTATGAACATAGTGGAGCATGTGTCCTTATTGCATGCAGGTAAAGCCTCTGGGTATATGCCCAGGAGTGGTATAGCCAGATCCTCCGGGAGTGTCATGTCCAGTTTTCTGAGGAACCGCGAGACTGCTTTCCAGAGTGGTTGTACCAGCTTACAATCCCACCAGCAGTGGAGGAGTATTCCTCTTTCTCCACATCCTAGCCAACAACTGCTGTCTCCTGTGTTTTTGATCTTAGCCATTCTGACTGGTGTGAGGTGGAATCTCAGGGTTGTTTTGAATTGCATTTCCCTAATGACTAAGGATGTTAAACATCTTTTTAGGTGCTTCTCAGCCATTAGATATTCTTCAGGTGAGAACTCTTTGTTTAGCTCTGTACCCCATTTTTAATAGGGTTACTTGGCTCTATGGAGTCTAACTTCTTGAGTTCTTTGTATATATTGGATATTAGCCCTCTGTCGAATGTAGGGTTGGTAAAGATCATTTCCCAGTTACTTGGTTGCCGCTTTGTCCTTTTATAGTGTTAGAAAGAACGATTCAAAAATTCATCTGGAATAACAGAAAACCCAGGATAGCTAAAACTATTCTCAAGAGTAAAAGAACTTCTGGGAGAATCAATATCCCGGACCTCAAGATGTACTACAGAGCAATAGTGTTAAAAACTGCATGGTATTGGTACAGTGACAGGCATGTAGATCAATGGAACAGAATTGAAGACCCAGAAATGAATCCATACTCCTATGGTCACTTGATCTTTGACAAAGGAGCTAAAACCATCCAGTGGAAAAAAGATAGCCTTTTCAACAAATGGTGCTGTTTCAACTGGAGTCCAACATGCAGAAGAATGCAAATTGACCCATTCTTATCTCCTTGCACTAAGCTCAATTCCAAGTGGATCAAGGACATCCACATAAAACCAGACACACTGAAACTAATAGAAAGGAAACTAAGGAAGAACCTTGAACATATGGGCACAGGGGAGAATTTCCTAAACAGAAGTCCAATAGCTTATGCTCTAAGATCAAGAATTGACAAATGTGACCTCATAAAATTACAAAGTTTCTCTGTAAGGCAAAATGACTTTTCTCTTAATTGGAGAAGCTGAATCAAATAATACTTAAGATAAATATCACAGTGACATCTTTTTATCTTTATGTCTGATTGATGAAGTTTCAGAGGGACATCTAAAGGCTTAACAAGGCCATTAGTTATTTTTATTTAAGATTCTGTCATTAAGTTATTTGGTGCTCATGAAACAGCTGTGATTAACAAGATACCAGAAATACTAAGATAATAACTTTCCTTTTCTGGAACACTAAATGCCTGTCAGCGGGTGCTGAGAAATAATCTGTGATTATGAATAGACCAGAAAGACTGAGATGAAATCTTCTGGGAAGTGTTTTCTGACAGTCATCACGTGGAAGCCTTGTTCTAGAGATGACTAGGGGTTCCACCACACACTGGCAGCCAAAAGTGGTAGCTTAATAGTTACCCAGAGAGTATCAGTCTTGAATGTATGTAAGGCCATTGTGAGCAGCTGAGGCTTGAGACTATGTAGGATAGGAAAGGATATTTGTTTAATTTTAGCATCATTGCCCATTGACTGAAGGGGCCATGCAACATGTTGAAGGTTGGTACCTTGAAGAAAACCTGTTATAGGCTAGCATTTAAAATATAGCTCTGAAGTTTTGGAAATGCCAGTACCATGGGACGACACCAAAATAGCAGCAGTGGAGTGGAGACCGCCAGAGCCTCAGAGAAAACCTGAATGTACTGCTAATGACAGAGCTGGAAAAAATGATAAAAACTACTTAGAGGAGCCTAGAATATCAAGAATAAATAAATCCTACATAAGAAGAAATTGAGAAATTAATGGTGTTAAAGCTTGGATTTGCTCGGTTTGCATTATGACTGTGCTACATCTGAAAGACTTCAAACTTTTAAAAGAAATATTTAATTTCTAAAGTTTATTTTTAATATTTTACCAATTTTATATCAAGACCACAGTTTGCCCTTCCTCCTCTTCTTCTAGTCCCAGATGACCTCTGTGCCCAACACTATTCCCCCTTCTTTTCTCTTCAGAATATGCCAATTTAGATTGATATTGTCCAGCCAACATTTATTGGTATTTTTATTGGTATATATTTATTGGTATATTTACATAAAAATACTTATTTTTAAAAATAAATTTATATATATTTCTTTTATATATGAATATATAAATATATAAAATATATTTATATAATTTATTTATAAGTATATATAAATATATATTTATATATGTGTATAAATATATAGTTATTGGTATTATTGGTATATTGGTATTTACTTGTGTATTTATTGGTATATTTATTGAAGACTGACTATTTACCTCCTCATTTATTAAGGCTAGACAATCTAACGAAATAGGGGGGGAAGTTCCAAAGGAATGTTACTGAATAAGAAATTGCCCCTGCTCCTTGATTCGAGTCATACAACAGCAACGAGCTACAAAACCATAAAATATATGCAATGAAGCTATTTCAGACAAATGCATGCTACCTTATTTTCAGATAATTACTTGTGAGTTCCACTAAGCAATGGAAATATTATCCTTTGGGTTCTTTCTGTGGTGCCCTTGACCTATCTGGTTCTTACCAACATTCTTATAATTTTGCAGATGCTCCAAACTCTAACTAATATTTAGCTGTCTGTATCTTCTTAGGGTCTCTGCATTGCTTTCATCTGTTGTTGTATGCAGCATTTCTAAGTACTAAACTATGAGTAGAGCATAATATATTTAGCGGTCATTCCTTTTTTTTCCGTTCATGTTTGTTTCTACAGTGGGTCCCTGTAATGTCCAGCACCTTGCTCTAGGATCTCCAGGCAGTGTGAATGGTGGGCTCACTCTCATGGTATGGGTCTCATGATTCACCAGATATTAGTTGGTCACTCTAACATTTTCTGTGCTACCTCTTTTCAAGCATATCTTGGGAGCATGAAATGATGTAGGTCAGAGATTTTGTTCTTGGATTTGTGTCCCAATCGCTCTACTAGATGTCTTGCAGGGTTAGTTACAGGAGATAACCAGTTTTGATACCATAACCCCTGTTGCTAAGAAACTTAGCTAAGGACATTCATTTTGATTTCTGTATGGTGCTACCTCTTCCCAGAGATGACAACAAGATTACAATAGTTTCTCTGTCCGTCGTGCACAACACCAGATTCTTCCTGTTGCTCTCTGCTCTCCACATTCTTATAGTCCCCTCACCAAATCCACCAAAGATGTCTATTCTGTTTCCCCTTCTAAGTGAGAGTTCCATATTTGGACACTACTTGTTCTTATCTTCTTTGTATCTGTGGATAATATTATGGTTATCATTAACTTTACTGATGTTTTCCACTTAAAGTGGGTACATACCATGCCTGACTTTCTACGTTGTGTTATCTCAATGTATCTTCTTTTATAGTTCCATTCCATTTTCTTCCAAGTTTAATGATGTTATACTTTATAATGGCTAAGTGATACCACTTTCTTTACCCACTCTTCATTTGACATATATCTAGAATATTTTGAGTTTCTGCTATAAAGCATAAATATGCTAAGAACATAGTGTAGCAAGTGCCCTGTAGTATAGCTAAATGTCCTCTGAAGATATACCCAGGAGTCATAAAGATGAGACTTGTGGAAGATAGATTCCCAAATTTCTGAGAGATTGCTACATTGATTTCTGAATTGACTGTATGTGTTTGCAATTCTGCCAGGAAATAAGAGACCAAAATTTTAAATATTTTTTATTAATTATGCAATCTGCTCAATTCCTCCCTCCAGGTCATTCCCTCCCATGATTCACCCTCTCATACCTCTGCCATTCCACCCTGAGAAGATGACCCCCAGGTATCCCTCCACCCTGATACATTGTGTTTGTGAGGCTAGTGGCATCTTCTTCCAAGCCGACAAGGTTGCCCAGCTTGAATAACCTATTTTATGGACAGTTAACATATTTTGGGATAGCTTTGATTTTAGTTGTTCACGTTCCCATGAAGACCAGACTACACAGATAAGAAGAGGTCTAGGTCCAGCCAGTGTATACTCCTTGATTGTTGGTTCAGATTTGAGGACCCCAAGAGTCCAGGTTAGTTGACACTCTTGGTCTTCCTGAGTAGTTCTGTTACCTTCATGGCCTTCACTCTTCCATAAGAGTCTGCAAGCTCCATAAACTCTGGGTGTTTTTATTTGCATGCTAGATGGAGTTACTAAGAAGGCAGACATACTATACAATTTTCTGCCTGTAAAGTAGAGTATAATTAATAGTGTCATGGGTTAGTTCTTGCTTATGGAAAAGGTCTTAATTTGGGATGGTCATTGATTGGTCATTCTCTCAACAAGAGACCAAAATTTTAATGTGTCAATTGGTAAATAATTGGAATTTTAACATTTTTTATATATTCCATCTGGAATTTTATGGGTAAATAAGAAATGAATAATTTGACTTACTAGTGACTTGTTTGTATATCAAGTAAACCAGGAATAACATGTGCTGGCTAAGATTATGCGATCTGGCACATAAACTGGATTTCTGAAAGGAAGGAATCTCACTTGAGAAAAGTGGTTCTAAAATATCTACTTGTTAATAATTTTCTTAATTAGTCATTAATGTGAATGTTCCAGTGCATTTTGGGTTGTTCAATCCCAAGGAAGTTTGTCATGGGTGTATTGGAAATCATATTGCACAAGCCAGGGGGAAGCACATTACTAAATATATGCTTTAAATATTAAATCCTCCATGTGTCTTCATTAAGGAGCCAGTCCTGTTTGAGATCCTGCTCTGACAATCTTTGCTGATGTACTTTGAATGGAAGTCTATGCCAAATAATTACTTTCTGTCCTGAGTTGGTTTTGGGGATCATGGAGTTTCAATACAGTAATAGAAACCATAACTGAGACGTCACACATAGTTTAAATTGTGACTACTTGAGTTTGTGGTCCATGAAAACAAGTAGCCTCAGGAATTGTTGATAAGCAACAAATTCAGATTTTGAAGACAAAGAGAGAACCCCCTGTTCTACTGCTCCAATAATCAAATAAAGGATAATCTTCTTCTTCATTAATACTCCAGAAGGGTCGGGCAGTAGTGGCGCACGCCTTTAATCCCAGCACTTGGGAGGCAGAGGCAGGTGGATTTCTGAGTTCGAGGCCAACATGGTCTACAGCGCGAGATCCAGGACAGCCAGAGCTATACAGAGAAACCCTGTCTTGAAAAACAAAACAACAACAACAACAAAAATAAAACTCCAGAAGCAAATTTTTCTCAGAAAATTCAAACCAGACATACACAGTAGTGTGCTTATCTAATCTCCTGGATATAACTTCATGGATCCATTCTTCTAAATTAAGGTATTAATCACATTAAATAATTTTAATAAAAGAAGTATAGTAATGTATTAATTATTTTAGTGAAGAGTAAAAGCTAAGAAAAATAAAAGATATTATTGACTAAGAGATTATGGAGTAATGATGAATCAAAATAGATTTTAAAAGTTCAATCAAATACAAATGAAAACCATAATACTCAAGTGATTATTTTGTGCTTTCTTTGTAAACAAACTAAAATTGGGTAGTGAAAATTGAGAAACTTCACTTGACTCATTTTCTAGAAATTAAATTTCAATCCAAACCCCTTCATTTTCATCAAAACGCTCACTGTATTTAAATGTACTAAATTATGGCACATGGTAGATCACTATGAACAACTATTGTGTATATGCAGTTATTTTAAACTCTCTGCAACAGAAATAGTTGTATGCCTGACATTATGGTAGCTATAACCTTGGTAAAGAATATTGATTTCCTAATAAAGGAACTCTGTATTCAGATCATTTGTTGTCTTCTTCCTTGTTTACACAGCTGCACTGTTCTTTGTAGCAAGCCATAAGGAATTATTTTCTTCTTAAAGGACAGAACCATCAGTGTACTGAATTAACTTTGTCTTAAGAGGGCTTCAAACCTTTCCTTATAAGAAAATTATCTTCAAGTTCTTCAAATGCCATTCTGTGTTAACTACACACAGGCATCAGAGGTTACAGTTCAATATGTGTTATCATTCCAGGTTAACACATGTATAAAACATAAAAATAATTGAGGGTCCTCTTTTGTATGATTAATACAGTTGTACTGTAGTATCTGAAAAGTTGATTCCTACCCTATAACTTATATCACAACAGCATTCCTTGTTTTCTTGCTATTAGAAATGTTATGCCCCTCTATATCAAAATGTTCCCTGAGATTATGTACAGGTTCAGTGTTGAAGATCTATGTACTGTGTCTAAGATCCACCGAATATCTTTTCTCCTGTATATAATTCAGTTGTGGTGACCTGTGATGATCTCAGATGCTGCAGTTGGAAACATCTCTGATAAGGGGTGATGCTTATACTTATCTGTGATTTTAAGAATAAGGCCTATAACTCAGAAAATAATAATAGTAGTCTAACAATGTAGAGGTAGAAGATTCTTTTCTAAGTCCAAAACAACACTATCCTTGGAATGTTGTTTAGTTTCTAGTACCATTCATGATTTTCCTATATTCATAAGGCTTAGCTAACCTAGACATCAGTTGGCTACCACCAACTTTAGAGTGTGAATTATTTGACATGTCTCAACATTTAGTCATGTTGATAACTACCTCCAGTATGTTGTTCTCATAATTTGTATTTGATTGAACTTTTAAAATCTATTTTGATTCATCATTACTCCATAATCTCTTAGTCAATAATATCTTTCATTTTTCTTAGCTTTTACTCTTCACTAAAATAATTAATACGTTACTATACTTCTTTTATTAAAATTATTTAATGTGATTAATACACATACCTGGGTAAAAATTAGGAGTGCTTAGAATTTTTGCACAATATTTTTTGATACTGTGTTAGTTACCCTGTAATAAGGACGTTTTTATGTTTCCTCCAAATCACATTATCTGACTCCTATGATTGAGGTATCTTCAACTCTGTGATTTCAAACTTTGAAAGAAAAATTAGAGAAACAGGTATAATTTATATATTCTGGGGCATCATCAGGTCTAGCTTGATGACCATTAAATGTTTTTCATTTTGATCCATTAAAAATGTTTTTCATGCCTGGAACTAGAATGTATTACTCTATGCTTCTTTGTGAGAATTTTTAGACCAAGCAGTATAAGTTCACTAAAACATGCACGTGCGGGCACACACACACATATACAGAGTATATTTTTGTGTATATACATATAGATATATGCATACCTGTACATTTATATTATTATGTGCATTATAATCCTACTTAATATAAAATATAATACCTTGATAATCTTTGAGTAAGCCTTTGTATATTTCTCTTTGTGTATTTTTCTTGTCCTTTGTTTCCTTTTGAATTTCTTTCCCCCAACCCTAGTAAGAGCCATAACTGTGTTTTCCTTTGTTCTTTTGTTCATTTCCCATGACTTAGCTTTTAAATCCTAATGTTCCCCCCTTAATCTTAAGTCCTTTCCCTGGCCTATGAAATCTTAGGGACCCATGAAACAAAGGTAATATGGGTCTAGTTATAAGCTTAAAATATTTCATTCACAAACTGTATAATCCTCTGCAAAATACTGCTGAAATATCCAGGCACAGCATAAAACAGAGAACTTAAGGAAAAAAAGAATATAAGGAATATTTGCAGGCTACCAAACAGAAGATGAGATAATGAAACTGATTCTTGAAGGTTTGAAATGATATGTGGAACAAAGGATGGAGTACCAGTGACTTGTTAAATCTTTAAGCCTGGGTATTATTTGCTTGTTGTTAACTTGCTTGTTTGATATTTTCATTAGTGGTGCTTTTGTTTCATGTTTTCTCTATTAGGTTTTTTTTCTCACATGCTTCAACTGCTCAAGGAAATTACTGTTTTATTCAGTTGCATTTCTAATAGGCCTTTCACATTATCACAACAAACTGTCAAAATGAATCAAAAGTATTAAGACTCTTTACTAATGTTAAGGATAAATAATTTTCTCTTTGAACAAATACATCTTGGTATATAAAGAGGAGAAAAAATCCATACTCTACAAAATGTTCACAAACCTGGAATTTATTATGTAAACTAGAGTTTCCTTAATGTCATCAAAAATATAAGACCAACTTAACGGCAAGAGAATATTGTACAAAATATGAAAGATTATATAAAATACACAAATATTTATTAATACAATTATGGGCACAAAAATATGTGAAATAAATGCTAGAAGCATGGGGAAAATGGCCATGTGTCTTCTATCTACAACTCTGGGTTGAAAAAGGAACAGAAGGAAATCTCTAGGAGCAAAAACAGAACAGTTGTTTCTCAAACAAACAATCACAAGTTGGAAAATTACTCAAAGCTGCTGTCCAATGTCACTATCTTAAATATTATAATGCTCAAGGACTAGAACCCAGGAGAAACTCCTCAATCAATCCATTTTTCTGGGAAGAGCAACCAATGCAGGGCAACCACACTTGGCTTCAAAATTCTAAAGACACACCTCTACCCAATAAAAGGAAGAGACAAAGAGAACCAGAAAAACACAGGAGCTTGCAAGAGGAAATGAATGAACTGAAAGCCTATAAAGTCATAGGTAGCATGGGTTTTATTTGCAATTTCCTATTTTTGGTCTACCAGGTGGAAAAATAAATGTGATTGCTCTGAAATGTATAGGCAATGAGTGTATAATGACTGAGTATATTCCAGACTGGTGTGTGTGTGTGTGTGTGTGTGTATGTGTGTGTGTGTGTGTGTGTGTGTGTTGTAGCTATTTGTATGTATGAAGTAAGAGGAAGTAAAAGAAATTACAGATATGTATGGAGAGGTTCTGACTCAAATTTTAGCAGTAAAAGCCAATGGAAAAACAGGCCTTTGTTGTAAAGAGAACATTATGAAGCATACTGAAGGATTTGAAGAGAGGAAATCTGTAAATGGAATAACAAATTTAAAAAGTACTTGATGTTTAATGGAAATTATTGCATTGTCTTTCAGACAGATAGCAATCTGAAGCAAATTAAATACTTATTAACAAAAAGTTTGAAGGAGCCGAATGTACACAACATACAAAATGAGGTATCATATGTACAAATTACAAAGTAAGCTATTTCTATGAGTTCTAAAACAAAAGCTAATGTTTTCACACTTAGTGGCCTTAAAAACTTCTAAGGGATGTAGAATTTGGCAATGACTGAAAGTAAATACAATGTATAATGAGCAGAGTGTCTTTAAATCTTAATTAGAATATGAAATTGCCTATCTCTCAAAGCATGGATTTAGTGAACTTGAATAGATATATAATTGATTAATAGTGTTTACATTTTAATTGAAGGAACAAAGTGAAATTTTCAGGTATTTGAAAAAATGGCAAAACTTACAATTGTTCTTCTCAAACTTCTTTCTAAAGTATTTATGTATTTCTATCTACATAATAACAACACTGGTATGCTGATTCCTGTCCAATATAAATGAAAGCTGTAAACAGAGAATAACAAAATAAGTAATGGTACATTTTGAAACACAACTGTCCAATATTTATAATTTTTTTCTTTGCAATTTTCCTCTTGAAGACAGATATGTGCAGAAGGAAACTAAGAATTCTCATCTGTTGGCAATACAAAACTAAGAGTTTAATGAAATCCTTAGCTTGTGTATCATTTGTATTAGAGACAAGTCAGACACAATGAAACTACAGTGACCCACCATAATATCTCCTCCTTTTTTGTACTGTTACTGTTAAACTTATTGTTACTCATAGTTATTTGTGTGGGCATAACTTCTATGAATATTGTGGTTCAACTTTGTGTCTCCAACACTGCTTGCTAAAAACAAGACATCTTCTTTGATTGGTTTCAGAGAAGACTTCATTCTTGTTGATGTTTTCTATCATAACTTTGCTGCTACCATCAATGCTCACTGAAGGCAGGGTAAGTTAAAAGCAGATAATCATCTCCCAGATACCTAATGACATTGTGACTCTTCACATTTCTTCAGAGTAGTAAAATCCAAGGATTCTAATATGTTACAGAATTTTGAGGTAGTCAAAGCTATGGTGATATCTGATTAAGTTTACACTGCCTACAACTGGCAGGTATAGTAGCCACAGTGACAACTGGTTACACGTGACAACTGGCTATGTGTTAAAGGAGATGCACTACAAATACACTCTACTACTAGATATCATCTGAGGTATTTAGGGGATTGATATTAAATATCATTAGCAAAGCATGAAGAGTTGAATTCAGATATGAAGCATGTCTGGAAAGTTCTCACTGGGAAATATGAGACAGGAGCAATCTATCCATTGACAAAAAATTTCATTTTAAATAAAGCTGAGTGTGGGGCTGGGGAGATGGCTCATTGATTAAGAGCTCTGGTTGCCCTTCCAGAGGTCCTGAGTTCAATTCCCAGCCGCAACATGGTGGCTCACAACCATCTATAGTGGGATCTGAGACCCTCTTCTGGTGTGTCTGAAGAGAGCAATGGTGTACTCATATACATTAAAAAAAAAACTGAGTGTGAAGGCCAAAACTATCCTTTAACCTTTACAGCATGTGAAGTCAGCCTCAGTTCAACAGATAAACCATTCCATGCTTTCTAGAAATCAGTCAGTTTTTATAGAATTGTTGATATAATGTTTGTTTCACATGCATGAAAATATTTTAAATATTATTCTCAGCAATTTTTAAAATATCTTCATTTTAATGTATGTTATACTGAAACTCATTTAAATACAACTGTAAAAGAAATTTTACATACAAAGGAAGTTGGTATAAGAAGCAGAAAATTACTATTACACTTTCTCGTATGAAAACTCATTTTCAACTTTGAATTGTTTTATACCTAAATTGAGTTTAATAGAAATAGAATGGAGGTTATAATGTTGGCTTAGATAAGATGAAATGACTATTAAACATGTATAGTATGTATATTCTTTCTACTAATAATTGGTAAGTACATTGGTTCTATATGTTCAAGAACACTATACTAGTCCATACTCTTGGGAATATAAAATAGATAAGAAATAGAAATAAATATTAGACCTTTGACATATGGTAAGATCTATGAGGGCAGAACTATAAAAATGTATTTATATCAATCTTTGTTCATTGTCAAGTGGATAACACATTCTAAAATATCAAATAAAATGTTTAATTGTACCCTGGCATTTACATGCCCTTAAATAGTGTCTTTTTAATTAGCCACCAAATTTTTGTAGAAAGTCATCTTTAGATGCTATTATGACAACTTAAAAGCATTGTTCTTCCCCTGAACTCAGTCCTTACATGCACATATCTACAAGAAAATGTTTGAATTTGTACCAGTGCTACTTGGTTATCAGTTATATCACTATTACTAACTTAAACCAAAATGAGAAACAATCACTTCACTAGATCAATTTACTCTTACCAAATAGACTAAAATATTTTGTATTACTATCTGAAAGTTGAGTATGAGAAACCTTGAAAACTTTTCTTCAAATATGTCTAATAGTTCCTTTAGAGTACATAATAAGAAGTCTCTTCTGGCAGTGAGTTAAAAACATTAGGTGACAGGAGAAAGATGAAACCAGGAAATTCTTGCATTTATCATGAGCTCACAGACTCTTCGCATCATATTGCATCCTGTAAATACAATTATATAGGCTTTGTGTTTTTTACTGTAAACCTTGTTACAAAAAAACTATCTCTATTTTAGGTACTACCAGAGACTCAGAAAGAACCCAATATATCTGCTGATCACAAGACAAATGTGAAAGCTTTTTTGGAAGAAATTGACTACAAAATCGTTAGAATTAACATAAAAGATGTTGGCCAGAAATTACAAAGCTCCATCCAACTTAATATAGAGACTCAAGGAATATTCAATGATTTCCTTTTAAATGTCTACTTTTCTGATTCCAAAACAAATAACAATATGTTTATGATATAAGTAATGAACATAAAAATCATTACTAGATTGTCCAATTCATAGGAATAGTGTTAGGAACCAAGAACAAATTTTACTCTCTCATTCAAAAACTGTTTTGACAAATACTTGCAATTAATAAGTACTGAGGGCTTTTTTTCAATATACTAGGAGCCTCATAGTGTCCTAAAAACTGTGCAACAGATTTTTTAAGTCTATGTACTATTCATATATCCACACAAACACAAGACCAAGTGTAAGTAAATTCAATACTAATTAATTCAAGAAAATTAGCTCTCCATTTTTGAGGCATAAAAGTGTTCTGAGCAAGTAGTGGATCTAATAGTTATTAACATAGCTTCAAAATTAATATCCTAAACTTTCCTTTCTTAAATCAGTGCTTCTCAAACTTCCTAATGCTGATAACTTTTACTATATTATATCATGTTTTAGAAATCCACAACCACAAAATTGTACTCACTGTTACATCATGGCTGTAACTCTGTTAATATTATAAATTATATAAACATCTGATATTTTGACATCTGGTATTTGACCCCAAAAAGGGGTCACTACCAATAAGATGAGAACCTTTGCCTTATACTCAGAAGTCATACCTGACAAGATTTCCAATAAACTCATTACGGGCCTCTCACGCGTCCTTACTTTGGTCTTATCAGACGGGAATGAAAATGAACTATGCTTCATAATAACTATGACCATTTTTAGTTATAGAGTGGCATTTATCATGTTTTTGTTCTTTGTGTGATTTTTTTTGATGATTTCATATAAGCACGTGTTACATTTTGATGATACTACTATTTCAGGCTCTTGTATTTCTATCCAACCCAAATGAACTCTATTTATTTCTCCAAATATATGCTCTCCCAATTCTTGCTTTGTTTCTATATTTATTTGTGAAAGTTTGTGTTAATCAGGGCTAAAAGCATGGCCATTCGTATGAAGTGTTCCTTGGAACAGAGGCAAATTGAAGATGACTCTCCATGGTCTAGTATTGTACACTACTAATGAATTCCTAGAAAGTAACAAGGACATATGTGACCCGTTCACAACAATGATTGAAGTATGAGAAGCTCAGTCTTGTTCAGGCCTCTCCTGGCAATCAAAGCCCAATTTTCTTTTCTTTTTTTTTTTTCTTTTCTAAGTTTTTTTTATTTACTTTCAAAATCATTTCCCCTTTCCCGTTTCCTCCCACCCCGAAAGTCCCATAAGCCCCTTCCCTCCCTCTTTTCCCCATTCAACCCCCTCTCGCTTCTCTGTTCTGGCATTCCCCTACATCCAGTCTTTCCAGGACCAGGGGTCTCTCCTGACATCTTCTTGGAAATCTATTGATATGCGAATTGTGCCTAGGGTATTCCGAGATTCTGGGTTAATATCCCCTTATCAGTGACTGCATACCAGGTGTGTTCTTTTGTGATTGGGCTACCTCACTAAGGATGATATTTTCAAGTTCTGAACATTTGCCTAGGAATTTCGTGAATTCATTGTTTTTAATTGCAGAGTAGTATTCCATTGTGTAAATAT
This sequence comes from Tokudaia tokunoshimensis, assembly GCA_036184795.1. Lineage (NCBI taxonomy): Eukaryota > Metazoa > Chordata > Mammalia > Rodentia > Muridae > Tokudaia > Tokudaia tokunoshimensis. The sequence goes on along the minus strand of BTHU01000016.1, from coordinate 29,630,668 downwards.
ACCACATCTTCTGAATCCATTCCTCCGTTGAGGGACATCTGGGTTCTTTCCAGCTTCTGGCTATTATAAATGAGGCTGCTATGAACATAATGGAGCATGTGTCCTTATTGCATGCAGGTAAAGCCTCTGGGTATATGTCCAGGAGTGGTATAGCCGGATCCTCCGGGAGTGTCATGCCCAGTATTCTAAGGAACCGCCAGACTGATTTCCAGAGTGGATGTACCATCTTGCAATCCCACCAGCAGTGGAGGAGTGTTCCTCTTTCTCCACATCCTTGCCAACAACTGTGGTCTCCTATGTTTTTGATCTTAGCCATTCTGACTGGTGTGAGATGGAATCTCAGGGTTGTTTTGATTTGCATTTTGCTAGTGACTAAGGATGATGAACATCTCTTTAGGTGCTTCTCACCATTAGACATTCTTCAGGTGAAGACTCTTTGTTTAGCTCTGTACCCCATTTTTAATAGGGTTACTTGGCTCTCTGGAGTCTAACTTCTTGAGTTCTTTGTATATATTGGATATTAGCCTTCTGTCAGATGTAGGGTTGGTAAAGATCATTTCCCAATTAGTTGGTTGCCACTTTATCTTTTTGACAGTGTCTTTGCCTTACAGAAAATTGGTAATTTTATGAAGTCCCATTTGTCAATTCTTGATCTTAGAGCATAAGCTATTGGAGTTCTGTTCAGGAAATTCTCCCCTGTGCCCATATGTTCAAGGTTCTTCCCTTGTTTCTTTTCTATTAGTTTCAGTGTGTCTGGTTTTATGTGGAGGTCCTTGATCCACTTGGAATTGAGCTTAGTGCAAGGAGATAAGAATGGGTCAATTTGCATCCTTCTGCATGTTGACCTCCAGTTGAGCCAGCATCATTTGTTGAAAAGGCTATCTTTTTTCCACTGGATGGTTTTAGCTTCTTTGTCAATGATCAAGTGACCATAAGAGTGTGGATTCATTTCTGGGTCTTCAATTCTGTTCCATTGATCTACATGCCTGTCACTGTACCAATACCATGCAGTTTTTAACACTATTGCTCTGTAGTACAGCTTGAGGTCCGGGATACTGATTCCCCCAGAGGTTCTTTTACTCTTGATAATAGTTTTTGCTATCCTGGGTTTTCTGTTATTCCAGATGAATTTTTGAATTGCTCTTTCTAACTCTATGAAGAATTGAGTTGGGATTTTGAAGGGGATTGCATTGAATCTGTATATTGCTTTTGGCAAGATGGTCATTTTTACTATATTAATCCTGCCAATCCATGAGCATGGCAGATTTAATTTTTCTAAGTCAGTTTTAACAGTCTTCACTGTTCTCTGTCCCACAAGATCTAAAGCTTACAGCAAGGCACTGTATTTAATCTGGGACATAGGCAAGTAAAGTCACCATTTTCAGGGCACTCAGCAAGTTCAGAGTTCGTCATTTTCTTCAGCATGCCACCCTCATGACTCTAGCAGCTAGAATGTTTCTGCAGCATTCTGTGAAAAAAATACAAACATGTCTTCTTCCCCATATTAAATAACCGATCAGGATCATGCCATATGCCAATAAGCGGATCCTTTCATCTCATCTAGACATAAGCATGCCTAGTTGTTGGATGCTATACACTCTGCATGGAGTTCGCTGGCATCCAAATTTTTAAAATTTTCTTTACAATATAAATTAAAATTTAAATAATATTCACAGGGATACAATTCCCCTCTTTTTTGTTATTTATTTAGAAGATATTGTTAAAAGTTTTACAATATCTAGTCCTTGAGAATTATATCACATTAAATTTTTAAAAACATCTCAAATATTTGATGACTGTAATAAATACCTAGTTCCATTATTTGTTTTAATCTTAGTTGGAACATCAAGAATAAACAATAATATAGGCAATGACTATGTAAGCATTGAAAATAAATGAACTATACAAAGAATCAACAAAACCAGGAGCTTGATCTTTGAGAAAATCAACAAGTAGGTGAACCCTTAGCCAGATTAACCAGAGGGCACAGAGACAGTTTCCATACTAATAAAATCAGAAATTGAAAAGGGAGATATTACCACAGAAACTGAGGATATTCAAAAAAATTATCAGATCCTACCACAAAAGGCTATACTCAACACAACTGGAAAATCTGAATGAAATGGACAATTTTCTACACAGATATCAAATACCAAAGTTAAATCAGGATCAGATAGACCATTTAAATAGTCCCATAACCACTAAATAAATAGAAGCAGTCACTGAAAGTCTCCCAACCAAAAAAAGCACAGTACCAGATGGGTTCAATGCAGAGTTCTGTCAGACCTTCAAAGAAGACCTAACACCAATATGCTTCAAAATATTACACAAAATAGAAACAGAAGGAACACTACCCAATTTGTTCTATGAAGCCACAATTATGCTGGTAGCATGCCACACAAAGATCCAACAAAAAAGGAGAACTTCAGAACAATTTCCCTTATGAATGTTGATGCAAAAATACTCAATAAAATTCTTTCCAACTTAATACAAGAACATATTAAAATGATCATTCACCACGATCAAGTAGGCTTCATCCCAGGGATGCAGGGAGAGTTCAATATATGGAAATCCATCAATGTAATCCACTATATAAACAAACTCAAAGAAGGAAACCACATGATCATTTCATTAGATGCTGTAAAAGCATTTGACAAAATTCAGCACCCTTTCATGAAAAATTCTTGGAAAGATCAGGAATTCAAAGCCCATACTTAAACATAGTAAAATCAATATACAGCAAACCAGTAGCCAACATCAATCTAAATGGAGAGAAAATTGAAACAATGCAACTTAAATCAGAACTAGAGAGGGCTGCTACTCTCTCCATATCTATTCAATATAGTACTTGAAGTTTTAGCTAGACCAATTAGACAACGAAAGGACATCAAATGAATACAAACTGGAAAGGAAGAAGTCAAACAATCACTATTTCCAGAGGTTATGATAGAATACTTAAGTGACTCCAAGAACTCCACCAGAGAAATCCTATAGCTGAAAAAAAGAAAACTTCAGCAAAGTGGTCAGATAAAAAATAACTCAAATAAATCAGTAGCCTTCCTATACTCAAAGGTTAATCAGGCTGAGAAAGAAATTAGGGAAATGACACCTTTCATAATGGTCACAAACAGTATAAAGTATCTTGGTGTGACTCTAAACAAACAAGTGAAAGATCTGTATGATAAGAACTTCAATTCTCTGAAGAAGGAAATCGAAGAAGACCTCAGAAGATGGAAAAATCTGCCATGCTCATGGATTGGCAGGATTAATATAGTAAAAATGACCATCTTACCAAAAGTAATATACAGATTCAATGCAATCCCCATCAAAATCCCAACTCAATTCTTCATAGAGTTAGAAAGAGCAATTCAAAAATTCATCTGGAATAACAGAAAACCCAGAATAGCTAAAATTATTCTCAAGAGTAAAAGAACCTCTGGGGGAATCAGTATCCCGGACCTCAAGCTGTACTACAGAGCAATAGTGTTAAAAACCGCATGGTATTGGTACAGTGACAGACATGTAGATCAATGGAACAGAATTGAAGACCCAGAAATGAATCCACACTCCTATGGTCACTTGATCTTTGACAAAGGAGCTAAAATCATCCAGTGGAAAAAAGATAACCTTTTCAACAAATGTTCCTCGTTCAATTGGCAGCAAGCATGCAGAAGAATGCAAATGGATCCATTCTTATCTCCTTGTACTAAGCTCAAGTCCAAGTGATTCAAGGACCTCCACATAAAACCAGACACACTGAAACTAATAGAAAAGAAACTAGAGAAGAGCCGTGAGCATATGGGCACAGGGGAAATTTTCCTGAACAGAACACCAATACCTTATGCTCAAAGATCAAAAATTGACACAGGGGACCTCATAAAATTATAAAGTTTCTGTAAGGCAAAGGACACTGTCAATAGGACAAAATGGCAACCAACTAACTGGGAAATGATCTTTACCAACCTTACATCCGACAGAGGGCTAATATCCAATATATACAAAGAACTCAAGAAGTTAGACTCCAGAGAACCAAATAACCATATTAAAAAATGGGATACAGAGATAAACAATTTTCCACAGAGGAATATTGAAAGGCTGCAAAGCACCTAAAGAAATGTTCAGCATCATTAGTCATCAGGGAAATGCAATCAAAACAACCCTGAGGTTTCATCTTATACCAGTCAGAATGCCTAAGATCAAAAACTCAGGAGACTGCAGGTGCTAAGAACAATGTGGTAAAAGAGGAACACTCTTCTACTGCTGCTGGAATTGTTGTACAACCACTCTGGAAATCAGTTTGGTTGTTCCTCAGAAAATTGGGCATAATAGTACTGGAGGACCCTACTATACCACTCCTGGGTAAATCCCCAGAGGATTCTCCAGCATCTAATAAGGACACATGCTCCATTATGTTCATAGCAGCCTTATTTATAATAGCCAGAGGCTGTAAAGAACCCAGAAGTCCCTCAACAGATAAATGGATACAGAAAATGTGGTACACTTACACAATGGAATTCTACTCAGCTATTAAAAACAGTGATTTTATGAAATTCTTATGCAAATGGATGTCTATAGAAAATATCATTATATGTGTGATAACCCAATCACAAAAGAAAATAAGGTATGCACTCACTGATAAATGGCTATTAGTCCAGAAATTTGGAATACCCAACATACAATGCACAGACCAAACGAAGCTCAAGAAGAAGGAAGAACAAAGTATGGATACTCTGGTCCTTCTTAGAAAGGGGAACAAAATACCCATAGAAGGAGATACAGAGACAAAGTATGGAGCATAGACTGAGGGAAAGATCATACAGAGATAGCCCCACCTAGGAATCAATCACATATGCAGTTTCAAAACTCACACACTATTGTGGATGCCAACAAGTGCTTGCTGACAGGAGCCTGATATATCTGGGATGCTTTGTCAGTACATGACAAATACAGAGGGGGACACTCAATGAACCATTGAACTGATCACAAGGTCTACAATGGAGGAGCTAGAGAAAGGACCCAAGGAGCTGAAGAGGTTTGCAGCACCAAAGGAGGAACATCAATTTGAACAACCCAGAACCTTCAGAGCTCCCAGGAACTAAAGCACCAACCAAAGAGTACAAATGGAGGGACTCATGACTCCAGATGCATATCCAGCAGAGAATGGCTTTGCTGAACATCAAAGTGAGAAGAGGCCCTAGGTCCTGAGAAGGCTAGTGGAATGCCAGGACAGGGAAGTGGTAGTGGTTGAATTGATAAGAAGGAGGAGGGGTGATGGGTAAGGAGATTTTCAGGGGGAAACCAGGAAAGTGGACAACATTTGAAATGTAAGTAAAGAATGTATCTAATTAAAAAAGCCTAACCACAACAAAAGTGGAAAATGGGAATCAAATTGTCAATTTTCTAGACAAATACCAGGTACCAATGTTAAATCAGCATGAGTTAAACCATCTAAACAGTTCTGTAACCCAAAAGAAATAAAAGCAGTCATTAATAGTCTCCCAACCAACAAAAGCCCAGGATGAGATGGCGTTAGTGGAGAATTCTATCAGACCTTCAAAGAAGACCTAATTCTAATAGTCTTCTATCCATTCCACAAATAGAAGCAGAAGAAACACTGCCTAACTAGTTCTATGAAGTCAGTTTCACTCATACAAATCACACAAAGACCCAACAAGGTAAGAGAACTTCAGACTAGTTTCCCTTATGAATATTGATGCAAATATATTCAATAAAATTCTTGCAAACTGAAGCCAAGAACACATCAAAACAATTCTTCACCATAATGAAGTAGGCTTCATCCCAGTGACACAGGAATGGCTCAATATATGGAAACCAATCAACATAATCCATTAGACAAAAATACTCAAGGAAAAAAACCTATGATCATCTAATTAGAAGCTGAAAAATAATATGACAAAATTTAATACTCTTCATGTTAAAAGTCATGGAAAGAACAATGATTTCCCCTTTCCCGGTCCCCCCTCCCCGAAAGTCCCATAAGCCCTCTTCCCTCCCCCTGTTCCCCTGTCAACTCCCTCCCACTTCTCTGTCCTGGTATTCCCCTACACTGCTACATCCAGTTTTCCAGGACCAGGGGTCTCTCCTCCCTTCTTCTTGGAAATCAATTGATATGTGAATTGTGTCTTTGGTATTCTGAGCTTCTAGGTTAATATCCACTTATCAGTGACTGCATGCCATGTGTGTTCTTTTGTGGTTAGGATACCTCACTTAGGATATTTTCCAGTTCTGACCATTTGCCTAAGAATTTCAAGAATTCATTAATCAGAGTCTTACTGATACAGATGCAGATGCTTGCAGCCAAAATCCCACTGAGTATGGAGACCTGAATAGAGGAGTTAGGGGAAGGACTGAAGGAGCAAAAGTGTTTTGCTACCCCATAGGAAGAGCAAGAATATCAATATCAACCAACTAGACCTCTTAGATCTTCCAGAGACTAATCCATCAATCAAAGAATACAAATGTAGGGAACATTCTGCAGCTCCAGCTGCATATGTAACAGAGGATGATGGCCTTATCTGGCATCAATGGGAGGAGAGGCTCTTTCCTATGAAGGCTTGATGTCACAATGTAGGGGAATGCTAGGGCAGTGAGGGGACAGTAGATGTCAGGGTTGGGAGCACCTTCATAGAAACAGGAGGGAAGGGATGGGGTGTGTTGGAGGTTTTTTGGAGGGGAATCTGTAAAGGGGATTAACATTTGAAATGTAAGTAAATAAAATAACCAATACAAAATTTTTTTTAAAAAAAAAAGTGACCTGCTTAGGTCTGAATGCAAAACAATGAAGTTGTTGAATCAGATCCTCTTGAAATAAAGGACAAAGTGTTTGTCAAGCTATAAAGCACTTTAATTCAATCTCAGTTTTTCAGTTGCCTACACTATACCTGAACAGACTGGTGATGAGTACTCTGAATCAGTTACTCTGTTATTTTGACAATATTGCCATAACAGTAATGATAAAGCATTTCAGTCATTTTTAAAATGTGCTTGAAGCTTATCATTGAAGGATATAATCTTATTTCCAATAATTAATTTCTTTTTTTATTTTATTTTTTTAATTTACATTCCAAATCACTTCCCCTTTCCCGTTTCCTCCCTCCCCGAAAGTCCCATAAGCCCCCTTCCCTCCCTCTTTTCTCCATTCAACCCCCTCTCATTACTCTGTCCTGGCGTTCCCCTACATCCAGTCTTTCCAGGACCAGGGGTCTCTCCTTCCATCTTTTTAGAAATCTATTGATATGCTGATTGTGTCTAGGGTATTCTGAGATTCTGGGTCAATATCCCCTTATCAGTGACTGCATACCATGTGTGATCTTTTGTGATTGGGTTACCTCACTAAGGATGATATTTTCAAGTTCTGACCATTTGCCTAGGAATTTCGTGAATTCATTGTTTTTAATTGCAGAGTAGTATTCCATTGTGTAGATATACCACATCTTCTGAATCCATTCCTCCGTTGAGGGACATCTGGGTTCTTTCCAGCTTCTGGCTATTATAAATAAGGCTGCTATGAACATAGTGGGGCATGTGTCCTTATTGCATGCAGGTAAAGTCTCTGGGTATATGCCCAGGAGTGGTATAGCCGGATCCTCCGGGAGTGTCATGCCCAGTTTTCTGAGGAACCGCCAGACTGCTTTCCAGAGTGGTTGTACCAGCTTGCAATTCCACCAACAGTGGAGGAGTGTTCCTCTTTCTCCACATCCTCGCCAACAACTGCTGTCTCCTGTGTTTTTGATCTTAGCCATCCTGACTGGTGTGAGATGGAATCTCAGGGTTGTTTTGATTTGCATTTCCCTAATGACTAAGGATGATGAACATCTCTTTAGGTGCTTCTCAGCCATTAGATATTCTTCAGGTGAGAACTCTTTGTGTAGCTCTGTACCCCATTTTTTAATAGGGTTACTTGCCTCTCTGGAGTTTAACTTCTTGAGTTCTTTGTATATATTGGATATTAGCCCTCTGTTGGATGTAAGGTTGGTAAAGATCATTTCCTAGTTAGTTGGTTGCCGCTTTGTCTTTTTGACAGTGTCTTTTGCCTAGCAAAAACTTTGTAATTTAATGAGGTCCCATTTGTCTATTCTTGATCTTAGAGCATAAGCTATTGGAGTTCTGTTCAGGAAATTCTCCCCTGTGCCCATATGTTCAAGGTTCTTCCCTAGTTTCCCTTCTATTAGTTTCAGTGTGTCTGGTTTTATGTGGAGATCTTTGATCCACTTAGAATTGAGCTTAGTGCAAGGAGATAAGGATGGGTCAATTTGCATTCTTCTGCATGTTGACCTCCAGCTGAGCCAGCACCATTTGTTGAAAAGGCTATCTTTTTTCCACTGGATGGTTTTAGCTCCTTTGTCAAAGATCAAGTGACCATAGGAGTGTGGATTCATTTCTGGGTCTTCAAATCTGTTCCATTGATCTACATGTCTGTTACTGTACCAATACCATGCAGTTTTTAACACTATTGCTCTGTAGTACAGCTTGAGGTCCGGGATACTGATTCCCCCAGAGGTTCTTTTACTCTTGAGAATAGTTTTAGCTATTCTGGGTTTGCTGTTATTCCAGATGAATTTTTAAATGGCTCTTTCTAACTCTATGAAGAATTGAGTTGGAATTTTGATGGGGATTGCATTGAATCTGTGTATTACTTTTGGTAAGATGCTCATTTTTACTATATTAATCCTGCCACTCCATGAGCATGGCAGATTTTTCCATCTTCTGAGGTCTTCTTCAATTTCTTTCTTCAGAGACTTGAAGTTCTTGTCATACAGATCTTTCACTTGTTTGGTTAGAGTCACGCCAAGATACTTAATATGGTTTGTGGCTATCGTGAAGGGTATTACTTCTCTTACTTCTTTCTCAGCCTGCTTATCCTTTGATTATAGGAAGGCTTCTGACTTCCTTGAGTTGATTTTATATCCGGCCACTTTGCTGAAGTCGTTTATCAGCTGTAGGAGTTCTCTGGTGGAGTTCTTTGGGTCACTTAAGTATACTATCATATCGTCTGCAAATAGTGATAGTTTGACTTCTTCCTTTCCAATTTATATCCCTTTGATCTCTTTTTGTTGTCTAATTGCTCTAGCTAGAACTTCAAGTACTATATTGAAAAGATATGGAGAGAGAGGGCAGCCTTGTCTAGTCCCTGATTTTAGTGGGATTGCTTCAAGTTTCTCTCCATTTAGATTGATGCTGGCTACCGGTTTGCTGTAAATTGCTTTTACTATGTTTAGATATGGGCCTTGAATTCCTGATCTTTCCAAGACCTTTAGCATGAAAGGATGCTGAGTTTTGTCAAATGCTTTCTCAGCATCTAATGAGATGACCATGTGGTTTTTTTCTTTGAGATTGTTTATGTAGTGGATTACATTGATGGATTTCCTTATATTGAACCATCCCTGCATCCCTGGGATGAAGCCTACTTGATCGTGGTGGATGATCGTTATGATGTGTTCTTGGATTCGGTTGGCAAGAATTTTATTGAGTATTTTTGCATCGATATTCATAAGAGAGATTGGCCTGAGATTCTCTTTCTTTGTCGGATCTTTGTGTGCTTTTGGTATTAGTGTAATTGTGGCTTCATAGAATGAGTTGGGTAGTGTTCCTTCTGTTTCTATTTTGTGGAACAGTTTGAAGAGTATTGGTGTTAGGTCTTCTTTGAAGGTCTGATAGAATTCTGCACTAAAACCATCTGGATGTGTGCGTTTTTTGGTTGGAAGACTTCCAATGATAACTTCTATTTCTTCAGGTGTTATAGGACGGTTTAGATGGTCTATTTGATCCTGATTTAATTTTGGTACTTGGTATCTGTCAAGGAAATTGTCCATTTCCTCAAGATTTTCTAGTTGTGTTGAATACAGGTTTTTGTAGTAGGATCTGATGATTTTTTGAATTTCCTCAGTTTCTGTTGTTATCTCTCCCTTTTCGTTTCTGATTTTATTAATTTGGATACTATCTCTGTGCTCTCTGGTTAGTCTGGCTAAGGGCTTATCTATCTTGTTAATTTTCTCAAAGAACCAACTCCTCGTTTTGTTGATTCTTTGTATGGTTTTATTTGTTTCTACTTGATTGATTTCAGCCCTGAGTTTGATGATTTCCTGCCTTCTACTCCTCTTTGGTGTATTTGCTTCTTTTTGTTCCAGGGCTTTCAGGTGTGCCATTAAGCTGTTAGTGTATGCTGTCTCCCGTTTCTTTTTTTTTTTTAATTGTGTCAGTAATTTATTCTGCAAGTATGCCCCTTATATTCTTATTTTTTTTTTTATCATTTACCTTCCGCTTTCACACATATGTCTTGTGACGGTTTTGCTTCTGTTTGTGCTGTATCAGTTGCTTCAGGGTGGGGCTGGTGTTTTTCCACCTTTGTCTTCTACTTCTAGTTTAAATAGTTTAAAACTTTTACTATTTTTTTTTAATTTACATTCCAAATCATTTACCCTTTCCCGTTTCCTCCCTCCCGGAAAGTCCCATAAGCCCCCTTCCCTCCCTCTTTTCTCCATTCAACCCCCTCTCCTTACGCTGTCCTGGTGTTCCCCTACATCCAGTCTTTCCAGGACCAGGGGTCTCTCCTTCCATCTTTTTAGAAATCTATTGATATGCGGATTGTGTCTAGGGTATTCTGAGATTCTGGGTCAATATCCCCTTATCAGTGACTGCATACCATGTGTGTTCTTTTGTGATTGGGTTACCTCACTAAGGATGATATTTTCAAGTTCTGCCCATTTGCCTAGGAATTTCGTGAATTCATTTTTTTAATTGCACAGTAGTATTCCATTGTCTCCCGTTTCTTTTTGGCGGCACTCAGGGCTATGAATTTTCCTCTTAGCACTGCTTTCATTGTGTCCCATAAATTAGGGTATGTTGTGCCTTCATTTTCATTAACTTTCAAAAAGTCATTGATTTCTTCCTTTATTTCCACCTTGACCAAGTTATCATTGAGTAGAGCATTGTTCAGCCTCCATGTGTATGTGGGTTTTCTTTTGTTTTTGTTGCCATTGAAGACCACCCTTATTCCATAGTGATCTGATAGGAGGCATGGGATTATTTCTATCTTCTTGTATCTGTTGAGGTCTGATTTGTGACCAATTATATGGTCAATTTTGGAGAAGGTACCATGAGGAGCTGAGAAGAAGGTGTATTCTTTAGCTCTAGGATGAAATGTTCTATATATATCAGTTAGTTCCATTTGGTCCAAGGCTTCAATTAGATTCACTGTGTCCCTGTTTAGTTTCTGCTTTCCTGAACGATCCATTTCAGAGAGCGGAGTGTTGAAGTCACCCACTATTATTGTGTGCGGTGCGATGTGTGCTTTGAGTTTTAGTAAAGTTTCTTTTACGAATGAGGGTGCCCTTGCATTTGGAGCATAGATATTCAGAATTGAGAGTTCTTGATGGTGGATTTTTCCCTTGATCAGTATGTAGTGTCCTTCTGTGTCTTTTTTGATGACTTTAGGTTGAAAATCAATTTTATCCGATATTAGGATGGCTACTCCGGCTAGTTTCCTGGGACCATTTGCTTGTAAAATTGTTTTCCAGCCTTTTACTCTGAGGTAGTGTTTGTTTTTGACACTGAGGTGCATTTCCTGCATGCAGCAAAATGCTGGGTCCTGTTTACGTATCCAGTCTGCTAGTCTATGTCTTTTAATTGGGGAATTGAGACCATTGATATTAAGAGAGATTAAGGCATAGTGATTATTGCCATCTGCCATTCTTGACGCTATCTTTATGTTTGAGTGGTTATCTACTTTTGGGTTTGATTCAAGAAGGTTGTTATCTCATTTTTTCCAGGGTGTTGTTTCTCTCCCTGTATTGGAGGTTTCCACCTATTATCCGTTGCAGGGCTGGATTTGTGGAAAGATATTGTGAAACTTTGGTTTTATCATGGAATATCTTGGTCTCTCCATCTATGGTGATTGAGAGTTTTGCTGGGTATTGTAGTCTAGGCTGGCATTTGTGCTCTCTTAGTGTCTGCATGAGTTCTGCCCAGGATCTTCTGGCTTTCATAGTCTCTGGTGAGAAGTCTGATGTGATTCGCACAGGTCTTCCTTTGTATGTTACTTGGCCCTTTTCTCTTACTGCATTTAGTATTCTTTCTTTGTTTAGAACACTCGGTGTTTTGATTATTATGTGACGGGAGGTATTTCTGTTCTGGTCCAGTCTGTTTGGAGTTCTGTAGGCTTCTTGTACGTTCATCGGCATCTCTCTCTTTAAGTTAGGGAAGTTTTCCTCCATAATTTTGTTGAAGATGTTTACTGGCCCTTTAAGTTGCAAATCTTCACTCTCATCTATACCTATAATCCTTAGGTTTGGTCTTCTCATTGTGTCCTGGATTTCCTGGATGTTTTGGGTTACACGTTTTTTGCATTTTGCATTTTCTTTGACTGTTGAGTCGATGCTTTCTATGGAATCTTCAGCACCTGAGATTCTTTCTTCCATCTCTTATATTCTATTGTTGATGTTTGCATCTATGACTCCTGATTTCTTCCCAAGGTTTTCTATCTCCAAAGTTTTCTCCCTTTGTGATTTCTTAGTTGTTTCTACTTCCTTTTTTAGTTCCTGGATGGATTTGCTGAGATCCTTCACTTGTTTGTTTGTATTTTCCTGTATTTCTTTAAGGTATTTTTGCATTGCCTCTTTCAGGATTTCTTCCTGATGACCCACGTTCTCCTGCATTTCTCTGAGTGATTTTTGTGTTTCCTCCTCATGGGAATCCATCTGTTGATCCATTGTCTCCTGCATTTCTTTAAGCAGTTCTCGTGTTTCCTTTGTAAGGGTATCTAACCATTGATTCATTGCTTTAAGCAATTTTTGTGTTGCCTCCTTATGGGCATCCGTCTGTTGACCCATATTCTTCTGCATTTCTTTATGCCAATTTTGTGATTCCTTTGTGAGTGCATCTACCCGTTGATTCATCTCGTTAAGCGATTTTTGTGTTGTCTCCTTGTGCGCCTCCATCTTTTGATCCATGTTCTCCCGCATTTCTCTAAGCGACTTTGTGTTTCCTTTGTAAGGGCTTCTAACCGTTGATTCATGGTCTCCTGTAACTCTTTATGAGATTTATTTGTGTCCTTCTTGTGATCCTCTAATAGGATCATGAGAAGTGATTTTAAATCCAGATCTTGTCTTTCGGGTGTGGTGGGGTATCCAGGACTTGCTGCTGTTGGAGAGTTGGGTTCGGATGGCCCCACATTACTTTGATTTCTGTTAGTAACATTCCTACGTTTGCCTTTTGCCATCTGGATACTTCTGATGTTAGTTGGTCCTGCTGCCACTGGCTGTTGGTTGGACCTCCTGTGAGCCTGCAAAGCTATTTCTGCCCCCCCCCCTGGATTGCCAGGATTCCCCTGGCACCGATTTCTGGGGCCTGCCTGCTCCTGAGTGACTTTGGAGCCCTAATGTGCCTTGCCCCAAGTGATCTTATATTGGGGAGGTCTTGCACATCCAAAGGCTCAGCCTAGTGGATTCCTGGAGCAGAGGTCGCCAAAGGGAGGCTGGTAGGCTCCTGCCCTGTGCAGGGGTGAGTGATCTCTCCTGGGGGGGGGAGGGGGCGTCCCTCTGCCAGGCAGAAGTCCCACAGCAGAGCTGGCACGCTGGTTACTGCAGATCAGCCCCGCACTTGGGAGCCGCATACACACAAGCCGCCCGAGACCCAAGCGATATTATGCCTGTCTGTCTCAGAACCTGGCTGTCCCAACTTCCCAGTCACTGGAGCAAAGATGGAGGAGTGCAATCTGCACTCTCTCCGTGGCGCCGCTCACCTGCAGAAGCGCTGGCCTGCAGATCTGGCACCCATACGACCACAGTGCTGACCCGTTTTCGGGCACAGACGGAAGCCCCAACAGGCCATGTCCCAAGTGATGTTATATTGGGGATAGGGAGCTTGGGGTATCTGTCTCTTCAGCGCAGTCTGCGGGAACAGAGGTCGCAGAAGGAAAGCTGGTAGGCTCCCGCCCAGTGCTGGGTCTCTCTGCCAGGCAGAAGTCCCACAGCAGAGCTGTCGTGCTGGTTACTGCAGATCAGCCCCGCACTTGGGAGCTGCATACACACAAGCCGCCTGAGACCCAAGCGATATTATTCCTGTCTGTCTCAGAACCTGGCTGTCCCAACTTCCCTGTCACTGGAGCAAAGATGGCCCCCCTCGTAGTTCTTCAAGGACTCTCTTTACAAGTGTTAGTTTTATAAGTGCCATGAATTATTATATTTATTTATAATTTAAATTAATAAATTATTATTAAAATATTTTACATTTTGATACTTCAACACAGTGTTAAGATAGTTTTTACTCTTTGCTCTTCCTTATACTTTCCCACGAATGTTTCTTCCTTTATCTCTCTCTCTTTAATGACATTTGTTTATATATTATATCTGTGTCAAGACTTGGATAATCTTTCAAGGAGTTTATCCCTGAAGAAAACTAATTTCCTTTCTTTCTTTCCTTCTTTCTTTCTTTCTTTCATTCTTTCTTTCTTTCTTTCTTTTTTCTTCCTTCCTTCCTTCCTTCTTTCTTTCCCTTTCCCCTTCATTCCTTTTCTTTTTCCTTTCTTTCTTTTTTCTTTTCTCTTTGTAGCTGCACACATTTACTTGTATTCTGCCCCATTGCTCTAAAGGCATATTTTTATATTAATACTGTCCTGTTTTGAATAATATAGTTTTGCAGTATATATTAAAGCTGGGTATTGTAAGGCCTCATTCTCTCCTTTCCTCAACATTACCTTAGTTATTTTTTGAACTAATTAATTAATTTATTTTATATCCTAATCAAAGTTTCTACTGTCTTCCCTCACTCCTCCCAATTTTTGTTCCCCCCACCACAATATTCTCTCCCTTCACCTTCCCAAGTACTTCATCTCCCATTTCACTTTAGAAAATGAGAGGTCTCTGGTGGATAACTGTAGGACATAAAACCATGCCAGGAAATTTGGTAAGGTAACCTGGCATATCAAGATATCAAACTGCAATAAGATACTCCATTTTAAATCAATCACCAATTGCCTGTTGGTTTTCATCCAGAGTTGGAGCCTTGTCAGATTGTGACATTCACAATCCAAGCTTGATTTCTTTGATTGTTGTCCAAAGTCTGTACTGTCTTCAGCAACAGGATCTTACATTCTACTTCTGGATGGCAACCAAGGGCACCAGAAATAGATTTTAAAGTTTTAGGAGTCTTTTAGACTCGCCTGACCAACAATTGGAAGGAAGATTTCACATTCCTGGCACTCCCAATTTTGTTACATATGGGTTGAGACAGAGCAATGGGGGAAGCATTATTACCCCAATTGGTATAGTTACAATTAAACTACCTAAACATAACATGATATATTTCCATACCATATGGTTAAACATCCCTACAGATGAATATTCCTCAATCCCTCTTCTCCCTATGAATTGACCTTCTTTCTTTATCTCCAGTTATAATCTCATTCCTATTTTTCCTGTTTTCTCCTTTAGAGTACCTGTGTCCTAATATTACCTCTTCTACAGCTGCCAGCCCCACATTGTAGTTCCTTTTACTTTCTTTGTCTCTGTACATTACTCAGGTACTTGCATCCAAAACTTTGGAGTTAAGTCTCACAAATAGGAGAGAACATGTGGCATTTAATTTCTGGGCATGGCATACCTCAAAGAATATAGTGTTTTCCAGTTTCATCTATTTCTCTGAAAAATACATTATTTCAAGGAATATTTTTTCAGAGCGAACAGAATTGCATTGCATATACATGCACCAGATAATCATTATGCATTAATCTGTTGAAGGGGCTCATGTTATTTTCATTTCGCAGTTATTGTGAGTGGAGGTACCAATGATTATTGCTAAGTAAGAATATGTGGAGAAGGATGTCAAGTCCTTTAGACATATGCTAAGAAGTGGTATATCTGGATGGCAATATCAGAGATATCAGATAAATCTGGTATCAAATAGATCCTGAGCTAATGAAGAATAATGGTCAACTTAAAAAAAGTCCACACTGATAACCTCCACTCTGGAAATCAATCTGGAGCTTCCTCAGTAACTTGGAAATAGATCTAACTGAAGACGCACCTAATACAACTCTTGGGCATATACCCAAAAAGCTTCCCCACCATACCACAGGAACATGTGATCAACTATGTTCATAGTGGCCTTATTTATAATAGCCAGAATCTGGAAACAACCCAAATGTCCCACAAACAGAGAAAAAATACAAAAAATATGGGTCATTTACACAATGCAATAATATTCAGCTACTAAGAATGAGGGCATCATGAGTTTTACAGTAGTTAGAACTAGAAAATACCATCCTGAGTGAGATAATTCACACCCAAAAGACATTCATGGTATATACTCGCTAATAAGTGAATATTAGCCAAGAAAGTACAGAATACCTAGAATACAATCCATGGAACTTAAGAAGATTATCAAACAGAAGGACCAAAGTGAGGATGCTCCAATCTCACTTGGTAGGGAGAAGAAAATAATCATGGGAGGCAGAGAAATGGAAGGATTTGGGTGAGGGAGGGGTAGGGGAGGGGAAAAGGGGAACATGACCAGGTATGGGGCGTAGGAGAGAAGCACTGAGGGCTAGTAGAATGAATAGAAATACACATCCTCAGGGGGTAGGTGGGGGGAGGACCTTCTAGAAAGGACCAGAGACCTGGGAAGTGATTCATAACACTCATGACTCAAAGGAAAGTGCACAGATGACTTGAATAGGCAGTTTACTTGAGAATTTCCAAATGGATAGTAAATGTGAGAAGTTTCTTGGAATTTCTAGTCATTGGGGAATGCACATGGAATCACAGTGCGATATCATGCACTCATTGGAATGGCTAAAATAAAAAGGTGGTCGTGTCAAATCTGGGCAAGATGGCAAGACTATGGGGGACGCAGACATGGTCTACTCAGAGGAAAGAAAACTCAGACAGGAGGCATGATCTACTAACATTCACAATGTGCACCATGTGTGCAAACAATTCCTCTTCTGTCAGAAATAAAAATTCACACACACACACACACACACACACACACACACACACACACACAGAGAGAGAGAGAGAGAGAGAGAGAGACACACACAAATGTGTAACAGTGTAGAAAGGGAGCTCATAGAATCCACCTCCAGTTGCCATCCCACAGTCAAATATTCTGAGCCAGAATTGTTCCTGTCTAAAAGAACTGCAGGGAAAGTAATGGAGAAGAGATAGAGAGAAACTTGTTCCAGTGACTGACATAACTTGGGATCCATCCCAGTGGAAGCTCCAAGGCCTGACATTATTACTGATGATATGGTATGCTTACAGACAGGACCCTATCATGGCTGTCCTCAGAGAGGCCCAACAAGCAACTAAAACAGAGGCTTATAATTACAAGCAAAAATTTGGACTGAAGTCAGGGACCCCTGTGGTTGAATTAGGAAAAGTCTGGAAGTTGAGGAGGAGAGCTAACCCAAAGGAAGAACAGCAGTCTTAATTAGTGCAAAAACAAAAACAAAAATCAATTATTTCACTATATCAATTTACTTTTCTTCAATAGACAAAAATATATTTTTGTGTTAATACCAGAAAATTGGATGTTGAGAATCCCCGGAAAATTGTTCTCTGTTGTAGTGATGCTATATAGACAAATAGATGACTTCTTAATTCTTAGTGATGATCCTATGAGAATTCCTAAAATTATATCAGCGATTATTAAGCTCTTTTACAGTGGGACTCTCAATATCATTTTCTCATAGTCAAAACTGCAAGGAGAACTCTATCAGTTTCCCATGGGTCACAGTTAATTTCTACTAGATAGTAACCAGACTTTCTGCTACTCAGAAAACATTCCATCAGGTTCTAAAACCAAAAGTCATAAAACTGAAACTAACAATTTATTATAGGTACTAGGGCAGAATACAAAATATTGACTGTGTTTATCTATACAAAACTTCACTAATAGCTTAGTTTTGGTTTTCAACTTTGAATAAACTTTGAATAAACCTGTGGAGCTATGACAGGTGATGGATGTTCGGCAAGATAATTGCTCCTAATGGATACACATGTAAACATTCTCTGTTGTAAATTTCTATTTCAATTTATGATTTAAATTTTATTTATTTTTTTTTTTGAGACAGGGTTTCTCTGTGTAGCCCTGGCTGTCCTGGAACTCACTTTGTAGACCAGGCTGGCCTCGAACTCAGAAATCCTCCTGCCTCTGCCTCCCAAGTGCTGGGATTAAAGGTGTGCGCCACCACCGCCCG
Source organism: Tokudaia tokunoshimensis (assembly GCA_036184795.1). Classification (NCBI taxonomy): domain Eukaryota; kingdom Metazoa; phylum Chordata; class Mammalia; order Rodentia; family Muridae; genus Tokudaia; species Tokudaia tokunoshimensis. The sequence goes on along the minus strand of BTHU01000016.1, from coordinate 29,612,451 downwards.
TAAATTTTATTTGTGAACTTGTAATGAACTCTTTACCAGGTGATCAAGTAGTCTGAAAAAAAATGGGTAAGAGTGGAGGAAAAAGAGAAAAGTCAATGGAACTGAGTGGAAGAGAAGTTTTGAGACAGAACAGTTTTGAGACAGAACTGAACTCAAGAAGAATTTAGAAGCATAAGTATAGCATTGGGAGAAAAGGCATGGAGTGTAAGAACAGTATTGTCATATCAAAACAGGAAGAGAGAGCAAGTCTAGAAGGAGAATGCAGAGTGGAATAACATAAAAACTATAGGTAACAAAAAAAAAGCAAAAAACTAGAAGAACAATGTACAGAATGCAGAGAGAAAGAAGAAAAAAGAAGAAGCTGCAGAAAGCAGAAAGAACAGCCAAGCTTCTCCATACCATAGGACAGAACAGGACTTTTCCTAATAGCAAGGCAGGCTTAGTCTTGCTAAAGGAACAAAGCTTTCTTCTTACATATTTGGGTTTAATTCATTCAGCATTAAAAGAGTAGAAGCATTTTATTTTGCTATGCAATAAAGGTTGGAATTGATTTTTCATCCTGAATGAGTTTTTTCAGCACTGGTCCTTGATCTTTTGCTTCCTACACATATGTCAGTATGGATCTGTGCATTTAAGTATGTAATTGTGTGAATGTATGCAAGCAGGACACAACTGGTTGGGATGGGAATGTATAAATGCACATACTTGAAGTTCTACATGAATTTATGTGCGTTTATGCATATTTGCTTATACAAAAGTTTTTCCATCTGAGAACATTATTCTTTAATCTTGGTTCAATATAAGTTTATTGCTCCAAATTTCCCCCTAGCTAGGCAAGTGGCATCTGGACAAAAGGAAAAAGCTCTAGTAATTAATCCTTTACTTAATTTACTGTTTTATTTTTGTTTGTTTTGGTTTTTTTTTGTTTTTTTTTTTGTTTGTTTGTTTGGTTGGTTGTTTTTTTTTGGGGGGGGATGAGGTGCTTAATGCCAGATACTGCAGTTTCTGGCGTCAGAGGATCAAAGAAGGAAGACCAGCTACAGTAACAAAGTAACTTAGACTTAGATAACTAAACTTTTTGTTATTATACAGAAATGCTAAGTAGCTTGTAAGACAAAGTCTTATTCCCGTATCACCTAAGAAAAATATTTAACCTGCTCCAAGGTTCTACCTCCTCTGCTGCCTCAAGAAAAATTGATAGAAAAGAAGAAACCACAGTGTCTGGTCCCTGGCATTTTGACAATCAATCAAAAGAATCTGGTGATCAGCAGATATGATGGGTTCTTTCTTAGTCTGTTTCATAACCTGAGGTACATAAAAATTATTTTAACAAGGTTTACAATAAGAAACATAAAACTTATTCAATTGTATTTGTTCAGGATTAAGTAAGATGAAAAGAGATTGTGACCTCAAGACTAATTCTAGACCTCCAAGAATCACTCATCTCCTGTCACCCAAAGTCAATGGTTTAACTCAAGGGATAACTCAAAAGGAAGGTCCTTACTCAGGACATTAATGGGACTATTTCACATATTTCGAGTAAATTTTCTAGGGATTCTCAACATCCAATTTTCTGGTGTTAACACAGAAATATATTTTTGTCTGTTGAAGAAAAGTAAATTGATATAGTGAAATTGTTGATTTTTGTTTTTTTTTATGTTAGTTATTGTAACATAACTGACAACTAAGAAACAATGGTTCAAATTTAGACATTATTTGTACAAAAATGCATCTGGGGATTGAGTTCAAGTGTAGAAAAATGCTTGTAAAATATCAGTACTGGGTCTAAGCTTGAATTTTAGCAACATTTTGGTGGCAAATGAGTAAGAGGAATATATAAGCTCATGAAAAGACATGGCACCATTTTATATTTTCTCTGATATTGCAGGTTGAGGTATTCACTTGATGATGAACAAAAACTGATTTTGTAACAGTTTATAGGTCTGTCCTCATATATCACAGCATAAGCTATGACCAAATATGTTTATATTTTTTACTTATTTTATATTCTGAAGAATAGGGATTATTAGACTTTTTCAGTTAATAAACGCACCTCACTTGCCAATTATGTACTGAAAGAATTACACATCTTGCTGTGGTGGTGTACACCTTTAATCCCAGCACTTGGGAGGCAGAGGCAGGCGGATTTCTGAGTTCGAGGCCAGCCTGGTCTACAGAGTGAGTCCAGGACAGCCAGGGCTGTACAGAAAAACACTGTCTCGAAAAATCAATAATAATAATAATAATAATACATCTATAATAGTCATTTCATTTTCTATAAGCCAACATTGTCATCCCTATTCCATTTCTATTAATCTCAAAACAAAATGTAAAACAAATTCCTTTCAAAATTTAAAGTGAGGTTTTATAGGAGAGAAGGTAATACTAATTTTCTGCTTCTTATACCATCGTCCTGTATAGGTAAGATTTCTTCTCAAGTTTTAAATATGTATAATGACAATGAGTAGAGTTTGTATTAGGCGGAAAATATTAAGAATTAGTGAGAATAATATACCATTTTAACAGAGTTCATATTTACTGAACATTATATCAGCAATCCTATTTAAAGCTACTTATATGCTACATAGCAAGGTAGGGTATGTTTATCTCTTAAGATTGAAGCAAATTTCTTATGCTATATAGGTTAATGGAGAATTTTGACTATTGGTCCTCATAATCAGCCTTACTTAAGAAGAAATTATTGGCACACTACTGGATTTCTCTGACCCATGCTCACATTTCACATTGAGAACATTTTAACAGAATACATACTTCATATCTGAACTCAACCCCTTCATTCTTTGCAACTGACATGCATCAGAATCCCATTAGTATCTATTTGCAGGTATGGCAAGTACAGTATATTTTTATTGCATCTCCATTTCCACGTGTCCAGTTGCTATCTGTCATTGGTAGCTCTTATACCTGCCAGTGGCGGAGAGTGCAAAATTACTCTATTATTACCATAGCAATTTTGTGTGCTTCAAGACTCCACCAAAATGCTGTCCCCTATCAGACCCATTGTAATTTTCTACTCTTGAGATGTGTGAAATTTCACAAACTTGTTAGGTATATATGAAAAGATTATTCATTTTAACTTAAGTTCTTCAGTTAGCATTGATGGTAACAGCAGAATGATGAGAAAACACATCACTGGGAATGAAGTCATGGCTGAAACTAAGCAAAAAAAAATCATACTTGAAGCAAGCAGTGTATAAGATACAAAAGGAAGACAAAATATTGATAGGAGTTATGCCTAAGTAACTATGTGTGACAAATTCTTTAACAATATAACAAGGAATGAGATACCAAGTAGGGTCACTCTAGGTTTCTTGTGCCAACATTGCCCCTAATAGAACTGATACATAAGCTAAACATCTTTAATGATGCCCTGGGTGTATATTTGCAAAAGGAAAAGAATTTCTAGTTTCTTTCTGAACATTTCTATTACTCTGTCTTTAAAAGAGAAATTTGAAGAAAAAAAAAACAATTACAAATTTTTGAAAGTTGCTATACACTGTGTATTATCTTTTGTTTTACTACTCTCTGTAGCATCCCATACTAAAGATGAATATGTGTGTCAGGGTTTTGATTATGCAGGCAGAAGCATATAAATACCTTAGAAACAAATTGTGTGAAGAACAATTAAAAATGATGCTATTGTTTTTATTACTTGCATCAAAATTCAATTTGCTCCTTCAGTAGAAAATATAAACATAATCAATGACTTGTAAATTTATTTCATTAGATGTCATTCAATCCATGCTTTGACAGATGGGAGATTTCATTTTTTTTATGAAAATTCAAAAACACCTTTTCCATACCATTGTGTTCACTGTCAATCGCTGCCAAATTCTACATCCTTTAGATGCTGGTAAAAACTTCTTAGTGTGGATACATTAGCCTTCCTTCTGGAACTCACAGGAATAGTTTATCTTGTAAATTGAACAGGTAGTATATTATTTTATATACTCTCTGTAGGTTCTGCAACTTCAAATTATTTTTAAAATTATGTTATTTGTTTCAAATTGTCATGTGGCTCAAAGATAATGCAGGGTCATTATCACCAAGCATCTACAAGTTTTCATTTTGAATATCATTTACTCTTTTTCTCTATTCCAACCCATCCATATACTCCGTAATATTTCCTTTTAAATCAATACCTATTTTCCTTGGAATTTGTGGCTAAATTTTGAGTAAGAACCTCTCCATATATATATATATATGGAATATCATTTTATCCCTTTTGCTTCATACACACCCAAAACTGCAGATGACCTACAAAACTTCCTTTGTAACACTGAATCATAATATTCCCATTGCCTGTACCTCACAGAGTAATGACATTCACTCCTCTACTTGGTGGACCAATAAAGAGGAAATTGAAAATAAGTCCTGTGTTCCTTCTGATACTTTAAGGAAACTATTTTTCTTGCTATTATCATTTGCAAATGAAGGAACACATGGAAATTGAGTTTTCTGTTCATCAGTGTTTTGTGTTGCTATATATTACTTCCTACATGACCAGGCTGTGAATATTTCTGGGAAGTCCCATAACTTCCATGTACATTTCCAAATCTGAGGCTCTGATTTGCCTCTAGCCATGTAATCTTAGCATTGTAAGCACTATCATCTTATCTTGAAACTTAATTTCATGCTTTACCATCTTCCCTCAAATTACTTGTTCCACAGGTTTTCGGTTCAGATCAGCTCCCGTTTCAAGCTCCTCTGCTTCTGTAGTTCTCTGGTTTTGCTCCTTTCCTTGTGAAGAAGAGAGTTTTAGGGACATGAAGTCAAATGTGGCTGTGCTACACTAGCTGCTCTTCCAAGCAAAGTGGTTTGATTGAAAAGTTTCTCTTGGGTTCTTATTCTTGAGCATCAGACTATTTAAGATAGTGGCATTGGATAGCAGCCCTGAGTACTTTCCTTCCGTGTGATTATTGATTGAATACTCTACTGTTTCTCTTTACTCCTAGAGATTTCCCTTTGTTCTTTTTTCAATTAAGAGACAGTGAGCAGATTGCTCTATAGTACAGCTTGAGGTCAGGAATGGTGAGTCCACCTGAAGTTCTTTTATTGTTGAGAATAGTTTTCACTCTCCTGGGTTTTTGTTATTCCAGATGAATTTGCAAATTGCTCTTTCTAGCTCTATGAAGAACTGAATTGGAGTTTTGATGGGGATTGCATTGAATCTGTAGTTTGCTTTCAGCAAGATGGCCATTTTTACTATATTAATCCTGCTAATCCATGAGCATGGGAGATCTTTCCATCTTCTGAGGTCTTCTTCGATTTCTTTCTTCAGAGACTTGAAGTTCTTGTCATATAGATCTTTCACTTGTTTAGTTAGAGTCACACCAAGGTACTTTATATTATTTGTGACTATTGTGAAGGGAATTGTTTCTCCAATTTCTTTCTCAGTCTTTATATTGTTTGAGAAGAGGAAGGCCACTGATTTGTTTGAGTTAATTTTATATCCAGCTACTTTGCTAAAGTTACTAGCTGGCAGGAGCCTAATATAGTTGTCTCCTGAGAGGCACTGCCAATGCCCAGCAAAAACAGAGGGGGGATTGCTCTCAGCCAACCATTGAACTGAGCACAGGGTACCCAATGGAGGAGCTAGAGAAAGGCCACAAGGAGCTGAAGTGGTTTGAAACCCCATGGGAGGTACAACAATATTACCAACCAATCCCCAGATCTCCCAGGTACTTAACAACTAACCAAAGAGTACACATGGAGGAACCCATGGCTCCAGCCACATGGGTAGCAGAGGATGGCCTGATTTGACGTCAGTGAAAGGTGAGGCCCTTACACCTGTGAAGGCTCATTGCCCCAGTGTGGGGGAATGCAAGGTCAAGGAAGCTGGAGTGGGTAAGTTAGTGAGCAGGGGGAGGGTGGATGTGATAGGGAATTTGGGGAGGGGAAATGTGGAAAGGGGATAACATATGAAATGTAAGTAAAGAAAATATTTAAAAAGATAAAGATAAAAAAGAGACAGTGAGCAGAGACTCATGTATATTTTCACACTGTGGGTTTAACATTTTAGTTTATAGATTTGTTTTAATTGTGCTCATATTAACCATTTTACTAAATATTTCCCTCACTCTTTCCTATTTTTTTGCAATGTTTTCTTACCTTACTCTTGGTATATTGTTTATTTTTTATTAACTTTATATTCCAACCAGAGCCCCTCCTCCCTCCTTTCCTCACAATCTCCTATTTAAATTCTCTGTTGTTTTTTTTTTTCCTTGAATTCTCCTCAGAGAAGAGAAAGCAACATTTTGGGTACTGACCCACTCTCAAACATCTAGTTGCAGAAAAAATATATGCATTCTCTCCCACTGATATCCAACCATTGAGTCCAGGGAGGAGAAAAGGAATTCAAAGCAGGGAATATAGACATTGACTGCCCCACTCTGTTCTTAGGGTTCCCATGTGAAGACCAAGCAGAACTTTGCTAAAAGTGTTTAGTGGGTGAGGTTCCATTCCCTGCATGATCATTGCTTGATGGTTCAGACTATGTATGGTCCCATGGACACAGATTAATTGACACTGTAAGTCTTCTTGTGGTGTCATTGGACACTAAGACTTGCCAGTACTATATCCCACCTTTTCATAAGACTCAGACTTCTGCCCGATGTTTGATCGTGGGTTTGCATCTGCCTCTATTCTCTGCTGGATGACAGCTCTAAAGAGATAGGTATGTTAGGGTTATGTTTGTAAGATAGTTGAGTATAATGAATACTGTCAGAGATTGTTTCTATCACAAAGGATGCATCTCAAGTTGCACCACTCATTGTTTGACTATTGACACAATATCTACTCTATTTTTATCACTTTTCAACTTGTAGGCAAGAAAATTTTGATTTGAAGGATTTGTAGGTGAATTGATGTCCCAAATCCTCCTTTAGAAGACTTGCCTGGCTAAATGGGTTAGCTACTTCTGTCTCTATACCCCTTCTTTTAGGCATCTCAGCTAGGCTTACATACATATATTCCCTGTTTCCTCCACAGTCCCAGGCCTCCATCTAGATCAAGAGATGCTTCCCACTGGCTTCACTATGACTCACAACCTTCTCTTGACACCCTTCTTCCCATACCTGTCCACCATCCTCTTTCCACTTCTCAACCACTCTCATACTCAGTTCCCTTTCTCTGTCAAACTCTGATGATGATTAGGTTTCCCCTTCTTAGTTAAATTCAAACATCTCTTACATAGCCCCCCCTTATAAACTTGTTCTTTGTGTCTGTGGATATTACCATGGTTATCCTGCACTTTATAGCTAATCTGCACTTAAATTGTACTGCATACTATATCTGTATTTCTAGCTCTGTGTTACCTCACTAAGGATATTATTATTAAGTTCCATCCATTTGCCTACATAAAGCATGATTCCATTCTTCTTAATTGCTGAATCGATTTCCATTGTGCCACATTTTCTTTATCCATTCTTCAGTTTTCAGACTAGATATTTTCAAGTTTCTGGCTACTACAAATAAAGTAGTTATGAACATAGGTGAGCTAGAGTTCATTTGTTATAATGAGGCATCTTATGGGTATATGCCCCAGAGTGGTATAACTATGTCTTGAGGTAAAATAATTCCCAGTTTTGTGAGAAACCACCAAATCATTTCCAAAATTTTTGTACAAGTTCACATTCCCACTCACAATTAGGAAGTGTTCCTATGCTGAAAATTCTGTCCACCATATGCTGTCACTTGAGTTTTTCATCTTAGTCATTCTGAGAATTATAAGATGGTGTGTATGAATCATTTTAGTTGCATTTCCATGATTACTAAAGAAATGGAACATTTCTCTAAATGTTTCTTGATCATTAGTGATTACTCTATTGATAATTCTCTGTTTGGCTCTGTTCAACATTTTAAAAATTGAATTACTTGCTTTGCTGGTTTCTACATTCTTGAGTATAATATTCATTTTTTATATTATTCCTTCTTCAGAAGTAGGCTTACTGAAGATCTTTTCCGATTGTGTCACCATTTGTTTTGTCCTATTGATGGTGTCATTTGCCTTAATGTAACTTTTCATTTTCATGAGGTTTCATTTGACCATTGTTGACCATAGAGCTTGAACTGTTAGTGTTCTGTTCAAGTAACTGGGTCCTGTACCAATTCATTCAAGGCTATTCCCCATCTTTTCTTCTATTAGATTTACTGTATCTGGTTTTATTTTGAGGTCTTTGATCCACTTACACTTGATTTCTTGTGAGGTAATGAGCATGGATCTATTTGACGTTTTCTACATGCAGATATCTAGTTAGAGGTACACCAATTTGTTGTTACACTATTTGTTGAATATGAATTCTTTTTTCCATTGTATGATGTTGCCTTCTTTGCCATTTATCAAGTGTGCTTATGTGTGGTGTGTGGGTTTATTTATTAGTCTTGATTCAATTCCATTGATCAATTATTCTGTTTCTGTACCAATACCATACAATGTTATTACTATTGCTCTGAAGTACATCTTGAGGTGACAGATGGTGATACCTGAAGAAGTTTTTTTTATTCTACAAGATTTTTGCAACTATCCTTGGTTTGTTTGTTTTGTTGGTTGGTTGGTTTTCTTTTTTTTTTTTTCTTTTCACATGAATTTGACAATTGTTCTTATAAATACTGCAGAGAATTGTGCTGGAACTTTTATTGGAATTGTGTTAAACATGTAGATTGCTTTTGCTAAAATGGCCATTTTCACTCTGTTAATCATCCTGATCCATGAGACTGGGAGAGAGTATCATCTTCTGATATCTTCTTTTTTGTGTTCTTTTAGACACTTGAAGTCTTTGTCATACAGGTCTTTTACTGGCTTTGTTAGAATCACTCCACAATACTTCGTATTACTTGTAGAGAGTGTAAAGGGTCTTATCTCCTTAATTTCTTTCTATCCATATTTATTATGTTTATAAAGAAAGGAACACTCCTGATGTGTTTTAGTTTATTTTGTATCCAATAATTTTGCTGAAGGTGTTTATATGCTGTGGGATTTCTATGGTAGAATTATTGGGTTCACTTATGTATACTATCATGTGATGTGCAAATAATGATACCATGACTCCTTCCTTTCCAATTAGTATCCCATTTGTCTCCCTTAGTTGTCATATTGCTCTAGCTAGAACTTCAAGAACTGTGTTAAATAGATGAGGAGGGAATATGGTACTTTATCTTATCTCTGATTTAGAGATACTTATTTTAAATTTTTCTCCATTTTAGTGTTGGCATTTGGCTTGATGTACTTTGCTTTTATTATGTTTAGGGATGCACCTTGTGTTACTGCTTGAAGACACAAGATCCAAGGGTGAAAGTGTGTTAGAAATTCTCAAAGGTTCTTTCAAGTTCTAAAGAAATAATTGCGTGATTTTTTTTTCTTTCAGTTTGTTCACGTAGTAGATTATATTGATGGATATTGGTATACTGAACCATACTTGCATCTGCTCAGTGAAGTCTTAGTGGTCATGATGGATGATGATTTAATGTGTTCTTGGATTTGGTTTGTGAGGTGTTTTTATTGAGTATTTTTGCATCTATGTTCACTAGGGAAACTGGACTGAAATTATCTTTCTTTGTCCAAGGGCAAGCATTGAACTGAATTTGGGGATTCCTATGAAATTATTAGGGGAAGGATTGAAGGAACTTAATAGGATAACAACCTCATAGGCAGACCAATAGTCTTAGCTAGCCTGGACACCTAGGAACTCTCAGAGACTGAGCCACCAACCAAAGAATACTGGCACATTTGTAGCATAAGACTGACTTGTCTGGCCTCAGTGGGAGAGGATGTGCCAAACCCTGTAACTCGATGTTCCAGGAAGGGGAGATTCCTAGGGTGCACTTTATCAGAGGTAAAGGTGAGGGGGATGAAGAAAGATCTATCCCAGGGTGTCAAATTGTGGCAATATATAGGATATAAATAAATTGGATAATTAATAATGATAATGTATATATAAATAAGAAATTGACTCCTCTAGTTAATTTTATTTTTCACTCATGTAACAACCTGGGATAATAACATATATAGTGATCTACACTGCACCCTGTTCTGTGACTATTAGAGACAATAATCTCTGTAAAACTTGAGGTAAAGTATGACTTTTTGATTCAAATTTAATTGTAGAATATGAGTTAAATGTACTATTTCTCAATTTATATGCATGAATTTCTGGGATTTTTTGCCTGTTTATTTTTTTTCATGGAAAATACAAAGTATACATTTGTGAGTCACAGTTCTCTTGGTTTTGTATGTTTTAAAAGTCTAAAATTTTATTTTTATTTATACTTAGTCCATAATCTTTTGATTCATCATTATACTTCATTTCTATTAGATTTCCTCCTTCATTTAAAGCAATACATCTGTATGCATAATTATTTGATTAAAATAATTTAAGGTGAGGAGTGGATTTATTTGCAAGAATGACTTCATTAAGACATTTCCTGGATATGAGTAAATCTCAAATCTGTGTCTTTCTACTTTGAGTTTCCCAAGAAGAACTTGTTTTGGAGCTTAAGTGATGGAGACATTACCCAGTTATGTATATACTGACCCGGTAAAAATAAAAATATAAATCTTTTTCTCTCAATAATATCAGAATTTACTGATTAGCAACAAATTCCCAAACCAAATTATTACATACACCACAATGACAAGCAGTCTCAATTTGAACCAAAAGAGGCATGTGATTCAGGGCTTCTATTGCTGGGGTGAAACTCCATTGGGCAAGAATCAAGTTGGGTAGGAAAGGGTTTATTTCCTTTTATTTCCATTACCAATGCATCATCAAAGGAAGGCCAGACAGGAAATCAAACAGAGAAGGAACCTGAAGGAAATAGTTATTGCAGAAGAATGGACTGATGTTGATTACTGACTTGAATCACATGTCTTGTTCAGCCTGATTTCTAATGCAAACTAAGATGTTCACTCCCCAAAATGGACATCTCTCAGTAATTAAGAAAAAGATTTACAGATGGATATATTCAAGGTATTTTTCACAAATGAGATTCCTTTATTTCAGATAACTAAAGTGTGCCGAGCTGACATCAGAATAGACTGCAAAACGGACTACTTTGTTGATTTGACACACCCCCCCACACACACATACATACACACAAAAACCACTGCTGTTTATCTATCCTTTTCCTTTATATTTCATCCCCAAAATCTCACATTAAAAGCGTAAAAATTCTAAGTGACTTTAAAAGTGCCATAGATTTTAAGAGGTTCAAACACGTGAAAGTTCGGGTCTCTATTTCTGGTGGGAGTATAATCAGATATAGCTACTTTGGAAATAGATACAATGTTTTCTCAGAAAATTTAGAATATATCTACCTCAAGACCAAAGTATACCACGTCTGGACATATACTCAAAGGAAACTTCACTATACTACTAAGAGAATTGGTCAATTATTTTCATAGGTACTTTACTCATAATAGCCAGAAAATGGAAACATTTCACATCTGTCATAGTTGAAAAATGGATAGAGAAAATATGACACATTTACACAGTGAATTCTTTCTCTGATATTAAAAACAATAGCATAATGAAATTTACCAGCATGTGAATGGAAGTAGAAACATTCATTTTGAGTAAGCTAACACAGATTCAGAATAACAAGCATGCTGTATAGTCACTTATAACTGAATATTTGCAGTAAAAGAAAGGATAAACACCCAACTATCCTCAGACCCAAAAATCCTAAGTAACTGGTAGGCATCAAGTGAGGGACATTTAAATCTCATTTTGAGGGAAAACTGAATTGATATCATGGGTAGATATGGAGAGTGGACTACATGTATGGGTACATATGAAATCAGGTGTGGGGAGAATAGAGGGAGGGACTACTGGGGATCAAGATTGGAATTTGATTGCATCTTTTGGAAGAGATAGAAACCTAGGTCAAAGGAAACTCCCAGGAATTGATAAGAGTGATGCTAGCTAAGACTCTAAGCATTGGAGGATATGGAATATGAACTTGCCCATCTCCTGTAACCAAGCAAGATATTCAGTGGAGGGATTGGAAGACCAATCCTGGCAAAAAAATTCACTTGTAATTTGTTCAGCTTATAAAACATGCTTGGATAAATGTGGCAAAGAAATTTGGGAATGATGTGACAATGACTGGTTCATCTTGAGAACCATTGTATGACTGGGAGCCCACCTATATCACTGCTAAGTGCAAGAATCTGGGTATTCCAAAGACCAAATATAGCAACAAGCATGACTGACAAAAAATGTCAATGAAATGATTCCCAATGATATTCATCCATACTCACAGATTGGTGCATTGCCTAATTTTCATCATAAAGTGCACCCAGCAACTGATGGAAGCAAATGCACAGTAGGTAAACAAACAAAGAGAGCTAAACTTTCACTAGGACTTAGTGAATCTGCAGTGCAATAAAAGATTAAACTAAACACCAAATGAAAACTCCAGTCACAGTAGTGGGTTACATTTAATTGTCTGCCAAATGGGTACCATAGAAGTGCCTACCATTTCAGAGTATTTCTAAATATTCTCTTCAAAACTGATGGTAAAGACCTATTGCTAAGGTCAACATATATATATTCATTAAGCATGAAGAATTTATGTTGGTGACTATCTAGAGCTTCTACTGACTAAAGTTCATGGCACTCAAAGGTATTTCATACTCTACTAGAAGAAAAAGAGAAACTGCAACCTAGCTACAAATCTTTTGATCTATAAAAAGTGGCCTGATGCAAGATAGTCTGGTGCAATAAAAGTACAGTCATTGTAAGAGTAACAACAACTATTTGATTGGATGTAAGGCACACTAAATGAAATGGAACCCATGATTAACATCACACTGGTAGCCGAGCATCTGAGACTAGAACTGCCATGGAACTTTGGGTACAACTATATACTACTGATCTGCCATAGGAGAATACACACATAATATCTCCTAATAATGTAGTCATGGGTTAGTGTCTTGCTCAATCATCATTAAAGAATTGTTATCCTATAGTAGACAGAAACAAAGAGAGAGACAAGTAGCTGAAACCTTGCAGCAATCAGTACTCAATGGAAAATTTACATCAAATCCCTATTCTCATTCCTCAGCTAATGGTGGCAGAGGACAGTGAAACTGTGTGAGATCCAATAGGGATATAACAATAGACAAAGGCTTAGTAGACAGTACAAGACTGATACAAATATGAAAAGAGTGACTGTAGCTCCCTGAACATGGGCTGCAAGTTCTACATCAGAAGACTTTCCATTAGTGAGATGGAAATTTAGCATATTCAGCAATCCCTAACCTATAAGGTAGCTCCAATTGATAACCATGCCAAATGAAGAATTTTCCTAAGAATCCCAAAGAGTATACAAACTACAGTTAAGACCAGACTCCATGTCCAGAAGTAGATGGCTAACATGAGTGAACTCAGTAATATATTTGGAGGTTTATTTTATCTACAACACTTTCTTTCTCTGTTCATTTTATAAGCCAATACTTGTTCCTTTTATATTACGTTTCACATTTTGTATGTATATGGGATTTCCTTTGTCCGAAATGTGTATCTTTCTGTCTGTATTAGCTTATGGTTATTTTATTCTTCCATTTTAAAACTTTCATTGTTGTGCATTTGCTTGTTTTATCATTTTTGAGCTTGTTTTATTTAATATAAGCTTATCTTACTTTATACATCTTATGTCCTTTCTTTTTAATACCTATTTATTTTCTAATGAGAGAGATCACAAGAATTTGCAATTGCATGATGGGATATGGAGTAGATCAGGGGAGAGATTTGGGAGGAGTAGTAAACAATATCCAATCTATGAAAAAATTTATACCAAACTAAAATCCTATGAAAAAGAAAAATATTTTTAATTAACTTACAAAATATTACATTTTCACAAGCTTATTTGTCAATAATATGATTATTATAGTTATGCAGTTTCAACAAACTATTTAAGAATAGGGGACACCACAACATAAGTATTTGTATTAAATGGTTGCAGCATTAGGAATGTTGAAAACTACTAGATTAAAGGGAAGAATAGTTTACACCATAATGGACTTGACCCATGAAACTGTCATGTCATTTGTGAAGATCACTGCTAGTATTAAGACTGGATTGCATGGCTAACTCTACTCCCAAGCACTTGACTATGTTCGTGCTTCAAAAACCTCCTTAATATGACTGCCAAGTTCTGTACCTTCCACAAAAGCTGATGCAATCCTGAGTCCTTGTGACTTGGCTCTTCAGTGAAACAGCTGAATCAAATAACTAATCTAAATATCTCAGTGACACTTCTTTGTCATTGCAACAAATATCAGAATCAAGGACATAAGCTACTTAGATTGTCTCATCCTCCTTAACTGGTCCTGGAAAGACTGGATGTAGGGGAATGCCAGGACAGAGAAGGGAGAGGGGGTTGAATGGGGAACAGAGGGAGGGAAGGGGGCTTATGGGACTTTCGGGGAGGGAAGAAACGGGAAAGGGGAAATCATTTGGAATGTAAATATAAAAACAGAAAATTAAAAAAAAAAGAAAATAGGCAACCTCATTTGAGAAAAGGATCTCCAATGATCTGTATCTAACTAATTTTCTAAATTAGTAATTAGTAAAAAATGACCAAGCCCCTTGTTAGTGGTTCCCTACTTGGGTTGTAGACTCAGATTCTGGTTTAGGATGTCGGGTAAAACAAGCCATCCCTTGCTTCTGTATCAGCTCCTGCCTGCAGGTTCCTGCCATGTTTTGGATCTGAACTGCTTTCCATAGATGATGAGAAGTGATACGTAATTGTAAACCGAATAAACTTTTTCTCTGCAATATTTTATCCTAATGTTTCATTGCAGAAAAGGAAATCCTAAAAAACGTTGGTACTAAGATTTTGGGTTATTGCTGTGACAGAAGTGACTGTGTTTTAGGAAGTATTGGGGAACTGTTTTAGAAGATTTGGTGAGAAATAAATTATGTGTTGAGAGCTTAGATGGGGGAGGGGTTCTGTGGGAATTTGAAATATAAGCATATTGAGAGTAGTGTATAATACAGAAGTTTGGCTTATGAAGTTTCAAAAGGAAGTTGAAGCTCTGAAGGGCATCAGTTCACAATTAAAATTATATACATATGTGTGTGTGTGTGTGTGTGTGTGTGTGTATGTATACATATATATGTATATATATATGTACACACAGGTATATGTTAGGGTTCTGTCTAAGCTCCACCCCACAATTACCTGGCAACAGCCAGGTATGCCCCTCCCCACAGCCAGGTAGGCCTAACCCACTATAAAAAGGGCTCCTTTCTCTCTCTCTCTCTCTCTCTCTCTCTCTCTCTCTCTCTCTCTCTCTCTCTCTCTCGCTCGCTCGCTCGCTCTCTTCTCTCTTACCTCTCTCAGTTCCTTTCTTGGGCTCTCCTCCCCTCCCCCTCTCCACAAGCTTATGACTGGCCTCCACTTCTCTACTCTCTTCCTCTCTCTGCCTTTCTCTGCCTCCACATCCTCACTAACTCCCGTCCTCTGACTTGAATAAACTCTATTCTATACTATGTCTGTGTGTGTCTGGTCCCTCAGCGGAAGGAATGCCTCGGCATGGGCACGCTGGGCATCCCCTTCCCCCCACACTGCCATATACCATATTCTCTAAAACCTCTTTCTCTTTTTATGATCATAACATTTGGTGACCTATGTGAGGATCATAACAACATACAGTTTAATTGGCCTTTTCCTTCCTCCCTTTTCCCTGCTTTTTTCCATTTGTGGTTTTCTGCACTGACAGGGGCCCTCTCCAAATTCACAAG